>JASDDO010000019.1:524402826-525726966 GCA_030015575.1 Agapanthus africanus
GGCCAGGAAGGGGAGTGGGGTGCTGGGGTTTTTGGAATGGTTGTCTGCAGTGTTTTGTAGTGCTTTAGCATGTCTAGTTTAGTAATATTTGGCCTGTAGGAAAATCTGGGATCATATATCGTTTTTGTGTCCGTTGTGTTTGCACGATACGCGCGATACGTGAGTGGGTTCTGTGATCCAGCGTATCGCGGCGTGTCGCGATGGTTTTAGACGCGTACACACACGATTCATTGTATCGTGCACACGTGCGTTTAGTTCGCGACGCGAGTTTCTCGTTTTGGTTCGATATCGCGTTTCGCGGAATATTTGGCTTATATATGATTTCCGTGTCTTATTTGCAGGTTTGCAAGCAGAGACTACGGACACAACTACAGGGGGGAGCAGATGGTAGGATTCACCTAGCGTGGGGCGTAGGTGAGTAGATTTAACATCTACAGGGGAATCGTCCGCATGGCGTTATGCGTCTGGGCTAGAATTCAAATACCTGTCGCATATTCTACGTCATTGTTAGAATTGCGCCTTTACTTTATTTCCTTGATATAGTTATACTGTGACTAGCAGCCGTAGGACACTGCACATATTATTAACGGTTCATGTTGCACGAGCACGGATTGTATGCTACACACACACCGTCAATAATTGCCATGTCACACACAACCCCTTATAGATTCTATTGCTTATCACACATGACAACTAGCTTATCGGTATACTTGTAGTGTATCTTACCATTAGTGATAGGTACATATACACCTTGCGATACAGCTACAGGTATACCATGCACATATTTTACTTATAGGTAGATACCTATACTTAGCTGTACCTTATTGATTTCGCATACATCTGGTTTCAGCTACATGTTCTCATTTATATGCTCACATTCAGATATATCGCATTTATTTGTTCCCGGATTTGCTCATTGTTATTTGGATTTTACATGGTGTATTCTGGATTTGGGAACCGTGGGAGTTCATGAAATTATGCATACATTGAAAAACCCGGTTTCCTTGATATGATATTTGCGCGTCCACCATGAGTTTTATCGGTGCTGATTATATACTCCATACGAGGTGTGGTTACCGTATGAGAGTACATGGTGGGGCTCGGTATGGTTCCCCTCGGCAAGAAGATCGATGGATTTTACCGATTGAGCCTGTAGGCGGGCGAGTACCTACCGGTGACAGTACCCATGACTCGGCGGGGGATCACGGAGACACCGCTGGGAGTCATGTACGTATGGATACGTCGAAAGGCGAGGGTCAGAGCTAGGCACTCGTGCTTTCGGGATAGAGTATGATACGTGATCAGGATTTCTGTGTCGATACTTGGCACATTGTTTTCATGATATTTCTTTTAATACCTTTGTATATATAACAGGGGATTTAGCCGTTGTTATATATACCCTTACACCAATATTAGTGGAATGGGACGCTAATATATGTGTATTGCCCCCATCATATTTTATTTATGTATATATATATAGGATGTTAGAAATTATTTGAGATTCGACTTGGGATAAAGGTGATTCATTGAGATTGGATATTGGATATGAAAGAGATTGATGATTTGTACATTCGAGATATAGGAGAGCTATTCGATATTGTATATTGAGGTGATGTGAGACTTATATGACGTGAGAGCCCAGTTTGGGGGCTGATTGGAGGATTTGGGATTTGAGTGTCTTGAGGGATTGTGATCCTACCACGATGTCAGGTTTCCGTGGAAATGACATATTCCATCCTATACCTCAAACTTATATATTTTATGCACAGTTTCATATATTGGTAGTACCTATTAGTGTACCCTTATGATAGTTGCATATCTACTTTCTCATATCCCTATTGCATAGTTATTGCATACAATTATCATGCCATTATTGCTTCACATATTGATTGTACCTGCTAGTGTACTTCCATTACTTTGCATTCACATGACATGTTATTACTGTAATCACATATCTTAGATTCATGCTATACGTACATTCCTGCGATTACCTGCATATGTTATCTACTATTCACGAGTTGGCAACTCACCCCCGTTGTGCCACAGGTGTTTCATGTTGTTCCCCAGAGTAGTCGAGGCAGGCTATTCAGCTATTCAGCTATTCCGCTTTTCAGCTATCATCTTTTGCTACAGATACCGCATCAGTTCACAGTACTATTTTGCTTAGGTGGGTTAGATGATTATCTGTATTTCATATTGTACATTCGTTGTATTTTGTACTCTCCATCTACTATTATGTTGTGGACTTAGAGACTTGGTGAGGACGATATTGTATATTATTTGTGGATTTGTTGCCTTTTATATACAGTTTCCTTCCTGTTGTCTTTATTTCTTCGCTACGGCGTCGTATATTCTTGTTGTATTCATCTTAGCTAGTTTTTACAGAAAGGGGGTTGCCAAAATTTTAAAGAAAGAGAACTGGACTTTTAAAGAATTTGGGTTGTGATTTCAAAGGTTTTCAAAAACTTATATTATCTTTTCCGTATTTTCTTGGTTTAGATTTCTGGGTTTTGGCTTTCTTTTACTGCGTTACGTCTTTAGGCGTTGCGTAGTATTAGGGCTGTCACGGGCCAATTTTGGGTCGTGACACTCACGGTGATCGAGCGACGTGAAGATCGACGGAAAAATTACCTCTTCAAGGGAGGGATCGAGAGAAATTCTTCTTGTAATCTCGGAGAAGTTGAATAGTAAAGGTGATAATTAGTTTCAATTTCGCTTTCTTTTAAAATTCTGCATTATGAGTTCTTTTCCTAATCTTTCTTCGATTTTCATGATGCGCGAGTAAACATGATTTCACTTTCTAATCCTTCTCTTGAATAAATAAAGTTATGAAGCGCCGCTTCATTTCAAATTTCAAAAATTTGAACAGAGTTTTGCTCTGATTGGGGAAAACAAATGCCCCCCACCATTACGCTCACGTGGCTTACACTTGAGTGCAGCGGTGGCAGCATCTGCGCCATTAGAACAACTTTAGAAGTTGAAACGGCTCTCAGTGCCTATAAATAGGGCCTTTGGCCCTTGAGATGACCGTTTGTTCATCTTCTTTCTTGTTTTTCCTGAGAATTAATTCTCTTTCAGAGCCAAGCTCTCTGACTCAGAAAACTCCTTTCGAGTTAAGACTCTGTCAAATTTTTGGTAAGATTTGAACCCATTAAGAGAGCTTTGCTCTACTTATATCACAGATCTTTAAAGATTTTTAGGGTTTCTTAACCTGTTAATTAATTAAAAAAAAATAGAGCTTTGCTCTTTCTAGATCATGGATCAGAAAAAGAAATCCCTTTTAGGGTTCTTTTAACCCATTAACGAAGAACTCTTAGAGTTTGCTTTACAGATCTTAAAGATCTTGAAGTTTTTACTTCTGTAGAAAGCTTGGTTTTTAGGGTTTTTGATGGATTATTCCATCTTCTTTGCAGAGCATTGCACTTTAGAATTTTTGGGGGGAATTTTATTCCCTTCATCATTAATTATGACAGATATCATATCTGTTGCAGAGCGCTGCTCTCAAGGAAGATTTACTACTTGGCCCAAGGGGCGCTCATTAAATGAGAATCCTTTTAGGATTTCCTCATTTAATGACTGTCTCATCAAATGATGAGACTGTTTTATTAATGATGAGCCATCATCTAGATCGTGTGGGTCCCCCGTGGTGCCTTTCCACTGCATTGCAGTGTGGCACGAATTTTAAAGTGCCAAGTGCCAGAATTTAAACTGTAGCATTGACGGCTAACTTTTTTGTTCTTTTTCGCGCAGGTACTATGTCTTTCGACATTTCTTTCCCTTTCGTCCGTTCAGAAAGCGGATTCCCTGAAGCGCCTGTGGACAGGGAAGTCTTCGCGTTGATCAAAGATCACGACCCGGAGCAAAAGAATCTTCATTTATGGGGCAGATGGTACGGTCAAATCATCAGGGGTCGGCGGAGCTTTTCTTGCGTGGCACCTTCGGAACCTATTTCGACGATCCCTTATGCTGACGCACCTCAGGTGAACTATGCCGTGGAGGAGATCAATTGGACTTCAGAGGGTCTCCTTCAGCCTTCTATGGCTGCAATACCCGTATAGCAGCCGGCGGCTTTGGATACTCTAGGACGGCGTATATGCCAGGACGAGTCATACCCTTGGGGACAGCCGTAGATGATAGGACTAACTCCTCGTCATCCAGCTGGGTATTTGCATTGGGCCCGCTACATTTTGTCGGCCAGGAAGTTGCAGCAGCTAAAGCCAGGGTTGTATCCCGTGATTTATGCTTCCCTCTTCCAATATTCCACACCCCTTGCATGGTGGGTCAAGGCTTTTCTGGAGCAGTGGAATATTCCGACCCCATACCTTCCTTTTGATGGATCGAGAAGTCTCTGTATCTTTAGAGGAGTTTGCAGAGAACTCTGGCTTCCCCATTAGGGGAGAACTCTACGAGGAGTTGCTTCCTCCGGACGAGTACATCTTTGCCACCAAATCAGTGGTAGTGGGTCTTACCCCGGAGAACGCCATTCAACACCAATCCCGAGCTTGATCAAGGAGTTGAATATATACGAAAGTCTATTTTTGGAGTCCGGAGGGCATGGAGTTAGCTATGCAGACTTCATCGCTCGCTTTCTTCGTCCGGAAGCCTTATCGAAGCAAGCTGCGCTGTTCGCCAAGCTTGACGACCCGTTTGATTTTGGTTTGGATAACCAACCGACGACGGAGGCGGATTTAAAAAGTTTCTTTATTCCGGCTGTTTTTGTCGTTCCCTTCGTAGAGCTTGCTGCTCCGGACGTCGATGAAGAGACGCTCGTGCTAGGGTTCATCGGCTTGCGGCTAAACTGGTTCATGCTTCCCATGCATCCTCGTTGTATGAGGCCATCAGTCTTTTACCCAGCTCATCGTATGGTTGTGGGAATGCAAGTGGCTATCGGAATTGCTGGGTTGGCACACCTGTACAATGGTCTCAACTTAGCGGTGGATACCACTCAGCCAGGGGTATAGCCCGTCACTTTCTCGCTGCATTATTTTATGTCATGAATGGAGCTGCAGGTACTTGGCGCTTTCGGTGTCCATAAACGTTCTCGTTTTTACGACAGTTACAACTTCCTTTAGATTATGCGCCTAGTTGACGCGTCCGTTTTAAATCCGTCACAGCGGGAGGCTAAAGGTTTGCTCCTTTGTCGGCGTATGATTAGAGATGGCATGTCCTTTACCGATAAGGTTTTAACCATTGGCAAAGAATCTGAAAAATCAGTGCAGCCACCGCGGGACACTTTTAAAGACGGGGCCTCTACCTTGAAAGCTTAAGAGATTCTTCATCTATATTCAATCAGGCCGGGCTTTCTCGTGTTTAGGAAGAATGATTCGGCATTGTTCATGAGGTACAACCCACACCGTTTTGCCCAGCAATCAGGCAATAATCAGGGCGTCCCGCTCGAGGCCTTCCTAGCTGAGCCAGTTGCCATAGAAGAAGGTATTCGCAACGCATTACATCATTTAAGGCGGTTGAACACCGGCTCCAACTTCTTTATCAGTGACCCGAGTTGTGTTCCGCGAATCTTGAACGTATATGTGGCGTGGTATCAACATTCGATGGGCGCCATCATTAGGGAAGAAAAGCGATTATTGCTTGATCTCAAGGGCACCGCCCCCGCTGGTAATCCAGCCGTTCCTTTGAAGCAACGGACCATCGTTCGTCCTCCCTTAAGAGAAGCTATTGCGGCTGTGGTACCACGTGTTATGCCTGAGCTGTCCCTACCCCGTGTGCCTGTAGAAGCGGTAGCTGTGGCGTCTCCCGAGTCTGGCGAGGGTGCGGAGATAGGGACTCGTCGCCCCAAATTGCCTGCCAAGCGCAAGCTTGTGTTACCAGCTTGCGGCACTCGCTCGCAGAAGAAAAAGAAGTCGATACTTTCTGCAGACGTTGTATTTGGCCAAAAGCCTCATGCTCCTTACAACGAGGGCCTAAGTGAGTATGGGACCAATGAAGGTTTGTTTATGGCGCCGGATGATACTGATCTAGAGGCCGCCATCGCGGTTTCAAAGCAACTAGCTCGCGATGAAGCGACACTAATCACCATCGCACAATCAGGTATACTTCGGCCAGATCTTTCCGTAGCTATTTTAATTATTATGCTTTGACTGACTGTTTATTCTTCAACAGGTATCTCCGCCGAAGAGGCTCTCGCAGCTTCCCTCAAGACTTTTGAGGAGGAAGAGAGGCTTCGCGCTTCCTTGGGCCTCGGTATATTTCGGCCTATTATGCCTTCATTCCCTTTTTCTTCATGGGTAGTCTGACCCTTCTTTTTCATCTTATTGTAGGGACTACCTCGATCCAAGTTATCCTGAGTGCAGTGCCGATCCCGGATGGTGGCGCGGCGACGCTTCCAGGGCCGGCTGCTGAAGTCCCAGCTCCCCCAGTATTGCTAAAAGAGACTTCACTTAAGCAACCGATGACGGACACCATAACAGCTCCAGAGGTGGCTACTGGCTCAGACGATGACGTCACTTTGACGGAAGTCTTGAGGAGGTCTTCTCTTACCGCTAAGGCTGACAAGAAGCGCAGAAAGCGTACGGCGAGGGAATGTGATGTCATCTTGGCCGTGGGTGTAGGTTCAAGCACCACTCCATCCGTCACTATTTCTTCCGAAGATGCCCCAGCTGCCCTGTCTACCGTCCATAGGCAAATGGTGCGCGCAGCTCGGGAAGAAGCCGAAAAGCCGTCCCAAGGTAATGTAATACTAGGTCTTTTTATTAGAATTTGATCTTTAAATTCTTATATACCATATCTTGCAGCGCTAAGTCCTGACGATGAGGCGGCAGGTGAGATGACGGCAACCACCGAGCCTGAGGCGGCTACTCTTTCTTGGGAGTCCGGGACCGTCCAAACCGCCACTCTTTCCCTCTGCGGTTCCCTGCCATCGCCTGAAATTGCGAGTGTCACGACGGCTCTTGTGGAATCAGGGGATGAAGCCACCGGCACTGAAACCATTCCATTAAAGGAGAGCGAAGAAACCGTAATGCCGAGTGATGTTTCTGTTGCAATTTTGGCTGATAACCCATCAGGTGGGTTTCGGGTCGCTGTTTATTTTCTATTTCACAATCCTTTTCAGCTTTTCCTGATGGTATTTTATTTGTAGGTGTAACGAACGTAGAGATTGTGTCATCCAAAACACTTGTGGTCGCTGCCATGACGGTTGCTCCCTTGCCTTCTCCTATGTCCTCCACGACGCTGGAAGGTATAGATTAGCGATCCATTTAATTGAATTATGACCACCGTCTTTCTTGTACTAACCATGTATCATCGCAACCTTGCAGGAATTCTCTTTGATCATCTATATCAAGTGCTGAGCCCTCATTTCTCCTTCCAGTCGGAAGTCACTTTTCCTGCTGGTGCCGGTGAGTATAGTTTTTAACGATGTCCTTTCCTTTGTTTAACGGGTGACCCAGCCGTTGTTAATTTTTTGAATTGATTACAGCACTAAAAATTGAAGGAGGGGATGAGGGAATCGGTGCACTACCAGTACTCCCAACTCTGCCCCCTGTTGCAGCCGGTATAGTAAACCCTATTGTTCGTGCATTTTCTTTACTTCTTGAGCCGACATTTGATCATAATTCATTTTGCAGCAATCGCACCGACTCCTACTCCATTTGAGTCCTGCATCCTAATGTCGGCAGGGCCCTTTTCTAGACGCCCATCTTCCAAAGGTGCCGTGGCCAGCCTGCGTATGTTGAGCAAATACATCGAGGAGCTTGACGCGGAGGCCCATACATTCGCTGCAGATTTTTCTGCCGAGGTTAATCCAATGCTAGCGACACTTGTGAACTTTCATAACGAAGGCGTCGTTGAGTCTTGGGTTAATCACTGCAGGAAGATTGCGGCCTTCCTGCTTGAGCTTGAGCTTAGGCGTCCTGCTCCTGAGATTCTGGCTCTGAACTCCCAGCGGGCTGCATAGTGTTGGATTACTAGTCACTGTCACAAGGGTCTATAAGGCATCAATCATGCCCGATTTAACATTTAGACGTGCCGAACAACCCTAACCAAGATCTTAAACTAGAGATTAGGCGAAACAAAGAACAAGTAAACAACTTTACTTCTAAGAGTTTGGGATTACAACCTTTGTAGTCCGTTCCTTCACTTCTAAAGCTCCGTGTTGAGGTCCGTTCGCTGCGATCATCGAGTACCCGGACTCTAGAGAGGCTCCATGAAGAGAAAGATGCAAGTTTGCTTCCGATCTTCGATAACAAAGATGATCTACCTTGAAGAAACTCAAGCCCAAGCTTTTGCTTCACTAATCAAGTATTAGCAAAGCAAACACCCTAATCTAAGCGGCTAGAATAGATGAGGATGATGAAGTAGGAATTTAGCTCTTATTTGTTTTCTTTATCTCACATATAAAGATCACAAATGAAAAAGCTAGAAAGCTTTTCATCAAAGGAAGAAGAAGATCAAAACCTTTTGTAATGAATAATGAATCAAGTGAGGTTAGAAATTCAACCATGGGTTAAGTATGAAGACTTAACCCATGTAGAGAATTAACTATGGTTAAAGAGTTGGGTTGGGTTAAAGAAATATCTTTGCAAAATATCACAAAATATCATGGTCAAAGTCAAAGCATCAAGAAGCTTCTTGAAAGCTTCATGAAAGTTTAACCCTAATCCAAACCCTAACCATATTTAAACTCAACAAATCATATTTCATTTATAACCATAACATGTTACAATATTATATATCTCATATACAATATTTATTATAACAAAATAAAATAATACAATTAAAATATATCGCATATATATCAATGTATTACCCGAGTGAGAAAAAGAATTTTTAAGTGAGCTTATATTAGTTAATGTAACGAATCAACACTTGATCCGATAATCCGGCTATTTCATAAATAACCGACTAATATAATCTGTATCAGTTCAGTGAATCAATACTTGATCCGATGACCCGGTTATATCACATATACCTGGCCGATATCTCATATCGCGAGAATCTAATACGGTATTGCATACATGTATTATTCTCGGTCCTGCACATATCATATATGTGCTCCTACTCCGTTTTGCCTGAGCCAGGAAACCTCTGTGTAGGACTCTAAAGAATCGTCAATACGCCGGCAGTAGGTAATGATTATATCAAACACCCACAAGCTGCAAGCAGTCAGCTAAACGTAATAGCCACCCAGGTATTGAGCAATCAGAAGATCAACAAGCAAGCCTGTACATTCTCCCATGAATTCAACCAGTAACACTCCCATACAGTCCAGTCTCTTCGTCTGATATGTCGCATATCTCGCCTACGGGTGGTAAACGTCAGACCCCAGTAGCTTAATAAGTCGTGTCGATATGAGGTCCATAACAGTTCAAGAAACTACTGATAACACTTACCAGTAAATCTCAGCAACCATGGCTAGGGATTTCTAATTATAGCCAATCGAACACAGCGCAACATCAACTCCCTATACCGGGAGAGACGAAACCCCTCCTATCGCTCATTGCCTCCATGTGATTCGGGACTGTACCCAAAAGCCACCTTTTTGCATGCCCTCTTGTACGTTGTATGATGAAAATTAAAGTATAGTGGTAATCACACAAGTCTCTATGACGATCTCAGGTCTACATACTAACCTGTACCAGTGTCACCAGAGAACTGCCATCTGACGTGAGGTATAATACCATCTGGGAGTTCTCGGCGAGTCCGTCCAGTGTACCCAGTCTCCACTGAGCACCCGTATACCTTCTCTGATGTCAAACACCAATGTATATGGGATCATCCATCGCCCATCATATGGGTCAAGAAGCGCATACGCTAGTCTACTCTGGAGTATCGATGCCCTATCTCTGTACTCCCACAACTAGGAACATTTGAAGGATGTACTTGGCGACTACACTGTCCCCACTAGTATGATTTGCATCATAGTCCTGGTAGTCAAGTACTCATCTTGAGGGCTTTATCAACATGTGACATAGAGACAATCAGAGTACATGTTAAGTTAAAGAGTAACCAAATAGCATACTATCATGTCGAGCAAGAAAGTCCTCCCTATATATGTCCCAGCATCCACTACAATATACAACGCATGTACAGTAATGGCCTCTAGGACATACATATAACTAACAATCTCCCACTTGCACTAGGGCTATCTGTTGTAGTATCTCATACCCAACAATAAGCTGTGGTTGAAGTATCTCATACTCAACCATCCCATAAAAGTCTTTACTGGGAAAATAGGCCTTTGTGAGTGGATCCGTGCTGTTGTCCTTTGTGTCTACTCTCCTAACCTTGATCTCCCTGGAGATCAACCATCTCCATGATCAGGCGATACTGCCTAAGAATATATCTGGATCTCTGATGGGACGGGGGTTCCTTGGCATAAGCCACAACTCCATTGTCATACAATGGCAGGAACGAAGTTCATCTCATGAACTTATATATATATATATATATATATATATATATATATATATATATATCCAAACTGCCTCTTTGGTACCATCCTTGGTAACGATGTATCTTGCCTTTAATCGTCTAGTATGTAACGGTATTTAGCTAGGAACTCTTCCAATATATCGTTCCTCCATTGAGGGTAAAGACAGTGCCTACGACTGACATTCAGTCGTCCTTATCACCCTGGAACCTTTCCAGTGATTCTCCCCAGGATCGATTGATACTATCTCACTACAACTAGTGAGAATCCTAACATCCAATTAGATCTATCTCATAGATCCAAAACCCAGGATTTAGGAGGTATCACTTTGATCCTATATGGAGAATATTTGTGATAAGCGAAGATTGACCGAGCGTAGCATAGGAAAACTCCTTCCCTATCAAGAGTATGTCATCCACGTACTATACGAGGATCACCACCATACTCCCTACTACCTTTTTGTATATACTAAGTTCATCTACCACTTTGATGAAGTCTAACTCTTTGACTACCTCATCAAAACAGACGTTCCAACTCTGCGATGCCTAATTTATCACATAAAACATCTTGCTCACGTTTCCGCTGCTCCCACTGTCTACGAAGCCCTCTGGCTGTGTACTTATAGACACTCTCTTCCAAATCACTATTTAGAAAAGCAGTCATGACACCCAACCGCCAGATATCATAGTCATAGTATGTAGCAGTAGCAAGTAGGATATGGATGTACTTAAACATTGCTTTGAAAATCTCAACCTTTCCATGTACACCAAGTAATCTTCTCAAGATATACTTGCTCCTGATGGGGATTTAACCCTTCAGATAAAGCAACCAAAGTCTATACTTTGTTGGTGTATAAGGATTCCATCTCAGATCGCTAAGCATCCTGCCATTCTTATAGAGTCCCACTCCTGATGGCCTGCTCGAAACTAGTTGGGTCATCATCTCATGATGCAATCCTCGCTCCCACTGTCATAGAGAAACCGATGTATCTCTCAGGTGGATGAGGAACCCTACCAGATCGGCGGAGAGGCTGAGGTTTGTTGGAAACTATTGAATCCTTTGGTTCTACCAAATCATCAGCTGTAGTTTGTATGGCTGGAACTCTTTCCAGTTCTACCTCATGACCAATAATTTCTCCACAAGAAATTCCCTTTTTCTTAAAAAGTGGTATGCCGAGAAATAAAACATCTTTTGTTCCTTGGTGTGGTAGAATATTTTCCTTTGCGAATGCTTGGGATATCCAACAAATTTCCACAGAACTGACCTTGCCTCGAGCTTGTCCAGATTTTGCTTTTAAGCATAGGCCGGACAACCCCAAATCTTAACTTCCTTAAGAGATGGGCTCTTCCCATACCATATCACATATGGAGTGGTAGGCTTCTGATTTGGTTGGAACCCTATTCAATAGGTATGCAACTTCTCAAGTGCATAACCCTAAAAGAAAATATGCAACTCAGTAGTACTCATCATAGAGCACACTATATCTCATAGGGTGTGATTGCTCCGCCCCGATACACCGACATGCTGTGGTGTATACGGAGGAGTAATGTTGAGAGAGAATCTCATTCTCTTTTAGAATAGTCCAGGAATTCCATTCTCAAGTATTCTCCTCATTGATCTCATTAAAGGACATAATACTTATACCCGTTTTTGGTTCTCTACTTCTAACTTATATTCATTGAATTTCTCAAAAGTTCCAGACTTGTGTTTCGACAGGAACATATGTTCGGATTTTGAGAGATAATCAGTGAATGTAATGAAGTACAAAGAACCGGTCTTGGCATGTGTAGACAGGGGACCTTCATACATCAGCATGTATCAATCCCAAGAGTTTACTAACTCTTTCTCTGTTTCCAATAAACGGAGCTGTAGTCATCTTATCTTTATGACATAACTGGCAAGTTTTACAAGATGTAAATCCAAACTAATTTAAATATGCATCTTTATGTAATTTCAGCTAGTCGGGTCGCATTGATATGACTTAGTCTACAATACCACAAGAAGGATTCGTTCATTTCTGAAATCTTCCTCTTGTGTGTGTTCTGTACGTTAAGAACTGTGGTTTGATTTAGAACGTCTATGCTTTTAGATAACATGCCTGAACCGATCAACTCTTGATATAGGAAATGTTCAAAACATTGTCCAATAATACAAAATTATATCCTTCTTTACTAATAAAGAGACAGATATGATGTTGTATATCATGTTCGGTATCTAATAACATTCATTTAGAATCAATGTATTCTGGTAATACAGGGTGATAACTGCCAACAGACTTGGCTGCAACACTTGTATCATTTCCAACTCTTGAAACTTATCACCCGTTCTCAGTTCTCTACCTATTTGTAGCCCATGTAACAAATTACATTTGCGGGATCCTGATCCGGTATCTCATACCCAGGACGTAAAGGATACTGAGAAACGGTTCTCGGTAATGAACACACCCGAAGAAGATGCATCAGCATGCACTTTATTCGTTTGGGTGGCACGGGAATTATGGTAATCCCCTATTTCCTGCTCTGTCTTATAACAATTATAAGTTGGAGCGGGACCAACATTCCCTAGCACAGTATAACAAGCGGGTTCGGTCAATACATCCGTACTATTATCTTGATTTCGGCGTGACATAGTCGCTACCTGGAGAGAGAAAGAAAACACTCAGCGTATGCTCTTGCAAGATTAGATTGGTTATTAATATATCTAATCAGGATGTCTCCCACTGTTTTAGTCAAATCTTTCTTCAAACCCTAAAAGGAAAGACTAGCCGGGATTAATTACACCCTACAAGTTCGCCAATCTTTCAGCCAGGCCAGTGCCGGTACTTTGAGGGAGGTTCCCCGTGCTTTCGCACGGACCTAATTAAAATAAACCTCGTTTTCCCAGGGGCATAACCCCGTTAACACCTTTCTAGACACCTACTCGGTCGGCTAATTGTAATGTGTAAAACTCTCCCATGAGTAACTCTTACTCGCAGCGGGTATCGGGATCCAACTATCTCATAAAAGGTATGCAATCTCATTGCAAATTTCAACTCTTGAAATTCCCAATAAAATTTTACCCCTAGCGTCCTATGACCTTGACGGAGGTCAACAAACCATAGGCTGCTAGTCATGTTCTACCTGTTATTTCTTGATTGAATTAAACCTACCCGCACGACCTTGACGAAGGTCAACAAGGCCGCACGACTACCCTAAAACAATCTGCATCATATGCATAAACAGATAAATACTAGTTAGCTTCCGCACACTACGCCTTGACGGAGGTCAACAAACATAGCAAGAATACTAAGTAGGACTTATCTGAAATGACGGAGGGCTACTATAGGTTTTTAAGAAAACCCTTTGCGTAATGAACTTGATATCATTGTAGAATCGAGTGATTTTTATTGAAATGTTTTTGAGGCCTTTTCTAGTTTTGCTAAAGAGGTCACTCCCGGTGAAGGGATCGCCGGCTCTTTCCTCATCGAATAAGGTGCTTGATATTTCACAAATATCACTATGCAAAGCAAAAACTATAAAAACAATCAAAAGACAAACCGAGTTTGTAGCATCTGCTAGTTTCGCTAAAGAGGTCACCCCGGTGAAGGGATCTCGGCTCTTTCCTTACCGAATAAGGTGCTGGATATTCTACAAGGTACACCGCTATGCAAAGCAAGAACTAGAGCTACCAGTTTTAGAGACAAGTTTCTACAAAATCTTTAGGTTTCTTTTAGTTTCATTAATCTCATTAATGAAGTCCCATTTTATTATGCTTCACAAGCATCACATTTGAAACGAAATCAGCAATATAACATATATCTCATATATATAATATAAACATTAGTCTCAGGCAGTAATATGATCTCATCACAGAACATTGCAGCAGAAGATAACTTATGAAATATTGGATATACTAGGATTTCTGTGTTTTATGCGAGCCTGTATAAAATGCGGATTCCACGGTCGCGATGAATAGCCAAACCCACATCCCTAGACCCCTACGAGAGTGGCAAGCAACACTGCCAATTCTGGGGTTAGGAGACCTAGTTTCGACTCCTCGAGATGGTCTCCCACCGGACCCTAGAACCCGGTTACTTGTGCTCCCTGCCTTGGGTCTACCTAATGCGGAAAAGTAAATAATATACAATGGTGACATCATCTTCATCCCGGAAGTGCCCCAATAAAAGAATATTACATACAAATGAATTTTACATGAATGAAAAAGAAAAACTCTCATCTCACATAAAACCCCCGGCTATTCAAAACGCGACGATCCAATATAACATATCACAGCAACGCATAACATCTTATATCATCTACGTAAGCAAGCATGCGTATCCCGATTATCATTGATGTATAGCAACGAAGCCGGCGATACACCACATACTACGCTTACGGTCACAGAAAAGAAAGTGTAAAACTACAACAGTTGGAATCTGCAACCTCCTTAGACATCTCATGCCTAACCAAATGAATTTCTTAGACATCGCATGCCTAACAATTATAAACCCCGCATTTTAGTCTCGATCTCGAAAACACTTTTCAATATCTAGTCGGGCAATTCAATAAGATTCCCGACATCCTGATTGAATGCTTGTCGCAAACTTTAGTAGAAGGCCGCACCCCCGGATGCCGTCGACGAAGTGCACTAAGGCGGAACACTGCTGCCGCGAGCACCCGAACGGATGCTTTTGGCGACGGGGTTCTCCTACAGTCACTTGGTCGGGGCTATGGGGCATGGCTATCTATTATGTTTACCCGGCGAGTATCCGCGTACGCTACGTGATTGCAACGGACTTTTGATCACATCAAAATCCCGTGGCAACCGATCAATGAGACTAAATTGCTAGATTTATAACATTCAAATTAGTTATCTCATAACTACTTGTGGATTCCAAATATTGTATCACATTCGAGATAAATAGACAATGTTAAACTTTCCAATCGAATAAACAAACACCCAAGATTTCCCAAATAGTTCTCAACACTTGAAATTAGTTTAAAAGCATCCATCACATGCCACAGTACCAATGGTCCAGCCGTAGAAGGGTCAAACCAACGCCTCACATGTGGCAACGCCGTACGGCCACAAGCCCTAAGGTTTAGAGGCGGTTCAGACAGTCACATAATCAAGTTAAGGTTTGTGTTCTTCTAGAGGGTCCACCGCGTTATTTCCACGACTAAGAATGTTCTTAAACTGCGGAAAAATCCAACACTTGGAAATTTTCCGGCAGGGGAAAAAGTGAGTTATTGATATCCGTTCGAACTTTTTAACACGTTCTAAATTATCCGGAAAAACTAAATGAAGTTAAACTTTCCGATCGAATCAACGAGTTCCCAATACATCCCAGAAAACTTAACACTTGAGTAGAATTAAAAATTCCCAGAACTATGAAAAAGGACCCAAGAATTAAGACCTGAAGTATCAGGCCCCAACTCTAAAGTTTGGCCGCGGAACCGCCGCCAAACGCGTGGTTTGGCCTCGGTTCCACGGTCACGTGATCGAGTTGGTGATCCGTACTTCACAGTAATTCTTAGATTTACCTGCTTTATTTTCTGAGCATTTTTAATATGAAAAATGTCAACGTTTGAAATTTTTTCCAGAAACTAGGATTTTACGGGTATTCGGAGTTCGATCGGACTTTAAACTTCGTCTAGACTTCGCCTAAAGCTCTAGCTTGGCTCTGATACCACTGTAGGGTTACTAGGCACTGTCACAAAGGTCTATAAGGAATCAATCATGCTCGATTTAAAATTTAGACATGCCGAACAACCCTAACTAAGATACTAGACTAGAGATTAGGCGAAACAAAGAACAAGTAAACAACTTTACTTCTAAGAGTTAGGGATTACAACCTTTGTAGTCCATTCCTTCACTTCTAAAGCTCCATGTTGAGGTCCCTTCGCTGCGATCATCGAGTACCCAGACTCTAGAGAGGCTCTATGAAGAGAAACATGCAAGCTTGCTTCCGATCTTCGATAACAAAGATGATCTACCTTGAAGAAACTCAAGCCCAAGCTTTTGCTTCACTAATCAAGTATTAGCAAAGCAAACACCCTAATCTAAGTGGCTAGAATAGATGAGGATGATTAAGTAGGAATTTAGCTCATATTTGTTTTCTTTATCTCACATATAAAGATCACAAATGAAAAAGCTAGAAAGCTTGTCATCAAAGGAAGAAGAAGAAGAAGAACAAAACCTTTTGTGTGAATAATGAATCAAGTGAGGTTAGAAATGCAACCATGGGTTAAGTATGAAGACTTAACTCATATAGAGAATTAACTATGTGTAAGTCCATGCTACCTCTCCCGGTACTTTCGGGAATGCGGAATTTGGTAAAAAACAATTTTTACGGAGGTGGTAACTGTAAGTGCACGGCGGCGCCCCGGCCGTCAATCCGACGGCCAAATGCGGAAGCGGTGATAAACTTTAATTTTACTTGAACTGGCAAACCGCCGCGCACTAATACCCGGATCGAACAACTAACTAGTCCTAGCTAACTACAAGAAAGGGAAGAGAGATATACCGACAGATCCGAGTCCTCCGGTCTTCTCGTCGCCGTCCCGATCTCCTGCGGAATGTCCCGTCTCCTCCTCGTCGCCGGAAGTGCACCACATCGCCTACTTCTTTTACGGGCTCCCACCTCAATGCCGAGGCAACTCGGGCGCGAAGTTGGCTAGCCGACGCGCCCAAGATTTGCTGTAGAATAATGTAGAATCGTTGTCTCTTTGGGGTTTAGTATGGTTGCCATGATGGAGGAATTTTTCACAAGGATTTTTCATGAAGGCTTGAAGAAAAATGGAGCCTCTAAGGAAAAGAGCTCGGCCAGCCCATTGGTACTCTCTGGAAATTCATGAAGCAAGCACTCACTGCACTCCATGCAACCAAAAATGAATATATATTAATTCATCCACACCTCAAAACCAATTCCAGCACACACTCATTTATGCCATTCCTTACAAAGGAAATTAATCCACTATACAATATTAAATTAATCCCTCATCTCCATCATTCCAACAGTGGCCGGCCCCACTCAAATTGTGGGTGAAAAAAAAAAGATCAATTCTTTTTCAAGCAAGAGGTGAAAAAGGAAATGATAAACAACAAAGCCATACTCCACCAACCTCATCATCACAACAAAGGTCAAGCCATCATGACACCATCATGAAGCAAAAAGTCAAGCAAGGTCAAGGTATGGTGAGCCATCATGATACAAGGAAATATGCAAAGACCCCTTCCACAATTGCCTATTTGCAACAATGCAAATAAGCCCTCCTCCACCAATCTTCGGCCAATGAACGGAACAATGGAAATCGGCCGAAACGGAAAGCAAACTGGCAACTCCAGAAAACTGGTCCTGTAATAAATTACAGGAAAACCCCGATACTGTGCATACACACCCGCATCTGTATTTCGACCGAAATACAAATGCAAAGAGACAAAGTCTACACTGTACTATACTAGGATCCGGCTTATACCAAAGCCGGCTAGTAATATCCGTTCGATCCTGATTCGTGCAATACCGCACGTATCTGATCGAACCCTGCCATATACCCATACGGCCTATAGTACAAACTGTCCGATCCTGATCCATGCAATACCGCACGTATCTGATCGGACCTTGCCATATCTCCATACGGCCTCTACAACCTTTCGCCCGAAAGCTGAGTAACAGAATGTGGGGGACTCTAAAGACTCGTCAACACCTTGGTTGTGGATTTAACCACTAGCACGTCAGAGGTATAAGCCAATACGTAACGGGCTACCAGGTATTGACTAAAAGGGACGTCTGTGAGCGAACTCAGCCTGACAACCCTACTGAGCCTGTCAGTGACAATATCCGTACAGTCCGGTCCGTTCGTCTATGAGCATCGCATGGCGGGCCTAGGGGGTTGGTAAAAGTCAGACCCCCAAAAGCGGTACAAGTCGTGTCGGAGTGTAGCCCAGAACACCCTGAGATACTACTGGAATACCTACCAGTAAATCTCCTTGCCTTGGCCAAGGACTTCGTGTAATGGCTCTCCTAGACACAGCACGACCTCACCCCCAATACCGGGAGAGACGAACCCCTGAAGATACGCTCGCTGCCTCCATGTGGCTCGGGACTGTACCCAACTAAAACCTGTTTGCACGACTCCTTTGAGCCGTGGTAGGGTAGTAATCAAAGTACAGTGGGAACTCACACGAGACAAATGACGATCCCCAGGTCGATGAACTAACCTGCATACATGTCACCAGGGAACTACCATCTGACGTCTGGTATATGACCAACTAGCATGTTCCCGGCGAGTCCTGTCCAGTGTACTCATAACCCAATGAGCACCTGTATACATCTTAGGTGATCCAACTGACACCAGTGGCTTGTGAGACCGGCCACCGCCCCTCGTCGGGGTCTCGACTGTATACACTAGTCTACTCAGGAGTATCGATGCCCTGTCTCGAAACTCACACGATTAGGGACCATTTAAGGATATGCTTATAAACCCCAGCTCCCACTTATATGATCGCCCTCATACTGCTGGTGGTCAAACAAGAATCCTAGGGGCTCTATCAACGTGTAATAGCAACCTGTCAGGTCACCTAAAACAGTACACGATGATAAAGGTAAACCAGATAGCATACTATCATCTCGAGTGAGACTGTCCTACCGGGATAGGTCCTCCCTCAATCATTGCAATCACGTGCCTGTGATCCAATGATTGACTCTGAGGGCACTATCTCCAACAATCTCCCACTTGCACTCAAGGCTAATTATTGCGATGTCGCATACTCACAGCCCGTGTGATACCGAACACCCAACTCCTCTACTAGTCAGTCTCACAAATCCCGTTTGTGAAACTATTGCGGTCGAGGAATAGCCTCAGTGAGTGGATCCGCCTGGATGTTTCTTTCTATGTCTCTCTATATCTCAAGTTCGCGGAGAAAACCATCTCCCGAAATGAGCAATACCTGTCTTAGAATGTGTCTGGATGTCTGATAGGACATAGCTCATAAATGAACTCCAAATCCAAACTTCTCAGACTGTATCGTCAACTGAACTTAATCAGTATCCTGCGCCATGCCACCCTCAGTATTACCTTGGACCACCTGTCCAAAATACTGCCCCTCATCAGAAGGAAAACTATAACTCTGACAACCTCCTTGTCGTCCATGTCACCTTGGAAGCCTGGAATGATAACTGTCTCCCGAATGAGCCTGTCGTTATTATATCCCTAGAACATCCACTTATGTTCTAAAACTGCTTCCGACTGTTTCTCTAGGATCAGGTCAATATCAACTTATTGCATCTTGTGCAAGAACAACATCTGGTGTGGTACTTGACATCTCATGATTGACTCAATTGCCTGAGCAAGTGATCTGCCAATCATGCACGTCCCTCTCCCCTTTAGTCTGTAAGACACCTTTAGAGAGGGTGACTCCATCTTCTGCAGGTACACTACCATGCATGGAGTCGTCCATTCTAAATACTCTTAGAATGCTGTCTGAGTACCCTGATTAGGAAACCACCCAAATCTAGATCTAAAACCATAGATCTAGTAACCAGTATGTCTGATATAAAATCCATTTCCTTTGTGGAGAAACAACTGTGTGACGACCAAAGTATAACCGATTGTAGTATAGGAGTTTCTTTTCCTATTCTGTGTATGTCATCCAAATACCAGGATATCACACCCTACTACCTTCTCAACAGATCCATCCCCTATTCTGATGAAGTCAAACCCATGACTGTCACGTCAGAAATAGATGATCTATCTCCGCTACATCTGCTTTAGTCTATAAATAGACATAAGCTACCTGTCCACCAATGCTTCCGCTGCTCCCACTGACTACGACAACCCTCTGGCAGAGTCATATAGACGTACACTTCTAAAACTAGTTTAGAACGACGCTATACTCATCCTCCTGCCGGGTCTCGCAACCTGGAACAACAGCAATGGCAATTGTGGGTAAACAAGAACTTCCCTGTCACCGTCCTTGAGGCTACCAGAGTACCTCTCGGGTGCCTGAAGTTACCCACCTTATCTGCGGAGTGGCCAATGGAATGTCAATCCAGATTGAATCTTTAGGTTCCTTATCAAATCTTCAGTAATCGTTTGTGGTTCTGGAATCACTTCCAGTTCTACCATACTCCCACTACTGTTTTCTGAAAAAATCCATTTTTAATAAAACTGTGGCGAGTCTAGAACAATATTGCTATTGTTCATCCAGATGGTAGAAAGTCAACCCTCGTCATAGCCTGGGTCAACCCACAAACAGCCACTACAGAAACGTGCCTTGAGTTGTCCAGTGTCTGGTTTTAGTCATAAGCCGGACAACTCCCCGTACCTTAACACCGTTAAGATATGAACTGTTCTATATCCAATATAGAAACAGAGGCACTGATTTAATTGAACCAGATTCAAATCATGCAACTGTCTCCAGTGCATGTCTACTAAATGGAAGGAGGCCGATCAGCGTTACTCAACTTAGGAATGCTTCCAATTATGAATAACCTGAAAGAGAAGCAATTTCTCTTTATCATTACTATCAACTGAATACCATACACAAGTATCTACATCTTCGATCACTTTGAAGAATCCCGATACTTGCTATACCTGGTTCTCTACTCTATTCAAATACCTATAACTTCTCAAAATTCAGACCCTGCGTTTCCACGAAACACGTGTCTAAAAACTAGAGAAGTCATAAGTAAACTGAATATAGTACGAGGACCAACCCCTCTGTCCTAATGGACACTGGACAACATACAATACTCTGTATAAGTCCCTTGAGTCTGATAACTCATTCACTGTGTGTCGTAGATTGAAAAATGTACTTATGGTTAAGAAGAATTACACCGCTGTTTAATGCTCCTTACCTAACCATCTACTGATATAGGTAAATGTCGTAGACATAATTTCAGAAAGGTATATCTCACTCTATGAAAATAGACGTACAGATATATCAATTTGAAATCGGTGCATAACAGCGGATATTCAAAACCAAACATTTGCCGACCGACAAACAGCCCTGGTGATTTCCTCAAATATCACTGATTACAACGAATCCCGATATAATGAGGATGATCACCCAATTCCCAATAACCTACTCCCACTCATCATCTGTAAAACCATACAAATGTGAGAATCAAACCTGGTAAATACATACCCTGGAGTAAGTATCTAATCGGGAAATCAGTTTTCTTTTAACATTACACAGTGAAACTGAAACATTGAAATGTTTCGATGGGGTATCCTGGTATTCCTAGTAATGCCTCTTCCAGATTCACAACTGTAACCATATAGTTCTTTGCCACCTCTCCAAATCCCTTCATATGTCTTTAGTCATTACCTTCTGTACACCCCTTTAAGCTAAATGGTTTTCCTCCTTCCCTACCGTTCGGCACCAGCCTATGGTTTGGAAGAAGACTATCCAATAAGCATAAAGGGTGTACTGTCCTAATCCTAGGAGCACTCGCAACGCGAGAGAAGGTGAAGATAAAAGACACCTGAATGTACTTTATTCCTATTTCTCCTGAACCAGGATCCATCCCCGAACTGGAACAAGTTCCTTTCGAGTTCGTATATAACCATACGATGGAATATCCAATAAACTGTGGATCTTCGTAGTGATACGGAGTGTCCTGGAGAAATACAAAGGTGATTTTAGGATTGGCGAAGAAATACCTGGTTTGGTCGTGAATATCTGTTGTAATTTACTTTGCCCTCTTACTAATCCCTTGCTTTGTCTTAACTTAATACCTTCTGCACACCATCGTTAGGCTAATTGGTTTTCTTCATTCCCTACCGGTCGGCACCAGCCTAAGGTTTGGAAGAAGACAATCCAATTTGCGTAATAGGTGTACTACCCCTAAACCAAGGAGTACTCGTAACCTGAGAGAGGGTAAAAGGAAAAGATAACTGAATAATCCCATCCGTTTTCTCCAGAACCGGAAACCATCCTCGAATAAATTCTTTCGAGTTCGTATCTAACCATACGATGGTTTTGTCCAATGGAAGTGGACGTTCGTAGTAATACGGGGTGTCCTGGAGAAAAGGGTAAAAGTAGGAGTGACAATGAGGTTCGCAACTCTGACAATCCAAAAGCCGGTGTTAAGAAGGTTCGGTCAACTTGGTCACTGAGTCATAGTCTTAGGGTCGTGTCAATGGTCTCTGCCAAAGAGAGAGAGAAAAGAAACACTCAGCGTGCACTCTAACCTAGATCAGAATGGTTACCAATTTATCTAATCTGGAAACCTCCCACTGTACCGTCAAATTCTCCTCCAAACCTGAAAGAAGAATTAGTCGGGGTCACCCGAGGAGTAAACTAACTCATCAGTGGGAATCGGGATCCAACTCTCATCGCATGACAACGTGACGGAATCCACTCACGGTATCACACTCCAGAAGGTATGCGCATATCTGGCAAGTTTCAGTACTTTTGAAACTCCCGATGTGATTTCTGCCCCATGCTCTTATGACCTTGACTTTGGCCAACATATCATAAGTCACATGTCAAGTTCTACCCGTCATTCTCCAGGTTAATTTGAATCCACCCGTACATACCCTTGACTTTGGCCAAAATGGCAGTACGACTGTCCCAAACCAACGCATCTATCTATGCTGCATATGAATACCCCAATAGCTACCAATCACTGTGCCTTGACTTTGGCCAACATACACAGCTTGAATACTATTGACCACCCATATGAAACGACGGAGGGCTACGAATGGTTTCTGGCGAAAACCTTTAACGTAATGAACTTGATATCGTCGAAGGAACGGATAGCTTTTTAAAAATATAGTGACGAAAACCGTTGCTAAAGAGGTCACTCCCGGTGAAGGGATCTCGGCTCTTTCCCCGTAGAATGGGGTGCAGGATATTCCAAATGAATACCGCGATGCAAATCAAAAGTAATCGGCTATAGTGAAGTTAATGCCCTGACGCAAACTTCTGTCCAAGGGGTCACCCCCAGTGAAGGGATCTCGGCCCTTGCCTCGTCGACTGAGGAGCAGGATATTCTAACTGAATACCACGATGCAAAACAAAAGTGAACGTCCTTGCAATAACAGCTTTTTGAAAAGTGTTCCAACAACATCAGATTAGGTTTGTTTTAACTTGCATTGATCCAAATCAATGCAGTCCCATCAATTGATCACACCAAAAAGAACGAAAATATACTGATGTACGTATATGCCATCCGCATTCGCCACTGGGTCCCGTCATTACCCGTTAGGTTAGCTTACTAACGACAGAGCGGGGACTGGACTAGCGCGGATGCAAAACATATACTACATCTACTAATATATATACCAATATATTATATTCGCTCAAGGCGTGATAAGAAATGCAACATCACAGAAAATGTACAGCATCACAGAAACAATACAGATATCTGGGATCCCCGGGTTTCACAGAGCCACTACTGAAACCCGACGTTCCCCTGGTCGTGTGGATAGCCTGCGTAATGAAATCCTAGACCCCTACGGGCGCGGCAAGTTACCCGCCAAAACCTGAAGCGAGGCAGCCCCCTTCAGCACCGTGAATGGACCACCGAATCCGGCAACTTGGGCACCCCTCCTGGGTCAACCTGTACCCCCTACGAGTGCGGCGAATAGCCCGCCAATTCTAGAGTGAAGCCCCCTCCGTCTCAATGCCATGAGATGCGGGCTTGTTGCCCTCCAGAACCCGGCTATCCGTGCACCCCTCCGCGGGGTAATCCTAGTACAGAAAGTAAAATATACATACACCGGGTACATCGACCGCAACCAGGTCGTGCCCCAAAATAATAATACAATCAGGCAGTGAAGGCAGTCCACATGTCGGACGCTCGTCCCGCAATATCAAATGTACATAATACACCAATACTGTACTAGCATTGCATCCAGGCTATCCCCCACGACCGATCCGCAACATCACAGCAAAAACAGAACATCAACGTGAAAGTCACGTTCGCAAATCCGTCCAACCGGGCTATAGCAGTTAGACCGGATTTACCGATCGAGTGACATTCACGGTCGCAGATATAATGTAAATACTGTGAAATAATGTGTTTAAAATATCCGATCAATCAAATTTTAACAAGTGGGCCCCCAAGCAATACTGTAGCACTCACAGAAATAATGGGCCCAAATTTAACATTCCAAAACCCCTAAAATCATCCCAGAAGCCCACTGTAAAAACCTGACCCACTGTATCCTCCATACTGCGGCGGAACCGCGGCAATAAGCAGGGTTTTGCCGCGGTTCCGTGCTCCCCTGAGGAGATCAGTGTGTCGACTTTTTCCAGAACTTTTAGAATTTCATGTAGATCAATTTTATGCAACCTGAAAAATTTTTGGACACTAAAAATTTCCAACAGAAAACTGATGTGATCAAAATACGGGTTTTGGAACTTTTTGATCGATCGGAAATGCAAACACATTACACCAAGCTAGACTAAGTTAATGGCGAGGCTCTGATACCACTGTAAGTGCACGGCGGCGCCCCGGCCGTCAATCCGACGGCCAAATGCGGAAGCGGTGATAAACTTTAATTTTACTTGAACTGGCAAACCGCCGCGCACTAATACACGGATCGAACCACTAACTAGTCCTAGCTAACTACAAGAAAGGGAAGAGAGATATACCGACAGATCCGAGTCCTCCGGTCTTCTCGTCGCCGGCCCGATCTCCTGCGGAATGTCCCGTCTCCTCCTCGTCGCCGAAAGTGCACCACATCGCCTACTTCTTTTACGGGCTCCCACCTCAATGCCGAGGCAACTCGGCCGCGAAGTTGGCTAGCCGACGCGCCCAAGATTTGCTGTAGAATAATGTAGAATCGTTGTCTCTTTGGGGTTTAGTATGGTTGCCATGATGGAGGAATTTTTCACAAGGATTTTTCATGAAGGCTTGAAGAAAAATGGAGCCTCTAAGGAAAAGAGCTCGGCCAGCCCATTGGTGCTCTCTGGAAATTCATGAAGCAAGCACTCACTGCACTCCATGCAACCAAAAATGAATATATATTAATTCATCCACACCTCAAAACCAATTCCAGCACACACTCATTTATGCCATTCCTTACAAAGGAAATTAATCCACTATACAATATTAAATTAATCCCTCATCTCCATCATTCCAACAGTGGCCGGCCCCACTCAAATTGTGGGTGAAAAAAAAAAGATCAATTCTTTTTCAAGCAAGAGGTGAAAAAGGAAATGATAAACAACAAAGCCATACTCCACCAACCTCATCATCACAACAAAGGTCAAGCCATCATGACACCATCATGAAGCAAAAAGTCAAGCAAGGTCAAGGTATGGTGAGCCATCATGATACAAGGAAATATGCAAAGACCCCTTCCACAATTGCCTATTTGCAACAATGCAAATAAGCCATCCTCCACCAATCTTCGGCCAATGAACGGAACAATGGAAATCGGCCGAAACGGAAAGCAAACTGGCAACTCCAGAAAACTGGTCCTGTAATAAATTACAGGAAAACCCCGATACTGTGCATACACACCCGCATCTGTATTTCGACCGAAATACAAATGCAAAGAGACAAAGTCTACACTGTACTATACTAGGATCCGGCTTATACCAAAGCCGGCTAGTAATATCCGTTCGATCCTGATTCGTGCAATACCGCACGTATCTGATCGAACCCTGCCATATACCCATACGGCCTATAGTACAAACTGTCCGATCCTGATCCATGCAATACCGCACGTATCTGATCGGACCTTACCATATCTCCATACGGCCTCTACAACCTTTCGCCCGAAAGCTGAGTAACAGAATGTGGGGGACTCTAAAGACTCGTCAACACCTTGGTTGTGGATTTAACCACTAGCACGTCAGAGGTATAAGCCAATACGTAACGGGCTACCAGGTATTGACTAAAAGGGACGTCTGTGAGCGAACTCAGCCTGACAACCCTACTGAGCCTGTTAGTGACAATATCCGTACAGTCCGGTCCGTTCGTCTATGAGCATCGCATGGCGGGCCTAGGGGGTTGGTAAAAGTCAGACCCCCAAAAGCGGTACAAGTCGTGTCGGAGTGTAGCCCAGAACACCCTGAGATACTACTGGAATACCTACCAGTAAATCTCCTTGCCTTGGCCAAGGACTTCGTGTAATGGCTCTCCTAGACACAGCACGACCTCACCCCTAATACCGGGAGAGACGAACCCCTGAAGATACGCTCACTGCCTCCATGTGGCTCGGGACTGTACCCAACTAAAACCTGTTTGCACGACTCCTTTGAGCCGTGGTAGGGTAGTAATCAAAGTACAGTGGGAACTCACACGAGACAAATGACGATCCCCAGGTCGATGAACTAACCTGCACACATGTCACCAGGGAACTGCCATCTGATGTCTGGTATATGACCAACTAGCATGTTCCCGGCGAGTCCTGTCCGGTGTACTCATAACCCAATGAGCACCTGTATACATCTTAGGTGATCCAACTGACACCAGTGGCTTGTGAGACCGGCCACCGCCCCTCGTCGGGGTCTCGACTGTATACACTAGTCTACTCAGGAGTATCGATGCCCTGTCTCGAAACTCACACGACTAGGGACCATTTAAGGATATGCTTATAGACCCCAGCTCCCACTTATATGATCGCCCTCATACTGCTGGTGGTCAAACAAGAATCCTAGGGGCTCTATCAACGTGTAATAGCAACCTGTCAGGTCACCTAAAACAGTACACGATGATAAAGGTAAACCAGATAGCATACTATCATCTCGAGTGAGACTGTCCTACCGGGATAGGTCCTCCCTCAATCATTGCAATCACGTGCCTGTGATCCAATAATTGACTCTGAGGGCACTATCTCCAACAGTAACATGGACCTATAACCCGGATCTTGGTTAAACATCTATCTAACAACCTAACTAAGAGTTTTTAGCTACTCGGTTAGGGGGTTATACCTTGCTTGTCTTGAACTCCTTCGTCTTCAAGCTCCGGTGGTGGTCCGATTGGCTTCTTCTCGTCGTCTCCGTACGCCGAAGATAGATCCACCTGAAAGCTCCAACCTTTAGCTCCTTCTTCGTTCTTTGAAGAAACTAGTTCACTTGGTTTGCTAAACCTAGTGAACTAGAATGAGTAGAGAATACTTTGTGTGGGATTTTATCTATGGTTCTTGATTCTCAACTCATGAGACAAGAGAACCATAGATTAAAGAGAGGGAAAAAGAGCAAGAGGGTGAGAGCAAAAGGAGAGCTCAAGAACAAGAGAGAGAGAGTGAGCAAGAAAGAATGAGGCTCTCTTTTTCCTTTCACCCTCTTATAATCCAAAGCAATCATAACTCATCATACTAACAAAAGTCTTATGTGATGGTTGAAGCAACCATAACCATATCATTTCATGCACTCATTTTACACAAATGAGCAAGTAAACAAAAGTCTTTGCCATGAAATGATGGCTATGGTTATCATGATGGTCAACTAGTCAAGCCTAGTCAACCGGTCAACAAAGTCAACAAGTCAACAAAAGTCAACAAGTCAACAAAGTCAACAAAAGTCAACAACCATGTCACCATAATACTTAATTAATATAATAGTTAATCACATATCATATTCTCATTAGGGTTGAGCAAAAAGTCAAATAGTCAACGGTCAACTGTCAACAACCCTAATGAGAATCCGCTGTCTCTGCCTCCCTGTCAACTGTGCATACACACCCGCATCCGCGTTCCGAGGAACACGAATGCACACTGGATAAATCCAATCCCATAAGGTACACTAGGATCTGGCTTAAACCAAAGCCCGCTAGTGTAAACTGTCCGGACACTGTACGTGCACAAGTGCACGGATGTGACCGAACCCTGTCGCAAAACCATGCGACCTGTCGCAATACCATGCGACCTCTACTCTTTTGCCTAAAGGCGAAAAGCTTTCTGTGTGGGACTCTAAAGACTCGACACTACGCTGGCAGTGGGTTTAACCACAGACCGCAAGCGGCACTAGCAGTGCGTAACGGTCCCCAGGTAATGCCGACAAGAAGACCGACAAGGCGAAACCCATCTGAACTCCTACTGAGCCTGAGTGTGACATTCTCCGTACAGTCCGGTCTGTTCGTCTGATACATCGCATGGCGGGCCTAGGGGGCGGCAAACGTCAGTCCCCCAATAGCGGTACAAGTCGTGCCGGAGCGAAGCCCAAAACACCCTGAGATAACACTGGAAACCTACCAGTATATCTCGTTGGCCCTGGCCAGGGACTACTCGTGTAATGGCTCTCCTAGACACAGCGCGATGTCAACCCCAATACCGGGAGAGACGAATCCTGTCTAACCGTCACTGCCTCCAAGTGCTTCGGGACTGCACCCAACCACTACCTGTTTGCACGACTCCTTTGAGCCGTGGTAGGGTAGTGATCAAAGTACAGTGGGAACACACTCGAGGCGAAGTGACAGTGTCAAGTCAGCGGACTAAGCTGTACTCATGTCACCTGGGAACTGATAACTGACGATAGGTATAATACCAACTAGTCAGTTCCCGACGAGTCCTGTCCAGTGTACCCGTAACCTAACGAGCACCCGCATACTATCTCAAGTACGACGTACTGACGGCTGTGGGACAGACCGTCTCCCACACTGGGATGAGAAGCGCATGCGCTGGTCTACTCCGGAGTATCGATGCCCTGTCTCGATAGTCCTGCGACCAGGGACCTGCATAAGGATGTGCTTATAGATTACCCAGCCCCACTAGTGTGACGGCCATCACATCGCTGGTAATCAAGAAAAGATCCTAAGGGCTCCACTAATGTGTATAGGCGATATACAAAATATAAACACATGTACACATTGAAGTAGAAACAAACCAAGTAGCATACTACCATTTTGAGCAAGATTGTATATACAAGGTGAATATCCCAAGCATCCATTAAGTAATATACAAACTAGTATGATACAGTAATGGCCTCTAGGGCATATACACTAACAATCTCCCACTTGCACTAAGGCCATGTACTGGCGTATCGAAGACCTATCATCTCGATCAGCCGCTCGAACTGAGTCTGGGGCAGGGCCTTGGTGAATGGATCTGCAGTGTTATCTTCTGAAGCGACTCTCCGAACCTCGATCTCCTGGCGATCCACGATCTCCCTGATCAGGTGATACCGCCTCAAGATGTGCCTGGATCTTTGATGGGACCTGGGTTCCTTCGCTAAAGCTATAGCCCCGTTGTTGTCGCAATACAGAGGTATTGGATCAACAATGGACGGAACCACCCGAAGTTCTTTCAAGAACTTCCTCATCCAGACAGCTTCTTTTGCGGCATCAGATGCAGCGATGTATTCCTCTTCCATCGTCGAGTCTGCAACGGTTTCCTGTTTGGAACTCTTCCAACACACCGCCCCTCCATTGAGGGTAAAGACAAAACCCGACATGGACTTGGAATCATCCTTGTCACTCTGGAAGCTGGAGTCAGCAAAGGCCTCGATCTGGAGGTCTTTTCCGCCATACACCAAGAACATCTCCTTAGTCCTTCTCAGGTACTTGAGAATGTTCTTTACCGCTATCCAGTGTTTCTCCCCAGGGTTTGACTGATACCGGCTTACCACACTCAGTGCATAAGCTACATCCGGTCTGGTACACAACATCGCATACATTATAGAGCCTACCGCAGAAGCGTAGGGTATAATAGACATGCGATCCCTCTCCAAATCAGTCTTGGGAGACATCTCTTTAGAGAGGGTGATCCCGTGACAAGCCGGTAGGTTACCGCGCTTGGAATCTTCCATACTGAATCTCTTCAGTATGGTGTCAATGTACCTGGACTGAGAAAGTCCTAATATCCTCTTGGATCTGTCACGGTAGATCCGGATACCCAGAATGTACGAGGCATCACCCAGGTCTTTCATGGAGAACTTGTGTGACAAGAACCCCTTGACAGATTGTAGCATAGGAATGTCATTTCCTATTAAGAGAATGTCATCCACGTATAAAACGAGGAATACTACAGTTCTCGCTACAAATCTACTATAGATGCATGGTTCATCTGGATTTTTGATAAAGCCAAATTCTTTGACTGTCTCATCAAAGCAGATGTTCCAACTCCGCGACGCCTGCTTTAGTCCATAGATGGACTTAAGCAACTTGCACACCTTTCCGCTGCTCCCACTCTGAATGAAACCCTCTGGCTGGTCCATATAGACACACTCCTCTAAATTTCCATTTAGAAAAGCTGTCTTTACGTCCATTTGCCAGATCTCATAATCGTGGAAGGCAGCAATGGCAAGAAGGATCCGAATGGATTTCAGCATGGCTACTGGAGAAAAGGTTTCGTCGTAGTCCAAGCCAGGTCTTTGACGGAAACCTTTTGTTACCAGCCTAGCTTTATAGGTCTCAACCTGTCCATCTACACCAATCTTCCTTTTGAAGATCCACTTGCATCCTACGGGTCTTACCCCGTCTGGAGCAATGTCCAACGTCCATACCTTGTTGGTGTACATGGACTCCATTTCGGTCCGCATTGCATCCAGCCATTTCACTGAGTCAACGCTCTGAACGGCCTGCTGGAAGCTAGTAGGCTCATCATAATCTATGATGCAATCCTCTCTATCCCCGTCTATGAGAAAACCGTAGTATCTCTCGGGCGGATGAGTCTGCCTACTACTCCTGCGGAGCGGCGTAGGAATGTCTTGTTCTGTTGAACCCTCTGGTTCCACTAAGCTTTCAGTAATAGTCCGTGGTTCTGGAATTTCTTCCAGTTCTACTGTGCTCCCACTTATCTGGGTTTCCAAAAACTCAGTTTCCAAGAAGTAGGCATGACGAGAAACAAGAACTTTTTTTTCCTCTTCACAGTAGAAGAAATATCCTTTGGAGTTCTTCGGATACCCCACAAACTTGCACTGTACCGAGCGTGCCTCGAGCTTGTCCGCATGCTGCTTTTTGACAAAAGCTGGACATCCCCATGTCTTAATGTGCTTAAGATAGGGTCTCTTCCCACACCACATCTCATATGGTGTAGTAGGCACGGTCTTAGTAGGAACTCGGTTCAAAAGGTATGCTGCTGATTCTAGCGCATATCCCCAGAATGATCGCGGTAACTCAGCGTTACTCATCATGGACCGCACCATATCCAATAGGGTGCGGTTCCGTCTCTCCGATACACCGTTATGTTGCGGGGTGTATGGAGGAGTAAGCTGAGAGAGAATTCCGTTCTCTTTTAAATAGTCCAGGAACTCGGCACTTAAGTATTCTCCACCTCGATCCGATCTTAGAATCTTAATACTTTTGCCGGTCTGTTTCTCTACTTCATTCTTATACTCCTGGAATTTTCCAAAGGCTTCGGACTTATGTTTCATTAAGAAGACATAACCGTACCTTGAGAAGTCATCCGTAAAAGTAATGAAGTAAGAATGTCCGCTTCGGGCATGTGTAGACATTGGACCGCACACGTCATTGTGTACGAGTCCCAAGAGCTCGCTCGCTCTTACTCCATGTCCAGTAAACAGAGTCTTTGTCATCTTTCCTTTAAGACAGGATTGACAAGTGGCATACGACTGATATTCGAACGCATTCAAATACCCTTCTGTATGTAACTTCGTCAACCTTCTCTCATTGATGTGACCCAATCTACAATGCCATAAGAAAGTCTGATTTATTTCTGGGGACTTTCTTTTGTGTGTATTCTGGACATTAAAAATCTGTGGTTGGTTTAACACGTATATACCATTACTCAATGTACCTGACCCAATCAAAACTTGATTAAGGTGAATGTTTACAACATTACTTACAAACGCAAATTCATAACCTTCTTTAGAAACTAAAGATACAGAAATGATATTACAAGTTGCGTTGGGTACAAAAAAGCAATTACGCAAAACCAAAACATGTCTATCTGACATTCCCAGGTGATAGTCCCCCACGGCTTTAGCGTCCATGCTAGCTCCGTTCGCAACTCTGAGGGTCATGTCACCTGCTTTCAAAACCCTACGGTTTCTCAACGCCTGCAAAGAATTACAGATATGAGATCCTGATCCGGTATCCAATACCCAGGAAGTAGAGTTTATTGAAAGACAGTTTTCAATAACATACACACCTGAAGCTGAAGCTGCAACCTGCTTCAATTCCTGTGTTCTGGCCTTCCAGGCCCTGCAATCATTCTTCCAGTGTCCTTTCTTATGACAATAGAAGCATTCTTCCTTATCCACAAGCTTCCCCGCTATCTTTGTTGCTTTATCTTTTCCCTTCGTATCCACTTTACTAACACCGCCCCTTGGTTTGGCGGGGGCCTTCTTCTTCTTTCCCTTGGCTTTCGCCTTGGACCTAGAAGAAGATGATCCTCCTACAAACAAAGTGGATGTATCCCTACCTTTCTGTAGGGTGCCCTCTGCGCTCCTCAGCATGTTGAGGAGCTATGAAAGTTCAACCTCTTTTTCTTGTAAGTTGAAGTTCAGTATAAACTGGGCGTAAGTGGAAGGAAGGGACTGGAGAACTATATCCGTATATAGCTCACTCTCCAATGTGATCCCTAGGTCCGCGAGCTCCTCAATGTAGCCGATCATCTTTAGCACGTGCTCGGCTACTGATGATCCGACGGCCATTCTTGTCGAAAATAACTTTTTCGACGCTTCGTATCTTGCGATACGAGATTGCTCTCCATACAGTTCTTTTGTATGAAGCAATATGGATTCCATGTCCATATTCTCGTGCCTCTTCTGATGTTCGTTGTCCATCGAGGCAAGCAGGAGGCATTTGGCCTTCGCGCTATCAATCTCCCAAGTCTTGCGGATTTCCTTATCCGCGACGCTGGAAGTTGGACCAGGGACAGGGGGAGCTTTGGTGGTAAGAAGATACCCCAGCTTGTCGTAAGTGATTGCTATCTTGACATTCCTGAGCCAATCTTTGTAGTTTGGCCCTGTCAGTTTGTTTTTATCTAGGAGTAACTTAAGTCCAGTCATGTCGATTGGTCGCTGCAATTAGGAGAGAGAAGAAGAAACACTCAGCATGATGCTCTTGCAAGTTTAGAGTGGTTTTTAGTTTGTCTAAACAGGATGGCTCCCACTGTTTCTCGAATCCCTCCTCAAACCATAAAGGTAGAATTGGTCAGGATCAATCCCACCGTACAATACTTGCTTAACCGTTCAGCCAGGCCGGTGTCGGTACTTCGAGGGAGGTTTTCCAACGCTTTCGTGAAGTTCCTTAATTAAAGAACCTCTTTTCCCTGGGGGCATAGCCCCGCTAACACCTTTCTAGGCACCTACTAGGTTTATAGCATTGATCGTTAAGTGAGAAATTTCCCGAGGAGTAGCATATACTCACAGTAGGATCGGGATCCAAATATCACCGCGTGACGAAACTGAAGGAATCCTACCAGAATCATCACACTCCAAATGGTATGCAAATCTAGCAAGTTTCAGTACTTATGAAACTCCCGATGTGGATTTTTGCCCATGCTCTTATGACCTTGACTTTGGCCAACAAATCATAAGTCACATGTCAAGTTCTGCCCGTCGTTCTCCAGGTTAATTTGAATCCACCCGCACCTACCCTTGACTTTGGCCAACAAGGCAGTACGACTGTTCCAAACCAACGCATCTATCTATGCTGCACATGAATACCCAATAGCTACCAATCACTGTGCCTTGACTTTGGCCAACAAACACAGCTTGAATACTATTGACTATTCATGTGAAACGACGGAGGGCTACGGATGGTTTTGGCAAAACCGTGAACGTAGTGAACTTGATTTGGTCGATGGAACGAGATAGCTTTTAAAAGGAGTGGCTCAAGCTCCGCATTTAAAAGTTGTTTTGAAAAGAACCGAGTGTTTTTTCGAAAGTGTTCCAACGACTTTAACTTGGTTTATTATCTTGCATTAGTTCTTTTAATGCGTGATATTCTTGCATTAGTTCTTTTAATGCGTCCCATCATTTAATCCTACCATTGCAGAAAACAACCAAAATATGACGTACGCTTATGCCATTCGCATTCGCCATGGGGCCCCGTCATTACCCGTTAGGTTACTTAACTAACGACAGAGCGGGGGCTGGGCTAGCGCGGCTGTAAAACATAAGCAACGCCTAAATAATATCATATATAGATATACTGCAATGATAAACATTTCAGATCACAGATGAATACATTGGATATACTAGGAATCTGTAATTCGCACGAGCCTGTAACGACAAACAGATTACACGGTCGCGGTGAATAGCCAAATACCCCACCCAAGACCCCTACGGGTGCGGCAAACTACCCGCCAAGTACCCGAAGCGTAGTAACCTCCCTCATCTCCATGAGTAGGCCACTCGACACTTCGGCATACCCGGTAGTTTGTGCACCCCCTCCATGGGTCTATCCTAGGAGCAAAAACAGTAAAAAGAAATTATACAATGACGGCTACAACCCCGACCCGGTTGTGCGGCCATACAAATAATTATTACATCAATTTACAAATTTACATGAATTGGAAGAAAAGAAAACTCTCGTCTCACAACCCCCGGCTATTCACCCGCGACAATCCAACATATTCATATCCACATTCCAGCAACATTACAGATCACAGATTTGTATAACCCCCACTAATCGACATATAGCGATTAGTAGACGTTCAATACAAATAGCACATTACAGAAAACCCGTTAGCTTAAGTCTTTTAGAAGTTCGATAAAAAAATACGGATTTTCGGGACCCCAAAATAAAATTTTCGTTCTGGAAAATCTGGGTTGAAAATACATATACTAAAATTCCCAAAATACCCCCAGATGCACACTGTAGCAAAGAAACACCAGAGAGGCGCCAAGGAGGCCGCGGAACCGCGGTAATAGCAAGCTATTGCCGCGTTTCCGCGGTCGTTTAGAGGGATCGGTTGGTGATTTTTCTACAGTGGCAATAAAAAACCCTGAGCCGATTTTAGGTGTGAAAATAATCAATTTTTGAACAGTATAAAAATCGACAGAAACTCGAATTTTCGGGGTTTTGTTTTCGGGACTTTTTCTTTGATCGATCTTCTAGTTACTTGCTAACAAGTTAGATAGAGTTTAACTAGGCTCTGATACCACTGTAAGTCCATGCTACCTCTCCCGGTACTTTCGGGAATGCGGAATTTGGTAAAAAACAATTTTTACGGAGGTGGTAACATGGACCTATAACCCGGATCTTGGTTAAACATCTATCTAACAACCTAACTAAGAGTTTCTAGCTACTCGGTTAGGGGGTTATACCTTGCTTGTCTTGAACTCCTTCGTCTTCAAGCTCCGGTGGTGGTCCGATTGGCTTCTTCTCGTCGTCTCCGTACGCCGAAGATAGATCCACCTGAAAGCTCCAACCTTTAGCTCCTTCTTCGTTCTTTGAAGAAACTAGTTCACTTGGTTTGCTAAACCTAGTGAACTAGAATGAGTAGAGAATACTTTGTGTGGGATTTTATCTATGGTTCTTGATTCTCAACTCATGAGACAAGAGAACCATAGATTAAAGAGAGGGAAAAAGAGCAAGAGGGTGAGAGCAAAAGGAGAGCTCAAGAACAAGAGAGAGAGTGAGCAAGAAAGAATGAGGCTCTCTTTTTCCTTTCACCCTCTCATAATCCAAAGCAATCATAACTCATCATACTAACAAAAGTCTTATGTGATGGTTGAAGCAACCATAACCATATCATTTCATGCACTCATTTTACACAAATGAGCAAGTAAACAAAAGTCTTTGCCATGAAATGATGGCTATGGTTATCATGATGGTCAACTAGTCAAGCCTAGTCAACCGGTCAACAAAGTCAACAAAAGTCAACAAGTCAACAAAGTCAACAAAAGTCAACAACCATGTCACCATAATACTTAATTAATATAATAGTGAATCACATATCATATTCTCATTAGGGTTGAGCAAAAAGTCAAATAGTCAACGGTCAACTGTCAACAACCCTAATGAGAATCCGCTGTCTCTGCCTCCCTGTCAACTGTGCATACACACCCGCATCCGCGTTCCGAGGAACACGAATGCACACTGGATAAATCCAATCCCATAAGGTACACTAGGATCTGGCTTAAACCAAAACCCGCTAGTGTAAACTGTCCGGACACTGTACGTGCACAAGTGCACGGATGTGACCGAACCCTGTCGCAAAACCATGCGACCTGTCGCAATACCATGCGACCTCAACTCTTTTGCCTAAAGGCGAAAAGCTTTCTGTGTGGGACTCTAAAGACTCGACACTACGCTGGCAGTGGGTTTAACCACAGACCGCAAGCGGCACTAGCAGTGCGTAACGGTCCCCAGGTAATGCCGACAAGAAGACCGACGAGGCGAAACCCATCTGAACTCCTACTGAGCCTGAGTGTGACATTCTCCGTACAGTCCGGTCTGTTCGTCTGATACATCGGATGGCGGGCCTAGGGGGCGGCAAACGTCAGTCCCCCAATAGCGGTACAAGTCGTGCCGGAGCGAAGCCCAAAACACCCTGAGATAACACTGGAAACCTACCAGTATATCTCGTTTGCCCTGGCCAGGGACTACTCGTGTAATGGCTCTCCTAGACACAGCGCGATGTCAACCCCAATACCGGGAGAGACGAATCCTGTCTAACCGTCACTGCCTCCAAGTGCTTCGGGACTGCACCCAACCACTACCTGTTTGCACGACTCCTTTGAGCCGTGGTAGGGTAGTGATCAAAGTACAGTGGGAACACACTCGAGGCGAAGTGACAGTGTCAAGTCAGCGGACTAAGCTGTACTCATGTCACCTGGGAACTGTTAACTGACGATAGGTATAATACCAACTAGTCAGTTCCCGACGAGTCCTGTCCAGTGTACCCGTAACCTAACGAGCACCCGCATACTATCTCAAGTACGACGTACTGACGGCTGTGGGACAGACCGTCTCCCACACTGGGATGAGAAGCGCATGCGCTGGTCTACTCCGGAGTATCGATGCCCTGTCTCGATAGTCCTGCGACCAGGGACCTGCATAAGGATGTGCTTATAGATTACCCAGCCCCACTAGTGTGACGGCCATCACATCGCTGGTAATCAAGCAAAGATCCTAAGGGCTCCACTAATGTGTATAGGCGATATACAAAATATAAACACATGTACACATTGAAGTAGAAACAAACCAAGTAGCATACTACCATTTTGAGCAAGATTGTATATACAAGATGAATATCCCAAGCATCCATTAAGTAATATACAAACTAGTATGATACAGTAATGGCCTCTAGGGCATATACACTAACACTATGGTTAAAGGGTTGGGTTGGGTTGTAACGCCTTGAAATTCGTTTAGGGTGTTTTCGCGTTACTTAGCAAGTGTGCGTGTTTTTCATAAAAAAAACGAATATCTTATTTTCCTTCTTGGCTAGTGAAAATTGTGTTGTGAAGTGTTAATATAGAGATATTTATGTATATTTATAGGGTTATTAATTATTTTTAGTCGTGTTACCCTAAGTAAGGATTTTTGTGTTTTGTGCACATATGCACACTTATCATATTTTGTGACTTGGTTAAAGTGCAATATGTTAACCATTTCATTCTTGCATGGGTCATTTTTATTTCCACCCTTTTTCCAAGTCAAAACCCTTCAAAAGAAATTCAAAATACAAATAGAAATAGAGCATGGTGTTAGGTAAGGAAAATTTGACTTTTTTATTGGCTACATTCTTCTCTCTTCTCTCTCTCTTCTCTCATTTTTCTGTAAACTGCAGAATTGCAGTAGCAAACATATCACTTCTTCATCTTTTTCCTTCTCTTTTCACTTCTCTTTTCACTTCTTTTTGATTCTAGCTCAAACCCTATACAAATCTAACCTTTTTTCATCACAAAACCTTGGTTTAATGGCTCATTTGTGGTGTTTGGGGGCAAGTCTGCATACTCGAGGCTAGGCCTGGAACTTTTGGTGTTTCTTAAGATCTTTTGAAGGTATTAACTCACCCTTAGCACCCTTTTTCCATAACTTGTAGTATTTCTAGCAAAATATCACATTTTATGCATATTTTGTGCTATATAAGGGGATTTAGTGAGGTTTTGATAAAAATTAACTTTTTATGGCTTGATTAGCTGGGTAATGTGATATTAGTGTAGTTTTAGACTTGGGTTTGTTTCAGTTTTCACAAATATACCCTAAAGTATTATTTTTAGTGCAAAAGTGTGATTTTTAAGTTGAATTTGGGTTCTGAAGAATCTGCTGCAACCCGAGTTGCTGTAAATTAAAATTGTAATTACTGGGGAATACACAGTATGTATGGAGTGCACACACCAAACCCCGGGGCCCACTTCCCTACCCAGGCCGCCGGAAAAAGACTTCTGGCCGCAAATTGCGGCCAGATGAGGGATTTTTGGGTTGGGGTTTGGGTGATGGGTGTCTGCTGCTGTGTGGAGTTTTATGGTATATATATATTTTTGTAATATCAATTATGTATAAAAATCTAGAGGTAAATACCTGTTTCTCGTATTTTAAATCTTCGCGACACACGTGATACGTGCGTGGGTTTGGGGAGTTCTGCGTATCGTGACGCGTCGAGATAGTTTCAGACGCTTAATCACAGTTTTAGCGTATCGCGCACACGCGCGCTTGGTTTGCGACACGGATTTCTAGTGTAACCTTAAATGTCGTGTTTGTATGGTTTGGGGCTTATATGTGATATATTGTGTAATTCTAGGTTCGCAGGCGAGCGCGACGGACGCTGCGAAGAAGGGGAAACAACTCGTCGGCTACACTTAGCGCAAAACTACGGTGAGTAGATTTAACATCTACGGGGATATCGCCCGCATGGCGTTATGCGTCAGGGCTGATAGGACCTTATAGCTATAGGTTGCATTTACCTACATTGACTGCTCATGGATACTGTTGTTGCATACTGCATTCCCTGTTATATAATTGTAAACTTAGAATTGATAGAACACCGCACTATTACTAACGGTTCATGTTGCACGAGCACTAATCTGCATGTTACACACACACCGTTAGTAATTGCCATGTCACACTCACTGTAAAATTGCCATGATCATTATACTGTAGTTCCTTTTACATATGATTTGATATGATTTTCATAGAAATCGGGAGCCGCATGATGACTTTGAAAACTGAAACTATTTTAAAATGCGGTATCTCCCTTGCACCTATATTATGGCTTGATGTATATAGCACATCGCATTTGATTTCTTCATTGGTGTTGGATTTTCATGTGATTTCTGGTTTTGAGGACCGTGGGGTTATTTAAGAAAAGATGCACTATTTGAAAACCCGGTTCCTCGTGATATGATATTTTGATGCGTCTATCTCGCGTTTTCTCGGTGCTGAGACGTATGCTTGAAACCCGATTCGAGGAGTTGGATGATCCGTTTGCGGGTTCGTAGTGGACCCGGTATGGTTCCCCTCGGCAAGATGATCGATGGACTTTGCCGATTGAGCCTGGAGGTGGGAGAGTACCTACCGGTGATTGGTTGGACCTGGCGGTTATCCGGAGGATACTGACTAGAGTCGAGAGATGGATGCGGGATGATCCGTACTGCCGGGGCCGAGGGCCGATACCCCAGACGGAGCCCGTGGGCTGATCCGGACTTACGGAGCTCGATATATGAGAATTTGCGTGTCGATGCTGGACACGAGTATTTTATGATATTTTGGGTGCTGATGTTGGGCACTCGTGATTCTCAGAGATTTACAGGATTTGAGGGCCGAGGAGAGTGCCGACGCCTGAGTTTATTTGGGATTTGGGTGCAGTTTTAGGCACCGATAATTTTTCACGATTGATATTCCGTGTAGATGTTGTTTATCCCATGCTCAGCATTGATTATCATGTATCTCATCCTCTAGTTATTTTACCTGACAGAGCATTTGCATGATTATTGCACCTACTGCTTGTCGCATATAGATTTACCTGCTGGCATATGATAGAGTAGCGCAGTACGTGCATGCTCGTGATTACCTTTATATGTTATCTCTATTCATGAGTTGGCAACTCACCCCCGTTGTGCCACTGTATTTGCAAGTTGCTCCACAGAGTAGTCGCGGCAGGCTGCCTTTTTGCATCTTTTGGCTACAGATACCACTACAGCTGGTGCGTGTGCTATTTTGCTATTAGGTGGGTTGTGGTATCTGGTTACTTTTATTGTACACACTTTTGTATCTAGTATTCTCCATCTACCATATATGTACTAGACTTAGAGACAGTATGAGGACGATGATGTACATTTTTGTATTCTGGTGTCGAGCTCGTGGGAGCCGACTTTATATTTGCAGTTCATTATTCTGTGATGTTTACTTATTGCTCATTCTTCACTACGGCGTCGTATATTACTCTTATGGTGATGGTTTCCGCCGTTGGGCGTGATTGCTCCCGTTTGGTGATGCTTTGTTTCATTATATATCATTTTCACTTATATCCTGTTTTATACCCGATTTTCGGGCTTACTTTTACAAAGGAAATGCTGCCAAAATTATTATAAGGATAATTTAACTTTAAAAAGAACTTTATTGAACTATTAAGGTTTTCTAAATGTTTTAATTGAATGTTTTCAACACTCACTACTTTTAAATGGTTTTGATTTCTGGGTTCAGCTTACTTAGTCGCGTTACGCCCGTAGACGTTGCGTGGTTAAGTGCCGGTCACGAGTCGAAATATTCGGGTCGTGACAAAGTTGGTATCAGAGCGTAGGTTTTACTTTTCGGTGTGTAGGATGACCTGGTATGATGGAGTAGGTAGCTGAAGCAGAGTGGCGTAGTGTGCGTATGTTCCGCGGCATACTCACGACACGGTACTCCGCCAAAGCGACCTTAGGACTTATTGATTTAAATTCCTTCTTTAGTATATGCATTCTTGCGATTCGATTTCTGCATCCTTGCGATTCGATTTCTGCATCCTTATCGAATCCTATTTTCCTTTCAGCCATTATGCCGCCAAAGACTACGAGGGCGCAGAGAGCGGCCGCGAGGGCCGAGATTCGAGTTGATTCGCCTGAGACGAGGATTGATCCGGGTAGTACACCGGTTGTACCCGAGCAGGCTATTCCTCCCGTGATAGATCAGATCGCCATGCTAGGGGCTGGTATGCAGGAGATGCGCCAGACGGTGGGATCCAGCATGCAGGAGATGCGCCAGATGATAGGATCGCTAGTCGAGACGCTTCGAGCACAGCGACCAGAGGTAGCTCCACCCGTTACAGAGACTGCAATGGTACCTACCGTACAGCCAGGTGCCCCTGCAGCCATGGAGGTGATTACAGTATCGCTATCAGTGTTTATGAGGCTGAAGCCTCCGGTCTTCACAGGCACCGATGCAGCCGAGGAGCCACAGTCCTTCACTGATAGGATGGCTCGGATATGTCGTTTCCTCAGATGCGCAGATGCGAGATGGGTTGAGTTCGCGAGCTTTCGCCTGGAAGATCTTGCTCAGAAATGGTACGAATCAGTCGAGAAGGGCAGAGCAGAGGTCTTCCTCCTATGACCTGGACAGAGTTCGTGGCGCTATTCCTTGCCCGCTTTCTTCTACTGAGCGTCAGAGATGCTAGAGCACGCAGGTTCGAGTCCTTACGCCAGACTCCGGAGATGTCAGTGGCAGAGTATGATGTGCTGTTCACAGAGCTATCTATCTATGCCCCGTATCTAGTGGCTACTGAGGAGTTACGAGTCAAGAGATTTGTTCGAGGCTTGGTTACACCACTATTCCTTACGATCAGCGCGCAGCATTACAAGACATATGCAGCAGCGGTAGACGCAGCCCTGTTAGTCGAGGAGCGCCTTGCTGAGACTTCGGTAGTTCCAGAGCCGAAGAGAGTTCGTACTGGTATATCAGCACGGAGACAGACATTCATACGCCGCGACAGGCATCGTTCAGGTACGGGGAGTGGCAGAGATTCGGGACGAGGCCAGATGTTTAGTTCATATCCACGGGAGAGTCAGCAGTCGTCGCGAGGTTGTTATAGATGCGGCAGTCTACTTCACCTCGTCAGAGATTGTCCTGAGATACACCGGAGGGAGACAGTAGCACCGCACGTCATCTTACCACCTTCACCACCCCAGAGGGCGTTGCCTGTTGTTCCTACTGTTACTCCGCATCAGACTCATACACAGAGAGGTCGTGGGCGTGGAGGAGTTGCTCAGAGAGGACGGGATGACCTAGGCAGAGGACAGTCAGTCACAGGTAGAGGACAGGCATGAGTTTTTGCTTTGACGCATCAGGACGCGCAGGCATCCAATGCGGTAGTCTCAGGTATCCTTCCAGTATGTTCTGTTGATGCAAACGTGTTGTTCGATCCTGGATCCACGCACTCGTACGTATCCACACACTTTGTGCCAAGTTTGGGTAGAGAGTCTGGTTTGCTTGATCAGCCGCTTGTTGTGACTACTCCTGTGGGAGAGTCATTTGTTGCTAGGCACGTGTTCCGATCCTGTATCGTCTGTATTGGCAAGAAAGAGTTGCCTGTCGACTTGATCCTTCTTGAGATGTTGTACTTCGACGTTCTTTTGGGCATGGATTGGTTAGCCACGTGCTATGCTTCTGTGGACTGCTGTGAGAAGACAGTTAGATTTTGTTTTCCCGGCGAGTCGGTTTTTGTTGTGTTGGGAGACCGTGGCGCCGCCCCAAACAGTGTGATTTCTTCTTTTCGCGCTGGACAGGTTTTGAGGAAGGGATGTCAGGGATTTCTCGCCTATGTTTGCGATACTAGAGCTACAGAGGTTCCGTTGGATCGGGTTCCTGTTGTTAGCGAGTTTCCTGATGTGTTCCCTGACGAGCTTCCTGGGCTACCGCCCGAGCGCGACATTTCTTTCTGTATTGATTTGGTTCCTGGCACGGGGCCTATTTCTATACCGCCTTATCGGATGGCCCCGGCGGAACTTCGAGAATTGAAGGGTCAGTTGCAAGATTTGCTGGACAAGGGACTTATTCGACCCAGTGTTTCTCCTTGGGGTGCTCCAGTCCTGTTCGTCAAGAAGAAGGATGGCAGTTTACGTCTGTGTATCGACTACCACCAGCTGAACAGGGTTACAGTGCGGAACAGATATCCTTTGCCACGTATCGACGATTTGTTCGACCAGCTTCAGGGGGCAGGATACTTTTCGAGGATCGATTTGCGATCAGGCTATCATCAGCTGTGGGTTCGACAGGAGGACATTCCTAGGACAGCTTTCCGCACGCGCTACGGCCATTACGAGTTTCTGGTGATGTCGTTCGGACTCACCAATGCGCCAGCAGCATTCATGGACTTGATGAACCGTATTTTCCGGCCGTATCTTGATCTGTTCATCATTGTATTCATTGACGATATTCTGGTGTATTCTCGGAGTAGAGAGGAGCACGAGCAGCACCTGCGGATTACACTGCAGACCTTGAGAGAGCATCAGCTTTTCTCCAAATTCTCCAAGTGTGCTTTCTGGCTGGACAGCGTAGACTTCTTGGGGCATGTGATTTCACGAGATGGTATATATGTAGACCCGAGGAAGATCGAGGCCGTTCGGAGTTGGTCCAGACCCACATCAGTTATGGAGATTCGCAGCTTTCTAAGGCCGGCCGGCTACTACAGGCGATTCGTGCAGGACTTCTCCCGTATTGCTACACCGCTGACCGGGTTGACCCAGAAGGGAGTTCCTTTTGTTTGGACGGAGGAGTGTGAGCACAGTTTTCAGCAGTTACAGGCTCTACTGACTCCGGCGCCAGTATTATCATTGCCTTCAGGATCAGGCGGATTGTGGTTTATTGTGATGCTACTCTAGTGGGGCTAGGGTGCGTATTGATGCAGCATGACAGGGTGATCGTGTATGCTTCACGGCAATTAAAGAAACATGAACAGAACTGCCCCACTCACGATTTGGAGATGGCTGCGGTGGTCTTTGCACTTAAGATCTGGCGACATTACCTATACGGCGAGTCGTGCCAGATATTCACTGATCACAAGAGCTTAAAGTATATATTTCAGCAGCGAGACCTGAACCTTAGACAGCACCGATGGATGGAGTTAGTGAAGGATTACGATTATGAGATCTTGTACCACCCGGGAAGGGCTAATGTAGTGGCGGATGCTTTGAGCAGGAGGCCCGGGGGTAGTCTATCTTGTTTGAGTGCAGTACAGAGGCAGTCGTCGGCAGATCGGCAGATCTTATGCGACAGCCGGGTACAGTTCGAGTTTACGCCGATCGGAGGACAGATTGCGCATGTTCGTGCATGCCCACGGTTGAATGACCGTATACATGAGGCATAACACAGTGATGACCGTTGTTCAGAGATCAGGACACAGATGGGACATGGCAGATTTTCCGAGTTCGTGATTGATGATCAGGGGATACTACGATTTGGGACTAGACTGTGCGTACCAGATGCTGAGGGACTACGGCGTGAGATTCTCGAGGAGGCACATCGATCGGTGTACAGTGTTCATCCAGGTTCCACCAAGATGTACCATGACATGAGAGATGTTTACTGGTGGGACGGGATGAAGAGGGACATCGCAGATTTCGTGTCGAGATGCCTGACTTGTCAGCAAGTCAAGGCCGAGCACCAGAGGCCCGCGGGAAGGCTACAGCCGTTATCCATTCCAGATTGGAAATGGGAACAGATTTCTATGGACTTCATTGTGGGTCTACCCAGGACTAGTCGAGGGTATGACTCTATCTGGGTGATCATGGATCGTTTGACGAAAGCGGCTCACTTCATACCAGTGAAGACGACTTTCGGATTTGCGCAGTATGCCCAGATTTACATTGATGAGATTGTACGACTGCACGGAGTTCCGACATGTATCGTATCCGACAGAGGCACCCAGTTTACCAGCCGACTATGGTAGAGGCTTCAGGAGGCTTTGGGCACCCACTTGAGTTTCAGCACAGCATTTCATCCGCAGAACGACGGACAGTCAGAGCAGACTATTGAGACTCTCGAGGACATGCTCAGAGCGTGCGTATTAGACTTCAGAGGTAGCTGGGATCATCATTTGCCCTTAGTAGAGTTCTCCTACAATAACAGCTATCAGGAGACCATTCAGATGGCACCATTTGAGGCTCTTTATGGTAGGAGGTGCAGATCGCCAGCCTGTTGGACAGAGCTCAGTGGGAGCGGTATCTTAGGGCCGCAGATTGTTGAGGAGACGACCGCGAAGATCCAGTTAATTCGTGATAGGATGAGAGCAGCCCAGAGTAGGCAGAGATCTTATCCGGACCGTCGTCGGCGCAGACTTGAGTTTTCTGTTGGTGATCATGTTTTCTTGAGGGTCTCCCCAATGAAAGGTGTGTTGAGATTTGGAAGAAGGGTAAACTTAGTCCCAGATTTGTGGGCCCCTTCGAGATCCTCGAGCATGTTGGTGCGGTTGCGTATCGTTTAGCCCTTCCGCCCAGTTTCCCAGACGTGCACCCCGTATTTCACGTTTCGATGCTCCGCAAGTATCTTTATGATCCTTTGGATGAGATTCAGCACCCGACGATCCAGCTTGAGCGCGACCTTTCCTATGCAGAGCAGCCGGTGATGATCTTGGATCGACAAGTGAAGAAATTGAGGTCGAAAGAGTTACCGTCCGTCAAGGTACTTTGGCGTGGTCCGAGCAGCGAGGAAGTCACTTGGGAGACCGAGAGCGAGATGAAGAAGAGGTATCCCCGTCTTTTTGAAGGTACGTATAGTTAGATTTTTAAATTCGGGGACCGAATTTCTTTAAGAGGGGTAGATTGTAACGCCTTGAAATTCGTTTAGGGTGTTTTCGCGTTACTTAGCAAGTGTGCGTGTTTTTCATAAAAAAACGAATATCTTATTTTCCTTCTTGGCTAGTGAAGATTGTGTTGTGAAGTGTTAATATAGAGATATTTATGTATATTTATAGGGTTATTAATTATTTTTAGTCGTGTTACCCGAAGTAAGGATTTTTGTGTTTTGTGCACATATGCACACTTATCATATTTTGTGACTTGGTTAAAGTGCAATATGTTAACCATTTCATTCTTGCATGGGTCATTTTTATTTCCACCCTTTTTCCAAGTCAAAACCCTTCAAAAGAAATTCAAAATACAAATAGAAATAGAGCATGGTGTTAGGTAAGGAAAATTTGACATTTTTATTGGCTACATTCTTCTCTCTTCTCTCTCTCTTCTCTCATTTTTCTGTAAACTGCAGAATTGCAGCAGCAAACATATCACTTCTTCATCTTTTTCCTTCTCTTTTCACTTCTTTTTGATTCTAGCTCAAACCCTATACAAATCTAACCTTTTTCATCACAAAACCTTTGTTTAATGGCTCATTTGAGGTGTTTGGGGGCAAGTCTGCATACTTGAGGCTAGGTCTGGAACTTTTGGTGTTTCTTAAGATCTTTTGAAGGTATTAACTCACCCTTAGCACCCTTTTTCCATAACTTGTAGTATTTCTAGCAAAATATCACATTTTATGCATGTTTTGTGATATATAAGGGGATTTAGTGAGGTTATGATAAAAATTAACTTTTTATGGCTTGATTAGCTTGGTAATGTGATATTAGTGTAGTTTTAGACTTGGGTTTGTTTCAGTTTTCACAAATATACCCTAAAGTATCATTTTTAGTGCAAAAGAGTGATTTTTAACTTGAATTTGGGTTCTGAAGAATCTGCTGCAACCTAAGTTGCTGAAAATTAAAATTGTAATTACTGGGGAATACACAGTATGTATGGAGTGCACACACCAAACTCGGGGGCCCACCTCCTTACCCAGGCCGCCGGAAAAAGACTTCTGGCCATAAATTGCGGCCAGATGAGGGATTTGTAGGTTGGGGTTTGGGTGATGGGTGTCTGCTGCTGTGTGGAGTTTTATGGTATATATATTTTTGTAATATCAATTCTGTATAAAAATCTGGAGGTAAATACCTGTTTCTCGTATTTTAAATCTTTGCGACACACGTGATACGTGTGTGGGTTTGGGGTGTTCTGCGTATCGCGACGCGTCGAGGTAGTTTCAGACGCTTAATCACACGTTTTAGCGTATCGCGTACACGCGCGCTTGGTTTGCGACACGGGTTTCTAGTGTAACCTTAAATGTCGTGTTTGTATGGTTTAGGGCTTATATGTGATATATTGTGTAATTCTAAGTTCGCAGGCGAGCGCGACGGACGCTGCGAAGAATAGGAAACAAGTCGTCGGCTACACTTAGCGCGAGACTACAGTGAGTAGATTTAATATCTACGGGGATATCGCCCGCATGGCGTTATGCGTCAGGGCTGATAGGACCTTATAGCTATAGGTTGCATTTACCTACATTGACTGCTCATGGATACTGTTGTTGCATACTGCATTCCCTGTTATATAATTGTAAACTTAGAATTGATAGAACACCGCACTATTACTAACGGTTCATGTTGCACGAGCACTAATCTGCATGTTACACACACACCGTTAGTAATTGCCATGTCACACTCACTGTAAAATTGCCATGATCATTATACTGTAGTTCCTTTTACATATGATTTGATATGATTTTCATAGAAATCGGGAGCCGCATGATGACTTTGAAAACTGAAACTATTTTAAAAAGCGGTATCTCCCTTGCACCTATATTATGGCTTGATGTACATAGCACATCGCATTTGATTTCTTCATTGGTGTTGGATTTTCATGTGATTTCTGGTTTTGAGGACCGTAGGGTTATTTGAGAAAAGATGCACTATTTGAAAACCCGGTTCCTCGTGATATGATATTTTGATGCGTCCATCACGCGTTTTCTCGGTGCTGAGACGTGTGCTTGAAACCCGATTCGAGGAGTTGGATGATCCATTTGCGGGTTCGTGGTGGACACGGTATGGTTACCCTCGGCAAGATGATCGATGGACTTTGCCGATTGAGCCTGGAGGTGGGCGAGTACCTACCGGTGATTGGTTGGACCTGGCGGTTATCCGGAGGATACTCACCACAGTCGAGAGATGGATGCGGGATGATCCGTACTGTCGGGGCCGAGGGCCGATACCGCAGACGGAGCCCGTGGGCTGATCCGGACTTACGGAGCCCGATATATGAGGATTTGCATGTCGATGCTGGACACGAGTATTTTATGATATTTTGGGTGTAAGGTTTGCCTAGCACTCTATGAAGAGTTTTGAAGCATCACATGTGTCAAAGTATGTATTTTTAAGGTGCTAAACAAACACGCAAAGGAATCGATCCTAGAAAATTAGGGTTACAAAACTTTAAGCTAATAAAAATTAGGGTTTGAAGGCTACAACCTTTGTAGCTCCCCTTTGGCTTGACTCCTTGATCTCTAGGGTGTTGGAAGAAGGTCCACTTGTAGTCCTCTTTCGTCCACGACGATCCACCCGAAGTTTCCCGTCCAAGCTTGCAACTTTTTAGAAGCAAAGAGAACACTCTAATCAAGTTGGCTAGACTTGAGTAGAATGATGTTGTAGCTAAGGATCTCACTTCAAAAACCTTTCTTTAATTGTGTTTAACTCAATAGAAAAAACTAGAGAGGAAAAGGTGAAGGAGGATGAAGATGGTGGCTATTTTTAACAAGAGGTGAAGAAAAATAACCCCTAGTTAAAAAGGAAAAAGAAATATATATCACTATATATATTTATTTCCTTCTTGCATTCAAACATGATTAAATGATGGAGAGTTAATTTAACTTGGGTTTTAAATGATAAAGAGAAGGATAACCCTAGGTAAGTGGTAGTTGAGCTTGGTTAGGTTAGAAGAAGAATGTAGAAGCTAGAATGATTATCCTTTCCTTTTCATTTTGTTTTAAAACCAAAATTAAATAATAATCCATAATTTAATCCATGGTGTAAGTCTTATATTGCCACCATTTCCATATGCTAACAACCATGATGGATGGGTGTATGTATGTATGCATGTATGCACATCCACATGTGCATGAAACTAGAATGAAAGAAAGAAACACATGCATGCATGCATGCATCCATCAAACCCTAGAAAGGTTTCAAGTGAGAAAACTAATGGTTAGATGATAAATCAACACTTAACTTATCAATCCGGTCATATCTCATATGACCCCACCAAAAGCAGGCCACCCGATCAATGTTCGGTATCATATACGCACATTTTAATCGGGTGCATGCGCATATCGCATACGCGCACCACAACGTTTCGCCTGGACTGGGTAACTCCTTTGTGGGACTCTAAGACTCGTCAATACGCCGGCAGAGGGTGATGATCATATCAGGTACCCTCAAACCGCAAGCGGTCAGCTAAACGTAACGGCCACCCGGGTATTGAGCGATCAGAAGAAAACAAGCGAACCTGCTACAACTCCTGTCGAGCCATCCGGCAACACTACCGTACAGTCCGGTCTCTTCGTCAGATATGCTGCATATCGAGCCTAGGGATGGTCACGTCGACCCTAATAACTCAATAAGTCGTGCCGGTGAATGGTCTATAACAGATCGAGAAACTACCGATAACACTTATCAGCAAATCTAAGCAGCCCTGGCCAGGGACTTACTGATATAACCAGTCGGGCACAGTACAGCATCAACCCCCAATACCGGGAGAGACGAAACCCCTCCTATCGCTCATTGCCTTCGTGTGTCTCGGGACTGTACCCAACGGCCACCTGTTTACACGACTCAGTAGAGCCGTGGTACGGTGGCAATCAAAGTACAGTGGGATAGCACACAAGACTCCATGACGATCTCGGGTCTACAAACTAACCTGTACCAGTGTTACCTGAGAACTGCTATCCGACGATAGATATAATTCTATATAGGAGTTCTCGGCGAGTCCGTCCAGTGTACCCAGTCACCACTGAGCACCCGTATATGATCTTGATGTCAAACACCAATGGATATGGGATCATCCATCGCCCATCACATGGGTCTAGTATCATATACGCTAGTCTACTCTGGTACGTCGATGCCCCGTCTCGATATACCTACGACTAGGTACTTTCCAGGATATGCTTATAGACTACAGATGTCCCACTAGTATGATCTCCATCATAATCAGAGTAGTCAAGCCAATATCCTCAGGGCTTTATCAGCATGTATGAGTGAATAACAAGCATGATCAAATCAACATGTCAGATAAAGAAGAACCAGATAGCATACTATCATGTCGAGCAAGAATGCATACTGAATATATATATATATATACATGTATAGATACATCCACTATCACATAATGGCCTCTAGGGCATACATATATCCAACAATCTCCCACTTGCACTAAGGCCAGTTATTGGCGTATCTCATACCCAACTTCTCAAAAAGTCGCTCATGCTGCTGCTGAGGGAGGGCCTTGGTGAATGGATCCGCGGCGTTATTCTTTGTGTCAACCCTCCTAATCTCGATCTCGCGGCGATCTACAATCTCCCGGATCAAATGAAAACGCCTCAGGATGTGTCTGGACCGTTGATGGGATCTGGGCTCCTTGGCTAACGCCACAGCCCCATTATTGTCACAATACAAAGGTATTGGATCAATAATGGTTGGAACTACTTCTAGCTCCGAGACGAACTTCTTCATCCAGACGGCTTCCTTGGCGGCATCATTTGCAGCAATGTACTCAGCTTCCATCGTAGAGTCTGCAACGGTATCTTGTTTGGAACTCTTCCAACTCACCGCCCCTCCATTGAGGGTAAATACAAACCCAGAGATAGATTTGCTGTCGTCCTTATCGCTCTGGAAGCTCGAATCGGTAAAGGCCTCCATTTGGAGATCTCCATTACCATACACCAAGAACAATTCTTTAGTCCTTCGCAAGTACTTAAGAATGTTCTTCACAGCGGTCCAGTGATTCTCCCCTGGGTTGAATTGATACCTGCTTACAACACTAAGTGCATAAGCTACATCTGGGCGTGTACATAACATCGCATACATTATAGATCCTACTGCCAAAGCATAGGGTATAATACTCATGCGAGCTCTCTCTTCATCGGTCTTTGGGCAAGAATCCTTGGAGAGAGTGACCCCATGGCAAGCGGGTAAGGCACCCCGCTTGGACCTTTTTAGGATGGTGTCAATGTACCTGGTTTGGGACAATCCCAATAACCTTTTGGATCTATCCCTATAGATCCTTATGCCCAGAATGTACGTGGCATCACCCAGGTCCTTCATGGAGAACCTCAGTGATAAGAAAGATTTGACCGACTGTAGCATAGGAATATCATTTCCTATCAGAAGAATGTCGTCCACGTACAATACGAGGAATGTGACAGCTCTCCCTACAGCCTTCTTATAAACACAAGGTTCATCTGGATTTTTGATGAAATCAAACTCTTTGATGACATCATCGAAACAGATGTTCCAACTCCGTGATGCCTGCTTTAACCCATATATGGATTTAAGCAATTTACATGCTTTCCCGCTGCTCCCACTGTCAATGAAGCCCTCTGGCTGATCCATATAAACGCATTCTTCCAAATTTCCATTTAGAAATGCGGTTTTAACGTCCATCTGCCAGATTTCATAGTCGTAGTGAGCAGCAATAGCAAGTAGGATCCGAATGGATTTAAGCATGGCTACGGGAGAAAAAGTCTCGTCATAGTCCAAACCTGGTCTTTGGCGAAAACCCTTCGCCACAAGTCTTGCCTTATAGGTCTCTACCTGCCTATCTACACCAATCTTTCTTTTAAAGATCCATTTGCACCCTAAAGGTTTTACCCCAGGGGGTACAACGTCCAAAGTCCACACTTTGTTGGTGTACATAGACTCCATTTCAGATCTCATAGCATCCAGCCACTTCACAGAGTCTTTACTCGTGATAGCTTGCTGAAAACTGGTAGGATCATCATCATCCATGATGCAATCTTCTCCGTTACCATCAATGAGGAAACCGTAGTACCTCTCCGGTGGGCGAGAAGTCCTACCAGACCTACGGAGTGGCCGAGGTTCTTCAGTTTCTGCTGTAACAGTCGGTTCAACCAAATCGTCATTTGTAGTTTGTGTCTCTAGAACCTCTTCTAGATCCACCACCTTGCCATCATCTTTGTCTGTGAAAAACTCTTTTTCCAAGAATGTGGCATGTTGAGAAACAAACACTTTTTGTTCCTCTTTGTGGTAGAATAGATATCCATAAGAATTCTTTGGATATCCTACAAAGTTACACATGACTGACCGTGTCTCGAGTTTGTCCGGATTCTGCTTTTTAACATAGGCCGGGCAACCCCAAATCTTAATTCTCTTAAGAGATGGTCTCTTCCCATGCTATATCTCATATGGAGTGGTAGACACGGTTTTGGTTGGAACCTTGTTTAGTAGAAACGTTGCAGTCTCCAATGCATGCCCCCAAAACGAGACCGGTAACTCAGCGTCACTCATCATGGACCGGACCATATCTAATAGGGTCCTATTCCGTCTTTCTGACACACCGTTGTGCTGTGGTGTGTAAGGAGGAGTGAGTTGAGAGAGAATCCCATTCTCTTTTAGGAAGTTTGCAAATTCTGCACTGAGATACTCACCACCTCGATCTGATCGAAGCATTTTGATACTCAAGCCGGTTTGTTTTTCTACTTCTTGTTTATATTCAATGAATTTCTCGAAAGCTTCGGACTTGTGTTTTAATAAAAATACATGACCGAATCTTGAGAAATCATCAGTGAATGTAATGAAGTATGAAAAACCGCCTCTAGCCTGTGTAGACATAGGCCCATATACATCACTATGTATGAGGCCCAGGAGCTGAGTAGCTCTTTCTCCGTGTCCGGTAAACGGAGTTTTGGTCATTTTACCCTTGATACAGGACTGGCAAGTCGCATAAGATTTATATTCAAAAGAATTTAAATATCCATCTTTGTGTAACTTGTTTAGTCTTGTTTCGTTAATATGACCAAGTCTAGAGTGCCAAAGAAAAGCTTCATTTAACTCTGAAAGTTTTCTTTTATTAGTGTGTTGTATACTGAAAACTGTGTGTTGATTTAGTACATATATTCCGTTGTTAAGCGTACCATACCCAACCAACATTTGATTCAGGTTAATGTTCATAACATTGTTCTGCAATACAAAATTATACCCTTCATTGTCTAACAAAGAAACGGATATTATATTACATAGCATACTTGGTACAAAATAACATGGATTTAAAACCAAAATACATCCAGATGGCAACCCCAAGTGATACTCTCCTACTGCGACTGTATGTACATTGGAACCATTTCCAACGCGGAGAGTATGGTCACCTGTGCTCAAAACCTTGCTATTTCTCAGCCCCTGCATAGAATTGCAAATGTGAGAACCTGAACCGGTATCCAATACCCAGGAAGCAGAGTTTATAGAAAAACAGTTTTCAGTCACAAACGCACCTGAAGCAGAAGCATCACCATGCTTCTTCTTGAGACTTAAGTACTCCGTGCAATTGCGCTTCCAATGTCCTGTCTTGTGGCAGTGAAAACATTCGCCCTTCCCCGAGTCTCCAGCCTTGGACTTTCCCTTTCCCTTCACTTTTTTAACTCCGCCCTTAGGATTAGTGGGTTTCTTCTTTTTCTTTCCCTTGGCCTTGGCTTTCGGGCGAGAAGAGGAAGACTGTCCAATAGTCATAACGGGAGTTTTTGCTAACTTCATAGTGCTCTCTGCACTCCTTAACATATTAAGGAGTTCAGGGAGGTCCTTCTCCATGCCATGCATGTTGAAGTTCACTATGAACTGAGCAAAGGTGGAGGGGAGAGACTGCAGAATAATATCTATTTATTGTTCATTGTCCATCGTCCATCCAAGGTCCTCAAGCTCTTCTATAAGAGCTATCATCTTCAGAACATGGTCTCCTACTGGTGTGCCAGGGGCCATTCGCATCTGAAACAATTTTTTTGATGCTTCGTATCGTAATACGCGGGATTGCTCCCCATACAACTCCTTTGTATGGAGCAATATACCGTGAATGTCCATGTCCTCGTGTTGCTTTTGATGTGTGTTATCCATCGATGCAAGCACGAGGCATGTGGCCGTGGCACAGTCAGCGTCCCATGTCTTGCGGACTTTAATGTCCGCAACTGAGGATTTTGGACCAGGGACGGGCGGGGATGAAACCGTGAGGACATATGATACTTTATCATAAGTCAAGGCGATTTTCAGATTCCTCAGCCAGTCTTTATAGTTGGTCCCATTCAATTTGTTTTTATCTAGTAAAAGCTTGAGTCCAGTCATGGGTATCTGCCATTAAGAGAGAGAAAAGAATACACTCAGCGAAAGCTCTTGCATAGATTAGATTGGTTATTATCTTGTCTAATCGATGTTTCCCACTGCTTTTTATCGAGTTTTTCTTTCAAACCTTAAAAAGAAAAACTAGCCAGGATTAATTACAGTCTACAACTTCGCTAACCGTTCAGCCAGGCCAGTGTCGGTACTTGAGGGAGGTTCCCCGTGCTTTCGTACGGACATAATTAGAGTAAACCTCGTTTTCCCAGAGGCGGAGCCCTGTTAACACCTTTCTAGACACCTAATGAGTTAGCTAATTGCAAACTGTAAAACTCTCCTAGGAGCAACTATTGCCCAGAGTAGGATCGGGATCCAACTATCACATGGAAGGTATGCAATCTCATTGCAAATTTCAACTATTGAAATTCCCGATGTGGTTTTTACCCCTAATACTCGTGACCTTGGCTAAGGTCAACAAATCACGAGTACTAGTCAAGCTCAACCCGTCATTTCTTGATTAATTAGACCCGTTCACATGACCCTTGGCTAAGGTCAACAAAGTCATATGCCCGTCCTAATTAATCTGCATCATATGCATTTGTAGGAAGACATCACTTAGCTACCGTACACTACGCCTTGGCTAAGGTCAACAAACGTAGCACGAATACTAAGTACTCAACTTCCTAAAATGACGGAGGGTTGCGGATGATTTTTAAGAAAATCTTTAACGCTTTGAACTTGATATCGTGTAGAATCAAATGGTTTTTCAAAAGGAGTGGCTTAAGCTCCGCAGTTTTGAAATATAGCTTTTTCATAAATAGCCGAGTGGTTTTCAAATCTGATTCTACAACATCTTTTAGGTTTATTTTCTTTACATTAATCACATTAATGTAATCCCATCATTTAAGTCCTTAAGCCAATCACAGAAAAGAAACGAAAATAACACGTACGCTTATGCCATCCGCATTCGCCGCAATGTTCCGTTATGCACCGTTAGGTTACTTAACTAACGGCATACCGGGACGGGACTAGCGCGGGTGAAAAACATAAGCAACGTCTACTATATATCATATATATAATATGTCATTCGTCTCAGATATCACTGAACACAGGCAGCAGAAATATAGATATAACGTGGGATATACTAGGACGTCCGTATTTAGTATTTAGCCAGAATAGAAAATACGGATTCCACAGTCGCGATGAATAGCCAAGCCCACACCCTGGACCCCTACGAGAGCGGCAAGTGACCCTGCCAATTCTGGAGTTTAGGAGACCCGGTCTCGACTCCTCGAGATGGCCTCCCACTGAACCCCAGAACCCAGTCACCTGTGCTCCCTTCCTTGGGTCCATCCTAATGCGGAAAAGTAAATAATATACAACACTGGTAACACAACCTCAACCCGGAAGTGCCCCAAATAAAAGAATATTACATTACATTTGAATTTACATGAATGAAAATATAAAACTCTCATCTCACATAAAACCCCCCGGCTATTCAATCGCGACAATCCTGCACATCATATCTCAGCAACACATAATATCTCATATCATCAACGTAAGTAAGTATGCATACCCTAATTGTCGTTGATGTATAGCAACGAAACCGGCGATATCGTACATACTACACTTACGGTCACAGAAAAGAAAGTGTAAAACTGCAATATCTGGAATTCACATTCTCTTTAGACATCACAAATGCAAAATATCACATATTCCGTATTTCATGTCTAGTAATATGAATTCCACACATTGCATCACATTCCGGATAAACAGACAGTATCGAAGTTTTCGAACGAACGATCAAATACCCAGGATTCACTAAAGCCCAACACTTGAGCAGAGTTCAAACACCTGGAGTGTGACATAGTAGTAGCGGTCCAGCCGTAGAAGGGTCAAGCCAACGCCTCACATGTGGCACGCCGTACTGCCCCAAACCCTAAGGTTCAAAGGGCAGTTCAAGACGGTCACATAATCGAGTTAAGGTTTGTTGTCTTCTAGAGGGACCACCACAAAAAGACTTGCACGTATCTCCAAAGCATTTAAACCCCGTGAATAGTGAGCAAATGATACTCGTTCAAACACTTCAATACTTTCTTATTTACCCGGAAAAGCTACGAAATGAAAATACCGATCAAAATAACGCGTCCAAAACCATCTCCAGATAATACAGTACAACATTCAGATTAAACATACCTAAAACACTATACAAGCAGAAATATGAATTACAGTGAAATTCCCATGCAATAATACTACAGTACGGCCGCGGAACTGCGGCCTAAGCAAGGATTTGCCGCGGTTCAGCGGCCAAATTAACTGTTCATGTCTTCGTATTTCACCATAATTCTTATATTTCCCTGCTGTATTTTTTAAGTATTTTTAATTCTGAAAAAGGTCAGATTTTAGAATTTGTCCAGAGAGGGTCCAAGAAAACCGTATTTTTGTCCGATCGGGATTTTTACTTCATAAAAGCGACGCCTAAGGTTCTAGGTCGGCTCTGATACCAATGTAAGGTTTGCCTAGCACCCTATGAAGAGTTTTGAAGTATCACATGTGTCAAAGTATGTATTTTTAAGGTGCTAAACAAACACGCAAAGGAATCGATCCTAGAAAATTAGGGTAACAAAACTTTAAGCTAATAAAAATTAGGGTTTGAAGGCTACAACCTTTGTAGCTCCCCTTTGGCTTGACTCCTTGATCTCTAGGGTGTTGGAAGAAGGTCCACTTTTAGTCCTCTTTCGTCCACGACGATCCACGAGAAGTTTCTCGTCCAAGCATGCAACATTGTAGAAGCAAAGAGAACACTCTAATCAAGTTGGCTAGCTTGAGTAGAATGATGTTGTGGCTAAGGATCTCACTTCAAAAACCTTTCTTTAATTGTGTTTAACTCACTAGAAAAAACTAGAGAGGAAAAGGTGAAGGAGGATGAAGATGGTGGCTATTTTTAACAAGAGGTGAAGAAAAATAACCCCTAGTTAAAAAGGAAAAAGAAATATATATCACTATATATATTTATTTCCTTCTTGCATTCAACCATGATTAAATGATGGAGAGTTAATTTAACTTGGGTTTTAAATGATAAAGAGAAGGATAACCCTAGGTTAGTGGTAGTTGAGCTTGGTTAGGTTAGAAGAAGAATGTAGAAGCTAGAATGATTATCCTTTCCTTTTCATTTTGTTTTAAAACCAAAATTAAATAATAATCCATAATTTAATCCATGGTGTGAGTCTTATATTGCCACCATTTCCATATGCTAACAACCATGATGGATGGGTGTATGTATGTATGCATGTATGCACATCCACATGTGCATGAAACCAGAATGAAAGAAAGAAACACATGCATGCATGCATACATCCATCAAACCCTAGAAAGGTTTCAAGTGAGAAAACTAATGGTTAGATGATAAATCAACATTTAACTTATCAATCCGGTCATATCTCATATGACCCCACCAAAAGCAGGCCACCCGATCAATGTTCGGTATCATATACGCACATTTTAATCGGGTGCATGCACATATCGCATACGCGCACCACAACGTTTCGCCTGGACTGGGTAACTCCTTTGTGGGACTCTAAGACTCGTCAATACGCCGGTAGAGGGTGATGATCATATCAGGTACCCTCAAACCGCAAGCGGTCAGCTAAACGTAACGGCCACCCGGGTATTGAGCGATCAGAAGAAAACAAGCGAACCTGCTACAACTCCCGTCGAGCCATCCGGCAACACTACCGTACAGTCCGGTCTCTTTGTCAGATATGCTGCATATCGAGCCTAGGGATGGTCACGTCGACCCTAATAACTCAATAAGTCGTGCCGGTGAATGGTCTATAACAGATCGAGAAACTACGTATAACACTTATCAGCAAATCTCAGCAGCCCTGGCCAGGGACTTACTGATATAACCAGTCGGGCACAGCACAGCATCAACCCCCAATACCGGGAGAGACGAAACCCCTCCTATTGCTCATTGCCTTCGTGTGTCTCGGGACTGTACCCAACGGCCACCTGTTTGCACGACCCAGTAGAGCCGTGGTAGGGTGGCAATCAAAGTACAGTGGGAGAGCACACAAGACTCCATGACGATCTCGGGTCTACAGACTAACCTGTACCAGTGTTACATGAGAACTGCTATCCGAAGATAGATATAATTCCATATAGGAGTTCTCGGCGAGTCCGTCCAGTGTACCCAATCACCACTGAGCACCCGTATATGATCTTGATGTCAAACACCAATGGATATGGGATCATCCATCGCCCATCACATGGGTCTAGTATCATATACGCTAGTCTACTCTGGTACATCGATGCCCCGTCTCGATATACCTACGACTAGGGACTTTCCAGGATATGCTTATAGACTACAGATGTCCCACTAGTTTGATCTCCATCATAATCAGAGTAGTCAAGCAAATATCCTCAGGGCTTTATCAGCATGTATGAGTGAATAACAAGCATGATCAAATCAACATGTCAGATAAAGAAGAACCAGATAGCGTACTATCATGTCGAGCAAGAATGCATACTGAATATATATATATACATGTATAGATACATCCACTATCACGTAATGGCCTCTAGGGCATACATATATCGAACATTGGGTGCCGATGTTGGGCACTCGTGATTCTCAGAGATTTACAGGATTTGAGGGCCGAGGAGAGTGCCGGCGCCTGAGTTTATTTGGGATTTGGGTGCAGTTTTGGGCATCGATTATTTTCCACGATTGATATTCCGTGTAGATGTTGTTTATCCCATGCTCAGCATTGATTATCATGTATCTCATCCTGTAGTTATTTTACCTGACAGAGCATTTGCATGATTATTGCACCTACTGCTTGTCGCATATAGATTTACCTGCTGGCATATGATAGAGTAGCGCAGTACGTGTATGCTCGTGATTATCTTTATATGTTATCTCTATTCATGAGTTGCCAACTCACCCCTATTGTGCCACAGTATTAGCAGGTTGCCCCTCAGAGTAGTCGCGGCAGGCTGCCTGTTTGCATCTTTTGGCAATAGATACCACTACAGCTGGTGCGAGTGCTATTTTGCTATTAGGTGAGTTGTGGTATCTGGTTATTTTTATTGTACACACTTTTGTATCTAGTATTCTCCATCTAGCATATATGTACTGGACTTAGAGACAGTGTGAGGACGATGATGTATATTTTTGTATTCTGGTGTCGAGCTCGTGGGAGCCGACTTTATATTTGCAGTTCATTATTCTTTGATGTTTACTTATTGCTCATTCTTCGCTACGGCGTCGTATATTACTCTTGTGGTGATGGTTTCCGCTGTTGGGCGTGATTGCTCCCGTTTGGGGATGCTTTGTTTCATTATATATCATTTTCACTTATATCCTGTTTTATACCCGATTTTCGGGGTTACTTTTACAAAGGAAATGCTGCCAAAATTATTATAAGGATAATTTAACTTTAAAAAGAACTTTATTGAACTATTAAGGTTTTCTAAATGTTTTAATTGAATGTTTTCAACACTCACTACTTTTAAATGGTTTTGATTTCTGGGTTCGGCTTACTTAGTCGCGTTACGCCTGTAGTCATTGCGTGGTTAAGTGCCGGTCATGAGTCGAAATATTGGGGTCGTGACATGGGTTAAAGAAATATCTTTGCAAAATATTACAAAATATCAAGGTCAAAGTCAAAGCTTCAAGAAGCTTCTTGAAAACTTCATGAATGTTTAACCCTAATCCAAACCCTAACCATATTTAAACTCCACAAATCATGTTGCATTTATAACCTTAACATGTTACAATATTATATATCTCATATACAATATTTATTGTAACAAAATAAAATAATACAATTAAGATATATCGCATATATATCAATGTATTACCCGAGTGAGAAAAAGAATCTTAAGTGAGCTTATATTAGTTAATGTAATTTAATATATCAAATATATAATTATACATTAAATTATCGAATCAACACTTGATCCGATAATCCGGCTATTTCATAAATAACCGACTAATATAATCCGTATCAGTTCATCGAATCAACACTTGATCCGATGACCCGGTTATATCACATATACCCGGCCGATATCTCATATCGCGAGAATCTAATATAGTATCACATACACGTATTATTCTCGGTCCTGCACATATCACATATGTGCTCCTACTCCGTTTTACCTGAGCCAGGAAACCTCTGTGTAGGACTCTAAAGAATCGTCAATACGCCGGCAGTAGGTGATGATCATATCAAACACCCACAAGCTGCAAGCGGTCAGCTAAACGTAACAACCACCCAGGTATTGAGCAATCAGAAGATCAACAAGCAAGCCTGTACATTCGCCCATGAATCCAACCAATAACACTCCTGTACAGTCTGCTCTCTTCGTCTGATATGTCGCATATCTCGCCTAGGGGTGGTAAACGTTAGACCCCAGTAGCTTGACAAGTCGTGTCGATATGAGGTCCATAACAGTTCGAGAAACTACTGATAACACTTACCAGTAAATCTCAGCAACCCTGGCCAGGGATTTCCAGTTATAACCAATCGAACACAGCGCAACATCAACTCCCTATATCGGGAGAGACGAAACCCCTCCTATCGCTCGTTGCCTCTATGTGATTCAGGACTGTACCCAAAAGTCACCTTTTTGCACGCCCTCTTGGACGTGGTATGATGGAAATGAAAGCACAGTGGGAATCACACAAGACTCTATGACGATCTCGGGTCTACAGACTAACCTGTACCAGTGTCACCAGAGAACTTCCATCTGACGTGAGATATAATACCATCTGGGAGTTCTCGGCGAGTCCGTCCAGTGTTCCCAGTCTCCACTGAGCACCCGTATACCTTCTCTGATATCAAACACCAATGGATATGGGATCATCCATCGCCCATCATATGGGTCAAGAAGCGCATACGCTAGTCTACTCTGGAGTATCGATGCCCTATCTCGGTACTCCCACGATTAGGAACATTTGAAGGATGTACTTGGCGACTACACTGTCCCCACTAGTATGATCTGCATCATAGTCCTGGTAGTCAAGTACTCATCCTAAAGGCTTTATCAACATGTGACATAGAGACAATCAGAGTACATGTTAAGATAAAGAGTAACCAGATAGCATAATATCATGTCGAGCAAGAAAGTCCTCCCTATATATGTCCCAGCATCCACTACAATATACAACGCATGTACAGTAATGGCCCCTATGGCATACATATAACTAACACATGGGTTGAGCAAAGTGCCTTTTTCCTTCATCATTTTGAATAAGAGGCGATCCTTAAGTGAAAGGAACGTGAGGCGACTTCTGCTGAGTCTGTCCAACTGCGTGCCCAGGTCGAAGCGAATGCTGCGTAGCTGAACTCCATCTTTGAAAACCTTCAACGATGTATTTTTGACGGGCTGGTGCTGAGGAAAAGCTTGACTTTACTGAGCAGGTCGTGCAGAGTCAGGAGGCTGTTCAGCAGGAAATTGATGAGAAACTTTCATCCTGCCTGCAGCAACGGGCCCAAGTCGAAGCGGAGATAGCCGCGGTGGCTGATCGCAAAAAGGAGCTGAGAGGAGTGCGTGAGCAACTGGCTAATTTATTGAAAATGCTTCCCTCTTAGTAGCTGCCTTTGTATCGATTATACACTTTGTCACGACCCGAAGGTACGGAATGTGACTGGCACTTAGATTACGAAACGTCCCAAGACGTAACATAACCTAAGTCAGCCAAAGCCCAGAAAATCTAAACCATAAAAAAATAGAGTGAAGAAAAACCTATTCAAGAACATGATTTAAAACCAATTAAGTTATATTAGTCCCTTTTTAAAATATCAAAAAATTTCGAAAATTTCGGCAGAGTCTCCTTTGTAAATACTGGCCCCAAACGGGTACACAAGAATATAAAAACCTGTAATGAGTAAAGGCATCCCCAAGCGGGAGCTAGCTCTTCGCCCAAAGCGGATTCACAACTACACGCAATATATATATATATATATATATAACATCAAGCAAATGAGCATAAAGAATCACAAAAGTAATAAAGCATAACGTCGGCTCAAGTGAGCTCGACCCCAGAGAACAACATATATTTCAAAACCTCACAGTCTCATCACTAAGTCGCATATACAATAGAAGAAGTGATAGATGGAGAATACTAGATACAATAATAGATACAAATGGAAACAAAAGCAATCTTCACAACTCACCTACGAGTAAGGTCGCAAGTCCGAGCAAAAGAATCCAAGGAAAGTACGCCCGCCGCTACAAGACTGACGGGTCCGACCTGCAAGACAATGTGGCACAACGGGGGTGAGTTGCCAGCTCGTGAGTAGTAAGTAACATCTAATAAGGAAATCGTAAGAATGCACACGAATGCGTCACAGCCTACATACACTAACATAATGCAATACAAATCTGGATGAAACATGCTTGTGAACTCAACACGAAAATCATGATATATCTGATATAAGAAGCTTTATATCTTTAACTTAGTAAAATCTCTTATGAAGTGAACTGAAATATTATCAAGAAAATCAACTGAAATCTGTGTCCAGCATCGATACAAACTATGTATATCTCAATATCTCATATCTCTGTACCTCAATCTCAATATCTCGGGCTCCGGCAGTCCAGATCGACCCATATCATTAAATCACAGGACTACGGACGGTATCCTCCGGATATCCGCCGCGTCACAAATAGCCGGTAGGTGGTGCTCCCCTGCCGGGCTCAACGCCATCATCTGTGATCTTCTTGCCCCGAGGTACCATACCGGGCCCACCATGTACCCACAGACGGTGCATCCCCCTCCTCGAATCAGGTATATGATACTGCTCAAGAATCGAGAAAACTCATGGCGGACACCATACACATCACATCACGAGAAAACCACAAATTTCTATTTTTAAAATGATAATAGGTTTTTCAAATTCTTGCGGTTTTCCCAAAAATCCAGAAATCTCATCAATACAGAAATCCTTAAGAAAATCATAATACATGTTCATGTGGGAAAATGATACTGTCTATGATATCCATAACATGAAATGCGATTCATGACTGAAAGTCTATATATGAATGATGATGAAATGCAATATACATATGCAATTATCAATTTAAGTACCAAGTATGATGCAAATGTCATGATGCTAATCTAGTAGTTTCTAAGTGTTCGTGGCATAGCAATTACCAAGGCGCGTGTGTGTTCACATGAAGAGTGCACGTGCAGTATTAACCAATGGTAATAGTGCAAGTGTCCTGTGAGATGACATCGCCTATTTGCATATGTGTGAGATGGTACGATGAAATGAGATGGTTAACTAAATAACTATGCATATATATTGCAAGTAATAAAATAATCCTAACTCTGGGGCGTCTCGCGCCATCCAGACAATTTCCCTATAAATGTATATATCTACTCACTCGAACGCCTCAGCTAGTCTGGTCCAACTGCAGCTTTGCCTTTACGCGGCGTGTCCGATGCCTCCGCAACCGATCCTAGAATTGGCACAAATGTAAAATGTAAGGCTAAAAATACAATATCAATACCATTCTAGAAAACTAGTGTCCAAAAGCTAAACGCGTGTACTCGGAACACCAACACGTGAGCGTTATCATCTGAAACCCATCTCAATCTGCTGTGGCATGCATCAACACCAAAGCTCAACTCGTAACACGCGTATCGCGCAAGTTTAAAAGTGCTAAAAACAAGGTATTTGGTTCCAGATTTTTATACGAGTTGAATTAGGAAAAGTTGCATACACCAAACACCTACAATATATAGCAGACACCCACAGTCCCAACCTCGACACCCAGCTCCACCATCTGGCCGCAAATTGCGGCCAGAACTAATTAATTTGCGGCCAAAGAGGGGAAAGGGGATCTCGTTCTTTGTGTGTGATCCTAGTCCAGTAAACATGCTCCAGTACTTGCAACTTTTCATCACAACTTCTGGGTTGAAAGCAGATCTCGTTTGAACACCAATTTAAACTAAAATCGATAATTAAACACTAATTACACATTTAGTGGAAACTTGCTGTAGAAACTGAATTGTTTAACACTAATCACACTTAATTGTCCTACTCAAGTCATAAAAACTCCAACTGACCCAATTCTTCACTTTAAACATCAATTTAGCACTAATTTCAATACTAAACACTAAATTAACTAAATAAACTAAGAGTTTATCAAATTGGAAATCTAGTTTGGCTTAATACCTTAAGATAATAGAAAGTTGACCTGCACTTGGCTTCGCAAAGATGGTTTCACACTCTAAAATCCATGCTAGAATAAGCTAAAGAAAGTTGAATGAAAAAGTAGATATGAATTTATGAGATTTTATTTAGATTTTTGGTGGATTTGTGATGAATTTTGAAGTAAAAAGAGACGGAGAATTGAGGAAGGAAATCTGCAGGAGGGCTCGGCCACTGGGATTTGGGTGTGTGTGTAAGAATTGTGTAGAATTTTCTAGGTTAAGAAATCATTTCAAGTGCTTTTTTGCAACTACACCCACTTCTATTTCCATATTATTTTATTTACTTCATCTTTATTTTATTTTGATCTAGAATTTACTAGAACTTTTGAAACCAATGGAGATAAGGAAAGCATGATAAAAATCTTGGTTTAAAATTGTCATGGTTTATATTTAAGTAATTAACACTAATGGGATATATACATGAAAGTTTATAATAATATTAGTTAAGGAAAATATTTGAATGACTAGAAAATTATAAGTGACGTATTGATCACCAAAAACTAGTAATTACATATCTAGCTTAAGTATAATTAAGCCTATATTGTAAATAATTTTATTTACGTTTTACGGAAAAATACAATTTATTCACCGATTATCGAAAAATTTATCTAAACGATTTTCAAAGTGTTACAATCTTCCCTCTTAAGGAAATTCGGTCCCCGAATTTAAAAATTTAACTACGTGTACCTTCAAAAAGATGGGTATATTTCTTCCTCATCTCGTCCTCGGTCTCCCAGGTACCTCCTCGCTGTTCGGGCCATGCCAAAGAACCTTGACGAATGGTATAACCTTCAACCTCAATTTCTTCACCTGTCGATCCAGAATAACCATCGGCTACTCGGTGAATGAAAGATCACGCTCCAGCTAGATCGTCTGGTGCTGAATCACATGAGAAGGGTCATGAAGGTACTTGCGGAGCATCAAAACATGGAACACAGGGTGAACATCTGGGAAGCTGGGCGGAAGAGCTAACCGATATGCAACTGGGCCGACACGCTCGAGAATCTCGAAGGGACCAACATATCTGGGACTAAGCTTCCCTTTCCGCCCAAATCTCATCACGCCCTTCATCAGAGAGACCCTCAGGAAAACATGATCGCCAACAGTGAACTCAAGTCGGCGACGGCGCCTGTCAGCATATGATTTCTGCCTGCTCTGTGTTGCCCTCATCCTATCTCGAATTAGCTGGATCTTTTCGGTCGTCTCCTGTACGATCTGCAGCCCCAATATACTGCCCTCCCTGAGCTCTGTCCAACATACGGGCGATCGACATCTCCTTCCATATAACGCCTCATAAGGTGCCATCTGAATCGTCTCCCGGAAGCTATTATTGTAGGAGAACTCGATCAGGGCAAATGACGATCCCAGCTACCACCGAAATCTAAAACACAAGCTCTGAGCATGTCCTCAAGAGTCTGAATAGTCCGCTTTGGCTGACCATCAGTCTGCGAATGAAAAGCTGTGCTAAAACTCAATCGGGTGCCCAAAGCTTCCTGAAGTTTCTGCTATAAACGGCTAGTAAACTGGGTGCCCCGGTCGGACACAATGCAAGTCGGGACGCCATGCAGTCGCACGATCTCATCAATGTAAACCTGGGCGTACTGAGCAAATCCAAAAGTGGTCTTCACTGGAAGAAAGTGAGCCTCTTTCGTCAAACGATCTACAATCACCCAAATAGAGTCATACCCTTGACTGGTCCTGGGTAGACCCACAATGAAGTCTATGGAGACCTGTTCCTACTTCCACTAAGGAATGGGCAGAGGCTGTAACTAGCCGGCTGGCCTCTGGTGCTCGGCCTTGACTTGCTGACAAGTCAGGCATCTCGATACAAAGTCCATGACATCTCTCTTTATTCCGTTCCACCAGTAAACATCTCTCAAATCATGGTACATCTTAGTGGAACCTGTATGAACACTGTATACTGATCTATGTGCCTCCTCAAGAATATCAAGCCTCAGTCCCTCAGAATATGATACACACAGTCGAGTCCCAAATCGTAGTATCCCCTGATCATCAATCACGAACTCAGAAACTCTGCCCTGTCGAATCTGCTCAATAATCTCTAAAATACGGGCATCATCGGACTGTGCCTGCGGATACGGTCAAGTAACTGTGGGTGTGCTTTGAAATGGGCCAGCTGTCCCCCTGTAGGAATAAACTCGAACTGCACTCTGCTGTCACATAGAATCTGCCAATCCGCCGTCGACTGCCTCTGAACTGCGCTCAAACAAGATAGGCTACCTCCGGGCCTCCTACTCAAAGCATCTGCCACCACATTTGCCTTGCCCGGATAGTATAGAATCTCGCAGTCATAGTCTTTTACCAACTTCATCCAACGGCGCTGTCTCAAATTTAGATCTCGCTGCTGAAAGATATATTTCAAGCTCTTGTGGTCTGTAAATATCTGGCACGACTCGCCGTATAGGTAATGTCTCCAAATCTTGAGTGCAAACACCATTGCAGCCATCTCTAAATCATGAGTGGGGTAGTTCTGCTCGTGCTTCCTCAGCTGCCGAGAAGCATACGCGATAACCCTGTCGTGTTGCATCAATACACAGCCTAGCCCCACTCGAGAAGCATCACAATAAACCACAAAACCGCCCGATCCTGAAGGCAATGATAGCACTGGTGCAGTAGTCAGACGAGTCTTCAACTGCTGGAAGCTATCCTCACATGCCTAGGTCCAATCAAAAGGAACCCCTTTTCGGGTCAACTCGGTCAACGGTGCAGCAATACGGGAGAAATCCTGGACAAAACGTCGATAGTAGCCGGCCGGACCTAGAAAGCTGCGAACCTCTGTAGCTGATACCGGTCTGGGCCAGCGCTGAACAGCCTCGATCTTCTTCGGGTCCACACAAATACCATCTCTCGTCACCACGTGACCCAAGAAGTCGACACCGTCTAGCCAGAATGCGCACTTGGAAAATTTAGCGAACAGCTGATGCTCTCTCAAAGTCTACAATGTGATACGCAAGTGCTGCTCTTGCTCCTCCTGGCTCCAGGAATACACTAAGATGTCGTCAATGGAAACAATGATGAAATGATCAAGATACGGCTTGAATACATGGTTCATCAAGTCCATAAATACTGCTGGGGAATTAGTGAGCCCGAACGACATCACCAAGAACTCGTAATGAGCATATTGTGTACAGAAAGCGGTCTTCGGAATATCATCCTTCCGAACTCGCAACTGGTGATAACCTGACCGTAAATCAATCTTCGAGAAATACCCCGCACCCTGGAGCTGATCAAATAAATCATCAATGCGGGGTAGGGGATATATGTTCCTCACAGTAACCCGGTTCAGCTGACGATAATCGATTCATAAGCGCATACTGCCGTCCTTTTTCTTAACAAACAGGACGGGAGCACCCCATGGTGACACACTCGGTCGGATAAGCCCTTTATCCAATAAGTCCTGCAACTGATCCTTCAGCTCTCTATGCTCCGCCGGGGCCATCCGATAAGGCGGTATAGAGATAGGCCCTGTGCCAGGGACCAAGTCAATGAAGAACTCAATCTCATACTCTAGCGGCAGACCAGGTAGCTCATCAGGGAATACATCAGGGAACTCTCTCACAACAGGGACCTGGTCCAACGGAACCTCTATGGCGCTAGTATCACAAACATAGGCTAAGAATTCCTGACACCCTTTTCGCAAGAACTGTCCAACGCGAAGAGAAGAAATCAAGCTGGGAAGGGTAGCGCTACGATCTCCCTGAGTAACAAGAACCGGCTCACCAGGAAAGCTGAATCTGACTGCCTTTTCGCGGCAGTCCACGGAGGCATAACAGGTGGCTAGCCAGTCCATACCAAGAAGAACGTCAAAGTCTAGCATATCGAAGAGAATCAAATCAACGGAAGAATCCCTCTCCTCGATACAAACAGGACACGATCGGTACTCAAATCGGGCTACAAACGACTCGCCTACTGGAGTAATAACGACCAGCGGCTGGTCTAACGAAGATGACCCTTAGCCCAACCTCGGTGCAAAGTACGTAGATAGATAAGAATGTGTGGAGCCTGGATCAAATAACACCCGTGCATCAAAAGAACATACTGGCAGAGTACCTGTCACAACGGCATTGGATGCCTGCGCATCCTGCGGAGTTAAAGCGAATACTCGGGCCTGTCCACCACTAATAGCTGGCTGTCCTCTGCTTCTACCTCTACCTCTGTCGCCTTGTCCTCTCTGAACGGGACCGCCATGCCCACGGCTTCTAGGAACATCTTCCTGGCATGGAACGTCATCAGGGGTAGGAAGTAGAGCCTTCTGAGAAGGTGGTGAAGGTGGTAAGGTCACATATGGAACTGTCACCGTGCTCTGGCTCCTCGCAGTACAATTATTGACATGATGGTATGGACTCCCATAATGATAACATCTCGGCGATGGTTGCTGACCCGGTAAATAAAAGCTAAATAACTGGCCTCGTATCATACCTCGACCACCACCATGTCCTAAGAAGGGTCCGCCACTATCTCTGCCTGCCATGCATCTGCCAAACCGCACTGGAGCTAATGTATCTGTACGAATCCTCTTCGGTCCCGAAACCACCGAAGTCTCTGAAGTGCGCTCCTCTAAAAGTAAGGCTGCATCCATCGCGGCTGCATAAGTGTCAAAGTGTTGGGCGCCGATGCTAAGAAATAACTGCGTGACAAGCCCTCGCACAAATCTCTTGATCCTCTTATCTTCAGTGTCTAATAGGTACGGAGCATATCGGGACAACTGAGTAAACTGTATATCATACTCTGACACTGTCATCCCTGAAGTCTTGCGCAAGGCCTCAAAACTACGGGCTCAAGCATCTCAGACACTCTCCGGAAGAAAATGGGCAAGAAATACGGCTGTGAACTCATCCCAAGTCATAGGGGTAGACCTGCAGCTCGGCCTCTCTCTATTGAATCGTACCACATCTGAGCAAGTCCCTCCAGATGAAAACTCGCAAACTCCACCCATCTATCATCAGAACACCTCAACGAACGACAAATCCTAGCCATCCTATTGAGAAATGCCTGTGGGTCCTCTGTCGCATCCGTGTCGGTAAAGGCTGGAGGTCTCAGTGTCATAAACTCCTGTATTGATACGGGGATAGTCGTAGTAGTAGTAGTAGGAACAACTGTCTGGGCAGCAGGTACAATCATGGTCTGTGCGGTGGAAGGAACATCCTCAGATCTCTGTGCCCGACTGGCCTCAACTAAAGATCCCATCGTCTGACGCAACTCCTGCATACCGGCCTCTAGTCTGGCAATACTGCCTAGGGAAGGCGGATCAATCTGACCCTGAGGGGTAGGCATACCGCCCTGATCGGTCCTCGTCTCGGACGAGCCCGCTCGAATCTCATCTCTGGCGGCAGCCCTCTGAGCCCTCGTAGTCTTCGGCGGCATAGAAGCTGGAATAAGAAACAGGATTGCTAAGGACATTGTAATTGAATCAAAGGATGCATGGAATCAAGAAAGGAAATACAAATAATTATGTCCTAAGGCCACTTAGGCGGAGTATCGTATCATAAGTATGCCGCGGAACATACGCACGCTACGCTAGTCTGCTTAAGTCACCTGCTCTATTTACCAAGGGTCGTCCTACACTCGGAAAGGTAAAATCTAGGGCTCTGATACCAACTTTGTCACGACCCGAAGGTACGGAATATGACTGGCACTTAGATTACGAAACGTCCCAAGGCTTAACATAACCTAAGTCAGCTAAAGCCCAGAAAATCTAAACGATAAACAAATAGAGTGAAGGAAAAACCTATTCAAGAACACGGTTTAAAACCAATTAAGTTATATTAGCCCCTTTTTAAAATATCAAAATTTTCCGAAAATTTCGGCAGAGCCTCCTTTGTAAATATTGGCCCCAAACGGGTACACAAGAATATATAAACCTGTAATGAGTAAAGGCATCCCCAAGAGGGAGATAGCTCTTCGCCCAAAGAGGATTCACAACCACACGCAATATATATATAATATCAAGCAAATGAACATAAGAATTACAAAAGTAAGAAAGCATAACGTCGGCTCAAGTGAGCTCGACCCTAGAGAACAACATATATTCCAAAACCTCACAGTCTCATCACTAGGTCGCATATACAATAGAAGAAGTGGTAAATGGAGAATACTAGATACAATAATAGATACAAATGGAAACAAAAGCAATCCTCGCAACCCACCTATGAGTAAGGTCGCAAGTCCCAGCAAAAGAATCCAAGGAAAGTACGCCCGCCGCTACAAGACTAACGGGTCCGACCTGCAAGACACTGTGGCACAACGGGGGTTAGTTGCCAGCTCATGAGTAGTAAGTAACATCTAATAAGGCAATTGTAAGAATGCACACGAATGCGTCACAGCCTACATACACTAACATGATGCGATGCAAATCTGGATGCAACATGCTTGTGAACTCAACACGAAAATCATGATATATCTGATATAAGAAGCTTTATATCTTTAACTTAGTAAAATATCTTATGAAGTGAACCAAATTATTATCAAGAAAATCAACTGAAATTTGTGTCCAGCATCGATACAAACTATGTATATCTCAATATCTCATATCTCTGTACCTCAATCTCAATATTTCGGGCTCTGGCAATCCGGATCGACCCATATCATCAAATCACATGCTATGGCCGGTATCCTTCGGATATCCGCCGCGTCACAAACAACCGGTAGGTGGTGCTCCCCTACCGGGCTTAACGCTATCATCTGCGATCTTCTTGCCCCGAGGTACCATACCGGGCTCACCAAGTACTCGCAGACGGTGCATCCTCCTCCTCGAATCGGGTATATGATACTGCTCAAGAACCGGGAAAACTCATGGTGGACGCCATACACATCACATCACGAAAAAACCACAAATTTTTGTTTTTAAAATGATAAAAGGTTTTTCAAATTCTTGCGGTTTTCCCAAAAATCCAGAAATTTCATCGATACAGAAATCCTCAAGAAAATCATAATACATGTTCTTGTGGGAAAATGATACTGTCTATGATATCCATAACATGAAATGCGATTCATGACTGAAAGTCTATATATGAATGATGATGAAATGCAATATACATATGCAACTATCAATTTAAGTACCAAGTATGATGCAAATGTCATGATGCTAATCTAGCAGTTTCTAAGTGTTCGTGGCATAGCAATTACCAAGGAACGTGTGTGTTCACATGAAGAGTGCACGTGCAACATTAACCAATGGTAATAGTGCAAGTGTCCTATGAGATGACATCGCCTATTTGCATATGTGTGAGATGGTACGATGAAATGAGATGGTTAACTAAATAACTATGTATATATATTGCAAGTAATAAAATAATCCTAACTATGGGGCGTCTCGCGCCATCCAGACGATTTCCCCATAGATGTAAACATCTACTCATTCGAACGCCTCAACTAGTCTGGTCCAACTACAGCTTTGCCTTTGTGCGCCGCATTCGATGCCTCCAGAACCGATCCTAGAATTGGCACAAATGTAAAACGTAAGGCTAAAAACACAATATCAATACCATTCGAGAAAACTAGTGTCCAAAAGCTAAACGCGTGTACTCGGAACACCGACACGTGAGCATTATCATCTGAAACCCATCTCAATCTGCTGTGGCATGCAGCAACACCAAAGCTCAACTAGTAACACGCGTATCGCGCAAGTTTAAAAGTGCTAAAAACAAGGTATTTAGTTCCATATTTTTATACGAGTTGAATTAAGAAAAGTTGCATACACCAAACACCTACAATATATAGAAAACACCCACAGTCCAAACCTCGACACCCAGCCCCATCATCTGGCTTCAAATTGCGTCCAGAACTAATTAATTTGCGCCCAAAGAGGGGAGAGGGGGTCTCGTTCTTTGTGTGTGTGATCCTAGTCCTGTAAACATGCTCCGGTACTTGCAACTTTTCATCACAACTTCTAGGTTGAAAGCAGATCTCGTTTGAACACCAATTTAAACTAAAATCAATAATTAAACACTAATTACACATTTAGTGTAAACTTGTTGTAGAAACTGAATTGTTTAACACTAATCACACTTAATTATCCTACTCAAGTCATAAAAACTCCAACTGATCCAATTCTTCACTTTAAACATCAAGTTAGCACTAATTTCAATACTAAACACTAAATTAACTAAATAAACAAAGAGTTTATCAAATTGGAAATCTAGTTTGTCTTAATACCTCAAGATAATAGAAAGTTGACCTGCAGTTGGCTTCCTAAAGATGGTCTCACACTCCAAAATCCATGCTAGAATAAGCTAAAGAAAGTTGAATGAAGAAGTAGATACGAATTTATGAGATTTTATTTGGATTTTTGGTAGATTTGTGATGAATTTTGAAGTAAAAAGAGATGGAGAATTGAGGAAGGAAATCTACAGGAGGGCTCGGCCACTGGGAATTGGGTGTGTGTGTGTGTGATAATTGTGTAGAATTTTCTAGGCTAAGAAATCATTTCAAGTGCCTTTATGCAACTACACCCACTTCTATTTCCATATTATTTTATTTACTTTATCTTTATTTTATTTTGACCTAGAATTTACTAGAACTTTTGAAACTAAAGGAGATAAGGAAAGCATGATAAAAATCTTGGTTTAAAATTGTCATGGTTTATATTTAAGTAATAAACACTAATTGGATATATACATGAAAGTTTATAATAATATTAGTTAAGGAAAATATTTGGATAACTAGAAAATTATAAGTGACGTATTGATCACCAAAAACTAGTAATTACATATCTAGCTTAGGTATAATTAAGCCTATATTGTAAATAATTTTATTTGCGTTTTACGGAAAATTACAATTTATTCACCGATTATCGAAAAATTTACCTAAACGATTTTCAAGGTGTTACACACATGTAACTTATGAATAACATGTATTCATTTCATCATTTTTTTATTCCATTCATTTTCATATGATGTAACTTGTATTCAATTGAATTTATGAATAAAGGACATATTTCTTTTCTATCTTGTGTTATCGTCTTCTTTTCTTTGCTTTGTTGTCATATGATTTTAGCAAATTTGGTCTATAGATAGTAGATAGTAGTTCATCTTGAACTCTTTGTGGGGTAGTGATGGCTTAGGAGACAGGTTCAGATCTTCCGCCTAAGACTTTTCAATTTTATGAGCTATGAGGGTCTCATAAAGATTTTTCTCTCTACGAGTCGTGAGGATCTCGTAGGTGTATTTTCTCCTTAGGAGTCGTGAGGACTCCTAAGTGCGTTTTCTCTTAAGAGTCGTAAGGATTTCACAAGAGAATTTTCTTCCTTACAAGTCAAGAGGATTTGTAAGTGGTTGATGAGTTGACTTGTTCCCGAGTCGAAGCGTTTGCTTCGACGGTGTCAGGATCGACTTTCTCCGTTTTCTACGGTGTCGAGGATCGACTTTCTCCATTTTCTACGGTGTCGGGGATCGACTTTCTCCGTTTTCTACGGTGTCGGGATCGACTTTCTCCGTTTTCTATGGTGTTGGGATCGACTTTCTCCATTTTCTACGGTGTCGGGATCGACTTTCTCCGTTTTCTACGTGGTCGGGATCGACTTTCTCCGTTTTCTACGGTGTCAGGGATCGAATTTCTCCGTTTTCTACGGTGTCGAGGGTTGACTTTCTCCATTTTCTACGGTGTCGGGATCGACTTTCTCCGTTTTCTACGGTGTCGGGATCGACTTTCTCCGTTTTCTACGGTGTCGGGGATCGACTTTCGGTTGTCAGTGAACCGCAGAGTTTTGGAACTAAGGACTTTGCCGTGGCTCCGATTGGTAGTGTCGCGTCCGTATCCTGCTGGAATGAGGGGGAACGCCGTTGATGATCTGTAGGCTGTAGATGTCGCCGTCGAGATCTGACTCTCCATTTGAAAAAGCTTGGTGGGGAAATGTAGTTCCCTTTTTGTTTATGCCCATGGATTGTATACAGGGGTCGGTATGGACTCGTCTGTAGGGCAAAAAGTTTCATTTCATTTTTTTATTTCTTTTTGCGATGCTCTATTATTTCAGCTTTTTATATCGCGAAAGTCGCGATTGCCTAATCATTTCGGCTATTTTTCGTGGTGCCCAATCATTTCGGCTATTTTTTCTTTTTACTCGCTGTTTTTTATTGCGAGTTGCCCAATCATTTCGGCTGTTTTTGTATGCATATATTTTACTTACTGATTTTGTTGCAAGTTGCCCTATCATTTCGGCTATTTCATATGCATTTATGGCTCGCTGACTTTAGCCGTGAGTATGGAACTCGGGATCTGATACCAATCTTGGCATCAGCATCGCTGCGACTGGAATATTGCCAGGAGTGAATTATCACTTGCCATTGTCGATTTAAACAAAGGTGGCTTAGCAAACAGGGTTATGATCCTGTCGACTAAGGCTTTTGACTTCATGAGCCGTAAGGGTCTCATAAAGGTATTTCTCCCTACGAGTCGTGAGGATCTTGTGGGTGCGTTTTCTCCTTAGGGGTCGTGAAGACTCCTAAGTGCGTTTTCTCTTGTAAGTCGTAAGGATCTTAAAAGAGTGTTTTCTCCTTATAAGTCGAGAGGACTTACAAGTGTTGTTCACCATGCGAGGAAATTTCGCGTCATTGGCGGGAACTTGGTGGGGGAGACGTTTATTTATGCCCGTGGATTGTATACAAGGGTCAATATTGAACCGCTTGTAGGGCAATATTGAGGTGTATGACGGCTTAAGAACATGTTTAGATCCCTGTAGTTTATGGCTTTTGAATCCTATGAGCCGTGAGGGTCTCAGAGGGGAATTCTCCTTACGAGTCGTTAGGATCTCATAAGTGTAATTTCTCCTCAGGAATCGTGGGGACCCCTAAGTGCGTTGTTCCCTTGTGAGTCGTAAGGAGCTCACGCAGGTATTTTCTCCTTATAGGGTCGAGAGGACCTTGCAAGTGTCTTTTAACGAGATTGCGCCCTTTCGGGTTTTCACAAACTCGCCGGTAGCCCTGCTGTTTTTACTCATGGAGCCCTTTCGGGTTTTCATCCGTGTCCATTTTACTTATGGACATACCGTTTTTTTTCCTTCTTTTTTATTATATTCTTTTGGCGTCAGCCTTAGGATGCTGCGGTTCGTAGTAGTTTACAGACGTTTCGGTCAAGCGTAGTATTTTTTCAAGAACCGACCGTTTATTGGCCTAAATGGTCATTCGCCATATTCATGAGTAACCTTGGTAGACCTTGTCTATAATATACAGGCCCTCATAGCTCGGCTCGAATTTCCCCTGTTTGGCACGATTAGGGATCATAGGTCTTTTTACGACTAGCACGAGTTCGCCTTGTCGGAATGTTATCGGCCTAGTCAATCTTTCATACGAGCACGTCATCCTTGCTTTGTAAGCCTCCAGGTTTTGCTGCGCCATGAGCCGGGTTTTGTCAAGGGTGTCGAGCTCCTCAAACCGAAGATGAGCGTTCTCTTCATCTGTTAGCTCGTAATGAACCGCCACTCGTAGAGAGGCTAGCTCTAACTCCAAAGGGAGTACCGCTTCTGTGCCAAATACCAATGCATACGGCGTTGTATTTGTGGCCGTTTTGAACGTAGTTCGATACGCCCAGAGAGCTTCGTGCAATCTCTCGTGCCAGTCCTTTTTGTTTTTGGACACCATCTTCTTTATGATCTTCGTCAAGGTCTTGTTGAAAGTCTCAGCCAAACCGTTAGCTCGGGGATTATAGACTGAAGAGTATCTCCAGTCTATATTTTGCTGCTGTGTGAAGCGGCTGATTTTGTGACTTCTGTAGTCTGGCCCGTTAACGGAGATAATCCGTCGTGGAGTGCCGAATCGATAGATGACGTGTGTCTTGAAGAAATGGAGAATATTCTCCGTCTTCACCTCTCTTAGCGGTACTGCTTCTGCCTACTTAGAGATGTAATCGGTTGTCACCAATATGAACCGATGTCCTCTGGACGATGCTGGTTCGAAGGGCCCGATTATATCGGTTCCCCACATTTCGAACGGCCAGCTAGCCACCGTTAGGTGTAGCGGATTTGGATGCTGTTGGATGAAGTCTCCATGAATTTGGCACGAATGGCATTGCTTCACGTATGAGAGGCAGTCTTGGATTATTGTGGGCCAATAGTAGCCCATGGGCCAATAGTAGCCCATCCTTTTGATCTTCAGTATCTTCTTTTGTCCGGCTTGATGAGAACCGCAAAGTCCATCGTGAGTTTCTTGGACGACCCTCTTTGCTTCTTCCGGCCCCAGGCATCTTAGCCATAGAGAGTCGAACGATCTCTTGTACAGAGTATCATTGACGAAGGAAAAAGACAGAGCTCGTTTCATGAGCTTATGTCTTGAGGATGCATCTTCAGGTGTTCGACGGGATTTGAAGTTGTCTATAAAGACTTCTCTCCAATCCTTAGCCTCTTCCTGGTCTTTTATTTGGAAAGCCGTTTGCTTGGTCGCTTCTTTTTCTTCGGACGACTCTGGAGATATTTCTGCTGGTGCAAGAACCCGACGGCTTTGCACAACGATCCTCACGTCATCGAGGTTTTCGCCAGCGAATTCTTTAGTGAGTTTGACTAACGCATCCGCTTTGCTATTTTCCGCACGCAGTATGTTTTCCAGGGCATTGGCAGCGATTTGAGTCAGCAATTGTTGTACTCTCTCGCCGTACTTCACCAACTCTGGTTTGCACGTTTGATAGTCGCCGTTTACTTGGTAACGACACGTTGGGAGTCTCCGCATATGAGGAAGTTTTCGATTCCCATGTCGATAGTGATCTCAAGACCTGCTATCAAAGCTTCATATTCGGCTTCATTGTTCGTCCTCGGCTCTGTTAAAGAGAAGGCGAAGCGCATTATCTCTCCTTATGGAGTCACGAAGATAAGGCTTACTCCCGATTTGATTATAGGGGTGTTGTGTTGTCGCTTCTTCATGGAAGACGCTCCGTCGAAATAGAGTTCCTATCGGGTATCACTCCCCCCTTTCTCCCCGTCGATCGTGTCAAACACGTGCTCATCCGGCAATTTGCAATTTAGGGATGAATTGGCATGTATCGGATGCTCAACGAGGAAGTCGGCGATGGCCTGGCCTTTCACTGCCTTGAGCGGTCGATATGTTATCGAGAATTCTATTAAGAGTAGGGCCCATTTAGTGAGCCGTCATGTTAGTATGGCCCTTGACATCAAATATTTGAGAGGATCCACTTTTGATATGAGGTGGATCTTATGTGCCAAAGCATAATACCGAATCTTTGTTACCGCGAAGATTAACGCCAGGCAGTGTTTTTCGATAAGGGATTAATTGTTTTCTGCCCCAAGGAGAACTCGGCTTAAATAGTAGAGGGGTCTCTCCTTCCCTTGGTCATTTTCCTGTACCCATAGTGCGCCTAAGGAACCTTCCACTGTAGTTGTATACAGGATAAGGGGCTTTCCCTTGACCGGAGCGGTCAGTACCGGCGGATTCTGTAAGTATTGCTTGATTTCGTCTAGTGCGCTTTGTTATTTGCTATCCCAGATGAACGGAGTCCCCTTCTTCATTAGATGACTATAGGGATGGCATTTCCCGGAGAGGTTAGCTATGAACCGTGGGATATATGCGAGCTTTCCTTGAAGAGATCGCAGTTTCTTGAGAGATATTGGCGGAGGCATTTCCATGATCGCCTTGATCTTCGACGGGTCTATCTCGATGCCCCGATGTCGTACGATGAATCCTAAGAATTTACCCAAGGAAACTCCGAACGCGCATTTGAGAGGGTTCATCTTCTGGTTGTATTTCCGAAGGTGCTGAAACACGATCTTCAGATGCTCCCAATGCTCCTCGTACGATTTACTTTTCACTACGAGGTCGTCGATATAGCATTCGACGATTTCATGTATGAGGTCATCGAAAATCTTCGTCATGGCCCTCTGATAGGTGGCGCCGGCATTCTTCAGACCGAAAAGCATCACTTTGTAGCAGAATATTCCCAGCGGGGTCCGGAAAATGGTATGCTTCTGGTCTTCAGGATGCATCTTTATTTGATTGTACCCTGATGATCCGTCCATGAAGGAGAAGACTTCTTGAGTAGACGTGTTGTCTATCATCAGCTCGGTAACCGGTACGAGAAAATCATCCTTCGGGCAGGCTTTGTTAAGATCCCGAAAGCCCACGCATATGCGCACTATCCCATTTTTCTTCATTACTGGGACAATGTTGGCAATCCAGTCGGGGTATTGAACTTCTTGCATGAAGCAGGAGTCGATTAGCTTCTTGATCTCGGCGTTGATGCTCATTTCAAGTTTAAGCCGCATCCTTCTTGGCGCTTGTTTCACTGGCTTGATGTCCAGAGAGATCGCCAATTTGTGGACGGCTATTTCTGGATCTAATCCCGGCATCTCGGAATAGTTCCACGTGAGCAGTTTTTATACTGCATGAGCAAGTCTTTTAGCGTAGTTACCTATTCTTTAGACAGCAGCTCGCTGACGAACGTTGGCTGCGGGTCATTTTCCGTCCCTAAGTCGATTTGCCTTAGGTTGTCCGCAGTAGTATGTATTCCGTCTTCCAACTCCTTTGGCGCCGGTGGAAATTTTGAGATCAATTCCTCTTCATCTTCGTTTTCGAAGCACCAGGGGAGGTCAGCCATATCCTTGCGTACTCCTTTTTCCGACGTTGTTATCGCGTGACAGGTATGAGATTGCTTCCAAGACTGATGTTGATCCGGCTCTACTCTCGCTGCATACGTGGCTTTCGGTTCATGCTTCTGTGGCGGGGTTACCCCCCAACTGCTGGATAAAGCAAACCTGCCTTGCTGATACTGGTCTTCTACCCAGTCTTTGAATGTGAAGCAGTCTTCGAGAGGATGTCCTATCGCTTGGTGATAGGAGCAATAATCCGGGTAAGAGACCTCGTTTGCTTGCTCGGGGTGTTTGGATTCCGGGAGCGTAATCATTTGATGTTTAATGACAAGACCGAATATCTTCCTTGTCTTGTCTTGGGGAAAAGAATATGCTTGACCCATCTTCTTTATAAGAGACGAATCCCGGCTGCTCAATTCTCGATCGCGTGGCTTCTTGGACCCGCTTTGCCACTGTCGAACGTTTTTTTCCGTTCTTTAGCTTGTTTATACCTCTGCGTCGGGTTTTCTGTATGACGGGCTGGCGACGAAGAGCATCGTCATTCTCCGCAGCCTGCTGATGGAGGCGTTGCATCCTGGCTTTCTCGTAAATGGCCATTTCACGGTTGTGGTCATCCCGGACCTTTTGACCCGCCTCCCTTATTAGCTTGTCCATCTGTTCTTCAAATGAGGGACTTGGCATTTTTACTGTGGGATCTCGTTTTGGTTCAACCGCAGCGTCTTCTAACAGAGCGTCCCCTTCTTCATCGAAGTCTTGTATAACGTAGCAGCCATGGAATCGTTCCCGTTTCTTAGATTGAACATATCCAAGCCCGATCGTTTCCATTCTCCTATTGGGCAATTTTCGCTGAGTTCCGGGGACATTCCAGATCCTGCTGTAGAACTGAGCTTGTCGAGCAGTCTGTTTGAAAGGTATGCCTTGGCACCTCAATAGCCTTTTTAATCCTTCTGTGTAGTATCTGGGCAGACGGATGGGCTGGAGCTTGTCAAGCGTAGAATCGGCACCATGCCAGATTTCTTTCTCCACTTTGTTTCTGCGGATCGATAAAAGAGGATCGCCTTTTTATCTTTTTGCCTGGGAGGGACATAGAACATCTGCAGTTCTTGCACACTATAGGTATCAAGTGCATCAAGCTCTTTGTAATGCTTTTGTGGAACCATGGCGATTTGCAAACTCTGTTCATCGCCAGTGAAGGCTCGTATTGATGGCCGGACCGAGAAGACTACATTGACTTTGTTTTCAGAGTCACTGCCAAAGACCAAAATAGGGATGGACGGTCCTGGTTTGGTGTATTGGGGTGGCCCTGAATAAACTATCTCTTCTTCCTCCTCCTCGGTATCGCTCCCAAAGACCGGAATAGTGGTGATAGCCTTTTGCTTATCCTCCGGCTTATGGCATCTTTCCGTGTCTTCAAAGTTTGGTAAGAAATACTTTGCATCTTCGTACTTTCGGACTTCATTCATGGAGAATGGGTTCAGTTCCCCTGTCTCGGTATACTCGAGAACATCCTTAAAATACTTCATACACTGATGTTGTGTGGAAGGGATAATGTTGTACTTGTGTACCAAGGTCTTCCGAGTAAAGCGTTGTAGCAAGTCTTGGCGTCAATGACTTGGAACTTGATGTCAGTGACTAGCAGCCCAAAGCATAACGTCAGTATCACAGACCCGAGCGTCCGTGATGACTGGGAGTCAAACTCGGAGACGGTGATTTTATCCTGAGCGAGGTGTTGAACGCTCGTGCAAATCTCCTTCAACACTCTTACATTGAGAAGGTTGACGGAGGACCCATTGTCGACCAGGATTTTGCCTATCTTGATGTCATGATAGTATCCGGTGACATACAGGGGACGGTTGTGCTCGCACGTCCCGAGGAGGAGGTCTCATTGCCGAAAGTGACGTCAGCAGTGTGCACTTCTTCCAGTTCGTCCTTCACCTTTTCTTCGGCAAGGAAAGCATGAAACTTCTTGGGCACTTGTAGTGCCTTGATCAATGAATCTCTCGCCTTTTTAGATAATAGAAGGGCGTCGAGAATAGTTAGCTGCGAGGGTAGCTTCCTCAGGTGTGCCAGAACGTTGTAATCCACCTTGTTTTTGGCGGGTCCTTGGCTGTCAGCTCTTTGACGACTTGATCATCGAGGGCGATATCTTCAAGGACTTTTTCCTTCCCTTTATCTTTTTTGTTCGATCCCTTGTTTGTGGGTCCGAGATTCTTTTCGGGTAACATGCGATTACGCAGCTGAATGTTCTCACATGTCTTAATCTCTTCTGTTTCGGAGATGGACTCCTTGATGAGAGGGCCGAAGGTTATTTCTTCATCGGAATCGCTCCCGAAGGTGAGAACTTGCGATCCCTCGGAATCAACCATGTGACAGTTGCCGGCAATTCTTTTGCGCTCATCTATCGTGCTTCTCTGCTCTCGACGAGTTTTGCGCTTCATCCGCTTGAAATGCCGTCGATGAGCAACGTATCCCTGCCACCAATTTTTAAAGGCATTGCACTCTTCAGTAGGGTGCGCAATCCTCCGATGATATACGCAGAAGTTTGGACGTGCATCAGGGAACGTATTTTCTGAAGTGTCTTCTTTGGAAGGTGGCAACTTCATTCCCATCGACAGGGCTTTAGCGAATTGCTTCCTTGTCTTAAACCTGCTTTTGCTGGGGGCAGAAGTGCTTCTATCCAGTTGGGGTACTTTAACCCTTTTGTCCGGCCGCCGGCGTTTGACTTTCTCAAATATGGCCATTTCGTGCTCTCGATCAGCTTTACTCTTTTGACAGGCCTCATTTAGCAACATGTCAATCATCTCGTCTGACGGTTCTAGGAGTTCCGGTTTGGGGTCTGCCCTCAGTTTCTCTGCATCAGGAGCTTCTTCACCATCTATTGATGAGTGAGAGATTATGTGGCAGCTCGCCACATAATCCTCGGGTTCTTCTGAAGAATTGTCTCCTTCATCAGCGTTATCGGCTTCATTCTCAAGAACATGCTTAATGAATTCGTCCAATGTGATTGGGGTCTGTGCCCTCTGGTTATATTCTTCCAATGCATCAATGTATTTCTGTAGACCTGTACGGCTATCGTCGGGTTGGACGGGCTTCTTGGCCTTTTTCTTTTTCTTTAAAGACTTAGGAGGCTTGACTTGAATGTTTTATCCACCATCACCAATTTTCAGCATTGGGCGCGGCTTCAGCATCCCCTCAATAATCTCAGGCTCCAGCGAGCTCTTTCTCCTGATCGCCGGGCATGTTTGGAGATCCTTCAGCAATTTTTTTGTTTTGGCTGAAAGAGCGACCTCCCATGGAGTTTCTTCTATAAAAGAGCATGATGCCCCCAGCATATCCACCTTTTTAAGAGCGTGCGGCTTGGGCGGGCTTACTTTCCAATTCTCAGACAGTGCGAATTTGCCCTGTTGGTATTGGTTCTCGATCCAGCTTTTAAAGACGAAGCAATCTTCAATTGGATGGCCTATTACTCAGTGATAGGAGCGGTAATTGGAATTGTTGACATCACCGGGCTGCAGTGGGCATTTTGGATCCGGCAAGGTGATGAGCCTGTTGCGCACCGCCAGCTCGAACAGTCTTCTCATTTTATCCCGGGGAAACGAATAAGGGCGCTTCAGCTTCTTGTTAAAGAATCGCTGTCTCTCGTCTTGGCGATCAGTTGGTTTTAGACCACTGGGTCGTTGCTGAGCATTAGCGACGAAGGTCGCTTTCCCTTTTCCTTTTTCGTTTTGAGGTTCGACCTTCGAAGAGGGAGGCATGTGGCCCATATGGTCCATTTAGGCTAGCTTGTCAATCAAGGCCTGAAAAGTAGTTGGCTTGAAGAACATCATGAATTGAGATATGATCGCCTGTGGATCAAGGGTTCCTACAAACATGCCCACTGCAGGAGCTTCCTCTATACGCTTTTCATATTTTGACCATAGATTTCGCCATCGAAAGGCATATTGAACCCAGGTTTCTCTTGGCTTCACCCTGGCATTGATCAATGCCGTGATTGGGGTACGTTCGCTAGCGCTGGCGAAACGCTGGGTGAATAGCAGTTCCATCTCCATAAAAGTTTTGACGGAGTCGTTGGGAAGCTTTGAATTCCATTCGAATGCCGGCTCTACCAAGCTACCGACAAATTGGCGAAGAAGTAGCTTATCGTCACCTCCAGTGTTGCCGCAAAAAGCCCTGAACTAGGCGACGTGCTGATGGGGATTGCCGGTCCCCTTATATACGTGGAACTTAGGAATCGTGTATCCTGGCGGGTACTTAATCTGATTGTACCATCCTGGATATGGTCACCCAGTTCTGACGACTTGGCCAGTTACTTCATTTTCCTCGTGAGGTCGTATCTGTTAAGCTTTATAGTCGTCAAGGGCGGCTTTGGAGATAGTCTCCTCCTTGGCTGCTGAACAAGTAGGAAGAGGGTTTGATGTCTCCCCTCGGTCGTCTTCAAGGATAATCGGAGGGTCTTCAGCTGGAGGATCCGGATGTATCATCATCCCGACCATATCTTGGAATAAAAGTGCCATTTGTTTTATGTTGGCCGCTTGTTCTGCGGCCTCTTTGCCTTTCCTCTCGAGCATTCTTCGGAGGAATTCGGCATCAGTTTCCTGTTCTTGGCGCTGCTCCGATGATGTTTCCGGGCTTTCTTTTGGCCTAGTGAGTGCGGCCATCTTCGTCGGCATCTCTTCAAGCTTTTGTTGTTGTTGCTCCTGAGCCTTTGTTACGGATCGGGTGAGCGGTCAGTGACCCGTAGAAAAAAGGATTTCCTCTTTGCGGAAACCATAAAAACAGTGTGCACCACCATGCCCCCAGACTTGGAGCGTTTAGGTTCAATGTCCTTGCGATTCGTGATAGACGTAGGGATCTTCTCCGGCCTTCTCCTTTTGTGGGCGGTCGAAGTTGAGGGAGCTGTTGATGTAGGCACATAAGTAGACGACACCTTCTGTGGTACGATAGGGTAGTCCTTCTCTTGCCGAACTTTCATTTTCTTCGGTCGGCGGGAGTAGTGTTGGTTGATCACCGAGTCTTGGACCTGTCGTCAGACCTTGTGAATTTTATAGGACAACCACTGAGGGGGCTGTTCTTGCTTCGTCTTTGTACCATTCTCCACAGGTAGAGGAGATCTTTTCAGCACGGCGGTCGGAGTGTTCTTGCGGACCCTCCTGAGTGGTTCAAAGCTGTTCCCAGTTGGAACAGCAGCGTCGACTTCCACCGTTGGAGCTGGCGGGGTAAGTCCAGATGGGGAACTGCCCCCAGCTTTTCTCACTCGTCGCCAGTGGCGACGTCTAGCATGTCGTGCGGTTGGGCTTATCTCTGTTGCCAGGGTAACTTCGTCATGTCCCCTGATCTCATCAGAAGTTGTCGTCGGTGTCAGCCTATCAAAGACAGACGTCCGCTGAGAGGGGATGGTTAATCTTGCGAAGGCCGATTTTCGAACAGGGAAGCAGCCTTGGTGACTTCGCCTGGAACGGGAGTTAGAGCGGACAATCTAGCGAAGACTGATCCCTTTGTACGAGGGGTCGCTTTGACGATTTCCTCTACTTGAGCCGGAATAGGTATCCGCTTTGGGATAACCCCTTCGGGTATTGCGGGCTTCTTCATGGGCCCGTTGGAGCTTTGGCCTAGTCTATTAAAGACTGAGGTGTTGGATTTGGGCGACCCGTTGAGAGGGTCGCGGTAGTTGCAAACAGACCAAAGACCGACTTTTTCGGAGCTTCTTGCGACGGCAGTGGGGCATTGAAGCTCATTGGTGGGAGCATGGTCCTAAAGAACATCCCAGTGGTGGCTTGGGTCACCTGTTCCACTGGCATCTTGAAAACGGAGGACGCTTGAGGCCCATAAGTCACTCCTCCAGCAAGGACAGAGTGGGAATTGTTGCAGTTGTTGAAGTTGAAAGCCATTGATCTTCTTTTTCTGCACGGAGCAAGACACCAAATCTTAGTACCTCGAATCCAGGGGCAACCATAGCAAACCGCGATTCGTTCACGAAACACGACATACGAAGTGTGGAGTGGAAAGAGGAAAATGTCCCACCGGGCATGCCAGAATCTGTTTACCGCCGAAAGCCGGGAAGACAAACGTCTTGCCTGAATTTGGGGGCAGATGCTATTTGGTTTTATCCGTCCATCTCTCTGAAGATGCCAAGTTGATTTATGGCACCATATATCGAAGGTTTAAACGGATGCGGCCGATGTAGCAGACTTCGTCAGATTCCCCCTCATTGAGGGGTTTTTGATTGTGGGGACGCTCTTCCCTGCAGGCGCAAGCCCCTGCAGTTAATTACACTACCGCATCGCGGTAATCACTTTCTCTTTCTCCAGATGATCACTTCGTGTCGTGTGCGTTTGTTTTGTTTTTTGGTTGCCCGTGGATTGTATACGGAGACTAATTTATGTTGTCGCCCGTAGGGCGTGGATTAGTCCAAATCCATATTTTCTTAGATTTGGTTTTGGGTTGGGTTTAAGGATAGTTAATCTCATTTGAGACTAAGATCAACTTAAACATTTGTTAAGGATACATTAGTCTAATTTTAGACTAAGATCTACTAAACAGGATCATTTAGATCCAACAAAAAGAGCATTTGGGCTCTATTGTTTTAGTTTAGGGACATTGCGGTCCATAAGTTTAAGGACATCATAGTCCATGGAGTTTAAGGACATTATATTCTGGTTTAAAGACGGATAGTCTGTAGGGGTTTTGGTTCAACCGTTTGGGGATGCGCCAAAAGTTATTGGTTATTGGGACCCACCATCTCTCTGAAAACGTTGAAGAATTACAACGATATATATCAGAGGTATGAAGAGATATACCCTTGAACCAATATTGGTTGGGAGATCTTTAGTCAAGTTTGAGACTAAGGTCAGTTAAAAAGATTTATGAGCATATGGGCTCAATTAATCTGAATTAGAGGCATGTGACCAACTTGGGCTCAGCCCACCCAGTCAAAAATGTTGAACATTTAACAATGCTGAGCATTGGATTGGGCCCTGACAATCTTTTTGTTTTTTATTGAGTGCTGAGCATTCATTATGGCTCTGGGGCTTTATTCAAAGAACAATTTATGATCCCTCAGCGCACACGTGAGGAGCATGTGGTGCGATTGGCGCTGAGCGCCAGACTTAGAGCACTAAGGCGCTTCCTGTGAGATTGCGCACACTTGAGGAGCATGTGGCGCACTTGGCGCTGAGCGCCAATCTTGGAGCGCTGAAGCGCTTCTTGTGAGATAGCGCACACGTGAGGAGCACGTGGCGCGCTTGGCGCTGAGCTCCAATTAATGAGTTCAGAGCGCTCCTTGTGAAGTAGCGCCCTCGTGAGGAGCACGTGGCACGCTTGGCGCTGATCACCAGATTTGGAGCGCTAAGGCTCTTTTTATGAAATAGCGCACACGTGAGGAGCACGTGGCGCGCTTGGCACTGGGCGCCAAACTTGGAGCGCTGATGCGCTTCTTGTGCGATAGCGCACACGTGAGGAGTACGTGGCGCGCTTGGCGCTGAGCGCCAGTCAATGAGTGCAGACCACTCTTGATCAATTTTATACTCTGTGAATTGAATTCTCTTTCATAGGAGACTTTGTCTCGTGGATCTAAGAACAAAGTTCTTATTTTTATAGGAGATGTTACAATCTCTTATGTTTTTGTGAAAAGACTTTGTTTTTATCTTACAGATCTGTGATCTAACAAGAACTAAGTTCTCCTTCTTCCCTTTTTATGATGAGATGCTTCAATCTCTTCTATTTTTATGAAAGACTTCTGTCTTATAGATCTATGATCTTGAAGAAGAACTAGGTTCTTCTCTTTTGATGAGATGCTTTGATCTCTCTACTTTATTTACCTCAAAGAAATTCTTCTTCCGAAAGCTTGCTCTTCTTTTTGAAATTTCTCCAAGTTTGTGGGGTGTTCCTCTTTTTTAAGACTTGTAGTCTTCGGTCCTTTTTATAGGGGAGGCTGATTTATTGAATCAGTTGAAGAGATCTTTTCTCCAATTGATTTGGGACTGTTTCCCACCATTGGATTTTTGATCCAAGGGCTTCTGTTTTACAGAAGGCAATCTTCTTGTTTCTAACAAGATTGGGAAAATCTTTTCCCATTCAGAACTTATTTTGTATCTTGGTGATTTTTAATCACCATTAGATTTTTGATTCAACGGTGCTCTAATTTTCAAAGGTAATTTAATGATTTTTAGTCATCTTTGTTGGATCATTGATCCAAGGGTGAGGAACATTTAGTTCCCGTGCTTGCGCTCTCGTGCATTGCACGTGGGCGCTGCATCAGAGTTTTTGACTCTTGATACTAGCGCACTTAGCGCTAGCGCTCTCATGCTTTGCACGTGGGTGCTGCATCAGAGTCTTTGACTCTTGATGCTCGCGCACTTAGCGCTAGCGCTCTCGTGCTTTGCACGTGGGCGCTGCATCAGAGTCTTTGACTCTTGATGCTCGCGCACTTAGCGCTAGCGCTCTCGTGCTTTATACGTGCGCGCTGCATTAGAGTCTTTGATTCTTAGTGCTGGTGCTGCTAGCGCTCTCGTGTTATGCACGTGAGCGCTGCATCAGAATCTTTAACTCCTAACGCTGGCGCATTTATGAAGCGATGCTTCATTTCAAATTTCAAAAATTTGAACAGAGCTTTGCTCTGATTGGGGGAAACATGGGTATTGATTTTATGGGCCATTTTCCTAACTCTTTTGGGAATTTATATATTTTGTTAGCGGTTGATTACGTCTCAAAATGGATGGAAGCAATACTATGTCGCACTAATGACAACAAGGTTGTTATTAAGTTCCTTAAAGAAAATATCTTTTCGCGATTTGGACACCCTCGTGCTATAATTAGCGGCAATGGGATGCATTTGTGTAATCGATCTTTCGAGACATTGATGCGGAAATATTCAATCAACCATGTACTTTCCATGCCCTATCATCCCCAAACGAGCGGGCAAGCTGAAATTTCCAATAGGAAAATCAAACAAATTTTGGAGAGGACAGTTTCTAAAAACCAGAAAGATTGGTCAACAAAATTGACGGATGCTCTTTGGGCATTTTGTACCGCTTATAAGACTGATCTTGGTATGTCTCCTTACCGTCTAGTGTTTGGAAAGGCTTGCCACCTTCCTGTCGAGATCCAACATAAAGCAATGTGGGCCATTAAAGAACTTAACTTCGATTTAAATCAAGCCTGCAACTTTCGGAAGCTGCAAATAAATGAGCTAAGCGAACTTCGTGATGAAGCTTACGATAATGCGGTTATAGTAAAGAACCGGACTAAGGTATTTCACGGTAAAAATATTTTGAGAAAAACTTTCATCTTAGGACAACAAGTCCTTCTTTACGATTCCCGTCTCCATCTTCATGCGGGTAAGCTAAGATCTCGTTGGAAAGGATCATTTATGGTGCGGTATGTATACCCGCACGGGGCAGTTGAAGTTGAAAACATTAAAAACGGTTATATTTTTAAAGTGAATGGGCATAGATTAAAACCGTATTTTTCCACTGACCCCACGGAGGAGCTCCTGTTTTTACAGGAGACGCTTTATCATAACTGAATTTCCTCCGCCTCACCTCCATGACTCGATAATATTGTCTCATCATAAGAATGTAGGTGAGTTAAAAAGGACTTAACTGAATATTTATATGATTACAAATAAGTTTGGGGGAGATTTTCACGTTCATTTATTCTTGTACCGCGTTAATAACTTTTCCTCCTAAGTCTACAGGTTTTTGAGATTTAAAAGATGACAACAGTGAGGATACTGCTGCAAATAGGTTTGCGGGAGGTTTGTGCTTATTTATGCATTACTTTGCATTACACTTTGTATAAGCACAAAATTTTCAAATTTTTTTCTTTTATAATGAAAGATTAGAAAATGAAAAATTACATTTAAGAGATTGGAAGAGTTTAAGAAAACCAAGAAAGTTAGATATTTTCTTAAACAAAACTAGTAACAAGTAGTTATGAGCCGTTGTCCCAAGGGTTAGTAAGATAAAGGAAGTCACTAATCTGAGGATAAAAATAAGTCTGAAAATAGTTCCTATTCTGGAAGCCAAACATTTGAACGTTGATACCCTACTAAACACACTTATACACGTCTTGAAACTCGGGATAGTAGAGGATACCTTGAAATGTTGTTTTTTAAAAGCCAAAGTACGAAGAAAATAAATATAAATGAAGCATAAAAGTATAAAATGTTGAAGAAAAATGAACACTGGTTTTGTAATCACTAAGGCAGCATAAAAAATATAGCGAGGGTGCTTCATCACCTAGTACCTTAGACTAACTGGTTTGGGAGTCACTACTAAGCCTTAGGTGTTGCTGTTAGTTATATGTATGCCCTAGAGGCCATTACTGTACATACGATGTATATTGTAGTGGATGCTTGGACATATATAGGGAGGACTTTCTTGCTCGACATGATAGTACGCTATCTGGTGGCTCTTTATCTTAACATGTACTCTGATTGTCTCTATGTTACATGTTGATAAAGCCCTTAGGATGAGTACTTGACTACCAGAACTATGATGCAGATCATACTAGTGGAGACAGTGTAGTCGCCAAGTACATCCTTCAAATGTTCCTAGTCGTGGGAGTACCGAGACAGGGCATCGATACTCCAGAGTAGACTAGCGTATGCGCTTCTTGACCCATATGATGGGCGATGGATGATCCCATATCCATTGGTGTTTGACATCAGAGAAGGTATACGGGTGCTCAGTGGAGACTGGGTACACTAGACGGACTCGCCGAGAACTCCCAGATGGTATTATACCTTACGTCAGGTGGCGGTTCTCTGGTGACACTGGTACAGGTTATTCTGTAGACCCGAGATCATCATAGAGTCTTGTGTAATTCCTACCGTGCTTTGATTTCCATCATACTACATCCAAGAGAGCGTGCAAAAAGGTGGCTTTTGGGTACAGTCCCGAATCACATGAAGGCAATGAGCGATAGGAGGGGATTCGTCTCTCCCGGTATAGGGAGTTGATGTTGCGCTGTGTTCGATTGGCTATAACTGGAAATCCCTGGCCAGGGTTGCTGAGATTTACTGGTAAGTGTTATCAGTAGTTTCTCGAACAGTTATGGACCTCATATCGACACGACTTATCATGCTACTGGGGTCTAACGTATACCACCCCTAGGCGAGATATGCGATATATCAGACGAAGAGACCGGACTGTACGAGAGTGTTACTGATTGGATTTGCAGGAGAATGTACAGGCTTGCTTGTTGATCTTCTGATCGCTCAATACCTGGGTGGCTGTTACGTTTAGCTGACCGCTTGCAGCTTGTGGGTGTTTGATATGATCATCACCTACTGCCGGCGTATTGACGATTCTTTAGAGTCCTACACAGAAGTTTCTTAGCTCAGGCAAAACCTAGTAGGAGCACATATATGATATGTGCGGGACTGAGAACAATACGTGTATGTGATACCGTATTATATTCTCGCGATATGAGTTATCGGCCGGGTATATGAAATATAGCCGGGTCATCGGATCAAGTGTTGATTCGATGAACTGATACAGATTATATTAGTCGGTTATTTGAGAAATAGCCGGATTATCGGATCAAGTGTTGATTCAATAATTTAATGTATGATTATATATTTGATATTAAATTACATTAACTAATATAAGCTCACTAAAAGATTCTTTTTCTTACTCGGGTAATATATTGATATATATGCGATATATGTTAATTGTATTATTTTATTTTGTTAAAATAAATATTGTATATGTGATATAAAATATTGTAACATGTTAGGGTTATTAATGCAATGTGATTAGTGGAGATTAAACATGATTAAGGTTTGATTTGGGTTAATTTTTTCTAGAAGCCTCTGGAAGGTTTTCTTTTGTTTCTTGCTAAAGATATTTTCTAAAGATATTTGTTATAATATTTGTTAACCCAATCCTTGACCGTGGTTAAGTCTCTAAATGGCTTAAGTTATCATACTTAACCCATGGTTGCATTTCTAACCTCACCACACTTTCATTATTCATCACAAAAGAAAAGGTTCTTCTTCTTCCTTCTTCTTTCATGGAAAAGCTTACTAGCTTTTTCATTAGTGATGATTTTGAGTGAGATTAAGAAAACAAATGAGAGCTAAAATCCTACTTCATCATCCCAATCTATCCTAGCCCTTTAGATTAGGGTGTTCTCTTCATTTGTGTTAAAGAAATTTCAAGGTAGATCATCTTAGTTATCGAAGATCGGAAGCAAGTTTGCATCATTCTCTTCGTGGAGCCTCTCTAGAGTCAGGGTACTCGATGATCGCAGCGAAGGGACCTCAACACGGAGGTTTAGAAGTGGACCGGACTACAAAGGTTATAATCCCAAACTCTTAGAAGTTAAAGTGTTTAACATGCTTTGTTTCGCCTAATCTCTAGTTTAAAGATCTTGGTTAGGGTTGTTCGGCATGTCTAAATTTTAAATCGGGCATGGTTGATACCTTATAGACCCTTGTGAGAGTGCCTAGTAACCCTACAGTGGTATCAGAGCCAAGCTAGAGCTTTAGGCGAAGTCTAGACGAAGTTTAAAGTCCGATCGAAGCCCGAAACCCCGGTTTTTACCCTTCTCTCGAAATTTTATAAAAATGTTGATTTTTCCGTATTAAAAATACTCAGAAATATAAGCAGGGAATTACAAGAGTTAATGTGAAGTACGATTCCAAAATTCCCTAAAGGGAGCGCGGAACCGCGGCCAAACCATGGGTTTGGCGGCGGTTCCGCGGCCACCCTTGGGATTTGTGGGCCCATGCTTCTGGAGTTTATTCTTGGCCCATTTTGTATGCTTCTGGGAATTTTTAATATTTCTCAAGAGTTGAGTTTTCTGGAGATCTCTTGTATTCGTTGATTCGATCGGAAAGTTTAACTTCGTTTAATTTTTTCCGGGTAATTTTAGAACGTGTTAAAAAGTTCGAACGGATATCAATAACTCACTTTTTCCCCTGTCGGAAAATTTTCAAAAGTTGGATTTTTTCTCGAGTTTGAATCTTCCGGAAAATCGTGCAAGTAACGCGGTGGACCCTCTAGAAGAACACAAACCTTAACTCAATTATCTGACCGTCTGAACCGCCTCTAAACTTTAGGGTTTGGGGCAGTACGGCGTTGCCACATGTGAGGCGTTTGCTTGACCCTTCTACGGCTGGACCATTGGTACTGTAGCATGTGATGGATACTTTTTGAACTCCGCTCAAGTGTTGAGCTATTTGGGAAATCTTGGGTGTTTGTTTATTCGATCGGAAAGTTTAACACTGTCTATTTATCTGAAATGAGATACAATATTTGGAATCCAAAAGTAGTTATGAGATAACTAATTTGAATGTTGTAAATTTAGCAGTTTAGTCTCATTTGATCGGTTGCCACGGGATTTTGATGTGATCAAAAGTCCGTCGCAATCACGTAGTGTACGCGGATACTCGCCGGGTAAACTTAATAGATAACCATGCCGCATAGCCCCGCCGAAGTGACTGTAGGAAAACCCCGTCGCCAAAGGCATCCGTTCGAGTGCTCGCGGCAGCAGTGTTCCTCCTTAGTGCACTTCGTCGACGGCATCCGGGGGTGCGGCCGTCTACTAAAGTTTGCGACGAGCATTCGATCAGGATGTCGGGAATCTTGTTGAATTGCTCGACTTGATATTGAAAAGTGTTTTCGATATTGAGACTAAAATGCGGGGTTTATAATTGTTAGGCATGCGATGTCTAAGGAATTCATTTGGTTAGGCATGCGATGTCTAAGAAGGTTGCGGATTCCAACTGTTGTAGTTTTACACTTTCTTTTCTGCGACCTTAAGTGTATTATGTGGTGTATCGCCGGTATCGTTGCTATACATCAACGACAATTGCGATACGCATATTTACTTACGTTGATGATATGTGATATTATGTGTTGCTGTGATATGTTATATTGGATCGTCGTGTTTTGAATAGCCGGGGCTTTTATGTGAAATGAGGGTTTTTATTTCATTCATGTAAAATTCATTTGTATGTAATATTCTTTTATTAGGGCACTTTCGGGCTGAGAATGATGTCACCATTGTATATTATTTACTTTTCCGTATTAGGTAGACCCAAGGCGGGGAGCACAAGTAACCGGGTTTAAAGGTCCAGTGTGTTAGGTCCACGTTACCTCTCCCGGTACTTTCGGGGTTGCGGAAACGGTAAAACAAAAATTGTTCTAGACTTGGTAACATGGACCGTAAAAGCTGGATCTTTGCTAAACAACACACTAGCATCCTAACTAGAGATTTATCTACTCGGTTAGGGGTTATACCTCAACTTGAACTTCTTCTGTTCTTGTTGTTCTTCTCCTTGCTTGCTCCGAGGGTTGATCCGGACTTTGGTCACCTCCACGGCCTTCTTGAGTCGAAGACGATCCACCCGAGAGATGTACACCGAGCTCCACCTCGAGCCGAGGTAACTAGGGTAACAAGATTGCTAGTCTTGGTACCCTAGGTTGTGTAGAAGAGAAAGATGGAGGTGTTTGTCTTTTTGGGATCTTTATCTCTCAACACATGAGATCAAAAGATGAATCAAGAGGAGGAAGAAGGAGGAGCTAGCAACCATGGAGCATTTCTTTTCTTCTCATGAGAAAGAGCAAGAGAGAGAATGAGAAAAGAATTATGAAAAGATTAACTCAAGAAAATGAACCATGGTTGCAATAATACACCAAAAACATCATTACTAATCCTATCATGATAAAGTTGATGCTACATTGAATTGACCATTATCATAATCAAAAAGAAAAAGAAAATGAAAAGAAGAGTGTAGACCTCTCTTGAAGGTCAATGGTCAACACGGTCAACCGGTCAACAAAGTCAAGAGAGGTCATGGTGGTCAAATGGTCAATGCAATTAGCCATCATAAAATTATCACTAAAAGGATTAGTAAATGATGTCCGTGGCTCATAATGGTTTTGACCAAACGAATTGCCAAAACCATAATGAGTCCGCCTCAAAATGGTTTTGACCGAATCAACTGTCAAAACCCTAATGAGCCTGCCACATAACGGTTTTGGCCGAACCAACTGCCAAAACCCTAATGAGGCACCTCCTCCTTCATCGCTCCGGAAAACTGTGCATACACACCTGCATCCGCATTCTGTAGAATGCGGATGCACAGAAGACAAAACAAATCCATCCGTGCAATACTAGGATCCGGCTTAAACCAAAGCCCACTAGTATTTCCTGCCCGAACACCACACGCACACAAGTGTACGTAAGTGATCGCAGCCTTGCCGTAAAACCATACGGCCTCTACACGTTTCGCTCAGTGCAGGGAAACTCTCTGTGTGGGACTCTAAAGACTCGACACTACGCTGGCAGTGGGTTTAACCACAGACCGCAAGCGGCACTAGCTGTACGTAACGGTCCCCAGGTAGATGTCGATAAGAAGGCCGATGAGGTAAACCCATCCGAACTCCTACTGAGCCTGCATGTGACAATCTCCGTACAGTCCGGTCTGTTCGTCTGATACATCGCATGGCGGGCCTAGGGGGCGGTAAACGTCAGTCCCTAATAGCGGTACAAGTCGTGTCGGAGTGAAGCCCAGAACACCCTGAGATAACACTGGAAACCTACCAGTATATCTTGCTTGCCCTGCCCAGGGACTACTCATGTAATGGCTCTCCTAGACACAGCGCGATGTCAACCCCCAATACCGGGATAGACGAATCCTGTCTAACCGTCACTGCCTCCAAGTGCTTCGGGACTGCACCCAACTACTACCTGTTTGCACGACTCAGTAGAGCCGTGGTAGGGTAGTAATCAAAGAACAGTGGGAACACACTCGAGGTGAAGTGACAATGTCAAGTCTGCGGACTAAGCTGTACTCATGTCACCTGGGAACTGATAACTGACGATAGGTATAATACCAACCATCAGTTCCCGACGAGTCCTGTCCAGTGTACTCGTAACCTAACGAGCACCCGCATACTATCTCAAGTACGTCATACTGACGGCTGTGCGACAGACCGTCTCTCGAGCTGGGATGAGAAGCGCTTACGCTAGTCTACTCCGGAGTATCGATGCCCTGTCTCGATAATCCCACGACTAGGGACGTGTATAAGGATATGCTTGGGGATTGCCCAGCCCCCACGAGTGTGATCGCCATCACAACGCTGGTAATCAAGCAAAGATCCTAAGGGCTCTACTAATCCGTATAGGTGATATAATAAAGAAACACACATGTATACATTAAAGCAGAGACAAACCAAGTAGCATACTACTATATCGAGCAAGATTATCTATACAACTGTGAATATCCCAAGCTTCCATCAAGTAACATACATACTAGTATGATACAGTAATGGCCTCTAGGGCATATACACTAACAATCTCCCACTTGCACTAAGGCCATGTACTGGTGTATCGAAGACCTATCATCTCGATCAGCCGCTCGAACTGAGTCTAGGGCAAGTCCTTCATGAATGGGTCCGCTGTGTTGTCCTTTGTGTCCACTCTCCGCACCTCGATCTCCTGGAGATCAATGATCTCCCTGATCAGGTGATACCGCCTTAAGATGTGCCTGGATTTCTGATGGGAGCTTGGTTCCTTCGCTAAAGCTATAGCCCCATTGTTATCGCAATACAAAGGTATTGGGTCAACAATGGACGGAACCACCTGAAGTTCACTAATGAACTTCTTCATCCAGACCGCCTCTTTTGCGGCATCGCTTGCAGCAATGTATTCAGCCTCCATCGTCGAGTCTGCGACGGTATCCTGTTTGGAACTCCTCCAACATACCGCCCCTCCGTTGAGGGTAAACACAAAATCCGAGACAGACTTGCTGTCATCTTTGTCACTCTGGAAGCTTGAATCGGTAAAGGACTCGACCCTGAGGTCTCCATTACCGTAAACCAGGAACATCTCCTCAGTCCTTCTCAGGTACTTGAGAATGTTCTTCACTGCTGTCCAGTGGTCCTCACCTGGGTCTGACTGATACCGGCTTACCGCGCTCAGCGCGTAAGCTACATCTGGTCTTGTACATAGCATCGCATACATTATAGATCCTACCGCCGAAGCGTAGGGTATAGTGCTCATGCGAACCCTCTCCTCGTCAGTCTTAGGAGACATCTTCTTGGAGAGGGTAATTCCGTGCAATGCGGGTATGTTACCGCACTTGGAATCCTCCATACTAAATCTCTTTAGTATGGTCTTTATGTACCTGGACTGCGAAAGTCCCAGTAGTCTCTTGGATCTATCACTATAGATCTTGATCCCCAGAATGTACGAGGCATCACCCAGGTCCTTCATGGAGAACCGTTGTGACAAAAATAGCTTGACCGATTGTAGCATAGGAATGTCATTTCCTATCAAAAGAATGTCGTCCACGTACAAGACTAGGAATACGACAGTTCATCCTACAATCTTCTTATAGACACAGAGTTCATCTTTGTTCTTGATGAAATCAAATTCCTTGATTGCCTCATCAAAACAGATGTTCCAGCTCCGCGATGCCTGCTTTAATCCATAAATGGATTTAAGCAACTTGCACACCTTCCCGCTGCTCCCACTGTCTACGCAACCTTCTGGCTGATCCATGTAAACGCACTCTTCCAAACAACCATTTAGGAAAGCCGTTTTAGCATCCATCTGCCAGATTTCATAATCATGGAAGGCAGCAATGGCAAGTAGGATCCAAATGGATTTGAGCATAGCCACCGGAGAAAAAGTTTCGTCATAGTCCAAACCAGGTCTATGACGAAAACCTTTTGCAACGAGTCTAGCCTTATAGGTTTCCACCTGCCGATCTACACCAAGTTTCCTTTTGTAGATCCATTTGCATCCAACGGGTTTTACCCCAGGTGGAGCAATATCCAAGGTCCACACTTTATTGGCATACATGGACTCCATTTCGGATTGCATTGCTTCTTGCCACTTATCAGAGTCCCTACTGATAATGGCCTGCCTGAAACTGGTAGGGTCATCTTCTTCCAAGATGCAATCCTCTCGATCCCCGTCTATGAGAAAACCGTAGTATCTCTCAGGCGGACCAGAAATCCTACCAAATCTATGGAGTAGCTGAGGTTCGTTGGTTGTAACTGAATCTAGCGGTTCCACCAAATCTTTTGTTAAAGCTTGTGTTTCTGGAATTTCATCCAGTTCTACCGTGCTGCCACTAATATTTTTAACAAGAAATTCTTTTTCTAAAAATGTGGCATTTCTTGAAACAATTATCTTCTGTTCCTCTGCATGGTACAATAGATACCCACTTGAATCTTTTGGGTATCCCACAAACTTACATAAAACTGCCCGTGCCTCAAGTTTGTCTGGGTTCTGCTTTTTGACATAAGCTGGGCAACCCCAAATCTTAATACGTTTAAGATACAAACTCTTACCACTCCATCTTTCAGACGGAGTCTTAGGCACGGATTTGGATGGAACTTGATTCAATAGATGCGCTGCAGTTTGAAGTGCATATCCCCAGAATGAAAGAGGAAACTCAGCACTACTCATCATGGAGCGAACCATATCCAATAGGGTACGATTCCTCCGCTCCGAAACACCGTTGTGCTGTGGTGTATAAGGAGGAGTAAGCTGAGAGAGAATACCATTCTCTTTTAAGTAATCTAGGAATTCCGTGCTTAAGTACTCCCCTCCCCTGTCAGACCGGAAGATCTTGATACTTTTGCCAGTCTGGTTTCGTTTCTAAATTCCTTGAATTTCTCAAAAGCTTCAAATTTGTGTTTCATAAGATACACATATCCGAACTTAGAGAGATCGTCAGTGAATGTGATGAAGTAGGAGAACCCACCCCTTGCATGTGTAGACATCGGACCATATACGTCACTGTGTATGAGTCCCGAGAGCTCTGCTGCTCTTTCTCCATGTCCGGTGAATGGAGATTTGGTCATCTTCCCTTTGAGACAAGACTGACAAGTTTCATAAGATGAAAACTCGAACGCATCCAAGAGTCCATCTTTATGCAACTTATTCATTCTTTTTCTCCGATATGACCAAGTCTACAATGCCACAAGTAGGATTCATTCGTATCTGAATTCTTCCTCTTGCGTGTGTTTTGTATATTGAGAACTGTATTCTGATTTAGAACGTAGATACCATTACACAGTGTACCCTCTGCAATCAGTACCTTATGAAGGTAAATGTTCATGATATTTCTATCAAGAACAAAGTTATATCCATCTTTATCGAGTAAAGAAACTGATATGATGTTGCAAACCATGGAGGGTACATAGTAGCAATCGTTCAAAATCATAGTCTTTCCATTTGGCAATACTAGGTGATATTCACCGACGGCTGCCGCATTAACTTGTGCTCCGTTCGCTACTCTGAGCGACATATCACCCGATGCAACTTTCCTACTTTTTCTCAGTCCCTGCAATAAATTACAGATATGAGATCCTGATCCGGTATCAAGTACCCAGGAGGTAGGGCTGACCGTAAAACAGCTCTCAATTACAAGAACACCTGAAGTAGATGCAAAACCATGCTTCTTCTTCAACTGGGTATCCTGGGAATCCATACAATCCCCTTTCCCTTGCTCATACTTATGACTGTTATCACAAGTTAGAGCTGAACCAACGTTCCCCAGCCCCGAATAAGAATTCGGATCGGTCATGCGATAAATTTTATTATCTTGATTAGGACGTGAAATGGTTGCTACCTGGAGAGAGAGAAAAGAAACACTCAGCGTGCGCTCTTGCAAGATTAGATTGGTTTATTAGTTTATCTAATCAGGATGGCTCCCATTGTTTCCTCAAATTCTTCCTAAAACCTTAAAAGAAGAACTAGTCAGGATTAATCGCACGTCACAATACTTGCTTAACCTTTCAGCCAGGCTGGTGTTGGTACTTCGAGGGAGGTTTTCCAACGCTTTCGCGAAGTTCCTTAATTAAATAACCTCTTTTCCCTGGAGGCGTAACCCCGCTAACACCGTTCTAGACACCTACTTGGTTTATAGCATTGATTGTTAAGTGAAATAATCTCCCGAGAGTAATCCAACTCATCAGTGGGATTGGGATCCAACTGTCATTGTGTGATAACCTAGATGGAATCCACTCTAGTCACCAGACTCCAGAAGGTATGCTAAATCTGCAAGTTTCAGTTTCTTTAGAAACTCCCGATGTGGTTTTTGCCCCTAGGACTCAAGTGACCTTGACACAGTCAACAAATCAAAGAGTCCTAGTCAAGTTCAGCCCGCCATTATCTTGATTGCATTAAACCCACCTGCATAACCCTTGACACAGTCAACAAGGTTACACAAATGTCCTAACCAATCACTTTGTATCCAGCAAATAAGCAACACTTAGCTAACGTTCACTGCGCCTTGACACAGTCAACAAACGCAGCACGAATACTAAGTATAACTTATAAGAAACGACGGAGGGCTACGGCTGGGTTTTTGGCGAAAAACCCGTTAACGTAATGAACTTGATATCGTTGAAGGAATGTGATACATCTTTTTGAAAATATAGTAACGAAAACTTTTGCTAAAGAGGTCACTCCCTGTGAAGGGATCTCGGCTCTTTCCTCGTCGAGTGAGGTGCTGGGCATTCGTAAGATGAATACCTCGATGCAAAGCAAGAATAATCGACTATAGTGAAGTTATTACCCTGACGCAAACTTTTGTTCAAGGGGTCACTCCCGATGAGGGGATCTCGGCCCTTGCCTCGTCGAATGAGGTGCTGGGCATTCATAACCGAATACCTCGATGCAAAACAAAAATGAACGTCCTTGCAATAACAGCTTTTTGAAAAAATTGTTCCAATAACGTCTTTTAGGTTTCTTTTCTTGCATTAGTTCTTTTAATGCGTCCCATCATTTAAATCCTACCATTGCAGAAAACAACCAAAATATGACGTACGCTTATGCCATTCGCATTCGCCACGGGGCCCGTCATCACCCGTTAGGTTACTTAACTAACGACAGAGCGGGGGCTGGGCTAGCGCGGCTGAAAAACATAAGAAACGCCTAAATAGTTATCATATATAGATATATACAGCAATGATAGTCAATCCAGATCACAGATGAACACTTTGGATATACTAGGAACCCGCGATTCGTTCGAGCCTGCAACGAAAAGCGGATTACACGGTCGCGATGAATAGCGAATACCCCACCCAAGACCCCTACGGGTGCGGCAAACTACCCGCCAAGTACCCGAAGCGAAGCAACCTCCCTTAACATCGTGAGTAGGCCATTCGGCACTTCGAGATACCCGGTAGTTTGTGCACCCCCTCCATGGGTCTATTCTAGGAGCAAAAACAGTAAAAAGAATTATACAATGACGGCTACAACTCCGACCCGGTTGTGCGGCCATACAAATAATATTACATCAATTTATAAATTTATTACATGAATGAAAGAAAAAGAAACTCTCATCTCACATCCACCCCGGCTATTCATCCGCGACAAACCAACGAGTTCATATACACATACCATCAACAACACAGATAACAGATATATATAACCCCCACTAATCGACGTATAGCGATTAGTAGACGTTCAATACACATATAACATTACAGGTATAACCATTAGCCAAAGTCTACAGAACATCGCCCAAAAAATACGGATTTTTAAGCCCCAAAAACAAATTTTTCTTTCTGGAAAATCTTGGCAGAAAAATTATATTCCAAAAATCCCAAAATACCCAAATAAGAACACTGCAGGAAACCAGAACCCCAACCGAGTTAAATCGGCCGCGGTTCCGCGGCATAAGCAAGCTTATGCAGCGGTTCCGCGGCTCTTTAACTGAGATAGGGGATCGTTTTTCTCCAGTGTTCTCTAAAAAGCCTGAGCCGATTTTTAGTGCATGATTTATTAATTTTTGAACAGAAAAAAAATCGGCAGAAACTTAGGGTTTCCGGGGTGTTTTGCGGTTTTTCGGTTCAGTCGATATTCTAAACACTTTGCTAACATGCTAGGGTATGTTTAGTTAGGCTCTGATACCACTGTTAGGTCCACGTTACCTCTCCCGGTACTTTCGGGGTTGCGGAAACGGTAAAACAAAAAATTTTCTAGACTTGGTAACATGGACCGTAAAAGCCGGATCTTTGCTAAACAACACACTAGCATCCTAACTAGAGATTTATCTACTCGATTAGGGGTTATACCTCAACTTGAACTTCTTCTCTTCTTGTTGTTCTTCTCCTTGCTTGCTCCGAGGGTTGATCCGGACTTTGGTCACCTCCGCGGCCTCCTTGAGTCGAAGACGATCCACCCGAGAGATGTACACCGAGCTCCACCTCGAGCCGAGGTAACTAGGGTAACAAGATTGCTAGTTTTGGTACCCTAGGTTGTGTAGAAGAGAAAGATGGAGGTGTTTGTCTTTTTGGGATCTTTATCTCTCAACACATGAGATCAAAAGATGAATCAAGAGGAGGAAGAAGGAGGAGCTAGCAACCATGGAGCATTTCTTTTCTTCTCATGAGAAAGAGCAAGAGAGAGAATGAGAAAAGAATTATGAAAAGATTAACTCAAGAAAATGAACCATGGTTGCAATAATACACCAAAAACATCATTACTAATCCTATCATGATAAAGTTGATGCTACATTGAATTGACCATTATCATAATCAAAAAGAAAAAGAAAATGAAAAGAAGAGTGTAGACCTCTCTTGAAGGTCAATGGTCAACACGGTCAACCGGTCAACAAAGTCAAGAGAGGTCATGGTGGTCAAATGGTCAATGCAATTAGCCATCATAAAATTATCACTAAAAGGATTAGTAAATGATGTCCGTGGCTCATAATGGTTTTGACCAAACGAATTGCCAAAACCCTAATGAGTCCGCCTCAAAATGGTTTTGACCGAATCAACTGTCAAAACCCTAATGAGCCTGCCACATAACGGTTTTGGCCGAACCAACTGCCAAAACCCTAATGAGGCACCTCCTCCTTCATCGCTCCGGAAAACTGTGCATACACACCTGCATCCGCATTCCGTAGAATGCGGATGCACAGAAGACAAAACAAATCCATCCGTGCAATACTAGGATCCGGCTTAAACCAAAGCCCACTAGTATTGCCTGCCCGAACACCACACGCACACAAGTGTACGTAAGTGATCGCAGCCCTGCCGTAAAACCATACGGCCTCTACACGTTTCGCTCAGTGCAGGGAAACTCTCTGTGTGGGACTTTAAAGACTCGACACTATGCTGGCAGTGGGTTTAACCACAGACCGCAAGCGGCACTAGCTATACGTAACGGTCCCCAGGTAGATGTCGATAAGAAGGCCGATGAGGTAAACCCATCCGAACTCGTACTAAGCCTGTATGTGACAATCTCCGTACAGTCCGGTCTGTTCGTCTGATACATCGCATGGCGGGCCTAGGGGGCGGTAAACATCAGTCCCCTAATAGCGGTACAAGTAGTGTCGGAGTGAAGCCCAGAACACCCTGAGATAACACTGGAAACCTACCAGTATATCTTGCTTGCCCTGGCCAGGGACTACTCGTGTAATGGCTCTCCTAGACACAGCGCGATGTCAACCCCCAATACCGGGATAGACGAATCCTGTCTAACCATCACTGCCTCCAAGTGCTTCGGGACTGCACCCAACTACTACCTGTTTGCACGACTCAGTAGAGCCGTGGTAGGGTAGTAATCAAAGAACAGTGGGAACACACTCGAGGCGAAGTGACAGTGTCAAGTCAGCGGACTAAGCTGTACTCATGTCACCTGGGAACTGATAACTGACGATAGGTATAATACCAACCATCAGTTCCCGACGAGTCCTGTCCAGTGTACTTGTAACCCAACGAGCACCCGCATACTATCTCAAGTACGACGTACTGACGGCTGTGGGACAGACCGTCTCCCGAGCTGGGATGAGAAGCGCATACGCTAGTCTACTCCGGAGTATCGATGCCCTGTCTCGATAATCCCACAACTAGGGACGTGTATAAGGATGTGCTTGTGGATTGCCCAGCCCCCACGAGTGTGATCGCCATTACAACGCTGGTAATCAAGCAAAGATCCTAAGGGCTCTACTAATGCGTATAGGTGATATAATAAAGAAACACACATGTACACATTAAAGCAGAGACAAACCAAGTAGCATACTACTATATCGAGCAAGATTGTCTATACAACTGTGAATATCCCAAGCTTCCATTAAGTAATATACATACTAGTATGATACAGTAATGGCCTCTAGGGCATATACACTAACACAGTGGGAGACCATCTCGAGGAGTCGAGACCGGGTCTCCTAACCCTAGAATTGGCAGTGTTGCTTGCCGCTCTCGTAGTGGTCTAGGGATGTGGATTTGGCTATTCATCGCGGCCGTGGAATCTGTGTTTTATACAGGCTCGTTTTAAAACACGGACCTCCTAGTATATCTAATATTTCATATATGTTCTTCTGCTGCAATGTTCTCTGATGATATCATATTACTGCCTGAGATGAATGTTTATATTATATATATATGAGATATATGTTATATTGCAGATTTCGTTTCAAATGTGATGCTTGTGAAGCATAATAAAATGGGACTTCATTAATGAGATTAATGAAACTAAAAGAAACCTAAACATGTTGTAGAAACTTGTTTAAAAACTGGTAGCTCTAGTTCTTGCTTTGCATAGTGGTGTTCCTTGTAGAACATCCAGCATCTTATTCGATAAGGAAAGAGCCGAGATCTCTTCACCGGGAGTGACCTCTTTTGCGAAACTAGCAGATGCTACAAACTCGGTTTGTCTTTTGATTCTTTCTATAGTTTTTACTTTGCATTATGATATTTGTGAAATATCCTGCACCTTATTCGATGAGGAAAAAGCCGATGATCCCTGCACCTGGAGTGACCTCTTTAGCAAAACTAGAAAAGGCTTCAAAAACACTCCATTTAAAATCACTCGATTCTACAACGATATCAAGTTCATTACGCAAATGGTTTTCTTAAAAACCTGTCATAGCCCTCTGTCATTTTAGATAAGTATTTCATAGTATTCGTGCTACGTTTGTTGGCCTGCGTCAAGGCGTAGAGTTCGGTAGCTATTTATGCTTATCTGTAAAAGTATATGATGCGATTGAGTTAGGATAGTCGTGCGACTTTGTTGGCCTGTGTCAAGGGTCGTGCGGGTGGGTTTAATTCAATTTGGAAATGACGGGTTGAACTTGACTAGCGGACTATGGTTTGTTGGCCTGCGTCAAGGTCATAGGACGCTAGGGGTAAAATATTATTGGGAATTTCAAGTGTTGAAATTTGCAATGAGATTGCATACCTTCTATGAGATAGTTGGATCCCGATACCCGCTGCGAGTAAGAGTTACTCCTGGGAGAGTTTTACACATTACAATTAGCCGATCAAGTAGGTGTCTAGAAAGGTGTCAACGGGGTTACGCCCCTTGGAAAACGAGGTTTACTTTAATTAGGTCCATGCGAAAGCACGGGGAACCTCCCTCAAAGTACCGGCATTGGCCTGGCTGAAAGATTGGCGAACTTGTAGAGTGTAATTAATCCCGGCTAGTCTTTCCTTTTAGGGTTTGAAGGAAGATTTGACTAAAACAGTGGGAGACATCCTGATTAGATATATTGATAACCAATCTAATCTTGCAAGAGCATACGCTAAGTGTTTTCTTCTCTCTCTCTCTCCTGGTTACGACTATGTCACGCCTTAATCAAGATAATAATACGGATGTATTGATCGAACCCACTTGTTATACTGCACTAGGGAACGTTGGTCCCACTCCAACTTATAATTGTTATAAGACAGAGCAGGAAATAGGGGATTACCAGAATTCCCGTGCCGCCCAAACGAAGAAAGTGCATGTTGATGCATCTTCTTCGGGTGTGTTCATTACACAAAACTGTTTCTCAATATCCTTTACGTCCTGGGTATTTGATACCGGATCAGGATCCCACATATGTAATTTGTTACATGGGCTACAGATAGATAGAGAACTGAGAACGGGTGATAAGTTTCATGAGATAGAAACGGTGCAAATGTTACAGCCAAGTCTGTTGGTAGTTATCACCCTGTATTACCAGAATACATTGATTCTGAACGATTGTTATTAGATACCGAACCTGATATACAACATCATATCAGTCTCTTTATTAGTGAAGAAGGATATAATTTTGTATTGTTGGATAATATTTTGAACATTTCCTATATCAAGAGTTGATTGGTTTAGGCACGTTATCTAAAAGCATAGACGTTTTAAATCAAACCACAGTTCTTAACGTACAGAATACACACAAGAGGAAGAGTTCAGAAATGAACAAATCCTTCTTGAGGCATTGTAGACTAGGTCATATCAATGCGACCCGACTAGCTGAAGTTACATATAGATGCATATTTAAATTAGTTTAAATTTACATCATGTGAAACTTGCCGGTCATGTCACAGAGATAAGATGACCACAGCTCCGTTTATTGGAAACAGAGAAAGAGTTAGTGAACTCTTGGGATTGATACATGCTGATGTATGAAAGTCCCCTGTCTACACATGCCGGGACCGGTTCTTTGTACTTCATTACATTCAGTGATGATCTCTCAAGATTCAGACATATGTTCCTGTTGAAACACAAGTTCGAAACTTTTGAGATAATCACAGAATATAAGTTAGAAGTAGAGAACCAAAAACTGGTATAAGTATTATGTCCTTTGATGAGATCAAGGAGGAGAATACTTGAGCACGGGATTCCTGGACTATTCTAAAAGAGAATGAGATTCTCTCTCAGCATTACTCCTCCATATACACCACAACACGTCGGTGTATCGGGGCGGAGCAATCACACCCTATTTGATATGGTGCGCTCTATAATGAGTACTACTGAGTTTCCTATTTCCTTTTGGGAGTTATGCACTTGTGAAGCTGCATACCTATTGAATAGTGTTCCAATCAAATCAGTTGCCTACCACTTCATATGGGATATGGAATGGGAAGAGCCCATATCTTAAGTAAGTTAAGATTTGGGGATGTCCGGCCTATGTCTAAAAGCAAAATCCGGACAAGCTCGAGGCAAAGTCAGTTCTGTGGAAGTTTGTTGGATACCCCAAGCATTCGCAAGGGAATATCTTCTACCAAACCGAGGAACAAAAGATGTTTTGTTTCTCAGCATGCCACCTTTGTGAAAGGGAATTTCTTGTGAAGAAATTATTGGTCATGAGGTAGAACTGGAAAGAGTTCCAGCTATACAAACTGCAGCTGATGATTTGGTAGAACCAAAGGATTCAATAGTTTCCAACGAACCTCAGCCTCTCCGCCGATCTAGTAGGGTTCCTCACCCACCTGAGAGATACTTCGGTTTTCTCTATGACAGTGGGAGCGAGGATTGCATCATGAGATGATGACCCAACTAGTTTCGAGCTGGCCATCAGGAGTGGGACTCTGTAAGAATGGCTGGATGCTTAGCGATCTGAGATGGAATCCTTATACACCAACAAAGTATGGACTTTGGTTGCTTTATCTGAAGGGTTAAATCCCCATCAGGAGAAAGTATATCTTGAGAAGATTACTTAGTGTACAAGGAAAAGTTGAGACTTTCAAAGCTATGCTCAAAGTCCATCCAGATCCTACTTGCCATGGATACATACCATGACAACGATATCTGGCGGTTGGGTGTCATGACTGCTTTTCTAAATGATGATTTAGAAGAGAGCATCTATAAGTACACAGCCAGAGGGCTTCATAGATAGTGGGAGCAGCGGAAACGTGTACAAGATGTTTTATGTGATAAATCAGGCATCGCGGAGTTGGAACGTCTGTTTTGATGTGGTAGTCAAAGAGTTTGACTTCATCAAAATGGTAGATGAACCTTGTATATATAAAAAGGTAGTAGAGAGTATGGTGGTGATCCTCGTAGAGTACATGGATTACATACTCTTGATAGGGAAGGAGTTTCCTATACCACGCTCAGTCAATCTCCACTTATCACAAGGATTCTCCGTATAGGATCAAGGTGATACCTCCTAAATCCTGGATTTTAGATCTATGAGATAGATCTAATTGGATGTTTGGATTCTCACTAGTTGTAGTGAGATGGTATCAATCGATCCTGGGGAGAATCACTGGAAAAGTTCCAGGGTGATAAGGACGACTGAATGTTAGTCGCAGGCATTGTCTTTACCCTCAGTGGAGGGACGGTATGTTGGAAGAGTTCCAAGCTAGATACCATGACTTTCTAGACGATTAAAGGCAAGATACATCGTTGCCAAGGATGCTACCAAAGAGGCAGTCTGGATATATATAAGTTCATGAGATGAACTTCGTTCCTACCATTGTGTGACAATGGAGTTGTGGCTTATGCCAAGGAACCCCCGTCCCATCAGAAATCCAGATATAATTCTTAGGCAGTATCACCTGATCATGGAGATGGTTAATCTCCAGGGAGATCGAGGTTAGGATTGTAGACATAGAGGACAACAGCGCGGATCCACTCACAAAGGCATATTTCCCAGTAGAGACTTTTATAGGATGGTTGAGTATGAGATACTTCAACCACAGCAGATTGTTGGGTATGCGATACCACAACAGATGGCCCTAGTGCAAGTGGGAGATTGTTAGTTATATGGATGCCCTAGAGGCCATTACTGTACATACGATATATATTGTAGTGGATGCTTGGACATATATAGGGAGAACTTTCTTGCTCGACATGATAGTACGCTATCTGTTTGCTCTTTATCTTAACATGTACTCTGATTGTCTCTATGTTACATGTTGATAAATCCCTTAGGATGAGTACTTGACTACCAGGACTATGATGCGGATCATACTAGTGGGGATAATGTAGTCGCCAAGTACATCCTTCAAATGTTCCTAGTCGTGGGAGTACCGAGATAGGGCATCGATACTCCAAAGTAGACTAGCGTATGCGCTTTTAACCCATATGATGGGCTATGGATGATCCCATATCCATTGGTGTTTGACATCAGAGAAGGTATACGGGTGCTCAGTGGAGACAGGGTACACTGGACGGACTCGCCGAGAACTCCCAGATGGTATTATACCTCACGTCAGATGGCAGTTCTCTGGTGACACTGGTACAGGTTAGTCTGTAGACCCGAGATCGTCATAGAGTCCTCTGTGATTCCCACTGTGGTTTGATTTTTATCATACCATGTCCAAGAGGGCGTGCAAAATGGTGGCTTTTGGGTACAGTCCTGAATCACATGGAGGCAATGAGCGATAGGAGGGGATTCGTCTCTCCCGGTATAGGGAGTTGATGTTGCGCTGTGTTCGATTGGCTATAACTGGAAATCCCTGGCCAGGGTTGTTGAGATTTACTGGTAAGTGTTATCAGTAGTTTCTCGAATTGTTATGGACCTCATATCGACATGACTTATCAAGCTACTGGGGTCTGACGTATACCACCCCTAGGCGAGATATGCGACATATCAGACGAAGAGACCGGACTGTACGGGAGTGTTACTGATTGGATTCGCAGGAGAATGTATAGGCTTGCTTGTTGATCTTCTGATCGCTCAATACCTGGGTGGCTGTTACGTTTAGCTGACCGCTTGCAGCTTGTGGGTGTTTGATATGATCATCACCTACTGCCGGCGTATTGACGATTCTTTAGAGTCCTACACAGAGGTTTCTTGGCTCAGGCAAAACGGAGTAGGAGCACATATATAATATGTGCGGGACCGAGAACAATACGTGTATGTGATACCGTATTAGATTCTCGCGATATGAGATATCGGCCAGGTATATGAAATATAGTCGGGTCATTGGATCAAGTGTTGATTCGATGAACTGATACAGATTATATTTGTCGGTTATTTGTGAAATAGCCGGATTATCGGATCAAGTGTTGATTCGATAATTTAATTTATAATTATATATTTGATATATTAAATTACATTAACTAATATAAGCTCACTAAAAGATTCTTTTTCTCACTCGGTTAATACATTGATATATATGCGATACATGTTAATTGTATTTTTTTATTTTGTTACAATAAATATTGTATATGTGATATATAATATTGTAACATGTTAGGGTTATTAATGCAACGTGATTAGTGAAGATTAAACATGATTAAGGTTTGATTTGGGTTAATTTTTTCTAGAAGCCTCTAGAAGGTTTTCTTTTGTTTCTTGCTAAAGATATTTTCTAAAGATATTTGTTATGATATTTGTTAACCCAACCCAACCCTTGACCATGGTTAAGTCTCTACATGGCTTAAGTTATCATACTTAACCCATGGTTGCATTTCTAACCTCACCACACTTTCATTATTCATCACAAAAGAAAAGGTTCTTCTTCTTCCTTCTTCTTTCATGGAAAAGCTTACTAGCTTTTTCATTAGTGATGATTTTGAGTGAGATTAAGAAAACAAATGAGAGCTAAAATCCTACTTCATCATCCTAATCTATCCTAGCCATTTAGATTATGGTGTTCACTTCATTTGTGAGTGAGAGCTTGTGTTAAAGAAACTTCAAGGTAGATCATCTTAGTTATCGAAGATCGGAAGCAAGTTTGCATCATTCTCTTCGTGGAGCCTCTTTAGAGTCCGAGTACTCGATGATCGCAGCGAAGAGACCTCAACACGGAAGTTTAGAAGTGAAGGACCGGACTACAAAGGTTGTAATCCCAAACTCTTAGATGTTAATGTGTTTAACATGCTTTGTTTTGCCTAATCTCTAGTTTAAAGATCTTGGTTAGGGTTGTTCAGCACGTCTAAATTTTAAATCGGGCATGGTTGATGTCTTATAGACCCTTGTGAGAGTGCCTAGTAACCCTGCAGTTGCAAGACGAGAAAATTGCTAATTACGCCTAATTTGTGAGCCCATTTAGTAATCGGACGGTTAATACCTCAAGAAGTATTAACGGTCGCATGATGAATGTGTGAACAATTCCATCTAAAATATTCACCGACTAAAAAGTACTGAGGTAGATGGACAAGAGTATGATAGTTTGAATTGAATTCTCCGAGTGTAGGGATGTCTTTTACACACACGTAGGGGTATATGATCGGTGTTTGGAGGAAAGGTAAGGACGAAGAATAAAGGCGATGTTTTATTGAGGGATGATGTGATTTCTAACATCTTTTCATGGCTATTAAGATAGGGCTCATGACAACCGAAAAGCTAGTGTAGTTGGAAACTCTGATTTTCACGTTCTTTCTTTTATAATTCTTATCTTTATATGTAAGTTTCACAGTCTTTCTTTTATTATAGGATTTTGTGGGTGCAATCCGCTGAAAACCCTCAGGAGACAACACTCCTGCTCCTAGGGACACCTAGAGGTTTAAAGGCTTGTTGTACATGCTCAGTGCAATCGTGTTGCCTACGAAAGTGTGCTAGATTAGTTTTTCTTTTTTCTTTCTATTTTTCTTCTTCTCTTGAATAAATAAAGTTTGCTCGGGACGATCAAAGTGAAGTTTGGGGGTATTTGTTTAATCGAAAATAGTGCACTTTTAACCTAACAATTTCCTTACTTTTCTTAATCATCTAAAGGTATTTGCTATAAATATAGCACATATTAGAAGTTCATCTGCAAAATATCGTTTACCATGTGTTATACATTATAATTAACATTATGAAAGAAATTATATGTTTAATATTTTTACGCATAATATTTTGTGTCTCACATTCTTCATTGAGATCTCATGCAAGATTAGCTCATGTCAGATATCGGGAATCAGGAATCTGCTGATAAAATACAAGAAAGTCGAAGAATCAAATACTGCCAGAAATTCAGAAGCGATAAGAAGATTCCAGATATCATATAAAGATCCATAGATCAACAGAAGAAGACCAAAGAAATTTGAAGCAATTAAGACACCAATAGACCGCGGAACCGCGGCTGAGTCAGGCCGAGTCGCCGCGGATCCGCGGCCGAGTCGTGGGCTTCGGAGTCGGGAAGTCTCTGGAAACTTCTTCTCAACATCCTAGCTTGCTGGGGAATCCTCGTTGTAATAACCTTGTTCTGGAAACTTCTCTATAACAACCTAGCTTGTTGGGGAAGCTTGATTAAGGGCTATATAAAGGACTAAGGGCATAAGAGAAAGGGTTCCTAATTATTACACAATTGTTCCTAGGATTTGTCCTAAATCAGTTCCTAATTTTCCCCAAATTCATTCATCAAATCAAATCAAGAAAAGAGCCAACATCAAATCCAAGATCCAAAATCAAGAATCATCGAGAAGTTCATCAAGCGTTTCAACAAAGATCATTTACACGAAGCCGATCATCATCAATGAGCAAGCGATCCACGACAGGTCCATGACTCACGGTGATCGAGCGAAGTGAAGATCGACGGAAAAATTACCTCTTCAAGGGAGTGATCGAGAGCAATTCTTCTTGTAATCCTGGATTGAAGAAGTTGTAATATGAAGTTGAATAATAAAGGTGATAATTAGTTTCAATTTCGCTTTCTTTTAAAATTCTGCATTATGAGTTCTTTTTCTAATCTTTCTTCGATTTTCATGATGCGTGAGTAAACATGATTTCGTTTTCTAATCCTTCTCTTGAATAAATAAAGTTATGAAGCGCCGCTTCATTTCAAATTTCAAAAATTTGAACAGAGTTTTGCTCTGATTGGGGGAAACAAATGCCCCCCACCGTTGCTCTCACGTGGCTTACACGTGAGTGCAGCGGTGGCAGCATCTGCGCCATTAGATCAACTTTAGAAGTTGAAACGGCTCTCGGTGCCTATAAATAGGGCCTTTGGCCCTTGAGATGACTGTTTGTTCATCTTCTTTCTTGTTTTTTCTGAGAATTAATTCTCTTTCAGAGCCAAGCTCTCTGCCTCAGAAAACTCCTTTAGAGTTAAGACTCTGTTAAATTTTTGGTAAGATTTGAACCCATTAAGAGAGCTTTGCTCTACTTAGATCACAGATCTTTAAAGATTTTTAGGGTTTCTTAACCCATTAATTAATTAAAAAAAACAGAGCTTTGCTCTTTCTAGATCATGGATCAGAAAAAGAAATCCCTTTTAGGGTTCTTTTAACCCATTAACGAAGAACTCTTAGAGTTTGCTTTACAGATCTTAAAGATCCTGAAGTTTTTACTTCTGTAGAAAGCTTTGCTTTTAAGGTTTTTGATGGATTATTCCATCTTCTTCGCAGAGCATTGCTCTTTAGAATTTTTGGGGGGAATTTTATTCCCTTCATCATTAATTATGACAGATATCATATCTGTTGCAGAGCGCTGCTCTCAAGGAAGATTTACTCCTTAGCCCAAGGGGCGCTCATTAAATGAGAATCCTTTTAGGATTTCCTCATTTAATGACCGTCTCATCAAATGATGAGACTGTTTTATTAATGATGAGCTATCATCTAGATCGTGTGGGTCCCCCTTGGTCCTTTTCCACTGCTTTGCAATGTGGCATGAATTTTAAAGTACCAAGTGCCAGAACTTAAACTGTAGCATTGACGGCTAACTTTTTTGTTCTTTTTCGTGCAGGTACTATGTCTTTCGACATTTCTTTCCCTTTCATCCGTTCGGAAAGCGGATTCCCTGAAGCGCCTGTGGACAGGGAAGTCTTCGCGTTGATCAAAGATCACGACCCGGAGCAAAAGAATCTTCATTTATGGGGCAGATGGTACAGTCAAATCATCAGGGGTCGGCGGAGCTTTTCTTGCGCAGTACCTTCGGAACCTATTTCAACGATCCCTTATGCTGACACACCTCTGGTGAACTATGCTGTGGAGGACGTCAATTAGACTTCAGAGGGTCTCTTTCAGCCTTCTATGGCTGCAATACCCGTACAGCCGCCGGAGGCTTTGGATACTCTAGGACGGCGTATATGCCAGGGCGAGTCGCGCCCTTGGGGACAGCCGTACATGATAGGCCTAACTCCTCGTCATCCAGCTGGGTATTTACAGTGGGTCCGCTATATTTTGTCGGCCAGGAGTTGCAGCTGCTAAAGCTAGGGTTGTATCCCGCGATTTACGCTTCCCTCTTCCAATATTCCACACCCCTGCATGGTGGGTCAAGGCTTTTCCGGAGCAGTAGAATATTCCATCCCATACCTTCCTTTTGTCGGATCGAGAATTCTCAGTATCTTTAAAGGAGTTTGCAGAGATCTCTGGCTTACCCGTTAGGGGAGAACACTACGAGGAGTTGCTTCCTCCGAACGAGTACATCTTTTCCACCAAATCAGTGGTAGTGTGTCTTACCCCGGAGAACGCCATTCAACACCAATTCCCGAGCTTGATCAAGGTGTTGAATATATACGATAGTCTATTTCTGGAGTCCGGAGGGCATGGAGTTAGCTATGCAGACTTCATCGCTCGCTTTCTTCGTCCGGAAGCCTTATCGAAGCAAGCTGCGTTGTTCGCCAAGCTTGATAACTGGTTTGGTTTTGGTTTGGATAACTAATCGACAGCGGAGGCGGATTTAAAAAGTTTCTTTATTCCGGCTGTTCCTGTCGTTCCCTTCGCGGAGCTTGCTGCTTTTTGACGTCGATGAAGAGACGTTCGTGCTGGGGTTCATCGGCTTGTGGCTAAACTGGTTTGTGCTTCCCATGCACCCTCATTATATGAGGCCATCAGTCTTTTACCCAGCCCATCGTATGGTTGCGGGAATGCAAGTGGCTATCGGAATTGTTGGATTGGCACACCTGTACCATGGTCTTAGCTTAGCGGTGGATACCACTCAGCCAGGGATACATCCCATCACTTTCTCGCTGCATTATTTTATGTCATGGATGGAGCTGCAGGTACTTGGCACTTTCGGTGTCCATAAACGGCCTCGTTTCTACGACAGTTACAACTTCCCTTAGATTATGCGCCTAGTTGACGCGTCTGTTTTAAATCCGTCACAACGGGAGGCTAAGGGTTTGCTCCTTCGTACGCATATGATTGGAGATGGCATGTCCTTTATTGATAAGGTTTTAACCATTGGCAAAGAATCCGCAAAAATAATGCAGCCACTGCAGGACACTTTTAAAGACGGGGCCTCTACCTTAAAAGCTCAGGAGATTCTTCATCTATATTCAATCAGCCTGGGCTTTCTTGTGTTTAGGCAGAATGATTCAGCGTTGTTCATGAGGTACAACCCGCACCGTTTCGCCCAGCAATCAGGCTATAATCAGGGCGCCCCGCTCGAGGCCTTCCTAGCTGAGCCAGTTGCCACAGAAGAAGGTATTCACAACTCATTACATCATTTTATGCGGTTGAACGCCTGCTCCAACTTCTTTATCAGTGAGCCGAGTTGTGTTCCGCGAATCTTGAACATATATGTGGCATGGTATCAACATTCGATGGGCGCCGTCATTAGGGAAGAAAAGCGATTATTGGTTGATCTCAAGGGCACCGCCCCCGCTGGTAATCCAGCCGTTCCTTTGAAGCAACGGACCATCGTTCGTCCTCCCTTAAGAGAAGCTGTTGCGTCTGTGGTACCACGTGTTATTCCTAAGCTGCCCCTACCCCGCGCGCCTGTAGAAGCGGTAGCTGTGGCGTCTCCCGAGTCTGGCATGGGTGTAGAGATAGGGACTCGTCGCCCCAAATTGCCCGCCAAGCACAAGCTTGTGTTACCGGCTCGCGGCACTCGCTCGCAAAAGAAAAAGAAGTCGATACTTTTTGCAGACGTTGTATTCGGCCAGGAGCCTCATGCTCCTTACAGCGAGGGCCTAAGTGAGTGTGGGACCAACGAAGGTTTGTTTATGGCGCCGGATGATACCGATCTAGATGCATCCATCGCGGTTTCAAAGCAACTAGCTCGCGATGAAGCGGCACTAATCACCATCACACAATCAGGATACTTCGGCTAGATCTTTCCGCGGTTATTTTAATTATTATGCTTTGACTGACTATTTCTTCTTCAACAGGTTCTCCGCCGAAGAGGCTCTCGCAACTTCCCTCAAGACTTTTGAGGAGGAAGAGAGGCTTCGCGCTTCCTTGGGCCTCGGTATATTTCAGCCCATTGTGCCTTCATTCCCTTTTTCTTCATGGGTAGTCTCACCCTTCTTTTTCATCTTATTGCGGGGACTACCTTGACCCAAGTTATCCTGAGTGCAGTGCCGATCCCGGAGGGTGGCGCGGCGACACTTCCAGGGCCGGCTGCTGAAGTCCCAGCTCCCCCAGTATTGCTAAAAGAGGCTTCGCTTAAGCAGCCGATGACGGATGCCATAACGGCTCCAGAGGTGGCTCCTGGCTCAGACGATGACGTCACTTTGACGGAAGTCTTGAGGAGGTCTTCTCTTACCGCCAAGGCTGACAAGAAGCGCAGAAAGCATACGGCGAGGGAACGTGATGTCAGCTTGGCCGTGGGCGTAGGTTCAAGCGCTACTCCATCCGTCACTATTTCTTCCGAAGATACCCCAGCTGCCCTGTCTACCATCCATAGGCAAATGGTGCGCGCGGCTCAGGAAGAAGCCGAAAAGCCGTCCTAAGGAAACGTAATACCGGATCTTTTTATTAGAATTTGATCTTTAAATTCTTATATACCATATCTTGCAGGGCCAAGTCCTGACGATGAGGCGGCAGGTGAGATGACGGCAACCACCGAGCCTGAGGCGGCTACTCTCTCTTGGGAGTCCGGGACCGTCCAAACCGCCCCTCTTCCCCTCTGCGGTTCCCCACCATCGCCTGGTATTGCGAGTGTCACGACAGCTCTTATGGAATCAGGGGATGAAGCCACAGGCGCTGAAACCATTCCATTGAAGGAGAGTGAAGAAACCACAATGCCGAGTGATGTTTCCGTTGCAATTTTGGCTGATGGCCCATCAGGTGGGTTTCGGGTCGCTGTTTATTTTCTATTTCATAATCCTTTTCAGCTTTTCCTGACAGTATTTTATTTGTAGGTGTAGCGAACGTTGAGATTGTGTCATCCGAAACACTTGCGGTCGCTGCCATGACGGTTACTCCCTTGCCTTCTCCTATGTCATCCACGACGCTGGAAGGTATAGATTGGCGATCTATTTAATTGAATTATGACCACCGTCTTTCTTGTACTGACCATGTATCATCGCAACCTTGTAGGAGTTCTCTTTGATCATCTATATCAAGTGCTGAGCCCGCATTTCTCCTTCCAGTCGGAAGTCACTTTTCCTGCTGGTGCCGTTGAGTATATTTTTTAACCGATGTCCTTTTCTTTCTTTGACGGGTGACCCTATCGTTGTTAATTTTTTGAATTGATTGCAGCACTACAAATTGAAGGAGGGGACGAGGGAATCGGTGCACTACCAGTACTCCTAACTCTGCCCCCTGTTGCAGCTGGTATAGTAAACCCTATTGTTCGTGCATTCTCTTTACTTCTTGAACCGACATTTGATCATAATTTGTTTTGTAGCAATCGCACCGGCTCCTGCTCCGTTCGAGTCCCGCATCCTAATGCCGGCAGAGCCCTTTTCTAGACGTCCATCTTCCAAAGGTGCCGTGACCAGCCTGCGTATGTTGAGTGAATATGTCGATGAGCTTGACGCGGAGGCCCCTACATTCGCTGCAGATTTTGCTGCCGAGGTTAATCCAATGCTAGCGACGCTTGTGAACTTTCATAACAAAGGCGTTGTTGAGTCTTGGGTTAATCACTGCAGGAAGATTGAGGGATGCCTGTATGAGCTTAAGCTTAGGCGTCCTGCTCCTGAGATTCTATCTCTGAACTCCCAGCGGGCTGCATGTGTTGAGCAAAGTGCCATTTTCCTTCGTCATTTTGAAAAAGAGGCGATCCTTAAGCGAAAGGAACATGAGGCGACTTCTGCTGAGTCTGTCCAACTGCGTGCCTAGTTCAAAGCGAATGCTGTGCAGCTGAACTCCATCTTTGAAAACCTTCAATGATGTATTTCTGACGGGCTGGTGCTGAGGAAAAAGCTTGACTTTACTGAGTAGGTCGCGTAGAGTCAGGAGGCTGTTCAGTAGGAAATTGATGAGAAACTTTCATCCTATCTGTAGCAACGGGCCCAAGTCAAAGCGGAGCTGGCTGATCGCGAAAAGGAGCCGAGAGGAGTGCGCGAGCAACTGGCTGATTTATTGAAAACGCTTCTTTCTCAGTAGCTGCCTTTGAATCGATTGTACACTTGTAACTTATGAATAACATGTATTCATTTCATCATTTTTTTATTCCATTCATTTTCATATGATGTAACTTGTATCCAATTGAATTTATGAATAAAGGACACATTTCTTTTCTATCTTGTGTTATCGTCTTCTTTTCTTTGCTTTGTTGTTATATGATTTTATCAAATTTGGTCTGTAGATAGTAGATAATAGTTCATCTTGAACTCTTTATGGGGTAGTGATGGCTTAAGAGACAGGTTCAGATCTGCCGCCTAAGACTTTTCAAATTTATGAGCCATGAGGGTCTCATAAAGATTTTTCTCCCTACGAGTCGTGAGGATCTCGTAGGTGTATTTTCTCCTTAGGATTCGTGAGGACTCCTAAGTGCGTTTTCTCTTAAGAGTCGTAAGGATCTCACAAGAGAATTTTCTTCCTTACAAGTCGAGAGGACTTGTAAGTGGTTGATGAGTTGACTTTCTCTGTTTTCTGCGGTGTAAGTGCGTTGCTTCGACGGGGAGGTTGGGGGCTGACTTTCTCCGTTTTCTACGGTGTCGGGGATCGACTTTCTCCATTTTCTATGTTGTCGGGGATCGACTTTCTCCGTTTTCTACGGTGTCGGGATCGACTTTCTCCTTTTTCTACGGTGTCGGGGATCGACTTTCTCATTTTTCTACGGTATCGGGATCGACTTTCTCCGTTTTCTACGGTGTCAGGGATCGACTTTCTCCATTTTCTACGGTGTCGGGATCGACTTTCTCCGTTTTCTACGGTGTTGGGGATCGACTTTCTCCGTTTTCTACGGTGTCGGGATAGACTTTCTCCGTTTTCTACGGTGTCGGGGGTTGACTTTCTCCATTTTCTACGATGTCGAGGATCGACTTTCTCCATTTTCTACGGTGTAAGGGATTGACTTTCTCCATTTTCTACTGTGTCGGGGGTCGACTTTCTCCATTTTCTACGGTGTCGAGATCGACTTTCTCCATTTTCTACGGTGTCGGGATCGACTTTCGGTTGTCAGTGAACCGTAGCGTCTTGGAACTAGGGACTTTTTCGTGACTCCGATTGATGGTGTCGCGTCCGTATCCTGCTGGAATGAGGGGGAACTCCGTTGATAATCTGTAGGCTGTAAATGTCGCCGTCAAGATCTGACTCTTCATTTGAAAAAGCGTGGTAGGGAAATGTGGTTCCCTTTTTGATTATGCCCATGGATTGTATTCAGGGGTCGGTATGGACTCGTCTGTAGGGCAAAAAGTTTCATTTCATTTTTTTATTTCTTTCCACGATGCTCTATCATTTCAGCTTTTTATATCGCAAAAGTCGCGATTACCCAATCATTTCGGCTATTTTTGGCGGTGCCCAATCATTTCGGTCATTTTATCTTTTTACTCGCTGTTTTTTATTACGAGTTGCCCAATCGTTTCGGCTCTTTTTGTATGCATATATTTTGCTTGCTGATTTTGTTGCAAGTTGCCCTATCATTTCGGCTATTTCATATGCATTTATGGCTCGCTGACTTTTGCCGCGAGTATGGAACTCGGGTTCTGATCCCAATCTTGGCATCAGCATCGCTGCGACTGGAATATTGCCAGGAGCGAATTATCACTTGCCGTTGTCGATTCGAACAGAGGTGGCTTAGCAAACAGGGTTAGGATCCTGTCGACTAAGGCTTTTGACTTCATGAGCCGTAAGGGTCTCATAAAGGTATTTCTCCCTACGAGTCGTGAGGATCTTGTGGGTGCGTTTTCTCCTTAGGGGTCATGAGGACTCTTAAGTGTGTTTTCTCTTTTAAGTCGTAAGAATCTTGCAAGAGTGTTTTCTCCTTATAAGTCGAGAGGACTTACAAGCGTTTTTCACCATGCGGGGAAATTTCGCGTCATTGGTGGGAACTTGGTGGGGGAGACGTTTATTTGTGCCCGTAGATTGTATACAAGGGTCAATATTGAACCACTTGTAAGACAATATTGGGGTGTATGACGGCTTAAGAACAGGTTTAGATCCCTGTAGCTTAAGGCTTTTGAATTCTATGATCCGTGAGGGTCTCATAGGGGAATTCTCCTTACGAGTCGTGAGGATCTCATAAGTGTAATTTCTCCTCAGGAATCGTGGGGATCCCTAAGTGCGTTGGTCCCTTGTGAGTCGTAAGGATCTCACGCAGGTATTTTCTCCTTATAAGGTCGAGAGGACCTTGCAAGTGTCTTTTAATGAGATTGCGCCCTTTCGGGTTTTCACAAACTCGCCGGTAGCCTTGCTGTTTTTACTCACGGAGCCGTTTTGGGTTTTCATCCGTGCCCATTTTTCTTATGGACGTACCGTTTTTTTCATTTTCTTTTTTTTCTTCTTTTTTATTATATTTTTTTGCGTCAGCCTTAGGATGCTGCGGTTCGTAGTAGTTTACAGACTTTTCGGTCAGGCGTAGTATTTTTTCAAGAACCGACCGTTTATTGGCCTAAAAGGTCTTTCGCCATACATATTCATGAGCAAGTAAGCCACACCTTGGTAGACCTTGTCTATGAAATACGGGCCCTCATAGTTCGGCTCAAATTTCCCCCGTTTGGCACGATTATGGATCATAGGTCTTTTTACGACCAGCACGAGTTCGCCTTGGCGGAATGTTCTCGTCCTAGTCAATCTTTCATACGAGCACGTCATCCTTGCTTTGTAAGCTTCCAGGTTTTGCTGCACCATGAGCTAGGTTTCGTCAAGGGCGTCGAGCTCCTTAAACCGAAGATGAGTGTTCTTTTCATCTGTTAGCTCGTAATGAACCGCCACTCGTTGAGAGGGTAGCTCTATCTCTAAGGGGAGTACTGCTTCTATGCCAAATACCAATGCATACGGCGTTGTATTTGTGGCCATTTTGAATGTAGTTCGATACGCCCAGAGAGCTTCGTGCAATCTCTCGTGCCAGTCCTTTTTGTTTTTGGACACCGTGTTCTTTATGATCTTCGTCAAGGTCTTGTTGAAAGCCTCAGCCAAACCGTTAGCTCGGGGATTATAGACCGAAGAGTATCTCCAGTCTATATTATGCTGCTGTGTGAAGCGGCTGATTTTGTGACTTCTGTAGGCTGGCCCGTTATCAGAGATAATTCATCGCGGAGTGCCGAACCGATTGATGACGTGTGTCTTGAAGAAATGGAGAATATTCTCCGTCTTCACCTCTCTTAGCGGTACTGCTTCTGCCCATTTAGAGAAGTAATCGGTTGTCGCCAATATGAATCGTTGTCCTCTAGACGATGCTGGTTCGATGGGCCTGATTATATCGGTTCCCCACATTTCGAACGGCCAGATAGCCACCGTCGGGTGTAGAGGATTTGGATGCTGGTGGATGAAGTCTCCATGAATTTGGCACGAATGGCATTGCTTCGCGTATTCGAGGCAGTCTTGGACATCGTGGGCCAATAGTAGCCATCCTTTTGATCTTCAGTTTCATCTTTGGTCCGGTTTGATGAGAACTGCAAAGTCTGTCGTGAGTTTTTCGAACGACCCTCTTTGCTTCTTCCGGCCCCAGGCATCTTAGCCATAGAGAGTCGAACGATCTCTTATACAGAGTATCATTAACGAAGGCAAAAGACAGAGCTCGTTTCATGAGCTGATGTCTTGAGGATGCATCTTCAGGTGTTCGATGGGATTTGAAGTAGTCTATAACGACTTCTCTCCAATCCTTAGCCTCTTCCTGGTCTTTTATTTGGAAGGCCGTTTGCTTGGTCACTTCCTTTTCTTCGGACGACTCTGGAGATATTTCTATTGGTGCAAGAACTCGACGGCTTTGCATAACGATCCTCACATCATCGAGGTTTTCGCCAGCCAGTTCTTTAGCGAGTTTGGCTAACGCATCCGCTTTGCTATTTTCCGCACGTGGTATGTTTTCCAGGGCATAGACAGGGATTTGAGTCAGCAATTGTTGTACTCTCTCGTCGTACTTCACCAACTCTGTTTTGCACGTTGACAGTCGCCGTTTACTTGGCTAACGACCAGTTGGGAGTCTCCGCATATGAAGAGGTTTTCGATTCCCATGTCGACAGAAATCTCAAGACCTTCTATCAAAGCTTCATATTCGGCTTCATTGTTCGTCCTCGGCTTTGTTAAAGAGAAGGAGAAGCGCATTATCCCTCCTTGTAGAGTCACAAAGATAAGGCCTACTCCCGATTTGATTATAGGGATGTTGTGTTGTCGCTTCTTCATGGAAGACGCCCCGTTGAAATAGAGTTCCCATCGGGTATCACTCCCTCCTTTCTCCCCGTCGATCATGTCAAACGCGTGCTCATCTGGCAATTTGCAATTTAGGAGTGAATCGGCATGTATCGGATGCTCAGCGAGGAAGTCGGCGATAGCCTGGCCTTTCACTGCCTTGAGCGGTTGATATGTTATCGAGAATTCCATTAAGAGTAGGGCCCATTTAACGAGTCGTCCTGTTAGTATGGCCCTTGACATCAAATATTTGAGAGGATCCACTTTTGATATGAGGTGGACCTCATGTGCTAAAGCATAATGCCGAAGCTTTGTTACCATGAAGATTAATGCAAGGCAGTGTTTTTCGATAGGGGAGTAATTGTTTTCTGCCCCCAGGAGAACTCGGCTTAAATAGTAGACGGCCCTTTCCTTCCCTTGGCCATTTTCCTATGCCCATAGTGCGCCTAAGGAACCTTCCAGGGCAGTTGTATACAGGATGAGGGGCTTTCTCTTGACCGGAGCGGTCAGTACTGGCGGATTCTGTAAGTAGTATTGCTTGATATCGTCTAGTGCGCTTTGACATTTGCGATCCCAGATGAACGGAGTCCCCTTCTTCATTAGATGACTGTAGGGATGGCACTTTCTGAAGAGATTAGCTATGAACCGTCGGATATATACGAGCTTTCCTTGAAGAGATCGCAGTTGCTTGAGAGTTCTTGACGGAGGTATTTTCATGATCACCTTGATCTTCGATGGGTCTATCTCGGTACCCTGATGTCGTACGATGAATCCTAAGAATTTACCTGAGGAAACTCCGAACATGCATTTGAGAGGGTTCATCTTCAGGTTGTATTTCTGAAAGCACTGAAACACGATCTTCAGATGCTCCCAATGCTCCTCGTACGATTTACTTTTCACTACGAGGTCGTCGATATAGCATTCGACGATTTCATGTATGAAGTCATCGAAAATCTTCGTCATGGCCCTCTGATAGGTGGTGCCAGCGTTCTTCAGACCGAAAGGCATCACTTTGTACCAGAATATGCCCAGCGGAGTCCGGAAAGTGGTATGCTTCTGGTCTTCAGGATGCATCTTTATTTGATTGTACCCTGATGATCCGTCCATGAAAGAGAAGGCTTCGTGAGTGGACGTTGATCATCAGCTCGGTAACCAGTACGGGAAAGTCATCCTTCGGACAGGCTTTGTTGAGATTCCGAAAGTCCACGCATATGTTCACTGTCCCATTTTTATTCATTACTAGGACAATGTTGGCAATCCAGTCGGGGTATTGAACTTCTTGGATGAAGCCGGAGTCGATTAGCTTCTTGACCTGGGCGTTGATGCTCAATTCAAGTTTGAGCCGCATCCTTCTTAGCGCTTGTTTGACTGGATTGATGTCCGGAGAGATCGCCAATTTATGGATGGCTATTTCAGGATCTAATCCCGGCATCTCGGAATAGTTCCACGCGAAGCAGTCTTTGTACTGCATGAGCACGTCTTTTAGCGTAGTTACCTGTTCTTTAGACAGCAGCTCGCTGACGAACGTTGGCCGCGGGTCGTTTTCCGTCTCTAAGTCGATTTTCCTTAGGTTGTCCGCAGTAGTATGTATTCCGTCATCCAACTCCTTTGGCGCCGGTGGAAATTCTGAGATCAATTCCTCTTCATCTTCGTTTTTGAAGCAACAGGGGAGGTCAGCCATATCCTCGCATACTCCTTTTTCTGACGTCGTTATCGCGTGACAGGTACAAGATCGCTTCCAAGACCGATGTTGATCTGGCTCTACTCTCGCTGCATACGTGGCTTTCGGTTCATGCTTCTGTGGCGGGGTTACCCTCCAATTGCTGGATAACGCGAACCTTTCTTGCTGATACTGGTATTCTACCCAGTCTTTGAATGTGAAGCAGTCTTCGAGAGGATGTCCTATCGCTCGGTGATAGGAGAAATAATCTGGGTGGGAGACCTCGTTTGCATGCTCGGGGTGTTTGGATTCTGGGAGCGTAATCATTTGATGTTTCATGACAAGACTGAATATCTTCCTTGTCTTGTCTTGGGGAAAAGAATATGCTCGACCCATCTTCTTTATAAGAGACGAATCCCGTGTAGGGTTCTTAAGCACAACCACAAGGTTCCACAATGCATCAAACATGCCGTATTTAAAAATTTAGTGTGCCGAACAACCCTAACCTAGGATCTAACTAGAGTTTTAGGAGCAAACATGAAAGTAAATCTAAGTGATAACGGAATACAACCTTTGTAGACCGGTCCTTCACTTCAATAGCTCCTTGTAGTGGTCCCTTCTCTATGATCATGGTACTCCTGGACTCTTGTATGGCTTCTCAAGGTGAAAAGAACGATCTTGCTTGAAGTCTTCGAGGCCGAAGATGATCTGCGTCGAGGAGATACTAACTCAAGCTACTACTTCACTAATTGAGAGATTAGTGAAGCTAACACCCTATACTAAATTTCCAATCTAGTAGAGGATGATGTTGTAGGAAGTGGGCTCACTTTAGTTTTATTTTTCTCACAATATTTTCTCTCTTTAGAAAAACCTAGCAAGCTTTTTCAAGGAAGAAGAAGATGGGCTCAAGAGATGAGAATGAACTAATGAGGTGAGAGAAGGAACCATGGGTGAGTTTGTATCATATACTAACTCATGTAGAGATATAACCATGGCTAAATTATAATGGTTAGGTTAATAAATATCTTAAGTAAAAAAAAATTAGTGGACTAAGTCAATGCATCCACAAGCTTCATGAAGTTTCATGCATGTGAGCTATTATCCACTAATTTGCAATTACTTTAACTACTAAAACCCAACATTATAATTAGTATGGTGTAAGTCTCATACACCCATGTAGTGTGTATCAATAACCATGATACAAAATAAAACACAATTAATATATATCACATATATATTAAGTGTGCACATGCGAGAATAATAAATGCTTAAGTAAGCTAATATTAGTTAATGTAAATTAGTATATCAAATATAGAATTATACACTAAATTATCAAATCAACACTTGATTTAATAATCCGGCTATATCATATATAACCGACTAATATTAAATGTACCAACTTATCGAATCAACACCTGATTCGATAACCCGGCTATATCATATATAACCGTCCGATACAAATATTGCGAGAATAGAATACGGTATCACATACTCGCATCATTCTCGGTCCCGCACATATCACATATGTGCTCCTACCTCGTTTTTCCTGAGCCAATAAAACCTCTATGTAGGATTCTAAAGACTCGTCAATATGCCGGCGGTAGGTGATGATCACATCAAGCACCCATAAGCCGTCGGCGGTCTTAGCTGGACATAACGGCTACCCGGGTATTGAGCGATTAGAAGATCAACAAGCAAGCCTGCTCTAGCTCCTGTAAAGCCTGTCAGTAATACTACCGTACAGTCCGATCTCCTCGTCTGATATGTCGCATATTAGGTCTAGGTGTGGTAAACGTCAGAACCCAATAACCGATAAGTCATGCCGATATGAGGCTCATAACGGATCGAGAAACTACTGATAACACTTACCAGTAAATCTCTAAATCAGCCCTGGCCAGGGACTTCCCTATTATGGCCAATCGAGCACAGCGCAACATCAACCCCCAATATTGGGAGAGACGAAACCCCTCCTATCGCTCATTACCTCCATGTGACTCGGGACTGTACCCAAAAACCACCATTTTGCACGTCCTCTTGAACGTGGTAAGGTGGAAATCAAAACACAGTGGAATCACCCAAGACTCTAAGACGATCTCGGGTCTATAGACTAACCTATACCAGTGTCACCTGAGAACTGCTATCTGACGTGTGGTATAATACCATCTAGGAACTCTCGGTGAGTCCGTCCAGTGTACCCAGTCTCCACTAAGCACCCGTATACCATCTCTGATGTCAAACACCAATGGATATAGGATCATCCATCGCCCATCTTATGGGTCGAGAAGCGTATACGCTAGTCTACTCTGGTATATCGATGCCCTGTCTCGATACACCCACGATCAGGAACATTAAAGGATGAACTTATGGACTACCAAGGCCCCACTAGTATGATCTGCATCACAATCCTGGTAGTCAAGTACACATCCTAAGGGCTTTACCAACATGTAACCATAAGACAGTATCAAGAGACAAGTATAGATGTTAAGATAAAGAGCAACCAGATAGCATACTATCATGTTGAGCAAGAAAGTCCTCTCTATATATGTCCAAGCATCCAATATAATATACATCTTATGTACAATAATGGCCTCTAGGGCATACATACAACTAACAATCTCCCACTTGCACTAGGGCCAGATGCTGTAGTAACGCATACCCAGTACTCCGAAGAGTCTCTCGAACTGTATCTGGGGAACGGCCTTCGTGAGTGGATCCGCAGTGTTGTTCTTCGTGTCAACTCTCCTGAACTCAATCTCCCGGCGATCAACTATCTCCCTGATCAGGTGATACCGCCTCATAATATGCCTGGATCGCTGATGGGACCTGGGTTCCTTGGCCAAAGCCACCGCTCCATTGTTATCACGATACAAAGGTATTGGATACTCAATGGATGGAACCACTCCAAGTTCAGTTATGAACTTTTTCATCCAGACAGCCTCTTTGGCAGCATCGTTGGCAGCGATGTATTCAGCCTCCATCGTCGAGTCTGCTACGGTTTCCTGCTTGGAACTCTTCCAGCATACCGCCCCTCCATTGAGGGTAAAGACAAATCCCGAGTGCGACTTAGAGTCGTCCTTATCACTCTGGAAGCTCGAATCGGTAAAGGACTCCACTTGGAGTTCTCCATTACCATACACCAAGAGCAGCTCTTTAGTCCTTCTTAAGTACTTGAGAATGCTCTTCACAGCTGTCCAGTGACTCTCTCCAGGATCTGCTTGATACCTACTCACTACACTTAGTGAGTGTGCTACATCGGGTCTCGTACATAGCATCGCATACATGATAGAACCTACTATCGGAGCATAGGGTATCCCTTGCATGCGAGCTCTCTCTAAATCAGTCTTGGGAGACATCTCTTTCGAGAGAGTGAGTCCTGAGATCGTGGGTAAAAACCCACGCTTGGATTCTTCCATACTAAACCTCTTTAGTATGGTGTCAATGTACCTAGACTAGGACAATCCCAGTATCCGTTTAGATCTAGCTCTATAGATCTTAATCCCCAAGATGTAGGAGGCATCCCCTAGATCTTTCATTGAGAATCTTTGTGATAAGAAAAGCTTGACCGATTGCAGCATAGGAATGTCATTTCCTATCAAGAGTATGTCATCCACGTACAATATGAGGAAGACAATCTTACTCTCTGCCACCTTTTTCTATATACAAGCTTCATCTACGTTTTTGACGAAATCAAACTCTTTGATAACGACATCAAAATAGATGTTCCAACTCCGTGATGCTTGCTTTAACCCGTAGATGGATTTAAGCAGCTTGCACACTTTTCCGCTGCTCCCACTGTCTACGAAGCCCTCTGGCTGAGTCATGTACATGCACTCTTCCGAATCACTATTTAGAAAGGCGGTCTTAACATCCATTTGCCAGATTTCGTAATCATGGTAAGCAGCAATTGCAAGTAGGATCCGGGTAGACTTAAGCATAGCCATAGGAGAAAAGGTTTCGTCATAATCCACACCTGGTCGTTGACGAAAACCCTAAGCAACAAGTCTAGCTTTGAAAGTCTCAACTTTTCCATCTACACCAAGTTTCTTCTTAAAGATCCATTTGCTCCCAATGGGTTTTACCTTTCAGGAGCAACTTCCAAAGTCCATAATTTGTTGGTGTACATGGATTCCATCTCAGATCACATTGCATCCAGCCACTTCACTGAGTCCCTACTCGTGATGGCCTGCTCGAAGCTAGTCGGGCCATCATCCTCCATGATGCAATCCTCGCTCCCACCATCAATGAGAAAACCATAGTATCTCTCAGGTGGATGAGGAACCCTGCTAGATCGGCAGAGAGGCTGAGGTTCGTTGGGAGCTATCGAATCCTCTGGTTCAACCAAACTTTCTGTTGTAGTTTGTGCTGCTGGAACCTCTTCCAGTTCTACCTCCTTGCCACTAATTTCCTTTGAAAGAAATTCCTTTTCTAAAAAGGTGGCATGTCGAGAAACAAACACATTTTGTTCCTCTGTGTGGTAGAAGATATACCCTTGTGAGTTTTTGGGATATCCTACAAACTTGCACAGAACAGACATCGCCTCGAGTTTGTCCGGATTGTGCCTTTTGATATAGGCCGGACAACCCCATATCTTAACATAATTAAGACATGGTCTCTTCCCTTTCCATATCTCATATGGAGTGGTAGGCACAGATTTGATATGGACCATATTCAATAGGTGTATGGCTGTCTCAAGCGCATACCCCCAAAAGGAAATAGGTAACTCAGCGGTGCTCATCATAGAGCGTACCATATCTAATAGGGTGCGATTCCTTCGTTCCGATACACCGTTGTGCTGTGGTGGTGTATACGGAGGAGTAAGCTGAGAGAGAATCCCATTCTCTTTTAGAAAGTCCAGGAATTCCGTGCTCAAGTATTCACCTCCTCGATCGGATCGTAGGATTTTAATACTTTTACCCGTTTGGTTCTCGACTTCGGGTTTATATTCCTTGAATTTCTCAAAAACTTCAGACTTGTGTTTTATCAGGAACACATGTCCATATCTTGAGAGATCGTCAGTGAATGTAATAAAGTATGAAGAACCATTCCTGGCATGTGTAGACATGGGACCACATACATCACTATGTATCAGTCCTAAGAGTCCCGTAACTCTTACTCGGTGTCCTGTAAACGGAGTTTTGGTCATCTTGCCTTTGAGACAGACTGGTAAGTGTCATAAGATAAAAATTCAAACGGATTCAAATATCCATCCTTATGTAACTTAGCGAGTCGTGTCGCATTGATATGACCTAATCTAGAATGCCACAAGAAGGATTTGTTCATTTCTGAACTTTTCCTCTTGTGCGTGTTTTGTACATTAAGAACCGTAGTTTGATCTAGAACGTATATGCCATTATTTAACGAGCCTGATCCAATCAACTTTTGATTCAGGAAGATATTCATAACATTATCCTGTACTACAAAATTATATCCTTTTTTACTTAGTAAAGAAATCGATATAAGATTGCATATCAGGGTCGGAATGTAATAGCATTCGTTCAGAATCAATGTATTACCATTTGGTAATACAAGGTGATATTCGCCAACTGCTTTGGCTGCAACATTTGCCCCATTCCCGACTCTTACGGAATGATCACCAATTCCCAGTTCTCTACCTTTTCTAAGCCCATGTAACATATTACATATGTAGGATCCTGATCCGGTATCTAATACACAAGACGTAGAGTGAACTGAGAAACAGTTCTCAATAATAACTAACACACCCGAAGAAGACGCATCAGCATGCTTATTCTTCGTTTGGGCAGCATGGGAATCTGGATATTTCCCTATACCCTGTTCAGTCTTATAACACGTACAAGAAAGAACGGAACCAACGTTCCCCAGCTCAGTATAACAAGCGGGTTCAGTCAATACGTCCATATTATTATTTTGATTAGGGCCTGACATGGTCGCTACCTGGAGAGAGAGAAGAAAACACTTTAGCGTATGCTTTTGCAAGATCAGATTGGTTATTATTTTATCTAATCAGGATGGCTCCCACTGTTTTTATCAAATCTTCCTTCAAATTCTAAAAAGAAAGACTAGCCGGGATTAATTACACCCTACAATTTCGCCAATCTTTCAGCCAGGCCAGTGTTGGTACTTTGAGGGAGGTTCCCCGTGCTTTCGCATGGACCTAATTAAAATAAACCTCGTTTTCCCAGAGGCATAACCCCGTAAACACCTTTCTAGATACCTACTTGATTGGCTAATTGTCTTGTGTAAATTCTCCCAGGAGTAACTCTTACTCGCAGTGGGTATTGGGATCTAACTATCTCATAGAAGGTATGCAATCTCATTGCAAATTTCAACACTTGAAATTCCCGATAATATTTTGCCCCTAACGTGCTATGACCTTGACGAAAGCCAACAAAGCATAGTCCGCTAGTCAAGTTCAACCCATATATTTCTTGATTGAATTAAACCCACCCGCACGACCCTTGACGAAAGCCAACAAAGCTGTATGACTACCCTAATCCAATCGCATCATATGCAGTAGATAAGCAGTAAGTAGCTACCGCACACTACGCCTTGACGAAAGCCAATAAACGTAGCACGAATACTAAATATTACTTATCTGAAATGACGGAGGGCTACGACAGGTTTTTCAGAAAACCTATTGCGTAATGAACTTGATATCGTTGTAGAATCGAGTGAATTTTAGAAAAGGAGCGTTTTTGAGGCTTTCACTAGTTTTGTTAAAGAGGCCACTCCCGGTGAAGAGTTCCCGGCTCTTCCCTTATCAAATAAGGTGCAGGATATTTCATAAATATCACTATGCAAAGAAAAAACTATAAAAGCAATCAAAAGACAAACCAAGTGTTGTAGTATCTGCTAGCTTTTGCTAAAAAGGTCACTCCCGGTGAAGGGATCTCAGATTTTTCCTTATTGAATAAGGTGCTGAATATTCTACAAGGAATACCGCTATGCAAAGCAAAAGACTAGAGCTACCCTTTTTTGAAAATTTGATTCTAAAACATCTTTTAGGTTTCTTTCTTTTCGTTAATGATATTAATGAAGTCCCATCATTCAGGCTTCCTATGCAACACAGAAGAAACGAAAATACAACGTACGCTTATGCCATCCGCATTCGCCACGGCGTCCCGTTATGCACCGTTCGGTTACTTAACTAACGGCATACCGGGACGGGACTAGCACGAGTGCAGAACATAAGCAACGTCTACTATATAGCTCATATATAATGTATATCCATTCGTCTCAGAATCCACAGTGATCACATCACAGAGCAACAGAAGAAACATATGAAATATTAGATATATTAGGAGGTCCGTGTTTCATTTCGAGCCTATATGAAACACGGATTCCACGGTCGCGATGAATAGCCACTATAGGGTTCTTAAGTTCAACCACAAGGTTCCACAAGGCATCAAACATGCCGTATTTAAAAATTTAGTGTGCCGAACAACCCTAACCTAGGATCTAACTAGAGTTTTAGGAGCAAACATGAAAGTAAATCTAAGTGATAACGGAATACAACCTTTGTAGACCGGTCCTTCTCTTCAATAGCTCCTTGTAGTGGTCCCTTCGCTGCGATCATGGTACTCCCGGACTCTTGCATGGCTTCTCAAGGTGAAAAGAACGATCTTGCTTGAAGTCTTCGAGGCCGAAGATGATCTACGTCGAGGAGACACTAACTCAAACTACGACTTTACTAATTGAGAGATTAGTGAAGCTAACACCCTATACTAAATTGCTAATCTAGTAGAGGATGATGAAGTAGGAAGTGGGCTCACTTTAGTTTTATTTTTCTCACAATATTTTCTCTCTTTAGAAAAACCTAGCAAGCTTTTTCAAGGAAAAAGAAGATGAGCTCAACAGATAAGAATAAACTAATGAGGTGAGAGAAGGAACCATGGATGAGTTTGTATCATATACTAACTCATATAGAGACATAACCATGGCTAAATTATAATGGTTAGGTTAATAAATATCTTAAGTAAAACAAAATCAGTGGACTAAGTCAATGCATCCACAAGCTTCATGAAGCTTCTTGCATGTGAGCTATTATCCACTAATTTGGAATTACTTTAAATACTAAAACCCAATATTATAATTAGTATGGTGTAAGTCTCATACACCCATGTACTGTGTATCAACAACCATGATACAAAATAAAACACAATTAATATATATCACATATATATTAAGTGTGCACATGTGAGAATAATAAATGCTTAAGTGGGCTAATATTAGTTAATGTAAATTAGTATATCAAATATACAATTATACACTAAATTATCAAATCAACACTTGATTCAATAATCCGGCTATATCAAATATAACCGACCAATATTAAATGTACCAACTTATCGAATCATCACTTGATTCGATAACCCGGCTATATCACATATAACCGTCCGATACAAATATTGCGAGAATAGAATACGGTATCACATACTCGCATTATTCTCGGTCCCGCACATATCACCTGGTAAGCACAAATGAAGAAAGGAGGGTTCCGCTCATGAATCACCGTAAAACGGGCCTTTTAAAGTTACCTTTCTCACTTGTCTAGCCTAGGCACCACAAAATCAAGTTTAGATAAATGACTGAATGCCCACAACCTTCCTCTGTCGTAAAGAGCGCGACAATCCTTAATTGGCTGAGTCTAGATATTTTTTAATTAGCTTAAGGGTGATGCATATACTTTTTGTGATTTCTGGGGTCTTAGGAAGGGTAATGAAATCCCCACCCAATCTGGATTAGTGTTATAGCCCCTTAGATTCCGTTTTAAATATGCAAAGAAGTAACACACAAAATCTAAAACACTTGCCAAAAAAATTTTCTTTTTATTTGCGGCGCAAAGAATCCTGCATAAAATGATTTATTGGAGAGGAAGAAGAAGTTTTGCGCAAAGAACCCTGCAGAAATTTTTTTTAGTTCAGTGCAGAGGGTAGGAGGAGAAAAACTATAGTCACAGAGAGTTTTAAAACAGGTGACGTCACCTGTTTGACCGCGGTTCCGCGGTCAAACTCCTGATTTAGCCGCGGTTCCGCGGTTAAACAGGTGGATCAGGCCGTCAAAACTTTTCTGTGTGCTGTTATGGTTCTCCTCTGTTTATTCAGATCCTCTGTTTCTTAATTTGTTCACTGGGCGTGCTCCAGTTCTGAATCAGTCCGTCTTATTTTCTTACACAATTCATACAAAACCAATCAAAAATAACAAGATGATTTTTTTATGTATTTTTTTATTTTTTCAATTTTTCAATTTTTTATTTAATTAACCCGAAATTACAAAAAGAAATAAACTACCGTTTCCCCGGCAACGGCGCCATTTGATTGATGTGCTATTTGCGTGTGCATTTTAAAATTAAGAATACCGTAATCAAGACAGTGTCGCTTGGTAGCTAGCCGGTTGAGTACGAGTCGATCCACAGGGATAAGGTGTTCTTTTTTTTATGTTCTAACAAGTTAAGTCCTATCTTTGGTAGGTTTTGTTTTACTATCTAAGAATGAGAATAAATCGATTTAAAAAGCTTGCTAGGGTTAGGATTAGGTTAGTTCGAATTAAGGATTCTTCTCACTTCTATCAATGCCCTAGTTACATATATAGGTGTTAGGGTAATAGTTAACAACGTGGATTTGCACGACAAGGAAGAAACTTAGTTTCTTCCTTTTGGTCCTTGTCCGTCCGTTCTTAACTTTTAACCCTAACCTCCAGTCAATTCAACCACAACCGGTCTAACTTGGGAATCACCGCTATCTTGTAGGATAGGGTGTCGTAGTGAGCGGTGTGTGGTTGAATTAAAAAGAGTCCGTATTTTAAAATTATATGGCAAAGAAAGGAGCGAGATAGATTTCCTTCTCTCAAACCTCCCTATCCTAACCCTAACAAGTGAAGAATTACTCACTCATTAGGAAAGTGACAATCAAATTCATTTTTATATTTTTATTTTAAAAGACTATCTAAGTTGCAGATAATAAAAGAACAATAAAGAAAATTTCAGGAATTAAATTCGGATAAAAAAAGAATGCAAGCTAAAAATAAAAATACCTTTATTGATGACCTCTCAACAAGTGCATACAACTGGAATTAAAATTTTAATCTAAGAATTGAAAAGAGGCATGCATAATTAGGCTTTTGGCTTTCCTATTTATAGATAGGAAAAATCCTAGATTACAATCTGAGCTATACACGAATTTACAAGACTACCCTAAGAAAGCTGGGTCAAAACACCGACACCCACTGACACATGCACCGACACGTGCACTATATGGCCGCAGAACTGCGGCAGGAAGGCATGTTTGGCCGCGGTTCCATGGCCAAGTGGTGAGATCTCTGGCTCAGTTCTTCAGGGTTGCTTCATGTTGCTTTTTCCTTCTGTTTTCTTCACTTGGTTCCTCAGAATCTCTTCTATTTTCTTCCAGATTTTCAACAGTGCAGAATTATGTGTCCTTTTACCATGAGCTTCGCGTTGAAGTCTTAAATCTTGTACCGCCCTTGTGCTTTATGCATTGAACTGTCTACTGATCTTTATTTGTTCCTTGAACTGGTAGGCAGTATCATACGGATTCATCTATTGTTGGTCGTAGTCTCATATTTGTAGCGTATTTTCATGAATTTCACTGTAAGGATCTGAGAACCTGTAAGCTGCAACTATTTAGCAGACATGTATCAAAGGCACCTATTTATATGTAATATGATTAAGAATGGGTGATATAATAATGTAAAATTCTGATATGAACAAATACCCCCAAACTTATCTTTTGCTCGTCCCGAGCAAAGCCAATTATTCTCGAAAAATCCTAACCTCACTTTCAGAGGGAACGCGATTGCACTGGGCACGTGCAACAAGCCGTTAAACCTCTAGGTGTCCCTAATAGGAGGAGTGATGTCTCTTGAGGGTTTCAGCGGATACTACCCACAAAATCCGATCAATTTAGCCTGTTGACTTTTATTCTTCAATTCGGTATTCTAGCAAGAAATTCTATTATTTTTAACTTAGATCGTATATGTTCTGCAAATTTACTAAGCTTTCAGCATCTTTTGAATTTTCCTTCTAATGTGCAGTCTCAACTCAGGAATTTTTATCATCTTTACTGAAGATATAAGCCTTATCTTTCATTTCTATCTCTCATCCAAACCCCAATCATATACCCCTACGTGTGTGTATGTATCACTCCTACACTTGGAAATTCAATTCAAGCTATCATACTCTTGTCCATCTTCCAAAATACTTTTAGTTGGTGAATTTTAGATGAAATTGCTCACACATCTTTCATGCGACCGTTAATACTTCTTGAGGTACTAAACGACCGATTACAAAATGTGCTCGCGCATCTAGGCGTAATTCCTCGTCTTTCAATACTTAAGGCTTAGCAGTGACTCCCAAACCAGTTGGTCTAAGGCACTAGGTGATAAGTCACCCTCGGTAAATATTTTTTTTATTTATGCCGCCTTAAGTAATTACAAAACCAGTGTTCATTTTTTTATCTCTTTATTCACCATTTATACTTTTATTTTATTTTCCTTCATACTAAGGATTTTAGACGAGCATTTCAAGGTATCCTCTACTATCCCAAGTTTCAAGGTGCGTGTACGTGCCAGTTATAGGGTATATATTTTCAAAATTTAGACTTAAGTTTCAGAATTATTTTTCAAATTTACATTTCAAATAAAAATTCAATACTCTTCCCTTATTTTGACTTAGCCCAAGAACTGAACTCAAAATTTGCCTATTTCTAAATAAACTATAAGGACATATATTTTATATAGTTAAACTTAAAGAAAGGTTATTTTTAGGGTTTTTAATTTACTAAGGTTAGGATCTAGTTATTCCCTACTATTCAACCGTCATGTTGAACTTAAGTCAAATATGGCCAAAATAGAAATTTTCAATTTTTTTTATATATTTTAAAAAAAAATTCAATTTTTTATTTGATTTTATTTTTTATATATTTTTTATTTTTATTTTTTTTAATTTTTATACTTTTTATAAAGATGCAATGCGGAATTAAATATGCCAAAAAAGAAAAAAAAACAAATATGTAAAAAAAATAAAAATATGCAAATGCAAAGATAACTATTTACAAACCACCTCCACCGCTAAACTTATCAAAAGCAGTGCCCTCACTGCTCAAGGCCACGCCGTCCCCTCGAACGTGAACGGGAACATTCCTCTCTCGCCAACAGGGTGGTCATGCCATGCTCTATACCTGTCACTCGCTGATCTAGGTTGGTCATCATCCTTATCAATCTGTCTATCCCCCTAGTGGCTGTCCTAAGTAAACGTGCTTGTGCTGCGGGGGTAAGCTCTTCCTCGCTCGCGGTCGAGCTGGAGCTGGGTGTCTTGGCGGGTACGTCCTCGGCCGGCTCAGTGTGCGACCATACATCATTTAAGCGTGTGTAGGACGTGGATACGCCCTCAAGAAGAGGTCTAATGGGGATACCTCCATGCATATAAAACTCAATTTCCTCCACAGGAAGGAAATGGCGACACAGTTGTGTCACCAACATAGGGCATGGATAATTGGCAGCCCTCTTGCCCGCACCAATGGAGTGAAGTAATACCGTGCACATATCATTGCTGGGGTTTCTAGTCATCAAAGTGTGCACGATATGATGGGATGGTGTGAAAAATGTCGTATTGTGCGAACTACCAAAAATATTATTTTGTGCCCAACGGCACACAGTTAGTACATTCGCGAAAAGAGTTCTAGCCTGGATGCCCTTGCGTGGCTCTCTCGAACAGTCATTACCTATCAAGGGTAGGTAGTCCTCAAATCTAAGGGGTTGATGGTGAATAGGTAGTCTAGGTATTAATGTGACTTCATAGATGAAGTCCCTATCGATTATTATTTCCCTATCACCCCAAATTAACCTAATGTAACCATGTTGTGAGAGGCAACCTTCTTCCATGCACTCGTAAAAACGGTTTACAAGATCCGGAAGCGCGAAGGAATTTGGATGGTTGAAAAGTAAAAAGTTCCACCCACGCCTTCGGATCTCGTCACCGAAATAGCTACCATAGACCGTGTGTGCAAACGTTTGTAAAAAGTCTCTTTCAAATTGCAAAGTGGGTGCCATCACAGAGAGCAAGATACAAAAATATGAAATCGACAGAGAGGGAAAAAGGAGTGCAAACCTCCTCTGAAATTTTCAGAGGGCGATGAAGCAGAGGCGCGGCGGATCAGCGGTCAGAAAGCTCCTTCGGCGGCGGATGCACGGCGCTCTGACGAGATCTCCTTGCTCTGGCTGCCGTGGTGGCTAGGGTTTTCAGAAAGGAATACTTTAAGGTTTGGTAAAATGCGGAGAGGGGTCGGGTTCTATTTATAGGGGGGTGGTTTGGTTATTTGCAAAAAGAACGTCTTAAAAAGTGGAATTTATTTGTAAATAAAATTTTTATATTAATTTTTTTATTATATATTATTTATTGAAACTGAAATTTACAAAAATCCCCCCAAAAATTAGAGATTTTTATTTTTTTATTATCATTTTTTTTTATTCTCATTTTTTTATTTTGTTTTTATATAATTACAAGTGTGACATACCCCCAAACTTATTTGAAACAGTGTTTCCACTATTTATGGCTGGATAACCGAAATTTGGGGGTAGATGGAGGAAGATCAGTCAATGTAAATCGGCTCCTGCAACAGCAGAAGCTCCTCCGAAGGGTCCGCAGTGAGGAACGGTTTAAGTCTATGTCTGTTCACCTTGAATAGTGAACCATCCACAGGATTTTCTAAATCGACCGCACCGTGCGGATATACGGTGCATACCAAAAATGGCCCTTTCCATCGAGATCTAAGCTTGCTGGGATGGAAATGTAGCCGGGTGTCGTAAAGTAAAACCTGTTGACCAGGTTTGAATGATTTGCGCATAAGGTGTTTATCCTGAAACACCTTCGTTCGGTTCTTGACGACAACCGCGTTCTCGTAAGCTTCATCCCGAAGCTCGCTTAATTCATTTAATTGCAGTTTTCTATGGTTGCCCGCATCTCCGAGAGATAGATTCAACTCTTTTATTGCCCAAAATGCTCGATACTCAATTTCAACAGGAAAGTGGAAAACCTTTCCATAAACAAGCCTATACGGAGACATGCCAAGATCGGTCTTATAGGCAGTTCGAAATGCCCAAAGGGTATCAATAAGTTTTGAAGACCAATCCTTACGGTTTTTGGAAACCGTTTTCTCCAATATTTGCTTAATTTGCCGATTTGAAATCTCAGCTTGCCCACAAGTTTGGGGATGATAGGGCGTTGATAGCTTGTGATTAATGGAATATTTCCGCATTAAGGACTCGAAAGTCTTATTACAGAAATGAGTTCCATTGTCACTGATGATTGCGCGGGGGTGCCCAAACCGAGAGAAAATGTTTTCTTTGAGGAATCTAACGACAACCTTGTTGTCATTAGTCCGGTTAGGCACAGCCTCGACCCACTTAGAAACATAGTCAACAGCGAGGAGAATATACACATTCCCAAAAGAATTGGGAAACGGTCCTATAAAATCTATCCCCGAAACATCAAATATTTCCACAACCAATATTGGTTGGAGTGGCATTTCGTTTCTCCTAGATATCCGGCCCATGTGTTGGCACCGAGAGAATGTCTTGCAGTAATCATGTGCGTCTTTAAAAAATTTTGGCCAATAGAAACCACACTGCAAGATCTTTTCGGCTGTCTTTTTAGGGCCAAAATACCCGCCACACGCTTGATCGTGGCAGAATGACAGCACGCTCTTAAATTCATTGTCAAGGACACACCGACGAATAATTTGGTCGGGACATTATTTGAATAGATAAGGTTCATCCCAGTAAAAATGTTTTACCTGGGATAGGAATCGAAGTCTGTCTTGATTCGACCATTCATTTGGTATAAGTCCGGTGGCCAAATAATTCACAATATTTACGAATCAATGTTCGAATGATACAGTTAAGAGCTGCTCATCTGGAAAAACGTCTTTTATAGGAAATTGAAGCGTCGACGAAGAAGGGAGGCGTCAAAGATGGTCGGCGACTACGTTTTCGCATCCTCTTTCGTCTCTGATGACAAGATCAAACTCTTATAGTAGGAGGATCCAACGTATCAGCCGAGATTTAGTGTCCTTCTTCGCAAAAAGATGGCGAATAGCTGAATGGTCAGTGTATACGATGACTGGAGAGCCGATTAAGTAGGGCCTGAACTTTTCTAATACAAACACAACAGCTAAGAATTCCTTCTCGGTTGTTGTGTAATTTAATTGGGCCACGTTCAAGGTTCGGCTACCGTAATAGATCACATGCGACATCCTATTGATGTGCTGTCCAAGGACGGCACCAATGGCAAAATCAGATGTATCGCACATAATCTCAAATGGATGCGTCCAGTCAGGAGACGAAAGAATTGGAGCAGAAGTAAGTGAGTTTTTCAATGACTCGAACGCCGTCATACAGCTCGAGTCGAAATCAAATGTGGTGTCCTTGGCCAACAAAAGAGTCAAGGGTCCAGCTATCTTGCTAAAATTCTTGATGAACCGTCTATAGAAACCGGCATGGCCAAGGAAGGCTCGAATGTCTCGGACGCATTTGGGAGGAGGGAGATTGGAAATGACTTCAATCTTAGCTTTATCTACCTCAATGCCATTTTGCGAGATGATATGTCTTAAGACAATACCTTCTCGTACCATGAAGTGGCACTTCTCCCAATTTAAAGTAAGGTTCTTATCCTTACACCAGGTAAGGACTGCGTCTAAATGTAGCAAACACTCATCAAAGGAGTCGCCGAAAATGGGTAAAACATCCATGAAGATCTCCAAGAATTTTTCCACCTTGTCTGAAAAAATACCCATCATACACCGCTGGAAGTTAGCGGGTGCATTTCATAACCCAAAGGGAATGCGGCGGTAAGCAAATGTACCAAAAGGACAAGTGAATGTGGTCTTGTCTTGGTCCTTTTCGGCGATGAGAATTTGATTATAGCCGGAGTGGCCATCCAAAAAGCAATAAAGCTCATGTCCAGCCAATCGTTCTAGCATTTGGTCAATAAAAGGTAATGGAAAGTGGTCTTTCCGTGTCGCGGCGTTGAGTTTTCTATAATCGATGCATACTCGCCACCCAGTTTGGGTGCGAGTAGGTATTAACTCATTCGCCTCATTAGTTATGACCGTTATGCCCGATTTCTTTGGGACAACGTGAATAGGGCTAACCCACTGGCTATTAGAGATAGGGTAAATGATACCACTATCTAGACATTTTACAATCTCTTTTCTAACAGCCTCCTTCATGACTGGGTTGAGTCGTCTCTGTGGATCCCTTGCTGGCTTGGCATCATCCATCATATGAATATGATGTTCAACTATTAGGGGACTAAACCCCTTGATGTCCGCCATAGTCCAGCCAAAAGCTTGCTGATTGCTTTGTAAGACCGTTAAAAGGGCTTTCACTTGCTCGGAGGCTAGAGAAGCCGAGATGATAACAGGAAGAGTCTCATTCTCACCTAAGTAAGCGTATTTAAGGTGAGACGGCAATAGCTTGAGTTCGAGTGTTGGAGGTGAAACAATTGAAGGTAAAATCAGTGAAATTGTCTAAAACTCGAAGGATTCTAACAGAGGTTCAAAACGAGTGTATGCAACCGAGTCGGATGGTTCAGCTATCTCATCCGAAAATTCAAAGGATTCAAACTCGGGTGGTGATTGTTCAAGATCGTTCGAAAAAGTGAAACACTCATAATCATTATCGGTCGTGAAAACAGTATCAGATTCAAGGAGGAACGCACTAGTGGCGTCAAAATTGCTGTGATCGAATAAAAATTTCTCGAGTTCACAGTCCTCCTGGGTGATCTCTTGGATCGAGCAAACTTCAAGTATATTGGCATTAGGTTCGGAGGGCTGATTCCCCAACTTAAAAATGTTGAGTTCAATTGTCATGTTTCCAAAAGATAGGTTCATCGCATCATTTCGACAATTGATCACCGCATTCGAAGTCGCAAAGAATGGTCGACCGAGTATCACCAGAATTTGACTGCGGGGGTTAGCTACAGGCTGTGTATCAAGAACAATAAAATCAACAGGGAATATGAAGTCCCCTACTTTAAGCAACACATCCTCTAACTTACACCTAGGATGGGTGATGGATCGGTCAGCCATTTGGAGAGTACAATATGTGGGTTTCAGCTCTCCAACACCTAATTGCTCATATACCGAGTAGGAAAGCAAGTTAACACTGGCACCAAGATCTAAAAATGCACGGTTGATGTTCTTATCCCCAATAGTTATTGAAATTGTAGAACAGCCAGGGTCCTTTCGTTTTTGAGGTAAAGGTTGGGTAAGAGCATTACTTACTGTACTAGCCAAGAAAACTTTCTTAGGTACCTGTGATTTTCTCTTCTTGGTACACAAGTCCTTCAAGATTTTAGCGTAAGAAGGGACTTGTTGGATTGTATCCAAGAGGGGAATGTTAATGCTAACCTGTTTAAATAACTCCACAATCTTCTCCATTTATGGATTTTGTTTATTGTATCTCAACCTATTTGGAAATGGAATATTTTGAAAATTGGTTGAATCCAATGTTTGTGGAAGAGATTGCGGAGTAGGAACGGATCCCAGTACTGGTGTTTTCATGGTGTGAGATGTGGGTCTGTTCGGAGCAGTAGAAGAAGTAGAGCCTTGTGAAGAATGGAGAACAGGCTCTGAAGACGAAGAAGATGAAGATGAAGAAGAAGAAGAAGAAGCGGCGGCCGGGGTGTCATCATCAATGCCAACATTGTTGTGCAAGATCCTTCTAGATCTCAATGTAGTCACGACACTCACATTATGATTTTGTTGTTCAAGAGCAACATGTGCATTTTGTGGGTGACCAGGATTTGGCAGTGGTTGAGATGGAAGCTTCCCCTTCTCTCGCTCGCTTAAAGCTGTATTCAGTTGTGCAATCTGGGCTTCAATGGTTTTGATGCTTTGCCCATGTGATGCAGTGTGTTGCACCAAAGACTGAATGGAAGACTGGATGTTTACTGAGGATTGAGTTGATTGTTTTAAAAACACCTCCAGACTTCATTCTAGCGAGGAAACCTTATCGTTATTTGGTTGAACAAAATTATTTTGAGGAAAAGAATTGTAAGGTGCAAAATTGTTCGTTTGATTTTGGTAAGGTTGGGGTTGGAAAAGTTGCTGATATTGAGTTTGTTGAGGAGCTTGTTGTTGAGGAGGAGGCCTCTGGAAATTGTTGTTGCCTTGGAATTGTTGTTGATTTTGATTCCAAGCAAAATTGGGGTGGTTCCTCCTACCAGGATTGTAAGTTGAAGAGTATGGATCATTTCTTTGTCTTTGCTGAAAGACAGTATTGACTTGATCCTTTCCTTGAGCAGGTGGTGTTCCCGCCAAAAATTTCTGCACAAAAAAGCCCAAGGCATCAAATGGCAGCGATAGGCTTAAGAAAATGTTAACCTGTATTTTTCGGGCTGTATTTTGACAAACTCCCGAATGAGAAATAGTTAATTTTTGATGGTAATGAAAGCATCTCAAAAAAACCTTCGATTTTATATATTATAGGCCTCATAATTCATCCGGGACCAAAAGTTATGAGCAAATGTCTATACACATGTGATCTAAGAAAGAAGATGCGAACCAGTATTTTTCGAGCTGTATTTTGACAAATTCTGGAATGAGAGACAGCTAAATTTTGATGGTATCGAAAGTGTCTCGAAAAGTCCTTCGATTTGATATATTATGGGCCTCATAATTCATCCGGGATCAAACGTTATGAGCAAATGTCTATGCACATGTGATCTAAGGAAGAAGATGCGAACCAGTATTTTCCGAGCTGTATTTTGATAAACTCCGGAATGAGAAACAGCTAAATTTTTATGTTATCGAAAGTTTCTCGAAAAATTCTTCGATTTGATATATTATGGGTCTCATAATTCATCCGGGATCAAAAGTTATGAGCAAATGTGCTATGCACGTGTAATCTAAAGTAATGCATTACTACATGGGGATTGCATTTTTAGTCTCACATCGGGAAAAGAAGAGATGGCTTCTCCACCACTCCCATATAAATAAGAGGGGATATCTCTTAGAAAGGGTGGAGTTCAATCCTCAAAACGATTTAATTCTCAAAGGAGCTTAGTTCTCCAAAGGAGCGTAGTTCTCCAAGATAGGAGCATGCTCCTCCCCATAATGCGCATATGCGCAAGCGCCATGTGCGCTACGTGCAACGCACGTGTGCCCGCCATGCACGCACCACGTGCAACGCACGCACGCACCACATGAGAACATTTAATAGTATTAAAAGGAGTTTAGTTCTCCATAGGAGCTTAGTTCTCCAAGATAGGAGCATGCTCCTCCCCATAATGCGCATATGCGCAAGCGCCGTGTACGTTACGTGCAACGCACGTGTGCCCACCATACGCGCACCACGTGCAACGCACGCGCGCACCACATGAGAACATTTAATAATATTAAAAGGAGCTTAGTTCTCCGTAGGATCTTAGTTCTCCAAGATAGGAGCTTGCTCCCCCCCATAATGGGCATATGCACAAGCTCCATATGCGCTACGTGCAAATATGTGCGCCCAACATATGCGACGCACGTGCACGAACGCAAAGAAGCCTTTTTCAGCAGCGAGAAGCTTAAGCTCCAGCCTGTTCTTTCCCCCTAATGAGTGGGACATGGTTCAAAGGGTACATCCCTCCACACCTTCGATATATGGCGCTGTAATCTCTCAGTGTCGTCGGAAAGGTGGTAGGTCCTAATGACCAATGATCCTTCTTTTCAATAAAAAAAAGGAAAAGAAACATACAGAGAGAAAAGAGAGAGAAAAACCCTCTGCAAGACTTAGCCCAATTCTGACCAAAAGTCCTTAACTTAAATTGAACTGAGCACATCTGCTCATAAATATTCAATAAATCTTAGTCCCAAACTGGACTGCAGATCATTCAAACAATTCACACCGGTTTGAGGCTACATCTCGTTACTCCTCTAATATCTGTCGTTGTAATCCTTCAACGTCGTTAGAGAGGTGACGGGTCCTGACAACCATATATTACTATGGACTGTGGAGTTCTTAAACCCATGGACTATGATGTCCTTAACCTCGACCGTGATGTCTTTAAACTAATATCGGGCTGTGGGGTCCTTAAACCCATGGACTATGATGTCCTTAACCTCGACCGTGATGTCTTTAAACTAACATCGGACTGTGGGGTCCTTAAACCCACGGACTATGATGTCCTTAACCTCGACCGTGATATCTTAAAACTAATATCGGATTGTGAGGTCCTTAAACTCACGGACTATGATGTCCTTAACCTCGACCGTGATGTCTTAAAACTAATATCGGACTGTGAGGTCCTTAAACTCATGGACTATGATGTTCTTAACTTCGACCGTGAGTCTTAAAAATAACATCGTACTATAGAGTCCTTAAATCCATGGACTATGATGTCCTTAATCTCGACCGTGATGTCTTTAAACTCATATCGGACTGTGGGGTCCTTAAACCCACGGACTATGATGTCCTTAACCTGGACCGAGATGTTCTTAGACTAAAATTGGACCACCATGTCCTTAAACTGGTAATCGACCGCAATGTCCCTAAACTAAACAATAGAGCCCAAATGCTCTCTTGTTGGATCTAAATGATCCTGTTAAGTTGATCTTAGTCTAGAAATTAGACTAACGTATCCTTAACACACGTTTAAGTTGATCTTAGTCTCAAATGAGGCTAACGTATCCTTAAAGCCAACCCCCAAACCCAAATCTAAGAAGATACGGATTTGGACTAATCCACGCCCCATGGGTGACAACATACATTAGTCTCCGTATACAATCCACGAGCAACCAAAAACAAAACAAACACCCACGACACGAAGTGACCATCTGGAGTAGGAGAAAGTTGTTACCGCGATGCAGTAGCGTAATTAACTGCAGGGGCTTGCGCCTGCAGGGAAAAGTGTCCCCACAATAAAAAACCTCTCAAACGAGGGGGAATCTGACGAAGTCTGCTACATCATAAATCAACTTGGCATCTTCGGAGAGGTGGACGGATAGCACCAATTAGCATCTGCCCCGAATTTCAGGCAAGACGAACCTGCGCGGTCGCGTCTCTGTGTTCGGAGGGGAACAAATTCTGGCATGCCCGGTTGGACCTTTTCCTCTTTCCACTTCACATTTCGTGTGTCGTGTTCGCGAACGAATCGCGGTTTGCTATGGTTGCCCTTGGGTTCAAGATACTAAGATTTGGTTTCTTGCTTGACGCAGAAAGCGAAACATCAATGGCATCCACTTACGAGAAGTGTTCCTATTGCAATTGCAACTCGCGCTCCGCCTCATCTGGAGGCATAGCCTACGGGCCCCAAGCAGCCTCCTTGTTCACGATGCCGGTGGACCACGTAACTCAGGCCACCACCGGATTGTTCTTTGGGACTATGCTCCCACCGATGAGCTTCAGCACCCCTGTACCAACACCAGGAGCTCCAAAGAAGTCGGTCTTTGATCGGCTTGCTACTACCGCGGCCCCTCTCAACGGATAGTCCAGCTCTAGCGCCTCAGTCTTCGCCAGATTGGGCCAAAGTTCATATGGGCCCATGATGAATCCTGCAATCCCAGAAAAGGTTGTTCCGAAGAGGATAACCATCCCTGCTCCTGAAGTCGTCAAGGCGGCTTCTCCTACCAAAAGGTCAGTCTTTGCAAGACCGACTGTTCCAGCTCCCACTCCCGCTCCTGCTCAAAATTCTGTATTTGACAGGCTAGACACTGCTGCTGAATGGAACTCGGTCTTCAAGAGGCTGGTACCAGCAACGCCTTACCAGAACTGGGGGCAAGACAAAGCCATCCTCATCACCGAACCAACACCAACAGCTCGACACGCTCGACACCGCCATTGGCGCCGGGTAAGGAAGGCTAGGGGCAACTTCCCCTCTAGGCTAACTCCACCAGCTCCAACGGTGGAAATTAATGCTGCTGTTCCAACCGGGAACAGCTTTGAGCTGCTGAATAAGGTGCGCAAGAACTCCCCTACCGCCATATTAAAAAGATCTCCGCCGCCGGTGGAGACTGTCACAGAAATGAAGCCGGAACAGTCCCCTCAACGACTGTCTTCTAAAGTTTACAAAATCTGGCGACAAGTTCGAGAGTCGGTGGTTGATCAAGACTATCCCCGCCGGCAGAAGAAGTTGAAGGACTAACAGGAAGAAAACCGTCCTGTTAAGCCATAAAAGACGACGGCTACTTGGGTGCCCACTGCAGCAGTCCCCTCAACTTCGAACGCTCATAAGAGGAGAAGGCCGGAGAAAATCCCCATGCCTTTGACAAAAGTCAAAGGCACTGAGCCTAAACGCCCTAAGTCTGGGGGCATGGTGGTGTATACCGTCTATATGGCATCCGGAAAAGAGGATATCCATATCTCCACAGGTCTTCGACTGCTTACGCGATCTGTGACAAAAGCTCAAGAGCAGCAACAGAAGCTTCAGGAGATGATGACTGCGATGGCCGCACTCACCGGGCCAAAAGAAAGCCCAAAGGCATCCTCGGAGCAACGCCATGAGCAAGAAACTGATGCCGAATTCTTTCGGAGAATACTTGAGAAGAAGGACAAAGAGGCTGCGGAATAAGCAGCCAATATAAAACGAATGGCCCTTCTATTCCAAGATATGGTAGGCATGATGATCCAGCCGGATCCCCCAGCCGAAGATCCTCCAGTGATAATTGAAGATGATAGAGGAGAAACATCAAACCCTCTGCCGGCTCTATTAGCGGCCAAGGAAAAGACCATCTCCAAAGCTGCCTTAGATGATTACATCGCCCAGCAGATACGAGTTCACCAGGCGAATGAAGCGGCTAGGCAAATTGTTAAAACTGGGCGACCGTATCCAGACTGGTATGATAAAAAAAATACCCGCCGGGATACATGATCCCCAAATTCCATGTGTACAAGGGGACAGGCAATCCTCACCAGCACGTCGCCCAGTTTAGAGCTCTTTGCGGCAACACCGGCGGCGATGATAAGCTCTTTCTTCGCCAATTCATCGGAAGCTTATCGGAGACGGCATTCGAGTGGTACTCCGAACTTCCAAATGACTCTGTCAAAACTTTCGCGGAAATGGAGTTGTTGTTCACCCAGCGATTCGCAAGTGCTAGTGAACGCACCCCAATAACGGCATTGATCTATGCCACGGTGAAGCCGGGCGAGACATGGGTTCATTACGCAATCCGATGGCGGAATCTGTGGTCTAAGTGCGAACAGCGTATCGAAGAAGCACCAGCGGTGGGCATATTCATGGGCACCCTAGAACCTCATGCAACTATTTCACAGTTCATGATATTCTTCAAACCGACTACATTCCAGGCTTTAATCGACAAGCTAGCCCAGATGGATCAAATGGGTCATAGACCGTCTCCTCCGAAGCAGGAGCCGCGGAACGAAAAAGGTAAGGGGAAGGCGACCTTCATTGCAAATACCCAACAGCAGCCCAGTGCTCCAAGACTAATGGATCAATTGGAGGAGAGACGGCGCTATTATAATGAGAAAATGAAGCGCCCTTACTCATTCCCACGGGATAAAACGAAGAGGCTGTTCGAACTAGCAATGCGCAACAGGCTTATCAATTTGCCGAATCCAAGGCGACCATCGCAACCCGGCGAAGTGAATAATCCCAATTATTGCCCTTACCACTAAACGGTAAGCCATCCAATCGAAGATTGCTTCGTCTTTAAGGGATGGATCGAGGATCAGTACCTACAAGGCAAGTTTGCGCTGTCTGAGAAGTGGAAAGTAAACCCACCATAACCGCACACTCCTAAGAAGACGGACACACCGGGGGCAACGTGCTCTTTTGTTGAGGAAGCTCCATGGGAGGTGGCTCTTTCGGCCAAAACCAAAAGGATGCCGAATGAGCTCCAAACATGCCTGGCAATCAGGTGGAAGAATCCGCTGGAACCCCAGATCATCGAAGGGATGCTGAAGCCGCGCCCAACTCCAAACATTGGTGGTAATAGCCAAAGTGTTCACACCCAGCCGTTGAAATCTTCGAAAAAGAAGAAGAAATCCAAAAAGCCCGTGAAGCCTGGTGACAAGTGCACGGACCTGCAGAAATAGATCGACACGCTGGAAGAGTATAACCAGAAGGCGCAGACCCCAATCACGCTCCAAGAGTTCCTCAACCAAGTCCTTGAAGACGGAGATGATGGAGAAGACTCGTCGGATGAATCTGAAGATTACGTGGCAAGTTGCCATGTGATCTCTCACTCATCGACAGACGAGGAAGAAGCACCTTGCACCGAAAGACTGGGGGCAGGGCCTGAACCGGAACTTCTGTGGCCGACAGACGAAATGATCGACGCCTTTCTAAATAAAATTCATCTGAAAAGTAAAGATGATCGGGAGCGTGAGATGGCCATATTTGAAAAAGCCAAACGCCGGCGATTGGACGAAAGAGTCGAGACACTTCCGCCGAATCAAGGGACATCCGTCGCGAATAAAAACAAGTTCAAGACGAAGAAAAGGTTTGCTAAAGCCATATCAATGGGGATGAAGCTACCACCCTCCGAAGGAAACATTCTCGGTAAAGCAGAGACACATTCTAGCTACTGCTTATATCATCGAAAGATTTCACACCCCACCGAAGAATGCGACGCTTTTAAAAGATGGTGGCAGGGATATGTTGCTCACCGACAACATTTAAGCGGATGAAACACAAAACTCGTCGGGAGCAGAGACGTACGACATAGGAGCATAAAAGAACTATCGGCAACTATCGCACGGTCAACGCCGGGGGATCGCAGGTTCTCACCTTCTGGAGCGACTCTGACGAAGAAATGACTCTTGGCCCTCTCTTCAAAGAATCCACCTCGGGAAAAGAGGAAGAACCGAAGACCTGCGAAAATATTCAGCTGCGCAATCATACGCTGCCCGAAAAGAATCTCGAACCCACGAATAGAAAAGATAAGGGAAAAGAAAAGGTCTCTGAGGATATCGCCTTAGATGACCAAGTCATGAAAGAGCTGACCGCCAAGGACCCGCCAAAGAAAAGTAAGGTGGACTACAACGTTCTGGCGCACTTGAGGAAGTTACCCTTGCAGCTCAGCATTCTCGACGCCTTTTTACTATCAAAAGAAGCAAGAGATTTATTGATTAAGGCACTGCAGGAGGCCGAGCAATTCCAAGCTTGCCTCGCCAAAGAAAAGATGAAGGACGAGCTAGAAGAAGTGCATACAGCCGATATCACCTTCGACGATGAAGATCTCCTCCTTGGGATGCGCGAGCACAACCGCCCCTTATATATCTCCGGATACTGTCATGATATCAAGATAGGAAAAATCCTGGTCGATAATGGGTCTTTCATCAATCTTCTCAACATACGAATATTGAAGGAAATCTGCATGAGCATTTAGCACCTAGTTCGTGACAAAATCACTATCTCCGGTTTCGACTCCCAGTCATCACGGACTCTCGGGTCTGTGATATTGACATTACGCTTTGGGTTACTTGTCACGGATATCAAGTTCCACGTCATTGATGCCAAGACATGCTACAATGCTTTGCTTGGTCGGCCTTGGTTACACGAGTACAACATCATCCCTTCTACACAGCATCAGTGTGTGAAATACTTCAAGGATGGTCTCGAGTATACCGTAACAGGAGAGCTGAACCCATTCTCCGTAAACGAAGTCCGAAAGTACGAAGATGCAAAATACTTCTTACCAGATTTCGAGGACACGGAGAGATGTCACAAACCGAAGGACAAAGCTATCACCACTATTTCAGTCTTCGGGAGTGATACCGAGGAGGAAGAAGAGATAGTTTACTTAGGTCCGCCCCAGTGCAACAAACCAGGACCATCCGCTCCTATGTTAATCTTTGGCAGCGATTCGGAAGATGAGGTCCATGCTATATTCTCTGCTCGGCCTTCAATACAAACATTTGCTGATGAAGAGAAAAGTTTGCAAGTTGCCATGGTTCCGCCCAAACATCATAAAGAACTAGACGCACTTGATACCTACAATGTGGAAGAGCTGTAGACGTTCTATGTCCCTCCTAGTCGAGAAGGTGAAAAGGTGATCCTATTTTACCGATCCGGGAAAACCAAAGTGGAGAAAGAAATCTGGCATGGCGCGGATTCTACACTTGACAGGCTCCAGCCTATACGTTTGCTCAGATATTACACGAACAGACTAAAAAGGCTGTTAAGGAACCAAGGCGTACCTTTCAAATAGACCGCTCGAAAAGCTAAGTTCTATGACAGAATCTGGAACGTCCCTGTAACTCAGCGGAAATTGCCCAACGGGAAAATGGAAACGACTGGGCTTGGGTATGTTCGATCCAAGAAACGGGAGCTACTCCGTGACTGTTACGTCATACATGACTTTGATGAAGAAGGAGATGCTCGGTAGGAAGATGCTAACCCTGAACCAGAAAGGGCTCCCGCCGTGAAAATACCCAGTCCGTCGTTCGAAGAACAAATGGACAAGCTTATAAGGGAAGGGGGTCAAAAGGTTCGAGACAACCATAATCGCGAAATGGCCATCTACGATAAAACCAGGACGCAACGCCTTCTTCAATTGGCTGCGAAAGATGAAAATGCTCCTCCCTGTCAACCCGTCATACAAAAAGCCCGACGCAGAGGCAAAAATAAATCAAAGAGCGGGAAAAGTGTTGGAGAGCAACAAAGTGGGACCAAGAAGCTACGCGATTAGGAATCGAGTAATCCAGATTCGTCTCTGATAAAGAAGATGAGTCGAGCATACTCTTTTCCTCATAATAAAACATGGAAGATACTCGATCTCGCCAAAAGACATCAACTGATTATACTCCCGGAGTCCAAGCACCCCGAGCAAGCAGGCGAAGTCTCTCATCTGGACTATTGCTCCTATCATAGGGCAATAGGACATCCTATTGAAGACTGCTTCACCTTTAAGAACTGGGTCGAAGATCAATATCGACAAGGCAGATTCGCTCTATCTAGCAGCTGGAAGGTAACCCCGCCGCATAAGCATGAACCCCAATCCATGAGGGTAGAACAAGATCAATATCGGTGTTGGAAGCGAGCTCGTATGTAACGTTTCAGAAATCATTTTGCGAATTTTCCCGTTTTTAGGGCAAAATTGTCAGTATTTTCCGTTTTAATCCGATTTCGATCAAACGTCCGTATAAACTTGCCGGCATCTTTTTTAGCTAAAATAAAGCTTGTGCATGAACTTTAGGGGTATTTGGAAGGTTTTGGTTCAGATAGAATTTTTTCCAAATAAAATATTATTTGAAGCGGTATTTGGTGCACGTAAATCGGGAAATTTCTTCTCTTGAGAATAAATTTTTTTTGTCGCTAGAATATTTTAGAAACTTCTTTTTAAATATCTAGATATTTTTTGGAGTGCAAAAGGTTTTATTTTAAAAAGAAAAGAAAATGTGTAAAGGTGGCATATAGCATTTATTAGCATTTATTACTCTTTTTCCTAGCATTTTCTTCACAAAATTTCACAAAAATACCCCCCTCACCCCCTTGGCCGGCCCTTCCCTTCCCCTTGCTGCCCCTTATCATTCCCACTCTTTTTCAACTCATTTTGCATCAAATAAATCATGAAAATTCCAAATAAAATCACAAAAACTCAAATTTATTCATTTTCCTTCATTCTTGAACTCAAAGCTAGCTTGGATCTTCATTCAAAACATCATTTTGGAGGAAAAGATGATGAGTTTGGTTTCTTGGTTTTGATCTTTTGTGGAGGTATAAAACCCTAACCCTAATCCTTTTTGTTGTTTCTAAATTTCTAATTAGTATATTAATTGTTTATTTAAGCCTTTAATTTCATGTTTGAAATTCAGGACTTGATTTTTATGATAATCTAGTTAGGGTAAAACTTGATTTATGTATTTAATGTTTATTTGAAGTGTTAATTTGTGTTTTGGAGAAGATTAACCTAATAGAAAATGTTAATTTTTGCTAATGAACACTTTGTTTAATTATGCAATTTTGCTTACTAGGTTTTTGCTAAAATTTATTTAGCAAGTGTTAAAAATATAGAAATGGTTTTTATAGCTTAGTTAAGCTATTTTAAGGTGTTTATAATCGCTAGATATGCGTTAGCTTGAAACTAGTGCGAAATATTGCGATAGGTTGCTTACTAGATTTCGGGGTTTTTCCGACGTGGGTTCGATTGGTCATTGCGAGGTTATATCTATTGTATTCCTCGTAATTTTTGTGTTGTGTTGCGCGATTGGGACGATCGGGGTCTAGACTTGTGTTTTGTAGTTTAACGACCCCAATTAGGGTTTTTGGCCGATGTTGTGCGCGATAGATGCGCTAAACGCGCAGTGTAATTTTCAGGGCGTCATTCTTGCGTTTCGATGTCTTTTCGTCGATGTAGGATATTTGCTTATGTGTTGTGTTTGTGAAATTTTAGGTTCGCAAGCGGGGACTTCGGACGCTACGACAAGGGAAAACAGGTGGTTGGCTTCACTTAGCCAGGAGCGTTGGTGAGTAGATTTAACATCTACATGGGAATCGCCCGCATGGCGTTATACGTCTGGGCTAGAGATGTTATTTCTGTCGCATATTCTATGTCATATTTAGAATTGCGCATTTACCCTACTATTTAGATATTGTTGTGCTTGGACTAGTATCCTTAGGACACTGCACATATTATTGACGATTCATGTTGCACGAGCACTGATTGTATGCTACACACACCGTCAATAATTGCCATATCACGCGCAACCCACATATAGATATGATATTGCTTGGTCAGGGACATTGAGACTTTGATTCATATTTCTTTATGCATTGACTTATAGCATACATGTATACCTACATTTTTACACATATGCTCTGGCATACTTACATGCTAGTTACCTGTATACCTATAGAGTATTGTACCATTAGTGATAGGTACATACACACTTTATGACATAGCTACAGGTATACCTTGCACACCTATTTCACTTATACCCAGGGGGTATACTACATCATTACTTATAGCTAGATACATATATCTTGCTATACCTTTATGTTTTCACATACATCTGGTTATAGCTACATTTTTACCTTTACCTGATGTTATTTTAGAATTGGAGAAAATTAGGAACCGCATGATATTTATATTAACTTGTTGCAGTTAATTAGCGGCTTTTCCTTTATATGCTTACATTTTCGTTTATGTTGCATATATTATATTCATGGATTTTCGCATTATGATATGGATTTTTCATGATGTTTTCTGGATTTGGGGACCATGGGAGTTCATGAAATTATGCATTATTTGAAAAACCCGGTTTCCCTTGATTTGATATTTCAGCAGCCACCATGAGATTTATCGGTTCTGATATATATACCCCATGCGAGGAAAGGAGGGGTCCGTATGCGGGTATATGGTGGGGCCCGGAGGTACCCCGGGAAAAGAGTCGTGGAGTAGACGATGAGTTAGTGGGGGAACCATACCATCCGGTGACATTACCAATGACTCAGCAGTTATCATGGGGATACCGACGGGAGTCATGTACGTATAGATACGTCGAGAGGCGAGGGTCAGAGCTAGGCACTCGAGCTTTCGGGATAGCGTATGATACGTACCTATCAGGATGCCAGTCGTGGTGACAGCACCTGATAGACCTGCATTTCTGTGTCGATGCTTGACACATTGGTTTTATGATATTTCTTTTTACTCCTTTGTATATATAACAGGGGTTTAGGCCGCTGTTATATATGCCCTTACACCAATATTAGTGGAATGGGGCACTAATATATGTGTATTGACATTAAATTATATACATCATCATATTGATTCATGCAAATATACATAGAATGTAAAAGACTCATTGACATTGGATTTAGGACATTTGAGAATTTATTTGATATTGATTACAGGATAGATGTGAGATCTACTTGATATTGTACATTCGGGGTATGTGAGATATACTTGATATTGTACATACGGGATATGTGAGATCTACTTGATATTGTACATTAAGGATATGTAAGACTTACTTGATATGATAGCCAAATTGGGGGCTGATTTGAGGAAATTGGGATTTGGATTGTCTTGATGGATTTTGATCCTACCACGATATCAGGATTCCGTGGAAATGACATATTTCATTCCATACTCTACATTTACTGTTTATGCACTGCTTCATGCATTAGTGTACCTGTTAGAGTACCTTCCATGACTGTTGCGTTTACATACCTTTATTTATATCATTTCTTCATGTATTAGTAGTACCTGTTAGAGTGCCTTTCATGATTATTGCATTCATATGACTTTTTATTGCTATTAATTGCGCATGTTAGATCCACGCTGTATGTGCATACTCGCGATTATCTGCTTATGTTATTTACTATTCACGAGTTAGCAACTCACTCCCGTTGTGCCACAGTGTTTGCAGGTGTTCCTCAGGATAGTCAGAGTCAGGCTATTATCACGCATCTTGTCATCTTTTGCTACGGATACCACACCAGCTCACAGTGTGCAGTTTGCTTAGGTGGGTTTTGTGGTTATTCGTTGTATTGTATATTCGTTGTATCCCTGTACTCTCCATCTAATATTTTCTTGTTGACTTAGAGACTTGGTGTGGACGATATTGTATATTATTTGTGACTTGTTGTCTTTTATACAGTTTCCTTTCTACCGTCTTTTATTTCTTCGCTACGGCGTCGTATATTTGTTCTGGTGGTTGTTTTCCGCCTTTGGGCGTGGATTTGCTCCCGTTGGGGATGCTTTACTTTATATTTATGTTGTACCCATTTTTGGGGCTAGCTTTTACAAAGGAGTTGCTGCCAAAATTTTAAACAAATAAAGTTGGACTTTTAAAGAATTTGGGTTGTAATTTCAAAGACTTTTAAACAATGTTTCTTATCTTTTACTGGTTTAGATTTCTGGGTTTTGGCTTTCTTTTACTGCGTTACGCCTGTAGACGTTGCGTAGTATTAGGGCCATCACGTGCCAATTTCGGGTCGTGACATCGTACCTGCCACATGATAACGCTATCAGAAGAAGACCCCGACGGTATGGATAATCTCCCCCGGTGCAAAGAAAACAATGATGACGAGGTAATCTCGGAGTTTCCACCGGCGCCGAAAGAGCTAGAAGATGGAATACATACCACTGCAGATGAGCTCAAGAAAATTGATTTGGGGACGGCAAGTGACCCTCGGCCGATGTTCGTCAGCAAGTTGTTGTCTGAAGAAAGGATGGCTACACAAAAGGACGTGCTCATGCAACATAAAGATTGCTTCGCATGGAACTATTCCGAAATGCCAGGATTAGATCCAGAGATTGCTATGCACAAATTGGCGATATCTCCGGACGTCAAGCCAATCAAACAAGCACCGAGAAGGACGCGGCTCGAGCTCGAGATGAGAATCAACGTCGAGGTCAAGAAGCTAATCGACTCTGGTTTCATCTAAGAGGTGCAGTATCCTGACTGGATCGCTAACATCGTCCCGGTGATGAAGAAAAATGGAACAGTGCGCATATGTGTGGACTTTCGGGATCTCAATAAAGCCTGCCCGAAAGACGACTTCCCAGTACTGGTTACCGAGCTGATGATAGACAATACATCCATCCACGAGGTTTTCTCCTTCATGGACGGCTCGTCAGGATACAATCAGATAAAAATGCATCCCGAAGACCAGAAGCACACCGCTTTCCGGACCCCTTTGGGTATATTCTGCTACAAGGTGATGCCCTTCGGTCTAAAGAACGCCGGTGCCACCTATCAGAGGGCCATGACGAAGATCTTCGATGACCTCATACATGAAACCGTCGAATACTATATCGACGATCTCGTGGTGAAAAGCAAACAATACGAGGAACATCTAGAGCATCTGAAGATCGTGTTTCAACGCCTTTGGCAATACAACTTGAAGATGAACCCTCTCAAGTGCGCATTCGGAGTTTCCTCGGGCAAATTCCTGGGATTCATCATCAGACACCGAGGCATCGAGATCGATCCGTCAAAGATCAAGGCGATCATGGAAATGCCCCCGCCAAGGACTCTCAAGCAATTGCGATCTCTCCAAGGGAAGCTCGCGTATATTCGGCGATTTATAGCCAATCTCTCAGGCAAGTGCCGTCCTTACAACCACCTGATGAAGAAAGGAACCCCTTTCGTCTGGGACCGCAAATGCCAAAGCGCGCTGGACGAAATCAAGCAATACCTGCAGAACCCGCCAGTGCTGGCTGCCCCGGTCAAGGGAAAGCCTCTCATTCTGTATACAACCGCCCTTGAAGGTTCCTTAGACGCATTATGGGCACAAGAGAACGACCAAGGGAAGGAGAGAGCCCTCTACAATCTGAGTCGAGTTCTACTGGGGGCAGAAAGCAATTACTCTCCCATCGAAAAACACTGCCTGGCGTTGATCTTCGCAATAATGAAGCTCAGGCACTATGCATTGGCGCATGAAGTCCGTCTCATATCGAAGGCGGATCCCCTCAAGTATTTGATGTCAGAGGACATATTGACGGGGCGGCTCGCAAAATGGGCCCTGCTCTTAATGGAATTCTCGATAACTTATCGTCCCCTCAAGGCAGTGAAGGGCCAGGCCATCGCCAACTTCCTCGCTGAGCATCCGATACCGGCTGACTCTCCCTTGAATTGCGAACTACCAGACGAACATTCGTTTGACACGATCGACGGAAATGATACCCGGTGGGAACTTTACTTCGATAGAGTGTCTTCTATGAAGAAGCGCAAGCAAAGCACCCCCATAATCAAATCAGGGGTAGGCCTCATCTTCGTAACTCCACAAGGAGGGATAATGTGCTTTGCCTTATCCTTAACAGAGCCAAGGACAATCAATGAAGCCGAGTATGAAGCTTTGATAGCAGGGCTCGAGATCGCTATCGACATGGGAATTGAAAACCTTCTCATATACGGAGATTCCCAACTGGTCGTTAGTCAGGTAAACGGCGACTATCAAACGTGCAAACCAGAATTGGTGAAGTACGGCGAGAGGGTACTGTAAGTCCATGCTACCTCTCCCGGTACTTACGGGCTTGCGGAAATGATGAAAAACGATTTTCAAGAGGTGGTAACATGGACTCAAAATACGGATCTTAAACCTAACAAGTGTTTTAACTACTCGGTTAGGGGGTTATACCTTTCTTGAACTCCTTCGTCTTCAACTCTTTCTGGTGTACGGATCGACCTCACCTCGTCGTCTCCTTGCGCCGAAGATGGATCCACCTGAAAGCTTCTACCTTTGGCTTCTTCTTCGAACTTGAAGAAACTAGAACACTTGGTTTGCTAAACCTTGTGAACTAGGATGAGTAGAGAAGTGATATGGGTTTTCTTTTATCTCTAAGGCAACGCTTCTCAACTCATGAGAGGGTGTTGCCTTGAGCTAGAGAGAGAGCAAGAGGAAGAGCAAGAGGGAGAGCTCAAGCAAGAGAGAGAAATGAAATGAGAGAATGCGTAACTCTTTTGCCATCCAAGCTCTCATAATCCAAAACCATCATAACAAAAATAGTAATCAAGTATTATGTGATGGTTCAAGTCAAAATGGCTATATCATTTCATGCACTCATTTTGCAAAAACAAACAAGCAAGCAAAACTCTTTGCCATGAAATGATAGCCATTGTCATGATGATGGTCAACTAGTCCAACCTAGTCAACCGGTCAACAAAGTCAACAAGTCAACAAAGTCAACCCCTCAACAACCATGTCACTATAATACTTAATTAATATTATTGTTAATTATATTTCTTATTCTCATTAGGGTTTAGCAAAAAGTCAATAGTCAACAGTCAACAGTCAACAACCCCAATGAGAATCCTCTGCTCTGTCTCTCTGTCAACTGTGCATACACACCCGCATCCGCGTTCCGAGGAACACGAATACAAACGAGATAAAACCAATCCCAAAAAGTACACTAGGATCTAGCTTAAACCAAAGCCCTCTTGTGTTAACTATCCGGACACCAAACGTGCACAAGTGCACGGATGTGACCGAACCCTGTCGCAAAACCATGCGACCTGTCGCAAAACCATGCGACCTCTACTCTTTTGCCCAAAGGCGAATAGCTTTCTGTGTGGGACTCTAAAGACTCGACACTACACTGGCAGTGGGTTTAACCACAGACCGCAAGCGGCACTAGCTGTGCGTAACGGTCCCCAGGTAGATGCTGACAAGAAGACTGACGAGGTGAAATCCATCTGAACTCCTACTGAGCCTGAATGTAACAATCTCCGTACAGTCTGGTCTGTTCGTCTGATACATCGCATGGCGGGCCTAGGGGGCGGTAAACGTCAGTCCCCTAATAGCGGTACAAGTCGTGTCGGAGTGAAGCCTAGAACACCTTGAGATAGCACTGGAAACCTACCAGTATATCTCGCTTGCCCTGGTCAGGGACTACTCGTGTAATGGCTCTCCTAGACACAGCGCGATGTCAACCCCCAATACCGGGAGAGACGAATCCTTTCTAACCGTCACTGCCTCCAAGTGCTTCGGGACTTCACCTAAAAACTACCTGTTTGCACGACTCCTTTGAGCTGTGGTAGGGTAGTAATCAAAGTAAAATGGGAACACACTCGAGGCGAAGTGACAGTGTCAAGTCAGCGGACTAAGCTGTACTCATGTCACCTGGGAACCGATAACTGACGATAGGTATAGTACCAACCAACAGTTCCCGACGACTCCTGTCCAGTGTACTCATAACCTAACGAGCACCCGCATACTATCTCAACTACGACGTACTGACGGCTGTGGGACAGGCCGTCTCCCATACTGGGATGAGAAGCGCATACGCTAGTCTACTCCGGAGTATCGATGCCCTGTCTCGATAGTCCTGCGACTAGGGACCTGCATAAGGATGTGCTTATAGATTGCCCAGCCCCCACAAGGGTGACTGCCATCACAATGCTGGTAATTAAGCATAGATCCTAAGGGCTCCACTAATGTGTAAAGGCGATATGCTAAAAGAATCACATGTACACATTAAAGCAGAAACAAACCAAGTAGCATACTACCATTTTGAGCAAGATTGTCAATACAAGGTGAATATCCCAAGCTTCCATTAAGTAATATACATACTAGTATGATACAGTAATGGCCTCTAGGGCATATACACTAACAATCTCCCACTTGCACTAGGACCATGAACTGGCGTATCGAAGACCTATCATCTCGATCAGCTGCTCGAACTTAGTCTGGGGTAAGACCTTCGTGAGTGGATCAGCAGTGTTATCTTCCGTATTTACTCTCTTCACCTCGATCTCCCGGCGATCTACGATCTCCCGGCGATCTACGATCTCCCTGATCAGGTGGTACCGCCTCAAAATGTGCCTGGACTTCTGATGGGACCTGGGTTCTTTCGCTAAAGCTATAGCGCCATTGTTGTCACAATACAGCGGTATTGGATCAACACTGGTAGGAACCACCTGAAGCTCCGTGAGGAACTTCTTCATCCAGACAGCTTCCTTTTCGGGATCGCAAGCAGCTATGTACTCCGCTTCTATAGTTGAGTCAGCAACGGTTTCCTGCTTGGAGCTCTTCCAGCAAACCGCCCCTCCATTGAGGGTAAAGACATAACCCGACATGGACTTGGAGTCATCCTTGTCACTCTGGAAGCTGGTGTCAGCAAAGGCCTTGATCTGGAGGTCTTTTCCGCCATACACCAAGAACATCTCCTTAGTCCTTCTCAGGTTCTTAAGAATGATCTTTACTGCTATCCAGTGTTTCTCCCCTGGGTTCGACTGATACCGGCTTACAATGCTCAATGCGTATGCTACATCTGGTCTGGTACACAACATCGCATACATAATAGAGCCTACCGTAGATGCGTAGGGTATTGATAACATGCGAGCCCTTTCCAAATCAGTCTTGGGAGATATCTCTTTGGAAAGGGTGATTCCATGACAAGCCGGTAGATTACCGCGCTTGGAATCTTCCATACTGAATCGTTTCAGTATGGTGTCGATGTACCTTGACTGTGAAAGTCCCAACATCCTTTTAGATCTATTACGATAGATCAGGATCCCTAGAATGTAGTTGGCATCGCCCAGGTCCTTCATGGAGAACCTTTGTGACAAGAATCCTTTGACTGACTGTAGCATAGGAATAGCATTTCCGATTAGGAGAATGTCATCGACGTACAAGACGAGGAATACCACATTTCTCCCTACAATCTTACTGTAAATGCATGGTTCATCTGGGTTTTTGACAAAGTCGAATTCTTTGACAGTATCATCAAAGCAGATGTTCCAACTCCGTGATGCCTGCTTCAGTCCATAGATGGACTTGAGTAACTTGCACACTTTACCGCTGCTCCCACTCTGAATGAATCCCTCTGGCTGATCCATATAGACGCACTTTTCCAAATGTCCATTTAGGAAAGCCGTCTTTACGTCCATCTGCCAGATCTCATAATCGTAGAAGGCAGCAATGGCAAGAAGGATCCGAATGGATTTGAGCATGGCTACCGGAGAAAAGGTTTCGTCATAGTCCAAACCAGGTCTTTGACGAAAACCCTTTGCAACAAGCCTAGCTTTATAGGTTTCAACCTGCCCATCTATACCAATATTCTTTCTGAAGATCCATTTGCAGCCTACGGGTTTTACCCCTTCTGGAGCAAAGTCCAAAGTCCAAACTTTGTTGGTGTACATGGACTCCATCTCGGTCCGCATTGCATACAGCCATTTTACCGAGTCACCGCTCTGGATGGCTTGCTGGAAGCTAGTAGGCTCATCATAATCAACTGTGCAATCCTCTCTATCCCCGTCTATGAGAAAACCGAAGTATCTCTCGGGCGGATGAGACTGCCCACTACTTCTGCGGAGCGGCGCAGTAATGTCCGGTTCCCCTAAACCTTCTGGTTCTACTAAGGTTTCAGTAATAGCTTGTGGTTCTGGAATTTCTTCCAGGTTTATTGCGCTCCCACTTATCTGATTTTCTAAAAACTCAGTTTCCAAGAAGCGGGCATGACGGGAAACAAAGATTTTTTGGTCCTCTGCGTAATAGAAAAGATACCCCTTGGAGTTCTTTGGGTATCCCACAAACTTGCACTGTACTGAGCGTGCCTCGAGCTTGTCCGCATGCTGCTTTTTAACAAAAGCTGGACAACCCCATGTCTTAAAGGGTTTAAGACAGGGTTTCTTCCCACTCCACATCTGATATGGTGTGGTAGGCACTGTCTTAGTAGGAACTTGGTTCAAGAGATATGCAGCTGTTTCTAGTGCATAACCCCAGAAAGATCGCGGTAACTCAGCCTTACTCATCATGGAACGAACCATATCCAATAGGGTTCGATTCCTCCTTTCCGATACACCGTTGTGTTGTGGTGTGTATGGAGGAGTAAGTTGAGAGAGAATTCCATTCTCTTTTAAGTAGCCCAGAAACTCGGCACTCAAGTATTCACCACCTCGATCAGATCTCAGTGTCTTGATACTTTTGCCTGTTTGTTTTTCAACTTCATTCTTGTATTCCCGAAATTTCTCAAAGGCCCCGGATTTGTGCTTCATTAAGAAGACATGCCCATACCTAGAGAAATCATCTGTGAAAGTAATGAAGTATGAATAACCACTTCGCGCATGTGTAGACATTGGACCACACACGTCACTGTGTATGAGTCCCAAGAGCTCGCTCGCTCTTTCTCCGTGTCCAGTGAACGGAGTCTTTGTCATCTTTCCAATGAGACAAGATTCACAAGTGGCATAAGACTGGTACTCGAACGGATCCAAGTATCCTTCTTTATGTAACTTTGTCAACCGTGTCTCATTGATGTGACCCAGTCTACAATGCCATAAGAAAGCCTGATTTATTTCCGGAGACTTTCTTTTAAGTGTGTTCTGGATACTGAAGACCTGAGCTTGATTCAAAACGTATATACCGTTTTTTAATGTACCTGACCCAATCAGAACTTGATTTAGGTGGATGTTTACAACATCGCTTACAAAAGTAAAATCATATCCTTCCTTAGAAAGTAAGGATACATATATGATATTACAAGTCGCACCTGGTACATAAAAACAGTCACGCAGAATCAATATCTGCCCAGTTGTCAGTCCTAGATGATATTCCCCTACGGATTCAGCATACATGCTCATTCCGTTAGCAACCCTGAGAGTCAAATCACCTTTCTTGATAACCCTACGATTTCGCAGAGCCTGTAACGAATTACAGATATGAGATCCTGATCCGGTATCCAATACCCAGGAAATAGGGTTAACTGACATACAGTTCTCTATTACAAACACACCCGAAGCCGAAGCCACAACATGCTTCGAATTCTGGCTACTGGCTTTGCAAGCCCTGCAATCCTTCTGCCAATGTTCATTCCCGTTACAATAGGAACGTCCCTCTTTAACTACATCCAGTCCCGAAACTTTTGCCCTTCCTTTTCCTTCTTCTTCCCTGGTTTCCTTCAGGGTATAAGCAGAGGGCAAGGAATGTAGAATCAAGTCAGTACTTGACCCATTCTCCAACGTGGTCTCCAGGTCCGTGAGCTTAAAATAGCTGGTCTCTGTAAGGACGTTGCCCCCTACAGATGACCCGACAGCCAACCTCGCTTGAAGCAATTCGTTCGAGGTCTCATTTCTTGCGATACGAGATTGCTCTCCATATAAATCTTTGTTATGGAGGAAGATAGAAACTGAATCCATCTTCTCGTGCTGCCTATGGTTTGCACCATCAACTGAGGTTAACACGAGGCACTTGGCTTTCGCAAAGTCTTTTTCCGATGTCATACGGATGTCATTGTCCGTGACAGGGGAAACTGGTCCTGAGACGGCATGGGTTTGATTAGTTAAGAGGTGTCCCAGCTTGTCATGGGTAATGGACATCTGGACAGACCTTTGCCAATCATAACAGTCAGGTTCAGTCATTTTATTATCTAGATGTAACCTATGTGTGGTCACCGGGTCGCTGCAATTAAGAGAGAGAGAAGAAAACACTCAGCATGATGCTCTTGCAAGTTTAGATTGGTTTTTAATTTATCTAAACAGGATGGCTCCCACTGTCTCTCGAATCCCTCCTCAAACCATAAAGGAAGAATTAGTCGGGATCAATCTCACCGTACAATACTTGCTTAACCGTTCAGCCAGGCCAGTGTCGGTACTTCGAGGGAGGTTTTCCAACGTTTTCGCGAAGTTCCTTAATTAAATAACCTCTTTTCCCTGTGGGCGTAGCCCCGCTAACACATTTCTAGACACCTACTTGGTTTATAGCATTGATCGATAAGTGAGAAAGTTCCTGAGGAGTACCATATACTCACAGTAGTATCGGGATCCAAATATCATCGCGTGGCAAAACTGAAGGAATCCTACCAGAATCATCACACTCCAAATGGTATGCAGCGCTAGCAAGTTTCAGTCCTTTTGAAACTCCCGATGTGGATTTTTGCCCCATGCTCTTATGACCTTGACTAAGGCCAACAAATCATATGTCACATGTCAAGTTCTACCCGTCGTTGTCCAGGTTAATTTGAACCCATCCGTATATACCCTTAACTATGGCCAACAAAGTAATACGACTGTCCCAAACCAACGCATCTATCTATGCAACATATGAATATCCACCAGCTACCAAACACTGTGCCTTGACTAAGGCCAACAAACACAGCTTGAATACTGTTGAATATTCATATGAAACGACAGAGGGCTACGAATGGTTTTGGCGAAACCTTGAAAGTAGTGAACTTGATATAATCGAAGGAACCTTGATAGTTTTTAAAAGGAGTGGCTTAAGCCCCGCGTTTTAAAAGTTATTTTTGAAAAGAAACCGAGTGGTTTTTGAAATTGTTCCAACGACTTTTACTTGATTTATTTTTCTTGCATTAATTTTAATGCGTCCCATCATTTAATCCTACCATTGCAGAAAACAACCAAAATATGACGTACGCTTATGCCATCCGCATTCGCCACGGGGCCCCGTCATTACCCGTTAGGTTACTTAACTAACGACAGAGCGGGGGCTGGACTAGCGCGGATGCAAAACATAAGCAACGCCTAAATAATATCATATATAGATATATTGCAATGATAGCCAATCCAGATCACAGATGAACACATTGGATACACTAGAAATCCGCAATTCGTACGAGCCTGTAACGAAAAATGGATTACACGGTCGCGGTGAATAGCCAATACCCCACACTAGACCCCTACGGGTGCGGCAAACTACCCGCCAAATATCCGAAGCAGAGCAACCTCCCTCAACAACATGAGTAGGCCACTCGGCACTTCGAGATACCCGGTAGTTTGTGCACCCCACCTTGGGTCTATCCTAGGAGCAAAAACAGTAAAAAGAAATTATACAATGACGGCTACAACCCTGACCCGGTTGTGCGGCCAAAAATAATATTACATCAATTTACATATTACATGAATTGAAAGATAAAAGAAAACTCTCATCTCACAACCCCCCGGCTATTAATCCGCGAAAATCCAATGAATTCATATACACATACCATCAACATTACAGATCACAGATATGTATAATCCCCACTAATCGACGTATAGCGATTAGCGGACGTTCAATACATATAACACATCACAGATATAAACCCGTTAGCTTTAGTCTTTAGAAGTTCGATCAAAATACGGATTTTTAGGCCCCAAACACAAATTTTTCTTTCTGGAAAATCTGGGCAGAAAAATCATATTTTAAAAATCCCAAACCAACCCCAGAAACACTCTTCAGGAAATTTGCACCACGGCCGAGTCAACTCAGCCGCGGATCCGCGGTGGGAGCATGCTCCCGCCGCGGTTCCGCGGCGTGTTGACCGAGTCAGTGGACCAAATTTCTTAGGTGTTTCATAAAAAGCCCGAGTCGATTTTTGGTGCATGATTTATTAATTTTTGAGCAGAATACAGAATCGACAGAAATTTGATTTTTCGGGGATTTTTCGCGACTTTTTCTCCGATCGAATTTCTAGTTACTTTGCTAACATGTTAGATAGTGTTTAACTTGGCTCTGATACCACTGTAAGTCCATGCTACCTCTCCCGGTACTTAGGGGCTTGCGGAAATGATGAAAAACGATTTTCAAGAGGTGGTAACATAGACTCAAAATACGGATCTTTGTTAAACAACTAACTAACAAACCTAACAAGAGTTTTACCTACTCGGTTAGGGGGTTATACCTTTCTTGAACTCCTTCATCTTCAACTCTTTTCGGTGTATGGATCGGCCTCACCTCGTCGTCTCTTTGCGCCGAAGATGGATCCACCTGAAAGCTTCTACCTTTGGCTTCTTCTTCGAACTTGAAGAAACTAGAACACTTGGTTTGCTAAACCTTGTGAACTAGGATGAGTAGAGAAGTGATATGGGTTTTCTTTTATCTCTAAGGCAATGCTTCTCAACTCATGAGAGGGTGTTGCCTTGAGCTAGAGAGAGAGCAAGAGGAAGAGCAAGAGGGAGAGCTCAAGCAAGACAGATAAATGAAATGAGAGAATGAGTAACTCTTTTGCCATCCAAGCTCTCATAATCCAAAACCCTCATAACAAAAATAGTAATCAAGTATTATGTGATGGTTCAAGTCAAAATGGCTATATCATTTCATGCACTCATTTTGTAAAAACAAACAAGCAAGTAAAAGTCTTTGCCATGAAATGATAGCCATTGTCATGATGATGGTCAACTAGTCCAACCTAGTCAACCGGTCAACAAAGTCAACAAGTCAACAAAGTCAACCCCTCAACAACCATGTCACTATAATACTTAATTAATATTATTGTTAATTATATTTCTTATTCTCATTAGGGTTTAGCAAAAAGTCAATAGTCAACAGTCAACAGTCAACAACCCCAATGAGAATCCTCTGCCTCTGTCTCTCTGTCAACTGTGCATATACACCCGCATCCGCGTTCCGAGGAACACGAATACAAACGAGATAAAACCAATCCCAAAAAGTACACTAGGATCTGGCTTAAACCAAAGCCCGCTAGTGTTAACTGTCCGGACACCAAACGTGCACAAGTGCACGGATGTGACCGAACCCTGTCGCAAAACCATGCGACCTGTCACAAAACCATGCGACCTCTACTCTTTTGCCCAAAGGCGAATAGTTTTTTGTGTGGGACTCTAAAGACTCGACACTACGCTCGCAGTGGGTTTAACCACAGACCGCAAGCGGCACTAGCTATGCGTAACGGTCCCCATGTAGATGCTGACAAGAAGACTGACGAGGTGAAACCCATCTGAACTCCTACTGAGCCTGAATGTGACAATCTCTGTACAGTCCGGTCTGTTCGTCTGATACATCGCATGGGGGCCTAGGGGGCGGTAAACGTCATTCCTCTAATAGCGGTACAAGTCGTGTCGGAGTGAAGCCCAGAACACCCTGACATAGCACTGGAAACCTACCAGTATATCTCGCTTGCCCTGGCCAGGGACTACTCGTGTAATGGCTCTCCTAGACACAGCGCGATGTCAACCCCTAATACCGGGAGAGACGAATCCTTTCTAACCGTCACTGCCTCCAAGTGCTTCGGGACTGCACCCGAAAACTACCTGTTTGCACGACTCCTTTGAGCCGTGGTAGGGTAGTAATGAAAGTACAGTGGGAACACACTCGAGGTGAAGTGACAATGTCAAGTCAGCGGACTAAGCTGTACTCATGTCACCTGGGAACTGATAACTGACAATAGGTATAGTACCAACCAATAGTTCCCGACGAGTCCTATCCAGTTTACTCGTAACCTAACAAGCACCCGCATACTATCTCAAGTACGACGTACTGACGGCTGTAGGACAGGCCGTCTCCCACACTGGGATGAGAAGCGCATACGCTAGTCTACTCCAGAGTATCGATGCCCTGTCTTGATAGTCCTGCGACTAGGGACCTGCATAAGGATGTGCTTATAGATTACCCAGCCCCCATGAGTGTGACTGCCATCACAATGCTGGTAATCAAGCAAAGATCCTAAGGGCTCCACTAATGTGTAAAGGCGATATGCTAAAAGAAACACATGCACACATTAAAGCAAAAACAAACCAAGTAGCATACTACCATTTTGAGCAAGATTGTCAATACAAGGTGAATATCCCAAGCTTCCATTAAGTAATATACATACTAGTATGATACAGTAATGGCCTCTAGGGCATATACACTAACAGGTACAGCAACTGCTGACCCAAATACCTTCCTACACCTTAGAAAGCATACCACGTGTGGAAAATAGCAAGGCGGATGCATTAGCCAAGCTCGCTAAGGAACTGGCTGACAAAAACCTCGATGACGTGAGGATCGTTGTTCAAAGCCGTCGGGTTCTTGCACCGGCAGAAATATCTCCGGAGCCGTCCAAGGAAAAAGGAGCGACCGAGAAAATGACTCTACAAATAAAAGACCAAAAAAAGGTTGAAGATTGGAGAGAAGTCTTCATAGACTACTTCAAATCCCATCGAACGCTTGAAGATGCATCCTCAAAACATTAGCTCATGAAGCAAGCCCTATCTTTCGCTTTCGTCAATGATACTCTGTACAAGAGGTCATTTGATTCTTTATGGTTAAGATGCATGGGACCTAAAGAAGCAAAAAGGGTCATCCAAGGAACTCACGACAGACTCTGCGGTTCTCACCAAGCCGGGCCGAAGATGAAGCTGAAGATCAAACGAATAGGTTATTGTTGGCCCATGATGATCCAAGACTGCCTTGAGTATGCGAAGCAATGCCACTCGTGCCAGATCCATGGAGACTTTATCCATCAGCATCCGAATCCATTACATCTGACAGTGGGTAGCTGGCCGTTCGAAATGTGAGGGACTGACATAATCGGCCCCATCGAACCAGCATCGTCCAGAGGACATCGGTTCATTTTGGCGACAACTGATTACTTTTCCAAATGGGCAGAAGCAGTACCGCTGAGGGAGGTGAAGACGGAGAATATCCTCCATTTCTTCAAGACACACGTCATTTATCGGTTTGGCACTCCGCGACGGATTATCTCCGATAACGGACCAGCCTACAGAAGCCACAAGATCAGCCGCTTAGCACAACAGCATAACATAGACTGGAGATACTCCTCAGTCTATAATCCTCGAGCTAACGGTCCGGCTGAGGCTTTTAACAAGACATTGACGAAGATTGTAAAGAAGACGGTGTCTCGAAATAAAAAGGACTGGCACGAGAGACTGCACGAAGCTCTCTGGGTGTACAGAACGATGTTCAAAACAGCCACGAATACGACGCCGTACGCATTGGTATTCGGTACAGAGGCGGTACTCCCTCTCAAGATAGAGCTACCCTCTCTACGAGTGGCAGTTCATTACGAGCTAACGGACGAAGAGAATGCTCACCTTCGGCTTGAGGAGCTCGATGCCCTTGATGAAACCCGGCTCATAGTGCAACAAAATCTGGAAGCTTACAAAGCAAAGATGACGCGCTCATACGAAAGATTGGCTAGGCCGAGAACATTCCGCCAAGACGAACTCGTGCTAGTGGTCAAAAGACCTATGATCCCCAATCGTGCCAAGCGGGGGAAATTCGAGCCGAACTATGAAGGCCCATATATCATATACAAGGTCTACCAGGGTGGAGCCTATCTACTCATGGACATGCATGGCGAAAGGTCCTTTAGGCCAATAAACGGTCGCTTCCTGAAGAAGTACTACGCTTGACGAGTCACGGCCTAGGTCAATGATAGATGACGACGCCTGTGTCCGCTCATTATTTTCCTGAGCCCAAACTCTATAAGTAGTAACTGGCTTCCTTTACAACGGACCGAAACGTCCTTAAACTAACAACGGACCGAAACGTCCTTAAACTAACGACGGACCGAAACGTCCTTAAACTACCAATGGACCACAATGTCCTAAAACTAGCCGTTGACTGAGATGTCGATAAACTACGGTGGATTGCAGCGTCCCAAAGCTGATATATAAAAAAGAAGAATAAAAAAAAAGGGAAAAAAGAAAACGGTATGTCCATAAGCAAAATGGGAACGGATGAAAACCCGAAAGGGCTCCGTGAATAAAAACAGCAGGGCTACCGGCGAGTTTTGTGAAAACCCGAAAGGGCGCAGTCTCGTTAGAATAAAAAAAAAGAATAAAAAAAAGAGAGAAAAAAGAAAACGGTATGTCCACAAGCAAAATGGGCACGGATGAAAACCCGAAAGGGCTCCGTGAGTAAATACAGCAGGGCTACCGGCGAGTTTTATGAAAACCCGAAAAAGCGCAATCTCGCTAAAAGACACTTTCAAGATCCTCTCGAATTTGTAAGGAGAAACCACATGCGTGAGATCCTTACGACTCATAAGGGAGCAACACACATAGGGATCCCCACGATTCCTAAGGAGAAATTACACTTACGAGATCCTCACGACTCGTAAGGAGAATCCTCTTATGGGACCCTCACGGTTCATAAGATTCAAAAGTCTTAAGCTACAGGGATCTGAACCTGTTCTTAAGCAGCCCCCACAACCTCTAATACTGCCCTACAAGCGGCTCAATACTGACCCTTGTATACAATCCATGGGCGCGAATAAACATTTCCCTAAGGAAGTCCCATCTGTGACTAGGGATATGTCTATTTGGTGAACAACCCTTGTAAGCCCTCTCGATTTATAAGGAGAAAACTCTCTTGTAAGATCCTTACGACTTATAGGAGAACATACACTTAGGAGTCCTCAAGACTCCTAACGAGAAAACGCACCTACGAGATCCTCACGACTTATAGGGAGAAATACCTTCATGAGGCCCTCACGGCTCATGAAGTCAAAAGCCTTAGTCGACAGGATCCTAACCCTGTTTACTAAGCCACCTTTGTTCGACATCGAGAGAGGCAAATGATGATTCGCCCCTGGCAATATCCCAGTCGTAGCAGTGCTGATGCTGAAATCGGTGTCTAATTCCGAGCTTGTAGCGAAAAGCTAGCAAGCAACACATGCATGCGAAATAGCCGAAATGATGGGGCGACTTGCAGACAAAATCAGCAAGTAAAAATATATGCATGCAAAATAGCCGAAATGATTGGGCAACTCGCAATAAAAAGCAGCGAGTAAAAATAAAAAAAATAGCCGAAATGATTGGGCACCGCGAAAAATAGCCGAAATGATTGGGCAATCGCGACCTTCGCGATATAAAAGCTGAAATGATAGAGCATCGAAAAAAGAAATAAAAAAAATGAATGAAATTTATGTCCTACCGGTGATATCATATCAATCCCTGTATACAATTCAGGGGCACAAACTTCGTCAGAAGGAGAGGCCAAGTCTCAATGGTTCATAGACAGCCTAGAGATCATCTCAACATTCGTCTTATTACAACGGACACAATATCAAGCAAAAGCGTAACAACGGCAACTCCCAGTTCCATGACTCGGCGGTGTACAGATGACCGAGAGTCAAACTCCGACTCCATAAAATACGGATAAAGTCGTGTGAAGCATCCAGAGCGGAGCCTGGTCCTCACCGAACATGGCAGTGAACCCATGGGAAGCATTCAGAGCAAAAATTGGACTGTGAGGTCCTTAAACTTATGGACTATGATGTCCTTAACCTCGACCGTGATGTCTTAAAACTAACATTGGACTGTGAGGTCCTTAAACTCATGGACTATGATGTCCTTAACCTCGACCGTAATGTCTTTAAACTAACATCGGACTGTGGGGTCCTTAAATCCATGGACTATGATGTCCTTAACCTCGACCGTGATGTCTTAAAACTAACATTGGACCGTGAGGTCCTTAAAACTCATGGACTATGATGTCCTTAACCTCGACCGTGATGTCTTAAAACTAAACAACGGACTGTGGAGTCCTTAAATCCACGGACTATGATGTCCTTAACCTCGACCGCGAGGTCTTTAAACTACGGTATCCTGGAAAACGTCCAGAGCGGAGTCTGGTCCTCGCAGAACACGGCAGTGAACCCGTGAGAAGTATCCAGAGCAACCCCTGACTCCGTCAAATGCGGATAAGGACAACACATCCATCACTTGCGGGTCCTTACGACTCATAAGGGAGTAAATTCTCTTGTGAGATCCTTACGACTTTCAAGAGAAAACATAGTTAGGAATCCTCACGATTCTTAAGGAGAAATTACACCTACGGGATCCTCTCGACCGGTAGGGAGAAAATTCTTTATGAGACCCTCACAGCTCATAAAGTTGAAAAGTCATAGGTGACAGATCCTACCCTTGTCTCCTAAGCCATCACTATCTTATAAAGAGTTCAAGATTAACTGTTATCTACCATCTATGGGCCACACTTGCCAAAGCTACATGCCATTGAAATGGAGAAGTTACTCATGAGCATATAAACTACTTCACGCCAGAGTAAAACATAAAGGAATAGAAGGGTACGGCTCATGGAGCTGAGGGTTTGGGACTATATCCCTTAAGAGTCAAGATTTGAGTCAATGATAAATGACGACGTTTGTGTCCGCTCGTTATCTTCTCAGATCAAGATTCTGAAAATTATATACCAATCCGAAACTGGTCATACACTATGAATTGCTCTGCACTACTTCACCCATGTATATACTTACGTGGGCAAAATAGTGGGGGGCATTTGTTCCCGCCAAAAATTTCTGCACAAAAGAGCCCAAGGTATCAAATGGCAGCGATACGCTTAAGAAAATATGAACATGTATTTTTCAGGCTGTATTTTGACAAACTCCCGAATGATAAATAGAAAAATTCTGATAGTATTGAAAGTATCTCGAAAAAACCTTTGATTTGATATATTATGGGCCTCATAATTCATCCGGGATCAAAAGTTATGAGCAAATGTCTATACACATGTGATCTATGGAAGAAAATGCGAACCAGTATTTTCCGAGCTGTATTTTGACAAAACCTACAATGAGAAACAGCTAAATTTTGATTGTATCGAAAGTGTCTCAAAAAATCTTTCGATTTGATATATTATGGGCCTCATAATTCATCCGAGATCAAAAGTTATGTGCAAATGTCTATGCACATGTGATCTAAGAAAGAAGATGTGAACCAGTATTTTCCGAGCTATATTTTGACAAACTCCGGAATGAGAAACAGCTAAATTTTGATGGTATCGAAAGTGTCTCGAAAAATCCTTCGATTTAATATATTATGGGCCTCATAATTCATTCGAGATCAAAAATTATGAGCAAATGTGCTATGCACGTGTAATCTAAAGTAATGCTCTATTACATGGGGAATGCATTTTTAGTCCCAAAAAAAGATATGGCTTTTCTACCACTCCCATATAAATAAGAGGGGATACCTCTTAGAAAGGGTGGAGTTCAATCCACAAAAGGATTCAATTCTCAAAGGAGCTTAGTTCTCCAAAGGAGCTTAGTTCTCCAAGATAGGAGTATGGTCCTCCCCATAATGCGCATATGCTCAAGCGCCATGTGCGTTACATGCAACACACGTGTGCCCGCCCTGCGCGCACCACATGCAACACACGTGCGCACCACATGAGAACATTTAATAATATTAAAAGGAGCTTAGTTCTCCATAGGAGCTTAGTTCTCCAAGATAGGAGCATGCTCCTCCCTATAATGCGCATATGCGCAAGCGCCATGTGTGCTACGTGCAACGCACGTGTGCCCGCCATGCGCGCACCACGTGCAACGCACGTGCGCACCACATGAGAACATTTAATAATATTAAAAGGAGCTTAGTTCTCCGTAGGTGCTTAGTTTTCCAAGATAAGAGCTTGCTCCCCCCATAATGCGCATATGCGCAAGCTCCATGTGCGCTACGTGCAAATATGTGCATCCAACACGTGCGACGTACGTGCGCGAATGCAAAGAAGCCTTTTTCAGCAACGAGAAGCTTAAGCTCCAGCCTGTTCTTTCCCTCTAATGAGTGGGACTTTGTTCAAAGGGTACATCCCTCCACACCTTCGATATATGGCACTGTAATCTCTCAGTGTCGTCGGAGAGGTGGTGGGTCCCAACGACCAATGATCTTTGTTTTCAGTAAAAAAAAAAGGAAAAGAAACATACAGAGTGAAAAGAGAGAGAAAAACCCTCTGCAAGACTTAGCCCAATTCTGGCCATAAGTCCTCAACTTAAATTAAATTGAGCACATCTGCTCACAAATATTCAACAGATCTTAGTCCCAAACCGGACTCCAGATCTTTCAAACAATTCACACCGGTTTGAGGGTACATCTCGTTATTCCTCTGATATCTGTCGTTGTAATCCTTCAACGTCGTCAGAGAGGTGACGGGTCCTGACAACCACATATTACTATGGACGATGGAGTTCTTAAACTCATGGACTATGATGTCCTTAACCTCGACCGTGATGTCTTTAAACTAACATCGGACCGTGGGGTCCTCAAACCCACGGACTATGATGTCCTTAACCTCGACCGTGATGTCTTTAAACTAATATCGGACTGTGGGGTCCTTAATCCCACGGACTATGATGTCCTTAAACTCGACCGTGATGTCTTAAAACTAATATCGGACTGTGAGGTCCTTAAACTCATGGACTATGATGTCCGTAACCTCGACCGTGACGTCTTAAAACTAACATCGGACTGTGGAGTCCTTAAATCCGCGGACTATGATGTCCTTAACCTCGACCGTGATGTCTTTAAACTAACATCGGATTGTGGGGTCCTTAGACCCACGGACTATGATGTCCTTAACCTAGACCGAGATGTCCTTAAACTAACATTGGACCACCATGTCCTTAAACTGGTAATCGATCGCAATGCCCCTAAACTAAACAATAGAGCCTAAATGCTCTCTTGTTGGATCTAAATGATCCTGTTAAGTTGATCTTAGTCTAGAAATTAGACTAACGTATCCTTAACACACGTTTAAGTTGATCTTAGTCTCAAATGAGGCTAACGTATCCTTAAAGCCAACCCCCAAACCCAAATCTAAGAAGATAAGGATTTGGACTAATTCACGCCCTACGGGCGACAACATACATTAGTCTCTGTATACAATCCACGGGCAACCAAAAACAAAACAAACACCCACAACATGAAGTGACCATCTGGAGTAGGAGAAAGTTGTTACCGCGATGCGGTAGCGTAATTAACCGCAGGGGCCTGCGCTTGCAGGGAAGAGCGTCCCCACAATCAAAAACCCCTCAAACGAGGGGGAATCTGACGAAGTATGCTACATCGGTCGCATCCGTTTAAACCTTCGATACATGGTTCCATAAATCAACTTGGCATCTTTGGAGAGGTGGACGGATAGCACCAATTAGCATCTACCCCGAATTTCAGGTAAGACGAACCTGCGCGGTCGCGTTTCTATGTTTGGAGGGGAACAGGTGGGTTATAAGTACACTCTTCAGTCAAGTGGGATGGATCCGAACAGCACGCGCATATAGTGCCGGGGGGTAAAGAAGGGGAAGGAGAAGGCGATGAGAATTTGCTCTCAATTGCTTCTAGTTTTCGTGTATTTGTTGCCATTTTGGCTTTCATTATAATTGACATATCAAGTTGATGAACGCTTGCCCTAGACAGACCGGAGGAAGTAGATGAAGTGGACGAAGTGGTCTGTCTAGTGCTTTCCCACTGAAGCGTTTGTTCAGCAAGATCGTCAAGAAATTGCCAAGCTTCCTCATAAGATTTGGTTAGGAAGTGGCCTTGACAAATGGTCTCCAGCAACTGCTTAGTTGCTGGGTTCTGTCCTTCGTATAAGGTCTGGCAAAGTTGCCATCTCTCAATACCGTGATGAGGACACTGAACAAGAAGGTCTTTGAATCATTCGAAACACTTCCAAAACGGTTCGGAAGGAAGCTGGGAAAATTGGTTAATTTCATTACGTATTCTCGCGGTCTTGTGTTGTGGGTAAAACTTTTTAAGAAACGCTTTAACAAACTCTTCCCAACTGTTTATGGAATGTGATGTGGTGCTATACAGTCACTTTTCAGCTAGGTCACACAAAGTGAAAGGAATGACTTGTAGCCTTATAGCATCATCGGACAGGTGAGTGGTCTTCATCATTGCACAAATATTCTGGAATTTGTTAATGAAGATATAGGCATCTACGGATTCCAGCCCATGAAATTTGGGCAACATATTGATGAAATGGGGCTTAATTTCAAAATTATCCCCATTTATCGGCGGGAGTGAAAGACAAGTAGGAAGTGCGGAGCGGGTGGGACAGAAACGATCCTGCAGCGCGATTCGCTGTGGCACTTCACCAGGAGGTTGTTGCGGGTTATTCGCACCCAGTTGAGGTGGAATCGGTCCCGAGGTAAGTAAAGGGTTGTTAGGATTGAATCCTGACATCTCTTTAGAAGATGATGAATGTGAAGATGAAGGTAAAGATGAAAAAGAAGTGGAGGGAGTTTCGACTTCGGAGTCGAGCGCGTCATCAGTAGCGATTAATGAGACACAGACTAGGCGGGCGCTAGTGTCCCTAGTCCAACCGGACATACACTAAATGAGTTGTAGTATAGTCAAAACGTAGAATGTGAGGGTAAGAAAACGTCAGAGGGGAAATGTGAATGAAGGTTGGGTGCAATGGAATTCTAGCAACAAACGGCAAGTTTTTGTAAAAATTTTGTTTTGTGTTTTTTTTATTTTTTATTTTTTATATCTTTTTTATAAAGAGTTTTGCAAAAAAAAAAAACTTGTACGGAACTACGACACACTTTCAAACAGTCACAATTTAAGCATGCACAATCAAGCTTAGAGCTAGGGTCTCCTAAGTCAACTAGACTGCTCCTAACTGGCCCAAAGCGACAAGTTGTGAGATATCCCTCAAATCGCCTCTTCACCGCCAATTGTGGCCAGGTAAGCACAAATGAAGAAAGGAGGGTTCTGCTCATGAATTACCGTGAGACGGGCCTTTTAAAGTTACCTTTCTCACTTGTCTAGCCTAGGCACCACAAAGTCAGGTTTAGATAAACGACTGAATGCCCACAACCTTCCTCTGTCCTAATGAGCACGACAGTCCTTAATTGGCTGAGTCTAGATATTTTTAATTATCTTAATGGTGATGCATATGCTTTTGTGATTTCTGGGGTCTTAGGAAGGGTAATGAAATCACTACCCAATCTGGATTGGTGTTATAGCCCCTTAGATTCCGTTTTAAATATGCAAAGCAGTAACAAACAAAATCTAAAACACTTCCCAAAAAAATTTTCTTTTTATTTGCGGCGCAAAGAATCCTGCATAAAATGATTTATTGGAGAGGGAGAAGAAGTTTTGCGTAAAGAACCCTGCAGGAATGTTTTTTAGTGGAGTGGAGAGGGTAGGAGGAGAAAAGGTATACTCACGGAGAGTTATAAAACAGGTGACGTCACTTATTTGACCGCGGTTCCGCGGTCAAACTCCTGATTTAGCCGTGGTTCTGCGGTGGTTCAGTTAGATCAGGCCGTCAAAACTTTTCTGTGTGCTGTTATGGTTCTCCTCTATTTGTTCAGTTCCTCTGTTTCTTGATTTGTTCACTGGGCTTGCTCCAGATCTGAATCAGTCTGTCTTCTTTTCCTACACAATTCACATAAAACCAATCAAAAATAACAAGATGATTTTTTTTAAATATTTTTTATTTATTCAATTTTTATATTTTTTATTTAATTAACCCGAAATTACAAAAAGAAATAAACTACTGTTTTCCCGGCAACGGCGCCATTTGATTGATGTGCTACTTACGTGTGCGTTTTAAAATTAAGAATACCGCAATCAAGACGGTGTCGCTTGGTAGCTAGCCGGTTGAGTACGGGTCGATCCACAGGGAAAAGGTGTTCTTTTCTTTAAGTGCTAACGAGTTAAGTCCTATCTTTTGTAGGTTTTCTTTTACTATCTAAGAATGAGAATAAATCGATTTAAAAGGCTTGCTAGGGTTAGGATTAGGTTAGTTCGAATTAAGGATTCTTATCACTTCTATCAATGCCCTAGTTACAAATATAGGTGTTAGGGTAATAGTTAACAACGTGGATTAGCACGACTAGGAAGAAACTTAGTTTCTTCCTTTTGGTCCTTGTCCGTCCGTTCTTAACTCTTAACCCTAACCTCCAGTTAATTTAACCACAACCGGTCTAACTAGGGAATCACCACTATCTTATAGGATAGGGTGCCGTAGTGAGTGGTGTGTGGTTGAATTAAAAAGAGTCCGTATTTTTAAATTATATGGCAAGGAAAGCAGTGAGAGAGATTTCCTTCTCTCAAACCTTCCCTATCCTAACCCTAACAAGTGAATAATTACTCACTCATTAGGAAAGTGACAATCAAATTCATTTTTATATTTTTATATTAAAAGACTATCTAAGTTGCAGATAATAAAAGAACAGATAAAGAAAATTTCAGGAATTAAATTCGGATAAAAAAAGAATGCAAGATAAAAATAAAAATACCTTTTTTGATGACCTCTCAACAAGTGCATTACAACTGGAATTAAAATTTTAATCTAAGAATTAAAAAGAGGCATGCCTAATTAGGCTTTTAGCTTTCCTATTTATAGATAGGAAAAACCCTAGGTTATAATCTGATACATACACGAGTTTACAAGACTACCCTAAGAAAGCCAGGTCAAAGCACCGACACCCACCGACACATGCGCCGACACGTGCACTATATGGCCGTGGAACTGCGGCAGGAAGGCATGTTTGGCCGCGGTTCCGCGGCCAATTGGTGGGATCTCTGGCTTAGTTCTTCAGGGTTGCTTCATGTTGCTTTTTCCTTCTATTTTCTTCACTTGGTTCCTCAGAATCTCTTCTATTTTCTTCCAGATTTCCAACAGTGCAGAATTATGTGGACTTTTATCGTGAGCTTCGCATTGAAGTCTTGAATCTTGTACCGCCCTTGTGCTTTGTGCATTGAACTGTCTACTGATCTTCATTTGTTCCTTGAGCTGGTAGGCGGTATCATACGGATTCATCTATTGTTGGTCGTAGTCTCACATTTGTAGCGTCTTTTCATGAATTTCACTGTAACGATCTGAGAACCTGTAACCTGCAACTATTTAGCAGACATGAATCAAAAGCACCTATTTATATGTAATATGATTAAGAATGGGTGATATAATAATGCAAAATTCTGATATGAACAGCATACTATTATGTCGAGCAAGAAAGTCCTCTCTATATATGTCCAAGCATCTAATATAATATACATCATATGTACAATAATGGCCTCTAGGGCATACATACAACTAACATCCTGGCTGCTCAATTCTCGATCGCGTGGCTTCTTGGACCCGCTTTGCTGCTGTCGAACGTTTTTTTCCGTTCTTTAGCTTGTTTTTACCTCTGCGTCGGGTTTTCTGTATGACGGGCTGGCGAGGAAGAGCATCGTCATTCTCCGCAACCTGCTGAAAGAGGCACTGCATCCTGGCTTTCTCGTAAATGGCCATTTCATGGTTGTGGTCATCCCAGACCTTTTGACCCGCCTCCCTTATTAGCTTGTCCATCTGTTCTTCAAACGAGAGACTTGGCATTTTTACGGTAGGATCTCGTTTTGGTTCAACCGTAGCGTCTTCTAACAGAGCGTCCCCTTCTTCATCGAAATCATGTATAACGTAGCAGCCATGGAATCGTTCCCGTTTCTTGGATTGAACATATCCAAGCCCGATCGTTTCCATTCTCCCGTTGGGCAATTTTCGCTGAGTTCCGAGGACGTTCCAGTTCCTGTTGTAGAACTGAGCTTGTCGAGCAGTTTGTTTGAAAGGTACACCTTGGCGCCTCAACAACCTTTTTAATTCTTCTGTATAGCATCTGGGCAGACGGATGGGATGGAGCTTGACAAGCGTAGAATCGGCACCATGCCAGATTTCTTTCTCCACTTTTGTTTCCACGGTTCGATAAAAGAGGATCACCTTTTCATCTTTTTGCCTGGGAGGGACGTAGAATGTCTGCAGTTCTTGCACACTATAGGTATCAAGTGCGTCAAGCTCTTTGAAATGATTTTGTGGAACTACGGCGATTTGCAAACTCCGTTCATCGCCAGTGAAGGCTCGTATTGATGGCCGGACCGAGAACACTACATTGACTTCGTCTTCAGAGTCACTGCCAAAGACCAAAATAGGGATGGACGGTCCTGGTTTGGTGTATTGGGGCGGCTCTGAATAAACTATCTCTTCTTCCTCCTCGGTATCGCTCCCAAAGACCGGAATAGTGGTGATAGCCTTTTGCTTATCCTCCGGCTTATGGCATCTTTCTATGTCTTCAAAGTCTGGTAAGAAATACTTTGCATCTTCGTATTTTCAGACTTCATTCATGGAGAATAGGTTCAGTTCCCCTGTCACGGTATACTCGAGACCATCCTTGAAATACTTCATACACTGATGTTGTGTGGAAGGGATGATGTTGTACTCGTGTAACCAAGGTCTTCTGAGTAAAGCGTTGTAATAAGTCTTGGCGTCAATGACGTGGAACTTGATGTCAGTGACGAGTAGCCCAAAGCGTAATGTCAGTATCACAGACCCGAGCGTCTGTGATGACTGGGAGTCAAACCCGGAGATGGTGATTTTATCCCGAGCGAGGTACTGAATGCTCATGCAAATCACATTCAACACTCTTACACTGAGAAGGTTGACGGTGGACCCATTGTCGACCAGGATTTTGCCTATCTTGATGTCATGACAGTATCCGGTGACATATAGGGGATGGTTGTTCTCGCACGTCCCGAGGAGGAGGTCTTCATCACCGAAAGTGACGTCAGCAGTGTGCACTTCTTCTAGTTCGTCCTTCATCTTTTCTTCGGCGAGGAAAGCTTAAAACTGCTCGGGCTCTTGTAGTTCCTTGATCAAAGAATCTCTTACCTCTTTAGATAACAGAAGGGCGTCGAGAATACTTAGTTGCGAGGGTATCTTCCTCAGGTATGCCAGAACGTTGTAATCCACCTTGTTTTTCTTTGGCGGGTCCTTGGCTGTCAGCTCTTTGACGACTTGATCATCGAGGGCGATATCATCTTTTTTGTTCGATCCCTTGTTTGTGGGTCCGAGATTCTTTTTGGGTAACGTGCGACTACGTAGCTGAATGTTCTCGCAGGTCTTCATCTCTTCTGTTTTGGAGATGGACTCCTTGAAGAGAGTGCCGAGGGCTATTTCTTCATTGAAATCGCTCCCGAAGGTGAGAACTTGCGATCCTTCGAAATCAACCATGTGACAGTTGCTGGCAATTCTTTTGCGCTCATCTATCATGCTTCTCTGCTCTCAATGAGTTTTGCGCTTCATCCGCTTGAAATGCTGTCGATGAGCAACGTATCCCTGCCACCAATTTTTAAAGGCATTGGACTCTTCAGTATGGTGCGCGATCCTCCGATGATATAAGCAGTAGTTTGGACGTGTATTTAGCCCGTCGGGGAACGTATTTTCTGAAGTGTCTTCTTTGGAAGGTGGAATCTTCATTCCCATCGACAGGGCTTTAGCGAATTCCTTCCTTGTCATAAATCTGCTTTTGCTGGCGGCAGAACTGCTTCCATCCGGTTGGGGTACTTCAACCCTTTTGTCCAGCCGTCGGCGCTTGGCTTTCTTAAATATGGCCATTTCGCACTCTCGATCAGCTTTTCTCTTTTGACAGGCCTCATTCAGCAACATGTCAATCATCTCGTCTGACGGTTCTAGGAGTTCAGGTTCGGGATCTGCCCCCAGTTTCTCTACATCAGGAGCTTCTTCACCATCTATTGACGAGTGAGAGATCATGTGGCAGCTCACCACATAATCCTCGGGTTCTTCTAAAGAATTTTCTCCTTCATCAGCGTTATCGGCTTCATTCTCATGAACATGCTTAAAGAATTCGTCCAATGTGATTGGGGTCCTTGCCCTCTGGTTATATTCTTCCAGTGCATCAATGTATTAATGCAGACCTGTACGGCTATCGTCGGGTTGGACGGGCTTCTTGGCCTTTTTCTTTTTCCTTAAAGACTTAGGAGGCTTGACTTGAATGTTTTATCCACCATCACCAACTTTCAGCGTTGGGCGCAGCTTCAGCATCCCCTTAATAATCTCGGGCTCCATTGGGCTCTTCCACCTGATCGCCGGGCATGTTTGGAGATCCTTCAGCATTCTTTTTTTTGGCTGAAAGAGCGACCTCCCATGGAGTTTCTTCTATAAAAGAGCATAATGCCCCCGGCGTGTCCACCTTTTTAAGAGCGTGCGGCTGGGGCGGGCTTACTTTCCAATTCTCAGACAGTGCGAATTTGCCCTGTTGGTATTGATCCTCGATCCAGCCTTCAAAGACGAAGCAATCTTCGATTGGATGGCCTATTACTCGATGATAGGGGCAGTAATTGGAATTGTTGACATCACCGAGCTGCAGTGGGCGTTTTGGATCCGGCAAGGTGATGAGCCTGTTGCGCACCACCAGCTTGAACAGTCTCCTCGTTTTATCCCGGGGAAACAAATAAGGGCGCTTCAGCTTCTCGTTAAAGAATTGTTGTCTCTCGTCTTGGCGATCAGTTGGTTTTAGACCACTGGGCTATTGCTGAGCATTGGCGATGAAGGTCGCTTTCCCTTTTCCCTTTTCGTTTCGAGGTTCTACCTTCGAAGAGGGAGGCTTGTGGCCTATCTGGTCCATTTGGGCCAGCTTGTCAATCAAGGCCTGAAAAGTAGTCGGCTTGAAGAACATTATGAATTGAGATATGGTCGCCTATGGATCGAGGGTTCCCACAAACATGCCCACTGCAGGAGCTTTCTCTATGCGTTGTTCATATTTTGACCATAGATTTCGCCATCGAATGGCGTATTGAACCCAGGTTTCACCTGGCTTCACCCTGGCATAGATCAATGCCGTGATTGGGGTACGCTCGCTAGCGCTGGCGAAACGCTGGGTGAATAGCAGTTCCATCTCCATAAAAGTTTTTACAGAGTCGTTGGGAAGCTCTGAATACCATTCGAATGCCGTCTCTGCCAAGCTGCCGACAAATTGGCGAAGAAGTAGCTTATCGTTACCTCCAGTGTTGCCACACAGAGCCCTAAACTGGGCGACGTGCTGATGGGGATTGCCGGTCCCCTTATATACGTGGAACTTAGGAATCGTGTATCCTGGCGGGTACTTAATCTGATCGTACCATCCTGGATATGGTCGCCCGGTTCTGACGACTTGGCCAGTTGCTTCATTTTCCTGGTGAGCTCGTATCTGTTGAGCTATATAGTCGTCAAGGGCGGCTTTGGAGATAGTCTCCTCCTTGGCTGCTGAACAAGCAGGAAGAGGGTTTGATGTCTCCCCTCAGTCGTCTTCAAGGATAATTGGAGGGTCTTCAGCTGGAGGATCCGGCAGTAACATCATCCCGACCATATCTTGGAATAAAAGTGCCATTTTTTTTATGTTGGCCGCTTGTTCCGCGGCCACTTTGTCTTTCCTCTCGAGCATTCTTCGGAGCAATTCGGTATCGGTTTCCTGTTCTTAGCGCTGCTCTGATGATGTTTCCGGGCTTTCTTTTGGCCTAGTGAGTGCGGCCATCTTCGTCAGCATCTCTTGGGGCTTTTGTTGTTGTTGCTCCTGAGCTTATTTACGGATTGGGTGAGAGGTCGGTGACCCGTAGAAGCACGGCTTTCTTCTTTTCTGGAAGCCAACAAAACAGTGTGCACCACCATGCCCCCAGACTTGGAGCGTTTAGGTTCAATGTCCTTGCGATTCGTGACAGATGTGTTGGATATATGTATGCCCTAGAGGCCATTATATGATAGTGGATGTATTTATACATGTATATATTCAGTGTACATTCTTGCTCGACATGATAGTATGCTATCTGGTTCTTCTTTATCTGACATGTTGATTTGATCATGCATTTATTCATTCACACATGTTGATAAAGCCCTGAGGATATTGGCTTGACTACAGTGATTATGATAGAGATCATACTAGTGGGACATCTGTAGTTTATAAGCATATCCTGGAATGTCCCTAGTCGTAGGTGTATCGAGACAGGGCATCGATATACCAGAGTAGACTAGCGTATATGATACTAGACCCATATGATGGGCGATGGATGTTCCCACATTCATCGATGTTTGACATCGAGATCGTATACGGGTGCTCAGTAGTGACTGGGTACACTGGACGGACTCGCCGAGAACTCCTATATAGAATTATATCTATCGTCGGATAGCAGTTCTCAGGTGACACTGGTGCAGGTTAGTCTGTAGACCCGAGATCGTCAAAGAGTCTTGTGTGTTCTCCCACTGTACTTTGATTACCACCCTACCACGGCTTTACTGAGTCGTGCAAATAGGTGGCCGTTGGTTACAGTCCCGAGACACACAAAGGCGATGAGCGATAGGAGGGGTTTCGTCTCTCCCGGTATTGGGAGTTGATGCTGTGTTGTTCCCGACTGGCTATATCAGTAAGTCCCTGGCCAGGGCTGTTGAGATTTACTGATAAGTGTTATTAGTAGTTTCTCGATCTGTTATAGCCCATTCATCGGCACGACTTATTGAGTTATTGGGGTCGATGTTACCATCCCTAGACTTGATATGCAGCATATCTGATGAAGAGACTGGACTGTACGGTAGTGTTGTCGGTTGGCTCGACGGGAGTTGTAGCAGGTTCGCTTGTTTTCTTCTGATCGCTCAATACCCGGGTGGCCGTTACGTTTAGCTGACCGCTAGCGGTTTGGGGGGTGCTTTATATGATCATCACCCACTGCCAGCGTATTGACGAGTCTTAGAGTCCCACAAAGGAGTTACCTAGTCCAGACAAAACGTTGTGGTGCGCATATGCGATATGCGCATGGACCCGGTTAAAATGCGCGTATGAGATACCGTATATTAATCGGGCGGCTTGCTTTTGGTCAGGTCATATGTGATATGACCGGATTGCTAAATCAAGTGTTGATTTATTATTTGACCATTAGTTTCTTACTAGAAATCCTTTCTTGTCTTTTTGGGTATATGCATGCATGTATGCATTCATTCTTGTTCATGCACATATGGATGTGCATGCACACATACATCCATACATCTTCTTATCATGGTTGATTATATACTAGATGGTGGCAATATAAGACTCATACACTTTGTAAAATATATAGATATTAGTTTTGGAAAAGAGAAATGAAAATAGAAATTGATTCATGATTTAATGCTTTACTCTTTCTTTAACCCTTTGTGTTAACCATGATTTATTTTCTATGCTCATTTTTGTTCCAAAATAAAATATCTAAGATATTTTACAACCATGGTTTAGAATGAGAGAGTGAAAATATATATATTTTCATTTTCTCATTTTCTAAACAAGCTTATCATTATCTTGAGCTTAGAAAGCCATCATCTTCTTCCTCCTTTCTCTCTTGCTCTCTAGTTCTTTCAAGTAAGCAAAAGAGTAATCAAGTTATGATTTTGAAGTGAGAAAAGCTACCACAATACCATTCTACACTAGTCTTGCCCACTTGTGAAGAATGTTAGCTTCCATTTTCTTCTCTTGATCTTGTGAAGTTACAAGCCTGGACAAAGCGGACTCCGGGTGGATCATCATGGACCTAGAGGAGCTCAAGCGGACTTTTTCCAACCCTCAAGTAGCCAAGGAGTCTAGCGTAGGGAGCTACAAAGGTTGTACTCTCAAAACCCTAGTTTTTCCTACTTGTGATGATGGACTTGTAATGAAACCCTAAATTTTCTAGCATGATTCTTTGTATGTTCACTTAGCACCTTAAAAAATTTAATCTTTGGTACATGTGATGCTTCCAAACCCTTCATGAGGTGCTAGGTAAACCTAACAATGGTATCAGAGCCGACCTAGAACTTTGGGCATCGCTTTAACGAAGTCAAAACTCCGATCGAACCAAAATACGGATTTTTGGGTCACTCTCTGGACAATTTTTCAAACTGTGTTATTTTCAGAATTAATAATATGCAAAAAATTCAGCAGGTAAATCTAAGAACTACTGTAAAAAACGATGCAGTGAACAGTACTTCCCACCGTGGAACCGCGGCCAGAGCTTGCTTACGCCGCGGTTCCGCGGCCGTACACATGAATCAATGCATGGTTTTTGTACAGTAATGCTTATAACTGCTTGTTGATATTTTTGGGTATTTTTAATCTTGTTTAAGTGTTATTTGTTCTGGAGATTGTTTTGGAGTCAGTGATTCGATTGGAATTTTGATTTCGTGTCTTTTCCGGGTAATTAAGAAAGTATTAAAATGTTCAAACGAGTATCATTAACTCACTTTTTCACGGGGTTTGAATCTTTCGGAAGCACGTGCAAGTTAAGTGGTGGACCCTCTAGAAGACAACAAACCTTAACTCGATTTTGTGACCGTCTTGAATTGCCTTTTGAACCTTAGGGTTTGGGGCAGTACGGCGTGCCACATGTGAGGCGTTGGCTTGACCCTTCTACGGCTGGACCACTGCTACTGTGTCACATTCTGGTATTTTTGAACTTCGCTCAAGTGTTGAGCTTTAGGGAATTTTGGGTATTTGATCATTCGTTCGAAAACTTTAATACTGTCTATTTATCAGGAATGTGATACAATATGTGGAATTCATATAGTTAGGCATGAAATGCGAGGTATGTGATATCTCGGATTTACGATGTCTAAAGAGAATGTGGATTCCAAATATTGTAGTTTTACACTTTCTTTTCTGTGACCGTAAGTGTAGTATGTCGCTTATCGCCGGTTTCGTTGCTATACATCAACGATAGTCGAGGTACGCATACTTGCTTACGTTGATGATATATGATATTATGTGTTGCTGAGATATGATGTGCAGGATTGTTGCGATTGAATAGCCGGGGGGGCTTATGTGAGACGAGAGTTTTATTTTTCATTCATGTAAAATTCAAATGTAATGTAATATTCTTTTATTTGGGGCACTTCCGGGCTGAGATTGATGTCACCAGTGTTGTATATTATTTACTTTTCCGCATTAGGATAGACCCAAGGAGGGTAGCACAAGTGACCGGGTTCTGGGGTTCAGTGGGAGGCCATCTCGAGGAGTCGAGACCGGGTCTCCTAAACTCCAGGATTGGTAGGGTCGCTTGCCGCTCTCGTAGGGGTCTAGGGGTGTGGGCTTCGCTATTCATCGCGACTGTGGAATCCGTATTTTCTATTGTTGGCTAAATACTAAATACGGACGTCCTAGTATATCCCACATTATATATATGTTTCTGCAGCCTGTGTTCTGTGATATCTAAGACGAATGATATATTATATATGAGATATATAGTAGACGTTGCTTATGTTTTATACCCGCGCTAGTCCCGTCTCGATATGCCGTTAGTTAAGTAACCTAACGGTGCATAACGGAACATTGCAGCGAATGCGGATGGCATAAGCGTACGTTGTATTTTCGTTTCTTTTCTGTGATTGGCTTAAAGACTTAAATGATGGGGCTACATTAATATGATTAATGTAAAGAAAATAAATCTAAAAAGATATTGTAGAATCGGATTTGAAAAACACTCGGCTCTTTATGAAAAAGCTACTTTTCAAAACTGCGGAGCACAAGCCACTCCTTTTGAAAACCATTTGATTCTACGACGATATCAAGTTCAAAGTGTTAAAGATTTTCTTAAAAATCATCCACAACCCTCCGTCATTTTAGGAAGTAGAGTACTTAGTATTCGTGCTACGTTTGTTGACTTTAGTTAAGGCGTAGTGTACGGTAGCTAAGTGATGTCTTCCTACACTGCATATGATGCAGATTAATTAGGACATTCATGCGACTTTGTTGACCATAGTTAAGGGTCATATGGGTGGGTCTAATTGATCAAGAAATGACGGGTAGAACTTGACTGGTGCTTATGATTTGTTGACCATAGTTAAGGTCATAAGTACTAGGGGTAAAAATCATATCGGGAATTTCAAGTGTTGAGATTTGCAATGAGATTGCATACCTTCCATATGATGGTTGGATCCCGATCCCACTGTTGGCAATAGTTGCTCCCAGGAGAGTTTTGCAGTTTACAATTAGCTAACTCATTAGGTGTCTAGAAAGGTGTTAACGGGGCTACGCCTCTAAGAAAACAAGGTTTACTTTAATTAGGTCCGTGCGAAAGCACGGGGAACCTCCCTCAAGTACCGACACTGGCCTGGCTGAACGGTTAGCGAAGTTGTAGACTGTAATTAATCCTGGCTAGTTTTCTTTTTAAGGTTTGAAAGAAAAACTTGATTAAATCAGTGGGAGACATCGATTAGACAAGATAATAACCAATCTGATCTTTGCAAGAGCTTTCGCTGAGTGTATTCTTTTCTCTCTCTTAATGGCAGATACCAATGACTGGACTCAAGCTTCTACTAGATAAAAACAAACTGAATGGGACCAACTATAAAGATTGGCTGAGGAATATGAAAATAGCCTTGACTTATGATAAAGTATCATATGTCCTCACGGCTTCAGCCCCGCCTGTCCCAGGTCCAAAATCCTCAGTTGCGGACAAAGAAGTCCGCAAGACATGAGAAGCTGATTGTGCCACGGCCAAATACCTCGCGCTCGCATCGATGGACAACACACATCAAAAGCAGCACGAGAATATGGACATTCAAGCCATATTTCTCCATACAAAGGAGTTTTATGGAGAGCAATCCCGCGTATTACGATACGAAGCATCAAAGAAATTGTTTCAGATACGAATGGCCCCTGGCACATCAGTAGGAGACCATGTTCTGAAGATGATAGCTCTCATAGAAGAGCTTGAGGACCTCAGATGGACAATGGACAATGAACAATATACGGATATTATTCTGCAGTCCCTCCCCTCCACCTTTACTCAATTCATAGTTAACTTCAACATGCACAACATGGAGAGGGATCTACCTGAACTCCTTAATATGTTAAGGAGTGCAGAGAGCACACTGAAATCAGAGAAAACTCCCGTTATGACTGTTGGACAATCTTCCTCTTCCCGCCTAAAGGCTAAGGCCAAGGGAAAGAAAAAGAAGAAGCCCACCAATCCTAAGGGTGGAGTTAAAAAGGTTAAGGGGAAGGAAAAGTCCAAAACTGGAGAATCGGGAAAAGGTGAATGTTTTCATTGCCACAAAACAGGACATTGGAAGCGCAACTGTACGGAGTACTTAAATCTCAAGAAGAAGCATGGGGATGCTTCCGCTTCAGGTGTGTTTGTGACAGAAAACTGCTTTTCAATAAACTCTGCTTCCTGGGTATTAGATAACGGTTCGGGTTCTCAAATTTGCAATTCTATGCAGGGGCTGAGAAATAGCAAGGTTTTGAAGACAGGTGACCATACTCTCCGCGTTGGAAATGGTTCCAATGTACATATAGTCACAGTGGGAGAGTATCACTTGGGGTTGCCATCTGGGTGCATATTGTAAGTGCACGGCGGCACCCCGGCCGTCAATCCGACGCAGGAATGCGGAAGCGGTGATTTACATTAACTTTTCAAACCGGCACCACCACGCACTATAAACCCGGATCGTGCCATTAAACTAGTCCTAGCTAACTACAAGATGGGAAGAGAGATATACCGAGTGATCCGTGTCCTCCGGTCTTCTCATCGTCGTCCCGATCTCCCCGCGGAATCTCCGGTCTCCACCTCTTCGCCGGAAGGGCACCACGTCGCGGGCTCCCACCTCTGGTCCAAGGCAACTCGGGAACGAAGTTGGCGAGTCGACATGCCCAAGATTTGCTGTAGAATGTAGTGTGGAACTTGTGTCTCATTGGGGTTGTGGAGGTTGCCATATGGTGGAGGAAATGATATAAGCTTTTGGAGATGGTGTTATGGGATTTTTCCAAAGCCAAAAGAGAACAAAATCACACATATCAAAATTTGGACAGCCCCCCCATGAGCTTGGCCGGCCATGGCATATGAGGAAATCAAAAAGAGAGAGAGGAGAAAAGAATGAAGGAGCCAAACAATAATGCAAGAGTGAGAAAAGGTTATCATGATCAACCATGATCACAAAACAAGTTCAACACTTCAAATCAACCATCATGAACCCAAAGTCAAGCAATGATGAAGTCAAGAAAGTCAAGGTCATGGTGCAACCATCATGACACTACAATGTGCAAAGACAACCCTCCAAAATGCTTATTTGCACAAATGCAAATAAGCCCTCCTCCACCAATCTTCAGCCAATGAAAGATACAAAGAAATATGGCAGAAACGGAAAACAAACTGAGAACTCCAAAAAACTGATCCCGTAATAAATTACTGGAAAACCCCGCTACTGCGCATACACACCCGCATCTGTATTCCGACCGAATACAAATGCAATGAGACAAAATATACACTGTACAATACTAGGATCTGGCTTAAACCAAAGCCTTCCAGTATTAACCATCCGATCCTGATCCGTGCAATGCCGCACGTATCTGATCGAACCCTGCCATATCTCCATACGGCCTCTACAGCGTTTCGCCCGAAAACTTGAGCAACTGAATGTGGGGGACACTAAAGACTCGTCAATACTATGGCTGTGGATTTAACCAGTAGCACGTCAGAGGTATTAGCCATACGTGACGGGCTACCAGCTATTGACCAAAAGGAACGTCGATGAGCGAACTCATCCTGACACCCTACTGAGCCTGTCAGTGACAATATCAGTACAGTTCGGTCCGTTCGTTTATGAGCATCGCATGGCGGGCCTAGGGGGTTGGTAAAAGTCAGACCCCCAAAAGCGGTACAAGTCGTGTCAGAGATCAGCCCAGAACACCCTGAGATACTACTGGAATACCTACCAGTGAATCTCCTGCCTTGGCCAAGGACTTCATGTAATGGCTCTCCTAGATACAGCGCGACCTCACCCCCAATACCGGGAGAGACGAACCCCCGAAGATCCGCTCACTGCCTCCATGTGGCTCGGGACTGTACCCAACTAAAACTTGTTTGCACGTCTCCTTTGAGCGTGGTAGGGTAGTAATCAAAGTACAGTGGGAACTCACACGAGACAAATGACGATCCCCAGGTCGATGAACTAACCTGTACTCATGTCACCAGGGAACTGCTATCTGACGTTAGGTATAAGACCAACTAGCATGTTCCCGGCGAGTCCTGTCCGGTGTACTCATAACCCAATGAGCACCTGTATACATCTTAGGTGAACCAACTGACACCAGTGGCTTGTGAGACCGGCTACCGCCCCTCGTCGGGGTCTCGACTGTATACACTAGTCTACTCTGGAGTATCGATGCCCTGTCTCGAAACTCCCATGACTAGGGACCTTTTAAGGATGTGCTTATAGACTACCAGCTCCCACGTATATGATCGCCCTCATACTGCTGGCCGTCAAGCAAGAATCCTAGGGGCTCTATTAACGTGTAATAGTGACATGTCAGGTCACCTAAAGCAGTACACGATGATAAAGGTAAACCAGATAGCATACTATCATCTTGAGTAAGACTGTCTTACCGGGATAGGTCCTCCCTCAATCATTGCAATCACGTGCCTGTGATCCAATAATTGACTCTGAGGGCACTATCTCCAACAATCTCCCACTTGCACTCAAGGCTAATTATTGCGATGTCGCATACTCACAGCCCGTGTGATACCGAACACCCAACTCCTCTACTAGTCAGTCTCACAAAGCTCGTTTGCGAAACCATTGCGTTCGAGGAATAGCCTCAGTGAGTGGATCCGCTCTGATGTTTCTTTCTATGTCTCTCTATATCTCAAGTTCGCGGAGAAAGCCATCTCCCAAAATGAGCAATACCTATCTTAGAATGTGTCTGGATGTCTGATGGGACCTAGCTCATAAATGAACTCCAAATCCAAACTTCTTAGACTGTATCGTCAACTGAACTTAATCAGTATCCTGCGCCATGCCCCCTCAGTATTGCCTTGGACCACCTGTCCAAAATACTGCCCCTCATCAGAAGGAAAACTATAACTCTGACAACCTCCCTGTCGTCCAGGTCACCTTGGACGCCTGGAATGATAACTGTCTCCCGAATGAGGCTGTCGTTATCATATCCCTAGAACATCCACTTATGTTCTAAAATTGCTTTCGACTGTTTCTCCAGGATTGGATTAATATCAACTTATTGCATCTACTGCAAGAACAGCATCTGGTGTGGTACTTGATATCTCATGATTGATTCAATTGCCTAAGCAAGTGATGTGCCAATCATGCACATCCCTCTCCTATTTAGTCTGTAAGACACCTTTAGAGAGGGTGACTCCATCACCTGCAGGTACACTACCATGCCTGGAGTCATCCATTCTAAATACTCTTAGAATGCTGTCTAGGTACCCTTAATTGGGAGACCACCCAAATCTAGATCTAAAACCATAGATCTAGTAACCAGTATGTCTGATATAATGTCCAAGTCCCATGTGGAGAAACCACTGTGTGACGACCAAAGTATAACCGATCGTAGTATAGGAATTTCACTTCCTACTCTGTGTATGTCATCTAAATACCATGACATCACACCCTACTACCTTCTCAACTGATCCATCCCCTATTCTGATGAAGTCAAACCTATGACTGTCACATCAGAAATTGATGATCTATCTCCGCTATATCTGCTTTAGTCTATAAATAGACATAAGCTACCTGTCCACCAATGCTTCCGCTGCTCCCCCACTGACTACGACAACCCTCTGGTAGAGTCATATAGACGTACACCTCTAAAGCCAGTTCAGAACGACGCTATACTCATCCTCCTGCCGGGTCTCGCATCCTGGAACAACAGCAATGGCAAGTGTGGGTAAACAAGAACCTCCCTGTCACCGTCCTTGAGGCTACCGGAGTACCTCTCGGGTGCCTGAGGTTACCCACCGTATCTGCGGAGTGGCCAATGGAATGTCAAACCAGATTGAATCTTTAGGTTCCTATCAAATCTTCAGTAATCGTTTGTGGTTCTGGAATCACTTCCAGTTCTACCATACTCCCACTACTGTTTTCTGAAAAAATCTATTTTTATTAAAACTATGGCGAGTCTAGAACAATATCACTATTGATCTTCCAGATGGTAGAAAGTAAACCCTCGTCATAGCCTGGGTCAACCCACAAACAGCCATTACAGAAACGTGCCTTGAGTTGTCCAGTGTCTGGTTTTAATCATAAGCCGGACAACACCACGTACCTTAACATCGTTAATATATGAACTGTTCTATATCCAATATAGAACCAGAGGCACTGATTTAATTGAACCAGATTCAAATCATGCAGCTGTCTCCAGTGCATGTCAACTAAATGGAAGAAGGCCGATCAGCGTTACTCAACTTAGGAATGCTTCCAATTATGAGTAACCTGAAAGAGAAGCAAGTTCTCTTAATCATTACTATCAACTGAATACCATACACAAGTATATACATCTTCGATCACCTTGAAGAATCCCGATGCTTGCAACACCTGGTTCTCTACTTTATTCATATACCTATAACTTCTCAAAATTCGGACCATGTGTTTCCACGAAACACCTGTCTAAAAACTAAAGAAGTCATAAGTAAACCGAATATAGTACGAGGACCAACCCCTCTGTCTTAATGGACCCTGGACAACATACAATACTCTGTATAAGTCCCTTGAGTCTAATAACTCATTCCCTGTGTGTCGTAGGTTGAAAACTGTACTTAGGGTTAAGAAGAATTACACCGCTGTTTAATGCTCCTTACCTAACCATCCACTGATATAGGTAAATGTCATAGACATAACTTCAAAAAGGTATATCTCACTCTATGAAAATAGACGTACAGATATATCAATTTGAAATTGGTGCATAACAGCGGATATTCAAAACAAAATATTTGCCGTCCGGCAAACAACCCAGGTGACTTCCTCAAATATCACCGATTACAACGAATCCCGATATAATGAGGATGATCACCCAATTCCCAATAACTTACTCCCACTCATCATCTGTAAAACCATACAGATGTGAGAATCGTACATGGTAAATACATACCCTGGAGTAAGTATCTAATCGGGAAATCAGTTTTTCTATTAACAGTACACAGTGAAACTGAAACATTGAAATGTTTCGATGGGGTATCCTGGTATTCCTAGTAATGCCTCTTCCATTATCCAGATTCACAACTGTAACCGTATATCTCTTTTCCACCTCTCCAAATCCCTTTATATGTCTTTAGTCATTACCTTCTGCACACCCCTTTAGGCCAAATGGTTTTCTTCCTTCCCTACCGTTCGACACCAGCCTATGGTTTAGAAGAAGACTATCCAATAAGCATAATGGGTGTACTTTCCTAATCCTAGGAGCACTCGCAATGCGAGAGAAGGTGAGGATAAAAGACAACCGAATAAACCTTATTCCTATTTCTCCTGAACCAGAATCCATCTCCGAACTGGAACAAGTTCCTTTCGACTTCGTATATAACCATACGATGGAGTATCTAATAAACTGTGGATCTTCGTAGTGATACGGAGTGTTCTGGAGAAATACAAAGGTGATTTAGGATTGGCGAAAAAATACTTGGTTTGGTCGTGAATAGCAGTCGCAATTTACTTTGCCCTCTTACTAATCCCTTGTTATGTCCTTACTTAATACCCTATGTACACCATCGTTAGGCTAATTGGTTTTCTTCATTCCCTACCGGTTGGCACCTGCCTATGGTTTGGAAGAAGACTATCCAATTTGCGTAATAGGTGTACTATCTCCTAAACCAAGGAGTACTCGCAACCTGAAAAAAGGTAAAAGGAAAAGACAATTGAATAGTCCTATTCGTTTTCTCCAGAATCGGAAACAATTCTTGAATAAATTCCTTCGAGTTCGTATCTAACCATACGATGGTTTTGTCCAATGGAAGTGGACGTTCGTAGTAATACGGGGTGTCCTGGAGAAAAGGGTAAAAGTAGGAGTGGCAATGAGGTTTGCAACTCTGACAATCCAAAAGCCAGTGTTAAGAGGGTTCGGTTAATTTTGGTCTCTGAGTCATAGTCTAGGGTCGGGTCAAAGGTCACTGCCAAAGAGAGAGAGAGAAAAGAAACACTCAGCGTGCACTCTAACCTAGATCAGAATGGTTACCAATTTATCTAATCAGGAAACCTCCCACTGTACCGTCAAATTCTCCTCCAAACCTGAAAGAAGAATTAGTCGGGATCACCCGAGGAGTAAACCAACTCATCAGTGGGAATCGGGATCCAACTATCATCGCATGATAACGTGACGGAATCCGCTCACGTCATCACACTCCAGAAGGTATGCGCATATCTGGCAAGTTTCAGTTTCTTTAGAAACTCCCGATGTGATTTTTGCCCCATGCTCTTATGACCTTGACTTTGGCCAACAAATCATAAGTCACATGTCAAGTTCTACCCGTCATTCTCCAGGTTAATTTGAGCCTACCCGCACAAGCCCTTGACTTTGGCCAACAAGGCTATACGACTACCCCAAACCAACGCATCTATCTATGCTGCATATGAATACCCAATAGCTACCAATCACTATGCCTTGACTTTGGCCAACAAACATAGCTTGAATACTATTGACCACCCATATGAAACGACGGAGGGTTACAAATGGTTTCTGGCGAAAACCTTTAACGTAATGAACTTGATATCGTTGAAGGAACGGATAGCTTTATAAAAATATAGTGATGAAAACCTTTGCTAAAGAAGTCACTCCTGGTGAAGGGATCTCGGCTCTTTCCCCGTAGAATGAGGTGCAGGATATTCCAACTGAATACCACGATGCAAAGCAAAAGTAGTCGGCTATAGTGAAGTTATTGCCTTGACGCAAACTTTTGTCCAAGGGGTCACTCCCGGTGAAGGGATCTCGGCCCTTGCCTCATCGATTGAGGAGCAGGATATTCCAACTGAATACCACGATGCAAAACAAATGTGAACGTCCTTGCAATAACAGCTTTTTGAAAAGTGTTTCAACAACATCAGATTAGGTTTTTTTTTAACTTGCATTGATCCGAATCAACGCAGTCCCATCAAATGATCACACCACAAAGAACGAAAATATACTGATGTACGTATATGCCATCCGCATTCGCCACTGGGTCCCGTCATTACCCGTTAGGTTAGCTAACTAACGACAGAGCGGGGACTGGACTAGCGCGGATGCAAAACATATACAATATCTACTAATATATATATCAATATATAATTTTCGCTCAAGGCGTGTTAAAATGCAACATCACAGAAATGTACAGTATCACAGAACAATACAGATATCTGGGATCCCCGGGTTTCACAGAGCCGCTGAAACCCGACATTCCCCTGGTCGTGTGGATAGCCTGTGCAATGAAAATCCTAGACCCCTACGGGCGCGGCAAGTTACCCACCAAAATCTGAAGCGAGGCAGCTCCCTTCAGCAACGTGAATGGACCACCCAGCACTTCACGGAATCCGGTAACTTGGGCACCCCTCTTGGGTCAACCTGTACCCCCTACGAGTGCGGCAAATAGCCCGCCAATTCTAGATTGAAGCCCCCTCCGTCTCAATGCCATGAGATTCGGGCTTGTTGCCCTCTAGAACTCGGCTATCCGTGCACCCCTCCGCGGGGCAATCCTAGTACAGAAAGTAAAATATACATATAATGGGTACATCAACCGCAACCTGGTCGTGCCCCAAAAGAATAATACAAACAGGCAGTGACGGCAGTCCACATGTCGGACGCTCGCCCCGCAATATCAAATGTACATAATACAACAAAATTGTACTACCACTGCAACCAGGCTATCCCCCACGACCGATCCGCAACATCACAGCAATACACAGAACATCAACGTGAAAGTCACGTTCGCAAATCCGTCTAACCAGGCTATAGCAGCTAGACAGGATTTACCGATCAAGTGACATTCACGGTCGCAGATATAATGTAAATACTGTGAACTAATGTGTTTAAAATTTTTCGATCGATCAAATTTACCGAGTGGGCCCCAAAGCACTACTGTAGCACATAAAGAAATTCTGGGCCCAAAATGAATATTCCAAAATCCCTATTTTCCTTGTAAAAAGATTACTGTGCAAAAATGGTACACTGAAGACACTGAACTGCGGCTGAACCGCGGCCAGAAGGGGGGTTTGGCCGCGGTTCCGCGGTTATCCTACTGTATCAGTTCACCAAATTTTCACAGATTGCTAATATGTCCATGCACAGTATTCTGCAACACCCTGAAAAAATTTTCGAGCCAGAAAAAAGTCGACAGAAAACTGATGCAAAGAAAACGCGGGTTTTTGGAATTTTGTTCGATCGAAAGTGTAAACATATTAGACAAAGCTAGACTATGTTAATGGCGAGGCTCTGATACCACTGTAAGTGCACGGCGGCGCCCCGGCCGTCAATCCGACACCGGAATGCGAAAGCGGTGATTTACTTTAACTTTTCAAACTGGCACCACCGCGCACTATAAACCCGGATCGTGCCATTAAACTAGTCCTAGCTAACTACAAGATGGGAAGAGAGATATACCGAGTGATCCGTGTCCTCCGGTCTTCTCGTTGTCGTCCCGATCTCCCCGCGGAATCTCCAGTCTCCACCTCGTCGCCGGAAGGGCACCACGTCGCCGGCTTCTTTTATGGGCTTCCACCTCTGGTCCGAGGCAACTCAGGCACGAAGTTGGCGAATCGACGTGCCCAAGATTTGCTGTAGAATGTAGTGTGGAACTTGTGTCTCATTGGGGTTGTGGAGGTTGCCATATGGTGGAGGAAATGATATAAGCTTTTGGAGATGGTGTTATAGGATTTTTCCAAAGCCAAAAGAGAACAAAATCCCACATATCAAAATTTAGACAGCCCCCCCCATGAGCTAGGCCGGCCATGGCATATGAGGAAATCAAAACGAGAGAGAGCAGAAAAGAATGAGGGAGCCAAACAATAATGCAAAAGTGAGAAAAGGTTATCATGATCAACCATGATCACAAAACAAGTTCAACACTCCAAATCAACCATCATGAACCCAAAGTCAAGCAATGATGAAGTCAAGAAAGTCAAGGTCATGGTGCAACCATCATGACACTACAATGTGCAATGACAACCCTCCTAAATGCTTATTTGCACAAATGCAAATAAGCCCTCCTCCACCAATCTTCAGCCAATGAAAGATACAAAGAAATATGGCTGAAACGGAAAACAAACTAGCAACTCCAAAAAATTGATCCCGTAATAAATTACAGGAAAACCTCGCTACTGCGCATACACACCCGCATCTGTATTCCGACCGAATACAAATGTAATGAGACAAAATCTACACTGTACAATACTAGGATCCGGCTTAAACCAAAGCCTGCTAGTATTAACCGTCCGATCCTGATCTGTGCAATGCCGCACGTATCTGATCGAACCCTGCCATATCTCCATACGGCCTCTACAGCGTTTCGCCCGTAAACTTCAGCAACTGAATGTGGGGGACTCTAAAGACTCGTCAATACTATGGCTGTGGATTTAACCACTAGCACGTCAAAGGTATTAGCCATACGTGACGGGCTACCAGCTATTGACCAAAAGGGACGTCGATGAGCGAACTCATCCTGACACCCTACTAAGCCTGTCATTGACAATATCCGTACAGTCCGGTCCGTTCGTCTATGAGCATCGCATGGCGGGCCTAGGGGGTTGGTAAAAGTCAGACCCCCAAAAGCGGTACAAGTCGTGTCAGAGATCAGCCCAGAACACCCTGATATACTACTGGAATACCTACCAGTAAATCTCCTGCCTTGGCCAAGGACTTCGTGTAATGGCTCTCCTAGACACAGCGCGACCTCACCCCCAATACCGGGAGAGACGAACCCCCGAAGATCCGCTCACTGCCTCCATGTGGCTTGGGACTGTACCCAACTAAAACCTGTTTGCACGTCTCCTTTGAGCGTGGTAGGGTAGTAATCAAAGTACAGTGGGATCTCATACGAGACAAATGACGATCCACAGGTCGATGAACTAACATGTACACATGTCACCAGGGAACTGCTATCTGACATCAGGTATAGGACCAACTAGCATGTTCCCGGCGAGTCCTGTCCGGTGTACTCATAACCCAATGAGCACCTGTATACATCTTAGGTGAACCAACTGACACCAGTGGCTTGTGAGACCGGCCACCGCCCCTCGTCGGGGTCTCGACTGTATACACTAATCTACTCTGGAATATCGATGCCCTGTCTCGAAACTCCCACGACTAGGGACCTTTTAAGGATGTGCTTATAGACTACCAGCTCCCACGTATATGATCGCCCTCATATTGCTGGCCGTCAAGCAAAGAATCCTAGGGGCTCTATCAACGTGTAATAGTGACATGTCAGGTCACCTAAAGCAGTACACGATGATAAAGGTAAACCAGATAGCATACTATCATCTTGAGTAAGACTGTCCTACCGGGATAGGTCATCCCTCAATCATTGCAATCACGTGCCTGTGATCCAATAATTGACTCTAAGGGGCACTATCTCCAACACATATTAGTTTTGAACCCATGTTATTTTGTACCAAGTATGCTTTGTAATATAATATCTGTTTCTTTGTTAGACAATGAGGGATATAATTTTGTATTGCAGAACAATGTTATGAACATTCACCTGAATCAAATGTTGGTTGGGAATGGTACACTTAATAACGGGATATACGTCCTAAATCAACACACAGTTTTCAGCTTACAACACACTAATAAAAGAAAACTTTCAGAAATAAATGAAGCTTTTCTTTGGCACTGTAGACTTGGTCATATTAATGAAACAAGACTAAACAAGTTACACAAAGATGGATATTTAAACCCTTTTGAATATAAATCTTATGCAACTTGCCAGTCTTGTATCAAGGGTAAAATGACCAAAACTCCGTTTACCAGACACGGAGAAAGAGCTACCGAGCTCCTAGGACTCATACATAGTGATGTATGTGGGCCAATGTCTACACAGGCTAGAGACGGTTTTTCTTACTTCATTACTTTCACTGACGATTTCTCAAGATTCGTTCATGTATTTTTATTAAAGCACAAATCCAAAGCTTTCGAGAAATTCACTGAATATAAACAAGAGGTAGAAAAACAAACCGGCTTCAGTATCAAGATGCTTCGATCAGATCGAGGTGGGGAGTACCTCAGTACAGAATTTGCGAACTTCCTATAAGAGAATAGGATTCTCTCTCAGCTCACTCCTCCTTACACACCACAGCACAACGGTGTGTCAGAACGACGGAATCGGACCCTATTAGATATGGTCCATTCCATAATGAGTGATGCTGAGTTACCTGTCTCATTTTGGGGGCATGCATTGGAGACTGCAGCATTTCTACTGAACAGGGTTCCAACCAAAACCGTGTCTACCACGCCATATGAGATATGGCATGGGAAGAGACCATCTCTTAAGAGAATTAAGATTTAGGGTTGCCCGACCTATGTTAAAAAGCAGAATCCGGACAAACTCGAGACACGGTCGGTCATGTGTAATTTTGTAGGGTATCCAAAGAATTCTTATGGATATCTATTCTACCACAAGGAGGAACAAAAGGTGTTTGTTTCTCAGTATGCCACATTCTTAGACAAAGAGTTTTTCACAGATAAAGATGATGGCAAGGTGGTAGATCTAGAAGAGGTTCTAGAGACACAAACTACAAATGACGACTTGGTTGAACCGGCTGTTGCAATAGAAACTGAGGAACCTCGGCCACTCCGTAGGTCTGGTAGGACTTCTTGCCCACCGGAGAGGTACTACGGTTTCCTCATTGATGGTGACAGAGAATACTACATCATGGAGGATGATGATCCTACCAGTTTTCAGCAAGCTATCACGAGTGGAGACTCTGTGAAGTGGCTGGATGCCATGAGATCCGAAATGGAATCTATGTACACCAACAAAGTATGGACTTTGGACGTTGTACCCCCTGGGGTAAAACCTGTGGGGTGAAAATGGATCTTTAAAAGAAAGATTGGTGTAGATGGGCAGGTAGAGACCTTTAAGGCAAGACTTGTGGCGAAGAGTTTTCGTCAAAGGCCAGGTTTAGACTATGATGAGACCTTTTCGCCCGTATCCATGCTTAAATCCATTTGGATCCTACTTGCTATTGCTGCTCACTATGACTGTGAAATCTGGCAGATGGACGTTAAAACGGCATTTCTAAATGGAGATTTAGAAGAATGCGTTTATATGGATCAGCCGGAGGGCTTCATTAACAGTGGGAGCAGCGAGAAAGCATGTAGATTGCTTAAATCCATATATGGGTTAAAGTAGGCATCACGGAGTTGGAACATCTGTTTCGATGATGTTATCAAAGAGTTTGATTTCATCAAAAATCCAGATGAACTTTGTGTTTATAAGAAGGCTGTAGGGAGAGCTGTCACATTCCTCGTATTGTACGTGGATGACATTCTTCTGATAGGAAATGATATTCCTATGCAGCAGTCGGTCAAATCTTTCTTATCACTAAAGTTCTCCATGAAGGACCTGGGTGATGCCATATACATTCTGGGCATAAGGATCTATAGGGATAGATCCAAGAGGTTGTTGGGATTGTCCCAAACCAGGTACATTAACACCATCCTAAAAAGGTTTAGCATGGAAGACTCCAAGCGGGGTGCCTTACCCGCTTGCCATGGGGTCACTCTCTCCAAGGATTCTTGCCCAAAGACCGATGAAGAAAGAGCTCGCATAAGAATTATACCCTATGCTTCGGCAATGGGATCTATAATGTATGCGATGTTATGTACACGCCCAGATGTAGCTTATGCACTTAGTGTTGTAAGCAGGTATCAATCCAACCCAGGGGAGAATCACTGGACAGCTGTGAAGAACATTCTTAAGTACTTGCAAAGGACTAAAGAATTGTTCTTGGTGTACGGTAATGGAGATCTCCAAATGGAGGCCTTTACCGATTCGAGCTTCCATAGCGATAAGGACGACAGCAAATCTATCTCTGGGTTTGTATTTACCCTCAATGGAGGGGCGGTAAGTTGGAAGAGTTCCAAACAGGATACCGTTGCAGACTCTACGATGGAGGCTGAGTACATTGCTGCGAATGATGCCGCCTAGGAAGCAGTCTGGATGAGGAAGTTCGTCTCGGAGCTAGGAGTAGTTCCAACCATTATTGATCCAATACCATTCTATTGTGATAATAATGGGGCTATGGCGTTAGCCAAGGAGCCCAGGTCCCATCAGCGATCCAGACACATCCTGAGGCGCTTTCATTTGATCCGGAAGATTGTTGATCGCCGCGAGATCGAGATTAAGAGAGTAGACACAAAGAATAACGCTGCGGATCCACTCACCAAGGCCCTCCCTCAGCCGCAGCATGAGCGACTTTTTGAGATGATGGGTATGAAATACGCCAGTAACTGGCCTTAGTGCAAGTGGGAGATTGTTGGATATATGTATGCCCTAGAGGCCATTATATGATAGTGGATGTATTTATACATGTATATATTCAGTGTACATTCTTGCTCGACATAATAGTATGCTATCTGGTTCTTCTTTATCTGACATGTTGATTTGATCATGCTTTTATTCATTCACACATGTTGATAAAGCCTTGAGGATATTGGCTTGACTACAGTAATTATGATAGAGATCATACTAGTGGGACATCTGTAGTTTATAAGCATATCCTGGAATGTCCTTAGTCGTAGGTGTATCGAGACAGGGCATCGATATACCAGAGTAGACTAGCGTATATGATACTAGACCCATATGATGGGCGATGGATGTTCCCACATTCATCGATGTTTGACATCGAGATCGTATACGGGTGCTCAGTAGTGACTGGGTACACTGGACGGACTCGCCGAGAACTCCTATATGGAATTATATCTATCGTCGGATAGTAGTTCTCAGGTGACACTGGTGCAGGTTAGTCTGTAGACCCGAGATCATCATAGAGTCTTGTGTGTTCTCCCACTGTACTTTGATTACCACCCTACCACGGCTCTACTGAGTCGTGCAAACAGGTGGCCGTTGGGTACAGTCCAGAGAGACACGAAAGCGATGAGCGATAGGAGAGGTATCGTCTCTCCCGGTATTGGGAGTTGATGCTGTGCTGTGCCCGACTGGCTATATCAGTAAGTCCCTGGCTAGGGCTGTTGAGATTTACTGATAACTGTTATCAGTAGTTTCTCGATCTGTTATAGACCATTCATCGGCACGACTTATTGAGTTATTGGGGTCGACGTTACCATCCCTAGACTTGATATGCAGCATATCTGACGAAGAGACCGGACTGTACGGTAGTGTTGCCGGTTGGCTCGACGGGAGTTGTAGCAGGTTCGCTTGTTTTCTTCTGATCGCTCAATACCCGGGTGGCCGTTACGTTTAGCTGACCGCTTGTGGCATGGGGGTGCTTGATATGATCATCACCCACTGCCGGCGTATTGACGAGTCTTAGAGTCCCACAAAGGAGTTACCTAGTCCAGGCGAAACGTTGTGGTGCGCATATGCGATATGCGCATGGACCTGGTTAAAATGCGTGTATGAGATACCGTATATTAATCGGATGGCTTGCTTTGGGTCGGGTCGTATGTGATATGACCGGATTGCTAAATCAAGTGTTGATTTATTATTTGACCATTAGTTTCTCACTAGAAATCCTTTCTTGTCTTTTTGGGTGTATGCATGCATGTATGCATTCATTCTTGTTCATGCACATATGGATGTGCATGCACACATACATGCATACATCATGTTATCATGGTTGATTATATACTAGATGGTGGCAATATAAGACTCACACACTTTGTAAAATATATAGATATTAGTTTTGGAAAAGAGAAATGAAAATAGAAATTGATTCATGGTTTAATGCTTTACTCTTTCTTTAACCCTTTGTGTTAACCATGATTTATTTTCTATGCTCATTTTTGTTCCAAAATAAAATATCTAAGATATTTTACAACCATGGTTTAGAATGAGAGAGTGAAAATATATATATTTTCATTTTCTCATATTCTAAACAAGCTTATCATTATCTTGAGCTTAGAAAGCCATCATCTTCTTTCTCCTTTCTCTCTTGCTCTCTAGTTCTTTCAAGTAAGCAAAAGAGTAATCAAGTTAGGATTTTGAAGTGAGAAAAGCAACCACGACACCATTCTACACTAGTCTTGCCCACTTGTGAAGAGTGTTAGCTTCCATTTTCTTCTCTTGATCTTGTGAAGTTACAAGCTTGGACAAAGCGGACTCCGGGTGGATCATCGTGGACCTAAAGGAGCTCAAGCGGACTTTTTCCAACCCTCAAGTAGCCAAGGAGTCTAGCGTAGGGAGCTACAACGGTTGTACTCTCAAAACCCTAGTTTTTCCTATTTGTGATGATGGACTTGTAATGAAACCCTAAATTTTCTAGCATGATTCTTTGTATGTTCACTTAGCAGCTTAAAAAATTTAATCTTTGGTACATGTGATGCTTCCAAACCCTTCATAAGGTGCTAGGTAAACCTAACAAGATGTAGGGATCTTCTTCGGCCTTCTTCTTTTGTGGTCAGTCGAAGTTGAGGGAGCTGTTGATATAAGCACCCAAGTAGACGACACCTTTTGTGGTACGCCAGGTTAGTCCTTCTCTTGCCGAATGATTGCACGCTTTTAGCGTGTCGGAGTTCAAAGTTCTAAAGTTATAACCGCGATCAGGACGGTGTCGCTTTGCAGCTTGCGGTTGAGCACGGGTCAATCCACAGGGAGATGATTATATGTCCGTTCGAGTTTTAGACGAGTCAATAAAGAATGTGTATATGTTTGTTCAGTTCTATCCTAAGTGCTCGTATTTATGTTCAAGTAAGCTTGTTAAGGTTAAGGTTAGTTAGTAGAGTTAGTATTAGTCTTGTACTTATCTTTTGCTATTCTTACAACGATATTGGGATAATCGAAAGTAGCGGGGATTAGGAGAACACAGGAATGGGATTTGCGAGTTTAAGCAAGCTTTCCAATGCTAAATCCATTTCTAGTGCCCCTTGTCCGTCCGCTAAATACGCTTATTTCCAACTCTCGGCCAAACACCCGCAACCATGTATCCAATTAAGTCACAACTACATGTCACATTGTAGTGCGCTTAAAGGACTTCTCGACTTAGGCCGCGGCTATATGTCACGTATAGCGCGCTTAAGCGAGGGGGTTGCGGTTATTTGGTCGGGATTCATTTCAAGATGTTTGGCGAAGAGAAGCACAAGGGATTTCTTCGTCTCTCATACCAGCTTCCTTAGCCTTAACAGGAGGGAAATTATTCACACATCATAAAAGAAAAGAAAACAAAACAAGAAGGAAGAAAAGAGGAAAATACGGTTTTACAAGTGAAGCAAGCTAACTCTTGGGTCCTCACCTTAGCAAGGAACTCCGTCAAGTATCATCGCTTGAAAATACGGATAAAAGAAGAAAAGAAAAGAGAACAAGAAAAGAAATAACAACATCTAGTTATCAACAAATAATAAAATTACAATACAAGATAATAAAATTACAAGACAATAAATAAAAGAGACAAGATAAAAATAACCCTCATCTTCATTGATCTTCCACTAAAAAAGCTTTCACTACAATTTTCATGGAGGAACGAAAGAAGAAGAAGAAGAAACTAAGCTAAATCCTAACAAAGAGAGAATGGAAATCAAGACATGAAGAAGACCATTGGCTTGCACAAAACTGGGCTATTTATAGGCTGCGTGCTAAAAACCTAGGGCCACATTCTGGCCCTATATGAAAAGACCAAACTACCCCCAAAATTTCAGCTTCCACCGAGTCAACTCGGCCGCGGATCCGCGGCCGAGTCGTCATGTTGGCCGCGGATCCGCGGCCGTTTGGAGGAGTTGGCTTGACAAATTTTTGGGGTTTCTCTGTGTTGCTATCTACTTTTGTTCTACATATAGCAAATTGCAAATTGCATCCACAATTGCTTCAGATCTGCAATGGTCCAAAATGGCATCAAAAATAATACTTTTGACCTTTTCTCCCTCGAGCTCCGCGCACCCATTGATTCTTGTACTGCCTCCCTCGTGCTCTGTGCTTGTCCGAGACACGAATGACCACTGTTATATTTCTTGTCTCTGGAACTGGTACGTGGCACTGGACGGATACGGATGATCGGAACCTGGCTTTTATCTACTGGCAACAGATGTTCTGGATTTTGGCGTAACAGTGGAGATTTTGTATCATTTGCGTTATTTTGGACTAGGAACCTGTAGACTGTAAATATGTAGCAAACACGGGTTTATAGCACCTACCTATAAACAAACGAGTATAAGAATGAGCGGTATTAAATGTAATATTCTTGTGTGAATAAATACCCCCAAACTTAACTTTTGCTCATCCCGAGCAAAACCAATTATTCACAAAAAGTCCTAACCTCACTTTCGCAGGGAACGCGATTGCACTGAGCTTGTACAACAAGCCGTTAAACCTGTAGGTGTCCCGAGCAGGAGGAGTGTTGTCTCCTGAGGGTTTTCAGCGGATACTACCCACAAAATCCCGTCAAGTCAGTTTCATAAATTAACTTCGATTCTACTCCTACAGTTTAGTATTTACGTTAGAAATTCTATCATCCTAAATTAGAAATATCCAACCCTTATGTTTCACACCTCCTATCTATTTAACCTTAGATCCTATACGTTCCAAAAAAGTTTAGAAAGATATTGGTATCTCCTGAGTTTTCCTTCTAAAAGTGCGGTCTTAAATCCGGGATTTTTATCAACTTTACAGAAAACACAAGCCTTATTCTTTATTTCTATCTTTTATCCAAACATCGATTGTATACCCCTACGTGTGTGTATTATTTCACCCCTACACTTGAGAATTCAATTCAAGCTATAGTACCCTTGCCCTAATACCTAATACTATTTCTTTTCATTTATGATGAACGGTGTCGCTCACACACCTTTCATGCGACTATTAATACTTCTTGAGGCACTAACAGCCGATTACTGAATGTGTGAGCTTAAAGCGTAAATAGCAGTTTCCAGGTCTTGACTTTATTTATTTTTCTTTTTCTTTTTTCTTTTTCAAGACCGGATATATTTTTCAATATGCTCTTTTGGTGTTTAGCTTTAAATACCGTTTTTTCTTTCATACTAGGTTTTCAGGTAAGAGTATTTCTAGGTATCCTCTACTATCCTAAGTTTCAAGGTGCGTGTAAGTGCAGTTGTAGGGTATATAATTTCTGAATTTGAACTCAAGAATAGAAACTATTTTTCAGACTTATCCTCCAGTAAAGCTTCAATACTTTCCCTACATCTTGACTTATCTCAAGAACTGAACTCAAGATTACCTATTTCTCAAAAAAAAACTGTAAGGATGTATGATCACCAAGTTTAAACAGAATGAGGGTTATTTTTAGGGTTTTCAATTCCTAAGCTTAGAATTTAGTTATTTCTAACATATCAACTAAGCTTTCAGAATAAAAATCTAAGTTACCCTATTGGCTAACTTGACGACAAAGTTTTTATATTTTTGGAAAATTTTTCGATTTTTATGGGTTTTTAATAAGGTACGCAAATGCAAAATATACAAATGAATGCAAAGGAAGAAAGCTTACCGAGCACACCCCCAAACTTAAACTTGACAGTGCCCTCACTGTCTACACCAAGAGGGTCAAAATTGTCGGTGCTCCCTAGAAACAAATTATATATAAAACAAAAAAGAAAAACAAAAAATATATACAAAAAGGCTCCCCCCAAACTTAAGTAAAACAGTGTTTCCACTGTTTAAGCGGTGAAGCTCAGGATCAGGGGGGAAAGAACAGTATCAAGCTATACAAGGCCTTACACAGGCCAAAAGTGAGCATCAACCATTCAAAGATTTTATCGCTATAACGTACAGGTTGGTGGAGGAAGGCGTAGAGAAAAGAGATGGAGAATACGCGAGACCATATGGAGATAGAAGTGGTATACGGTCTCGGTATATAAGAAGAAGAGTGGCGGAAGGGAGAATGAAGTGGAATACGAACTTGAGGGTAAAAATGGTGTGAATAGATTAGCACAATATGTGATCAATGATGTGTAAAAAATGATTGTGCTAATCTATCAACCCATCGAGAAATGGGGTCAAATCCCTCAAGATTCGTGAGAAACCATGGGTAAGCCAAACTTGGTAAACCAGACAATGGAAATGGAAGTGATACGGTTACTTGCAAGGTCGGAATGATGGAAAGGATAGAGGAGAGTGATTGAGGAAGGTCATCGGTTAAAGGTTCAGGAGGGTGTGCACAGTCAATGAAAGGGATAAGATGAATTGAAAAATCCGACTCATCAACAAGAACTGTTTCATCCTCAAAATTCTCCTCAAAGTTAAGCACATCCATGCATTTATCCTCAAAATCCAAACGCATATGGGGTTCGGGAAAAACATTTAATGACTCAGGATGATGAATTGAAGAGAAAAACTCAGCCAAATCTATGGGTTCATCATCCAAAATATTCCCAGCGTTAATATCCTCAATCAAGTGAGAATCAATTTTTTTAGACACCTCATCAAGAGCATGGATTTCAATCAATTCTGGTTCTAAGATGGAGGTGTCGAGGTCAAAATGTTTAGGATTGGTTTCACTTGGAAGGGACCCTTCACAATCAGGTAAATCAAACACTACAAAGTCGCATAACTCATTAATCATTCTATCTTCAATCGGTGAGTCGTTGGGAACACTAGATAGACATTCGAAACTGGAGTTGTGGGATTCAAATTGAAACGAGTAGGTCTCATTTGGAAGGGTGTACAACTCACTCTCTCCGCTTACATTCTCAACCTGTCCTACCGCCTCTTCATACATTGGAAAATTTGGAGCTAGTTGAAAACTAGCTACCGGGTCACTAGGTTGTATGAGGACCGCCATAGACGCATTCAAATCCATCATCTGTTGGTACGACGCTACCCTAAAGTCTTCCAATGACTGTTCTAGACTAGACATGGGTTGTGAAGGGGTTTCAGTAAAGATTCAAAGTTGTTTGGATACTGAAAACTCCTAAATGGCGGTTCAGAAGCAATGTCTAGGGAAGGTGTAAAAGTCGGGTAGGACTGGTAGGAATTGAATGGCTGGACAGGGGTAGGATCAACATTTGGATACGAAGGTGAATGGAATTGTTGATCCCAAGAATTTGAAGTGGTGAAAGGAGTGAAAGATCGGCTATGAGATTGTTCAATATGTTCAGTGATGGACAAAGGACGATTTGCAAAAGGGGTATCAACATAAGCGGGTGCGAGAGGTTGAAAAGGTTGATACAAAGTGGATTGCGGAGGGCAAGTATTTGTCCTAGACGCGTTTATGCGATCTTTTAATGAAATTTTGGGCATGGAAGGATCGTTCGATATTCGGCCAAAGCAAGAACTGTAGGAAGTTATGTCTGGTTGTGGGTACCAAAGTTCGGCCAGAGTTTTTCTAGGTGGAGTACCCATGATATGAAGAGAAGAAGAAGGAAAGGAAGGGAAAAAGAATGTGGAATTTTTTTAAAATTTTTTTATTAAAAAAAGTTTGTTTTTGGAGTTTTTGAAATTGTTTGTTTTAAAGAATACGAAATTATGGGACAAAAATTTACAAGCACAATCACAATCACAATATGCACAAACACACCTAGAGCTAGGGTCACCTAGGTCAGCTAGACAACTCCTAACTGTTCCAAAGGGCTAGAAATAGGACTTCAAACCGCCTCTTCACCGCCAATTGCGGCCAGGTAAGTGCCAGGTAAGTGGGAAGCTCCCCACTACGAAAGTAGTGGTCCTAATTAAGTAACCACTTGCCTTAGACACATTTGCCTAGACACCGCAAAGTCAGGTTAGGATAAACGGCCGATACCTACAACTAGTCCTCTGTCTTATTGAGCGCGACGTCCTTAGGGCAGAATCTAGTATTTTTTTATTAGCTCAAGGTAACGCGTATGCAATTAGTGATTTGTGGGGTCTTAGGAAGGGTGATGAAATCCCCACCCAATCTGAATTGGTGTTATAGCCCCTTAATGTCGGTATTAATATATGCAAAGCGGTAAACAAACAAAATCTAAAACAACAAAAATTTATTTGGCGGCTGTGCAATCTGTGCAAAGAAACCTGCAGAAAATACAGTATAGTGGAATTCACAGAGAAGATAAAAGGACAGAGAAAGGGCAGAAAAAAATTGGGGCACTGAGGCCTCAATACAGCCGCTGAACCGTGGCCAAAGGCCCTCTTTGACTGCGGTTCCGCGGTCAAACAGTGGTATTGGTGCCTCTGGTTTGGTTCCCTGCACTCCCCTTGATCTCTACTCCAAAATAAAATGCTCTGTTTCTTGATTAGATTACTGTACTTGCTCCAGATTAGCCTGCACACTTGCACAAAAAAATTAACAAAAATAACAAAAAGATTTTATTATTATTTTTATTTATAAATATATACAAGAAGAATATTAACCCGAATAACAAGAAAGAAAATACGCTACCGTCTCCCCGGCAACGGCGCCATTTGATCGCACGCTTTTGGCGTGTCGGAGTTCAAAGTTGTAAAGTTATAACCGCGATCAGGACAGTGTTGCATTGCAGCTAGCCGGTTGAGCATGGGTCGATCCACAGGGATATGGTTGTATGTCCGTTTGAGTTTTAGATGAGTCAATAAAAAATGTGTATATGTTTGTTCAGTTCTATCCTAAGTGTTCGTATTTATGTTCAAGTAAGCTTGTTAAGGTTAAGGTTGGTTAGTAGAGTTAGAATTAGTCTTGTACTTATCTTTTGCCATTCTTAAAACGATATTGGGATAATCGAAAGTAGCGGGGATTAGGAGGACATAGGAATGGGATTTGCGAGTTTAAGCAAGCTTTCCAACACTAAATCCATTCCTAGTGCCCCTTGTCTGTCCGCTAAATACGTTTATTTCCAACCCTCGGCCAAACACCTGCAACCATGTATCCAATTAAGTCACAACTACATGTCACATTGTAGTGCGCTTAAAGGACTTCTCGACTTAGGTCGCGGCTATATGTCACGTATAGCGTGCCTAAGCGAGGGGGTTGCGGTTGTTTGGTCGGGGTTTGTTTCAAGATGTTTGGCGAAGAGAAGCACAAGAGATTTCTCCGTCCCTCATACCACCTGTCTTAGCCTTAACAAGAGGGAAATTACTCATACATCATAAAAGAAAACAAAACAAAACAAGAAGGAAGAAAAGAGGAAAATACGGTTTTACAAGTGAAGCAAGCTAACTCTTGGGTCCTCACCTTAGCAAGGAACTCCGTCAAGTATCATCGATTGAAAATACGGATAAAAGAAGAAAAGAAAAGAGAACAAGAAAAGAAATAACAACAACTAGTTAACAACAAATAATAAAATTACAATACAAGATAATAAAATTACAAGACAATAAATAAAAGAGACAAGATAAAAATAACCCTCATCTTCATTGATCTTCCACTCAAAAAGCTCTTACTACAATTTTCATGGAGGAAAGAATGAAGAAGAAGAAACTAAGCTAAATCCTAACAAAGAGAGAAAGGAAATCAAGACATGATGAAGACCATAGGCTTGCATAAAACTGGGCTATTTATAGGCTGCGTGCTGAAACCCTAGGGCCACATTCTGGCCCTATATGAAAAGACCAAACTACCCCCAAAATTTCAGCTTCCACCGAGTCAACTCGGCCGCGGATCCGCGGCCGAGTCGCCATGTTGGCCGCGGATCCGCGGCCGTTTGGGGGAGTTGGCTTGTCAAATTTTTTGGGTTTCTCTGTGTTGCTATCTTCTATTGCTATACATATACCAAATTGCAAATTGCATCCACAATTGCTTCAGATCTGCATTGGTCCAAAATGGCATAAAAAATAATACTTTTGACCTTTTCTCTCTCGAGCTCCGCGCACCCATTGATTCTTGTGCTGCTTCCCTCGTGCTCTGTGCTTGTCCGAGACACGAATGACCACTGTCATGTGTCTTGTCTCTGGAACTGGTACGCGGCACTGGACGGATACGGATGATCGGAACCTGGCTTTTACCTACTGGCAACAGATGTTCTGGATTTTGGCGTAATAGTGGAGATTTTGTATCATTTGCGTTATTTTGCATTAGGAACCTGTAGACTGTAAATATGTAGTAAACATGGGTTAAAAGCACCTACCTATAAACAAATGAGCATAAGAATGGGCGGTATTAAATGTAATATTCTAGTGTGAACACCGAACTTTCATATTTTTCGGTCGGCGGGAGTAGCCTTGGTTGATCACCGAGTCTTGGACCTGTCACCAGACCTTGTGAATTTTAGAGGACAACCGCTGAGGGGGCTGTTCTGGCTTCGTCTTTTTATCATTCTCCATAGGTAGAGGAGATCTTTTCAGTACGGCGGTCGGAAAGTTCTTGTGGACCCTCCTGAGTGGTTCAAAGCTGTTCCCAGTTGGAACAGCAGTATCGAGTTCCACCGTTGGAGCTGGCAGGGTAAGTTCAGATGGGGAACTGCCGCCAGCACCACACTCGGCGCCAGTGGCGACGTTGAGCTTTTCGTGCAGTCGGGCTCATCTCTGTTGCCGGGTAACATCGTCATGTCCCCTGATATGATCAGAAGTTGTCGTCGGTGTCAGCCTATCAAAGACAGACGTCCGCTGAGAGAGGATGGTTAATCTTGCGAAGGCCAATTTTCGAACAGGGGAAGCAGCCTTGGTGACTTCGCTTGGAGCGGGAGTTAGAGCGGACAGTCTAGCGAAGACTGATCCCTTTGCAAGAGGGGTCGCTTTGACGATTTCCTCTACATGAGCCGGAATGGTTATCCGCTTTGGGATAACCCCTTCGGTTATTGCGGGCTTCTTCATGGGCCCGTTAGAGATTTGGCCTAGTCTATTAAAGATTGAGGCGTTGGATTTGGGCGACCCGTTGAGAGGGGCCACGGTAGTTGCAAGCCGATCAAAGACCGAATTCTTCGGAGCTTCTTGCGACGGCAGCGGGGCGTTGAAGCTCATTGGTGGGAGCATGGTCCCAAAGAACAGCCCAGTGGTGGGTTGGGTCACCTGTTCCACTGGCATCTTGAAAATGGAGGCCGCTTGAGGCACATAAGTCACTCCTCCAGCAAGGACAGAGTGGGAATTGTTGCAGTTGTTCCAGTTGAAAGCCATTGATCTTCTTTTTCTATACGGAGCAAGACACCAAATCTTAGTACCTCGAATCCAGGGGCAACCATAGCAAACCGCGATTCGTTCGCGAAACACGACACACGAAGTGTGGAGTGGAAAGAGGAAAATGTCCCACCGGGCATGCCGAATCTGTTTACTGCCGAAAGCCAGGAAGACAAACGTCTTGCCTAAATTTGGGGGAAGATGCTATTTGGTTTTATCCGTCCACCTCTCTGAAGATGCCTAATTGATTTATGGCACCATATATCGAAAGATTAAATGGATGCAGCCGATGTAGCAGACTTCGTCAGATTCCCCCTTATTGAGGGGTTTATAATTGTAGGGATGCTCTTCTCTGCAGGCGCAAGCCCCTGCAGTTAATTACGCTACCGCATCGCGGTAACCACTTTCTCCTTCTCCAAATGATCACTTCGTGTCGTGTGTGTTTGTTTTGTTTTTTGGTTGCCCGTGGATTGTATATGGAGACTAATTTATGTTGTCGCCCGTAGGGCGTGGATTAGTCCGAATCCGTATTTTCTTAGATTTGGTTTTGGGTTGGGTTTAAGGATCGTTAATCTCATTTGAGACTAAGATCAACTTAAACATTTGTTAAGAATACGTTAGTCTAATTTTTGAATAAGATCTACTTAACAGGATCATTTAGATCCAACAAAAGAGCATTTGAGCTCTATTGTTTTAGTTTAGGGACATTGCAGTCCATAAGTTTAAGGACATCATAGTCTATGGAGTTTAAGGACATAATAGTCCGGTTTAAAGACGTCATAGTCTATGGGGGGTTTTGGTTCAACCGTTTGGGGATGCGCCAAAAGTTATTGGTTATTGGGACCCTCCATCTCTCTGAAGATGTTGAAGAATTACAACGACATATATCAGAGGTATGAAGAGATATACCCTTGAACCAATGTTAGTTGGGAGATCTGTAATCAAGTTTAAGACTAAGATTAGTTTAAAAGATTTATGAGCATATGGGCTCAATTAATCTGAATTAGAGTCCTGTGGCCAACTTGGGCTCAGCCCACTCAGTAAAAAATGTTAAACATTTAACAATGCCGAGCATTGGCTTGGGCTCTGACAATCTTTTTGTCTTTTATTGAGTGCTGAGCATTCATTATGGCTTTGGGGCTCTATTTAAAGAACAATTTATGTTCTCTCAGCGCACACGTGAGGAGCACATGGTGCGCTTGGCGCAAAGTGCTAGACTTAGAGCACTAAGGCGCTTCCTGTGAGATAGCGCACACGTGAGGAGCACATGGCGTGCTTGGCGCTGAGCGCCAATCTTGGAGCGTTGAAGCGCTTCTTGTGAGATAGCGCACACGTGAAGAGCACGTGGCGCGCTTGGCACTGAGCACCAATTAATGAGTACAGAGCGCTCCTTGTGAAGTAGTGCCCACGTGAGGAGCACATGGCGCGCTTGGCGCTGATCGCCAGATTTGGAGCCCTAAGGCGCTTTTTATAAAATAGCGCACACCTGAGGAGCACGTGACGCGCTTGGCACTGGGTGCCAGACTTGGAGTGCTGATGCGCTTCTTGTGCGATAACGCACACGTGAGGAGCATGTGGTGTGCTTGGCGCTGAGCGCCAGTCAATGAGTGTAGAGCACTCTTGATCAATTTTATACTCTGAGAATTGAATTCTCGTTCAAAGGAGACTTTGCCTCGTGGATCTAAGAACAAAGTTCTTATTTTTATAGTAGATGTTACAATCTCTTATGTTTTTGTGAAAAGACTTTGTTTTTATCTTATAGATTTGTGATCTAACAAGAACTAAGTTCTACTTCTTCCCTTTTTATGATGAGATGCTTCAATCTCTTCTATTTTTATGAAAGACTTCTGTCTTATAGATCTATGATCTTGAAGAAGAACTAGGTTCTTCTTCTTTTGATGAGATACTTTGATCTCTCTGCTTTATTTACCTTGAAGAAATTCTTCTTCCGAGAGCTTGCTCTTCTTTTTGAAATTTCTCCAAGTTTGGGGGGGGTGTTCCTCTTTTTTAAGACTTGAAGTCTTCGGTCCTTTATATAAGGGAGGCTGATTTGTTGAATCAGTTGAAGAGATCTTTTCTCCAATTGATTTGGAAATGTTTCCCACCGTTAGATTTTTGATCCAAGGGCTTCTGTTTTACAGAAGGCAATCTTCTTGTATTTAACAAGATTGGGAAAATATTTTCCCATATAGAACTTATTCTGTATCTTGGTGATTTTTAATCACCATTGGATCTTTGATCCAAGGGTGCTCTAATATTCAGAAGTAATTTAATGATTTTTTGTCATCTTTGTTGGATCTTTGATCTAAGGGTGAGGAACATTTAGTTCCCGCGCAAGCGCTCTCGTGCTTTGCACATGAGCGCTGCATCATAGTCATTTGTTAGTTATCTGTATGCCCTAGAGGCCATTACTGTACATTGGATGTATATTGTAGTGGATGCTGGGACATATATAGGGAGGGCTTTCTTGCTCGACATGATAGTATGCTATCTGGTTACTCTTTACCTTAACGTGTACATTGATTATCTCTCTGTTACATGTTGGTAAAGCCCTTAGGATGTGTACTTGACTACCTGGACGATGATGCAGATCATACTAGTGGGAACATGGTAGTCCATAAGTACATCCTTCAAGGTCCCTAGTCGTGGGTGTATCGAGACGGGGCATCGATATACCAGAGTAGACTAGCGTATACCTTCTCGACCCATACAGATGGGCGATGGATGATCCCATATCCATTGGTGTTTGACATCAGAGATGATATACGGGTGCTCAGTGGAGACTGGGTACATTGGACGGACTCGCCGAGAACTCCCAGATGGTATTATACCTTACGTCAGATGGCAGTTCTCTAGTGACACTGCTACAGAGTAGTTTGTTGACCCGAAATCGTCATAGAGTCTTGTATGGTTCCCACTGTGCTTTGATTTCCACCTTACCACGTCCAAGAGGGCGTGCAAAATGGTGGCTTTTGGGTACAGTCCCGAATCACATGGAGGCAATGAGCGATAGGAGGGGATTCGTCTCTCCCGGTATAGAGAGTTGATGTTGCGCTGTGTTCGATTGGCTATAACCGGAAATCCCTGGCCAGGGTTGCTGAGATTTACTGGTAAGTGTTACCGGTAGTTTCTCGAACTGTTATAGACCTTATATCGACACGACTTATCGAGCTATTGGGGTCTGACGCTTAGCACCCCTAGGCGAGATATGCGACATATCAGACGATCAGACCGGACTGTACGGTAAGTGTTACTGGTTGGATTCACAGGAGTGTGAGCGGGCTTGCTCATCGATCTTCTGATCGCTCAATACCCGGGTGGCCGTTACGTTTAGCAGACCGCTTGCAGCTTGTGGGTGATTGATATGATCATCACCTGCTGCCGGCGTATTGACGAGTCTTTAGAGTCCTACACAGAGGTTTCCTGGCTCAAGCGAAACGAAATAGGAGCGCATATGAGATATGTACGGGACCGAGAATAATGCGTGTATGTGATACCGTATTCTATTCTCGCGATAAAAGTATCGATTGGTTGTATGCGATATAACCTAGTTATCAAATCGAGGATTGATTCGATAAGCCGATACATTGGATATTAGTTGGTCATATGCGATATGACCGGATCGTTAAATCAAGTGTTGATTTAATGATTTAATGTATAATTATATATATTTGATATATTACTTTACATTAACTAGTATTTGTTCACTTTAAATGGATTTTCTCACTTGTTGTGCACATTGTATATGTGATATATTTTGTGCACTTGATTGTATCATGTTTGATGATACATGTTAGTTTGGGTGTATGTTTGGTTTAAACCATGGTTAGTCAATGGTTAGGGTTTCACTTGATTTATTTATTTATTTATTTATTCATTCATTTTGGCAAAGGGAAAAATGGTGGCTTTCTTTGTTTGCTTGTTGAAGCTTCTTGAAGCTTTGAACAAGTCCACCATCTTTGTCTCATGCTTAACCCTAACCATTCAACCTAACCATGATTTATTCTTTACACCTAACTATGGTTACCATTATGATAAGTATGATATTATTTCTTATTTTATAAATACTTATCATAATATATTTCTTCTTCTTCTTCTTCTTCAAGATGAAGAAGCTTGCTACCAACAATGGCAACTTGAGAAAAAGAGTGAGAAAACCAATTCTAAAGTGAACCCACTTCCTATTTCTTCATCCTCTACCTCTTGCCAAGTAGTATAGGGTGTTTTCTTCACAAGTTTCATGACTTGGTGAAGTGGGAGCTTGATCTTGTAATGCCTCGACGTAGATCATCTTCGGCATCGAAGTCGATGACCTAGCCCGCCTATTTCTCCGATGAAGCCGACGCTAGAGCCCGGGATTTGATTTGGACAGCAAGGAGACTTCATCATGGAGCTATGGAGGTGGAGGACCGGATCTACAAAGGTTGTATTTCCGTTCACTTAGTTAAGTTGTTAACTAGTTGCATGTTTCGCCTAAAATCTAGTTAACGATCCGTATTAGGGTTTCTCGGCACTTGTAAAATTTGAAATTGGCATGGTTGATGCCATGTGAGACCTCATTAGCGTGCCTAGAAACCCTTCAGTGGTATCAGAGCCTAGCTAGAGCCTTAGGCGGTGCGTAGACGAAGTTTGAAACCCGAACGAACCCGAAACCCTAAAAATTGACCCCTCTCAGTACATTTTTACAAAACTGGGTTTTTTCCAGATTAAAAATGCTTAAAAAATTCAGCAGGGAATTCTAAGAATTACGGTGCAAAAATTACCTAAAGATGTGTCTAAAGCGCGGCGGAACTGCGACAGAAGCATGCCTTCTGCGGCGGTTCCGCGGCCAAATGATGGAATCTGCCTTCAATTTTTGCACAGTAATTCATGTTTTCAGGTGCTGAGTTTTCTGGGAATTTTTAATTTGCACTCAAGAGTTGAGTTTTCTGGGGTGTTTTGGAGCTTCGATGATTCGATCGGAAATTTCAAACTTTGTCTATGTGTTTTCCGGATATTTAGAATATGTTAAAAGATTCGACCGGATATAAATACCCAATTTTTCCCCTGCCGGGAAATTTCCAAGTGTTGGATTTTTCCGTAGTTTAATGACATTCTAAGTAGTGCAAGTAACGCGATGTTCCCTCTAGAAGACAACAAACCTTAACTTGATTATGTGACCGTCTTGAACTGCCCTTTGAACCTTCGGGTTTGGGGCAGTACGGCGCGTCACATGTGAGGCGTTGGCTTGACCCTTCTACGGCTGGACCGTTGGTACTGAGGCATGAAGTGAATGTTTTTAAACTTATTTCATGTGTTGAGATGTTTCGGGAAAACTTGGGTGTTCGACTGTTCAATCGAAAGGTTTAACATTTTCTATTTATCCGGAATGTGATACAACATTTGGAATTCACAAGTAGTTATGAGATAACCGAATGAATGTTATAAATATAGCAGTTTAGTCTCACTTGATTGGTTGCCACGGAATTTTGATGTGATCAAAAGTCTGTCGCAATCACGTAGCGTATGCGGATACTCGCCGGGTAAACTTAATAGACAGCCTCACTCCATAGCCCCGACCAAGTGACTGTAGGAGAACCCCGTCGCCGAAAGGATCCGTTCGGGTGCTCGCGGCAGCGGTGTTCCGCCTTAGTGTACTTTATCGACGGCGTCTGGGGTGCGGCCGCCTACTAAAGTTTGCGACGAGTATTCGATAAGAATTTCGGGAATCTTGTTGAATTGCCCGACTTGATATTGAAAAGAGTTTTCGATAATGAGACTAAAATGCGGGGTTTATAATTGTTAGGCATGCGATGTCTAAGGAGTTCATTTGATTAGGCATGCGATGTCTATGCAAGTTGCGGATTCCAACTGTTGTAGTTTTACACTTCCTTTTCTGTGACCGTAAGTGTAATATGTGATATCGCCAGTTTCGTTGCTATATGTCAACGATAATTGGGATACGCATGTTTACTTACGTTGATGACATGTGTTGTTATGTGTTGCTGGATATGTTATATTGGATCGTCGTGTTTGAATAGCCCGGGGTTTTTTATGTGAGATGAGTGTTTTTTCAATTTCATTCATGTAAAAACTTGTATGTAATATTCTTTTATTGGGGCACTTCCAGGTTGCGGAAGATGTCACCGTTTGTATATTATTTACTTTTCCGCACTAGGATAGACCCAAGGAGGGGAGCACAAGTAACCGGGTTCTGGAGTCCAGTGGGAGACCAACTCGAGGAGTCGAGTCCGGGTCTCCTAACTCTAGAATTGGTAGGGTTGCTTGACGCTCTCATAGGGGTCTAGGGGTGTGGGTTTGGCTATTCATCGCGACCGTGGAATCCGCGTTTTATACTGGCTCGTATTGAAAACACGGACGTCCTAGTATATCCAATATTTCATATGTTTCTTCTGCTGCGATATCTGTGATGTGATCATGTGATGTTCTGTGATAGATACAGTATATAGTATATTGTAAGTGCACGGCGGCGCCCCGGTCGTCAATCCGACGGCCAAATGCGGAAACGGTGATAAACTTTAATTTTGCGAACTTAACAAACCGGCACCACCGCGCACTAAACTCCGGATCGGGCCATTAAACTAGATCTAGCAAAGTAACAAGATAGGGAAGAGATGTACCGAGTGATCCGAGTCCTCCGGTCTTCTCGTCATCGTCCCGATCTCCCGCGGAAACTCCGGTCGTCGCTTCCTCGCCGGAAGGGCACCACATCGTCTGTATCTTTTACGGGCTCCCACCTCAATGCCGAGGCAACTCGGGCATGAAGCTGGCAAGTCGACATGCCCAAGACTTGCTGTAGGATGTATAGAGTCTATGTCTCATTGGGGTTTTGTTGCCATGGAGGATGGAGGGATCATGAATGGACTTTGGAATGAAGTGTAGAATTTTGCAAGCATGAAAATGATATGAACCAATCTTTCCTCAAAATGAACTCTCTCTTCCACAAAATGTGGTCGGCCCAAATATATGTGAGAATGGTGGAGGAAAAACAAAAACACAAGAAGGGAGGTGATGGTAGGAGAAAAGCAATGGTGACCACATCCAAGAACATAATGATCACAAAACTCACATCCAAATCAAATCCTTTCACTTCACAATAAATGCATCATGGATGAAAGATATCATAATCAATACTTTTGCAATAAAACCCTCCACAAAGTGTTATTTGCAAACTTGCAAATAACCCCCTCCATCGGAAAAGTCCGGCCGGGAAAGAACAAAGGAAAACCGGCCGGAACGGAATGCAAACTGGCAACTCCAGAAAACTGGTCCCGTAATAAATTACAGGAAAACCCCGATACTGTGCATACACACCCGCATCTGTATTCCGTCCGGATACAAGTGCAAAGAGACAAAATCTATACTGTACTAAACTAGGATCCGGCTTAAACCAAAGCCGGCTAGTAATGTTCGTCCGATCCTGATCCGTGCAATACCGCACGTATCTGATCGAACCCTGCCATATATCTATACGGCCTCTAGTACACACTGTCCGATCCTGATCCGTGCAATACCGCACGTATCTGATCGGACCCTGCCATATCTCCATACGGCCTCTACAGCGTTTCGCCCGAAAGCTGAGTAACTGAATGTGTGGTGGACTCTAAAGACTCGTCAATACTATGGCTGTGGATTTAACCACTAGCACGTCAGAGGTATAAGCCAATACGTAACGGGCCACCAGCTATTGACTAAAAGGGACGTCGATGAGCGAACTCATCCTGACACCCTACTGATCCTGTCAGTGACAATATCCGTACAGTCCGGTCCGTTCGTCTATGAGCATCGCATGTCGGGCCTAGAGGGTTGGTAAAAGTCAGACCCCCAAAAGCGGTACAAGTCGTGTCGGAGTGTAGCCCAGAACACCCTGAGATACTACTGGAATACCTACCAGTAAATCTCCTGCCTTGGCCAAGGACTTCGTGTAATGGCTCTCCTAGACACAGCGCGACCTCACCCCCAATACCGGGAGAGACGAACCCCCGAAGATCCGCTCACTGCCTCCATGTGGCTCGGGACTGTACCCAACTAAAACCTGTTTGCACGACTCCTTTGAGCCGTGGTAGGGTAGTAATCAAAGTACAGTGGGAACTCACACGAGACAAATGACGATCCCCAGGTCGATGAACTAACCTGTACAAATGTCACCTGGGAACTGCTATCTGACGTCAGGTATAAGACCAACTAGCATGTTCCCGGCGAGTCCTGTCCGGTTTACTCATAACCCAATGAGCACCTGTATACATCTTAGGTGAACCAACAGACACCAGTGGCTTGTGAGACCGGCCACCGCCCCTCGTCGGGGTCTCGACTGTATACACTAGTCTACTCTGGAGAATCGATGCCCTGTCTCGAAACTCCCATGACTAGGGACCTTTTAAGGATGTGCTTATAGACTCCAGCTCTCACTTATATGATCGCCCTCATACTGCTGGCAGCCAAGCAAGAATCCTAGGGGCTCTATCAACGTGCAATAGTGACCTGTCAGGTCACCTAAAGCAGTACACGATGATAAAGGTAAACCAGATAGCATACTATCATCTCGAGTAAGACTGTTCTACCGGGATAGGTCCTCCCTCAATCATTGCAATCACGTGCCTGTGATCCAATAATTGACTCTGAGGGCACTATCTCCAACAATCTCCCACTTGCACTCAAGGCTAATTATTGCGATGTCGCATACTCACAGCCCGTGTGATACCGAACACCCAACTCCTCTACTAGTCAGTCGCACAAAGCCTGTTTGCGAAACTATTGCGTTCGAGGAATAGCCTCAGCGAGTGGATCCGCCTAGATGTTTCTTTCTAGGTCCCTCTATATCTCAAGTTCGCGGAGAAAGCCATCTCCCGAAATGAGCAATACCTGTCTTAGAATGTCTGGATGCCTGATGGGACCAAGCTCATAAATGAACTCCAAATCCAAACTTCTTAGACTGTATCGTCAACTGAACTTAATCAGTATCCTGCGCCATGCCACCCTCAGTATTGCCTTGGATTACCTGTCCAAAACACTGCCCCTCGTCAGAAGGAAAACTATAACTCTGACAACCTCCTTGTCGTCTATGTCACCTTGGAAGCCTGGAATGATAACTGTCTCCCAAATGAGGCTGTCGTTATCATATCCCTAGAACATCCACTTATGTTCTAAAACTGCTTCCGACTGTTTCTCTAGGATTGGATCAATGTCAACTTATTGCATCTAGTGCAAGAACAACATCTGATGTGGTACTTGACATCTCATAATTGACTCAATTGCCTAAGCAAGTGATCTGCCAATCATGCACATCCCTCTCTACTTTAGTCTATAAGACACCTTTAGAGAGGGTGACTCCATTACTTGCAGGTACACTACCATGCCAGGAGTCGTCCATTCTAAATACTCTTAGAATGCTGTCAAAGTACCCTGATTAGGAAACCACCCAAATCTAGATCTAAAACCATAGATCTAGTAACCAGTATGTCTGATATAATGTCCAAGTCCCTTGTGGAGAAACCACTGTGTGACGACCAAAGTATAACCGATCGTAGTATAGGAATGTCACTTCCTACTTTGTGTATGTCATCCAAATACCAGGATATCACACCCTACTACCTTCTTAACAGATCCATCCCCTATTCTGATGACGTCAAACCTATGACTGTCACATCAGAAATAGATGATCTATCTCCGCTATATCTGCTTTAGTCTATAAATAGATATAAGCCTGATGTCCACCAATGCTTCCGCTGCTCCCACTGACTACGACAACCCTCTGGCAGAGTCATATAGACGTGCATTTCTAAAGCTAGTTTAGAACGACGCTATACTCATCCTCCCACCGGGTCTCGCAGCCTGGAACAACAGCAATGGCAAGTGTGGGTAAACAAGAACTTCCCTGTCACCGTCCTTGAGGCTACCGGAGTGCCTCTCGGGTGCCTGAAGTTACCCACCTCATCTGCGGAGTGGCCAATGGAATGTCAAATCAGATTAAATCCTTAGGTTCCTTATCAAATCTTCAGTAATCGTTTGCGGTTCTGGAATCACTTCCAGTTCTACCATACTCCCACTACTGTTTTTGAAAAAATCCATTTTTATTAAAACTGTGGCGAGTCAAAAACAATATCACTATTGATCTTTCTTATGGTAGAAAATCAACCCTCGTCATAGCCTGGGTCAACCCACAAACAGCCATTACAGAAACGTGCCTTGAGTTATCCAGAGTCTGGTTTTAATCATAAGCCGGACAACTCCCCGTACCTTAACAATGTTAAGATATGAACTGTACTATATCCAATATAGAACCAGAGGCACTGATTTAATTGAACCAGATTCAAATCATGCAGCTGTCTCCAGTGCATGTCAACTAAATGGAAGGAGGCCGATCAGCGTTACTCAACTTAGGAATGCTTCCAATTATGAGTAACCTGAAAGAGAAGCAATTTCTCTTTATCATCACTATCAACTGAATACCATACACAAGTATCTACATCTTCGATCACCTTGAAGAATCCCGATACTTGCTACACCTGGTTCTCTACTCTATTCAAATACCTATAACTCCTCAAAACTTAGACCCGGTGTTTCTACGAAACACATGTCTAAGAACTAGAGAAGTTAAAAGTAAACAGAACATAGTATGAGGACCAACCCCTCTGTCCTTATGGACACTGGACAACATACAATACTCTGTATAAGTCCGCCGAGTCTAACAACTCTTTCACTGTGTGTCGTAGGTTGAAAACTGTACTTATGGTTAAGAAGAATTACACCGCTGTTTAATGCTCCTTACCTAACCATCCACTGATATAGGTAAATGTCATCGACATAATATCAAAAGGTATATCTCACTCTATGAAAATAGACGTACAGATATATCAATTTGAAATTGGTGCACAACAGCGGATATTCAAAACCAAATATTTGCCGACCGGCAAACAGCCCAGGTGATCTCCTCAAATATCACCGATTACAATGAATCCCGATATAATGAGGATGATCACCCAATTCCCAATAACTTACTCCCACTCATCATCTGTAAAACCATACAGATGTGAGAATCAAACCTGGTAAATACATACCCTGGAGCAAGTGTTTAATCGTGAAATCAGTTTTCTTTTAACAGTGCACAGTTGAACTGAAACATTGAAATGTTTCGATGGGGTATCCTGGTATTCCTAGTAATGCCTCTACCATTATCCAGATTCACAACTATAACCGCATAATTCTTTGCCACCTCTCCAAATCCCTTTATATGTCTTTAGTCGTTACCTTCTGCACACTCCTTAAGCCAAATGGTTTTCTTCCTTCCCTACCGTTCGGCACCAGCCTATGGTTTGGAAGAAGACTATCCAATAAGCATAATGGGTGTACTGTCCTAGTCCTAGGAGCACTCGCAATGCGAGAGAAGGTGAAGATAAAAGACAACCGAATAAACCTTATTCCTATTTCTCCTGGACCAGAATCCATCCCCGAACTGGAACAAGTTCCTTTCGAGTTCGTATATAACCATACGATGGAGTATCCAAATAACTGTGGATCTTCGTAGTGATACGGAGTGTCCTGGAGAAATACAAAGGTGAAGTGGGAGTGGTAATGAAATACTTGGTTTGGTCGTGAATATCAGTCGCAATTTACATTGCCCTCTTACTAATCCCTTGCTTTGTCTTAATCTTAATACCTTCTGCACACCGTTTAGGCTAATTGGTTTTCTTCATTCCCTACCGGTCGGCACCAGCCTAAGGTTTGGAAGAAGACTATCCAATTTGCGCAATAGGTGTGCTATCTCCTAAACTAAGGAGTACTCACAACTTGAGAGAAGGTAAAAGGGAAAAGAAAACTGAATAATCCTATCCGTTATTCTCCAGAACCGGAAACCATCCTTGAATAAATTCCTTCGAGTTCGTATCTAACCATACGATGGTTTTGTCCAATGGAAGTGGACGTTCGTAGTAATACGGGGTGTCCTGGAGAAAAGGGTAAAAGTAGGAGTGGCAATGAGGTCTGCAACTCTGACAATCCAAAAGCCAGTGTTAAGAAGGTTCGGTCAACTTGGTCTCTGAGTCGTAGTCTTAGGGTCGGGTCAATGGTCGCTGCCAGAGAGAGAGAGAAAAGAAACACTCAGCGTGCACTCTACCCTAGATCAGAATGGTTACCAATTTATCTAATCAGGAAACCTCCCACTGTACCTCAAATTCTCCTCCAAACCTGAAAGAAGAATTAGTCGGGGTCACCCGAGGAGTAAACCAACTCATCAGTGGGAATCGGGATCCAACTATCATCGCATGATAACGTGACGGAATCCGCTCACGGTATTACACTCCAGAAGGTATGCGCATATCTGGCAAGTTTCAGTTCTTTTGAAACTACCGATGTGATTTCTGCCCCATGCTCTTATGACCTTGACGAAGGTCAACAAATCATAAGTCACATGTCAAGTTCCACCCGTCATTGTACAGGTTAATTTGAACCCACCCGTACAAGCCCTTGACGAAGGTCAACAAGGCTATACGACTGTCCCAAACCAACACATCTATCAATGCAGCAGAAAGGCAACAAACAGCTACCATACACTATGCCTTGACGAAGGCCAACAAACATAGCATGAAAACTACGTGCTACCCGTCTGAAACGACGGAGGGCTACGAATGGTTTCTGGCAAAAACCTTTAACGTAATGAACTTGATATCGTTGAAGGAACTGATAGCTTTTTAGAAAATATAGTGACGAAAACCTTTACTAAAGAGGTCACTCCCGGTGAAGGGATCTCGGCTCTTTCCCCGTAGAATGGGGTGCAGGATATTCATAACCGAATATCACTGTGCAAAGCAAAAGTAATCGGCTATAGTGAAGTTAATGCCCTGACGCAAACTTCTGTCCAAGGGGTCACTCCCGGTGAAGGGATCTCGGCCCTTGCCTCGTCGACTGAGGAGCAGGATATTCAAATGAATACCACAATGCAAAACAAAAGTGAACGTCCTTGCAATAACAGCTTTTTGAAAAGTGTTCCAACAACATCAGAATAGGTTTGTTTTAACTTGCATTGATCCGAATCAACGCAGTCCCATCAATTGATCACACCACAAAGAACGAAAATATACTGACGTACGTATATGCCATCCGCATTCGCCACTGGGTCCCGTCATCACCCGTTAGGTTAGCTAACTAACGGCAGAGCGGGGACTGGACTAGCGCGGATGAAAAACATATACAACATCTACAAATATATATACCAATATATTATATTTCGCTCAAGGCGTGAATAAAATGCAACATCACAGAAATGTACAGCATCACAGAACAATACAGATATCTGGGATCCCCGGGTTTCACAGAGCCACTACTGAAACCCGACGTTCCCCTGGTCGTGTGGATAGCCTGTACAATGAAAACCTAGACCCCTACGGGCGCAGCAAGTCACCCGCCAAAACCTGAAGCGAGGCAGCCCCCTTCAGCGCCGTGAATGGACCACCCAGCACTTCACGGAATCCGGTAACTTGGGCACCCCTCCTGGGTCAACCTGTACCCCCTACGAGTGCGTCGAATAGCCCGCCAATCCTGGAGTGAAGCCCCCTCCGTCCCAATGCCATGAGATGCGGGCCCGTTGCCCTCTAGAACCCGGCTATCCGTGCACCCCTCCGCGGGGTAACCCTAGTACAGAAAGTAAAATATACATACAACGGGTACATCGACCGCAACCAGGTCGTGCCCCAAAAGAATAATACAATCAGGCAGTGACGGCAGTCCACATGTCGGACGCTCGCCCCGCAATATCAAATGTACATAATACAACAAAACAGTACCAGCATTGCATCCAGGCTATCCCCACGACCGATCCGCAACATCACAGCAAAAACACAGAACATCAACGTGAAAGTCACGTTCGCAAATCCATCTAACCGGGCTATAGCAGTTAGACCGGATTTATCGATCGAGTGACATTCACGGTCGCAGATATAATGTAAATACTGTGAAATAATGTGTTTAAAATATCCGATCGATCAAAAATTAACAAGTGGGCCCCCAAGCAATACTGTAGCACTCACAGAAAATCTGGGCCTAATTTTAATATTCCAAAACCCCTATTTTTAGCCCACAAGCCCACTGCAAAAAAAAAAACGATCACATGATGCCTTATTACTGCGGCGGATCCGCGGCCTAAGAACGGTCAATGGCCACGGATCCGCGCTCGTACTTATGGATCGTGTTGTCGAATTTTTGGACTGTTCTTAGAACTCCCTGCACATGATTCTGAGACAACCTGAAAAATTTTTGGAGACCAAAAAATTCAACAGAAAACTGTCGTGAGGAAAAACGTAGATTTTGGAATTTTGGTCGATCGGAAATGCAAAACACATCAAACGAAGCTAGACGAAGTTAATGGCGAGGCTCTGATACCACTGTAAGTGCACGGCGGCGCCCCGGTCGTCAATCCGACGGCCAAATACGGAAACGGTGATAAACTTTAATTTTGCGAACTTAGCAAACCGGCACCACCGCGCACTAAACTCCGGATCGGGCCATTAAACTAGATCTAGCAAAGTAACAAGATAGGGAAGAGATGTACCGAGTGATCCGAGTCCTCCGGTCTTCTCGTCATCGTCCCGATCTCCCGCGGAAACTCCGGTCGTCGCTTCCTCGCCGGAAGGGCACCACATCGTCTGTATCTTTAACTGGCTCCCACCTCAATGCCGAGGCAACTCGGGCATGAAGCTGGCAAGTCGACATGCCCAAGACTTGCTGCAGGATGTATAGAGTCTATGTCTCATTGGGGTTTTGTTGCCATGGAGGATGGAGGGATCATGAATGGACTTTGGAATGAAGTGTAGAATTTTGCAAGCATGAAAATGATATGAACCAATCTTTCCTCAAAATGAACTCTCTCTTCCACAAAATGTGGCCGGCCCAAATATATGTGAGAATGGTGGAGGAAAAACAAAAACACAAGAAGGGAGGTGATGGTAGGAGAAAAGCAATGGTGACCACATCCAAGAACATAATGATCACAAAACTCACATCCAAATCAAATCCTTTCACTTCACAATAAATGCATCATGGATGAAAGATATCATAATCAATACTTTTGCAATAAAACCCTCCACAAAGTGTTATTTGCAAACTTGCAAATAACCCCCTCCATCGGAAAAGTCCGGCCGGGAAAGAACAAAGGAAAACCGGCCGGAACGGAATGCAAACTGGCAACTCCAGAAAACTGGTCCCGTAATAAATTACAGGAAAACCCCGATACTGTGCATACACACCCGCATCTGTATTCCGTCCGGATACAAGTGCAAAGAGACAAAATCTACACTGTACTAAACTAGGATCCGGCTTAAACCAAAGCCGGCTAGTAATGTTCGTCCGATCCTGATCCGTGCAATACCGCACGTATCTGATCGAACCCTGCCATATATCTATACGGCCTCTAGTACACACTGTCCGATCCTGATCCGTGCAATACTGCACGTATCTGATCGGACCCTGCCATATCTCCATACGGCCTCTACAGCGTTTCGCCCGAAAGCTGAGTAACTGAATGTGTGGTGGACTCTAAAGACTCGTCAATACTATGGCTGTGGATTTAACGACTAGCACGTCAGAGGTATAAGCCAATACGTAACGGGCCACCAGCTATTGACTAAAAGGGACGTCGATAAGCGAACTCATCCTGACACCCTACTGAGCCTGTCAGTGACAATATCCGTACAGTCCGGTCCGTTCGTCTATGAGCATCGCATGTCGGGCCTAGGGGGTTGGTAAAAGTCAGACCCCCAAAAGCGGTACAAGTCGTGTCGGAGTGTAGCCCAGAACACCCTGAGATACTACTGGAATACCTACCAGTAAATCTCCTGTATTGGCCAAGGACTTCGTGTAATGGCTCTCCTAGACACAGCGCGACCTCACCCCCAATACCGGGAGAGACGAACCCCCGAAGATCCGCTCACTGCCTCCATGTGGCTCGGGACTGTACCCAACTAAAACCTGTTTGCATGACTCCTTTGAGCCGTGGTAGGGCAGTAATCAAAGTACAGTGGGAACTCACACGAGACAAATGATGATCCCCAGGTCGATGAACTAACCTGTACACATGTCACCTGGGAACTGCTATCTGACGTCAGGTATAAGAACAACTAGCATGTTCCCGGCGAGTCCTGTCCGGTGTACTCATAACCCAATGAGCACCTGTATACATCTTAGGTGAACCAACAGACACCAGTGGCTTGTGAGACCGGCCACCGCCCCTCGTCGGGGTCTCGACTGTATACACTAGTCTACTCTGGAGAATCGATGCCCTATCTCGAAACTCCCACGACTAGGGACCTTTTAAGGATGTGCTTATAGACTCCAGCTCTCACTTATATGATCGCCCTCATACTGCTGGCAGCCAAGCAAGAATCCTAGGGGCTCTATCAACATGCAATAGTGACCTGTCAGGTCACCTAAAGCAGTACACGATGATAAAGGTAAACCAGATAGCATACTATCATCTCGAGTAAGACTGTTCTACCGGGATAGGTCCTCCCTCAATCATTGCAATCACGTGCCTGTGATCCAATAATTGACTCTGAGGGCACTATCTCCAACATATATATGATATATTATATAGGCGTTACATATGTTTTACACCCGCGCCAGCCCTGCCCCGCTCTGCCGTTAGTTACCTAACCTAACGGTGCACGAGGGGACATCGAGGTGAATGCGGATGGCATAAGTGTACGTCGTATTTATCTGTGATGTTTAGGTACTTAAATGATGGGACTTCATTAATATGATTAACGAAAGAAAAGAAACCTAAGATGTTGTAGAATCGAATTTCAAAAATAAAACAGGTAGTTACAGTTCTTGCTTTGCACAGCGGTATATATGATATATCCTGCACCTTATTCGATGAGGAAAGGACCGAGATCCCTTCACCGGGAGTGACTCCTTTAGCAATAACTGGCAGATGCTACACCCTTCGGTTTGTCTTTTGATTGCTTCTATAGTTTTTTGCTTTGCACAGCGATATATATGATATATCCCGCACCTCATTCGATGAGGAAAGGGCCGACGATCCCTTCACCGGGAGTGACCCCTTTAGCAAAACTAGAAAAGCCTCAAAAACACTCCATTTTAAAATTATTTGATTCTACAACGATATAAAGTTCATTACGCAAAAGGTTTTCTTAAAAATCTGTCGTAGCCCTCCATCATTTCAGATAAGTCCTAGTTAGTATTCGTGCTGCGTTTGTTGACTCAGTCAAGGCGTAGTGTGCGGTAGCTGATTAGTGCTTATCTGCAAAGCATATGATGCGATTGGATTAGGGTAGTCATGCGGCCTTGTTGACTCAGTCAAGGGTCGTGCGGGTGCGTTTAATTCAATCGAGAAATGACGGGTTGAACTTTACTTGTGGTCTATGATTTGTTGACTCAGTCAAGGTCATAGATCCCTTGGGGCAAAATATTATCGGGAATTTCAAGTGTTGAAATTTGCTATGAGATTGCATACCTTCTATGAGATAGTTGGATCCCGATACCCGCTGCGAGTAATTGTTACTCCTTGGAGAGTTTTACACATTATAATTGGCCGATCAAGTAGGTGTCTAGAAAGGTGTTAACGAGATTACGCCTCTGGGAAAACGAGGTTTACATTAATTAGGTTCGTGCGAAAGCACGGGGGACCTCCCTCAAAGTACCGACACTGGCCTGGCTGAAAGATTGGCGAACTTGTAGTGTGTAATTAATCCCGGCTAGTCTTTCCTTTTAGGGTTTGAAGGAAGATTTGATAAAAACAGTGGGAGCCATCCTGATTAGATAAAATAATAACCAATCTGATCTTGCAAGAGCATACGCTGAGTATTTTCTTCTCTCTCTCTCCAGGTAGCGACCATATCACGCCATAATCAATATAATAATACGGAAGTATTGACCGAACCCACTTGTTATACTGAGATGGGGAACGTTGGTCCCGCTCCAACTTATAATTGTTATAAGATTGAGCAGGAAATTGGGGAATACCAGAATTCCTATGCCGCCCAAACGAAGAAAGTGCATATGATGCATCTCCTTCGGGTGTGTTCATTACAAAGAACTGTTTCTCTGTATCCTCTACATCCTGGGTATTTGATACCAGATCAGGATCCCAGATATGTAATATGTTACATAGGGCTACAGAAAGGTAGAGAACTGAGAACGGGTGATAAGTTTCATGAGGCAGAAAACGGGGCAAGTGTTGCAGCCAAGTCTGTTGGTCACTGTCACCCTGTATTCTAAATACATTGATTCTGAACGAATGTTATTAGATACCGAACCTGATATACAAAATCATATCAGTCTCGTTATTAGTAAAGAAAGGATATAATTTTGTATTGTTGGATAATGTTTTGAACATTTCCTATATCAAAAGTTGATCGGTTCAGGCACGTTATCTAAAAGCATTGATGTTCTAAATCAAACTACAGTTCTTTAGTATACTGAACACACAAAAGAGGAAGAGTTCAGAAATGAACGAATCCTTCTTGAGGCATTGTAGACTAGGTCATATCAATGCGACCCGACTAGCTGAAGTTACATGAAGATGCATATTTAAATCAGTTTGAATCTACATCTTGTGAAACTTGCCAGTCATGTCACAAAGATATAATGACACCAGCTCTGTTTATTGGAAACAGAGAAAAAGTTAGTGAACTCTTGGGATGATACATGTTGATGTATGTAGGTCCCCTGTCTACACTTGCCAAGACCGGTTCTTTATACTTCTTTACATTCTCTGATGATTTTTCGAGATTCCGACCTATGTTCCTGTTGAAACACAAGTCCGAACCTTTTGAGATATTCACAGAATATAAGTTAGAAGTAGAGAACCAAAATACAGGTATAAGTAATATGTCCTATGATGAGATCAAGGAGGAGAATACTTGAGCACGAAATTCTTGGACTTTTCTAAAGGAGAATGAGATTCTCTCTCAGCATTACACCTCCGTATACACCATAGCACGATGGTATATCGGGGCGGAGCAATCACACCCTATATGATAAGGTGTGCTCTATGATGAGTACTACTGAGTTACCTATTTCCTTTTTGGGAGTTATGCACTTGAGAAGCTGCATACCTATTGAATAGGGTTCAAATCAAATCAGTTGCCTACCACTTCATATTTGATATGATAAGGGATGTGCCCATATCTTAAGTTGGTTAAGATTTAGGGTTGTACAGGCTATATCTAAAAGAATAATCCGGATAAGCTCGAGGCGAGGTCTGTTATGTAGAACTGGAATGGTTCCAGCTACACAAACTGCAGATGATTTGACAAAACCAAAGGATTCAATAGTTTCCGACGAACCTCAGCCTCTCCGCCGATCTGGTAGGGTTCCTCACCCACCTGAGAGATATTTCGGTTTCTCTATGACAGTCGGAGCGAGGATTGCATCATGAGATGATGACCCAACTAGTTTCGAGCTGGCCATCAGGAGTGGGACTCTGTAAGAATGGCTGGATGCTTAGTGATCTGAGATGGAATCCTTATACACCAACAAAGTATGGACTTTAGTTGCTTTATCTGAAGGGTTAAATCCCCATCAGGAGCAAGTATATCTTGAGAAGATTACTTGGTGTACATGGAAAAGTTGAGACTTTCAAAGCTAGACTTGTTAAAGGTTTGCATCATTAACCAGGTATGGATCATGATGAATCCTTTTTTAAGGAGCCATGCTTAAGTCCATTTAGATCCTACTTGCCACGGCTTCATACCATGACTACGATATCTGGCGGTTGGGTGTCATGACTGCTTTTCTTAAATGATGTTTCAGAAAGAGAGTCTGTAAGTACACAGTCAGAGGGCTTCGTAGACAGTGGGAGCAGTGGAAACGTGTGCAAGATGGTTTATGTGATAAAGCAGGCATCGCGGAGTTGGAACATCTGTTTTGATGGATTAGTTGTTAGTGTTTATGCCCTTGAAGGCCATTACTGTATCATACTAGTTTGTATATTACTTAATGGAAGCTTGGGATATTCACATATATATAACAGTCTTGCTAAACATGGTAGTATGCTACTTGGTTTTTCTATCTTAATATGTGAGTATACGTATTGATAGAGCTCTTAGGATCTTGCTTGACTACCAGCGTTGTGATGGCAGTCACACTAGTGGGGGCTGGATAGTCTACAAGCACATCCTTATTCAGGTCCCTGGTCGTTGGATTATCGAGACAGAGCATCGATACTCCGGAGTAGACTAGTGTGTACGCTTCTCATCCCAGTTAGGGAGATGGTCTGTCCCACAGCCGTCAGTACATCGTACTGGAGATAGTATGCAGGTGCTCGTTAGGTTACGGGTACACCGGACAGGACTCACAGGGAACTGTTGGTTGGTTTTATACCAGTCGTCAGTGAACAGTTCCCAGGTGACATGAGTACAGCATAGTCCGCAAACTTGACACTGCTACTTCGCCTCGAGTGTGTCCCACTGTTCTTAGATTGCTACCCTACCACGACACAAAGGAGTCGTGCAAACAGGTAGCAGTTGGGTGCAGTCCCGAGCACTTGGAGGCAGTGGCGGTTAGACAGGATTCGTCTCTCCCGGTATTGGGAGTTGATATCGCGCTGTGTCAGATAGCCATTACGCAAAGTCCCTGGCCAGGGCAAGCGAGATTTGCTGGTAGGTTCCAGTAGTTTCTCAGGGTGTAATGGGCTTCCCTCCGACACGACTTATACCGCTATTAGGGGACTGACGCTTGCCGCCCCCCTAGGCCCGATATGCGATAGTCTAAGACGAACGGACCGGACTGTATGGAGATTGTCACAGCAGGCTCAGTAGGAGTTCGGATGGGTTTCCTCATCGGCCTTCTTATCGACATCTACCTGGGGACCGTTACGTACAGCTAGTGCCGCTTGCGGTTTGTGGTTAAACCCACTGCCAGCATAGTAGTCGAGTCTCTAGAGTCCCACACAGAGAGTTTCCCTACTCCAGGCAAAACGATATAGAGGTCGTATGGTTTTACGATAAGGGTTCGGACGCATACGTGTGTTTATGCACGTACGACATTCGGAAAGTTTTTACCAGTCGGCTTTGGTTTAAGCCAGTTACTGGTATCCGGTTATTGGATTTATACAGTCTAAAGTTTTTCCGTATTTTTGCGGAAAGAAGGGGCGTTCTCGTAATTGCGCGAGAAGCTTCTAGAAGATGGTGACTAAGGAGGTTTAGGTGGCATATACAATGAATGTGATTAGTGAGTCATATGGATGATTCATCCATGTCATTAATGCATCATAAATGCTTAATGACTCATGGATGTGAATCATCACTAGATATTATCAAGCATGGTTGTTAAATTCATTTCTTTTCTTTTCTTGATAAAAAGAAATGCTTGATATATATTATGATAACTCATTATTCTCACTTCATTATTATCTTCACCTTCTCTCTCCTCAAGCTCTCCCTCTTCAAACCCTAATCCTCCCCTCTCATGTGTTGAGTACAAGGATTAGTTAGACTAATTAAACCATAACCCTCACTCTATATCACCTAGCTTCTTTGATTAGCACTTAAAGAAGGTTAGTTGCCTCAAGTTTAGAGGCTAAGCTTGGAGTAAAGCTCTCGGGTGGATCGTCTACTACTTCGAGAAGGCCGAGGAGGAGGAGGAGTTCGCAAAGACGAAGGACACGATTCGTTAGGTATAATCCCTAAACATAGTAGTATAGAACTTCTATGTTTCTTGTTAGTTATCGTTTAGCTTCGATTCGTGCGGTTAGTCGATGTTTAAGCAAAGAACAAGATCATTTTTCATATTTCCGCCTCCCCGCAAGTCGTGGGGTGTTGTACATCGACTTACAGTGGTATCAGAGCCTCGCTAAACAATAAATAACTTACTTGCAAATTTGTATGAATTTCGAACGAAAAAAACGAAACCGGAAAAACCCGAAATCACAAGTTTCTGTCGATTTTTAAATGAAGTCCAAAAATTTTTCAGGGAGGTTCAGCAAGCTTAAAAAGACAGTAGAAGAACACCCAAGAAATTCGGGCCCCTGAATCGCCTAAAGCGCCGCGGAACCGCGGCGGATCGCACCGATCCGCCGCGCTTCCGCCGCCGAGTTGGCGATTCAGGAACCCAAATTTCCTGTGTTGCTTCTCTGTGATATTTGGTATTTTCTGGAAGTTTTTATTTTTGCTCAGGTTTCAGATTTACAGAGAAGTATTGGAGCAAAATTAAAAGTGTTTAATCGATCGAAATTATACAGTATTTGCTTGTTGGATTATATCTGTGTTTGTATAATGTGTTCGTAAACCTCCCCTAACTGCTAGTATGTCGGTTGGCAGGGGGTTGCACATTTCTGTAATGGATTTTTACTGTTTGTGGATATGAACTGTGTTGGACTGTTGTGATGTATAGCCGGGGTTATGTGATGGGTTATTATTTAATTCATTTGATGTAAATGTAATTTGTTGTAATATTATTTTGCGGGGGACATCCAGGTTGCGGTTGTAGCCACCGTTGTATCATTTCATTTTACTGTTTTTGCTCCTAGGACAGACCCAAGGTGGGGTGCACAAACTGCCGGGCGGGTAGTTTGCCGTACCCGTTAGGGTCTTGGATGGGGTAATGGCTATTCATCACAACTGTGTAATCCATTTTTTGTTGCAGGCTCAAAACAAACACAGATTACTTGCAAATCCAATAAAGTTCATCTGTGATCTGGAATGCCTATTATTGCGTCTGTCGAATGTACAATATCTATATATGATAGCTATTTAGAAGTCACTTATGTTTTACACCCGCGCTAGCCCAGCCCCCGCTCTGTCGTTAGTTAAGTAACCTAACGGGTGATGACGGGACCCCGTGGCGAATGCGGATGGCATAAGAGGACGTTGTATTTTCGTTGTTTTCTGCAATGATAGGTTAATGATGGGACGCATTATTTATAATGCAAAGAAAATAAACCAAAAGTTTAATCGTTGGAACAATTTAAAAGAAACCACTCGGTTAATTTTAAAAACAGATATTTTTAAATGCGGAGCTTTAACCACTCCTTTTAAAAGCTATCAGGTTCCTTCGGTTATATCAAGTTCACTACGTTCACGGTTTCGCCAAAACCATTCGTAGCCCTCCGTCATTTCATTTGAGTATTCAGTAGTATTCAAGCTATGCATTTTGGCCAAAGTCAAGGCATAGTGTTTGGTAGCTGCTGGGTTTTCATTTGTTGCATAAGATAGATGAGTTGGTTTGGGACAGTCGTATTATCATTTGACCAAAGTCAGGGGTATATACGGATGGGTTCAAATTAGACAAGATAATGACGGGTAGAACTTGACATGTGACTTATGACATTTTGACCAAAGCCAAGGTCATAAGAGCATGGGGCAAAAACTTATATCGGGAATTTCTAAAGAAACTGAAATTTGCAAAGAGATGCATACCATTTGGAGTTTGATGAATGTTGGTAGCATTCCTTCAACATTATCATACGATGATATCTGGATCCCGATCCTACTGTGAGTATATGCTACTTATCAGGAGATTCGTCACTTAACGATCAATGCTATAAACCAAGTAGGTGTCAAGAAAGGTGTCAGCGGGGTTACGCCCCCAGAGAAAAGAGGTTATTTAATTAAGGAACTTCGCGAAAGCATTGGAAAACCTCCCTCGAAGTATCGACACTAGCCTGGCTGAACGGTTAAGCAAGTATTGTACAGTGAGAATAGTCCTGGCTAATTCTTCTTTTATGGTTTGAGGAAGGATTCGAGAAACAGTAGGAGCCATCCAGTTTAGATAAACTAAAAACCACTCTAAACTTGCAAGAGCATCATGCTAAAGAGTTTTCTTCTCTCTCTCCTAATTGCAGCGACCCTGAAAATGACTGGACTTAAGTTACTTTTAGAGAAAAATATACTGACAGGGCCAAACTATAAAGATTGGCTGCGGAATGTCAAAATGGCTTTGACATATGACAAACTGGGGTACGTCCTCACCGCTACGGCACCTGCTGTCCCTGGTCCCAAATCCAGCAATGCGGATAAGGAAATCCGCAAAACCTGGGATTTAGATTGCGCGAAAGCCAAGTGCATCGTGCTTGCCTCAATGAACAATGAACATCAGAGGAGGCACGAGGATATGAACCTAGATGGCATATTTCTCCATACAAAGGAACTTTATGGAGAGCAATCTCGTATAGCAAGATACGAGACCTCTAAGAACTTGTTTCGAGCGAGGTTGGCTGTCGGGTCATCGGTAGGAGAACATGTCCTAAAGATGATCGGCTATATTGAAGAGCTCGCAGACCTTGGGACGACTTTGGATAATGAGCTCTATACAGACCTTATTCTCTAGTCCCTTCCTCACACCTACGCCCAGTTTATCCTGAACTTCAACCTTCAAAGAAAAGAAGTTGAACTTCCGGAACTCCTGAACATGTTAAGGAGTGCAGAGGGCACCTTGCAGAAAACAAGGGAAACACCCGCTATGTTTGTTAGCGGTGCATCTTCTTCCGGGTCCAAGGCTAAGGCCAAAGGAAGGAAGAAGAAGGCCGCCACCAAACCTAGAGGAGGTGTTAGTAAGGTGGAAGGGAAGGGAAAGAAAAAGTTTGCGGTACCGGTAGTTGACCAGGATGAGTGCTTCCATTGTCACAGGAAAGGGCACTGGAAGAAGGATTGCAAGGCGTGGAACGCCAAGAACCAGGAACCGAAGCAAGCTGTGGCTTCGACTTCAGGTGTGTTTGTAATTGAGAATTGTCTGTCGATCAACTCTACTTCCTGGGTATTGGATACCGGATCAGGATCTCATATTTCCAATTCATTGCAGGCACTGAGAAACCGTAGAGTGCTGAAGGAAGGTGATATGACCCTAAAGGTTGCTAACGGAGCTAGCATGGGAGCTGCGTCCGTCGGGGATTATCACCTAGGATTGACGAGTGGACACATTTTGGTTTTATATAACTGTTTTTTTGTACCAAGCTTAACGTGTAATATCATATCAGTTTCCTTGTTATCAATTAAAGAAGGTTATGATTTCACGTTTGTAAGAGATGTTGTTAACATCCACCTTAATCATGGTTTGATTGGGTCCGGTACACTAAATAACGGTATATATGTTTTAAACCAACTCCAAATTTTCAATGTCCAGAACACACTTAAAAGAAAGTCTCCAGATTTAAATAAAGCTTTCTTATGGCATTGTAGACTAGGTCACATCAATGAGAGAAGGTTGACTAAGTTGCATAGAGAAGGATATTTGGACTCGTTCGAATATCAAACTTATGACACTTGTCAATCTTGTCTCAAAGGAAAGATGACAAAGACTCCATTTACTGGACAAGGAGTAAGAGCGAGCGAGCTCTTAGGACTCATACACAGCGATGTATGCGGTCCAATGTCTACACATGCAAGAGGTGGTTTTTCCTATTTCATTACTTTCACGGATGATTACTCAAGGTACGGATTCATTTATCTGATGAAACATAAATCCGAGGCTTTTGAGAAATTCCAAGAGTATAAGAATGAAGTAGAAAACCAAACTGGCAAAAGTATCAAGACACTTAGATCTGATCGAGGTGGTGAATACTTGAGTGCCGAGTTCCTAGGTTACCTAAAAGAGAAAGGAATTCTCTCTCATCTTACTCCTCCATACACTCCACAGCATAATGGTATATCGGAGAGACGGAATTGAACCCTATTGGATATGGTACGATCCATGATGAGTAATGCTGAGTTACCGCAATCTTTCTGGGGTTATGCGCTAGAATCAGCGGCATATCTTTTGAACAGGGCTCCTACCAAGACTGTGCCTACCACTCCATATCAGATGTGGACTGGGAAGAAACCCCATCTTCAGCATATGAAGATTTCCAGCTTTTGTTAAAAAACAGCATGTGGACAAGCTCGAGGCACGATCAGTAAAATGTATGTTTGTGGGATATCCAAAGAACTCCAAGGGATATTATTTCTATTACGCAGAGGAACAAAAGGTTTTTGTTTCTCGTAATGCCCATTTTCTGGAACATCAGTTTTTAGAAAAGGAAATAAGTGGGAGCGAAATAGAACTGGAAGAAATTCCAGAACCACAAACTGCTACTGAAAGTTTGGTAGAACCGGAAGTTCAAGAAGAACAGGACATTCCCGCACCCCTCCGCAGGAGTAGTAGGCCGTCTCATCCGCCTGAGAGATACTACGGTTTTCTCATAGATGGGGATAGAGAGGATTGCATCATAGATGATGATAAACCTACTGACTTCCAGCAGGCCATCCAGAGCGGCGACTCGGTACGATGGCTAGATGCAATGCGGACCGAAATGGAGTCCATGTACACCAACAAAGTATGGACTTTGGACTTTGCTCCAGATGGGGTAAAACCCATAGGATGCAAATGGATCTTCAAGAAAAAGATTGGTGTAGATGGACAGGTGGAAACCTATAAGGCTAGACTTGTTGCAAAGGGTTTTCATCAAAGACCAGGTTTGGACTATGACGAAACTTTTTCTCCAGTGGCTATGCTCAAATCCATTCGGGTCATTCTTGCTATTGCTGCCTTCCATGATTATGAAATCTGGCAGATGGACGTAAAGACGGCTTTTCTGAATGGAAATTTAGAAGAGTGCGTCTATATGGATCAGCCAGAGGGTTTCAATCAGAGTGGGAGCAGCGGGAAAGTATGCAAGCTGCTTAAGTCCATTTATGGACTAAAGCAGGCATCGCGGAGTTGGAACATCTGTTTTGATGAGACAGTCAAAGAATATGACTTTATCAAAAATCCAGATGAACCGTGTATATATAGTAAAGTTGTAGCCAGAAGTGTCGTATTCCTCGTCTTGTACGTGGATGACATTCTATTGATAGGAAATGACATTCCTATGCTACAATCTGTCAAAGGATTCTTGTCACACAGGTTCTCCATGAAAGACCTGGGTGATGCCTCTTACATTCTGGGGATCCGGATCTATCGTGATAGATCCAAGAGGATGTTGGGAATTTCGCAGTCCAGGTATATCGACACCTGTACTGAAAAGATTCAGTATGGAAGATTCTAAGCGCGGGTAATCTACCGGCTTGTCACGGAATCACCCTCTCCAAAGAGATGTCTCCCAAGACTGATTTGGAAAGGGAACGCATGTCTATTATACCCTACGCTTCTGCGGTAGGCTCTATAATGTATGCGATGTTGTGCACCAGACCAGATGTAGCTTACGCACTGAGCGTGGTAAGCCGGGGTATCAGTCAGACCCAGGGGAGAAGCACTGGATAGCAGTAAAGAACATTCTCAAGTACCTGAGAAGGACTAAGGAGATGTTCTTGGTTTACGGCGGAAAAGACCTCAGGTTGGAGGCCTTTGCTGATTCCGGCTTCCAGAGTGATAAGGACGATTCCAAGTCCATGTCGGGTTATGTCTTTACCCTCAATGGAGGGGCGGTGTGCTGGAAGAGCTCCAAGCAGGACACCGTTGCTGACTCAACGATGGAAGCGGAGTATATAGCTGCTTGCGATGCCGTAAAAGAAGCAGTCTGGATGAAGAAGTTCCTAACAGAACTTCAGGTGGTTCCTACCATAGTTGATCCAATACCTCTGTATTGCGACAACAACGGAGCTATAGCTTTAGCGAAGGAACCAAGGTCCCATCAGAAGTCCAGACACATCTTAAGGCGGTATCACCTGATCAGGGAGATCATTGATCGTCAGGAGATCGAGGTTCGGAGAGTTGCTTCTTCTGAAGAGAACATTGCTGATCCATTCACGAAGGCCCTGTTAGTTATATGTATGCCCTAGAGGCCATTACTGTACATTGGATGTATATTGTAGTGGATGCTGGGACATATATAGGGAGGACTTTCTTGCTCGACATGATAGTATGCTATCTGGTTGCTCTTTACCTTAACATGTACACTGATTGTCTCTCTGTTACATGTTGTTAAAGCCCTTAGGATGTGTGCTTGACTATCTGGACTATGATGCGGATCATACTAGAGGGGATATGGTAGTCCATAAGTACATCCTTCACAGTCCCTAGTCGTGGGTGTATCGAGACGGGGCATCGATATACCAGAGTAGACTAGCGTATACCTTCTCGACCCATACAGATGGGCGATGGATGATCCCATATCCATTGGTGTTTGACATCAGAGATGATATACGGGTGCTCAGTAGAGACTGGGTACACTGGACGGACTCGCCGAGAACTCCCAGATGGTATTATACCTCACGTCAGATGGCAGTTCTCTGGTGACACTGGTACAGAGTAGTCTGTTGACCCGAGATCGTCATAGAGTCTTGTATGGTTCCCACTGTACTTTGATTTCCATCTTACCACGTCCAAGAGGGCGTGCAAAACGGTGGTTTTTGGGTACAGTCCCGAGTCACATGGAGACAATGAGCGATAGGAGGGGATTCGTCTCTCCCGGTATAGGGAGTTGATGTTGCGCTGTGTTCGATTGGCTATAACAGGAAATCCCTGGCCAGGGTTGCTGAGATTTACTGGTAAGTGTTACCAGTAGTTTCTCGAATTGTTATAGACCTCATATCGACACGACTTATCAAGCTATTGGGGTCTGACGTTTACCACCCCTAGGCGAGATATGCGACATATCAGACGATCAGACCGGACTGTACGGTAATGTTACTGGTTGGATTCACAGGAGTATGAGCGGGCTTGCTCGTCGATCTTCTGATCGCTCAATACCCGGGTGGCCGTTACGTTTAGCAGACCGCTTGCGGCTTGTGGGTGCTTGATATGATCATCACCTGCTGCCGGCGTATTGACGAGTCTTTAGAGTCCTACACAGAGGTTTCCTGGCTCAAGCGAAACGAAATAGGAGCGCATATGAGATATGTGCGGGACCGAGAATAATGCATGTATGTGATACCGTATTCCATTCTCGCGATGAATGTATCGAAAGGTTGTATGCGATATAACCTAGTTATCGAATCAAGGGTTGGTTCGATAAGCCGATACATAGAATACTAGTCGGTTATATGCGATATGACCGGATCGTTAAATCAAGTGTTGATTTAATAATTTAATGCATAATTATATATTTGATATATTACTTTGCATTAACTAGTATTGGTTCACTTTAAGATGGATTTTCTCACTCGGATGTGCGCATTGCATATGCGATATGATTTTGTGCACTTGCTTGTATCATGTTTGATGATGCATGCCTTTTGGTTAAGTGTAAAGAATTAAACCTTGGTTAATGAAATGGTTAGGGTTTACTTTTTCCTTATTCATTTTATTCATTTATTTATTCTTTTGGAAAAAGAAAAGCAAATGAGAAAATGGTGGCATGTTTTGTTTTGTTCATGAAGCTTCATGAAGACTTTGACCAAGTGACCATTTTGTCTCATGCTTAACCCTAACCATCCCACTAACCATGATTTATTCTCTACACTTGACCATGGTTTGGTTATGATAAGTATTCTTTTAATTTTCTTTTTGGAAATAACTTGTCATAACATTTACCTTCTTCTTTTTCCTTGAACTCAAGAAGAAAACCTTGCATCCATCAATGGTGATTGATGAATTAGAGTGAGAAATCCAATTCTAAAGTCTACCCACTTCCTATTTCTTCATCCTCTACCTCTTGCCAAGTAGTAGAGTGTGTTTCCTTCACAAGTTTTCTTGACTTGGTGAAGTTGGAGCTTGATCTAGCGATGCTTCGACGTAGATCATCTTCGGCATGGACATCGACGACCTAGCTCGCCTATTCTCCGATGAAGCCGACGCTAGAGCCCGGGATTTGTTTTGGACAGCGAGAGGACTTCATTGCGGAGCTATGGAGGTGGAGCATCGGATCTACAAAGGTTGTATTTCCGTATTCTCTTAGTTAAGTGTTAACTTGTTATCTTTTCGCCTAGATTTCTAGCCAACGATCCGTAGTCGGGTTTCTCGGCACCTAGTTTCTTTGATATTGCCATGGTTGATGTCGTGTTATGAGTTGAAGTTTGCACAGTAACTCCTATTTAACAGTGCTGGTTTTCCTGGGTATTTTTAATATTTTTTCCAGAGTTTGAATTTTCTGAGTTGTTTTGGGGATTCGAATGTTCGATCGGATTATCAAATTTTGTCTGTGTGGCTTTCCGGATAAATTTTTGAATATGTTAAAAAGTTCGACCTGATATAAATACCCAATTTTTCCCTTGTCGGGAAATTTCCAAGTGTTGGATTTTTTCGTAGTTTAATGACGTTCTAAGTAGTGCAAGTAACGCGATGGACCCTCTAGAAGACAACAAACCTTAACTCGATTATGTGACCGTCTTGAACTGCTCTTTGAACCTTCGGGTTTGGGGCAGTACGGCGTGCCACATGTGAGGCGTTGGCTTGACCCTTCTACGGCTGGACCATTGGTACTGAGGCACGAACTGAATGTTGTTAGACTTATTTCATGTGTTGGATTGTATCGGGAAAACTTGGGTGTTCGATTGTTCGATCGGAAAGTTTAACATTTTCTGTTTATCTGGAATGTGATACAATAATTGGAATTCACAAATAGTTATGAGATAACGGAATGAATATTATAAACATAGCAGTTTAGTCTCACTTGATCGGTTGCCACGGAATTTTGATGTGATCAAAAGTCCGTCGCAATCACGTAGCGTACGCGGATACTCGCCGATAAACTTAATAGACAGCCTCGCTCCATAGCCCCGACCAAGTGACAGTAGGAGAACCCCGTCGCCGAAAGCATCCGTTCGGGTGCTCGCGGCAGCGGTGTTCCGCCTTGGTGCACTTCGTCGACGGTATCGGGGGTGCGGCCGTCTACTGAAGTTCGCGACGAGCATTCGATCAGGATGTCGGGAATCCTGTTGAATTGCCCGACTTGGTATTGAAAAGTGTTTTCGATTTTGAGACTAAAATGCGGGGTTTATAATTGTTAGGCATGTGATGTCTAAGGAATTCATTTGGTCAGGCATGAGATGTCTGAGGTGGTTGCGGATTCCAACTGTTGTAGTTTTACACTTTCTTTTCTGTGACCGTAAGTGTAATATGTGATATCGCCGGTTTCGTTGCTATATGTCAACGACAATTGGGATGCGCATGTTTACTTACGTTGATGACATGTGATGTTATGTGTTGCTGGATATGTTATATTGGATCGTCGTGTTTGAATAGCTGGGGGTTTTTATGTGAGATGAGTGTTTTTCATTTTCATTCATGTAAAAACTTGTATGTAATATTCTATTATTGGGGCACTTCCAGGTTGCGGAAATGTCACCGTTTGTATATTATTTACTTTTCCGCACTAGGATAGACCCAAGGAGGGGAGCATAAGTAACCGGGTTCTAGGGTCCAGTGGGAGACCAACTCGAGGAGTCGAGTCCGGGTCTCCTAACTCTAGAATTGGTAGGGTTGCTTGCCGCTTTCGTAGGGGTCTAGGGGTGTGGGTTTGGATATTCATCGCGACCGTGGAATCCGTGTTTTATACTGGCTCGTATTGAAAACACGGACGTCCTAGTATATCCAATATTTCATATGTTTCTTCTGCTGCGATATCTGTGATGTGATCATGTGATGTTCTGTGATAGATACAGTATATAGTATATATGATATATTATATAGACGTTACTTATGTTTTACACCCGTGCTAGCCCTGCCCCGCTCTGCCGTTAGTTACCTAACCTAACGGTGCATGAGGGGACATCGAGGCGAATGCGGATGGCATAAGTGTACGTCGTATTTATCTGTGATGTTTAGGTACTTAAATGATGGGACTTCATTAATGTGATTAATGAAATAAAAGAAACCTAAGATGTTGTAGAATCGAATTTCAAATAAAACAGGTAGCTACAGTTCTTGTTTTGCACAGCGGTATATACGATATATCCTGCACCATATTCGATGAGGAAAGGACCGAGATCCCTTCACCGGGAGTGACTCCTTTAGCAATAACTGGCAGATGCTACACACTCGGTTTGTCTTTTGATTGCTTTTAAGTGTTTTTGCTTTGCACAGTGATATATATGATATATCCCGCACCTCATTCGACGAGGAAAGGACCGACGATCCCTTCACCGGGAGTGACTCCTTTAGCAAAACTAGAAAAGCTTCAAAAGCACTCCATTTTCAAAATTCATTCGATCCTACAACGATATCAATTTCATTACGCAATAGGTTTTCATAAAAACCTGTCGTAGCCCTCCGTCATTTCAGATAAGTAGTAGTTAGTATTCGTGCTGCGTTTGTTGGCCTTTGTCAAGGCGCAGTGTGCGGTAGCTAACTGGTGCTTATCTGCTTATGCATATGATGCAGATTGAGTTAGGGTAGTCGTGCGACCTTGTTGGCCTTTGTCAAGGGCCGTGCGGGTGGGTTTAATTCAATCAGGAAATGACGGGTTGAACTTGACTAGCATCCTATGGTTTGTTGGCCTTTGTCAAGGTCATAGGAGGTTAGGGGCAAAATATTATCGGGAATTTCAAGTGTTGAAATTTGCAATGAGATTGCATACCTTCTATGAGATAGTTGGATCCCGATACCCGCTGCGAGTAAGAGTTACTCCTGGGAGAGTTTTACACATTACAATTAGCCGATCAAGTAGGTGTCTAGAAAGGTGTCAACGGGGTTACACCTCTGGGAAAACGAGGTTTACATTAATTAGGTTCGTGCGAAAGCACGGGGACCTCCCTCAAAGTACCGACACTGGCCTGGCTGAAAGATTGGCGAACTTGTAGTGTGTAATTAATCCTGGCTAGTCTTTCCTTTTAGGGTTTGAAGGAAGATTTGATAAAAAGCAGTGGGAGCCATCCTGATTAGATAAAATAATAACCAATCTATTCTTGCAAGAGCGCACGCTGAGTGTTTTCTTCTCTCTCTCTCCTGGTAACGACCATATTACGCCTTAATCAAGATAATAATACGGAATTTTGACCGAACCCGCTTGTTATACTGAGCTGGGGAACGTTGGTCCCGCTCCAACTTATAATTGTTATAAGACAGAGCAGGAAATTGGGGAATACCAGATTTCCCGTGCCGCCCAAACGAAGAGAGTGCATGCTGATGCATCATCTTCGGGTGTGTTCATTATACAGAACTGTTTCTCAGTATCCTCCGCATCCTGGTATATGATACCGGATCAGGATCCCAGATATGTAATCTGTTACATAGGGCTACAAAAGGGTAGAAAAACTGAGAACGGGTGATAAGTTTCATGAGACAGAAAACGGGGCAAGTGTTGCAGCCAAGTCTGTTGGTCACTGTCACCCTGTATTACCAATACATTGATTCTGAACGAATGTTATTAGATACCGAACCTGATATATAAAATCATATCAGTCTCTTTATTAGTAAAGAAATGAAAAAAATTTGTATTGTTGGATAATGTTTTGAACATTTCCTATATCAAAAGTTGATCGGATCAGGCGCGTTATCTAAAATCATTAATGTTCTAAATCAAACTACAGTTCTTAGTATACGGAACACACAAAAGAGGAAGAGTTCAGAAATGAACGAATTCTTCTTGAGGTATTGTAGACTAGGTCATATCAATGCGACCCGACTGGCTGAGTTACATTTAGATGCATATTTAAATCAGTTTGAATTTACATCTTGTGAAACTCGCCAGTCATGTCACAAAGATAAGATGACCACAGCTCTGTTTATTGGAAACAGAGAAAGAGTTAGTAAACTCTCGGGATGATACATGTTGATGTATGTAGGTCCCCTGTCTACACATGCCAAGACCGGTTCTTTGTACTTCATTACATTCTCTGATAATCTCTCAAGATTCAGACATATGTTCCTGTTGAAACACAAGTCCGAACCTTTTGAGATATTCACAGAATATGAGCTAGAAGTAGAGAACCAATACGGGTATAAGTATTATGTCCTTTGATGTGATCAAGGAGGAGAATACTTGAGCACGGAATTCCTGGATTATTCTAAAGGAGAATGAGATTCTCTCTCAGCATTACTCCTCCGTATACACCATTGCACGATGGTACATCGGGGCGGAGCAATCACACCCTATATGATAAGGTGTGCTCTATGATGAGTACTACTGAGTTACCTTTTTCCTTTTGGGAGTTATGCACTTATGAAGTTGCATACCTATTGAATTAGGTTCGAAACAAATCAATGCCTACCACTTCATATGTGATATGGTATGGGAAGAGCCCATGTCTTAAGCTAGTTAAGATTTGGGGTTGTCCGGCCTATGTCTAAAAGCAAAATCCGGACAAACTCGAGGCAAGGTCAGTTATGTAGAACTGGAAAGGTTCCAGCAATACAAACTACAGCAGATGATTTGGTAGAACCAAAGGATTCAGTAGATTCCAACGAACCTCAGCCTCTCCGCCGATCTAGTAGGGTTTCTCACCCACCTGAGAGATACTTCGGTTTCTCTATGACAGTGGGAGCGAGGAATGCATCATAAGATGATGACCCAACTAGTTTCGAGCTGGCCATCAGGAGTGTGACTCTGTAAGAATGGCTGGATGCTTAGCGATCTGAGATGGAATCCTTATACACCAACAAAGTATGGACTTTGGTTGCTATAACTGAAGGGTTAAATCCCCATCAGGAGCAAGTATATCTTGAGAAGATTACTTGGTGTACATGGAAGAGTTGAGACTTTCAAAGCTAGACTTGTTAAAGGTCTACATCATTGACCAGGTATGGATGATGATGAAACCTTTTCAAGTAGCTACGTTTAAGTCCATCCAGATCCCACTTGCCACGGCTACATACCATGACTACGATATCTGGTGGTTGGGTGTCATGACAGCTTTTCTAAATGATGTTTTAGAAGAGAGCGTCTATAAGTACACAGCCAGAGGGCCTCGTAGACAGTGGGAGCAGCGGAAACGTGTGCAAGATGCTTTATAGGATAAAGCAGTCATCGCAGAGTTGGAACATCTGTTTTGATGGATTAGTCAAAGAGTTTGACATCATCAAAATGGTAGATGAACCTTGTATAAACAAAAAGGTAGTAGGGAGTATGGTGCTGATCCTCGTAGAGTACGTGGATGACATACTCTTAATAAGAAAGGAGTTTCTTACGCTACGCTCGATCAATCTCCGTTTATCACAAAGATTCTCCGTGTAGGATCAAAGTGATACCTACTAAATCTTGGATTTTGGATCTATGAGATAGATCTAATTGGATGTTAGGATTCTCACTAGTTGTAGTGAGATGGTATCAACCGATCCTGGGAGAATCACTGGAAGGGTTCCAGGGTGATAAGGACGACCGAAAGTCAGTCACAGGCATTGTCTTTACCCTCAGTAAAGGGACGGTATGTTGGAAGAGTTCCAAGCTAGATACCGTGGCATACTAGACGATAAAGGCTGGATACATCGCTACTTAAGATGCTACCAAAGTGGCTGTCTGGGTGTATATTGGTTCATGAGATGAACTTAGTTCCTCCCATTGTGTGACAATGGAGTTGTGGCTTATGCCAAGGAACGTCCGTCCCATCAGTGATCCAGACATATTCTAAGGCAGTATCACCTGATCATGGAGATAGTTGATCTCCAGGGTGATCGAGGTTTGGAGAGTAGACGCAGAGGACAACACAGCGGATCCACTCACAAAGGCCTGTTCCCAGAGAGAGACTTTTATGGGATGGTTGAGTATGAGATACTACAACCACTGCTAAAGATGGCCCTAGTGCAAGTAGGAGATTGTTTGTTATATGTATGCCCTAGAGGCCATTACTGTACATTGGATGTATATTGTAGTGGATGCTGGAACATATATAGGGAGGACTTTCTTGCTCGACATGATAGTTTGCTATCTGGTTGCTCTTTACCTTAACGTGTACACTGATTGTCTCTCTGTTACATGTTGGTAAAGCCCTTAGGATGTGTGCTTGACTACCTGGACTATGATGCGGATCATACTAGTGGGGACATGGTAGTCCATAAGTACATCCTTCACAGTCCCTAGTCGTGGGTGTATCGAGACGGGGCATCGATATACCAGAGTAGACTAGCGTATACCTTCTCGATCCATACAGATGGGCGATAGATGATCCCATATCCATTGGTGTTTGACATCAGAGATGATATACGGGTGCTCAGTAGAGACTGGGTACACTGGACGGACTCGCCGAGAACTCCCAGATGGTATTATACCTCACGTCAGATGGCAGTTCTCTGGTGATACTGGTACAGAGTAGTCTGTTGACCCGAGATCGTCATAGAGTCTTGTGTGGTTCCCACTGTGCTTTGATTTCCATCTTACCACGTCCAAGAGGGAATGCAAAACGGTGGTTTTTGGGTACAGTCCCGAGTCACATGGAGACAATGAGCGATAGGAGAGGATTCGTCTCTCCCGGTATAGGGAGTTGATGTTGCGCTGTGTTCGATTGGCTATAACAGGAAATCCCTGGCCAGGGTTGCTGAGATTTACTGGTAAGTGTTACCAGTAGTTTCTCGAATTGTTATAGACCTCATATCGACACGACTTATCAAGCTATTGGGGTCTGACGTTTACCACCCCTAGGCGAGATATGCGACATATCAGACGATCAGATCGGACTGTACGGTAATGTTACTGGTTAGATTCATAGGAGTATGAGCGGGCTTGCTCGTCGATCTTCTGATCGCTCAATACCCGGGTGGCCGTTATGTTTAGCAGACCGCTTGCGGCTTGTGGGTGCTTGATATGATCATCACCTGCTGCCGGCGTATTGACGAGTCTTTAGAGTCCTACACAGAGGTTTCCTGGCTCAAGCGAAACGAAATAGGAGCGCATATGAGATATGTGCGAGACCGAGAATAATGCGTGTATGTGATACCGTATTCCATTCTCGCGATGAATGTATCGAAAGGTTGTATGCGATATAACCTAGTTATCGAATCAAGGGTTGGTTCGATAAGCCGATACATAGAATACTGGTCGGTTATATGCGATATGACCGGATCGTTAAATCAAGTGTTGATTTAATGATTTAATGCATAATTATATATTTGATATATTACTTTGCATTAACTAGTATGGTTCACTTTAAGATGGATTTTCTCACTCGGATGTGCGCATTGCATATGCGATATGATTTTGTGCACTTGCTTGTATCATGTTTGATGATGCATGCCTTTTGGTTAAGTGTAAAGAATTAAAACTTGGTTAATGAAATGGTTAGGGTTTACTTTTTCCTTATTCATTTTATTCATTTATTTATTCTTTTGGAAAAAGAAAAGCAAATGAGAAAATGGTGGCATGTTTTGTTTTGTTCATGAAGCTTCATGAAGACTTTGACCAAGTGACCATTTTGTCTCATGCTTAACCCTAACCATCCCACTAACCATGATTTATTCTCTACACTTGACCATGGTTTGGTTATGATAAGTATTCTTTTAATTTTCTTTTTGGAAATAACTTGTCATAACATTTACCGTCTTCTTCTTCCTTGAACTCAAGAAGAAAACCTTGCATCCATCAATGGTGATTGATGAATTAGAGTGAGAAATCCAATTCTAAAGTCTACCCACTTCCTATTTCTTCATCCTCTACCTCTTGCCAAGTAGTAGAGTGTGTTTCCTTCACAAGTTTTCTTGACTTGGTGAAGTTGGAGCTTGATCTAGCGATGCTTCGACGTAGATCATCTTCGGCATGGACATCGACGACCTAGCTCGCCTATTCTCCGATGAAGCCGACGCTAGAGCCCGGGATTTGTTTTGGACAGCGAGAGGACTTCATTGCGGAGCTATGGAGGTGGAGCATCGGATCTACAAAGGTTGTATTTCCGTATTCTCTTAGTTAAGTGTTAACTTGTTATCTTTTCGCCTAGATTTCTAGGCAACGATCCGTAGTCGGGTTTCTCGGCACCTAGTTTCTTTGATATTGGCATGGTTGATGCCTTGTGAGACCTCATTAGGGTGCCTAGGAACCCAACAGGCCCTACCTCAGATTCAGTTCGAGAGGCTACTCGAGATCATCGGTCTTCGATACGCCAGTACATGGCCCTAGTGCAAGTGGGAGATTGTTAGTGTTTATGCCCTAGAAGGCCATTACTGTATCATACTAGTTTGTATATTACTTAATGGAAGCTTGGGATATTCACATATATATATAACAGTCTTGCTAAACATGGTAGTATGCTACTTGCTAAACATGGTAGTATGCTACAATCCGTGTTTTATACTAGTATCATATGTATCGGCTTATCGAATCAATCCTTGATTCGATAACTAGGTTATATCGCATATAACCAATCGATACATAGATCGCGAGAATGTAATACGGTATCGCATACTCGAATTATTCTCGGTCCCGCACATATCTCATATGCGCTCCTATTTCGTTTCGCTTGAGCTAGGAAACCTCTGTGTAGGACTCTAAAGACTCGTCAATACGCCGGCAGCAGATGATGATCATATCAAGCACCCACAAGCCGCAAGCGGTCTGCTAAACGTAACGGCCACCCGGGTATTGAGCGATTAGAAGATCGACGAGCAAGCCCGCTCTTACTCTTGTGAATCCAACCAGTAACACTTACCGTACAGTCCGGTCTGTCCGTCTGATATGTCGCATATCTCGCCTAGGGGTAGTAAACGTCAGACCCCAATAGCTCGATAAGTCATGCCGACTTGAGGTCCATAACATTCGTGAAACTACTGATAACTCTTACCAGTATATCACTGCAACCCTGGCCAGGGATTTCTTGTTATGGCCAGTCGTGCATTGCGCAACATCAACCCCCAATACCGGGAGAGACGAATCCCCTCCTATCGTTCATTGCCTCCATGTGAATCGGGACTGTACCCAAAAACCACCTGTTTGCACGACTCAGTAGAGCCGTGGTAGGGTGGAAATCAAAGCACAGTGGGAGACACACAAGACTCTATGACGATCTCGGGTCAACAGACTAAGCTGTACCAGTGTCACCAGAGAACTGCCATCTGACGTGAGGTATAATACCATCTGGGAGTTTTCGGCGAGTCCGTTCAGTGTACCCAGTCACTACTGAGCACCCGCATACCATCTCCGATGTCAAACACCAATGGATATGGGATCATCCATCGCCCATCGCATGGGTCGAGAAGATATACGGTATTCTACTCTGGAATATCGATGCCCCGTCTCGATATTCCCTTGACTAGGAACATTTCAAGGATGTTCTCATGGACTATCCAGGCCCCGCTAGTATGATCTGCATCATAGTCCTGGAAGTCGAGTACACATCCTAAGGGCTTTATCAACATGTAACAGAGAGACGGAAAGTATACACGTTAAGACAAAGAGCAACCAGATAGCGTACTATCATGTCGAGCAAGAAAGTCCTACCTATATATGTCCCAGCATCCACTACAATATACATCCAATGTACAGTAATGGCCTCTAGGGCATACATATAACTAACAGTTACACACACCATTACAATTGCCATGATATTCATTCTTGATGCATGTATCACACCGGATCATTATGCTGTAGCTCATCTTTTATGTGACTTGACATGATATTCATACTTGATGCATGTATCACACCGGATCATTATGCTGTAGCTCATCTTTTATGTGACTTGACATGATATTCATACTTGATGCACATATCACATCACATTTACATGCATATTGGTTGGGATTACATGTGATTTCTGGATTTGGGAACCGAGGCCTTTTCAAATATGTAATCATTTAAAAACCCTGTTCCCTTGATATGATATTTCGGTTCGCCCACCCTGTGTTTTCTTGGTGCTAGAGTGGCATTTTGAGAGAGGGCTGACCCGGACTGACGGATGCCCGATATACTGAGAGAGGGCTGACCCGGACTGATGGATGCCCGATATACTGAGAGAGGGCTGACCGGGACTAACGGATGCCCAATATACTGAGAGAGGGCTGTTCCGGACTGACGGATGCCCGATATATTGAGAGAGGGCTGACCCGGACTGACGGATGCCGATATATTGAGAGAGGGCTGACCCAGACTGACGGATGCCCGATATATTGAGAGAGGGCTGACCCGGACTGACGGATGCCCGATAGAGGAGGATTTGCATGTCGATGCTAGACACGAGTATTTATGATATTTGGATGCCGATGTTGGGCACTAGTGATTCTTAGGGGTGTACAGGATTTGAGGGCCGATGGGAGTACCAGCGTCTGGGTTGTTGGGATTTGCGATATATATATATATTTATTCCACCTTGACATTCCGTGTAGACGTTATATTCCCATGCTCAGAATTCATTATTGCATCTCATCCTGTACTAATATCACCTGATAGAGGACTTGCATGATTACTGTACATACTGCTTACCTCGCATTGATATCATCTGCTGGCATATGATAGAGTAGCGCAGTACGTGCATACTCGCGATTACCTTTATATGTTATTTCTATTCACGAGTTGGCAACTCACCCCCGTTGTACCATAGTATTTGCAGGTTGCCCTTAAGAGTAGTCGCGGCAGGCTGCCTTTTTCTTCTTTTGGCTACAGATACCACTACAGCTGGTGTGAGAGCTGTTTTGCATTTTAGGTGGGTTGTGGTATCTGATTACTTTTATTGTCCTCTTTTTGTATCTAGTATTCTCCATCTACCATTTATGTACTGGACTTAGATACTGTGTGAGGACGATGATGTATATTTTGTATTCTGGTGTCAAGCTCGTAGGAGCCGACTGTTTTTACATGCAGTTTATATTCTGTGATGTTTACTTATTGCTCATTCTTCACTACAGCGTCGTATATTACTCTTGTGATGATGGTTTCCGCCGTTGGGCGTGATTGCTCCCGGTTGGGAATGTTTTGTTTCATTATATCTCATTTTCACTCATATCCACTTTTATACCCGGTCTCGGGGCTACTTTTACAAAGGAAATGCTGCCAAAATTATTTAAATGATTAAGTAACTTTAAAAGAACTTATTGAATTATTTAAGGTTTTCTAAATGCTTTAACTAAATGCTTTCAACACTCACTATTTTAAATGGTTTTGATTTCTGGGTTCGGCTTACTTAGTCGCGTTACGCCTGTAGACGTAGCGTGGCTAAGTTCCGGTCACGAGTCGAAATATTTGGGTCGTGACAAAGTTGGTATCAGAGCGTAGGTTTTACCTTCGGAGTGTAGGATGGCCCTGGTATGATGGAGTAGGTAGCTGCAGCAGGGTAGCGTAGCGTGTGTATGTTCCGCGGCATACTCACGACACGGTACTCCGCCTACGTGACCTTAGGACTTGTTGATTTAAATTTCTTCTTGAGTATATACAATCTTGCGATTCGATTTCCGTATCCTTATCGAATCCTATTGTTCCTTTCAGCCATTATGCCGCCAAAGACTATGAGGGCGCAGAGAGCGGCCGCGAGGGCCAAGATTCGAGTTGACTCGTCCGAGACGAGGACTGATCCGGGAAGTACACCGGTTGTGCCCGAGCAGGCTGTTCCTGCCGTGACAGATCAGATTGCTTTGTTAGGGGCTGGTGTGCAGGAGATACGCCAGACGATGGGATCCAGTATGCAGGAGATGCGCCAGATGATAGGATCGCTAGTTGAGACATTTCGAGCACAGCGACCAGAGGTAGCTCCACCCGCCGCAGGTACCGCGATGGTACCGACCGCACAGCCAGTTGCCCCTGCAGCCACGGAGGTGATTACTGTATCGTTATCAGAGTTTATGAGGCTGAAGCCTCCAGTTTTCACAGGCACCGATACAGCTGAGGACCCATAGTCTTTTATAGATAGGATGGCTCGGATATGCCGTTCCCTCAGATGCGCAGATGTGAGATGGGTTGAGTTCACGAGCTTTTGCCTGGAAGGTCTCGTGCAGAAGTGGTGCGAATCAGTCGAGAAGGGTAGGGCAGCAGGTCTTCTTCCTAAGACCTGGACCGAGTTCGTGGTGCTATTCCTTGCCCGTTTTCTTCCCCAGAGTGTGAGGGATGCCCGAGCACGCAGATTTGAGTCCTTGCGCCAGACGCCAGAGATGTCAGTGGCAGAGTACGATGTGCTATTTACCGAGCTATCAGTTTATGCTCCGTACCTAGTGGCTACTGAGGAGTTGCGAGTCAATAGATTTGTCCGAGGCTTGCTTACACCCCTGTTTCTGGCGATCAGCGCACAGCATTACGAGACATATGCAGCAGCCGTAGACGCAACCCTATTGGTCGAGGAGCGCCTTGCTGAGACTTCAGCAGTTCCAGAGCCGAAGAGAGTTCGTGCGGATACATCAGCGTAGAGACAGCCTTTTCGGCGTCGTGATAGACGTATTGCAGGCAGCAGGGATTCAGGGCGGGGCCGGTTATTCAGTTCCTATCCCCAGGAGGGTCAGCGGTCATCGTCGGGATGTTTTCGCTGCGGGAGTTCTTATCATCGTGTACGAGCTTGTCCTGAGTTACCCCGGAGGGAGGTAGCAGCACCACACTTCACACTACCACCTTCACCACCCCAGACGGTGTTGCCTATAGTACCTACTGTTACTCCGCGTCAGACGTATACACAGGGAGGTCGTGGTCGCGGAGGATTTGTTCATAAAGGACGAGGTGACCGAGGTAGAGAACAGCCAGCTGCCGGCAGGGGACAGCCAGTCACAGGTGGAGGGCAGGCATGAGTTTTTTCCTTGACGCATCAGGACGCGCAGGCGTCCAATGCGGTGGTTTCAGGTATCCTTCCAGTATGTTCTGTTGATGCACACGTGTTGTTCGATCCCGGATCCACGCACTCGTACTTATCCACACACTTCGTGCCGAGTTTGGGTAGAGAGTCCGGTTTGCTTGATCAGCCGCTTGTGGTGACCACTCCTGTGGGAGAGTCGGTTGTTGCTAGGCACGTGTTCCGATCCTGTCCCGTCTGTATTGGCGAGAGATAGTTGCCTTTCGACTTGATCCTTCTAGAGATGTTGGACTTCGAAGTTCTTTTGAGCATGGATTGGTTAGCACGTGCTATGCTTCGGTGGACTGCCGCGAGAAGACAGTTAGATTCTGTTTTCCCGGCGAGTCGGTTTTTGTTGTGTTGGGAGACCGTGGTGCCGCCCCTCACAGTGTGATTTCCTCTGTTCGCGCTGGACAGCTTTCGAGGAAGGGATGTCAGGGATTTCTCGCCTATGTTTGTGATGCTCGCGCTACAGAGGTGCCATTGGATCAGGTTCCGGTTGTTAGCGAGTTTCCTGATGTGTTCCCTGACGAGCTTCCTGGGCTACCACCCGAGCGTGACATTTCTTTCTGTATTGATTTGGTTCCTGGCTCGGGGCCTATTTCCATACCGCCTTATGGGATGGACCTGGCGGAACTTCGAGAATTGAAGGGTCAGTTGTAAGATTTGCTGGATAAGGGACTTATTCTACCCAGTGTTTCTCCTTGGGGTGCTCCAGTCCTGTTCGTCAAGAAGAAGGACGGCAGTTTGCGTCTGTGTATCGACTACCGCCAGCTGAACAGGGTGACAGTGCGGAACAGGTATCCTTTGCCGCGCATCGACGATTTGTTCGACCAGCTTAAGGAGGCAAGGTACTTTTCGAGGATCGATTTACGATCGGGCTATCATCGGCTGCGGGTTCGACAGGAGGACATTCCTAGGACAGCTTTCCGTACGTGCTACGGCTATTATGAGTTTTTGGTGATGTCGTTCGGACTCACCAATGCGCCAGCAGCATTCATGGACTTGATGAATCGTATTTTCTGGCCATATTTGGATCTGTTCATCATAGTGTTCATTGATGATATCTTGGTGTATTCCCGGAGTAGTGAGGAGCACGAGCAGCACCTGCGGATTACACTGCAGACTTTGAGGGAGCACCAGCTTTACGCGAAATTCTCCAAGTGTGCTTTCTAGCTGGACAGCGTAGACTTCTTGGGGCACGTGATTTCACGAGACGGTATATTTGTAGACCCGAGGAAGATCGAGGCCGTTCAGCTTTGGACCAGACCCACATCGGTTACGGAGATTCGCAGCTTTTTGGTGCTGGCCGGTTACTACAGGCGCTTTGTGCAGGACTTCTCCAGTATTGCTACACCTTTGACCGGGTTGACCCGGAAGGGAGTTCCTTTCGATTGGACGGAGGAGTGCGAGCACAGTTTCCAACAGCTACGGACTCGGCTGACTACGGCACCGGTATTATCATTACCTTCAGGATCAGGCGGATTTGTGGTCTATTGTGATGCTTCTCGAGTGGGGCTAGGGTGTGTATTGATGCAGCATGACAGGGTGATCGCGTATGCCTCGCGACAATTGAAGAAACATGAACAGAACTACCCCACTCATGATTTGGAGATGGCTGCGGTGGTCTTTGCACTTAAGATCTGGCGACATTACCTATACGGCGAGTCGTGCCAGATATTCACTGATCATAAGAGTTTAAAGTATATATTTCAGCAGCGAGACCTGAACCTTAGACAGCGCCGATGGATGGAGTTAGTGAAGGATTACGACTGCGAGATCTTGTATCACCCGGGCAAGGCGAATGTGGTGGCGGATGCCTTGAGCAGGAGGCCCGAGGGTAGTCTGTCTTGTTTGAGCGCAGTACAGGGGCAGTTGTCAGCAGATTGGCAGATATTATGCGACAGCCGGGTACAGTTCGAGTTCACGCCGACTGGAGGACAAATCGCGCATGTTCGTGCACGCCCACAGTTGCTTGACCGTATACATGAGGCACAACACAGTGATGACCGATGTTCAGAGATCATGGCACAGATTGGACATGGCAGATTTTCCGAGTTCTTGATCGATGATCAGGGGATACTACGATTTGGGACTAGACTGTGCATACCAGATGCTGAGGGACTGAGGCGTGAGATTCTCGAGGAGGCACATCGATCGGCATATAGTGTTCATCCTGGTTCCACCAAGATGTATCATGATATGAGAGATGTTTACTGGTGGGACGGAATGAAGAGAGACATAGCAGATTTTGTGTCGAGATGCCTGACTTGTCAGCAAGTCAAGGCTGAGCACCAGAGGCGCGCGGGAGAGCTCCAGCCGTTACCCATTTCGAATTTGCTCAGTATGCCCAGATTTACATTGATGAGATTGTACGACTGCACGGAGTCCCGACATGTATCATGTCCGATAGAGGCACCCAGTTTACCAGCCGGTTATGGCAGAGGCTTCAGGAGGCTTTAGGCACTCGCTTGAGTTTCAGCACAGCATTCTATCCGCAGACCGACGGACAGTCAGAGCGGACTATTCAGACTCTCGAGGACATGCTCAGAGCTTGTGTATTAGATTTCGAAGGTAGCTGGGATCATCACTTGCCCTCAGTAGAGTTCTCCTACAATAACAGCTACCAGGAGACCATTCAGATGGCACCATTTGAGGCTCTTTATGGGAGGAGATGCAGATCTCCCACCTGTTGGACAGAGCTCAGTGAGAGCAGTATTTTAGGGCCACAAATTGTTGAGGAGATGACCGCGAAGATACAGTTGATTCGTGATAGGATGAGAGCAGCCCAGAGTAGGCAGAGATCTTATGCGGACCGTCGGCGACGCAGACTTGAGTTTTCTGTTGGCGATCACGTTTTCTTAAGGGTCTCCCTAATGAAAGGTGTGATGAGGTTTTGGAAGAAGGGGAAGCTCAGTCCCAGATATGTGGGCCCCTTCGAGATCCTCGAGCGTGTTGGTGCAGTTGCTTACCGATTAGCCCTTCCGCCCAGTTTTCCAGATGTGCACCCCGTATTTCACGTTTCGATGCTCCGTAAATATCTTCATGATCCCTCACATGTGATTCAGCACCCGACGATCCAGCTTGAGCGCGACCTTTCCTATGCAGAGCAGCCGGTGATGATCTTGGATCGACAAGTGAAGAAATTGAGATCGAAGGACATCCCATCAGTCAAGGTACATTGGCGTGGTCAGGGCCGTGAGGAGGTCACTTGGGAGACCGAAAGCGAGATGAGGAAGAAGTATCCCCATCTTTTCGAAGGTACGTGTAGTTAGATTTTGAAATTCGGGGACGAATTTCTTTAAGGGGGAGAGATTGTAACACCTTAGGATGTGTTTAGTAACTAAATATATTCAAATAAAGTGTTTTTAATAAAAAGTTTACCAAATTGAGTTTTAAATATTTTTCCTAATTTAATAAATATTTTTCTAAAATTTTCCTATGTTTGCACACACATGTGCATGTAAATTAGAGTTTTTAAATGAGGTAATACCATGATTAGTAACTATGGTGGGTTAATCATGGGGATTAGTCTTTTGGGTCTTAATTAAGTTTAATTAGTTATTTAATGGTTGCTTTAATTTGAATTCCTTTGGGTGTTGACTTGGTGAGGGTGAGAGAGAGAGAAGGCATCATGGCAAAAGCCATGCTTGCAATTAATGAAGAGAGAGAGAGAGGAGGGGTTGACATTGGGTTATGATTTCCTCTCATTTGTTTTGTTCCTTCTCTTAACCCCACTCTCACACACACACACACACCCTTACCTCTCCAGCTGCAGCAGCAAGCATCCACAGCAGCAGCTCCTTGCATCCACAGCAGCAGCAGCAGACTTCACAGCAGCAGCAGCAAGCATCTCAGCAACAGCAACAGCACCAGTAGCAGCAGTTAGCAGTAGCAACAGCCACAACTCCAGCTGCAGCTCCTTCCCTTCACTTCTTCTTCTTCCTCCAGCTCCCTAGGGTCGAGTGTGGGGTATATTTCCTAAACTTACTCCCTAGTTTACTTGTTTAGTGTAGTTTTGCTTTGGTTAGTGGTTATTGATGAGATTTAGTGCGATATGAGGTGTTTAGTGGAAACCTTGGCCAAGTGATGTGTGATTTAGTTTTAGTAGGTTGATAGAGTGTTGTTAGGGCCATTTTAACCCAGCTTAACCCCCAATTGCACTAAAATACCACCAGATCCCTATTTGATGCAAATTCATCGTTTTTGAGCAAATTTTGACTTTCTGTAAACTACTATCGACCCGGTAAGTTCAGAATAATTTTGAGAAGACTGCAGTATGTTGGTTAGGTGCTGATCCCCCAGGTAGAACCCAACCCCCTAATTCCGTACAGTGGCCGCCGAAAAATTCGATCTGGCCGCAAATTGCGGCCAGATGGGGAGGGTTTGGGTTGGGGTTTGGTCCTATAGGTGTCTTCTGCAACCCTTAGGCTCCTGGCATGTATAATTTTATTTGATTCTTGCTGTAGGAAAATCTGGAACTATATACCTATTTCTCGTATTTTAAACCTTCGTGACACACGTGATACGCGTGTGGGTTTGGGGTTTTTGCGTATCGCGACGCGTCGGGGTAGTTTCTGGCGCGTGATCACACGTTTTAGCGTATCACGCACATGCGCGATTGGTTTGCGACACGGGTTTCTAGTTTGACCGTAATATCACGTTTTTATGGATTTGAGCTTATGTGTGATATATATTGTATGATTCTAGGTTCGCAGGCGAGTGAGACGGACGCTGCGAAGAAGGGGAAGCAAGTCGTCGGCTACACATAGCGTGAGACTTCGGTGAGTAGATTTAACATCTACGGGGATATCGCCCGCATGGAGTTCTACGTCAGGGCTGATAGGACCTTATAGCTACATTTACATACATTGACTGTTCATGGCTACTATTTAGTGCATACTGCATTCCCTGCTATATGTATATAAACACTAGAATTGATAGAACACCGCACCCTTACTGACAGTTCATGTTGCACGAGCACTACCCTGCATGTTACTGTAAGGTTCCTAGGCACCCTAGTGAGGTCTCACAAGTCATCATCCATGCAAATTTCTAAAAAATACGGTGCCGAGAAACCCTAGAACGGATCGTCAACTAGATATATAGGCAAAGCGAGTAAGTAAACGGAAATATAGCTAAAGGGAAGGGGCTACAACCTTTGTAGATCCGGTCCACCACTTCCTAAGCTCCCCGATGATCTCCCTCCGCTGTCCAAATCGAACCCTTGACTCTAGCATTGGCATCATCGAAGAATGGGCGGGCTTGATCGTCGGTTCGATGCCGAAGATGATCTACGTCGAGGCATCACAAGAACAAGCTCAAACTTCACCAAGCTTTGAAAACTTGTGAAGTAAACACCCTATACAACTTGGCAAGAGGTAGAGGATGAAGAAATAGGAAGTGGGTAGACTTTAGAATTGGATTTCTCACTTGATTTCACTAGTTGCCATTGATGGTCACTAGTTTTCTTCATGGAAGAAGAAGATGAAGAAGAAGAAGAAGATATGATAAGTTATATAAAAAAGAAAATAAAAAGAATACTTATCATACTTTCAATCTTAGTTAAGTGTAGAGAAAAGACCATGGTTAATGGAATGGTTAGGGTTAAGGATAAGAACAAAAAAGGAGACTAAGTCAAAACTTCATAAATGTTCAACTAGCAAACAAATAATGCCACCATTTCATCATTTATCCTTTCCAAAATAAAAAGATAAATAAAGAAATAGATAAATAAGTAAATGACTAAACAAAACCCTAATCATTAGTTTAAACCATGGTTTGATTCTTTACACTTAACCAAGTAAGCATGTATCATCAAACATGATACAAACATGTGCACAAAAGTATATCACATATACAACTAGCACAAATCAAGTGAGAAAATCCATTTAAAGTGAACCAATACTAGTTAACGCAAAGTAATATATCAAATATATAAATATGCACTAAATCATTAAATCAACACTTGATTTAACGATCCGGTCATATCAGATATAACCGACTAGTATCATATGTATCGGCTTATCGAATCAATCCTTGATTCGATAACTAGGTTATATCGCATATAACCAATCGATACATAGATCGCGAGAATGTAATACCGTATCGTATACTCGAATTATTCTCGGTCCCGCACATATCTCATATGCGCTCCTATTTCATTTCGCTTGAGCTAGGAAACCTCTGTGTAGGACTCTAAAGACTCTTCAATACGCCGGCAGCAGATGATGATCATATCAAGCACCCACAAGCCGCAAGCGGTCTGCTAAACGTAACGGCCACCCGGGTATTGAGCGATCAGAAGATCGACGAGCAAGCCCGCTCATACTCCTGTGAATCCAACCAGTAACACTTACCGTACAGTCCGGTCTGTTCGTCTGATATGTCGCATATCTCGCCTAGGGGTGGTAAACGTCAGACCCCAATAGCTCGATAAGTCATGCCGACTTGAGGTCCATAACATTCGTGAAACTACTGATAACTCTTACCAGTATATCACTGCAACCCTGGCCAGGGATTTCCGGTTATGGCCAGTCGTGCATTGCGCAACATCAACCCCCAATACCGGGAGAGACGAATCCCCTCCTATCGCTCATTGCCTCCATGTGAATCGGGACTGTACCCAAAAACCACCTGTTTGCACGACTCAGTAGAGCCGTGGTAGGGTGGAAATCAAAGCACAGTGGGAGACACACAAGACTCTATGACGATCTCGGGTCAACAGACTAAGCTGTACCAGTGTCACCAGAGAACTGCCATCTGACGTGAGGTATAATACCATCTGGGAGTTCTCGGCGAGTCCGTTCAGTGTACCCAGTCACTACTGAGCACCCGCATACCATCTCCGATGTCAAACACCAATGGATATGGGATCATCCATCGCCCATCGCATGGTTCGAGAAGATATACGCTAGTCTACTATGGAATATCGATGCCCCGTCTCGATATTCCCTCGACTAGGAACATTTCAAGGATGTACTCATGGACTATCCAGGCCCCGCTAGTATGATCTGCATCATAGTCCTGGAAGTCGAGTACACATCCTAAGGGCTTTATCAACATGTAACAGAGAGACGGAAAGTATACACGTTAAGACAAAGAGCAACCAGATAGCGTACTATCATGTCGAGCAAGAAAGTCCTACCTATATATGTCCCAGCATCCACTACAATATACATCCAATGTACAGTAATGGCCTCTAGGGCATACATATAACTAACAATCCCCCACTTGCACTAGGGCCATCTGTAGCAGTGGTCGCAGTATCTAATACTCAACCATCCCATATGAGTCTCTCTTTGGGAAAAGGCCTTCGTGAGTAGATCCGCCGTGTTGTCCTCTGAGTCTTCTCTCCTAACCTCGATCACCCTGGAGATCAACTATCTCCATGATCAGGTGATGCTGCCTCAGAATTTGTCTGGGTCACTGATGGGACCAGGGTTCCAGGGCCGAAGCCACACTTCCATTATCATACAATGGCAGGAACCTAGTTCATCTTATGAACCAATATACACCCAAACTGCCTCTTTAGCAGTATCTTTAATAGCGATGTTACCAGCCCTTATCGTCTAGTTTGCCACGGTATCGAGCTTGGAACTCTTCCAACATACCGTACCTTTACTGAGGGTAAAGACAGTGCCTGTGACTGACATTCAGTCGTCTTTATCACCCTGGAACACTTCCAGTGATTCTCCCCAGGATCGATTGATACCATCTCACTACAACTAGTGAGTATCCCAACATCCAATTAGATCTATCTCATAGATCCAAAGCTTAGGATTTAGTACGTATCATTTTGATCCTATATGGAAAATCTTTGTGATAAGCGGAGATTGATCGAGCGTAGCATAGGAAACTCCTTCCCTAACAAGAGTATGTCATCCACGTACTCTACGAGGATCGTCACCATACTCCCTACTACCTTTTTGTTTATACAAGGTTCATCTACCATTTTGATGATGTCAACTTCTTTGACTAATCCATCAAAACAGATGTTCCAACTTCGCGATGCCTTTTTTTTCCTATAAAGCATCTTGCATACGTTTCCGCTGCTCCCACTGTCTACGAGGCCCTCTGGCTGTGTACTTATAGACGTTCTCTTCTAAATCATTATTTAGAAAAGTTGTCATGGCACCCAACCACCAGATATCGTAGTCATGGTATGTAGCCGTGGCAAGTAGGATCTGGATGGACTTAAGCATAGTCCCTGGAAAAGGTTTCATCATTATCCATGCCTGGTCGATGACGAAAACCTTTAACAAGTCTAGCTTTGAAAGTCTCAACTTGTCCATCTACACCAAGTAATCTTCTCAGGATATACTTGCTCCTGATGGGGATTTAACCCTTCAGATATCGCAACCAAAGTCCATACTTTGTTGGTGTATATGGATTCCATCTCAGATTGCTAAGCATCCAGCCATTCTTACAGAGTCCCTACTCTTGATGGCCTGCTCGAATCTAGTTGGGTCATCATCTCATGATGCAATCCTTGCTCCCACTGTCATCGAGAAACCGAGGTATCTCTCAGGTGGGTGAGGAACCCTACTAGATCGGCGGAGAGGCTGAGGTTCGTCGGAAACTATTGAATCCTTTGGTTCTGTCAAATCATTAGCAGTTTTGTACAGCTGGAACCTTTCCAGTTCTACAGAACTGATCTTGCCTCGATCTTGTCCGGATTTTTCTTTTGACATAGGCCAGACAATCCCAAATCTTAACTTACTTAAGAGATTGGCTCTTCCCATACCATATCTCATATGGAATGATAGGCACTGATTTGATTCGAACCTAATTCAATAGGTATGCAGCTTCTCAAGCGCATAACTCCCAAAAGGAAATAGGTAACTCAGTAATACTCATCATAGAGCACACGATATCTAATATTGTGTGATTGCTCCGCCCCGATACACCGTTGTGCTGTGGTGTATTCAGAGGAGTAATACTGAGAGAGAATCTCATTTTCCTTTAGAATAGTCCAAGGATTCCATGCACAAGTATTCTCCTCCCTGATCTCATCATAGGACATAATACTTATACCCGTATTTTGGTTCTCTACTTCCTACTTATATTCTGTGAATACCTCAAAAGGTTCGGACTTATATTTCAACAGGAATATATGACTGAATCTTGAGAGATTATCAGAGAATATAATGAAGTATAAAGAACCAGTCCTGGCATGTGTAGACAGGAGACCTTACATACATCATCATGCATCAGTCCCAAGAGTTTACTAACTCTTTCTCAGTTTCCAGTAAACAGAGCTGGTGTCATTATATCTTTGTGACATGACTGGCAAGTTTCACAAGATGTAAATTCAAACTGATTTAAATATGCATCTAAATGTAACTTCAGCTAGTCGGGTCGTATTGATATGACCTAGTCTACATTACCTCAAGAAGAATTTGTTCATTTCTGAACTCTTCCTCTTGTGTGTGTTCAGTATACAAGGAACTGTAGTTTGATTTATAACGTTAATGCTTTTAGATAGCGTGCCTGAACCGATCAACTTTTGATATAGGAAGTGTTCAAAACATTATCCATCAATACAAAATTATATCCTTTCTTTACTAATAAAGAGACTGATATGATTTTGTATATCAGGTTCGGTATCTAATAGCATTTGTTCAGAATCAATGTATTCGTAATACAGGGTGACAGTGACCAACAGACTTGGCTGCAACACTTGCCCCGTTTTCTGTCTCATGAAACTTATCACCCGTTCTAAGTTTTTCTACCCTTTTGTAGCCCTATGTAACAGATTACATATCTGGAATCCTGATCCGGTATCATATACCTAGGATGCAGAGGATACTGAGAAACAGTTCTTTGTAATGAACACACCCGAAGAAGATGCATCATATGCACTTTCTTCGTTTGGGCGGCATAGGAATTCTGGTATTCCCCAATTTCCTGCTCTGTCTTATAACAATTATAAGTTAGAGCGGGACCAACGTTCCCCAGCTCAGTATAACAAGCGGGTTCGGTCAAAATCCCGTATTATTATCTTGATTAAGGCGTGATATGGTCGCTACCAGGAGAGAGAGAGAAGAAAACACTCTGCGTGCGCTCTTGCAAGATTAGATTGGTTATGTATTTTATCTAATCAGGATGGCTCCCACTGTTTTTATCAAATCTTCCTTCAAACCCTAAAAGGAAAGACTAGCCGGGATTAATTACACTCTACAAGTTCGCCAATCTTTCAGCCAGGCCAGTGTCGGTACTTTGAGGGAGGTTCCCCGTGCTTTCGTACGGACCTAATTACAGTAAACCTCATTTTCCCAGAGGCGTAACCCCGTTGACACCTTTCTAGACACCTACTTGATCGGCTAATTGCAAAGTGCAAAACTCTCCCAGGAGTAACAATTACTCGCAGTGGGTATCGGGATCCAACTATCATATAGAAGGTATGCAATCTCATTGCAAATTTCAACACTTGAAACTCCCGATAAAGGTTTTTACCCCTAGCACCTATGACCTTAACTATGGTCAACAAATCATAAGTACTAGTCAAGTTCTATCCGTCATTTCGTGATTAATTAGACCCACCCACATGACCCTTAACTAAGGTCAACAAAGTCACGCGACTGTCCTAACTAATCGCATCATATGCGGTGTAGGAAGACATCACTTAGCTACCGTACACTGTGCCTTGACTATGGTCAACAAACACAGCACGAATACTAAGTACTCTACTTCCTAAAATGACGGAGGGTTGCGGCTGGTTTTTGTGAAAACCTTTAACGCTGTGAACTTGATCTCGTTGCGGAATCAAATGGTTTTTAAATGGAATGTTTTCGAGGCTTTTCTAGTTTTGCTAAAGGGGTCACTCCCGGTGAAGGGATCGTCGGCCCTTTCCTCGTCGAATGAGGTGCGGGATATATCATATATATCACTGTGCAAAGCAAAAACTATAGAAGCGATCAAAAGACAAACCGAGGGTTGTAGCATCTGCCAGTTATTGCTAAAGGAATCACTCCCGGTGAAGGGATCTCGGTCCTTTCCTCATCGAATAAGGTGCAGGATGTTCTATAATGAACACCGCGATGCAAAGCAAGAACTGTAGCTACCTGTTTTTATTTTGAAATTCGATTCCACAACATCAGATAGGTTTATTTTCTTTCATTAATCTCATTAATGAATATCCCATCATTTAAGTCTACCTAATCATCACAGATAAATATAACGTACGCTTATGCCATCCGCATTCGCCTCGATGTCCTGTCTGCACCGTTAGGTTAGGTAACTAACGGCAGAGCGGGGCAGGGCTAGCGCGGGTGTAAAACATAAGCAACGTCTATATAATATATCATATATACTATATATAATATCTGTCACAGAACATCACATGATCTCATCACATATAAATCACAGCAGAAGAAACATATGAAATATTGGATATACTAGGACGTCCGTGTTTTCAATACGAGCCAGTATAAAACACGGATTCCACGGTCGTGATGAATAGCCAATCCCACACCCCTAGACCCCTACGAGAGCGGCAAGCAACCCTACCAATTCTAGGGTTAGGAGACCCGGACTCGACTCCTCGAGATGGTCTCCCACTGGACCCCAGAACCCGGTTACCTGTGCTCCCCTCCTTGGGTCTATCCTAATGCGGAAAAGTAAATAATATACATCAACGGTGACATCTTCCGCAACCTGGAAGCGCCCCAATAAAAGAATATTACATACAAGTTTTTACATGAATGAAAATGAAAAACACTCATCTCACATAAAAACCCCCGGCTATTCAAACACGACGATCCAATATAACATATCCAGCAACACATAACATCACATGTCATCAACGTAAGTAAATATGCGCATCCCAATTGTCGTTGACATATAGCAACGAAACCGGCGATATCACATATTACACTTACGGTCACAGAAAAGAAAGTGTAAAACTACAACAGTTGGAATCCGCAACCTCCTCAGACATCGCATGCCTGACCAAATGAATTCTTTAGACATCGCATGCCTAACAATTATAAACCCCGCATTTTAGTCTCTTTATCGAAAACTCTTTTCAATATCAAGTCGGGCAATTCAACAGGATTCCCGACATTCTGATCGAATGCTCGTCGCAAGCTTTAGTAGGCGGCCGCACCCCTGATACCGTCGACGAAGTGCACCAAGGCGGAACACCGCTGCCGCGAGCACCCGGACGGATGCTTTCGGCGACGGGGTTCTCCTACAGTCACTTGGTCGGGGCTATGGGGTGAGGCTGTCTATTAAGTTTACCCGGCGAGTATCCGCGTACGCTACGTGATTGCAACGGACTTTTGATCACATCAAAATTCCGTGGCAACCGATCAAGTGAGACTAAACTGCTATGTTTATAACATTCATCCAGTCATCTCATAACTATTTGCGAATTCCAAGTATTGTATCACATTCCGGATAAATAGAAAATGCTAAACTTTTCGATCGAACAATCGAACACCCAAGTTTTCCCGATACAGCTCAACACATGAAATAAGTCTAACAACATTCAGTTCGTGCCTCAGTACCAACGGTCCAGCCGTAGAAGGGTCAAGCCAACGCCTCACATGTGGCACGCCGTACTGCCCCAAACCCGAAGGTTCAAAGGGCAGTTCAAGACGGTCACATAATCGAGTTAAGGTTTGTTGTCTTCTAGAGGGACCATCGCGTTACTTGCACTACTTAGAACGTCGTCAAACTACGGAAAAATCCAACACTTGGAAATTTCCCGACAGGGGAAAAAGTGGGTATTTATATCCGGTCGAACTTTTTAACATATTCTAAAAATACCCGGAAAAGCACACCGACAAAATTAGACAGTCTGATCGAATACACCGAGTCCCCAATACAACTCAGAAAATACAACTCTGGAATAAAATATTAAAAATCCCCAGGAAAACCAGCACAGACAGCTAAGAACTACTGTGCAAAATTGGATGCACAAAACGACAAAAGGGCCGCGGATCCGCCGCATGAGCCTCCTGTAAGGCCGCGGATCCGCGCCGCCTTTATGGAATCAAGCCCTCGAATTTTACAGTAACCCTTATATCTTCCTGCTGAGTTTTCTGAATATTTTTAATCTACAAAAAACCACGTTTTACAGAAAAGTCCAGAGAACATTTTTCAAGTCGGGTTTTGGGTCGATCGGACTTCTAATTCCGTCGGGACTTCGCCTAAGGCTCTAGCTAGGCTCTGATACCGCTGTAAGGTTCCTAGGCACCCTAGTGAGGTCTTACAAGTCATCATCCATGCAAATTTCTAAAAAATACGGTGCCGAGAAACCCTAGAATGGATCGTCAACTAGATATATAGGCAAAGCGAGTAAGTAAACGAAAATATAGCTAAAGGGAAGGGGCTACAACCTTTGTAGATCCGGTCCACCACTTCCTAAGCTCCGCGATGATCTCCCTCCGCTGTCCAAATCGAACCCTTGACTCTAGCATTGGCATCATCGAAGAATGGGCGGGCTTGATCGTCGGTTCGATGCCGAAGATGATCTACGTCGAGGCATCACAAGAACAAGCTCCAACTTCACCAAGCTTTGAAAACTTGTGAAGTAAACACCCTATACAACTTGGCAAGAGGTAGAGGATGAAGAAATAGGAAGTGGGTAGACTTTAGAATTGGATTTCTCACTTGATTTCACAAGTTGCCATTGATGGTCACTAGTTTTCTTCATGGAAGAAGAAGATGAAGAAGAAGAAGAAGATATGATATGTTAATTAAAAAAGAAAATAAAAAGAATACTTATCATACTTTCAACCTTAGTTAAGTGTAGAGAAAAGACCATGGTTAATGGAATGGTTAGGGTTAAGGATAAGAACAAAAAAGGAGACTAAGTCAAAACTTCATGAATGTTCAACTAGCAAACAAATAATGCCACCATTTCATCGTTTATCCTTTCCAAAATAAAAAGATAAATAAAGAAATAGATAAATAAGTAAATGACTAAACAAAACCCTAATCATTAGTTTAAACCATGGTTTGATTCTTTACACTTAACCAAGTAAGCATGTATCATCAAACATGATACAAACATGTGCACAAAAGTATATCACATATACATCTTGCACAAATCAAGTGAGAAAATCCATTTAAAGTGAACCAATACTAGTTAACGCAAAGTAATATATCAAATATATAAATATGCACTAAATCATTAAATCAACACTTGATTTAACGATCCGGTCATATCAGATATAACCGACTAGTATCATATGTATCGGCTTATCGAATCAATCCTTGATTCGATAACTAGGTTATATCGCATATAACCAATCGATACATAGATCGCGAGAATGTAATACGGTATCGCATACTCGAATTATTCTCGGTCCCGCACATATCTCATATGCGCTCCTATTTCGTTTCGCTTGAGCTAGGAAACCTCTGTGTAGGACTCTAAAGACTCGTCAATACGCCGGCAGCAGATGATGATCATATCAAGCACCCACAAGCCGCAAGCGGTCTGCTAAACGTAACGGCCACCCGGGTATTGAGTGATCAGAAGATCGACGAGCCAGCCCGCTCAAACTCTTGTGAATCCAACCAGTAACACTTACCGTACAGTCCGGTCTGTTCGTCTGATATGTCGTATATCTCGCCTAGGGGTGGTAAACGTCAGACCCCAATAGCTCGATAAGTCATGCCGACTTCAGGTCCATAACATTCGTGAAACTACTGATAACTCTTACCAGTATATCACTGCAACCCTGGCCAGGGATTTCCTGTTATGGCCAGTCGTGCATTGCGCAACATCAACCCCCAATACCGGGAGAGACGAATCCCCTCCTATCGCTCATTGCCTCCATGTGAATCGGGACTGTACCCAAAAACCACCTGTTTGCACGACTCAGTAGAGCCGTGGTAGGGTGGAAATCAAAGCACAGTGGGAGACACACAAGACTCTATGACGATCTCGGGTCAACAGACTAAGCTGTACCAGTGTCACCAGAGAACTGCCATCTGACGTGAGGTATAATACCATCTGGGAGTTCTCGGCGAGTCCGTTCAGTGTACCCAGTCACTACTGAGCACCCGCATACCATATCCGATGTCAAACACCAATGGATATGGGATCATCCATCGCCCATCGCATGGGTCGAGAAGATATACGCTAGTCTACTCTGGAATATCGATGCCCCGTCTCGATATTCCCTTGACTAGGAACATTTCACGGATGTACTCATGGACTATCCAGGCCCCGCTAGTATGATCTGCATCATAGTCCTGGAAGTCGAGTACACATCCTAAGGGCTTTATCAACATGTAACAGAGAGACGGAAAGTATACACGTTAAGACAAAGAGCAACCAGATAGCGTACTATCATGTCGAGCAAGAAAGTCCTACCTATATATGTCCCAGCATCCACTACAATATACATCCAATGTACAGTAATGGCCTCTAGGGCATACATATAACTAACAGTTACACACACCATTACAATTGCCATGATATTCATACTTGATGCATGTATCACACCGGATCATTATGCTGTAGCTCATCTTTTATGTGACTTGACATGATATTCATACTTGATGCATGTATCACACCGGATCATTATGCTGTAGCTCATCTTTTATGTGACTTGACATGATATTCATACTTGATGCACATATCACATCACATTTACATGCATATTGGTTGGGATTACATGTGATTTCTGGATTTGGAAACCGAGGCCTTTTCAAATATGTAATCATTTAAAAACCCGGTTCCCTTGATATGATATTTCGGTGCGCCCACCCTGTGTTTTCTCGGTGCTAGAGTGGCATATTGAGAGAGGGCTGACCCGGACTGACGGATGCCCGATATACTGAGAGAGGGCTGACCCGGACTGACGGATGCCCGATATACTGAGAGGGCTGACCCAGACTGACGGATGCCCGATATACTGAGAGAGGGCTGACCCGGACTGACGGATGCCCGATATATTGAGAGAGGGCTGACCCGGACTCATGGATACCGATATATTGAGAAAGGGCTGACCCGGACTGACGGATGCCCGATATATTGAGAAAGGGCTGACCCGGACTAACGGATGCCCGATAGAGGAGGATTTGCGTGTCGATGCTAGACACGAGTATTTATGATATTTGGGTGCCGATGTTGGGCACTCGTGATTCTCAGGGGTGTACAGGATTTGAGGGCCGATGGGAGTGCCGGCGTCTGGGTTGTTGGGATTTGCGATATATATATTTATTCCACCTTGACATTCCGTGTAGACGTTATATTCCCATGCTCAGCATTCATTATTGCATCTCATCCTATAGTTATATCACCTGATAGAGGACTTGCATGATTACTGTACATACTGCTTACCTCGCATTGATATCATCTGCTGGCATATGTTAGAGTAGCGCAGTACGTGCATGCTCGCGATTACTTTTATATGTTATTTCTATTCACGAGTTGGCAACTCACTCCCGTTGTACCACAGTATTTGCAGGTTGCCCTTAAGAGTAGTCGCGGCAGGCTGCCTTTTTCATCTTTTGGCTACAGATACCACTACAGCTGGTGTGAGAGCTGTTTTGCATTTTAGGTGGGTTGTGGTATCTGATTACTTTTATTGTACTCCTTTTGTATCTAGTATTCTCCATCTACCATTTATGTACTGGACTTAGATACTGTGTGAGGACGAAGATGTATATTTTGTACTCTGGTGTCGAGCTCGTGGGAGCCGACTGTTTTTACATGCAGTTTATATTCTGTGATGTTTACTTATTGCTCATTCTTCGCTACGGCGTCGTATATTACTCTTGTGATGATGGTTTCCGCCGTTGGGCGTGATTGCTCCCGGTTGGGAATGTTTTGTTTCATTATATCTCATTTTCACTCATATCCTCTTTTATACCCGGTCTCGGGGCTACTTTTACAAAGGAAATGCTGCCAAAATTATTTAAATGATTAAGTAACTTTAAAAGAACTTATTGAATTATTTAAGTTTTTCTAAATGCTTTAACTAAATGCTTTCAACACTCACTATTTTAAATGGTTTTGATTTCTGGGTTCGGCTTACTTAGTCGCGTTACGCCTGTAGACGTAGCGTGGCTAAGTGCCGGTCACGAGTCGAAATATTTGGGTCGTGACACCTAGTAAGCATGAGAAAAGAAAATTTGCGCAAATATCGCGGATTTGCGACAAAATGGTCACAACATCGCATAATCACCCAATCCACACTACTAGCTAGCTACAACACACAAATAATACAATGCTTCAATTCCCATTTGCAAAATCAACCCCTTCTCTTGATTTTTCTAGAACAAGCAACAACAACTAATTTTGTAAGTACACGGTAGCGCCCCGGCCGTTTAACAGACGCCAAATGCGGAACAAAAAGTTTTACAACTGGCGCTATCGCATACTATAACCTGGATCTGCCATTAAAGCTAAACTAACAAACTACAAAGTGGGTAGGAATTTTATACCGAACGATCCGAGTCCTTCGGTCTTTAACCATCATCCCACGCTTTGTTGCGGCTGCTCCGATCTCCTCGAACTCCAGTCTTCTCGTCCAGGTGGCACCACGTCAACGGATCTTTAAACGGGCTCCCGCCTCTAAACCGAGGCAACTCGGACATCAAGTTTGCTAAAAGAGATGACCAAGATTGATGTCGATAATAAGTAGAACACTTTGTCTCGTTACATCCAAAGCTATGGATGAACGGTTAAAGAAGTTGCCTTTTGGATCGGGTGAAATGAGAAATGAGTATCTAATTTTCATGAACCAAATTCCTTATTCTTGTTCTAACAACCATCCAAAAAACCTCACAAAGAGGAGGCCGGCCTATATGAAGAGGGAGGGGGGTAAGTATAGGAGTGGAAGAGGTTACCATAAGCACAAAATGAAAAGCATGAGTCAAATGAACACCTTGCTTAACAATTAATGCAAGAATTAATGCAAAACAAGAGTCACCATAACACATCACCACAACAATTAATGCTTAACAATGAATCATCATATCATTAAATGCAAACCATGAGTCACCTAATCTAGAACCTTCTAGAATCATGACTCACCAAAGAAAAGATAAATCCGTCTTTAACCGGATGTTAAAGACAGGCGATAGAAAACTGGAAACTGGCAACTTCCAAAAGCGATCCCGAAACGAATTTCAGGATAACCCCGTAACAGTATAAACATACCCGCATTTGTATTACGACCGAATAGAAATGCAACTGAGACAAAGATATTATATCTACACAGTATAATACTTGGATCTGGCTTAAACCAAAGCCTACCAGTATTATCTGCCCGAAATATGACACGTGCGAAAACGCACGTGCATTTTCCGAACCCTGCCATAAAACCATACGGCTTCTACAACGTTTCACCCGAACTTGGGAAACTATCTGTGGGGGACTCTAATGACTCATCAATACACTGGCACTGGGTATAACCCCTAGCACGTCAGAGGTACTATCTGTACGTAACGGTTTCCTACGTATTGATTGGAAGGGAAGCTGACGAGCGAACTCATCCAGAAACCTTACTGAGCCTGACAGTGACAATATCCAGACAGTCTGGTCTGTTCGTCTATGAGTATCACATATAGGGCATAGGGGCTGGTAAACGTCAGACCCTCAATAGCTGTATAAGTCGTGTCAAAGAGAGAAGCCCAGAACACCCTGAGATATTACTGGAAAACCTACCAGTAAATCTTGATTATCCTGGCCAGGGATTTCGTGAAATGGCTCTCCTAAACACAGCGCGATCTTACCCCCAATACCGGGAGAGACGAATCCCCGACGATCTGCTCACTGCCTCCATGTGGCTCGAGACTGTACCCAAAAAATACCTGTTTGCACGACTCCTTTGACCCGTGGTATGGTATAAATCAAAGCACAGTGGGAACTCACACGAGACAAATGACGACCTCAGGTCGATGAACTAACCTGTACACATGTCACCAGGGAACTGCTATCTGACGTTAGGTATAATACCAAGTAGAAAGTTCCCGGCGAGTCCTGTCCGGTGTACTCATAACCCTATGAGCACCTGTATACATCTTAGGTGAATCAACTAACACCAATGGCTTGTGAGACCGGCCACCGCCCCTCGTCGGGGTCTCGAATGTATACACTAGTCTACTCTGGAGTATTGATGCCCTGTCTCGAAACTCCTACGACTAGGGACACTTTAAGGATGTGCTTACAGACCCCAGCTCCCACATATATGATCTCCATCATACTGCCGGTAGTCAAGCAAGAATCCTATGGGCTCTATCAACATCTACATGATGATAAAGACAGACCAGATAGCATACTATCATCTCGAGTAAGACTGTTATATCGGTATAGGTCCTTTGCAATCATTGCAATTACGTGCCTGCGATCCAATAATTGACTTTGAGGGCACTATATCCAACAATCTCCCACTTGCACTTAAGGCTAATTATTGCGATGTCGCGTACTCACAGCTCATGTGATACCGAACATCCAACTCCTCTACTAATCAGTTTCAAAAAGCCCGTTTGTAAAACTATTGTGTTTGAGAAATAGCCTTAGTGAGTGGATCCGCCCCGATATTTCTTTCTATGTCTCTCTTAAACTCAAGTTCGCGGAGAAAACCATCTCCTGAATCGAGTAATACCTGTCTTAGAATATGTCTGGATATCTAATGGGACCTAGTTCATAAATGAACTTCAAATCCAAACTTCTTAGACTGTATCGATCACTGAAACTAATCAGTGTCCAGCACTATGCCTCCCACAGTATCCTTTTAGACCACCTGTCCATAATACTGTCCCTCGTTTGAGGGAATACTATAACTCTGACAATCACTCTGTCATCTATGTCACTTTTGAAGCCTGGAATGATAACCGTCTCCTCAAGGAGACTGCCATTAGCAGATCCATAGAACATCCATTCATGTTCTAAAACTGCTTCCTTATGTTTCTTCAGGATTGGATTAATATAAACTTATCGCATCTAGTGCAAAAACAACATCTGGTGTGGTACTTGATATCTTACGATTGACTCAATTGCCTAAGCAAGTGATCTGTCAATCGTGCACGTCCCTCTCCCCTTTAGTCTATAAGACACCTTTAGAGAGGGTGACTCTATCACCTGCAGGTACACCACCATGCCAGGAGTCATCTATTCTAAAATACTATTAGAATACTGTCAAAGTACCCATATTGGGAAGCTACCCAAATTTAGATCTAAAACCATAGATCTAGTAACCAGAATGTCAGATATTATATCCATATCCTTTGTGGAGAAACTACTGTGTGACGACCACAGTACAACCGATCGTAGTATAGGAATTTTACTTCCTACTCTGTGTATGTCATCCAAATACCAGGACATAACACCTTACTACCTTCTTAACAGATCCATCCATTATTCTGATGAAGTCAAATCCATGACTGTTACATCAAAACTAGATGATCTTATCTCCGCTATATCTGCTCAAGCCTATAAATAGGCATAAGATACATGCCCACTATGCTTCCGCTGCTCCCACTGATTACGATAACCCTCTGGCAGAATATATATGTACACTTCTAAAACTAGTTTAGAACGACGCTATACATATCCTCCTGCCGGGTCTCATAGCCTGGAACAACAGTAGTGTCAAGTCTGGGTAAACAAGAACCTCCCTGTCACTGTCCTTGAGGCTACCGGAATACCTCTCGGGTGTCTGAGGTTACCCACCATGTCTGCGGAGTAGCTATTGGAATGTCAAACCTGATTGAATATATAGGTCCTATTAAACTTTCCGTAATCGTTTGCGGTTCTGGAATCACTTCCATTTCTACCATACTCCCACTACTGTTTTCTGAAAAAATCCATTTTAATAAAACTGTGGCGAGTCAAGAACAATATAACTATTGATCTTCCAGATGGTAGAAAATCAACCCTCATCAAAGCTAGGGTCAACCCACAAACTTCCATTACAGAAACGTGCCTTGAGTTATCCAGTGTCTGGTTTTAAGCATAAGCTGGACAACTCCATTTACCTTAACATCGTTAAGATATGAAGTATTCTATATCTAATATAGAAACTTTGGCACTTATTTTATTGGAACCGGATTCAAATCTTGCAGCTGTCTCCGGTGCATATCAACTTAATGGAGAGAGGCTAATCGGCATTACTCAACTTAGGAATCCATCCACTTATGAGTAACCTGAAAGAGAAACAAGTTCCTCAAGTTCATTACTTGAATACCAATCACAAGAATCTATATCTTCGATTTCTTTGAAGAATCACGATACTTGCGACACATGGTTCTTTACTTTATTCCTATACTCACAACTTCTCAAAACTTAGACATTGTATTTATACGAAACACTTGCCTAAAAGCTAGAGAAGTCATAAGTAAACAGAACAGAGTATGAGGACCAACCCTTTATCCTGATGGACACTGGACCACATACAATACTCTGTATAAGTCCGCTGAGTTGAATAACTCACAACTTGTGCATCGTAAGTTGAAAACTGTACCCAGGCGATTTCCTCAAATATCACCAATTACAATGAATTCCGATATAATGAGGATGATCACTTAATTCCCAATAACTCACTCCTACTCATCATCTGCAAAACCATACAGATGTGAGAATCATACCTGGTAAATACATACCCTGGAGTAAGTATCCAATCGGGAAATCAGTTTTCTATTAACAATGCACATTGAATATGAAACATAAATATGTTTCGTAGGGGTATCCTGGTATTCCTAGTAATGCCTCTTCCATAATCCAAATCATGACTTTAACCGTATATTTGTTTGTCATCTCCCCAAATCCCTTTATTTGTCTTTATTCATTACCTTCTGTACACCATCATTAGGCTAAGTGGTTTTCTTCCTTCCCTACCGTTCGATACCAGCCTATGGTTTGGAAGAAGAATATCCAGTAAGCATAATAGGTGTACCCTCTTAAACCTAGGAGTACTCGCAACTTGAGAGAAGGTGATGATAAAAGACAATTGAATAAACCTTATTCCTATTTCTCCTGAACCAGAATCCATCCTCGAAAATGTTGGTTATATGTATGCCCTAGAGGTCATTACTATACATTGGATGTATATTGTAGTGGATGCTGGGACATATATAGGTAGGACTTTCTTGCTCGACATGATAGTACGCTATCTGGTTGCTCTTTATCTTAACATGTATACTTGCTGTCTCTCTATTACATGTTGATAAAGCCCTTAGGATATGTGCTCGACTTCCAGGACTATGATGCAGATCATACTAGTGGGGCCTGGGTAGTCCATAAGTACATCCTTCAAGGTCCCTAGTCGTGGGTGTATCGAGACAGGGCATGGATATACCAGTGCAGACTAGCATATACCTTCTTGACCATACAGATGGGCGATAGATGATCCCATATCCATTGGTATTTGACATCAGAGATGATATACGGGTGCTCAGTGGAGACTGGGTACACTGGACGGACTCGCCGAGAACTCTCAGATGGTATTATACTTTACGTCAGATGGCAGTTCTCTGGTGACACTGGTACAGGTTAGTCTGTAGACCCGAGATCGTCATAGAGTCTTGTGTGATTCCCACTGTGCTTTGATTTCCAATTTACCACATCCAAGAGGGCGTGCAAAACGGTGGTTTTGGGGTACAATCCCGAATCATATGGAGGCAATGAGCGATAGGAGGGGATTCGTCTCTCCCGGTATAGGGAGTTGATGTTGCGCTGTGTTCGATTGGCTATAACCGGAAATCCCTGGCCAGGGTTGTTAAGATTTACTGGTAAGTGTTACCAGTAGTTTCTCGAACTGTTATAGACCTCATATCGACACGACTTATCGAGTTATTGGGGTCCGACGTTTACCACCCCTAGGCGAGATATGCGACATATCAGACGAACAGACCGGACTGTACGGTAAGTGTTACCGGTTGGATTCACAGGAGTGTGAGCGGGCTTGCTCGTCGATCTTCTGATCGCTCAATACCCGGGTGGCCGTAACGTTTAGCAGACCGCTTGCGGCTTGTGGGTGTTTGATATGATCATCACCTGTTGCCGGCCTATTGACGAGTCTTTAGAGTCCTACACAGAGGTTTCCTGGCTCAAGAGAAACGAAATAGGAGCACATATGAGATATGTGCGGGACCGAGAATAATGTGTGTATGTGATACCGTATTCTATTCTCGCGATGAATGTATCGATTGGTTGTATGCGATATAACCTAGTTATCGAATCAAGGATTGATTCGATAAGTCGATACATAGGATATTAGTCGGTCATATGCGATATGACCGGATCGTTAAATCAAGTGTTGATTTAATGATTTAATGTATAATTATATATTTGATATATTACTTTGCATTAACTAGTATTGGTTCATTTAAGATGGATTTTCTCACTTGATGTGCACATTGTATATATGATATAGTTTTGTGCACTAGTTTGTATCATGTTTGATGATACATGCAAACTTGGGTGTATGTTTACTTTAAACCATGTTTAAGTGAATGGTTAGGGTTTTGTTATCTTTTCTTGATTATTTATTCATTTTAGCAAGAAAAGAAATGGTTGCTTCTTTTGTTTTTTCCTTGAAGCTTCAAGAAGCTTTGACCATTTTTGTTTCTTTTGCTTAACCTAACCATTCACCTAACCCTAGTTTATTCTCTACACTTAACCATGGTTGCATAATGATAACCATCACTTGTTTTTGTTTTAATTGATATTCTTTTTCCATTCTTCTTCTTCATCTTCTTCATGAAGAAAAAGAAAAACCATTCTTGAAAATGATCAAGTGAGAAATCCAAATCCAAGGTGAACCCACTTCCTATTTTTTCATCCTCTACCACTTTCCATGTAGTATAGGGTATTTTCTTCACAAGTTTCATTACTTGGTGAAGTAGGAGCTTGATCTTGAGTTGTCTCGACGTAGATCATCTTCGGCATCGAAGTCGACGACCTAGCCCGATCATTTCTCCGACGAAACCATCGCCAGAGTCCGGGATCCGATGATCGCAGCGGAGGGACATCGTCACGGAGCTATGGAGGTGGAGGACCGGATCTACAAAGGTTGTATTTTCGGTTCACTCTTAGTTAAAGTTGTTAACTTATATCGTTTTCGCCTATACCTCTAGTCAACGATCGCATTAGGGTTTCTCGGCACATAGAAGATTTTGAATTGGCCATGTTTGATCACTTGTAGAACCTTATGGGCGTGCCTAGGAACCCAATAGTGGTATCAGAGCCTAGCTAGAGCCTTAAGCGATGCGTAGACGAAGTTAGAAACCCGATCGAACCCGAAACCCTAATGCATAACCCTTCTTTGTACATTTTTGAAAATTGTGGATTTTTCTGAATTAAAAATACCTGAAAAATTCAGCAGGAAAATATAAGAATTGTGGTGAAAAAAGACTGCCTAATCCGTACATTCCACCGCGGAACCGCGGCAATAGCCTTCTTGGGCTGCGGTTCCGCGGCCGTACAGAGGATATAGGCCATCATTTTTCCACCATAATTCTTATTTCTGTGATTTATATTTTATGGGTATTTTTATTTTGACACAAGAGTTGAGTGTTCTGGGGTTGTAATTGGGACTTGATGATTCGATCGGATTATTTAACTTTGTTTACTTTGTTTTCCGGGTATTTTTTGAACATGTTAAAAAGTTCGACCGGATATAAATACCCACTTTTTCCCCTGACGGGAAATTTCCAATTGTTGGATTTTTCCGTTGTTTAATGACGTTCTAAGTAGTGCAAGTAACACGATGGTCCCTCTAGAAGACAACAAACCTTAACTCGATTATGTGACCGTCTTGAACTGCCCTTTGAACCTTAGGGTTTGGGGCGGTACGGCATGCCACATGTGAGGCGTTGGCTTGACCCTTCTACGGCTGGACCATTGGTACTGAGGCATGAAGTGAATGTTTTTAAACTTGTTTCAAGTGTTGAGCTATTTCGGGAAAACTTGGGTGTTTGACTGTTCGATTGGAAATTTTAACATTTTCTATTTATTTGGAATGTGATACAATATTTGGAATCCACAAGGAGTTATAAGATAACTGATTTGAATGTTATAAACATAGCAGTTTAGTCTCACTTGATCGGTTGCCATGGAATTTTGATGTGATCAAAAGTCCGTCGCAATCACGTAGCGTACATGGATACTCGCCGGGTAAACTTAATAGACAGCTACACCCCTTAGCCCCGACCAAGTGACTGTAGGAGAACCCCGTCGCCAAAAGCATCCGTTCGAGTGCTCGCGGCAGCGGTGTTCCGCCTTGGTGCACTTCGTCGACGGTATCGGCGGTGCGGCCGTCTACTAAAGTTTGCGACGAGCATTCGGTCAGGCTGCCGAGAATCTTGTTGAATTGCCCGACTAGATATTGAAAAGAGTTTTCGATAATGAGACTAAAATACGGGGTTTATAATTGTTAGGCATGCGATGTCTAAGTAATTAATTTGATTAGGCATGTGATGTCTATGGAGGTTGCGGATTCCAACTGTTGTAGTTTTACACTTTCTTTTCTGCGACCGTAAGTGTAATATGTGATATCGCCGGTTTCGTTGCTATATGTCAACGACAATTGGGATGGGCATATTTACTTACGTTGATGACATGTGATGTTATGTGTTGCTGGATATGTTATATTGGATCGTCGTGTTTGAATAGCTGGGGGGGTTTATGTGAGATGAGTGTTTTTCATTTTCATTCATGTAAAAACTTGTATGTAATATTCTTTTATTGGGGCACTTCCAGGTTGCCAAAGATGTCACCTTTTGTATAATATTTACTTTTCTGCACTAGGATAGACCCAAGGAGGAGGGCACAAGTAACCGGGTTCTAGAGTCCAGTGGGAGACCAACTCGAGGAGTCGAGTCCGGGTCTCCTAACTTTAGAATTGGTAGGGTTGCTTGCCGCTCTCGTAGGGGTCTAGGGGTGTGGGTTTGGCTATTCATCGCGACCGTGGAATCCGTGTTTTGTACTGGCTCGTACTAAAACACGGACGTCCTAGTATATCCAATATTTCATATATGTTTCTTCTGCTGTGATATCTGTGATGTGAACATCAGATGTTCTGTGATAGATACCGTATATAGTATATATGATATATTATATAGACGTTGCTTATGTTTGACACCCGCGCTAGCCCAGCCTCGCTCTGGCGTTAGTTACCTAACCTAACGGTGCAGACGAGACATCGAGGCGAATACAGATGGCATAAGTGTACGTCGTATTTATCTGTGATGTTTAGGTGACTTAAATTATGGGACTTCATTAATGTGATTAATGAAAGTAAAAGAAACCTAAAGATGTTGTGGAATCAAATTTCAAAAATAAAACAGGTAGCTACAGTTTCTGCTTTATACAGCGGTATATATGATATATCCTGCACCTTATTCGATGAGGAAAGGGCCGACGATCCCTTCACTGGGAGTGACCCCTTTAGCAATAACTGGCAGATGCTACACACTCGGTTTGTCTTTTGATAGCTTCTATAGTTTCTGCTTTGCACAGTGATATATATGATATATCCCGCACCTCATTCGACAAGGAAAGGGCCGACGATCCCTTCACCGGGAGTGACCCCTTTAGCAAAACTAGAAAAGCCTAAAAAACACTCCATTTCAAAATCATTTGATTCTACAACGATATCAAGTTCATTACGCAATAGGTTTTCAGATAAACCTGTCGTAGCCATCCGTCATTTCAGATAAGTACTATTTAGTATTCGTGCTGCGGTAGTTTGGCATGCGTCAAGGCGTAGTGTACGGTAGCTAACTAGTACTTATCTGTTAGCATACGATGCGATTGGATTAGGGTATTCGCACGGCGTTGTTTGGCATGCGTCAAGGGTCGTGCGGTTGGGTTTAATTCAATCAAGAAATGTACGGGTTGAACTTGACTAGCGGACTATGGGTTGTTTGGCATGCGTCAAGGTCATAGCACGCTAGGGGCAAAATTATCGGGAATTTCAAGTGTTGAAATTTGCAATGAGATTGCATACCTTCTATGAGATAGTTGGATCTCGATACCCACTGCGAGTAAGAGTTACTCCTGGGAGAGTTTTACACATTACAATTAGCCGATCAAGTAGGTGTCTAGAAAGGTGTCAATGGGGTTATGCCTCTGGGAAAACGAGGTTTACATTAATTAGGTTCGTGCGAAAGCACGGGGGACCTCCCTCAAAGTACCGACACTGGCCTGGCTGAAAGATTGGCGAACTTGTAGCGTGTAATTAATCCCGGCTAGTCTTTCCTTTTAGGGTTTGAAGGAAGATTTGATAAAAACAGTGCGAGCCATCCTGATTAGATAAAATAATAACCAATCTGATCTTGCAAGAGCGCACGCAGAGTGTTTTCTTCTCTCTCTCTCCAGGTAGCGACCATATCACGCCTTAATCAAGATAATAATACGGATATTTTGACCGAACCCGCTTGTTATACTGAGCTGGGGAGCGTTGGTCCCGCTCCAACTTATAATTGTTATATGACAGAGCAGGAAATTGGGGATTACCAGAATTCCCGTGCCGCCCAAACGAAGAAAGTACATAAGATGCATCTCCTTCGGGTGCGTTCACTACAAAGAACCATTTCTCAATATCCTCTGCGTCCTGGGTATTTGATACCGGATCAGGATCCCAGATATGTAATCTGTTACATAGGGCTACAGATAAGGTAGAGAACTGAGAACGGGTGATAAGTTTCATGAGACAGAATACGGTGCAAGTGTTGCAGCCAAGTCTGTTGGTTACTGTCACCCTGTATTACCAGTACATTGATTCTGAACAAATGCTGTTAGATACCGAACCTGACATACAAAATCATATCAGCCTCTTTATTAGTAAAGAAATGATATAATTTTGTATTGTTGGGTTATGTTTTGAACATTTCCTATATCAAAAGTTGATCGGTTCAGGCACGTTATCTAAAAGGATTGATGTTCTAGATCAAACTACAGTTCTTAGTATACGGAACACACAAGAGAGGAAGAGTTCAGAAATGAACGGATCCTTCTTGAGGTATTGTTGACTAGGTCATATTAATGCGACCCGACTAGCTAAGTTGCACATAGATGCATATTTAAATCTGTTTGAATTTACATCTTGTCAAACTTGCCAGTCATGTTACAAAGATAAGATGACCATAGCTCTGTTTAATAGAAACAGAGAAAGAGTTAGTGTACTCTTGGGACTGATACATGATGATGTATGAAGGTCCCCTGTCTACACATGCCAAGACCGGTTCTTTGTACTTCATTACATTCTCTGATGATCTCTCAAGATTCAGTCATATGTTCCTGTTGCAACACAAGTCCGAAACTTTTGAGATATTCACAGAATATAAGTTAGAAGTAGAGAACCAAAATACGGGTATAAGTATTATGTCCTTTGATGCGATCAGGGAGGAGAATACTTGAGCACGGAATTCCTGGACTATTCTAAAGGAGAATAAGATTCTCTCTCAGCATTACTCCTCCGTATACACCATAGCACGATGGTATATCGGGGCGGAGCAATAGCACCCTATGTGATATGGTGCGCTCTATGATGAGTACTACTGAGTTTCCTATTTCCTTTTGGGAGTTATGCACTTGAGAAGCTGCATACCTATTGAATAGGGTTCAAATCAAATCAGTTGCCTACCACTCCATATGAGATATGGTATGGGAAGAGCCCATGTCTTAAGCTAGTTAAGATTTGGGGTTGACCGGCCTATGTCTAAAAACAAAATCCGGATAAGCTCGAGGCAAGGTCTGTAATATAGAACTGGAAAGGTTCCAGCTATACAAACTATAGCAGATGATTTGATAAAACCAAAGGATTCAATAGTCACCAACGAACCTCAGCCTCTCCGCCGATCTAGTAGGGTTCCTCACCCATCTGAGAGATACTTCGGTTTCTCTATGACAGTAGGAGCGAAGATTGCATCATGAGATGATGACCCAACTATTTTCGAGCTGGCCATCAGGAGTGGGACTCTGTAAGAATGGCTGGAAGCTTAGCGATCTGAGATGGAATCCTTATACACTAACAAAGTATGGACTTTAGTTGCTTTATCTGAAGGGTTAAATCCCCATCAGGAGCAAGTATATCTTGAGAAGATTACTCGGTGTATTTGGAAAAGTTGAGACTTTCAAAGCTAGACTTGTTAAAGGTTTGCATCATCGACCAGGCGTGGATTACGATGAAACCTTTTCCAGTGGCTATGATTAAGTCCATCCGGATCCAACTTGCCACGGATACATACCATGACTACGATATCTGGCGGTTGGGTGTCATGATTGCTCTTCTAAATGATATTTTAGAAGAAAGAGTCTATAAGTACATAGTCAGAGGGCTTCGTAAACAGTGGGAGCAGCGGAAACGTGTACAAGATACTTTATAGGATAAAGAAGGCATCGCGGAGTTGGAACATCTGTTTTGATGTAGTAGTCAAATAGTTTGACTTCATCAAAATGGTAGATGAACCTTGTATATACAAAAAGGTAGTAGGGAGTATGGTGGTGATCCTCGTAGAGTACGTGGATGACATACTCTTGATAAGAAAGGAGTTTCCTATACTACGCTCGGTCAATCTCCGCTTATCACAATAATTCTCCATATAGGATCAAAGTGATACCTCCTAAATCTTGGGTTTTAGATCTATGAGATAGATCTAAATGGATGTTAGGATTCTCACTAGTTGAAGTGAGATGGTATCAATTGATCCTGGGGAGAATCACTGGAAGTGTTCCAGGGTGATAAGGACGACTGAATGTCAGTCACAGGCATTGTCTTTACCCTCAGTGGAGGGATGGTATGTTGGAAGAGTTCCAAGCTAAATACCGTGGCTTACTAGACGATAAAGGCAGGATACATCGCTACTTAAGATGCCACCAAAGAGGCTGTTTGGGTGTATATTGGTTCATGAGATGAACTAGGTTCCTACCATTGTGTGACAATGGAAGTGTGGCTTTAGCCCGGGAACCCCGGTCCCATCAGTGACGCAGACATATTCTAAGGCAGTATCACCTGATCATGGAGATAGTTGATCTTCAGGGTGATCGAGGTTAGGAGAGTAGACTCAGAGGACAACACAGCAGATCCAGCCACAAAGGCTTTTTCCCAGAGAGAGACGTATATGGGATGGTTAAGTATGTGATACTGCAACCACTGCTACTGATGGCCCTAGTGCAAGTGGGAGATTGTTAGTTATATGTATGCCCTAGAGGCCATTACTGTACATTGGATGTATATTGTAGTGGATGCTGGGACATATATAGGCAGGACTTTCTTGCTCGACATGATAGTACGCTATCTGGTTGCTCTTTATCTTAACATGTATACTTGCTGTCTCTCTATTACATGTTGATAAAGCCCTTAGGATATGTGCTCGACTTCCAGGACTATGATGCAGATCATATTAGTGGGGCCTGGGTAGTCCATAAGTACATCCTTCAAGGTCCCTAGTCGTGGGTGTATCGAGACAGGGCATCGATATACCAGTGTAGACAAGCGTATACCTTCTCGACCCATACAGATGGGCGATGGATGATCCCATATCCATTGGTGTTTGACATCAGAGATGATATACGGGTGCTCAGTGGAGATTGGGTACACTGGATGGACTCGCCGAGAACTCCCAGATGGTATTATACCTTGCGTCAGATGGCAGTTCTCTGGTGACACTGGTATAGGTTAGTCTGTAGACCCGAGATCGTCATAGAGTCTTGTGTGATTCCCACTGTGCTTTGATTTCCACCTTACCACATCCAAGAGGGCATGCAAAACGGTGGTTTTTGGGTACAGTCCCGAATCACATGGAGGCAATGAGCGATAGGAGGGGATTCGTCTCTCCCGGTATAGGGAGTTGATGTTGCGTTGTGTTCGATTGGCTATAACCCGAAATCCCTGGCCAGGGTTGCTGAGATTTACTGGTAAGTGTTACCAGTAGTTTCTCGAACTATTATAGACCACATATCGACACGACTTATCGAGCTATTGGGGTCTGACGTTTACCACCCCTAGGCGAGATATGCGACATATCAGACGAACAGACCGGACTGTACGGTAAGTGTTACTGGTTGGATTCACAGGAGTGTGAGCGGGCTTGCTCGTCGATCTTCTGATCGCTCAATACCAGGGTTGCCGTTACGTTTAGTAGACCGCTTGCGGCTTGTCGGTGTTTGATATGATCATCACCTGTTGCCGGCGTATTGACGAGTCTTTAGAGTCCTACACAGAGGTTTCCTGGCTCAAACGAAACGAAATAGGAGCGCATATGAGATATGTGCGGGACCGAGAATAATGCGTGTATGTGATACTGTATTCTATTCTCGCGATGAATGTATCGATTGGTTGTATGCGATATAACCTAGTTATCGAATCAAGGATTGATTCGATAAGTCGATACATTGGATATTAGTCGGTCATATGCGATATGACCGGATCGTTAAATCGAGTGTTGATTTAATGATTTAATGTATAATTATATATTTGATATATTACTTTGCATTAACTAGTATTGGTTCATTTAAGATGGATTTTCTCACTTGATGTGCACATTGTATATATGATATAGTTTTGTGCACTAGTTTGTATCATGTTTGATGATACATGCAAACTTGGGTGTATGTTTACTTTAAACCATGTTTAAGTGAATGGTTAGGGTTTTGTTATCTTTTCTTGATTATTTATTCATTTTAGCAAGAACAGAAATGGTTGCTTCTTTTGTTTTTTCCTTGAAGTTTCAAGAAGCTTTGACCATTTTTGTTTCTTTTGCTTAACCTAACCATTCACCTAACCCTAGTTTATTCTCTACACTTAACCATGGTTTCATAATGATAACCATCACTTGTTTTTGTTTTAATTGATATTCTTTTTCCATTCTTCTTCTTCATCTTCTTCATGAAGAAAAAGAAAAACCATTCTTGAAAATGATCAGGTGATGATTCCAAGTGAGAAATCCAAATCCAAAGTGAACCCACTTCCTATTTCTTCATCCTCTACCACTTGCCATGTAGTATATGGTATTTTCGTCATAAGTTTCATGACTTGGTGAATTTGGCGCTTGATCTTGAGTTGCTTCGACGTAGATCATCTTCGGCATCGAAGTCGACGACCTAGCCCGATCATTTCTCCGACGAAACCATCGCCAGAGTCCGGGATCCGATGATCGCAGCTGAGGGACATCGTCACGGAGCTATGGAGGTGGAGGACTGGATCTACAAAGGTTGTATTTTCGGTTCACTCTTAGTTAAAGTTGTTAACTTATATCGTTTTCGCCTATACCTCTAGTCAACGATCGCATTAGGGTTTCTCGGCACATAGAAGATTTTGAATTGGCCATGTTTGATCACTTGTAGAACCTCATGGGTGTGCCTAGGAACCCAACAGAAAAAATGTCCTTCGAGTTCGTATATAACCATACGATGGATTTATCCAATGGAATTGGATGTTCGTAGTGATACGGGTTGTTCTGGAGAAATTAAAGGTGAAGTAGGAGCGGCGATGAAATACGTGGTTTGGTCATGAATGTTAGTAGTCGCAATTTACTTTGCCCTCTTTCTAATCTCTTTATTTTGTCTTTAGTTATTACTTTTTGTACACCCTACTTAGGCTAATTGGTTTTCTTCATTCCCTACTTTTCGGCACCCGCATATGGTTTGGAATAAGACTATCCAATAAGTGTAATGGGTGTACTCTCCTAAACTAAGGAGCCCTCGCAACCTGAGAGAAGGTGATAATAAATGACAACTGAATAAACCAATTCTATTTCTCCTGAACCTGGATCCATCCTCGAAGAAGTCCCTTCGAGTTCGTATATAACCATACGATGGATCTATCCAATGGATGTGGATATCCGTAGTAGTACGGGGTGTTCTGAGAAATGCAAAGGGTAAAAGAAGGAGCGGCAATGACTTATGTAACTCGAACAATCCAAAAGTCAGTATTTTAAGAAGGTTCGGTCAACTTGGTGACTGAGTCATAGTCTAGGGTCGGTCAAAAGTCGCTGCCAAAGAGAGAGAGAAAAGAAACACTCTGCGTGCACTCTAACCTAGATCAGAATGGTTATCACTTTATCTAATCAGGAAACCTTCCATTGTTATCTCAAATTCTCCTCCAAATCTGAAAGAAGAATTAGTCGGGATCACCCGAGGAGTAAACTAACTCATCAGTGGGAATCGGGATCCAACTCTCATCGCATGATAACGTGACGGTATCCACTCATGTTATCACACTCTAGAAGGTATGCTCAAGTTTTGCAAGTTTCCTGTATGTTTGAAACTCCTGATATAATTTTTATCCCATGCTTTTACGACCTTGACATAGGCCAACAAATCATAAGCCACATGTCAAGTTCTACCCGTCGTTGTCCTGATTAATTTAGGTCATCGTACATGCCCTTGACGTAGGCCAACAAGGCTGTACGTCTGTCCTAAACTAATGCATCTATCTATGCAACAAATGAATACCCAGTAGCTACCAAACACTACGCCTTGACGTAGGCCAACAAACATAGCTTGAATACTACTGACCATCCATAAGAAATGACGGAGGATTACAGCTGGTTTTTGGCGAAAAACCTTTAACGTAATGAACTTGATCTCGTTGAAGGAACCTGATAGCTTTTTATAAAAATTTAGTGGCGAAAACCTTTGCTAAAGAGATCACTCCCGGTGAAGGGATCTCGGCTCTTTCCTCGTCGAATGAGCTGCTGGATATTCTAACTGAATACCGCGATGCAAAGAAACTTGTGATCGACTATACTGAAGTTATTTCCCTGACGCAAAACTTCTGCCCAAGGGGTCACTCCCGGTGAAGTGATCTCGGCCCTTGCCTCGTCGAATGAGGTCCAGGATATTCTAACTGAATACCGCTATGCAAAACAAATGGAAACGTCTTTGTAATAACTCCTATTTATAAAATTTGTTCCAACAACATCAAATATAGGTTTGTTTTATCCTTGCATTGATAAGAATCAATGCAGTCCCATCATTTAAACACACCAGAAAAAAACGAAAATATAATGTACGTATATGCCATCCGCATTCGCCACTAGGTCCCGTCATCACCCGTTAGGTTACCAAACTAACGACAGAGTGGGGACTGGACTAGCGCAGGTGCAAAACATATACAACATCTACTAGTATATATATAAATATATAATAATCGCTCCAGGCATGATAATATACAACATTACAGAAAAGCAATAAGCATCACAGAATAATACAGATAATCTGGGATCCCCGGGTTTCACAGAGCCGCTACTGAAACCCGACGTTCCCCTGGTCGTGTGGATAACCTGTGCAATGAAACCTAGACCCCTACGGGTGCGGCAAGTTACCCGCCAAAACCTGAAGCGAGGCAGCCCCCTACAGCAAAATGAATGGACCACCCAGCACTTCACGGAATCCGGTAATTTGAGCATCCCTCCTTGGGTCAACCTGTACCCCCTACGAGTACGGCGAATAGTCTGCCAATTCTAGAGTAAAGCCCCTCTGCCTCTCAAAGCCATGAGATACGGACCCGTTGCCCTCCAGAACCCGGCTATCCGTGCACTCCGTCGTGGGGTAAACCTAGTACAGAAATAAATATATACAACGGGTACATCGACCTCAGCCCGGTCGTGCCCCAAAAGAATAATATACAAACAGGCAGTGACGGCAGTAAACAAGTCGGACGCTCGCCCCGCAATGTCAAAAGTACAAATTTTGCACACTGCAATCCACCACGACAAATCCGCAACATCACAGCATAACACAGAACATCAACGCGAATGTCACGTTCGCAAACCCGTCAAAAAGAACTATAGCAATCAGACGCGGTTTACCGATCAAATGACATTCCCGGTCGGAGATATAAAGTAAGTACTGTAAAACTAACACGTTTAAAATTTCGATCGACAAAATTTCCCGAAGTGGGCCCCACAAACATCTGCTGTACAGTAACAAAATATGGGCCCAAAAGAAATATACCAAAAACCACAATTTACTGTGTAGAAGCCCCTGTACAATTTTGGAGCACTGTTCCCACTAAACGGCCGCGGATGCGCGGTCAAACCCTAGGTTTGACCGCGGATCCGCGGTGGTTCTGTGGGATCACGTGACCAAATTTGTACAGATTGCTTAAAAAAGCCTGCTTGTTTTTCTGTGATATGCAAAATAATTTTTAGACCAAGTTTAAAATCGACAGAAACTTTTGTACAGAAAAATGTAGTTTTGGAAATTCCGTTCGATCGATCTTTTAAACGCATTAGCACAAGTTAGTAAAGTTTAATGGTGAGGCTTTGATACCACTGTAAGTACACGGTAGCGTCCCGGCCGTCTAACAGACACCAAATGCGGAACAAAAACTTTGACAACTGGCGCTATCGCATACTATAACCCGGATCTGCCATTAAAGCTAAACTAACAAACTACAAAGTGGGTAGGAATTTTATACCAAACGATCCGAGTGCTTCGGTCTTTAACCATCATCCCACGCTTTGTTGCGTCTGCTCCGATCTTCTCGATCTCTAGTCTTCCCGTCCAGGTGGCACCACGTCGACGGATCTTTAAACGGGCTCCCGCCTCTCAACCGAGGCAACTCGGACATCAAGTTTGCTAAAAGAGATGACCAAGATTGATGTAGAGAAAGAGTAGAACACTTTGTCTCGTTACATCCAAAGCTATGGATGAACGGTTAAAAAAGTTGCCTTTTGGATCAGGTGAAATGAGAAATGAGTATCTAATTTTCATGAACCAAATTCCTTATTCTTTTTCCAACAACCATCCAAAAAACCTCACAAAGAGGGGGCCGGCCTATATGAAGAGGGAAGGGGGTCAGTGTAGGAGTGGAAGAGGTTACCATAAGCACAAAATGAAAAGCATGAGTCAAATGAACACCTTGCTTAACAATTAATGCAAGAATTAATGCAAAACAAGAGTCACCATAACACATCACCACAACAATTAATGCTTAACAATGAATCATCATATCATTAAATGCAAACCATGAGTCACCTAATCTAGAACCTTCTAGAATAATGACTCACCAAAGAAAAGATAAATCCGTCTTTAACCGGTTGTTAAAGACGGGCGATAGAAAACTGAAAACTGGCAACTTCCAAAAGCAATCCTGAAACGAATTTCAGGATAACCCCGTAACAGTATAAACATACCCGCATTTATATTACGACCGAATACAAATGCAACTGAGACAAAGATATTATATCTATACTGTATATTACTTGGATCTGGCTTAAACCAATGCCTACCAGTATTATCTGCCCGAAATATGACACGTGTGAAAACGCACGTGCATTTTCCGAACCCTGCCATAAAACCATACGGCCTCTACAACGTTTCGCCCGAACTTGGGAAACTGTATGTGGGGGACTCTAATGACTCATCAATACACTGGCACTTGGTATAACCCCTAGCACGTCAGAGGTACTATCTGTACGTAACGGTTGCCTACGTATTGATTGGAAGGGAAGCTGACGAGCGAACTCATTCAGAAACCCTACTGAGCCTGACAGTGACAATATCCATACAGTCCGGTCCGTTCGTCTATGAGTATCGCATATAGGTCCTAGGGGCTGGTAAACGTCAGACCCCCAATAGCTGTATAAGTCGTGTCAAAGAGAGAAGCCCAGAACACCCTGAGATATTACTGGAATACCTACCAGTAAATCTCGATTACCCTGGCCAGGGATTTCGTGAAATGGCTCTCCTAAACACAGCGCGATCTTACCCCCAATACCGGGAGAGACGAATCCCCGACGATCTGCTCACTGCCTCTATGTGGATCGGGACTGTACCAAAAAAAAACTGTTTGCACGACTCCTTTGACCTGTGGTAGGGGATAAATCAAAGCACAGTGGGAACTCACACGAGACAAATGACGACCTCAGGTCGATGAACTAACCTGTACACATGTCACCAGGGAACTGCTATCTGACGCTAGGTATAATACCAACTAGGAAATTCCCGGCGAGTCCTGTCCGGTGTACTCATAACCCAATGAGCACCTGTATAAATCTTAGGTGAATCAACTAACACCAATGGCTTGTGAGACCGGCCACCGCCCCTTGTCGGGGTCTCGAATGTATACACTAGTCTACTATGGAGTATCGATGCCCTGTCTCGAAACTCCCATGACTAGGGACACTTTAAGGATGTGCTTATAGACCCCAGCTCCACATATATGATCGACATCATACTGCTGGTAGTCAAGCAAGAATCCTATGGGCTCTATCAACATCTACATGATGATAAAGACAGACCAGACATCATACTATCATCTCGAGTAAGACTGTTATATCGGTATAGGTCCTCTGCAATCATTGCAATCACGTGCCTGCAATCCAATAATTGACTTTGAGGGTACTATATCCAACAAATTTAACACTTTAAATTTCTAAATTTGCATATACAAACTATAATTTAAACATTAGATTAGAGTTTTACCTCCCAAGTTTGAAACTATAGGTTTCTCTAGGCTCCAAAGACACCATCTTTCACCTTGCTTTAAACCAATTTGGGTATTAGAAGAGGTAGAATAGGGATTAGCTTGAATTTGTGAAGGATTTTTATGGATTTTGAGGTGAATTTGAAGCAAAATGATATGGGAATTTTGGGGGGAAATGGGGCTGCTGCAGGGATGGTTTCGGCCAGGTGAGGGATGGGGGAGAGTGAGGGAGAATGGTTTAAAAAAATCCAAGTCAAAGCCCTCTCAATTTACCATAATACCCCCACCTACCTTAATATATAATAAAACCTTTATTTTAACTCATTTCATCACATGAATGAAGACAAAATGGAGGGGGGGTGAGTGGGCTGCTGCCAAGTGGTGGGGCCGACCACAAGGAGGTGAGGAGGTGTGAGGGGGTGTAAAAGAAAATTTCATGCAAAAAGAACCCCTCAAGTTACCAAATTGCAAGTTTTAATTTAATTTATTTAAATTTTAATTTCCTTTGATTATAACCAACTAGAACTTGAAATAAATTGCTAAAAATTTATATTATAACTAGATTTTAGTTGTCATGATTCTAAATTTTATAATTAGCCCATTCAAATTTGTATATATCGCTAATTTAATGTATTTTTAACAGCTTAAAATAATATTAAAATAATTAATTTCGGAAAAAATTTCAGAAAATTAGAAATTTTACTAGTAGCTCAATAAACAGCAAATACTAGCAATTACATAGGTAGAATATGTATATTTAATTTTATATTAAAAGATATTTATATTTTGAATTTTTACAAAAACCCCCTTTATTTTACCGATTTTCCGAAATTTCACCGAAACGATTTTCAAAACGTTAAATTCCAGTATGGTTCTCTACATCGTTTCTATATTCTTCGAATTTCTCAAACTCTTCAGATTTGTGTTTTATAAGATACACATATCCGAATCTAGAGAGATCGTTAGTGAATGTGATGAAGTACGAGAACCCACCCCTTGCATGTATAGACATTGGACTATATACATCATTGTATATGAGTCCCAAGAGCTCTCATGCTTTTCTCCGTGTCCAGCGAACAGAGATTTGGTCATCTTTCCTTTAAGACAAGACTGACAAGTTTCATAGGATGAAATTCGAACGTATTCAAAAGTCCATCTTTATGCAACTTACTTAGTCTTTTCTCTCCGATATGACCAAGTCTACATTGCCACAAGTAGGATTCGTTCATTTCTAAACTCTTCCTCTTGCGTGTGTTTTGTATATTAAAAATTGCATTTTGATTTAGAACATAGATACTGTTAGTTATATGTATGCCGTAGAGGCCATTACTGTACATATGATGTATATTGTAGTGGATGCTTGGACATATATAGGAAGGACTTTCTTGCTCGACATGATAGTATGCTATCTGGTTGCACTTAATCATAACATGTAAACAAATACTGTTTTGTGATCACATGTTGATAAAGCCCTTAGGATGATTACTTGACTACCAGGATTATGATGAATATCATACTAGTGGGGACAGGATAGTCGATAAGTACATCCTTCAAATGTTCCTAGCCGTGGGAGTATCGAGACAGGGCATCGGTATACCAGATTAGACTAGCGTATGCGCTTCTTGACCCATATGATGGGCGATGGATGATCCCATATCCATTGGTGTTTGACATCAGAGAAGGTATACGGGTGCTCAGTGGAGACTGGGTACACTGGACGGACTCGCCGAGAACTTCTATATGGTATTATACCTATCGTTGGATAGCAGTTCTCTGGTGACACTGGTACAAGTTAATCTGTAGAACCGAGATCGTCATAGAGTCTTGTGTGTTTCCCACTGTGCTTTGATTTCCACCTTACCACGGTCAAGAGATCATGCAAAACGGTGGCTTTTGGGTACAGTCCCGAATCACATGGAGGCAATGAGCGATAGGAGGGGTTTCTTCTCTCCCGGTATTGGGGGTTGATGCTGCGCTGTGCTCGATTGGCCATAACAGGAAATCCCTGGCCAGGGTTGCTGGGATTTACTAGTAAGTGCTACCAGTAGTTTCTCGAACCGTTATGGACTTTGCATCGGCATGACTTATCGAGCTATTGGGGTCTGACGTTAAACCACCCCCAGGCTGTGATATGCGACATATCAGACGAAGAGACCGGACTGTACGGTAGTGTTACTGATTGGATTCGCAGGAGTTATAGCAGGCTTGCTTGTTGATCTTCCGATCGCTCAATACCTGGGCGGCCGTTACGTTTAGCAGACCGCTTGCGGCTTGTGGGTGTTCGATATGATCGTCACCTACTGCCGGCGTATTGACGAGTCTTTAGAGTCCTACATAGAGCTTTCCTGGTTCATGCGAAACGGAGTAGGAGCACATATGTGATATGTGCGGAACCGAGATTAATACGAGTATGTGATACCGTATTCTATTCTCGCGATATATGATATTAGTCGGTTATATGTAATATAGCCGGATTATTAAATCAAGAGTTGATTTAATACTTTAATGTATAATTATATATTTGATATATTAAATTACATTGACTAATATTAGTTCACTTAAGATTTCTTTTCTCATTTTTTGATACATTGGTATATATGTGATATATATTAATTGTATTCTTTTAGCATATAATATATATATGTTATATATTATTGTGTCATGCTAGGTTATACATGCAACATGTATGTATGAGACTTACACCATGCTAGGGTTTATGTTAGGTTTTCATTTATCATTAAGTAATTGCAAATTAGTGGATTAAATCATTGCTAGAAGCTTGTAGAAGCTTGTGGATAAGCATTGACTAAGTCCACTCCTTTGTTTTCCTTAAGATATTTTGTGACCTAACCTTTAACCCCTTACCATGGTTAACTCTCTACAAGGGTTAGATATATGATATACTCACCCATGGTTGCAATTCTAACCTCACTCATTCATTCATTTGCTTCATCACTTCTTCTTCTTCTTCAAGTGAAAAAGCTTGCTAGTTTTTTCAAAAGTGATGAAACCTTGTGAGAAAAATAAAACTAATGTGAACCCACTTCTTACTTCATCTTCCTATACTATTAGCCATTTAGTTTAGGGTGTTTGCTTCACTAATATACACAATTAGTGAAGAGATAGCATGAACTAGTGTCTCCTCGACGTAGATCATCTTCGGCCTCGAAAACTTCGAAGCAAGCTTGTTCGGTTCTTCGTGGGAGCCTCTCTAGAGTCCAGGGGATCATGATCGCAGCGAAAGGACTTCTACACGGAGCTATTGACGTAAAGGACCGGTCTACAAAGGTTGTATTCCTTGTTCACTTAGATGTAAAGTGTTTACATATTATGTTTTACCCTAAGTCTCTAGTTAAGATCTTGGTTAGGGTTTGTTTAGCACCCCAAAAATTTTAAAGTAGCATGATTGATGCTTGCCAAAACCTTCACAAGTTGCTAAGTTAACCCTACAGTGGTATCAGAGCCAGGCTAGAGCATTAGGCATTGTCTAGACGAAATTTGAAGTCCGATCGAACTCCGTAACCCCGATAAATCCCACTTTTTGGAAATTTTTTCAAAAGTTAAAATTTTTCATATTAAAAATACTCAAAAAATCATGCAGGGAATTCTAAGGATTACTGTGAAGTACGGAGCCATAACTCCCTCAAGTGACCGCGGAATCGCGGCCAAACAACGCGTTTGGCGGCGGTTCCGCGACCAACTTTTGAAGTTAAGGGCTAATACTTCAGGGATTTATTCTTGGGTACTTTTTCATGCTTCTGGGAATTTTTAATTCTACTCAAGTGTTGGGCTTTCTGGGAAATATTGGGAGCTCATTGATTCGATCGGAATGTTTAACTTCGTTTAAGTTTTTTCCGGGAAATTTAGAACGTGTTAAAAGGTTCAAACGGATATCAATAACTCACTTTTTCCTCTATCGGAAAACTTTCAACTGTTGGATTTTTCCTGAGTTTAAAACTTTCAGAAAATCATGCAAGTAATATGTGGACCCTCTAGAAGAACATAACCTTAACTCGATTATGTGACCGTCAAAACCGCCACTGAACCATATGGTTTATGGTAGTTTAGCGTTGCCACATGTGGGGTGTTGGTTTGACCCTTCTACGGCTGGTTCATAGCGGCTGTGACATGTTCTGGGACTTTTTGAACTCCGCTCAAGTGTTGAGCTATTTGGGAAATCTTGGGTGTTTGTTTATTCGATCAAAAAGTTTAACATTATCTATTTATCTGGAATGTGATACAATATGTGGAATTCATATAGTTAGGCATGAAATGCGAAGTATGTGATATTTCAAATTTAAGATGTCTAAAGAAATTGTGGATTCCAAATATTGTAGTTTTACATTTTCTTTTCTATGACCGTAAATGTAATATGTGGTATATCGCCATTTTCGTCGCTATAGATCAACGACAATCGTGATAAACATATCTACTTACGTTGATGACATGTGATGCTATGTGTTGCTGTGATATGTTATATTGGATCGTCGTGTTTTGAATAGACGGAGGTTTTTATGTGAGTTAAGAGTTTTTCGTTTTCATTCATGTAATATTCATTGTATGTAATATTCTTTTATTGGGGTACTTCCGGGTTGAGGATGATGTCACTATTGTATATTATTTACTTTTCCGCATTAGGATAGACCCAAGGCGGGGAGCACAAGTAACCGGGTTCTAGGGTCCAGTGGGAGACCATCTCGAGGAGTCGAGACCGGGTCTCCTAACTCTAGAACTGGTAGGGTTGCTTGCCGCTCTCGTAGGGGTCTAGGGATGTGGGTTTGGCTATTCATCACGACCGTGGAATCCGTGTTTTATACTGGCTTAACTTAAAACACGGAATTCCTAGTATATCCAATATTTCATATGTGATTCTTCTGCTGCTGATATTCTGTGATATGATCATATTATATGCCTGAGACGAATGCCTATATATTATATATATGAGATATATAAATATTATTGCTTTCGTTTCTTCAGTGATTCTTAGGAAGCGTAAATAAATGGGACTTCATTAATGAGATTAATGAAAGAAAATGGAACCTAAAGATATTGTAGAAACTTGTTTTTAAAAATGGTAGCTCTAGTTCTTGCTTTGCATAGCGGCATTCCTTGTAGAATATCTAGCACCTTATTCGATAAGGAAAGAGCCGAGATCCCTTCACCGGGAGTGACCTCTTTAGCGAAACTAGCACATGCTACAAACTCACGGTTTTGTTTTTGATTGCTTCTATAGTTCTTGCTTTGCACATCGGTATTTATGAAATATCCTGCACCTTATTCGATGAGGAAAGAGTCGAGATCCCTTCACCGGGAGTGACCTCTTAAGCGAAGCTAGAAAAGCCTAAAAAACACTCCTTTTAAAAATCACTTGATTCTACAACAATATCAAGTTCATTACGCTCATGGTTTTCTTAAAAACCTGCGTAGCCCTCCGTCATTTTAGGAAATAAAGTACTTACTATTCGTGCTGCGTATGCCGACCATAGCAGAGGCGTAGTGTACGGTAGCTAAATGATGTATTTCCTATACAGCATATGATGTGATTAGTTAGGACAGTCACATGATTACGTCGACCATAGCCGAAGGTCATGTGGGTGGGTCTAATTAACCACGAAATGACGGATAGAACTTGACTAGTGCTTATGCTATGTTGACCATAGCCAAGGTCATAGGTGCTAGGGGTAAAAAACATTATCGGGAATTTCAAATTTTGAAATTTGCAATGAGATTGCATACCTTCTATGAGATAGTTGGATCCCGATACCTGCTGCGAGTAAGAGTTACTCCTGAGAGAGTTTTACACATTGCAATTAGCCGATCAAATAGGTGTCTAGAAAGGTGTTAAACGGGGTTACGCCCCTGGGAAAATGAGGTTTATTGGTCCGTGCGAAAGCACGGGGAACCTCCCTCAAAGTACCGACACTGGCCTTGCCGAAAGATTTGCGAACTTGTAGGGTGTAATTAATCCAGGCTAGTCTTACCTTTTAGGGTTTGAAGGAAGGTTTGACTAAAACAGTGGGAGCCATCCAGATTAGATAAACTGATAACCAATCTAATCTTGCAAAAAGCGCACGCAGAGTGTTTTCTTCTCTCTCTCCTGATTGCGACTATGCCACGCCTTAATCAAGATAATAATATGGATGCATTGACCGAACCTGCTTATTATACTGTGCTAGGGAACGTTGGTTCCGTTCTTTCTAATAATTGTTATAAGACTGAACATGAAATAGGGAAATATTCAGATTCCCATGCCACACAATTCGAAGAAAGTACATAATGATGCATATTCTTCGGGTGTCCTTATTACCGAGAACTGTTTTTCAGTATCCTCTACGTCCTGGGTATGTGATACCAGATCAGGATCCCGCATATGTAATATGTTAAATGGGCTATAGAAAGGTAGAGAACTGAGAATGGGTGATATGTCTCTAAGTGTTAGAGAATTGTGCAATTGTTGCAGCCAAATCTGTTGGCAGATATCACCTTGTATTAATACATTGATTCTGAATAAATGTTATTACATACCGAACCTGATATACAACATTACATCATGTTCTTTACTGAGTTAAAAAAGGATATAATTTTGTATTGGAGGATTATGCTGTGAACATTTTCCTGAATCAAGAGTTGATTCTATCAGGCAGGTTATATAATAGCATAGAAGTTCTAAATCAAACCACAGTTCAAAGCATATAGAACACAGACAAGAGGAGTTGTTCAGGAATGAATGAATCCTTCTTGAGGCATTGTTGACTAGGTCATATCAATGCGACACGACCAGCTAAGTTACATAAGGATGAATATAAGAATCTATTCGAATATTCATGTTACGCTACTTGCTAGTCTTGTCTCAAAGATAAAATGACCAATACTCAGTTTACTAGAAACAGAGAAAGAGTTAGTGAACTCTTAGGAAAGATACATGATGATGTATATGGTCCCATGTCTATAAATGCCAAGGTTGGTTCTTTTGAGAACCAAACGGGGTAAAGTATAAAGTCCTACGATATGATCGAGGAGGCGAATACTTGCGCATGGAGTTCCTGGAGTTTCTAAAAGGAGAATGTGATTCTCTCTCAGCTTACTCCTTCGTATACACCACAGCACAACGGTGTATCGGGGCAGAGGTATCGCACCCTATGAGATATGGTGCGCTCTATGATGAGTACTGCTGAGTTACCTGTTTTCTTTTGGGTGTTATGCACTTGAGAAGCTGCATACCTATTGAATGGGGTTCCTTCTAAATCAGGGCCTACCACTACATATGAGATATGGTGTGGGAAGAGACCATGTCTTAAAAGAGTTAAGATATAAGGTTGTCCGTCCTATGTTGAAAAGAAAAATCCGGAAAAGCTCGAGGCAATGTCAGTTGTGTAAGTTTGTCAGGATATCCCAAACATTTGTAAGGGAATATCTTCTATCACTATGAGGAGAAAAAGGTGTTTTATTTCTCAGCATGCCACCTTTTCAGAAAAGGTATTTCTTGTGAAGAAATAAGCGGTCATGAGATAGAACTGGAATGAGTTCCAGCTATACAAACTAACAGCTGATGATTTGGTAAAACCAAAGGATTCAATAGTTTCCGACGAACCTCAGCCTCTCCGCGAATCTGGTAGGTTTCCTTATCCACTCGAGAGATACTACGATCTTCTCCATGATAGTAGGAGCGAGGATTGCATCATAAGATGATGGCCCAACCGGCTTCAGGTGGATGGAACGTGTGTTTTGATGTAATAGTTAAAGAGTTTGACTTCATCAAAATGGTAGATAAACCTAGTATATACAAGAAGGTTGTAGAGAGTAAAGTTGTCTTCCACGTATTGTACGTAAAAGACATACTCATGATAGGAAACGGTTTCCTATGCTACACTCGGTCAAAGCTCTTCTTATCATGAGGATTCTCAAAGAAAGATCTGGATAATACCTACTACATCTTATGGATTATAATCTATGAGATAGATCTAAGTGTATGTTGGGAGTGTCCCAAATCCAGGTACATAAACACCATACTAAAAGGGTTTAGTATGGACGATTCTAAGTTTGGTGGTTCGCCCACTTACTCTTGGATCACTCTCTCCAAAAAGATGTCTCCTGAGACTGATTTGAAGAGCGCTCGCGTACAAGTGATACCCTATGCTTCGGCAGTAGGTTCTATCAGAGTACGCAATGTTATGTACCAGACTAGATGTAGATGACACACTATATAGTGATCATGAATCAATCGGATCTTGGGAGAATCACTGAAAAGCTGTGGAGGACATTCTTAAGTACTTGAGAAACACTAAAAGAAAGTTCTTGGTTCCAGCTTCCAGAGTGATAAGTTCGACTGAGAGTCAGTCACAGGCATTGTCTTTACCCTCAGTGGAGGGACAGTATGTTGGAAGAGTTCCAAGCTAGATACTGTGACATACTAGAGGATAAAGACTGAATACATTGCTACCAACGATACGACCAAAATGGCTGTCTGAACATTTCTTGTTCATAAGATGAACAAGGTTCCTACCATTGAGCGTCCAATAACTGTTATTGTGACAACAATGGAGTTGTGGCTTAGGCCTAGGAACGTAGGTCCCATCATCATTCCAGATATATTCGAAGGCAAGTATCACCTGATCAGGGAGATGGTTGATCTCCAAGGGATCGAGGTTAGGAGAGTAGACCAGAAGGTTGACACAGCAGATCCACTCACAAAGGCCTTACCCCTAGAGAGACTTCTCTACAATGGTTGAGTATGGGATACTGCAACCTCTGCTAAATTGTTGGATATTGGATACTACAACAAATGGCCTTAGTGCAAGTGGGAGATTGTTAGTTATATGTATGCCCTAGAGGCCATTACTGTACATGTGATGTATATTATAGTGGATGCTTGAACATATATAGGAAGGACTTTCTTGCTCGACATGATAGTATGCTATCTGGTTGCACTTTATCTTAACACGTAAACAAATACTGTTTTGTGATCACATGTTGATAAAGCCCTTAGGATGATTACTTGACTACCAGGATTATGATGCAGATCATACTAGTGAGGACAGGTTAGTCGATAAGTGCATCTTTCAAATGCTCTTAGTCGTGGGAGTATCAAGACAGGGCATCGGTACACCAGATTAGACTAGCGTATGCGCTTCTTGACCCATATGATGGGCGATGGATGATCCCATATCCATTGGTGTTTGACATCAGAGAAGGTATACGGGTGCTCAGTAGAGACTGGGTACACTGGACGGACTCAACGAGAACTCCTAGATGGTATTATACCTATCGTTGGATAGCAGTTCTCTGGTGACACTGGTACATGTTAGTCTGTAGACCCAAGATCGTCATAGAGTCTTGTGTGATTCCCACTGTGCTTTGATTTCCACCTTACCACGGTCAAGAGATCATGCAAAATGGTGGTTTTTGGGTACAGTCCCGAATCACATGGAGGCAATGAGCGATAGGAGGGGTTTCGTCTTTCTCGGTATTGGGGGTTGATGTTGCGCTGTGCTCGATTGGGCATAACAGGAAATCCCTGGCCCGGGTTGCTGAGCTTTTCTAGTAAGTGTTACCAGTAGTTTCTCGAACCGTTATGGACCTTGCATTGGCATGACTTATCGGGCTATTGGGGTCTGACGTTAAACCACCCCCAGACTGTGATATGCGATATATTAGATGAAGAGACCGGACTGTACGGTAGTGTTACTGATTGGATTCGCCGGAGTTATAGCAGGCTTACTTGTTGATCTTCTGATCGCTCAATACCCGGGTGGCCGTTACGTTTAGCAGACCGCTTGCGGCTTGTGGGTGTTCGATATGATCGTCACCTACTGCCGGCGTATTGACAAGTCTTTAGAGTCCTACATAGAGGTTTCCTGGTTCATGCGAAACGGAGTAGGAGCACATATGTGATATGTGCGGGACCAAGATTAATGCGAGTATGTGATACTGTATTCTCTCGCGGTATATGATATTAGTCGGTTATATGTAATATAGCCGGATTATTAAATCAAGAGTTGAGTTAATAATTTAATGTATAATTATATATTTGATATATTAAATTATATTGACTAATATTAGTTTACTTAAGATTTCTTTTCTCATTTTTTGATACATTGATATATATGTGATATATATTAATCGTATTCTTTTAGCATATAATATATATATGATATATATTATTGTGTCATGCTAGGTTATACATGCAACAAGTATGTATGAGACTTACACCATGCTAGGGTTTATGTTAGGGTTTCATTTATCATTAAGTAATTACAAATTAGTGAATTAAATCATTGCTAGAAGCTTGTAGAAGCATGTGGATAAGCATTGATTAAGTCCACTCTTTTGTTTTCCTTAAGATATTTTGTGACCTAACCTTTAACCCCTTACCATGGTTAACTCTCTACAAGGGTAAGATATATGATATACTCACCCATGGTTGCAATTCTAACCTCACTCATTCATTCATTTGCTTCATCACTTCTTCTTCTTCAAGTGAAAAAGTTTGCTAGTTTTTTCAAAAGTGATGAAACCTTGTGAGAAAAATAAAACTAAAGTGAACTCACTTCCTACATCATCATCCTATACTATTAGCCATTTAGTTTAGGGTGTTTGCTTCACTAATCTACACAATTAGTGAAGAGATAGCATGAACTAGTGTCTCCACGACGTAGATCATCTTCGGCCTTAAAGACTTCGAAGCAAGCTTGTTCGTTTCTTCGTGGGAGCCTTTCTAGATTCTGGGGGATCGTGATCGCAGCGAAAGGACTTCTACACAGAGCTACTGAAGTGAAGGACCGGTCTACAAAGGTTGTATTCCTTGTTCACTTAGATATAAAGTGTTTACATATTATGTTTTACCCTAATTCTCTAGTTAAGATCTTGGTTAGGGTTTGTTTAGCACCCCAAAAATTTTAAAATAGCATGATTGATGCTTGCCAAAACCTTCACTAGGTGCTTAGCTATTCCTACAGATACCATTAAACAGTGTACCTTCTGCAACCATTATCTTATCAAGGTAAATGTTCATGATATTTCTATCAAGAACAAAGTTATATACATCTTTATCATGTAAAGAAACTGATATTGTGTTGCAAACCATGGAAGGTATATAGTAGCAATTGTTCAAAATCATAGTATTGCCATTTGGCAACACTAGGTGATATTCACCGACGGTTGCATCATCAACTTATGCTCCGTTCCCTACTCTGAGGGACATATCACCAGGTCCAACTATCCTACTTTTTCTCAGTCCCTGCAATAAATTACAAATATAAGATCCTGATCCGGTATCTAGTACCCAGGAGGTAGGACTGACCGAAAAGCAGCTTTCAATTACAAGAACACCTGAAGTAGATGCAATAGTATGCTTCTTCTTCGTTTAGGTTTCTAAGGAATTCAAACTATCCTCTTTCCTTTACTCATACTCATGATAGCCATCATAAGTTAGAGCCAATCCGACGTTTCCCGGCCCCGAATAAGAATTCGGATCGGTCAAGCGATACATTTTATTATCTTGATTCGGGCGTGAAATGGTTGCTACCTGGAGAGAGAAAAGAAAACACTTAGCGTGCGCTCTTACAAGATTAGATTGGTGATTATTTTATTTAACCAGGATGGCTCCCACTGTTTCCTCAAGTTCTTCTTCAAACCTTAAATGAAGAACTAGTCATGATTAATCACACGTCACAATACTTGCTTAACCATTCAGCCAGGCTAGTGTTGGTACTTCGAGGGAGGTTTTCCAACCCTTTCGCGAAGTTCCTTAATTATAAAAGCTCTTTTCTCTGGAGGCGTAGCCTTGCTAACACTGTTCTAGACACCTACTTGGTTTATAGCATTGATTGTTAAGTGAAGTAATCTCCCGAGAGTAATCCTACTCATCAGTAAGATCGGGATTCAACTATCATTGTGTGATGCACTAGATGGAATCCACTCTAGTCACCACACTCTAGAAGGTATGCTAAATCTGCAAGTTTCCTGTATATTTGAAACTCCCGATTTGGTTTTTGCCCCTATGACCTAAATGACATTGAAGAATAATCAACAAATCAAAAAAGCTCCTAGTCAAGTTCAACCGTCATTATCCAGGATTGCATTAGACCCACCCGCATGATCCTTGATGAATAATTAACAAAATCACACGACTGTCCTAACCAATCGCATCTATCTATGCAACAGAGAATCATTACTCAGCTACCGTTCACTGTGCCTTGACGAATCATCAACAAACACGGCACGAATACTAAGTAATAATTTTCTGAAATGACGGAGGGCTACGGCTGTGTTTTTGGCGAAAAACCGTTAACGTAATGAACTTGATAACGTTGAAGGAACCTGATAGCTTTGAAAAAGGAGTGGTTTAAGCTCCGCTTTTTAAAATTTCTGGTTTTGAAATAACCGAGTAATCTATAGTATAGACTTTTTCTCAAGAGATCACTCCCCGCGAAGGGATCTCGGCTCTTGCCTCGTGGAATGAGGTGCAAGATACGCATGACCGAATACCACTATGCATAGCGAAAGAATATAACTATAGTTTTTCGAATTTGTTCCAACAACATCTTTTAGGTTTCTTTTCTTTCATTAATTAAAAATTAATGCGGTCCCATCAATTAACCTATCACACCAGAAAAGAATGAAAATATGATGTACGTATCTGCCATCCACGCCACTGGGCCCCGTCATCACCCGTTAGGTTACTTAACTAACAACAGAGCGGGGGCTGGACTAGCGCGAATGCAAAATATATACAACATCTACTAGTATATATATAAGTATATACAAAATTCGTCCTAGGCATGATAATAATCAACATCACAGAATCTCAGCCAACAATACAGAGTGGTGGATAATTTTGGAGCCTCGGATTTCAATTGAGCCGCAAATGAGACCCGACGTTCCCGGTCATGTGGATAGCCTGTGCAATGAAAACCTGGACCCCTGCTAGCGCGGCAAGTTACCTGCCAATCCCAGAAGTGTGGCAGCCCCCTTCAACAAAGTTAATGGGCCACCCAGCGCTTCACGAAATCCGTTAACATGGGCGCCCCACCTTGGGGCAACCTATACCCCCTACGAGTGCGACGAATAGCCCGCCAATTCTAGAATGAAGCTCCCTCTGTCTCAACGCCATGAGATGCGGGCTTGTTGCCTTCTAGAACCCGGCTATTCGTGCACTCCACCGTGGGGTAATCCTAGTACAAAAAAAGAAAATAATATGTACAAATGGTAACACCGACCTCAACCCGGTCGTGCCCCAAACAAATAATATACAACTCGGCAAAGAAGGCAGTCCACATGTCGGACGCTCGCCCCGAAAAATGAATATACAAATGAATCTTTAACTTTACCACTAACATTACACCACATGCTATCCACCACGACTATCCAACTACAATCACAACACAAACACAAAACATCAACGCGAATGTCATGTTCGCAAACCCGTCTAAAAGAACATATAGCAATTAGACGAGTTGTACCGATCGAATGACATTCATGGTCGCAGATAAAAGTGAATGTACTGTAAACTATTAAACAGTGTCATATATAACGACTTCGAATTGCTCCAAACTAAAAAACAACAGAACATCAAACTTGGGCAAAAACAAACAACACCTGAAACCCAAACTCCACGGGATAAGAACACATACCAAAACTCGAGAAAACCCACCAACATATAACCGGTGACACCAGATTTTTTAATGGTTTGGCCGGCCATAACTAGTTAGAATCATCTCGTTTTTGGTCAGTGTTCATCCTTCTATGAATAGAGCACTCTACAATTATTTAAAAAAAATTTGGAGCCTATGGAAAAATCGACAGAAACTTGAAGTTTGGTTTCTATGTTTGGAGTTGTTTCGGTTTTGTTATTTTAACATTGTTTAAACTTGCTTGTGTAGGTTTTATCGGCTGGCTCTGATACCATGAATGTAAGTATATGTTATCCACCCCGGTGGTTAACGGGGAGGCAGAAGAGGTAAAAATTGAATTTTTATCACAAAGGAAATATAGACTAACCATGAAGGATCTTTGCTAAACAAAAACTAACAAACAACCAAAGAGCTTTAACTACTAGGTTAAGAGATTATACCAGAAGCTTGAACTCCATCTCTTCTTGTGTTGCTTCCTCTTGTTGTGAGCTCCTTAGAGTGGTGTAAATGGCTCCTACTTACCATCTTTTCTTTGCCAAAGAAAGATCCACCCGAAGGCATCTACCTTGAGCTTCTACCTCAGCAATGAAGTAACTAGAGTGCTTGGCTTGCTACACTAAGAACCTTAGAGTGAGTAGAGAAGTATTTTGGTGGTTTAGTCTCAAAGCTTTGATTTTCAAAACATGAAACACATAAGCTTTTTGAGAGAGGAAGAGGGAGAGCTAACCATGAGAGAGAAAGGTCATGAGAGAATGAGAGAACAAAGCTCTCATATGAGAAATATATGATAATAATAATAATAATTAAGAAAATTGTGATGGTGTGTTGATTTGACCATTATCATTTCATAATTAATGCTAAGCATGCTTCAAAAAATATCTAAGTCAAAGTGAGACAACAAGTCAAATGGTCAAACAAAATCTAACCATGATACAATTATCCTTAATTAAAACTATTAATCATATTCCTCCTTCTCATTATGGTTTTGATCAAGTCAATGGTCAAAACCCTAATGAGGTGTCTCCCTCTCCGCCCCGGTCAACTGTACATACATACCCGTATCCGTGTTCCATAGAAACACGAATACAATGAGACTAGACCAATCCCAAAACAAATACTAGGATCTGGCTTAAACCAAAGCCCACTAGTATCAACCGCCCGGATACCAAATACGCATAAGTACGCATCTGTGAACGAACCCTGTCGTAAAACCATACGACCTCTATCTCGTTTTACCCAAAGGTGAACAACCCTCTGTGTGGGACTCTAAAGACTCGACACTACGCTGGCAGAGAGTTTAACCACAGGCCGCAAGCGGTACTAGCTGTACGTAACGGTCCCTAGGTAGATGTCAATAAGAAGACCGATGAGGTGAACCCATCCAAACTCCTACTGAGCCTGAACGTGAAAATCTCCATACAGTCCGGTCTGTTCATCTCAGAGTATCACATGTTGGGCCTAGGGTGTACGCGTCAGACCCCTAATAGCGGTACAAGTCGTGTCGGAGCGTAGCCCAGAACAACCTGAGAAACTACTGGAAACACTGCCAGTAAATCTCACTTGCCCTGGCCAGGGACTTTGTGTAATGGCTCTCCTATACATAGCGTGATATCAACCCCCAATACCGGGAGAGACGGATCCTGTCTAACCGTCACTGCCTCCAAGTGCTTCGGGACTGCACCCAACTACTACCTGTTTGCACGACTCAATAAAGCCGTGGTAGGATAGTAATCTAAGAGTAGTGGGAACACACTCGAGGTGAAGTGGCAGAGTCGAGTCAACGGACTAAGCTGTACTCATGTCACCTGGGAACTGTTATCTGACGATAGGTATAGTACCGACCAACAGTTCCCGATGAGTCCTGTCCAGTGTACTCATATCCTAATGAATACCTGCATACTATCTCTAGTACGACGTACTGATGGCTGTGGGACAGACCATCTCCCAAGCTGGGACGAGAAGTGTACACACCAGTCTACTCCGGAGTATCGATGCCCTGTCTCGATAATCCTACGACCAGGGACCTGTATAAAGTTGTGCTTGTAGACTACCCAACCCCCACAATTGTGATTGCCATCACAACGCTGGTAGTCAAGCGAAGATCCTAAGGGCTCTATCAATATGTATTAGCAATATGCTAAAAAGAAACACATACACATATTAAGATAGATACAAACCAAGTAGCATACTACCATATTGAGCAAGAATGTCAATCCGTGTATATATCCCAAGCTTCCAAAATGTAATATAGCAACTAGTACTATACAATAATGGCCTCTAGGGCATATCACACTAACATTCTCTTACTTGCACTAAGGCCATGTGCTGGCATATCGCAGACCTATCATCTCGAATAGCCTCTCGAAATGTGTCTGAGCAATAGCCTTTGTGAATGGATCTGCGGTGTTATCTTCTGTAGCAACCCTCCGAACCTCGATCTCCCGGCGATCCACGATCTTCCTGATCAGGTGATACCGCCTCAAGATGTGTCTGGAGTTCTGATGGGACCTGGGTTCCTTCGCTAAAGCTATAGCCCCGTTGTTGTCACAATACAGAGCTATTGGATCAACAATTGACGGAACCACCTGAAGTTCTGTTAAGAACTTCCTCATCCAGACTGCTTCTTTTGCGGCATCTGAAGCTGCGATATACTCCACTTCCATTGTCGAGTCAGCAACGGTCTCCTGTTTGGAACTCTTCCAACAGACCGCCCCTCCATTGAGGGTAAAGATATAACCTGACATGGATTTGGAGTCATCTTTGTCACTCTAGAAGCTGGAGTCAGCAAAGGCCTCGATCTGGAGGTCTTTTCCGCCGTAAACCAAGAACATCTCCTTAGTCCTTCTTAGGTACTTCAGAATTTTCTTTACCGCTATCCAGTGCTTCTCCCCAAGGTTTGACTGATACCGACTTACCACACTCAGTGCATATGCAATATCTGGTCTGGTACACAATATCACATACATTATAGAGCCTACCATAGAAGCTTAAGGTATAATAGACATGCGATCCCTTTCCAAATCAGTCTTGGGAGACATCTCTTTGGAGAGGGTGATTCCGTGACAAGCCGGTAAATTACCGCACTTTGAATCTTCCATACTGAATCTTTTCAGTAATGTCGATGTACCTGGACTGCGAAAGTCCCAACATCCTTTTAGATCTATCACGATAGATCTGGATCCCCAGAATGTAAGAAGCATCACCCAGGTTTTTCATGGAGAATCTGTGTGACAAGATCCCTTTGACACATTATAGCATAGGAATATCATTTCCTATCAAGAGAATGTCATCCACGTATAAAATGATGAATATGACAGTTCGCGCTACAATCTTACTATAAATGCATGGTTCATCTGGATTTTTGATAAAGCCAAATTCTTTGACTGTCTCATCAAAACAGACGTTCCAACTCCGCGATGCCTGCTTCAGTACATAAATGGACTTCAGCAACTTGCACACTTTTCTGCTGCTCCCACTCTGAATGAATCCCTCTGGCTGGTCCATATAAACACACTCTTCTAAATTTCCATTTAGAAAAGCGGTCTTTACGTCCATCTTCCAAATTTCATAATCATGGAAGGCAGCAATGGCAAGAAGGATCCGAATGGATTTGAGCATAGCCACTGGAGAAAAAGTTTCGTCATAGTCCAAACCAGGCCTTTGACAAAAACTCTTTGCAACAAGTCTAGCCTTATATGTTTCAACCTATCCATCTACACCAATCTTCTTTCTGAAGATCCATTTGCAGCCTATGGGTTTTACCCCTTTTGGAGCAAAGTCCAAAGTCCATACTTTGTTGGTGTACATAGACTCCATCTCGGTCCGCATTGCATCTAGCCATTTTACTGAGGCAGTGCTCTGAATGGCCTGCTGGAAGTTACTCGGCTCATCATTATCAATGATGCAATCCTCTCTATCCCCGTCTATGAGAAAGCCGTAGTATCTCTCAGGTGGATGAGATAGCCTACTACTCCTGCGGAGCGGTGCAGGAATGTCCTGTTCTTTTAAAACTTCTTGTTCTACCAAGCTTTCAGTAATAGCTTGTGGTTCTGTAATTTCTTCCAGTTCTATTGCGCTCCCACTTGTTTCTTTTTCTAAGAGCTGATGTTCCAGAAAGTGGGCATGACGAGAAACAAAAACCTTTTGTTCCTCTGCGTAACAGAAAAGATACCCCCTGGAGTTCTTTGGGTATCCCACAAACTTACACAGTACTGAGCGTGCCTCGAGTTTGTCCGCATGCTGCTTTTTGACAAAAGCTGGACAACCCTATATCTTCAGATATTGAAGATAGGGTTTCTTCCCACTCCATATCTGATATGGTGTGGTAGGCACTGTCTTGGTAGGAACCTTGTTTAAAAGATATGCAGCTGATTCTAGTACATAACCCCAGAATGATCGCGGTAACTCAGCGTTACTCATCATGGAACGTACCATATCCAATAGGGTTCGGTTCCGTATCTCCGATACACCGTTATGTTGTAGAGTGTATGGAGGAGTAAGCTGAGAGAGAATTCCATTCTCTTTTAGGTAATCCAGGAACTCAGCGCTTAGGTATTCACCACCTCGATCAGATTTTAGTGTCTTGATACTTTTGCCGGTTTGTTTTTCCACTTCATTCTTATATTCCCGAAATTTCTCAAAGGCCTCGGATTCATGCATCATTATGAAGACATGTCCATACCTAGAGAAATCGTCTGTAAAAGTAATGAAATATGAAAAACCACTTCTTGCATGTGTAGACATTGGACCACACACGTCGCTGTGTACGAGTCCTAAGAGCTCGCTCGCTCTTACTCCGTTTCCAGTGAACGGAGTCTTTGTCATCTTTCCTTTGAGACATGATTGACAAGTTGCATAAGAATGATATTCGAACGGATCCAAATATCCTTCTTTATGTAACTTGGCTAACCTTGTCTTATTGATGTGACCCAGTCTACAATGCCATAAGAAAGCATGATTTAATTCGGGAGACTTTCTTTTGTGTGTATTCTGGATATTGAAAATCCGCGGTTGGTTTAAAACGTATATACCGTTGCTTAATGTACCCGACCCAATCAAAACATGATTAAGGTGAATGTTTACAACATTGCTTACAAATGCAAAAAAATACCCTTCTTTAGACATTAAACATACAGATATGATATCACAAGTCGAACTGGGTACAAATTAACAGTTGCGCAAAACCAAAACATGTCCATCTGTCAATCCTAAGTGATAGTCCCCCACGGACTCAGCATTCATGCTTGCTCCGTTTGCAACTCTGAGGGTCATATCACCCGCCTTCAAAACCCTACGGCTTCTCAGTGCCTGCAAAGAATTACAGATATAAGATCTTGATCCGGTATCCAATACCCAGGAAGTAGAGTTGATTGACAGACAGTTTTCAATTACATAGACACCTGAAGCCGAAGTCACAACTTGCTTCAGGTCCTGGTTCTTGGCCCTCCAAGCCCTGCAATCTTTCTTCCAGTGTCCTTTCTTGTGACCATAAAAGCATTCTTCCTTCCCCACAATTTGTCCCACTACCTTTGCTTTTCCTTTGGTTTCCACCTTACTAATACCGCCCCTTAGTTTGGTGGGGGCCTTCTTCTTCTTTCCTTTGGCTTTCGCCTTGGATCTAGAAGAGGAAGCTCCTCCAACAAACAAAGCGGGTGTTTCCTTGACTTTCTGCAGGGTGCCCTCTGCACTCCTCAACATGTTGAGAAGTTCCGGAAGTTCAACTTCTTTTCCTTGCATGTTGAAATTCAGGATAAATTGGGCGTAGGTGGAAGGAAGGGACTGGAGAATCAAGTCAGTGTAGAGCTCATTCTCTAACATGATCCCGAGGTCCGCGAGCTCCTCAATGTAGCCAATCATCTTAAGCACGTGTTTTGCTACAGATGATCCGACGGCCAACCTTGCTGAAAATAGCTTCTTCAAGGTCTCGTATCTTGCGATACGGGATTGCTCTCCATATAGTTCCTTAGTATGGAGAAATATGGATTCAAGATCCATATTCTCGTGCCTCCTCTGATGTTCATTGTCCATAGAGGCAAGCACGAGGCACTTGGCCTTCACGCTGTCAATCTCCCAGGTCTTACGGATTTCCCTATCCGCGACACTGGATTCTGGACCTGAGACGGCGGGGGCCTTAGTGGTAAGGAGATACCCTAACTTGTTATAAGTGATTGCCATTTTGACATTCCTGAACCAATCTTTGTAGTTTGGCCCTGTCAGTATATTTTTATCTAATAGTAACTTAAAGCCCGTCATGTTGTTTGGTTGCTGCAATTAAGAGAGAGAGAAGAAACACTTTAGCATGATGCTCTTGCAAGTTTATAGTGGTTTTTAGTTTGTCTAAATAGGATGGCTCCCACTGTTTCTCGAATCCTTCCTCAAACCATAAAAGAAGAACCAGTCGGGATTGATCTCACCGTATAATACTTGCTTAACCGTTCAGCCAGGCCGGTGTCGGTACTTCGAAGGAGGTTTTACGACGCTTTCGCGAAGTTCCTTAATTAAATAACCTCTTTTCCCTATGGGCGTAGCCCCTCTAACACCTGTCTAGACACCTACTTGGTTTATAGCATTGATCGTTAGTTGAGAAAAATTTCCCGAGGAGTAGCATATACTCACAGTAGGATCGAGATCCAAATATCATTGTGTGATAAAGTTGAAGGAATCCTACCAAAATTATCACACTCCAAATGATATGCAACACCAGCAAGTTTTAGTTTCTATAGAAACTCCCAATGTGGACTTTTGTCCCATGCTCTTATGACCTTGACGAAGGCCAACATATCATAAGTCACATGTCAAGTTCTACCCGTCATTATCCAGGTTAATTTGAACCCATCTGTACATACCCTTGACGAAGGCCGAAATAGCAGTACGACTGTCCCAAACCAACACATCTATCTATGAAACAGATAAATATTCGGCAGCTACCAATCACTATGGCTAGGCGAATGTCAAAATACATAGCTTGAATACTGCTGAATATTTAACTGAAATGACGGAGGGCTACGAATGGTTTTGGTGAAACCGTGAACGTAGTGAACTTGATATAATCGAAGGAACCTGATAGCTTTTAAAAGGAGTGGTTTGAGCTCCGCATTTTAAAAGTTTTGCTGTTTTGGAAAAAAACCGAGTGGTTTTGAAATTGTTCCAACGATTCAACTTTGGTTTGTTTTCTTTGCATTAATATAATGCGTCCCATCAATTAATCCTACCATTACAGAAAACAACGAAAATATGACGTACGCTTATGCCATCCGCATTCGCCACTGGGCCCCGTCATCACCCGTTAGGTTACTTAACTAACGACAGAGCGGGGGTTGGACTAGCGCGGATGCAAAACATAAGCAACGCCAACTAGATATCATATATAGATATATATACATTCGTCAGACGCAATGATAGTCATTCCAGATAGAGGATGAACACATTGGATATGCTAGGAATCCGCGTTTCGTTCGAGCCTGTAACGAAAGACGGATTACACGGTCGCGATGAATAGCCGAACCCCACCCTAGACCCCTACGGGTGCGGCAAACTACCCGCCAAATACCTGAAGTGAAGCAGCCTCCCTCAACAACGTGAGTAGTCCACTCAGCACTTCAAAGTACCCGGTAGTTTGTGCACCCCACCTTGGGTCTATCCTAAGAGCAGAAAACAGTAAAAGAAATAATATACAAAGGCGGATACATCCTCAACCCGGATGTGCGACCCAAAAATAATATTACATCAATTTACAATTTACATCAAATGAAAGATAAATAAACACTCATCTCACATCCCCGGCTATTCATCCACGACAATCCAACAAGTTCATATACATAATCCAACAACACAGATCACAGATATGTGCAACACCCTTTAATCGACGTATAACGATCAGCAGACGTTCATCACATATAACACATTACAGATATAATCCGATTAGCTAAAGTTTATAGAATTTTGATCGATATTTCAAATTTGAAACTACCCCAAATACAACACTGTACTCAAAGGAATCTGGGCAGAAACAAAGTATCTGAAAAATCACAAAACATCAAGCTGGAGAATCTGCAGGAAAAACGAGTTGACTCCGAGTCAACTCGGCCGTGGATCCATGGCGAAACACATGGTTTCGCCGCGCTTCCGCGGCAGTCTGACCGAGTCACGAGCTCGTTTTTCTTGGGTGTCCCTAAAAAGGCCTGTACGTATTTTTCAGGTCACTGAAAATATTTTTAGACCTGTTTTAAAAATTGGCAGAAAACACAAATTTTGGATGTATTTTGCGATTTTTTCGGGATTGAAGTTCTAAAGACTTTGCTACCATGTTATTTGTTGTTTAGCTAGGCTCTGATACCACTGTAAGTCTATGTTACCCACCCCAGTGCTTAACGGGGAGGCAGAAGAGGTAAAATCGAATTTTTATCACAAAGGAAATATAGACTAACCATGAAGGATCTTTGCTAAACAAAAACTAAAAAACAACCAAAGAGATTTAACTACTAGGTTAAGAGATTATACCAAAAGCTTGAACTCCTTCTCTTCTTGTGTTGCTTCCTCTTGTTGTGAGCTCCTTGGAGTGGTGTAGATAGCTCCTCATCACCGTCTTCTCTTTGCCAAAGAAAGATCCACCCGAAGGCCTCTACCTTGAGCTTCTACCTCAACAATGAAGTAACTAGAGTGCTTGGCTTGCTACACTAAGAACCCTAGAGTGAGTAGAGAAGTATTTTGGTGGTTTAGTCTTAAAGCTTTGATTTTCAACACATGAAACACATAAGCTTTTTGAGAGAGGAAGAGGGAGAGCTAACCATGGGAGAGAAATGTCATGAGAGAATGAGAGAACAAAGCTCTCATATGAGAAATATATGATAATAATAATAATAATTAGGAAAATTGTGATGGTGAGTTGATTTGACCATTATCATTTCATAATTAATGCTAAGCATGCTTCAAAAAATATCTAAGTCAAAGTGAGTCAACAAGTCAAATTGTCTAAGCAACTCTAACCATGATACAATTATCCTTAATTAAAATTATTAATCATATTCCTCCTTCTCATTATGGTTTTGATCAAGTCAATCGTCAAAACCCTAACGAGGTGTCTCCCTCTCCGCCCCGGTCAACTGTACATATATACCCGTATCAGTGTTCCATAGAAACACGAATACAATGAGACTAGACCAATCACAAAACAAATACTAGGATCTGGATTAAACCAAAGCCCACTAGTATCAACTGCCCGAATACCAAATACGCATAAGTACGCATCTGTGAACGAACCCTGTCATAAAACCATACGACCTCTATCTCATTTCGCCCAAAGGTGAACAACCCTCTGTGTGGGACTTTAAAGACTCGACACTACGCTGGCAGTGGGTTTAACCATAGGCCGCAAGCGGTACTAGCTGTACGTAACGGTCCCCAGGTAGATGTCGATAAGAAGATCGATGAGGTGAACCCATCCGAACTCCTATTGAGCCTGAACGTGACAATCTCCGTACAGTCCGGTCTGTTCATCTAAGAGTATCGCATGTCGGGCCTAGGGGGCGGTAAGCGTCAGACCCCTAATAGCGGTACAAGTCGTTTCAGAGCGTAGCCCAGAACACCCTGAGAAACTACTAGAAACACTGCCAGTAAATCTCACTTGCCCTGGCCAGGGACTTTGAGTAATGGCTCTCTTAGACACAGCGCGGTATCAACCCCCAATACCGGGAGAGACGAATCCTGTCTAACCGTCACTGCCTCCAAGTGCTTCGGGACTCCACTCAACTACTACCTGTTTGCACGACTCAATAGAGGCGTGGTAGGGTAGTAATCTAAGAGCAGTGGGAACACACTCGAGGCGAAGTAGCAGTGTCAAGTCAACAGACTAAGCTGTACTTATGTCACCTGGGAACTATTATCTGACGATAGGTATAATACTAACCAACAGTTCCCAATGAGTCCTGTCCAGTGTACTCATAACCTAATGAGCACCTGCATACTTTCTCCAGTACGATGTACTGATGGCTGTGGGACAGACCATTTTCCAAGCTGGGACGAGAAGCGTATACACCAGTGTACTCCGGAGTATCGATGCCCTTTCTCGATAATCCTACGACCAGGGACCTGTATAAGGATGTGCTTGTAGACTACCCAACCCCCACAAGTGTGATTGCCATCACAACGCTGGTAGTCAAGCAAAGATCCTAAGGGCTCCATCAATATGTATTACCAATATGTTAAAAAGAAACACATGCACATATTAAGATAGATACAAACCAAGTAGCATACTACCATATTGAGCAAGAATGCCAATCCGTGTATATATCCCAAGCTACCAAAATGTAATATACAAACTAGTACTATACAATAATGGTCTCTAGGGCATATCACACTAACAATGAAAGGTTACGCTAGAGCCTCGGCCAACTTTCGTAGCCAAATGCGGAACCAAAATTTTCTACGAATCGAAACTTGGCGATAGAATAATCTTAAACCGGATATACCATAATCCCAACAAGAAAAAAGAGAAGCTATCTACTATGAAAAGAGTTATACCACGAGGCTAGAGTCCTTCGGGTCTTCACTCCTCTCCTTTATGCTCCTTATAGCCTCCATGATCGAGCTTGATCGTCGGCTCCTTATGTCGAAGATGATCCAGCCGAGAGTGTCTACTTTGAGCTCCTACCTTTAAACCAAGGTAAATAGATCACTTGGTTTGCTAATCTAAGTGACCTAGGTTATGTAGCGAGTGATGATAGAGTGTTTTGTCTCAAGAGCCCTTGGTTTCTCAACACATGACACTATAAGGGGTTGACGTAGAAGAAGAAAGACTTGAAGGTGATGAGAGAGTTGAAGAGAGTAACCATGGAAAAGAAAAACTCTAGTGGGCTCAAGTGAATAATGGCTAATTATATTTTCTACTAATAATTCAAGCATGGTATAAAAAAATAATAAACTAATATTTCCATCACAAAATATCTAGATATTTTCTACAAAATATCTAGATGCCACCTTGCATCAATAGTAAACCCTAACTCACTAAGTGAGTTAACAAACTAGCCATGGTTCACTTGATGAATAGTCAACCCTCATACCTCCACCTCATTAACCATTTAATTAAATGGTTAAAACAAATAATAGGGTTTCTTCTTCTGATAGCACTCTTGTAACAAATTACAAGAATATCTCTCACCGTATATACATACCAGTGTCTGTATTCCAAAAAATACGAATATAAAGAGGCAAAAATAATCCATCAATATAATACTAGGATACTGCTTAAACCAAAGCCTGCTAGTATTATCCGCCTGAACATCATAAGTGTACGCACGTGATCGAACCCTTGCCGTAAAACCATACGGCCTCTACGTCGTTTCGCCCGAAGTAGGGAAACCGTCTGTGTGGGACTCTAAAGACTCGACGGTATGCTGGCAGTGGGTTTAACCATAAGCACGTCAGCAGCATTGGTTGTACGTAACGGCTACCCAGGTACTTGCCGAAAAGGAAAGCCGATGAGCAAACTCATCTCGATCCCTACTGAGCCTATCCGTGACAATATCCGTACAGTCCGTTCTCTTCGTCAAAAAGTAGCGCATACCGAGTCTAGGGTGTGGTGAACGTCAGACCCTAATAACCTGATAAGTCGTGCTGATGTGGCTCAGGACCAATCCGGGAAACTACTGATCAACCTACTAGTAAATCCCAACTGCCTTGTCCAAGGTCTTATGGTCCCGACCAATCGAAAACACAGTGCGGCATCGACTCCAAATACCGGGAGAGACGAATCCCCAACAATCGCTCACTGCCTCCATGTGGCTCGGGACTGTACCCAATCAAAACCTATTTGCATGACTCAGTAGAGCCGTGGTAGGGTAGTGATCAAAGCACAGTGGGAACTCACATGAGACAAATGATGATCTCACATCCGAAGACTAACCCATATACATGTCACCTGAGAACTTCCATCTAACAATAGGTATAGTACCATCTGGAAGTTCTCCGTGAGTCTGTCTATTGTACTCACACCCAGTGAGCACATGCATACGATTTTAGTTGCATACGACCAATGGCTGCAGGACCAACCATTGCCTCTTGTTAGGGCTAGAAGCGTATACACTAGTGTACTATGGAGTATCAATACCCAATCTCGATACTCACACGACTAGGGACTATTTAAGGATGTGCTTATGGACTACCCTGCTCCCACAAGTATGATCACCATCACAATGCAGGTAGTCAAGCAAGATCCCACGGGCTTTATCAACATCTAACAGCAATATGTAATAACATGTATAATATATGCCATGTTAAGATAAAGACAAACCATAATAGTATACTACTGTATTGAGTCTTTATCAATATGTGCAAGCTGGATAAAGTATCAATAGAAATAAATACATATATCCTGACAAAGACCTCTCAAATAATATACTATATAACTGAGCAAGAATGTCCTATACATATATATCCCTAGCATCCACATGTATGCATATACAATAATGGCCTTTAGGGCTTACATATCCAACAGGAGAGAGAGAGAATAAAGCACTCAGAATATGCTCTTGCAAGATTAGATTGGTTATTATCTTATCTAATCTGGATGGCTCCCACTGTTTTTATCAAATCTTCCTTCAAACCCTAAAAGGTATGACTAGCCGGGATTAATCACACTTTACATGTTCGCCAATCTTTCAGCCAGGCCAGTGTTTGTACTTTGAGGGAGGTTCCCCGTGCTTTCGCACGGACCTAATTAAAATAAACCTCGTTTTCCCAGGGGCATAACCCCGTTAACACCATTCTAGACACCTACTTGATCGGCTAATTGTGATGTGTAAAATTCTCACAGGAGTAACTCTTACTCGCAGTGGGTATCGGGATCCAACTATCTTATAGAAGATATGCAATCTCATTGCAAATTTCAACACTTGAAATTCCCGATAATATTTTGCCCCTAGCGTCCTATGATCTTGACAGAGGTCAACAAACCATCGGCTGCTAGTCAAGTTCAACCCATACATTTCATGATTGAATTAAACCCACCCGCACGACCCTTGACGGAGGTCAACAAGGCCGTACGACTACCCTAATCCAATCGCATCATATGCAGCAGATAAGCACTAATCAGCTACCGCACACTACACCTTGACGGAGGTCAACAAACGTAGCACAAATACTAAGTAGCACTTATCTGAAATGACGGAGGGCTACGACAGGTTTTTGAAAAAACCTTTTGTGTAATGAACTTGATATCGTTGTAGAATCGAGTGATTTTGAAAAGGAGTATTTTTTAGGCCTTTGTTAGTTTCGCTAAATAGGTCACTCCCGGTGAAGGGACCTCGGCTCTTTCCTCATCGAATGAGGTGCTGGATATTCTACAAGGAATACCGCTATGAAAAGAAAAAAGTAAAAAAGCAATCAAAAACAAAACCGAGTGGGTTGTAGCATCTGCTAAAGAGGTTACTCCCGGTGAAGGGATCTCGGCTCTTTCCTCATTAAATAAGGTTCTGGATATTCTACAAGGAATACCGCTATGCAAAGCAAAAACTAGAGCTACCCTTTTTGAAAATTTGATTCTACAACATCTTTTTTGGTTTCTTTCTTTTCCTTTAATCTCTTTAATGAAGTCCCATCAATTATGCTTCCTAAGTATCACAGAAGAAACGAAAATACAATGTACGCTTATGCCATCCGCATTCACCACAGTGTCCCGTTATGCACCGTTAGGTTAACTAACTAACGACATAGCGGGGTGGGGCTAGCGCGGGTGCAAAACATAAGCAACGTTTATTATATATCATATATATAATAATAAAGCATTCGTCTCATACATATAAAGTGATCATATCACAGAATATCAACAGCAGAAGACAACATATGAAATATTGGATATACAAGGATTTTCGTGTTTTAAATTAAGCCAGTAAAAAACATGGATTCCACGGTCGCGATGAATAGCCAAACCCACATCCCTAGACCCCTATGAGAGTGACAAGCAACCCTACCAATTCTAGAGTTAGGAGACCAGGACTCGACTCCTCGAGATGGTCTCCCACTGGACTCTAGAACCCGGTTACTTGTGCTCCCCACCTTGGGGTCTATCCTAATGAGGAAAAGTAAATAATATAAAACAATGGTGACATCATCCTTAACCCGAAAGTGCCCCAATAAAAGAATATTACATACAAGTTTTGACATGAATGAAAATGAAAAACTCTCATCTCACATAAAATCTCCCGCTATTCAAAACACGACGATCCAATTGTTAGTTGTATGTATGCCCTAGAGGCCAGTATTGTACAGATTATGTATATTATATTGGATGCTTGGACATATATAGAGATGACTTTCTTGCTCGACATGATAGTATGCTATCTGGTTGCTATTTATCTTAACATGTACACTAGTCTCTTTATACTGTCTTATAGTTACATGTTGGTAAAGCCCTTAGGATTTGTACTTGACTACCTAGACTATGATGCAGATCATACTAGTGGGGACATGGTAGTCCATAAGTACATCCTTCAAGGTCCCTAGTCGTAGGTGTATCGAGACGGGGCATCGATATACCAGAGTAGACTAGCGTATACGCTTCTCGACCCATGTGATGGGTGATGGATGATCCCATATCCATTGGTGTTTGACATCAGAGATGGTGTACGGGTGCTCAGTGGAGACTGGGTACACTGGACGGACTCACCGAGAACTCCCAGATGGTATTATACCTCACGTCAGATGGCAGTTCTCAGGTGACACTTGTACAGATTAGTCTGTAGACCCGAGATTGTCATAGAGTCTTGTGTGATTCCCACTGTGCTTTGATCTCCACCTTACCACGTCCATGAGGGCGTGCAAAACGGTGGTCTTTGGGTACAGTCCCGAATCACATGAAGGCAATGAGCGATAGGAGGGGTTTCGTCTCTCCCGGTATTGGGGGTTGATGTTGCGCAGTGCTCGATTGACCGTAACAGGGAAGTCCCTGGCCAGGGCTGATCAGAGATTTTCTGGTAAGTGTTACCAGTAGTTTCTCGACCCGTTATGAGCCTCACATCGGCACGACTTATCGGGTTATTGGGGTCTGACGTATACCACCCCTAGACTTGATATGCGACATATCAGACGAAGAGACTGGACTGTATGGTAAGTGTTACTGGTCGGATTCGCAGGAGTGTGAGTGGGCTAGCTCGTCGATCTTCTGATCGCTCAATACCCGGGTGGCCGTTACGTTTAGCAGACCGCTTGCGGCTTGTGGGTGCTTGATATGATCATCATCTGCTACCGGCGTATTGACGAGTCTTTAGAGTCCTACACAGAGGTTTCCTGGCTCAAGCGAAACGAAATAGGAGCGCATATGAGATATGTGCGGGACCGAGAATAATGCGTGTATGTGATACCGCATTTCATTCTCGCGATATATGTTTCGATTGGTTATATTCGATGTGACCTAGTTATCGAATCATTGATTCGATAAATCGATACATTGGATTCTAGTCGGTTATGTGCGACATGACCGGATCATTGAATCAAATGTTGATTTAATGATTTAATGCATAATTATATATTTGATATATTGCATTGCATTAACTAGTATTGGTTCACTTTAAACGGATTTTTTCTCACTTGGATTGCACATTGTATATGTGATATACTTTCGTGCACATCTTTGTATCATGTTTGATGATACTTGATAATGTGATTAAGTGTAAAGGGTTAAACCATGGTTAAGTGATGATTAGGGTTTTGGTTTTTCATTTATTTATTTGTTTATTTATTTGAAAGGATTAAGTTAAGAATGGTGGCTTATTTTGGAGCTATGTTGAAGCTTCATGAAGCTTTGACAAAGTCCACCATCCTTATCTCATCCTTAACCCTAACCACACTTACTAACCTTGGTTTAATCTCTACACTTGACCATGGTCAAGATATGATAAGTATTCATATTAGTTTTATTTTAAAAGATGAAGACTTATCTTTCTTTCTTCATCTTCATCTTCTTCTTCTTCTTCAAGCTCAAGGTCCATCAATGGCAACTTGAGTTAAAGTGAGATAAATCCAATTCTAAAGTGAACCCACCTCCTATTTCTTCACCCTCTACCTCTTGCCAAGTTGTTTTGGGTGTTTACTTCACAAGTTTCACAAGTTTGTGAAGTCGGAGCTTGAGTTTGTGCAACCTCGACGTAGATCGTCTTTGACACGAAGCCGACGACCTATTCCGCACGTTTCTCCGATGAAGCCGTCACGAGAGTTCAAGCTTCAAGATGGACAGCGAGAGGACGCCCTTGCGGAGCCATGGAGGTGGATATCCGGATCTACAAAGGTTGTAATTTCCGTATCCCAGTAGTTAACTGTTAACTAGCTTTTAGTTTCGCCTAGAATTCTAGCAAACGATCCGTAGTCGGGTCTCTCGGCACCGTTAAAATTTTAATATGGCATGTTCGATGCCTTGTGTGACCTCATTAGGGTGCCTAGGAACCCTACAGTGGTATCAGAGCCTAGCTAGAGCCTTAGGCGAAATCTAGACGGAGTTCGAAGTCCGAACGAACCCGAAATCCAAATACTTTAGAGCTCTCTGGACATTTTCATAAATCTGGGATTTTTTCATATTAAAAATGCCTAAAAAATTCACCAAGGAAATACAAGAATTACGATATAAAAATTTTCCCATGAACAGTTACTTGAGCCGCGGAAACACGGCAGAAGCATGGCTTCTGCCGCTGTTCCGCGGCCATATAGTGACGTCATCCAATTTTCTCTGCACAGTAATACCTGATAAATTCTGGTGAGTTTTCTGGGTATTTTTAAATTGATTTAAAGGTTGAGTGCTCTGGGGTTATATTGGGAATCGATGAATTCGATCGGAATATCAAACTTTGTTTAAGTGTTTTTCCAGATAACTGTAGAATATGTTAAAGAGTTCGACCGGATATAAATACCCAGGTTTTCCCCTGCCGGAATAATTCCAAGTGTTGGATTTTTCTGTGGTTAAAAGACGTTCCGAGTAGTGCAAGTAACGCGATGGTCCCTCTAGAAGACACAAACCTTAACTCGATTATGTGACCGTCTTGAACTGCCCTTTGAACCTTCGGGTTTGGGGCAGTACGGCGTGCCACATGTGAGGCGTTGGCTTGACCCTTCTACGGCTGGACCGTTGGTACTGAGGCATGAAGTGAATGTCTTTGAACCTATTTCATGTGTTGATCGGTGTCGGGAAAACTTGGGTGTTCGAATGTTCGATCGGAAAGTTTAATATATTCTATTTATCCGGAATTGGATACAATAATTGGAATTCATAAACAGTTATGAGATAACTGGATGAATGTTATAGTTCTAGCAGTTTAGTTTCACAAGATATCGAAACGAGTTTTCGATGATGGGACTAAAATGCGGGGTTTATAACTGTTAGGCATGTGATGTCTAAAGAGGTTGCGGATTCCAATTGTTGTAGTTTTACACTTTCTTTTCTGTGACCGTAAGTGTAGTATGTTCATATCGCCGGTTTCGTTGCTATACGTCAACGACAATTGGGGTATGCATACTTACTTACGTTGATGACATGTGATGTTATGTGTTGCTGGATATGTTATATTGGATCGTCGTGTTTGAATAGCCGGGGGTTTTTATGTGAGATGAGTGTTTTTCATTTTCATTCATGTAAAAAACTTGTATGTAATATTCTTTTATTTGGGGCGCTTCCCGGTAGCGGAAGTTGTCACCCGTTGTATATTATTTACTTTTCCGCATTAGGATAGACCCAAGGAGGGGAGCACAAGTAACCGGGTTCTGGGGTCCAGTGGGAGACCAACTCGAGGAGTCGAGTCCGGGTCTCCTAACCCTAGAATTGGCAGGGTTGCTTGCCGCTCTCGTAGGGGTCTAGGGGTGTGGGATTGGCTATTCATCACGACCGTGGAATCCGTGTTTTATACTGGCTCGTATTGAAAACACGGACGTCCTAGTATATCCAATATTTCATATGTTTATTCTGCTGCGATATCTGTGATGGATATAGTATATAGTATATATGATATATTATATAGACGTTACTTATGTTTTACACCCGCGCTAGCCCTGCCCTGCTCTGTCATTAGTTACCTAACCTAACGGTGCACGAGGGGACATCGAGGCGAATGCGGATGGCATAAGTGTACGTCATATCTATCTGTGATGTTTAGGTATTTAAATGATGGGACTTCATTAATGTGATTAATGAAAGATAAGAAACCTAAGATGTTGTGGAATCGAATTTTAAAATAAAACAGGTAGCTACAGTTCTTGCTTTGCACAGCGGTATATATGATATACCCCGCACCTCATTCGACGAGGAAAGGACCGAGATCCCTTCACCGGGAGTGACTCCTTTAGCAATAACTAGCAGATGCTACACATTCGGTTTGCTTTTGACTGCTTTTGGGTTTTTTCTTTGCACAGCGATATATATGATATATCCCGCACCTCATTCGACGAGGAAAGGACCGAGATCCCTTCACCGGGAGTGACTCCTTTAGCAAAACCAGAAAAGCCTCAAAATCACTCCATTTTAAAACTTCATTTGATTCTACAACGATATCAAGTTCATTACGCAATAGGTTTTCAGAAAACCTGTCGTAGCCCTCCGTCATTTCAGATAAGTACTATTTAGTATTCGTGCTGCGGTTGTTTGGCATGCGTCAAGGCGTAGTGTACGGTAGCTAACTAGTATTTATCTGCTTATGCATATGATGCAGATTGAATTAGGGTATTCGCACGGCGTTGTTTGGCATGCGTCAAGGGTCGTGCGGGTGGGTTTAATTCAATCAGGAAATGACGGGTTGAACTTGACTAGCGGACTATGGGTTGTTTAGCATGCGTCAAGGTCATAGCACGCTAGGGGCAAAAGATTATCGGGAATTTCAAGTGTTGAAATTTGCAATGAGATTGCATACCTTCTATGAGATAGTTGGATCCCGATACCCGCTGCGAGTAAGAGTTACTCCTGGGAGAGTTTTACACAGTGCAATTAGCCGATCAAGTAGGTGTCTAGAAAGGTGTTAACGAGGTTACGCCTCTGGGAAAACGAGGTTTACATTAATTAGGTTCGTGCGAAAGCACGGGGGACCTCCCTCAAAGTACCGACACTGGCCTGGCTGAAAGATTGGCGAACTTGTAGTGTGTAATTAATCCCGGCTAGTCTTTCCTTTTAGGGTTTGGAGGAAGATTTGATAAAAAGCAGTGGGAGCCATCCTGATTAGATAAGATAATAACCAATCTGATCTTGCACGAGCATACGCTAAAGTGTTTTCTTCTCTCTCTCTCCAGGTAGCGACCATTTCATGCCTTAATAAAGATAATAATATGGATGTATTGACCGAACCCGCATGTTATACTGTGCTGGGGAACATTGGTTCCGTTCATTCTTATAAGAGTTATAGGAATGAACAGGATATAGGGAAATACCAGGATTCCCATGCCACCCGAATGAAGAAAGTACATGATGATGCATTTTCTTCGGGTGTGTTCGTTACAGAGAACTGTTTCTCCATTTGCTCTACGTCCTGGGTATTGGATACCGGGTCAGGATCCCATATATGTAATCAGTTACATGGGCTTAGGAAAGGTAGAGAACTTGGAGAAGGTGATAAAGACATTAGAGTTGGAAATGGTGCAATTGTTGCAGCTAAGACTGTCGGGGAATATCACCTTGAATTACCAACTGGTAATACATTGGTTCTGAACGAATGCTATTACATGCCGAACCTGATATGCAACATTATATCGGTTTCTTTGCTAAGTAAAGAAGGATATAATTTTGTATTACAAGACAATGTTATGAACATTTTCCGTAACCAAAAGTTGGTTGGATCAGGCACGTTGTGCAATGGCATTTATGTTCTAAATCAATCAACAGTTCTGAGCATAACAAACACACACAAGAGAAAGAGTTCTGAACTCAACGAATCCTTCTTGTGGCATTGTAGACTGGGTCACATCAATGCGACACGACTAGCTAAGTTGCATAAGGATGGATATTTAAATCCGTTTGAATTTTCATCCTATGACACTTGCCAGTCATGTCTCAAAGGCAAGATGACCAAGACTCCATTTACGGGACACGGAGAAAGAGTTACCGAACTCTTAGGACTAATACATAGTGATGTATGCGGTCCCATGTCTACACATGCCAGGGATGGTTCTTCATACTTCATTACATTCACTGACGATCTCTCTAGGTTCGGGTATGTGTTCCTGATGAAACACAAATCAGAAGCTTTTGAGAAATTTAGGGAATATAAGCAAGAAGTTGAGAACCAAACCGGAAAAAGTATTAAAATCCTACGATCTGATCGAGGAGGGGAATACTTGAGCAATGAATTCCTGGACTTCCTAAAAGAGAATGGGATTCTCTCTCAGCTGACTCCTCCTTATACACCACAGCACAACGGTGTATCTGAACGGAGAAACCGCACCCTATTAGATATGGTGCGCTCAATGATGAGTACAGCTGAGTTACCTATTTCCTTCTAGGGACATGCGCTTGAGACAGCCATGGACCTATTGAATAGAGTTCCTACCAAATCAGTGCCTACCACTCCATATGAGATATGGAAAGGGAAGAGACCACATCTTAATTATATTAAGATATGGGGTTGTCCAGCCTATGTCAAAAGACAAAATCCGGACAAACTCGAGGCAAGATCTGTCTTATGTAAGTTTGTAGGATATCCCAAAAATTCACAAGGGTATATCTTCTACCACCCCGAGGAACAAAAGGTGTTTGTTTCTCGACATGCCACTTTCTTAGAAAAAGGTTTTCTTATGAAACAGATAAGTGGCATTGAGGTAGAACTGGAAGAGGTTCCAGCAACACAGACTACAACAGAAGATTTGGTTGAACCCGAGGATTCCGTAGTTCCCGATGAACCCCAGCCACACCGCCGATCTAGTAGGGTTCCTCGCCAACCTGAGAGATACTACGGTTTTCTCATGGACGGTGGAAGCGAGGATTGCATCATGGAGGATGATGACCCAACTAGCTTCGAGCAGGCCATCACGAGTGGGGACTCAGTGAAATGGCTGGATGCTATGCGGTCCGAGATGGAATCCATGTACACCAACAAAGTATGGACTTTGGAAGTTGCTCCTGAAGGGGTAAAACCCATTGGGAGCAAGTGGATCTTCAAGAAGAAACTTGGTGTAGATGGGAAAGTGGAGACTTTCAAAGCTAGACTTGTAGCAAAGGGTTTTCGTCAAAGACCAGGTGTGGACTATGACGAGACCTTTTCTCCAGTGGCTATGCTTAAATCCATCCGAATCATGCTTGCCATTGCCGCTTTTCATGACTACGAAATCTGGCAAATGGATGTTAAGACCGCCTTTCTAAATGGTGATTTAGAAGAGTGCGTGTACATGACTCAGCCAGAGGGCTTCGTAGACAGTGGGAGCAGCGGGAAGGTGTGCAAGCTGCTTAAATCCATTTATGGATTAAAGCAAGCATCGCGGAGTTGGAACATCTGCTTTGACGTCGTTATCAAAGAGTTTGATTTCGTCAAAAACCCAGATGAACCTTGTATCTATAAGAAGGTGGCAGAGAGTAAGATTGTCTTCCTCGTATTGTACGTGGACGACATACTCTTGATAGGAAATGATATTCCTATGCTGCAATCGGTCAAGCTCTTCTTATCACAAAGATTCTCAATGAAAGATCTTGGTGATGCCTCCTGCATATTGGGGATTAGGATCTATAGAGATAGATCCAAACGGATTTTGGGATTGTCCCAATCCAGGTACATTGACACCATACTAAAGAGGTTTAGTATGGAAGAGTCCAAGCATGGGAATTTACCCACGATCTCTGGAGTCACTCTCTCCAAAGAGATGTCTCCCAAGACTGATTTGGAGAGAGCTCGCATGCAAAGGATACCCTATGCTTCGGCAGTAGGCTCTATCATGTATGCGATGCTATGTACCAGACCCGATGTAGCATACTCACTAAGTGTAGTGAGCAGGTATCAAGCTGATCCTGGAGAGAGTCACTGGACAGCTGTGAAGAGCATTCTCAAGTACTTGCGAAGGACTAGAGATATGTTCTTGGTGTATGGTAACGGAGAACTCCAAGTGGAGTCCTTTACCGATTCGAGCTTCCAGAGTGATAAGGACGACTCTAAGTCGCAGTCGGGTTTTGTCTTTACCCTTTACGGAGGGGCGGTTAGCTGGAAGAGTTCCAAGCAGGAAACCGTGGCAGACTCGACGATGGAGGCTGAATACATCGCTGCCAACGATGCTGCTAAAGAAGCTGTCTGGATCAAGAAGTTCATTTCTGAACTTGGAGTGGTTCCATCCATTGAGCATCCAATACCTTTGTATTGCGATAACAATGGAGCGGTGGCTTTGGCCAAAGAACCCAGGTCCCATCAGCGGTCCAGGCATATTCTGAGGCGGTATCACCTGATCCGGGAGATAGTTGATCGCCGGGAGATCGAGGTCAGGAGAGTTGACACGAAGAACAACACGGCGGATCCACTCACGAAGGCCATTCCCCAGATACAGTTTGAGAGACTCTTCGGGATGCTCGGTATGAGATACTACAGCAGCTGGCCCTAGTGCAAGTGGAAGATTGTTAGTTGTATGTATGCCCTAGAGGCCAGTATTGTACAGATTATGTATATTATATTGGATGCTTGGACATATATAGAGATGACTTTCTTGCTCGACATGATAGTATGCTATCTGGTTGCTATTTATCTTAACATGTACACTAGTCTCTTTATACTGTCTTATAGTTACATATTGGTAAAGCCCTTAGGATTTGTACTTGACTACCTAGACTATGATGCAGATCATACTAGTGGGGACATGGTAGTCCATAAGTACATCCTTCAAGGTCCCTAGTCGTAGGTGTATCGAGACGGGGCATCGATATACCAGAGTAGACTAGCGTATACGCTTCTCGACCCATGTGATGGGTGATGGATGATCCCATATCCATTGGTGTTTGACATCAGAGATGGTGTACGGGTGCTCAGTGGAGACTGGGTACACTGGACGGACTCGCCGAGAACTCCCAGATGGTATTATACCTCACGTCAGATGGCAGTTCTCAGGTGACACTTGTACAGATTAGTCTGTAGACCCGAGATCGTCATAGAGTCTTGTGTGATTCCCACTGTGCTTTGATCTCCACCTTACCACGTCCATGAGGGCGTGCAAAACGGTGGTCTTTGGGTACAGTCCCGAATCACATGAAGGCAATGAGCGATAGGAGGGGTTTCGTCTCTCCTGGTATTGGGGGTTGATGTTGCGCAGTGCTCGATTGGCCGTAACAGGGAAGTCCCTGGCCAGGGCTGATCAGAGATTTACTGGTAAGTGTTACCAGTAGTTTCTCGACCCGTTATGAGCCTCACATCGGCACGACTTATCGGGTTATTGGGGTCTGACGTATACCACCCCTAGACTTGATATGCGACATATCAGACGAAGAGACTGGACTGTATGGTAAGTGTTACTGGTCGGATTCGCAGGAGTGTGAGCGGGCTAGCTCGTCGATCTTCTGATCGCTCAATACCCGGGTGGCCGTTACGTTTAGCAGACCGCTTGCGGCTTGTGGGTGCTTGATATGATCATCATCTGCTACCGGCGTATTGACGAGTCTTTAGAGTCCTACACAGAGGTTTCCTGGCTCAAGCGAAACGAAATAGGAGCGCATATGAGATATGTGCGGGACCGAGAATAATGCGTGTATGTGATACCGCATTTCATTCTCGCGATATATGTTTCGATTGGTTATATTCGATATGACCTAGTTATCGAATCATTGATTCGATAAATCGATACATTGGATTCTAGTCGGTTATGTGCGACATGACCGGATCATTGAATCAAATGTTGATTTAATGATTTAATGCATAATTATATATTTGATATATTGCATTGCATTAACTAGTATTGGTTCACTTTAAACGGATTTTTTCTCACTTGGATTGCACATTGTATATGTGATATACTTTCGTGCACATCTTTGTATCATGTTTGATGATACTTGATAATGTGATTAAGTGTAAAGGGTTAAACCATGGTTAAGTGATGATTAGGGTTTTGGTTTTTCATTTATTTATTTGTTTATTTATTTGAAAGGATTAAGTTAAGAATGGTGGCTTATTTTGGAGCTATGTTGAAGCTTCATGAAGCTTTGACAAAGTCCACCATCCTTATCTCATCCTTAACCCTAACCACACTTACTAACCTTGGTTTAATCTCTACACTTGACCATGGTCAAGATATGATAAGTATTCATATTAGTTTTATTTTAAAAGATGAAGACTTATCTTTCTTTCTTCATCTTCATCTTCTTCTTCTTCTTCAAGCTCAAGGTCCATCAATGGCAACTTGAGTTAAAGTGAGATAAATCCAATTCTAAAGTGAACCCACCTCCTATTTCTTCACCCTCTACCTCTTGCCAAGTTGTTTTGGGTGTTTACTTCACAAGTTTCACAAGTTTGTGAAGTCGGAGCTTGAGTTTGTGCAACCTCGACGTAGATCGTCTTTGACACGAAGCCGACGACCTATTCCGCACGTTTCTCCGATGAAGCCGTCACGAGAGTTCAAGCTTCAAGATGGACAGCGAGAGGACGCCCTTGCGGAGCCGTGGAGGTGGATATCCGGATCTACAAAGGTTGTAATTTCCGTATCCCAGTAGTTAACTGTTAACTAGCTTTTAGTTTCGCCTAGAATTCTAGCAAACGATCCGTAGTCGGGTATCTCGGCACCGTTAAAATTTTAATATGGCATGTTCGATGCCTTGTGTGACCTCATTAGGGTGCCTAGGAACCCTACACAATATAACATATCCCAGCAACACATAACATCATATGTCATCAACGTAAGAAAATATGCGTATCCCAATTGCCGTTGACATATAGCAATGAAACCGGCGATACACCACATATTACACTTACGGTCGCATAAAAGAAAATGTTAAATTATAACATTTGGAATCAACACAGCCCTTAGACATCATAAACCCGGAATATCACATACTTCGGATTTCATGCCTAACATTGTAAATCTAACATTTGGGCCCCACTCATGAAAACACCTTTTCAAAAGAAATCAGGTAATTCAACAAGATTCTTGATTCCCACCGAGACTGAAATGTTAAATTTACAAGCAACTAATCAATTTTCACAAAAACTAATTAGTGTAGATTCCAAATATTGTATCACATTCCATAGATAGCTAGACGATATTAAACATTCCGATCGAATCAAAAAACATCCAAAATTTCCCAAAGAGCTCAACACTTGAGCACAACTTAAAAATACTCAGTACATGCCACAGTACCTATGGACTAACCGTATAAGGGCCAACCCTTGCCTCATCTATGGCGCCGCGGAACTACGCAAACCTTAGGGTTTGGCGGCGGTTCCGACGGTTATAGAATCGATTTAGGGTTTCATTCTTCTAGAGGGTCTATAAATCACTTGCATGATTTTTGAATGTTCTTTAACTTGGAAAAATCCGACTTTTGGAAAATTTCCAGCGAGGGAGAAAATTAGGTACTTGATATTCGTTCGAACTTTTTAACGCCGTCTATAATACCCGAAACGATGTTAGAATTACGACTACGAAACACTCCGAATTGACTTTACAGAAAGATAACATCACAAGAAATTTCAGCAATACATGAAACACCAAAACCCAGAGAATGGAACACCACAAAAAATTGAAGCCATGATCCTCCAAAAAAACCGATGGGGCCGGTTTTTATGGGCATGTGGCCGGCCAAATTCCGGCGAGGAGGGCTCAAGTTTCTGTGGTGTTCATGCTACAATATATGTAACATTCTGCAGTTGCTTAAAATTTTTTTGAAGACTTTTAAAATTCGACAGAAACTAGATTTTTAGTTTTGATGTTTTAGAGTTGTTTCGGTTTCGTAATTCTACAAACATCATCTAATTCTCTAGCTTGGCTCTGATACCACTGTATGGTTACCTAGCACTACAGCAAGGTTTCGAGAGGCAACGTCCGTGCCATTTTCAAAAATTTGTCATGCTAGACAACCCTAACCCTAGAATCTTAACTAGAGAATTAGACAATACATCATGTAAACAACTTTACATCTAAGTGAACATGGAATACAACCTTTGTAGACCGGTCCTTCACTTCAATAGCTCCGTGTAGTAGTGTCCCTTCGCTCCTAGTAGTGATCTTCAGGACTCTAGAATGGCTCCACAAAGATGAAAGGAACAAGCTTGCACAAACTCTTCGAGGCCGAAGATGATCTACGTCAAGGAGACTCCAACCCATGCTACCTCTTCACTAATGAGGGATTAGTGAAGCTAACACCCTAAACTAAATGGCTAATCTAGTAGAGGATGATAAAGTAGGATTTTTGCTAACTTTAGAATTAATTTTCTCACTAATTTTCTTCACTTCTCCAAAACCTAGAGAGCTCACTCTTGAGGAAGAAGAAGATGAAGAGATAAAAATGAGTGAGAATAGCAACCATGGGTGAGAAAATATCATATACTAACTCTTGTAGAGACTTAACCATGGCTAATGACAATGGTTGGGTTAGTAAATATCTAATGTAGGAAAAAATTAGTGGACCAAGTCAATGGGTTCCACAAGCTTCTACAAGCTCCAACCATGAGCTAATTTCCAACCAATTTGTGATTTACTTTAAATAAATAAACCTTACATTATCATGAGTATGGTGTGAGTCTCATACACCCATATAGCATGTATCAACAAGCATGACACAATAATATATATCACATATATATTAAGTGTGCAATAGTGAGAAAAAGAAATGCATAAGTGAGCTAATATTAGTTAATGTAAATTAGTATATCAAATATACAATTATACATTAAATTATCAAATCAACACTTGATTTATTAATCCGGCTATATTACATATAACCTACTAATATCATATGTATCAACTTATCGAATCAACACTTGATTCGATAACCTAGCTATATCACATATAACCGACCGATACCAATATCGCGAGAATAGAATACGATATCACATATACATATTAATCTCGGTCCCGCACATATCACATATGTGCTCCTACTTCGTTTTGCCTGAGTCAGGAAATCTCTGCGTAGGACTCTAAAGACTCGTCAATACGCCGGTAGTAGGCGATGATCATATCAGTCATCCACAAGCTGTCAGCGGTACTAGCTAGACGTAACAGCTATCCCGGTATTGAGCGATCAGAAGATCAACAAGCAAGATTGTCTAAACTCCCACAAAGCCTGTCAGTAACACTACCGAACAGTCCGGTCTCTTCGTCTGATATATTGCATATCTAATCTAGGGATGGTAAACGTCATACCCCAGTAACCGATAAGTCGTGTCGATGTGAGCCTCATAACGGATCGAGAAACTACTGATAACACTTACCAGTAAATCTCCATATCAGTCTTGGCCAGGGACTTCCTGTTATAGCGAATCAAGCACAGCGCAACATCAACCACCAATACCGGGAGAGACGAATCCCCTCCTATCGCTCATTGCCTCCATGTGACTCGGGACTGTACCTCTTGAACGTGGTAAGGTGGAAATCAAAGTACAGTAGAAATCACACAAGTCTCTATGACGACCTCGGGTCTACAGACTAACCTGTACCAATGTCACTAGAGAACTGCTATCTAACGATAGGTATAATACCATCTAGGAGTTCTCGGTGAGTCCTGTTCAGTGTACCCAGTCTCCACTGAGCACCCGTATACCATCTTTGATGTTAAACACCAATGAATGTGGGATCATCCATCCCCCATCATATGGGTCAAGAAGCGTATATGCTAGTCCACTATGGAATATCGATGCCCTGTCTTGATACACGCTCAACTAGGAACAATTAAAGGATGTACTTGTGGACTACCCTGGCCCCACTAGTATGATCTCCATCATAGTCCTGGTAGTCAAGTACACATCCTAAGGGCTTTATCAACATGTGAGAGCAAGACAGTATCACAATACAAGTCTACATGTTAAGACAAAGAGCAACCAGATAACATACTATCATTTCGAGCAAGAAATTCCTCACTATATATGTCCAAGCATCCACTATAATATACATCATATGTATAATAATGGCCTCTAGGGCATACATATAACTAACAAAACCGAACGCAATCAGTCACGGTTAGGGATCACCGATACCTTGGTAGGGTAGGGTGTCTAACGGAGCGCTTGCATAAGGTTTAGGTGGAGTTCAATTGGAAAATATCGGGCAAAGGAAATGAGCAAATGGAATTTCTAACTTACAATATCGTTCTCTTTCCTAACAACACCATTATTCACCAACCATCAAAACAAGCAAAAAGAAAGAGCAAATGAAATGATAAAAGAAGAATAACACAACATTGCAAGTAAGTAAATGGCAAGAAATGAAGTTGCAAGTAAGTAAAAGTGATAGAAAATGAATACTAAGAACACAAGTGCAAAATGAAAGCTTTATTAACTTCAAGTGATGATACAAACCATGAGTTCAATAACCAAAACTTAAACTTGCAAGCTCAATGAAGAGATTGCAAGATCAAGAGAAGGCAAAGAACTCAAGGTGAACTAGCTACTATGTACAAAGCTTCAAAATGAAAAATGAAAACAAGAAGTAAACTATAGCTCAAAACTGTATCCAAGTCTCTCCCTTTCCTTTGCTCACTGATCTGGTATTTATAGGCACAAAATAAGATTAAACAAATAATAAAAAAAGATGATGTGACCCAAATAAACAACCAGAAGAAAAATGGGGAATTTAGACATCAATGGACCGGTGGTGCCTGTTATTTTGATCATTTCGTCCGTCCAATATAGGGAAAATAGGCTCGTGTCGATGTGGTGCTCTCGAGTGCACTCAACAAGTCCACTGGTAATGTTTGATTTCTTCATATCAGCTTGGTTATACTCAGTAGTCTTGGAGGAAAACTTGATGCTTTAAATCACATCACAACTTTTTGCATTTATCACACATCACCTCACTTTTTCCCACTTGTTCCATGGGCAGCCCTACTATGGTCCATGTGCCAAAGAGTTATGTGCACACTTGTATTGTGTTGGACAAAAATTGTGTACACATTTATTTGTTGCAAAAGAACTCTTTGGATATTGATCGGTTTGCAGTTTCTGTTGCAGTGTCGGCTCACAAATGTTATATCCGTGAATTTGAGTGTGTTTCCCGTATTTTGTCATGAATACCTGTAATCTGTATTTACTGAGCAGACACTGGTTAATAGTACCGATATATAACAAAACAGATAATGAATGAGTGGTATTAAAATGCAGTTTTCTGAGATGAACAGAGCTCTTCCAACAGACCGCCCCTCCACTGAGGGTAAAGACAAAAATCGATATGGACTTGGAGTCCTCCTTAGCACTCTGGAAGCTTGAATCAGCAAAGGCCTCGATCTGGAGGTCTTTTTCGCCATACATCAAGAACATCTCCTTAGTCCTTCTCACGTACATAAGAATGTTCTTGACTGGTATCTAGTGCTTCTCCGCTGGGTTTGACTGATACCGGCTTACCACGCTGAGTGCGTAAGAAACATCTGGTCTGGTACACAATATCGCATACATTATTGAGCCTACCGCAGAAGCGTAGGGTATAGATGTGATGCGAGCCCTTTCCAAATCAGTCTTGGGAGACATCTCTTTATAGAGGGTGATCCCGTGACAAGCCGGTAGACTACCGCGCTTTGAATCTTCCATACTAAATATTTTCAGTATGGTGTTGATGTATCTTGACTGTAAGTCCTACTATCCTCTTTGATCTATCATGATAGATCTGGATCCCCAGAATGTAGTTGGCATCATCCAGGTCTTTCATGGAGAGCCTTTGTGATAAGAATCCTTTGACTGATTGTAGTATAGGAATGACATTTCCTATCAAGAGAATGCCATCCACGTACTTAACGAAGAATCCTACAGTTCTTCCTACAATCTTACTATAAATGCATGGTTCATCTGGATATTTTATAAAATCGAATTTTTTGACTGTCTCATCAAAATAAATGTCCCAACTCCATGATACCTGCTTTAGTCCCTAAATGGACTTAAGAAACTTGCACGCTTTCCCGCTGCTCCCACTCTGATTGAAACCCTCTGGCTGATCCATATAGACGCACTCTTCCAAATAACCATTTAGAATAGCCATCTTTACGTCCATCTGCCGGATCTCATAATCTTGGAAGGCAGCAATGACAAGAAGGATCTGAATGGATTTGAGCATAGCCACTGGAGAAAAGGTTTCGTCATAGTCCAAACCAGGTCTTTGACGAAAACCTTTTTCAACAAGTCTAGCCTTATAGGTTTCAACCTGTCCATTTACACCAATCTTCTATCTGAAGATCCATTTACAGCCTTCGGGTTTTACCCCTTCTGGAGCAATGTTCAAAGTGCATACTTTGTTGGTGTACATGGACTCCATCTCGATCCGCATTGCATCCAGCCATTTTACCGAGTCTCCGCTCTAAATGGCTTGCTGGAAGCTAGTTGGCTCATCATAGTTAATAATGCAATCCTCTCTATCCCCGTCGATGAGAAAACCGTAGTATCTTTCGGGCGGATGAGACTGCCTACTAGTCCTGCGGATTGGCACAGGGATGTCCGGTTCTTTTGAAGCCTCTGGTTCTACCATACTTTCAGTAATAGTTTGTGGTCATGGAATTTCTTCCAGTTCTATTGCACTCCCACTAGTTTCTTTTTCAAAAATTAATATTCTAAAAGGTAGGCATGACGAGAAACAAAAAACTCTTGTTCCTCTACGTAATAAAAAAGATACCCCTTGCAGTTTGTTTATCACAAAAAACTGCATTTTAATACCACTCATTCATTATCTATATTTTGTATATATCAGTATTATTAACCAGTGTTTGCTCAGTAATTACAGATTATAGGTATCTGTGACAAAATACTGGAAATACACTCAAAATCACGGATATAACGTTTGTAAGCCGACACTGCAACCGGAACCGCAAACCGATCGATATTCAAAGAGTTTTTGCAAATAAATGCGTGCACACAATTTTGGTCCAACACAATGCAAGTGTACATATGCTTTTTGGCACTAGGACCATGGTGGGGCTGCCCATAGCACACACAAGTGATGACTTGTGCAAGTGGGTGTTTATGTGAGTTAATGCAAAAAGTATTGATGTGATATAAAGTATCAAGTTTCCCTCCAAATCCCTTAGTGCATACCAGGTTCATGTAGACAAATCAAACAACACCATTGGAGTTGTCGAGAGCACACAACATCACACAGCAAGCACGAGCCCATATGCTCGGATTTGGACCGACGACTTGCTCACAAAAACCGGCGCCGCCAGTTTTTCGTTGGCCAAAGATCCCTAATTTTGTTCTGTCCATCCCTTGCTGCCACGTCATCTTATTTCTTTTACTTGTTTAATCTAATTTTGTGCCTATAAAAGCAGATCAGTAAGCAAGGGATGAGGGGGATACTTTGTATACTTTTGTCCAAGACTTCACACATTTTCTTTTGATCTTGTGCATAGCAAGTTTCCCTTGAGCTCCTTGCCTTCTCTTGATCTTGCAACCTCTTCATTGAGCGTGCAAGTTTAAGTTTTGGTTATTGAACTCAAGATTGTATCATTTGGACATAATAAAGCTTTCATTTTGCACTTTTGAGTTCTTAGTAGTTTCTATTTCTTTCTTTACTTATTTGCACTTTTATATTCTTGCTATTTACTTACTTGCATTTTATTACCTTGCAATTTACTTACTTGTAATGTTATTTTATTTTTTTCTTTTATCTTTTCCTTTGCTCTCTCTCTTTTTTTGGTTTTGATGTTTGTGAATAATGGTGATTGTTAGGAAAAAGAATGGGGTTGTAAGTTAAGGTTTTCTTTTCTCATATCCTTTGCCCGATATTTTCCATTGAACTCCGTCCAAACCTTATGCAAGCGCTCCGTTAAGCACCCTACCCTACCAAGGTATCGGTGACCCCTAACCATGATCGGTGTTAGTTATGTATATGCCCAAAAGGCCATTGTTGCACATATGATGTATATTATAATGGATGCGTGGATATATATAGAGAGGACTTTCTTGCTCGTCATGATAGTATGCTATTTGGTTTCCCTTTATCTTAACATGTTGACTTATATTAGTTTACTGTCTTACTCTCACATGTTGATAAAGCCCTTAGGATCTGTACTCGACTACTGAGACTATGATGAGATCATACTAGTGGGGCCATGGCAGTCGATGAGTACATCCTATAATTGTTCCTAGTCGAGGGTTTATCGAGACAGGGTATCGATACAATAGAGTAGACTAGCGTATACGCATCTTGACCCATATGATGGGCGATGGATGATCCCATATCTATCGGTGTTTGACATCAAGGATGGTGTACGGGTGCTCAGTGGAGACTGGGTACACTGGACGAACTCGCCGAGAACTCCCAGATGGTGATATACCTCACGTCAGATGGCAGTTCTCCAGTGACACTGGTATAGGGTAGTCTGTAGACCCGAGATCGTCATAGAGTCTTGTGTGATTCCCACTGTGCTTTGATTTCCACCTTACCACGTCCAAGAGGGCATGCAAAATGTTGGCTTTTGGGTGCAGTCCCGAATCACATGGAGGCAATGAGCGATAGGAGGGGATTCGTCTCTCCCGGAATAGGGAGTTGATGTTGTGCTGTGTTCGATTGGCTATAACTGGAAGTCCCTGGCCAGGGCTGATATAGAGATTTACTGGTAAGTGTTACCAGTAGTTTCTCGACCCGTTATGAGCCTCACATCGACACGACTTATCGGTTATTGGGGTCTGACGTATACCACCCCTAGACTTGATATGCGACATGTCGGACAAAGAGACCGGACTGTACGAGAGTGTTACTGATTGGATTCACAGGAGAATGTACAGGCTTGTTTGTTGATCTTCTGATCGCTCAATACTAGGTGGCTGTTACGTTTAGCTGGACACTTGCATCTTGTGGGTGCTTGATATGATCATCGCCTGCTACCGGCGTATTGACGATTCTTTCTAGTCCTACACAGAGGTTTCTTCACTCAGGCAAAACAGAGTAGGGGTGCATATGTGATATGTGCAGGACCGAGGATAATGCGATATGAGATACCGTATTATATTCTCGCGATATTTAGATATGAGCCGGGTCATCGGATCAAGTGTTGATTCGATGAATCGGTACATGATATATTAGTTGGTTATATTCGATATAGCCGGATTATCGGATCAAGTGTTGATTCGATAATTTAATGTATAATAATATATATGATATATTGCATTATATTATCTAATATTGGCTCGCTTTAATATTTCATTTTCTCACCGGATAATACATTGATATATATGCGATATATGTTAATTGTATTATTTTCTTTTGTTACAAATATATAATATATATGTGATATATATTATTGTAACATAATATGATTACTAATGAAACATGTTTAGTGGAGATTAAACAAGGTTAGGGTTTGAATTGGGTTAGTTCTTTCATGAACCTTCTAGAAGGTTTTTTTTGTCATGAGTTAAGATATTATGGTTGATATTTTCTAGTGACTCATTCTTAACCCAACCCAAACCCTTAGCCTTAGTTAATTCTCTACATGGGTTAGCCTTGTCATAGTTGACCGTGGTTACATTATTAATCATATATCATTTCATTATTCATCACAAAAGGAATTAATTCATTATTATTCTTCTTCTTCAACCTTGAGCTTTGAGAAATCTTTCTAGGTTTTCATTCTGTGATGATTAAGAGTGAGAATTTGATAAGAAAAGAGTGTAAAAATACTACTCCATCATCCTCATCGAATCTAGCCAATTAGATTTGGGTGTTCACTTCATTAGAGAGAGATAGCTTGAGTTATAGAAAATTCGAGGTAGATCATCGGAGAAAAGGAAGACTACAAGCTAGCATGGATCGTTCGAGTTGTGGAGCCTCTCTTGAGTCCGGGAGATAGTTGATCGCGGCGAAGGGATTTCTACTCGGAGCTTATGAAGCGAAGGAGCGGACTACAAATGTTGTAATCCCTCACTTTTAGTTGTAAAGATAATTACTTGCATGTGTAACCCTAATTATCTAGCAAAGATCCCGGCTTTAGGTTGTTCGGCACGTCTAAATTTTTATTCGGGCATGGTTGATGCCTTATTAACCCTTGTAAGAGTGCCTAGTGTAAGTGCACGGCAGCGCCCCGGCCGCCATTCCGAGGCCAAAATGCGGAATCGAAACTTTTCTTTAAACTTTTAAACCGGCGCTACCGCGTACTATAAAACCCGGATCGGGCCATTAACCTAATGCTAGCTAATTAGAGAAAGGGAAGAAAGCTATACCGAGCGATCCGTGTCCTTCGGCCTTCGGCCTCCATCCCGATCTCCTCGCGTAATCTCCGGTCTTCATCTTCTCGTCGAAAAGGGCACCACACCGCCGGGTTCTTTTACGGGCTCTCACCTCTGGACCGAGGCAACTCGGGCACGAAGTTGGCGAGCCGACGTGTCCAAGATTGCTGTAGGCTATAGTGTAGATCACCATGTCTCTAGGGGTTGTTGAAGTTGCCATTTGGAAGTGGGAAAGGAGATGTAAACTTTTTGAGATGAACTAGGGAATTTTGTAGCAAGGAAATGAGAACAAAAATCCCCACCAAAATTTTGACAGCCCCCATCCTTCAAGAACGGCCGGCCCCAAGCATCAAGAATGAGAAGAGGGAGTGGGCAATCATGCATGAAAGAGAAAAGGTGATGATGATGAGATATGATCATCACAACTATGTCAAAACCTAATCCCATCATATCAAGTAAGCAATGATGAACAAAAGCAAGTCAATGGAAGCTAGAATCATCATAAACCAACCATGTGCCACAAAAAGTCTTCTCCAATATAAATTGCACAACTGCAAATAACCCCCTCCACACCAATTTTCAGCCAAAGAAGGAACAAAGGAAAAATGGCCGAAACGGAATGCAAGCTGGCAACTTCAAAAACCGATCCGGTAATAAATTACAGGAAAACCCCGCGACTGTATATACATACCCGTATTTATATTCCGACCGAATACAAATGCAATGAAACAAAATCTACACTGTACAATACTAGGATCCGGCTTAAACCAAATCCCGCTAGTATTATCCGTCCGATCATGATCCGTGCAATACCGCACGTATATGATCGAACCCTGCCATATCTCCATACGGCCTCTACAGCGTTTCACCCGAAACTTGAGAAACTGTCTGTGGGGGACTCTAAAGACTCGTCAATACTTTAGCTATGGATTTAACCACTAGCACGTTAGAGGTATTAGCCATATGTAACGGGCTACCAGGTATTGACCAAAAGGGACGTCAATGAGCGAACTCATCCTAACATCCTACTGAGCCTGTCAGTGACAATATCCGTACAGTCCGGTCCGTTCGTCTATGAGCATCGCATGGCGGGCCTAGGGGGTTGGTAAAAGTCAGACCCCCAAAAGCGGTACAAGTCATGTCGGAGTGTAACCCAGAACACCCTGAGATTCTACTGGAATACCTACCAGTAAATCTCCTGCCTTGGTTAAGGGTTTCGTGTAATGGCTCTCCTAGACACAGCGCGACCTCACCCCCACTACCGGGAGAGACGAACCCCTGCCGATCCGCTCACTCCTCTATGTGGCTCGGGACTGTACCCAACTAAAACCTGTTTGCACAACTCCTTTAAGCCGTGGTAGGGTAGTAATCAAAGTACAGTAGGAACTCACACGAGACAAATAACGATCTCAGGTCGATGAACTAACCTGTACACATGTCACCAGGGAACTGCTATCTGACGTCTGGTATAATCCCAACTAGCATGTTCCCGGCGAGTCCTGTCCGGTGTACTCATAACCTAATAAGCACCTGTATACATCTTAGGTGAACCAACTGACACCAGTGGCTTGTGAGGCCGGCCACCGCCCCTCGTCGGGGTCACGACTGTATATACTAGTCTACTCTGGAGTATCGATGCCCTGTCTCGAAACTCCCACGACTAGGGACCTTTTAAGTATGTGCTTATAGACCCCAGCTCCTACGTATATGATCGCTATCATACTACTGGCAGTCAAGCAAGAATCCTAGGGGCTCTATCAGCGCGCAATAGTGACCTGTAAGGTCACCTAAAGCAGTACACGATGATAAAGATATACCAGATAGCATACTATCATCTTGAGTAAGACTGTCCTACCGGTATAGGTCCTCCCTCAATCATTGCAATCACGTGCATATGATCTAATAATTGACTCTGAGGGCACTATCTCCAACAATCTCCCACTTGCACTCAAGGCTAATTATTGCGATGTTGCATACTCACAGCCCGTGTGATACCGAACACCCAACTCCTCTATTAGTCAGTCTCACAAAGCTCGTTTGCAAAACTATTGCGTTCGAGGAATAGCTTCAGTGAGTAGATCCGCCCTGATGTTTCTTTTTATGTCTATCTTTATCTCAAGTTCGCGGAGAAAGCCATCTCCCGAAATGAGCAATACCTGTCTTAGAATATGTCTGGATATCTGATGGGACCTAGTTCATAAATGAACTCCAAATCCAAACTTCTTAGACTGTATCGTCAACTGAACTTAATCAGTATCTTGTGTAATGCCTCCCTCAGTGTCCGCTTGGATCACCTGTCCAAAACACTGCCCCTCATAAGAGGGAAAACTATAACTCTGACAGTCACTTTATCATCCAGGTCACCTTGGAAGCCTGGAATGATAACTGTCTCTCGAATGAGGCTGTCGATATCATATCCCTAGAACATCTACTTATGTTCTAAAACTGCTTCCGAATGTTTCTCCAGGGTCGGATCAATATCAACTTATTGCATCTCGTGCAAAAACAACATCTGGTGTGGTACCTAACATCTCATGATTGACTCAATTGCCTAAGCAAGTGATCTGCCAATCATGCACATCTCTCTCCCCTTTAGTCTGTAAGACACATTTAGAGAGGGTGACTCCATTACCTGCAGGTATACCACCATGCCAGGAGTCGTCCATTCTAAAACACCTGTAGAATGCTGTCTAAGTACCCAGATTGGGAAACTGCCCAAATCTAGATCTAAAACTATAGATCCAGTAACCAGAATGTCTGATATAATATCCAAGTCCTATGTGGAGAAACTACTGTGTGACCACCAAAATATGACCTATCGTAGTATAGGAATATCACTTCCTACTCTGTGTATGTCATCCAAATGCCAGGACATCACACCCTACTGCCTTCTTAACAGATCCATCCCCTAGTCTGATTAAGTCAAACCTATGACTGTCACATCAGAAATAGATGATCTATCTCCGCTATATCTGCTTTAGTCTATAAATAGACATAACCCACTTGTCCACTATGCTTCCGCTGCTCCCACTGACCGTGACAACACTCTGGCAGAGTCATATAGACATACACTTCTAAAGCCAGCTTAGAACGACGCTATACTCATCCTTCTGCCGGGTCTCACAGTCCGTAACAACAGCAATGGCAAGTCTGGGTAAACAAGAACCTCCCTGTCACCGTCTTTGAGCATACCGAAGTACTTCTCGAGTGCCTGAGGTTACCCATCATGTCTGCGGAGTGGCTAATGGAATGTCAAATCAGATTAAATCTTTAGGTTCTTATCAAATCTTCAGTAATCGTTTGCGGTTCTGGAATCACTTCCAGTTCTACCATACTCCCACTACTATTTTCTGAAAAAATCCATTTCTTTCAAAACTGTGGCGAGTCAAGAACAATATCACTATTGATCTTCCAGATGGTAGAAAGTTAACCCTCGTCATAGCCCGGGTCAACCCACAAACAGCCATTACAGAAACGTGCCTTGAGTTATCCAGAGTCCGGTTTTAAGCATAAGCTGGACAACTCCCTGTACCTTAACAATGTCAAGATATGAACTGTTCTATATCCAATATAGAAACAGAGGCACTGATTTAATTAAACCAGATTCAAATCATGCAGCTGTCTCCAGTGCATGTCAACTAAATAGAGAGAGGCTGATCGGCATTACTCAACTTAGGAATGCTTCCACTTATGAGTAACCTGAAAGAGAAGCATGTTCTCTTAATCATTACTATCAACTGAATACCACACACAAGTATCTACATCTTCGATCACCTTGAAAAATCCCAATACCTGCAACACCTGGTTCTCTACTTTATTCATATACCTATAACTTCTCAAAAACTTAGACCTTGTGTCTCTACGAAACACACGGCTCAGAACCAGAGAAGTCACAAGTAAACATAATATAGTGCGAGTACCAACCCCTCTGTCTCCATGGACACTGGACAACATACAATACTTTGTATAAGTCCCTTGAGTCTAATAACTCATTCCCTGTGTGTCGTAGGTTGAAAACTGTACTTATGGTTAAGAAAAATTACACCGCTGTTTAATGCTCCTTACCTAACCATCCACTGATATAGGTAAATGTCATAGACATAATTTCAAAAAGGTATATCTCACTCTATAAAAATAGATGTACAGATATATCAATTTGAAATTGGTGCATAACAGTGGATATTCAAAACCAAATATTTATCGTCCGGCAAACAACCCAGGTGACTTCCTCAAATATCACCAATTACAACGAATCCCGATATAATGAGGATGATCACCCAATTCCCAATAACTTACTCCCACTCATCATCAGTAAAACTATACAGATGTAAGAATCATACCTGGTAAATACATACCCTGGAGCAAGTGTCTAATTGGGAAATCAGTTTTCTTTTAACAGTACACAGCGAAACTGAAACATGTAAATGTTTCGAAGGGGTATCCTGGTATTCCTAGTAATGCCACTTCCATTATCCAGATTCACATCTGTAACCGTATATTTCTTTGCCATCTCTCCAAATCCCTTCATATGTCTTTAGTCATTACCTTCTGTACACCCTCTTGGGCTAAATGGTTTTCTTCCTTCCCTACCGTTCGGCACCAGCCTATGGTTTGGAAGAAGACTATCCAATAAGCTTAATGGGTGTACTGTCCTAATCCTAGGAGCACTCGCAATGCGAGAGAAGGTGAAGATAAAAGACAACCGAATAAACCTTATTCCTATTTCTCCTGAACCAGAATCCATCCCCGAACTGGAACAAGTTCCTTTCGAGTTCGTATATAACCATACGATAGAGTATCCAAATAACTGTGGATCTTCGTAGTGATTCGGAGTGTTCTGCATAAATACAAAGGTGATACAGGATTGGCGAAGAAATACTTGGTTTTGTCGTGAATAGCAGTCGCAATTTACTTTGCCCTCTTTCTAACCGCTTTATTTGTCTTAACTTAATACCTTCTGTACACCATCGTTAGGCCAATTAGTTTTCTTCATTCCCCACCTTTCGGCACCTGCCTATGGTTTGGAAGAAGACTATCCAATTAGCGTAATAGGTGTACTATCCCCTAATCCAAGGAGCACTCGCAATGCGAGAGAAGGTAAAAGGAAAAGACAACTGAATAGTCCTATTCGTTTTCTCCAGAACCGGAAACCATCCTCGAATAAATTCCTTCGAGTTCGTATATAACCATACGATGGTTTTATCCAATGGAAGTGGACGTTTGTAGTAATACGGGGTGTTCTGGAGAAAAGGGTAAAAGAAGGAGTGGCAATGAGGTATGCAACTCTGACAATCCAAAAGCCAGTGTTTTAAGAAAGTTCGGTCAACTTGGTCACTGAGTCATAGTCAAGGGTCGGGTCATGGTCGCTGCCAAGAGAGAGAGAGAAAAGAAACACTCAGCGTGCACTCTAACCTAGATCAGACTGGTTATCACTTTATCTAATCAAGAAACCTCCCACTGTAATCTCAAATTCTCCTCCAAACATGAAAGAAAAATTAGTCGGGATCACCCGAGGAGTAAACCAACTCATCAGTGGGAATCGGGATCCAACTATCATCGCATGATAATGGGATGGAATCCACTCACGTTATCACACTCCAGAAGGTATGCGCATATCTGGCAAGTTTCAGTTTCTTTAGAAACTCCCGATGTGATTTTTACCCCATGCTCTTATGACCTAGACGAAGGTCACAAAATCATAAGTCACATGTCAAGTTCTACCCGTCATTGTCCAGGTTAATTTGAACCCACCCGTACAAGCCCTTGACGAAGGTCAACAAGGTTATACGACTGTCCCAAACCAACGCATCTATCTATGCAGCAGAAAGGTAACAAGCAGCTACCATTCACTATGCCTTGACGAAGGTCAACAGACATAGCATGAATACAACGTGCTACCCGTCTGAAATGACGGAGGGCTACGAATGGATTTTGGCGAAAAAACTTTAACGTAATGAACTTGATATCGTTGAAGGAACCGGATAGCTTTTATAAAAATATAGTGGCGAAAACCTTTGCTAAAGAAGTCACTCCCGGTGAAGGTATCTCGGCTCTTTCCCCGTAGAATGAGGTGCAGGATATTCCAACTGAATATCACGATGCAAAGAAAAAGTAATCGACTATAATGATGTTATTGCCCTGACGCAAACTTCTGTCCAAGGGGTCACTCCCGGTGGAGGGATCTCGGCCCTTGCCTCGTCGACTGAGGTGCTGGATATTCATAACCGGATATCACTGTGCAAAACAAAAGAGAACGTTCTTGTAATAACAGCTTTTTGAAAAATTGTTCCAACAACATCAGAATAGGTTTGTTTAGCTTGCATTGATCCGAATCAATGCAATCCCATCAATTGATCACACCAATAAAGAATGAAAATAATAATGTACATATATGTCATCCGCATTCGCCACGGGGTCCCGTCATCACCCGTTAGGTTACTTAACTAACGACAGAGCGGGGACTGGACTAGCGCGGATGCAAAACATATACAACATCTACTAGTATATGTATCAATATATAATATTCGCTCAAGGCGTGATAAAAATGCAACATCAAAGAAATGTAATAAGCATCACAGAACAATACAGATATCTGGAATCCCCGGGTTTCATAGAGCCGCTACTGAAACCCGATGTTCCCCTGGTCGTGTGGATAGCCTCTGCAATGAAATCCTAGACCCCTACGGGCGCGGCAAGTTACCTGCAAAAACCTGAAGTGAGGCAGCCCCCTTTCAGCAACATGAATGGACCACCCAGCACTTCACGGAATCCGGTAACTTGGGCACCCCTCCTTGGGTCAACTTATACCCCGTATGAGTGCGGCGAATAGCCCGCCAATTCTAGAGTGAAGCCCCCTCCTTCTCAACGCCATGAGATGCGGGCCCGTTGTCCTCTAGAATCCGGCTATCCGTGCACCCCACCTTGGGGTAATCCTAGTACAGAAATTAAAATATACATACAACGGGTACATCGACCTCAGCCCGGTCGTGCCCCAAAAGAATAATATACAAACAGGCAGTAACGACAGTCCACATATCGGACGCTCGACCCGCAATATCAAATGTACATAATAAACCAAACTGTACTACCATTGCATGCAGGCTATCCACCACGACAAATCCGCAACATCACAGCACAACACAGAACATCAATGTGAATGTCACGTTCGCAAATCCGTCTAAAAGGGCTATAGCAGTTAGACAGGATTTACCGATCAAGTGACATTCACGGTCGCAGATATAATGTAAATACTGTGAACTAACATATTTAAAATTTTCGATTGACTAAATTTCACGAAGTGGGCCCCAAGCACAACTGTAGCACTCAAAATAAATCTGGGCCCAAACAGAACATACAAAAAACCCTATTTCCATGTCAGAAGCCCACTGTAAAAATTTGGTGCTGTGAACAGTTTAAATGGCGTCGGAACCGCGGCCAATGCATAGGTTTGGCCGCGGTTCCGCGATGGAACAGTGCCATCAAGCTACCAAATTTTCACAGAATGCATAAAAATCCCTGCACGTATTTTTACAATGTACCAAATAATTTTTAGAGCACTGGAAAAATTCGACAGAAACTTGACATGGAAACACGGTTTTTGGAAAATCCGTTCGATCGAACTTGTAAACATGTTAGAGCAAGCTAGACTAGGTTAATGGCGTGGCTCTGATACCAGTGTAAGTGCACGGCAGCGCCCCGGCCGTCATTCCGAGGCCAAAATGCGGAATCGAAACTTTTCTTTAAACTTTTAAACCAGCGCTACCGCATACTATAAAACCCGGATCGGGCCATTAACCTAATGCTAGCTAACTAGAGAAAGGGAAGAAAGCTATACCGAGCGATCCGTGTCCTTCGGCCTTCGGCCTCCATCCCGATCTCCTCGCGGAATCTCCGGTCTTCATCTTCTCGTCGGAAAGGGCACCACATCGCCGGGTTCTTTTACGGGCTCCCACCTCTGGACTGAGGCAACTCGGGCACGAAGTTGGCGAGCCGACGTGTCCGAGATTGCTGTAGGCTATAGTGTAGATCACCATGTCTCTAGGGGTTGTTGAAGTTGTCATTTGGAAGTGGGAAAGGAGATGTAAACCTTTTGAGATGAACTAGGGAATTTTGTAGCAAGGAAATGAGAACAAAAATCCCCACCAAAATTTTGACAGCCCCCATCCTTCAAGAATGGCCGGCCCCGAGCATCAAGAATGAGAAGAGGGAGTGGGCAATCATGCATGAAAGAAAAAAGGTGACGATGATGAGATATGATCATCACAACCATGTCAAAACCTAATCCCATCATATCAAGTAAGCAATGATGAATAAAAGAAAGTCAATGGAAGCTAGAATCATCATGAACCAACCATGTGCCACAAAAAGTCTTCTCCAATATAAATTGCACAATTGCAAATAACCCTTTCCACACCAATTTTCAGCCAAAGAAGGAACAAAGGAAAAATGGCCGAAACGGAATGCAAACTGGCAACTTCAAAAAACGATCCGGTAATAAATTACAGGAAAACCCCGTGACTGTATATACATACCCTTGTATTCCGACCGAATACAAATGCAATGAGACAAAATCTACACTGTACAATACTAGGATCCGGCTTAAACCAAAGGCCGCTAGTATTATCCGTCCGATCATGATCCGTGCAATACCGCACGTATATGATCGAACCCTGCCATATCTCCATACGGCCTCTACAGCGTTTCGCCCGAAACTTAAGAAACTGTCTGTGGGGGACTCTAAAGACTCGTCAATACTTTGGCTGTGGATTTAACCACTAGCACGTCAGAGGTATTAGCCATACGTAACGGGCTACCAGGTATTGACAAAAAGGGACGTCGATAACCGACTCATCCTGACACCCAACTGAGCCTGTCAGTGACAATGTCCGTACAGTCCGGTCCGTTCGTCTATGAGTATCGCATGGCGGGCCCTGGGGGTTGGTAAAAGTCAGACCCCCAAAAGCGGTACAAGTCGTATTGGAGTGTTGCCCAGAACACCTTGAGATACTACTGGAATACCTACCAGTAAATCTCCTGCCTTGGACAAGGACTTCGTGTAATGGCTCTCCTTGACACACCGCGACCTCACCCCCAATACGGGGAGAGACGAACCCCTGCCGATCCGCTCACTGCCTCCATGTGGCTCGGGACTGTACCCAACTAAAACCTGTTTGCATGACTCTTTTGAGCCGTGGTAGGGTAGTAATCAAAGTACTGTGGGAACTCACACGAGACAAATGACGATCTCAGGTCGATGAACTAACCTGTACACATGTCACCAGGGAACTGCTTTCTGACGTCTGGTATAATCCCAACTAGCATGTTCCCGGCGAGTCCTGTCCGGTGTACTCATAACCCAATGAGCACCTGTATACATCTTAGGTGAACCAACTGACACCAGTGGCTTGTGAGACTGGCCACCGCCCTTCGTCGGGGTCTCGACTGTATACATTAGTCTACTCTGGAGTATCGATGCCCTGTCTCGAAACTCCCACGACTAGGGACCTTTTAAGGATATGCTTATAGATCCCAGGTCCCACGTATATGATCGCCATCATACTGCTGGCAGTCAAGCAAGAATCCTAGGGGCTCTATCAACTCGCAATAGTGACCTGTAAGGTCACCTAAAGCAGTACACGATGATAAAGATATACCAGATAGTATACTATCATCTTGAGTAAGACTGTCCTACCGGTATAGGTCCTCCCTCAATCATTGGAATCACGTGCCTGTGATCCAATAATTGACTCTGAGGGCACTATCTCCAACACCTAGGAACCCTACAGTGGTATCAGAGCCTAGCTAGAGCATTAGGCGACGTGTATACGAAGTTAAAACTCAGATCGAACCCCGAAACATCGATAATGACCCCTTCTCTGGAAATTTTGTAAAAATATGATTTTTTCTGCATTAAAAATACTTTAAAAAATCAGCAGGGAATTTTAAGGGTTACCGTAAAATACGAGCCCCCAAGGCTCTCATATAGCCGCGGAACCGCGGCAAAAACCTACTTGTCATGGCGGTTCCGCGGCAGGAACAGTGAATTGGGGACAGTTTTTTAAACAGTAATATCCGTAGCCAATCCTGCATATTTCTGGGTATTTTTAATCTGACTCAAGTGTTGAGTGTTCTGGGGATTATTTTGAATTAGTTGATTCGATCGGAAAATTTAATTTCGATCTGTTTCCGGATAATTTAGAAACTGTTAAAATGTTCAAACGGATATCATTAATGTAAGTCGATGTACTACACCCCAATACTTGTGGGGAGGCGGAAATTTCAAAAACGAACTTGTTTAGTGAACGAACATCGACTAACCGTTTGAATCGAAGCTAAACGATAACTAACCAAACATATAGTTATACTAAACTACTATGCTTAGGGATTATACCTATCGAAACTAGTCCTTCGTCTTTACGATCTCCTTGTTCTCCTCGGCCTTCTCTAGGTAGTAGACGATCCACCCGAGAGCAAAACTCCAAGCTTAGCCTCTAAACTTGAGGCAACTAACCTTCTTGGATTGCTAATCAAAGAAGCTAGAATGAAATAGAGTGATGGTTATGGATAGATTAGTCTTTCTAATCCTTTGATCTCAACTCATGAGGTGTAAGGATTAGGGTTTGAAGATGAGAGCTTGAGGAGAGAGAAGATGATAATAATAATGAGATGAGATTGTGAGTATCATAATATATTATGAAGCATTCTCATTTAAAGAATAAATGAATAAATGTGATGAATAAGCATGCATCATAAATGCTAAGTGGTGATTCATTAAGCATGTGTCATTATCATTTATGGTGCAATAATGATAATGATGAATCACCCTCATGACTCACAATCTTATCCAAAGTAATCTCCTTAGTCATATCTTCTAGAAGCTTCTCGCACAATTACGAGAACGCCCCTCCGATCCGCAAAAATACGGAAAAACTTTAGACTGAAAAAATCCAATAACCGGATACCAGTAATTGGCTTAAACCAAAGCCGACTGGTAAAAACTGTCCGAAAGTCGTACGTGCGTAAACGCACGTATGCGTCCGAACCCTTTGTCGCGAAACCATGCAACCTCTATATCGTTTCGCCTGGAGTAGGAAACTCTCTGTGTGGGACTCTAGAGACTCGACTACTACGCTGGCAGTGGGTTTAACCACAGACCGCAAGCGGCACTAGCTGTACGTAACGGTCCCCAGGTAGTTGTCGATAAGAAGGCCGATGAGGAAACCCATCCGAACTCCTACTGAGTCTTATGTGACAATCTCCATACAGTCCGGTCCGTTCGTCCAAGACTATCGCATATCGGGCCTAGGGGGGCGGCAAGCGTCAGTCCCCTAATAGCGGTATAAGTCGTGTCGGAGGGAAGCCCATTACACCCTGAAAAACTACTGGAACCTACCAGCAAATCTCGCTTGCCCTGGCCAGGGACTTTGCGTAATGGCTCTCTGACACAGCACGATATCTACTCCCAATACCGGAAGGGACGAATCCTGTCTAACCGCCACTGCCTCCAAGTGCTCGGGACTGCACCCAACTGCTACCTGTTTGCACAACTCCTTTGAGCCGTGGTAGGGTAGCAATCTAAGAACAGTGGGACACACTCGAAGCGAAGTAGCAGTGTCAAGTCTGCGGACTATGCTGTACTCATGTCACCTGGGAACTGCTCACTGACGACTGGTATCAAACCAACCAACAGTTCCCCGTGAGTCCTGTCCGGTGTACCCGTAACCTAACGAGCACCTGCATACTATCTCCAGTACGACGTACTGACGGCTGTGGGACAGACCATCTCCCCAACTGGGATGAGAAGCGTACACACCAGTCTACTCCGGAGTATCGATGCTCTGTCTCGATAATCCAACGACCAGGGACCTGAATAAGGATGTGCTTGTAGACTACCCAGCCCCCACTAGTGTGACTTCCATCACAACGCTGGTAGACAAGCAAGATCCTAAGAGCTCTATCAATACGTACACTCACATATTAAGATAGAAAAACCAAGTAGCATACTACCATGTTTAGCAAGACTGTTATATACATGTGAATATCCCAAGCTTCCATTAAGTAATATACAAACTAGTATGATACAGTAATGGCCTTCTAGGGCATAAACACTAACAATCTCCCACTTGCACTAGGGCCATGTACTGGCATATCGTAGACCAATGATCTCGAGTAGCCTCTCGAACTGAATCTGAGGAAGGGCCTTCGTGAATGGATCAGCAATGTTCTCTTCAGAAGCAACTCTCCGAACCTCGATCTCCTGACGATCAATGATCTCCCTGATCAGGTGATACCGCCTTAAGATGTGTCTGGACTTCTGATGGGACCTTGGTTCCTTCGCTAAAGCTATAGCTCCGTTGTTGTCGCAATACAGAGGTATTGGATCAACTATGGTAGGAACAACCTGAAGTTCTGTTAGGAACTTCTTCATCCAGACTGCTTCTTTTGCGGCATCGCAAGCAGCTATATACTCCGCTTCCATCGTCGAGTCAGCAACGCTGTCCTGCTTGGAGCTCTTCCAGCACACCGCCCCTCCATTGAGGGTAAAGACATATCCCGACATGGACTTGGAATCGTCCTTATCACTCTGGAAGCCGGAATCAGCAAAGGCCTCCAACCTGAGGTCTTTTCCGCCGTAAACCAAGAACATCTCCTTAGTCCTCCTCAGGTACTTGAGAATGTTCTTTACTGCTATCCAGTGTTTCTCCCCTGGGTCTGACTGATACCGGCTTACCACGCTCAGTGCGTAAGCTACATCTGGTCTGGTACACAACATCGCATACATTATAGAGCCTACCGCAGAAGCGTAAGGTATAATAGACATGCGTTCCCTTTCCAAATCAGTCTTGGGAGACATCTCTTTGGAGAGGGTGATTCCGTGACAAGCCGGTAGATTACCGCGCTTAGAATCTTCCATACTGAATCTTTTCAGTACAGTGTCGATATACCTGGACTGCGAAAGTCCCAACATCCTCTTGGATCTATCACGATAGATCCGGATCCCCAGAATGTACGAGGCATCACCCAGGTCTTTCATAGAGAACCTGTGTGACAAGAATCCTTTGACAGATTGTAGCATAGGAATGTCATTTCCTATCAATAGAATGTCATCCATGTACAAGACGAGGAATACGACACTTCTGGCCACAACTTTACTATATATGCACGGTTCATCTGGATTTTTGATAAAGTCATACTCTTTGACTGTCTCATCAAAATAGATGTTCCAACTCCGCGATGCCTGCTTTAGTCCATAAATAGACTTAAGCAGCTTGCATACTTTCCCGCTGCTCCCACTCTGATTGAAACCCTCTGGCTGATCCATATAGACGCTCTCTTCTAAATTTCCATTCAGAAAAGCCGTCTTTACGTCCATCTGCCAGATTTCATAATCATGGAAGGCAGCAATAGCAAGAAGGACCCGAATGGATTTGAGCATAGCCACTGGAGAAAAAGTTTCGTCATAGTCCAAACCAGGTCTTTGACGAAAACCCTTTGCAACAAGTCTAGCCTTATAGGTTTCTACCTGTCCATCTACACCAATCTTTTTCTTGAAGATCCATTTGCATCCTATGGGTTTTACCCCATCTGGAGCAAAGTCCAAAGTCCATACTTTGTTGGTGTACATGGACTCCATTTCGGTCCGCATTGCATCTAGCCATCGTACCGAGTCGCCGCTCTGGATGGCCTGCCGGAAGTCAGTAGGTTCATCATCATCTATGATGCAATCCTCTCTATCCCCATCTATGAGAAAACCGTAGTATCTCTCAGGCGGATGAGACGGCCTACTACTCCTGCGGAAGGGTGCGGGAATGTCTTGTTCTTCTTGAACTCCTGGTTCTACCAAACTTTCAGTAGCAGTTTGTGGTTCTGGAATTTCTTCCAGTTCTATTTCGCTCCCACTTATTTCCTTTTCTAAAAACTGATTTTCCAGAAAATGGGCATTACGAGAAACAAAAACCTTTTGTTCCTCTGCGTAATAGAAATAATATCCCTTGGAGTTCTTTGGATATCCCACAAACATACATTTTACTGATCGTGCCTCGAGCTTGTCCACATGCTGTTTTTTAACAAAAGCTGGACATCCCCAAATCTTTATATGTTGAAGATGGGGTATCTTCCCAGTCCACATCTGATATGGAGTGGTAGGCACAGTTTTGGTAGGAGCCCTGTTCAAAAGATATGCCGCTGATTCTAGCGCATAACCCCAGAAAGATCGCGGTAACTCAGCATTACTCATCATGGATCGTACCATATCCAATAGGGTTCGATTCCGTCTCTCCGATACACCGTTATGCTGTGGAGTGTATGGAGGAGTAAGCTGAGAGAGAATTCCTTTCTCTTTTAGGTAACCAAGGAACTCGGCACTCAAGTATTCACCACCTCGATCAGATCTTAGTGTCTTAATACTTTTGCCGGTTTGGTTTTCTACTTCATTCTTATACTCTTGGAATTTCTCAAAAGCCTCGGATTTATGTTTCATCAGATAAATGAATCCGTATCTTGAGTAATCATCCGTGAAAGTAATGAAATAGGAAAAACCACCTCTCGCATGTGTAGACATTGGACCGCATACATCACTGTGTATGAGTCCTAAGAGCTCGCTCGCTCTTACTCTTTGTCCAGTATATGGAGTCTTTGTCATCTTTCCTTTGAGACAAGATTGACAAGTGTCATAGGATTGATATTCGAACGTGTCCAAATATCCTTCTCTATGCAACTTAGTCAACCTTCTCTCATTGATGTGACCCAGTCTACAATGCCATAAGAAAGCTTTATTTAAATCTGGAGACTTTCTTTTTAGTGTGTTCTGGACATTGAAAATTTGGAGTTGGTTTAACACATATATGCCGTTATTTAGAGTACCGGACCCAATCAAACCATGATTTAGGTGGATGTTAACAACATCTCTTACAAACGTGAAATCATAACATTTATTTGATAACAAGGAAACTGATATGATATTACACGTTAAGCTTGGTACAAAATAACAGTTATGTAAAACCAAAATATGTCCACTCGTCAATCCTAGGTGATAATCCCCGACGGACGCAGCTCCCACGCTAGCTCCGTTAGCAACCCTGAGGATCATATCACCTTCCTTCAGCACTCTACGGTTTCTCAGTGCCTGCAATGAATTGCAAATATGAGATCCTGATCCGGTATCCAATACCCAGGAAGTAGAGTTGATCGACAGACAATTCTCAATTACAAACACACCTGAAGTCGAAGCCACAGCTTGCTTCGGTTCCTGGTTCTTGGCGTTCCACGCCTTACAATCCTTCTTCCAGTGCCCTTTCCTGTGACAATGGAAGCACTCATCCGGGCCAACTATCGGTACTGCTATCTTTTTCTTTCCCTTCTTTCCCACCTTACTAACACCTCCTCTAGGTTTGGGTGCGGCCTTCTTCTTCCTTCCTTTGGCCCTAGCCTTGGACCCGGAAGAAGATGCACCGCCAACAAACATAGCGGGTGTTTCCCTTGCTTTCTTCAAGGTGCCCTCTGCACTCCTTAACATGTTCAGGAGTTCCGCAAGTTCAACTTCTTTTCCTTGAAGATTGAAGTTGAGGATAAACTGGGCGTAGGTGGGAGGAAGGGACTGGAGAATAAGGTCTGTATACAGCTCATTATCCAAAGTCGTCCCAAGGTCTGCGAGCTCTTCAATATAGCCGATCATCTGTAGGACATGTTCACCTACCGATGACCCGACAGCCAACCTCGCTCGAAACAAGTTCTTAGAGGTCTCGTATCTTGCTATACGAGATTGCTCTCCATAAAGTTCCTTTGTATGGAGAAATATGCCATCTAGGGACATATCCTCGTGCCTCCTCTGATGTTCATTGTCCATAGAGGCAAGCACGACGCACTTGGCTCTCGCGCAATCTAAATCCCAGGTTTTGCGGATTTCCTTATCCGCATTGCTGGATTTGGGACCAGGGACAGCAGGTGCCGTAGCGGTGAGGACGTACTCCAATTTGTCATAGGTCAAGGCCATTTTGACATTCCGCAGCCAATCTTTATAGTTTGGCCCCGTCAGTATATTTTTTTCTAAAAGTAACTTAAGTCCAGTCATTTTCAGGGTCGCTGCAATTAGGAGAGAGAGAAGAAAACTCTTTAGCATGATGCTCTTGCAAGTTTAGAGTGGTTTTTAGTTTATCTAAACTGGATGGCTCCCACTGTTTCTCGAATCCTTCCTCAAACCATAAAAGAAGAATTAGCCAGGACTATTCTCACCGTACAATACTTGCTTAACCGTTCAGCCAGGCCAGTGTCGATACTTCGAGGGAGGTTTTCCAACGCTTTCGCGAAGTTCCTTAATTAAATAACCTCTTTTCTCTGGGGGCGTAACCCCGCTGACACCTTTCTGGATACCTACTAGGTTTATAGCATTGATCGTTAAGTGACGAATATCCTGATAAGTAGCATATACTCACAGTAGGATCGGGATCCAAATATCATCGTATGATAATGTTGAAGGAATCCTACCAACATTCATCAAACTCCAAATGGTATGCATCTCTTTGCAAATTTCAGTTTCTTTAGAAATTCCCGATATAAGTTTTTGCCCCATGCTCTTATGACCTTGGCTTTGGTCAAAATGTCATAAGTCACATATCAAGTTCTACCCGTCATTATCTTGTCAATTTGAACCCATCCGTATATACCCCTGACTTTGGTCAAATGGTAATACGACTGTCCCAAACCAACTCATCTATCTTATGCAACAAATGAAAACCCAGCAGCTACCAAACACTATGCCTTGACTTTGGCCAAAATGCATAGCTTGAATACTACTGAATACCCAAATGAAATGACGGAGGGCTACGAATGGTTTTGGCGAAACCGTGAACGTAGTGAACTTGATATAACCGAAGGAACCTGATAGCTTTTAAAAGGAGTGGTTAAAGCTCCGCATTTAAAAATATCTGTTAAAAATAACCGAGTGGTTTCTTTTAAATTGTTCCAACGATTTAAACTTTGGTTTGTTTTCTTTGCATTACAGATAATGCGTCCCATCATTAACCTATCATTGCAGAAAACAACGAAAATACAACGTCCTCTTATGCCATCCGCATTCGCCACGGGGTCCCGTCATCACCCGTTTGGTTACTTAACTAACGACAGAGCGGGGGCTGGGCTAGCGCGGGTGTAAAACATAAGTGACGTCTAAATAGCTACAATATATATAGATATTTTACATTCGTCTGACGCAATGATATTCATTCCAGAACACAGATAAACAATATTGGATTTGCAAGCAATCTGTATTTCTTTTGAGCCTGCAAGAAAAGACAGATTACACAGTTGTGATGAATAGCCGATACCCCACCCTCGACCCCTACGGGTACGGCAAACTACCCGCCCGGCAGTTTGTGTACCCCACCTTGGGTCAGTCCTAGGAGCAAAAACAGTAAAATGAAATAATACAACGGTGGCTACAACCGCAACCTGGATGTGCCCCGCAAAAATAATATTACAACAAATAACATTTACAACAAATGAATTAAATAATAACCCATTGCAAACCCCGGCTATACACCACAACAGTCCAATACAGTTTATATGCACAAACAGATATAACCATTACAGAAATGTGCAACCCCCTGCCAACCGACATACTAGCAGTTAGGGGAGGTTTACGAACACATTTATCAATCACAGATATAATCCAACATGCAAATACTGTACAATTTCGATCGATTAAACATCTTTAATATTGCTCTAAAAACTGCTCTGTTAAACTGAAACCTGAGCAAATATTAAATATTCCAGAAAACCCCAAAAACCACAGAGAACCACCACAACAAAAATGGATCCCTGAATCGTCAAAAAGGTGGCGGATCCGCGGCGGCAACAGTGTTATGCGCCGCGGATCCGCGGCTCCGTAGACGATTCATGGCCCCAAATTTTTTGTGTGTTCTTCTGTGTTCATTTCAAGCTTTCTGCACTTACCTGAAAAAATTTTAGACTTCATTTTAAACTCGACAGAAACTTGACAGTTTTAGGGTTTTCCGGCTTCGTTTTTCCGATCGAAATTCGTACAAATTTGCAATTAAGTTATTTATTGTTTAGCGAGGCTCTGATACCACTGTAAGTCGATGTACTACACCCCAATACTTGTGGGGAGGCGGAAATTTCAAAAACGAACTTTTTTAGTGAACGAACATCGACTAACCGTTTGAATCGAAGCTAAACGATAACTAACCAAACATATAGTTATACTAAACTACTATGCTTAGGGATTATACCTATCGAAACTAGTCCTTCGTCTTTACGATCTCCTTGTTCTCCTCGGCCTTCTCTAGGTAGTAGACGATCCACCCGAGAGCAAAACTCCAAGCTTAGCCTCTAAACTTGAGGCAACTAACCTTCTTGGATTGCTAATCAAAGAAGCTAGAATGAAATAGAGTGATGGTTATGGATTGATTAGTCTTTCTAATCCTTTGATCTCAACTCATGAGGTGTAAGGATTAGGGTTTGAAGATGAGAGCTTGAGGAGAGAGAAGATGATAATAATAATGAGATGAGATTGTGAGTATCATAATATATTATGAAGCATTCTCATTTAAAGAATAAATGAATAAATGTGATGAATAAGCATGCTTCATAAATGCTAAGTGGTGATTCATTAAGCATGTGTCATTATCATTTATGGTGCAATAATGATAATGATGAATCACCCTCATGACTCACAATCTTATCCAAAGTAACCTCCTTAGTCATATCTTCTAGAAGCTTCTCGCACAATTACGAGAACGCCCCTCCGATTCGCAAAAATACGGAAAAACTTTAGACTGAAAAAATCCAATAACCGGATACCAGTAACTGGCTTAAACCAAAGCCGACTGGTAAAAACTGTCCGAAAGTCGTACGTGCGTAAACGCACGTATGCGTCCGAACCCTTTGTCGCAAAACCATGCAACCTCTATATCGTTTCGCCTGGAGTAGGAAACTCTCTGTGTGGGACTCTAGAGACTCGACTACTACGCTGGCAGTGGGTTTAACCACAGACCGCAAGCGGCACTAGCTGTACGTAACGGTCCCCAGGTAGTTGTCGATAAGAAGGCCGATGAGGAAACCCATCCGAACTCCTACTGAGTCTTATGTGACAATCTCCATACAGTCCGGTCCGTTCGTCCAAGACTATCGCATATCGGGCCTAGGGGGGCGGCAAGCGTCAGTCCCCTAATAGCGGTATAAGTCGTGTCGGAAGGAAGCCCATTACACCCTGAGAAACTACTGGAACCTACCAGCAAATCTCGCTTGCCCTGGCCAGGGACTTTGCGTAATGGCTCTCTGACACAGCACGATATCTACTCCCAATACCGGGAGGGACGAATCTTGTCTAACCGCTACTGCCTCCAAGTGCTCGGGACTGCACCCAACTGCTACCTGTTTGCACGACTCCTTTGAGCCGTGGTAGGGTAGCAATCTAAGAACAGTGGGACACACTCGAGGCGAAGTAGCAGTGTCAAGTCTGCGGACTATGCTGTACTCATGTCACCTGGGAACTGCTCACTGACGACTGGTATCAAACCAACCAACAGTTCCCCGTGAGTCCTGTCCGGTGTACCCGTAACCTAACGAGCACCTGCATACTATCTCCAGTACGACGTACTGACGGCTGTGGGACAGACCATCTCCCCAACTGGGATGAGAAGCGTACACACCAGTCTACTCCGGAGTATCGATGCTCTGTCTCGATAATCCAACGACCAGGGACCTGAATAAGGATGTGCTTGTAGACTACCCAGCCCCCACTAGTGTGACTGCCATCACAACGCTGGTAGACAAGCAAGATCCTAAGAGCTCTATCAATACGTACACTCACATATTAAGATAGAAAATCCAAGTAGCATACTACCATGTTTAGCAAGACTGTTATATACATGTGAATATCCCAAGCTTCCATTAAGTAATATACAAACTAGTATGATACAGTAATGGCCTTCTAGGGCATAAACACTAACAATTAACTCATTTTTTCCTGGCACGAAAAACTTTCAAGTGTTGAATTTTTCTTGAGTTTAAATCTTTCGGAAAAATGTGCAAGTAACGCGGTGGACCCTCTAGAAGAACACAAACCTTAACTCGATTATGTGACCATCTGAACCGCCTCTAAACCTTAGGGTTTGGGGCAGTACGGCGTGCCACATGTGAGGCGTTGGCTTGACCCTTCTACGGCGGGACCATCGGTACTGTGACATATTCTGGGATTTTTTGGACTCCGCTCAAGTGTTGAGCTATTTAGGAAATCTTGGGTATTTGATTATTCGATTGGAAAGTTTAATACTGTCTATTTATCTGGAATGTGATACAATATGTGGAATTCATATAGTTAGGCATGAAATGCGAAGTATGTGATATTTCGGATTTACGATGTCTAAAGTGATTGTGGATATCAAATGTTGTAGTTTTACAATTTCTTTTCTGTGACCGTAAGTGTAGTATGTAGTTGTATTGCCGGTTTTCATTGCTATACATCAACGACGATCGGTGTATGCATACTTACTTACGTTGATGATATGAGATATTATGTGTTGCTGTGATATGTTATATTGGATCGTCGTGTTCTGAATAGCCGGGGGTTTTATATGAGATGAGGGTTTTTATTTTCATTCATGTAAAATTCATTTGTATGTAATATTCTTTTATTGGGGCACTTCCGGGATGAGGTTGATGTCACCAGTGTATATTATTTACTTTTCCGCATTAGGTAGACCCAAGGAGTGGTACACAAGTAACCGGGTTCTAGTGTCCAGTGGGAGGCCATCTCGAGAAGTCGAGACCGGGTCTCCTAACCCTAGAGTTGGCAGTGTTGCTTGCCGCTCTCATAGGGGTATAGGGATGTGGGTTTGGCTATTCATCGCGACCGTGGAATCCGTGTTTTATACAGGCTCGTATTAAAAACACGGACATCCTAGTATATCCAATATTTCATATATGTTCTTCTGCTGCAATGTTCTGTGATGAGATCATATTACTGCCTTAGACGAATGCTTATACTATATATATATATGCTGATATATAAATATTACTGCTTTCATTTCTACTGTTATGCTTAGGAAGTATAAGCTGATGGGATATATTAATGAGCTTAATAAAAGAAAAGAAACCTAAAAGATGTTGTAGAATCCAAACTTTACAAAAAGGGTAGCTACAGTTTTGCTTTGCATAGCGGTATATATGATATACCCTGCACCTTATTCGATGAGGAAAGAGCCGAGATCCCTTGACCGGGAGTGACCTCTTTAGCGAAACTGGCAGATGCTACAAACTCGCGGTTTTGTTTTTGACAGCTTATATAGTTCTTGCTTTGCACAGCGGTATATATGATATATCCTGCACCTTATTCGATGGGGAAAGAGCCGAGATCCCTTCACCGGGAGTGACCTCTTTAGAGAAACTAGAAAAGCCTCAAAAACACTCCTTTTCAAAATCACTTGTTTCTACAACGATATCAAGTTCATTACGCTCATGGTTTTCTGAAAAACCTGTGTAGCCCTCCGACATTTCAGATAGGTAATACTTAGTATTCGTGCTGCGTTTGTTGGCTTTCGTCAAGGCGTAGTGTGCGGTAGCTAACTATTGCTTATCTGTAACATATGATGAGATTGGGTTAGGGTAGTCGTGCGGCTTTGTTGGCTTTCGTCAAGGGACGTACGGCTGGGTTTAATTCAATCAAGAAATGTACGGGTTGAACTTGACTAATGGACTATGGTTTGTTGGCATTCGTCAAGGTCATAGCACGTTAGGGGTAAAACCATTATCGGGAATTTCAAGTGTTGAAATTTGCAATGAGATTGCATACCTCCTATGAGATAGTTGGATCCCGATACCCACTGCGAGTAAGAGTTACTCCTGAGAGAATTTTACACAGGACAATTAGCCGATCAAGTAGGTGTCTAGAAAGGTGTTAACGGGGTTATGCCTTTGGGAAAACGAGGTTTATTTTAATTAGGTCCGTGCGAAAGCACGGGGAACCTCCCTCAAGTATCGACACTGATCTGGCTGAAAGATTGACGAAATTGTATGGTGTAATTAATCCTGGCTAATCTTACCTTTTAGGGTTTGAAGGAAGATTTGATAAAAATAGTGGGAGACATCCTGATTAGATAAGATAATAACCAATCTAATCTTGCAAGAGCATACGCTAAAGTGTTTCCTTCTCTCTCTCTCCAGGTAGCGACCATGTCAGGACTTAATCAAGATAAAAATATGGATGTATTGACTGAACCTACTTATTATACTGAGCAGGGGATCGTTGGTCCCGTTCTTTCTTATAAGAGTTATAGGACTGAGCAGGAAACAGGAGAAAATCTGAATTCTCACGCCGCCCAAACGAAGAACAAGCATGTTGATGCATCTTCTTCGGGTGTGTTAGTTATTGAGAACTGTTTCTCAGTTCACCCTACGTCCTGGGTATTGGATACCGGATTGGGATCCCACATATGTAAATTGTTACATGGGCTTCGTAAAGGTAGAGAACTGGGAAAAGGTGATCATTCCGTACAAGTAGGGAATGGTGCAAGTATTGCAGCCAAAGCAGTTGGCGAATATCACCTAGTATTACCAAGTAGTAATACACTGATTCTGAATGAGTGCTATTATATACCGAACATGATGTGCAACATTATATCAGTTTCTTTATTAAGTAAAGAAGGATATAATTTTGTAGTACAGGATAATGTTATGAACATCTTCCTAGATCAAAAGTTGATTGCATCAGGCTCGTTACATAATGGCATATTCATTCTCAATCAAAATACAATCTTTAATATACAAAACACACACAAGAGGAAGAGTTCAGAAATGAACGAATCCTTCTTGTGGTATTGTAGACTTGGTCATATCAATGCGACACGGGTAGCTAAGTTACATAGGGATGGATATTTGAATCCATTCGAATTATCATCTTATGATACTTTGCATTCATGTCTCAAAGGTAAAATGACCAAAACTCCGTTTAGTAGACACGGAGAAAGAGTTACGGAACTCTTAGGACTGGTACATAGTGATGTATGCGGTCCCATGTCTACACACGCCAGGAACGGTTCTTCCTACTTCATTACATTCACTGACGATCTCTCAAGATACGGACATGTGTTCCTGATGAAACACAAGTTTGAAATTTTTGAGAAATTCAGAGAATATAAGCACGAAGTAGAGAACCAAACGAGCAAAAGTATTAAAATCCTTCGATCTGATCATGGAGGAGAATACTTGAGCATTGATTTTCTGGATTATCTAAAAGAGAATGGGATACTCTCTCAGCTTACTCCTCTTTATACACCAAAGCACAACGGTGTATCGGAGCGGAGAAATCGCACCCTATTATATATGGTTCGCTCTATGATGAGTGATGCTGAGTTACCTATTTCCTTTTGGGGGTATGCGCTTGAGACAACCATACACCTATTGAATATGGTTCCTACCAAATCAGTGCCTACCACTCCATATAAGATATGGAAAAGGAAGAGACCATCTCTTAAGTATGTTAAGATATGGGGTTGTCCGGCCTATGTCAAAAGGCTAAATCCGGACAAACTCGAGGCAAGGTCTGTCCTATATATGTTTGTAGGATATCCCAAGAACTCACAAGGGTATATCTTCTACCACACTGAGGAACAAAAGGTGTTTGTTTCTCGACATGCTACCTTTTTAGAAAAGAAATTTCTTGCAAAAGAAATTTATGGCGAGGAGGTAGAACTGGAAGAGGTTTCAGCGACACAAACTATAACAGAAGACTTGGTAGAACCAGAGGATTCAGTAGTACCCGATGAAGCCCAGTCTCTCCGCCGATCTAGTATGGTTTCTCATCCACCTGAGAGATACTACGGTTTTCTCATTGATGGTGGGAGTGAGGATTGCATCATGGAAGATGATGACCCGACTAGTTTCGAGCAGGCCATCACGAGTGGTGACTCTGTGAAATGGCTGGATGCAATGCGATCTGAGATGGAATCCATGTACACCAACAAAGTATTTACTTTGGAAAAAGCTCCTAAAAGGGTAAAACCCATTGGGAGCAAGTGGATCTTTAAAAAGAAAATTGGTGTAGATGGAAAAGTTGAGACTTTCAAAGCTAGACTTGTTGCAAAGGGTTTTCGTCAACGACCAGGTGTGGATTATGACGAAACCTTTTCTCCAGTGGCTATGCTTAAGTCCATCCAGATCTTACTTGCCATTGCTGCATACCATGACTATGAAATCTGGCAAATGGATGTTAAGACCGCCTTTCTAAACGGTGATTTAGAAGAGTGCGTGTACATGACTCAGCCAGAGGGCTTCGTAGATAGTGAGAGCATCGGAAAGGTGTGCAAGCTGCTAAAATCCATTTATGGGTTAAAGCAAGCATCGCGGAGTTGGAACATCTGTTTTGATGTTGTAGTCAAAGAGTTTGACTTCATCAAAAATATAGATGAACCTTATATTTATAAGAAGGTTGCAAAGAGTAAGGTTGTATTCCTCGTATTGTACGTGGATGACATACTCTTGATAGGAAATGATGTTCCTATGCTGCAATCCGTCAAGCTCTTCTTATCACAAAGATTCTCAATGAAAGCTCTAGGTGATGCCTCCTGCATATTGGGAATTATGATCTATAGAGATAGATCTAAACGGATACTGGGATTGTTCCAATCCAGGTACATTGACACCATACTAAAGAGGTTTAGTATGGTAGAATCCAAGCGTGGGAACCAACCCACGATCTCTGGACTCACTCTCACCAAAGAGATGTCTCCCAAGACTGATTTGGAGAGAGCTCGCATGCAAGGGATACCCTATGCTTCGGCAGTAGGCTCTATCATGTATGCGATGCTATGTACCAGACCCGATGTAGCATACTCACTTAGTGTAGTGAGTCGGTAACAAGCAGATCCTGAAGTGAGTTACTGGACAGCTGTGTAGAACATTCTCAAGTACTTACGAAGGATTAAGGAGATGTTCTTGGTGTATGGTAAAGGAGAACTCCAGGTGGAGTCCTTTACCGATTCAAGCTTCCAAACTGATAAGGACGACTCTAAATCGCACTCGGGATTTGTCTTTACCCTCAATGGAGGGGCGGTGTGTTGGAAGAGTTCCAAACAGGATACCGTTGCAGACTCGACGATGGAGGCTGAATACATCGCTGCCAACGATGCTGCCAAAGAGGCTGTCTAGATAAAGAAGTTCATTAGTGAACTTGGTGTAGTTCCATCCATTGAACATCCAATACCTCTGTATTGTGATAACAATGGAGCTGTGGCTTTGGCCAAGGAACCCAGGTCCCATCAGAAGTCTAGACATATTCTGAGGCGGTATCACCAGATTAGGGAGATAGTTGATCGCCGGGAGATCGAGGTCAAGAGAGTTGATACGAAGGACAACACTGAGGATCCACTCACGAAGGCCATTCCCCAGATACAGTTTGAGAGATTATTCAGGATGCTAGGTATGAGATACTACAGCAGCTGGCCTTAGCGCAAGTGGGAGATTGTTAGTTATGTATATGCCCTAAAGGCAATTGTTATACATATGATGTTTATTATAATGGATGCTTGGATATATATAGAGAGGACTTTCTTGCTCGTCATGATAGTATGCTATTTGGTTTCCCTTTATCTTAATATGTTGACTTATATTAGTTTACTGTCTTACTCTCACATGTTGATAAAGCCCTTAGGATCTGTACTCGACTACTGGGACTATGATGAGATCATACTAATGGGGCCATAGTAGTCGATGAGTACATCCTATAACTGTTCCTAGTCGAGGGTATATCGAGACAGGGCATCGATACACCATAGTAGACTAGCGTATACGCATCTTGACCCATTTGATGGGCGATGGATAATCCCATATCCATCGGTGTTTGACATCAAGGATGGTGTACGGGTGCTCAGTGGAGACTGGGTACACTGGACGGACTCGCCGAGAACTCCCATATGGTGATATACCTCACGTCAGATAGCAGTTCTCCGGTGACACTGGTACATGGTAGTCTGTAGACCCGAGAACGTCATAGAGTCTTGTGTGATTCCTGTTAGTTATATGTATGCCCTAGAGGCCATTACTGTACATAGGATGTATATTGTAGTGGATGCTGGGACATATATAGGAAGGACTTTCTTGCTCGACATGATAGTATGCTATCTGGTTGCTATTTATCTTAACGTGTACACTGATTGCCTCTCGGTTACATGTTGGTAAAGCCTTTAGGATGTGTACTTGACTACGTGGACTATGATGCGAATCATACTAGTGGGGACATGGTAGTCCATAAGTACATCCTTCAAGGTCCCTAGTCGTGTGTGTATCAAGACGGGGCGTCGATATACCAGAGTAGACTAGCGCATACCTTCTCTACCCATACAGATGGGCGACGGATGATCCCATATCCATTGGTGTTTGACATCAGAGATGATATACGGGTGCTCAGTGGAGACTGGGTACACTGGACGGACTCGCCGAGAACTCACAGATGGTATTATACCTCACGTCAGAAGGCAGTTCTCTGGTGACACTGGTACATGTTAGTCTGTAGACCCGAGATCGTCATAGAGTCTTGTGTGATTCCCACTGTGCTTTGATTTCCACCTTACCACATCCAAGAGGGCGTGCAAAATGGTGGTTGTTGGGTACAGTCCCGAATCACATGGAGGCAATGAGCGATAGGAGGGGTTTCGTCTCTCCCGGTATAGGGAGTTGATGTTGCGCTGTACTCGATTGGCTATAACAGGAAGCCCTTGGCCAAGGCTGTTTTAGGGATTTACTGGTAAGTGTTACCGGTAGTTTCTCGACCCGTTATGAGCTTCATATCGACACGACTTATCGAGTTATTGGGGTCTGACGTTTACCACCCCTAGACGAGATATGCGACATATCAGACGAAAAGACCGGACTGTACGGAAGTGTTACTGATTGGATTCACAGGAGTGTGAGCAGGCTTGCTTGTTGATCTTCTGATCGCTCAATACCCGGGTGGCCGTTACGTTTAGCAAACCGCTTGCGGCTTGTGGGTGTTTGATATGATCATCACCTACTGCCGGCGTATTGACGAGTCTTTAGAGTCCTACACAGGGGTTTCCTGGCTCAAGCGAAACGAAATAGGAGCGCATATGAGATATGTGTGGGACCGAGAATAATACCAGTATGTGATATTGTATTCTATTCTCGCGATTTATGACATTGCTTGGTTATATGCGATATAGCCGGGTTATCGGATCAAGTGTTGATTCGATAAGTTGTTACTATTGATATTAGTCGGTTATATACAATATTACCGGATCGTTAAATCAAGTGTTGATTTAATGATTTAATGTATAATTATATATTTGATATATTACATTACATTAACTAGTATTGGTTCACTTAAGATTGTTTTTCTCACTAGTTTGTGCACATTGTTTATATGTGATATATGCAAGTGTACATGTTTGTATCATGCTTGATGATACAAACAAGTTGTGTGTATGAGACTTGAACCAAATCAAGATTAAATTAGGGTTTACTATTTTCCTAACAAATAATAAAAGAGTAAGACTTTGGTCAAAGTTATCAAGCTTCATGAAGCTTGATAAACATTGACAAAGTCAACTCTTTTGTCATTTGTTCAAGATATTAGTTAATCCAACCCTTAACCTAATGCTTTGGTTAATTCTCTACATGAGTTAAGCATGAGGGCTTAACTCAACCATGGTGCCATAATTAAAAGGATAAGTTTCATATTATTCTTTTAATTCTTTTCTTCTTCTTCTTCTTCATCAAGCTCCACAAAAGCTTGCTAGCTCCAATGGTGCCATGAGAAAAAGAGTGAGAAATCCAATTCTAAAGTGAACCCACTTCCTATTTCTTCATCCTCTACCACTTGCCATGTTGTATAGGGTGTTCTCTTCATAAAGTTTTTGACCAAGTGAAGGAATAGCTTGAGTTTGAGTCTCCCTGACGTAAATCATCTTCGGCCTCGAAGTCAACGACCTAGCCCGCTCATTTCTCTGACGAAACCAACGCCAGAGTCCTGGATCCCGATGATCGCAGCGAAGGGACATCAACACGGAGCTATTGAAGTGAAGGACCGGATCTACAAAGGTTGTAATCCCTTTCACTTGTAGAAAAGTAGTTTACTAGCTTTTCGTTTCGCCTAATCTCTAGTTAACGATCTTGCATAGAGTTGTTAGGCACATAAAAATTTGAATTTGGCATGGTAGATATCTTGTGGAACCTCTTGAGTGTGGCTAGTAACCTTACAGTGGTATCAGAGCCTAGCTAGAGCTTTAGGCGATGTGTAGACGATGTTAGAAACCCGATCGAACCCCGAAACCCTAAATTTCACCCCCTTCTGTACATTTTCTGAAACTGTGCATTTTTCCTAATTAAAAATATCCAAAAAATACAGCAGGTAATTATAGGAGTTACTATAGAGCACGTGCTTCTAAGTCGGCTAATGAGCCGCGGAACCGCGGCGCCACCCTGGCTTTCGAGGCGGTTCCGCGGCCATAAATGTGACTCTTGTCACGTGCTCTGCACAGTAATGTCCAACTAAATTTCCTGTGTTTTCTGGGAATTTTTAAATTACACTCAAGAGTTGAGTTATCTGGGGTGTATTGGGGACTCGATGATTAGATCGGATCGTTTAATTTTGTCTATGTGTTTTTCCAGGTAATTTTAGAACATGTTAAAAAGTTCGACCGGATATAAATACCCACTTTTTCCCCTGCTGGGAAATTTCCAAGTGTTGGATTTTTCCGTGGTTTAAGGACGTTCTAAGTAGTGCAAGTAACGCGATGGACCCTCTAGAAGACAACAAACCTTAACTCGATTATGTGACCGTCTTGAACTGCCCTTTGAACCTTAGGGTTTGGGGCAGTACGGCGTGCCACATGTGAGGCATTGGCTTGACCCTTCTACGGCTGGACCGTTGGTACTGTGGCATGAAGTGGATGTTTTTAAACTTATTTCAAGAGTTGAGCTGTTTAGGGAAACATTGGGTGTTTGATTGTTCGATCGGAAAGTTTAACATTTTCTATTTATCTGGAATGTGATACAATATTTGGAATCCACAAGTAGTTATGAGATAACTGATTTGGATGTTATAAACATAGCAGTTTAGTCTCACTTGATCGGTTGCCACGCAATTTTGATGTGATCAAAAGTCCGTTGCAATCACATAGCGTACGCGGATACTCGCCGGGTAAACTTAATAGATTGCCAAGCCCCATAGCCCCGACCAAGTGACAGTAGGAGAACCCCGTCGCCAAAAAGCATCCGTTCGGGTGCTCGCGGCAGCAGTGTTCCGCCTTAGTGCACTTCGTCGATGGTATCGGGGGTGCGGCCGTCCACTAAAGTTTGCGACGAGCATTCGTTCTGGATGTCGGGAATCTTGTTGAATTGCCCGACTTGATATTGAAAAGTGTTTTCGATAATGAGACTAAAATGCGGGGTTTATAATTGTTAGGCATGCGATGTCTAAGGAATTCATTTGGTTAGGCATGCGATGTCTAAGATGTAGGGTTCCTAGGCACACTAATGAGGTCTCAGAAGGCATCAACCATGCTAATTTCAAATTTTACAAGTGCTGAGAAACCCTAATACGGATCGTTAACTAGATTTTAAGCGAAAATGATAACTAGTTAACAACTTAACTAAGAGTAAACGGAAAATACAACCTTTGTAGATCCGGTCCTCCACCTCCATAGCTCCTTGATGAAGTCCCCTCGCTGCGATCATCGGATCCCGGGCTCTAGCGTCGGCTTCATCGGAGAAATGGGCGGGCTAGGTCGTCGACTTCGATGCCGAAGATGATCTACGTCGAGGCAACACAAGATCAAGCTCCAACTTCACCAAGCCATGAAACTTGTGAAGAAAACACCCTATACTACTTGGCAAGTGGTAGAGGATGAAGAAATAGGAAGTGGGTTCACTTTAGAATTGGATTTCTCACTCTTTTTCTCAAGTTGCCATTGATGGAGGCAAGCTTTTCTTCTTGTTGATGAAGAAGAAGAAGAAGAAGAAGAAGATAATATCATGAGTATTTCTTAAAATAGAAAATAATATATGATACTTATCATATACTTACCATGGTTATGTGTAGAGAGTTAACTATGGTTTTGGTGAATGGTTAGGTTAAAGGAAATGAAGACAAAATGGTTACTTGGTCAAAGCTTCATGAAGCTTCAACAAGCTTCATGTTTTAAAGCAACCATTTTGTTTTTCTTTCTTCTATCTTTTAACCAAAAAGAAAAGATAAATAAATAAGTGAAATGAAACCCAAACCATTCACTAAACATGGTTTAAGTCTTTACACAAATCCAATTGGCATGTATCATCAAACATGATACAAACAAGTGTACAAAGCTATATCATATATACAATGTGCACATGCGAGTGAGAAAATCCATCTTAATGTGAACCAATACTAGTTAATGCTAAGTAATATATCAAATATATATAATTAAATATTAAATCATTGAATCAACACTTGATTTAATGATCCGGTCATATCGCATACAACCGACTAGTATCAAGTGTATCAATGTATCGAATCAACACTTGATTCGGTAACCCGGCTATATCACATATAACCTGCTGATGATACAAATCGCGAGAATAGAATCCAGTATCACATACTGGTATTATTCTCGGTCCCGCACATATCTCATATGCGCTCTTATTTCGTTTCGCTTGAGCCAGGAAACCTCTGTGTAGGACTCTAAAGACTCGTCAATACGGCGGCAGCAGATGATGATCATATCAAACACCCACAAGCCGCAAGCGGTCTGCTAAACGTAACGGCCACCCGGGTATTGAGCGATCAGAAGATCGACGAGCAAGCCCGCTCATACTCCTGTGAATCCAACCAGTAACACTTACCGTACAGTCCGGTCTCGTCGTCTGATATGTCGCATATCTCGCCTAGGGGTGGTAAACGTCAGACCCCAATAGCTCGATAAGTCGTGTCGATATGAGGTCTATAACAGTTCGAGAAACTACAGGTAACACTTACCAGTAAATCTCAGCAACCCTGGCCAGGGATTTCCGGTTATAGCCAATCGAACACAGCGCAACATCAACTCCCTATACCGGGAGAGACGAATCCCCTCCTATCGCTCATTGCCTCCATGTGATTCGGGATTGTACCCAAAAGCCACCATTTTGCACGCCCTCTTGGACGTGGTAAGGTGGAAATCAAAGCACAGTGGGAACCACACAAGACTCTATGACGATCTCGGGTCAACAGACTACTCTGTACCAGTGTCACCAGAGAACTGCCATCTGACGTAAGGTATAATACCATCTGGGAGTTCTTGGCGAGTCCGTCCAGTGTACCCAGTCTCCACTGAGCACCCGTATATCATCTCTGATGTCAAACACTAATGGATATGGGATCATCCAACGCCCATCTGTATGGGTCGAGAAGGTATACACTAGTCTACTCTGGTATATCGATGCCCCATCTCGATACACTCACGACTAGGGACCTTGAAGGATGTACTAATGGACTACCATGTCCCCACTAGTATGATCTGCATCATAGTCCAGGTAGTCAAGTACACATCCTAAGGGCTTTACCAACATGTTACAGAGAGACAATCAATATACACGTTAAGATAAAGAGTAACCAGATAGCATACTATCATGTCGAGCAAGAAAGTCCTCCCTATAAATGTCCAAGCATCCATTACAATATACATCCTATGTATAGTAATGGCCTCTAGGGCATACATATAACTAACAATCTCCCACTTGCACTAGGGCCATCTGATAGCAGTGGTTGTAGTATCTCATACTCAACCATCCCATAATAGTCTCTCTCTGAGAAAAGGCCTTTGTGAGTGGATCCGCCGTGTTGTCCTCTGAGTCTACTCTTCTAACCTTGATCCCTTGGAGATCAACCATCTCCATGATCAGGTGACACTGCCTTAGAATATGTCTGGATCACTGATGGGACCGGCGTTCCTTGGCATAAGCCACAACTCCATTGTCTCACAATGGTTGGAACGTAGTTCATCTCATGAACCAATATACACCAAAACATCCTCTTTGGTAGCATCTTAAGTAGCGATGTATCCTGCCTTTATCTTCTAGTTAGCCACGGTATCTTGCTTGAAACTCTTCCAACATACCGTCCCTTTACTGAGGGTAAAAACAATGCATGTGACTGACTTTCAGTCGTCCTTATCACTCTGGAACCCTTCCCCAGGATCAATTGATACCATCTCCCTACATCTAGTGAGAATCCTAACATCCAAATGCATCTATCTCATAGATGAGAATTCAGGATTAAGGAGGTATCACTTTGATCCTATTGGAGAATCCTTGTGATAAGCGGAGATTGACCGAGCGTAGCATAGGAAACTCCTTTCTTATCAATAGTATGACATCCACGTACTCTACGAGGATCACCACCATACTCCCTACTACCTTTTTGTTTATACAAGGTTCATCTACCATTTTGATGATGTCAAACTCTTTGACTAATCCATCAAAACAGATGTTCCAACTCCGCGATGTCTGCTTTATCCTATAAAGCATCTTGTACACGTTTCCGCTGCTCCCACTGTCTACGAAGCCCTCTGACTGTGTACTTACAGACTCTCTTTTCTGAAACATCATTTAATAAAAGTAGTCATGACACCCAACCGCCAGATATCGTAGTCATGGTATCAATCCGTTGCAAGTAGGATCTGAATGGACTTAAGCATAGCTCCTTAGAAAAGGTTTCATCATGATCCATACCTGGTTAATGATGCAAACCTTTAACAAGTCTAGCGTTGAAAGTCTCAACTTTTCCATGTACACCAAGTAATCTTCTCAAGATATACTTGCTCCTGATGGGGATTTAACCCTTCAGATAAAGAAACTAAAGTCCATACTTTGTTGGTGTATAAGGATTCCATCCCAGATCACTAAGCATCCAGCCATTCTTACAGAGTCCCACTCCTGATGGCCAGCTCGAAACTAGTTGGGTCATCATCTCATGATGCAATCCTCGCTCCGACCGTCATAGAGAAACCGAAATATCTTTTAGGTGGGTGAGGAACCCTACTAGATTGGCGGAGAGGCTGAGATTCGTCTGAATCTACTGAATCCTTTGGTTCTACCAAATCATCTGCTGTTGTTTGTATAGCTGGAACCTTTCCAGTTGTACATAACAGACCTTGCCTCGAGCTTGTCCGGATTATGCTTTTAGACATAGCCCGGACAACCCCAAATCTTAACCAACTTAAGATATGGGCTCTTCCCTTTCCATATCACATATGAAGTGGTAGGAAACTGATTTGATTTGAACCCTATTCAATAGGTATGCAGCTTTTCAAGTGCATAACTCCCAAAAATGAAATAGGTAACTCAGTAGTACTCATCATAGAGCACACTTTATCATATAGGGTGTGATTGCTCCGCCCCGATATACCATCGTGCTATGGTGTATACGGAGGAGTAATCCTGAGAGAGAATCTCATTCTCCTTTAGAATAGTCCAGGAATTCCGTGCTCAAGTATTCTCCTCCCTGATCACATCAAAGGACATAATACTTATACCCTTATTGGTTCCCTACTTCTAACTTATATTCTGTGAATATCTCAAAAGGTTCGGACTTGTGTTTCAACAGGAACATATGTCTGAATCTAAAGAGATTATCAGAGAATGTAATGAAGTACAAAGAACCGGTCTTGGCATGTGTAGACAGGGGACCTTTATACATCAACATGTATCATCCCAAGAGTTCACTAACTCTTTCTCTGTTTCCAATAAACAGAGCTGGTGTCATTATATCTTTGTGATATGACTGGCAAGTTTCACAAGATGTAAATTCAAACTGATTTAAATATGCATCTATAAGTAACTTCAGCTAGTCGGGTCGCATTGATATGACCTAGTCTACAATGCCTCAAGAAGGATTCGTTCATTTCTGAACTCTTCCTCTAGTGTGTGTTCCGTATACTAAGAACTGTAGTTTGATTTAGAACATCAATGCTTTTAGATAACGTGCCTGAACCGATCAACTTTTGATATAGGAAATGTTCAAAACATTATACGACAATACAAAATTATATCCTTTCTTTACTAATAAAGAGACTGATATGATTTTGTATATCAGGTTCGGTATCTAATAACATTCGTTTAGAATCAATGTATTGGTAATACAGGGTGACAGTGACCAACAGACTTGGCTGCAACACTTGCCCCGTTTTCTGCCTCATGAAACTTATCACCCGTTCTCAGTTTTTCTACCTTTTTGTAGCCCTATGTAACAGATTACATATCTGGGATCCTGATCCTGTATCAAATACCCAGGATGCGGAGGATACTGAGAAACAGTTCTTTGTAATGAACACACACGAAGATGATGCATCGGCATGCACTCTCTTCGTTTGGGCGGTACGGGAATTCTGGTAATCCCCAATTTCCTGCTCTGTCTTATAACAATTATAAGTTGGAGCGGGACCAACGTTCCCCAGCTCAGTATAACAAGTGGGTTCGGTTAATACTTCCATATTATTATCTTGATTAAGGCGTGATATGGTCGCTACCTAGAGAGAGAGAGAAGAAAACACTCAGCGTGCACTCTTGCAAGAATAGATTGGTTATTATTTTATCTAATCAGGATGGCTCCCACTGTTTTTATCAAATCTGCCTTCAAACCCTAAAAGGAAAGACTACCCGGGATTAATTACACACTACAAGTTCGCCAATCTTTCAGCCAGGCCAGTGTCGGTACTTTGAGGGAGGTCCCCCGTGCTTTCGCACGAACCTAATTACTGTAGACCACGTTTTCCCAGAGGCGTAACCCCGTTGACACCTTTCTAGACACCTACTTGATCGGCTAATTGTAATGTGTAAAACTCTCCCAGGAGTAACAATTACTCGCAGCGGGTATCGGGATCCAACTATCTCATAGAAGGTATGCAATCTCATTGCAAATTTCAACACTTGAAATTCCCGATAATATTTTGCCCCAAGCGATCTATGACCTTGACTGAGTCAACAAATCATAGACCACAAGTAAAGTTCAACCCGTCATTTCTCGATTGAATTAAACCCACCCGCACGACCCTTGACTGAGTCAACAAGGCCGCACAACTACCCTAATCCAATCGCATCATATGCTTTGCAGATAAGCACTAATCAGCTACCGCACACTACGCCTTGACTGAGTCAACAAACGCAGCACGAATACTAACTAGGACTTATCTGAAATGACGGAGGGCTACGACAGGTTTTTAAGAAAACCTTTTGCGTAATGAACTTTATATCGTTGTAGAATCAAATAATTTTAAAATGGAGTGTTTTTTAGGCTTTTCTAGTTTTGCTAAAGGGGTCACTCCCGGTGAAGGGATCGTCGGCCCTTTCCTCGTCGAATGAGGTGCGGGATATATCATATATATCGCTGTGCAAAGCAAAAAACTATAGAAGCAATCAAAAGACAAACCGAGGGGTGTAGCATCTGCCAGTTATTGCTAAAGGAGTCACTCCCTGTGAAGGGATCTCGGTCCTTTCCTCATCGAATAAGGTGCAGGATATATCATATATACCGCTGTGCAAAGCAAGAACTGTAGCTACCTGTTTTATTTTTGAAATTCGATTCTACAACATCTTAGGTTTCTTTTCTTTCATTAATCACATTAATGAAGTCCCATCATTTAAGTACCTAAACATCACAGATAAATACGACGTACACTTATGCCATCCGCATTCGCCTCGATGTCCCCTCGTGCACCGTTAGGTTAGGTAACTAACGGCAGAGCGGGGCAGGGCTAGCGCGGGTGTAAAACATAAGTAACGTCTATATAATATATCATATATACTATATACAGTATCTATCACAGAACATATCACATGATCACATCACAGATATTACAGCAGAAAAATATACTAGGACGTCCGTGTTTTCAATACGAGCCAGTATAAAACACGGATTCCACGGTCGCGATGAATAGCCAAACCCACACCCCTAGACCCCTACGAGAGCGGCAAGCAACCCTACCAATTCTAGAGTTAGGAGACCCGGACTCGACTCCTCGAGTTGGTCTCCCACTGGACTCCAGAACCCGGTTACTTGTGCTCCCCTCCTTGGGTCTATCCTAGTGCGGAAAAGTAAATAATATAAAGAGGGTGACATCTTCCGCAACCTGGAAGTGCCCCAATAAAAGAATATTACATACAAGTTTTTACATGAATGAAAATGAAAAACACTCATCTCACATAAAAACCCCCGGCTATTCAAACACGACGATCCAATATAACATATCCAGCAACACATAACATCACATGTCATCAACGTAAGTAAATATGCGCATCCCAATTGTCGTTGACATATATCAACGAAACCGGCGATATCACATATTACACTTACGGTCACAGAAAATAAAGTGTAAAACTACAACAGTTGGAATCCGCAACCTACATAGACATCGCATGCCTAATCAAATGAATTCCTTAGACATCGCATGCTTAACAATTATAAACCCCGCAGTTTAGTCTCATTATCGAAAACACTTTTCAATATCAAGTCGGGCAATTCAACAAGATTCCCGACATCCTGATCGAATACTCGTCGCAAACTTTAGTAGGCGGCCGCACCCCTGATACCGTCGACGAAGTGCACCAAGGCGGAACACCGCTAACGCGAGCACCCTTACGGATGCTTTCGGCGACGGGGTTCTCCTACAGTCACTTGGTTGGGGCTATGGAGTGAGGTTGTCTATTAAGTTTACCCGGCGAGTATCCGCGTACGCTACGTGATTGCGACGGACTTTTGATCACATCAAAATTCCGTGGCAACCGATCAAGTGAGACTAAATTGCTATGTTTATAACATTCATTCAGTTATCTCATATCTACTTGTGAATTCCAATTATTGTATCCCATTCCAGATAAATAGAAAATGTTAAACTTTCCGATCGAACAATCAAACACCCAAGTTTTCTCAAAACAGATCAACACATGAAATAAGCTTAAAAACATTCATTTCGTGCCTCAGTAGCAACGGTCCAGCCGTAGAAGGGTCAAGCCAACGCCTCACATGTGGCATGCCGTATTCCCCCAAACCCTAAGGTTCAAAGGGCAGTTCAAGACGGTCACATAATCGAGTTAAGGTTTGTTGTCTTCTAGAGGGTCCATCGCGTTACTTGCACTACTTAGAACGTCATTAAACTACGGAAAAATCCAACACTTGGAAATTTCCCGGCAGGGGAAAAATTGGGTATTTATATCCGGTCGAACCTTTTAACATATTCTAAATATCCGAAAAACACATAGACAAAGTTTGAAATTTCCGATCGAATCATCGAAGCTCCAAAACATCCCAGAAAACTCAACTCTTGAGTGCAAATTAAAAATTCCCAGGAAACTCAGCACCTGAAAACTTGAATTACTGTGCAAAAATTGAAGGCAGATCCCATCATTTGGCCACGGAACCGCCGCAGAAGCCATGCTTCTGCCGCGGTTCCGCCGCGCTTTAGACTCATCTTTAGGAAATTTTTGTACCGTAATTCTTATAATTCCCTGCTGAATTTTTTAATAATTTTTAATCTGGAAAAAACCCAGTTTTAGAAAAAAGTCCAGAGAGCATTTTGGAATTGGGGTTTCGGTTCGATCGGACTTCAAACTCCGTCTACGCATCGTCTAAGGCTCTAGCTAGGCTCTGATACCACTGTAGGGTTCCTAGGCACACTAATGAGGTCTCACAAGGCATCAACCATGCCAATTTCAAATTTTACAAGTGCCGAGAAACCCTAATACGGATCGTTAACTAGATTTTAGGCGAAAACGATAACTAGTTAACAACTTAACTAAGAGTAAACGGAAAATACAACCTTTGTAAATCCGGTCCTCCACCTCCATAGCTCCTTGATGAAGTCCCCTCGCTGCGATCATCGGATCCCGGGCTCTAGCGTCGGCTTCATCGGAGAAATGGGCGGGCTAGGTCATCGACTTCGATGCCGAAGATGATCTACGTCGAGGCAACACAAGATCAAGCTCCAACTTCACCAAGCCATGAAACTTGTGAAGAAAACACCCTATACTACATGGCAAGTGGTAGAGGGTGAAGAAATAGGAACTGGGTTCACTTTAGAATTGGATTTCTCACTCTTTTTCTCAAGTTGTCATTGATGGAGGCAAGCTTTTCTTCTTGTTGATGATGAAGAAGAAGAAGAAGATAATATCATGAGTATTTCTTAAAATAGAAAATAATATATGATACTTATCATATACTTACCATGGTTATGTGTAGAGAGTTAACTAAGGTTTTGGTGAATGGTTAGGTTAAAGGAAATGAAGACAAAATGGTCACTTGGCCAAAGCTTCATGAAGCTTCAACAAGCTTCATGTTTTAAAGCAACCATTTTGTTTTTCTTTCTTTTATCTTTTAACCAAAAAGAAAAGATAAATAAATAAGTGAAATGAAACCCTAACCATTTACTAAACATGGTTTAAGTCTTTACACAAATCCAATTGGCATGTATCATCAAACATGATACAAACAAGTGTACAAAGCTATATCATATATACAATGTGCACATGCGAGTGAGAAAATCCATCTTAATGTGAACCAATACTAGTTAATGCCAAGTAATATATCAAATATATATAATTAAACATTAAATCATTGAATCAACACTTGATTTAATGATCCGGTCATATCGTATACAACCGACTAGTATCAAGTGTATCAATGTATCGAATCAACACTTGATTTGGTAACCCGGCTATATCACATATAACCTGCCGATGATACAAATCGCGAGAATAAAATCCAGTATCACATACTGGTATTATTCTCGGTCCCGCACATATCTCATATGCGCTCCTATTTCGTTTCGCTTGAGCCAGGAAACCTCTGTGTATGACTCTAAAGACTCGTCAATTCGCCGGCAGCAGATGATGATCATATCAAACACCCACAAGCCGCAAGCGGTCTGCTAAACGTAACGACCACCAGGGTATTGAGCGATCAGAAGATCGATGAGCAATCCCGCTCATACTCCTGTGAATCCAACCAGTAACACTTACCGTACAGTCCGGTCTCGTCGTCTGATATGTCGCATATCTCGCCTAGGGGTGGTAAACGTCAGACCCCAATAGCTCGATAAGTCGTGTCGATATGAGATCTATAATAGTTCGAAAAACTAAAGGTAACACTTACCAGTAAATCTCAGCAACCCTGGCCAGGGATTTCCGGTTATAGCCAATCGAACACAGCGCAACATCAACTCCCTATACAGGGAGAGACGAATCCCCTCCTATCGCTCATTGCCTCCATGTGATTCGGGACTGTACCCAAAAGCCACCGTTTTGCACGCCCTCTTGGACGTGGTAAGGTGGAAATCAAAGCACAGTGGGAACCACACAAGTCTCTATGACGATCTCGGGTCAACAGACTACTCTGTACCAGTGTCACCAGAGAACTGCCATCTGACGTAAGGTATAATACCATCTGGGAGTTCTCGGCGAGTCCGTCCAGTGTACCCAGTCTCCACTGAGCACCCGTATATCATCTCTGATGTCAAACACCAATGGATATGGGATCATCCATCGCCCATCTGTATGGGTCGAGAAGGTATTCGCTAGTCTACTCTGGTATATCGATGCCTCATCTCGATACACCCATGACTAGGGACCTTGAAGGATGTATTTATAGACTACCATGTCCCTACTAGTATGATCTGCATCATAGTCCAGGTAGTCAAGTACACATCCTAAGGGCTTTACCAACATGTAACAGAGAGACAATCAGTATACACGTTAAGGTAAAGAGTAACCAGATAGCATACTATCATGTCGAGCAAGAAAGTCCTCCCTATAAATGTCCAAGCATCCACTACAATATATATCCTATTTATAGTAATGGCCTCTAGGGCATACATATAACTAACATAAGGAGGTTGCGGATTCCAACTGTTGTAGTTTTACACTTTCTTTTCTGCGACCGTAAGTGTAATATGTGATATCGCCGGTTTCGCTGCTATATGTCAACGACAATTGGGATGGGCATATTTACTTACGTTGATGACATGTGATGTAATGTGTTGCTGGATATGTTATATTGGATCGTTGTCTTTGAATAGCCGGGGGGTTTTTATGTGAGATGAGTGTTTTTCATTTTCATTCATGTAAAAACTTGTATGTAATATTCTTTTATTGGGGCACTTCCAGGTTGCAGAAGATGTCACCATTGTATATTATTTACTTTTCCGCACTAGGATAGACCCAAGGAGGAGGGCACAAGTAACCGGGTTCTGGAGTCCGGTGGGAGACCAACTCGAGGAGTCGAGTCCGGGTCTCCTAACTCTAGAATTGGTAGGGTTGCTTGCCGCTCTCGTAGGGGTCTAGGGGTGTGGGTTTGGCTATTCATCGCGACCGTGGAATCTGTGTTTTATACTGGCTCGTATTGAAAACACGGACGTCCTAGTATATCCAATGTTTCATATGATTCTTCTGCTGTGATATCTGTGATGTGATCATTTGATATGTTGTGATAGATACTGTATATAGTATATATGATATATTATATAGACGTTACATATGTTTTACACCCGCGCTAGCCCTGCCCCGCTCTGCCGTTAGTTACCTAACCTAACGGTGCACGAGGGGACATCGAGGCGAATGCGGATTGCATAAGTGTACGTCGTATTTATCTATGATGTTTAGGTAACTTAAATGATGGGACTTCATTAATGAGATTAATGAAATAAAAGAAACCTAATGATGTTGTGGAATCGAATTTTCAAAAAAAAATGTAGCTACAGTTTTTGCTTTGCATCGCGGTGTTACTTGTAGAACATCCTGCACCTTATTCGATAAGGAAAGGGCCGAGATCCCTTCACCGGGAGTGACCCCTTTAGCAATGACTGGCAAATGCTACACCTCTCGGTTTGTCTTTTGATTGCTCCTATAGTTCTTGCTTTGCACAGCGGTATATATGATATATCCTGCACCTTATTCGATGAGGAAAGGGCTGACGATCCCTTCACCGGGAGTGACCCCTTTAGCAAAACTAGAAAAGCCTAAAAAACACTCCATTTTAAATTCATTACGCAATAGGTTTTCAGAAAAACCTGTCGTAGCCCTCCGTCATTTCAGATAAGAACTGTTTAGTATTCGTGCTGCGTTTGTTGGCCTTTGTCAAGGCGTAGTGTGCGGTAGCTGAATAGTACTTATCTGCTTATGTATATGATGCAGATTGGATTAGGGTAGTCGTACGACCTTGTTGGCCTTTGTCAAGGGCCGTGCGGGTAGGTTTAATTCAATCAAGAAATGACGGGTTGAACTTGACTAGCAGCCTATGGTTTGTTGGCCTTTGTCAAGGTCATAGGACGCTAGGGGCAAAATATTATCGGGAATTTCATGTATTGAAATTTGCAATGAGATTGCATACCTTCTATGAGATAGTTGGATCCCGATACCCGCTGCGAGTAAGAGTTACTCCTGGGAGAGCTTTACACATTACAATTAGCCGATCAAGTAGGTGTCTAGAAAGGTATTAACGGGGTTACGCCTATGGGAAAACGACGTTTACTTTAATTAGGTCCATGCGAAAGCACGGGGAACCTCCCTCAAAGTATCGACACTGGCCTGGCTGAAAGATTAGCGAACTTGTAGCGTGTAATTAATCCCGGCTAGTCTTTCCTTTTAGGGTTTGAAGGATGATTTGATAAAAACAGTGGGAGCCATCCTGATTAGATAAAATAATAACCAATCTGATCTTGTAAGAGCAAACGCTGAGTGTTTTCTTCTCTCTCTCTACAGGTAGCGACCATATCACGCCTTAATCAAGATAATAAAACAGATATATTGACCGAACCCGCTTGTTATACTGAGCTGAGGAACGTTGGTCCCGCTCCAAATTATAATTGTTATAAGACGGTGCAGGAAATTGGGGAATACCAGATTTCCCGTGCCGCCCAAACGAAGAAAGTGCATGTTGATGCATCATCTTCGGGTGTGTTCGTTACATAGAAATGTTTCTCAGTATCCTTTACGTCCTGAGTATGTGATACCGGATCAGGATCCCGCATATGTAATCTGTTACATGGGCTACAGATAGGTAAAGAACTGAGAACGGGTGATAAGTTTCTTACGACAGAAAAACGGTACAAGTGTTGCAGCCAAGTCTGTTGGTCACTGTCACCCTGTATTACCAGTATATTGATTCTGAACGAATGTTATTAGATACCGAACCTGATATACAAAATCATATCAGTCTCTTTATTAGTAAAGAAATGATAAAATTTTGTATTGTTGGATAATGTTTTGAACATTTCCTATATCAAAAGTTGATCGGTTCAGGCACGTTATTTAAAAGCATTGATGTTCTAAATCAAACTACAGTTCTTAGTATACGGAACACACACAAGAGGAATAGTTCAGAAAAGAACGGATCCTTCTTGAGGTATTGTAGACTAGGTCATATCAATGTGACCCGACTAGCTAAGTTGCACATAGATGCATATTTAAATTAGTTTGAATTTATATCTTGTGAAACTTGCCAGTCATGTCACAAAGATTAGATGACCATAGCTCTGTTTATTGGAAACAGAGAAAGAGTTAGTAAACTCTTGGGACTGATACATGATGATATATGTAAGGTCCCCTGTCTACACATGCCAGGACCGGTTCTTTATATTTCATTACATTCTCTGATAATCTCTCAAGATTCAGACATATGTTCCTGTTGAAATACAAGTCCGAAATTTTTGAGATATTCACAGAATATAAGTTAGAAGTAGAGAACCAAATTACGGGTATAAGTATTATGTCCTATGATAAGATCAGGGATGAGAATACTTGTGCATGGAATTCTTGGACTATTCTAAAGGAGAATGAGACTCTTTCTCAGTGTTACTCCTCCGTATACACCACAGCACAACGGTGTATCGGGGCGGAGCAATCACACCATATTGGATATGGTGTGCTCTATAATGAGTATTACTGAGTTACCTATTTCCATTTGGGGTTGTGCACTTGAGAAGTTGCATACCTATTGAATTGGGTTCGAATCAAATCTGTGCCTACCACTCCATATGAGATATGGTATGGGAAGAACCCATCTCTTAAGTAAGTTAAGATTTGGGATTGTCCGGCCTATGTCAAAGGCAAAATCTGGACAAGATCGAGGCAAGGTCAGTTCTGTAGAACTGGAAGTAGTTCCAGCTATACGAACTGCAGCTGATGATTTGACAGAACCAAAGGATTCAATAGTCCCCGACGAACCTCAGCCTCTCCGCCGATCTGGTAGGGTTCCTCATCCGCCTGAGAGATACTTTGGTTTCTCGATGATAGTGGGAGTGAGGAATGCATCATAAGATGATGACCCAACTTGTTTCAAGCAGGCCATCGAGAGTAGGGACTCTGTAAAAATGGCTGGATGCTTAGCGATCTGAGATAGAATCCATGTACACCAACAAAGTATGGACTTTGGTTGCTTTATCTGAAGGGTTAAATCCCTATCAGGAGAAAGTATATCTTGAGAAGATTACTTGGTGCACATGGAAAAGTTGAGACTTTCAAAGCTAGTCTTGTTAAAGGTTTGCATCATTGACCAGGTATGGATTATGATGAAACCCTTTCTAAGGAGCTATGCTTAAGTCCATCCAGATCCTACTTTCCACGGCTACATACCATGACTACGATATCTGGTGGTTAGGTATCATGACTGCTTTTCTAAATGATGTTTTAGAAGAGAGCGTCTATAAGTACACAGCCAGAGGGCTTCATAGAAAGTGGGAGCAACGGAAACGTGAGCAAGATGTTTTATGTGATAAAGCAGGCATCGCGGAGTTGGAACATCTATTTTGATGTAGTAATCAAAGAGTTTGACTTCATCAAAATGGTAGATGAACCTTGTATATACAAAAAGGTAGTAGGGAGTATGGTGGTGATCCTCGTAGAATACGTGGATGACATACTCTTGATAGGGAAGGAGTTTCCTATGCTACGCTCGGACAATCTCCGCTTATCACAAGGATTCTTCATAAAGGATCAAAGTGATACCTCCTAAATCCTGAGTTTTGATCTATGAGATAGAAGTAGTTGGATGCTAGGATTCTCACTAGTTGTAGTGAGATGGTATCAATCAATCCTGAGGAGAATCACTGAAAAGGTTCCAGAGTGATAAGGACGATTGAATGTCGGTCACAGGCATTGTCTTTACCCACAGTGGAGGGACGGTATGTTGGAAGAGTTCCAAGCTAGATACCACGACATACTAGACGATTGAAGGCAAGATACATCGTTACCAAAGATGTTGCCAAAGAGGAAGTCTGGATGTATAATAGTTCATGAGATGAACTTCGTTCCTACCATTGTAAGACAATGGAGTTGTGGCTTATCCCTAGGAACGCATGTCCCATCAGTGATCCAGACATATTCTGAGGCTGCATCAGCTGATCATAGAGATAGTAGATCTCCAGGGTGATCGAGGTTAGGAGAGTAGACTCAGAGGACAACATGGTGGATCCACTCATAAAGGCCTTTTCCCAGAGATAGATTTTTATGGGATGGTTGAGTATGAGATACTGCAACCACTGCTTCAGATGGCCCTAGTGCAAGTAGGAGATTGTTAGTTATGTGTATGCCCTAGAGGCCATTACTGTACATAGGATGTATATTGTAGTGGATGCTGGGACATATATAGGGAGGACTTTCTTGCTCGACATGATAGTATGCTATCTAGTTGCTCTTTATCTTAACGTGTACACTGATTGTCTCTCTGTTACATGTTGGTAAAGCCCTTAGGATGTGTACTTGACTACCTGGACTATGATGCAGATCATACTAGTGGGGACATGGTAGTCCATAAGTACATCCTTCAAGGTCCCTAGTCGTGGGTGTATCGAGACGGGGCATCGATATACCAGAGTAGACTAGCGTATACCTTCTCGACCCATACAGATAGGCGATGGATGATCCTATATCCAATGGTGTTCGACATCAGAGATGATATACGGGTGCTCAGTGGAGACTGAGTACACTGGACGGACTCGACGAGAACTCCCAGATGGTATTATACCTCACGTCAGATGGCAGTTCTCTGGTGACACCGGTACAGGTTAGTCTGTAGACCCGAGATCATCATAGAGTCTTGTGTGATTCCCACTGTGCTTTAATTTCCACCTTACCACATCCAAGAGGGCGTGCAAAACGGTGGTTTTTGGGTATAGTCCCGAATCACATGGAGGCAATGAGCGATAGGAGGGGTTTCGTCTCTCCCGGTATAGGGAGTTGATGTTGCGCTGTGCTCGATTGGCTATAACAGGAAGTCCTTGGCCAAGGCTATTTTAGGGATTTACTGGTAAGTGTTACCAGTAGTTTCTCGACCCGTTATGATCCTCATATCGACACGACTTATCGAGTTATTGGGGTCTGACGTTTACCACCCCTAGACGAGATATGTGACATATCAGATAAAGAGACCAGACTGTTCGGAAGTGTTACTGATTGGATTCATAGGAGTGTGAGCAGGCTTGCTTGTGGATCTTCTGATCGCTCAATAACCGGGTGGCCGTTACGTTTAGCCGACCGCTTGCGGCTTGTGGGTGTTTGATATGATCATCACCTACTGCCGGCGCATTGACGAGTCTTTAGAGTCCTACACAGGGGTTTCCTGGCTCAAGCGAAACGAAATAGGAGCGCATATGAGATATGTGCGGGACCGAGAATAATACCAGTATGTGATATTGTATTCTATTCTCGCGATTTGTGACATTGCCCGGTTTTATGCGATATAGCCGGGTTATCGGATTAAGTGTTGATTCGATAAGTTGTTACTATTGATATTAGTCAGTTATATGCAATATGACCGGATCGTTAAATCAAGTGTTGATTTAATGATTTAATGTATAATTATATATTTGATATATTACATTACATTAACTAGTATTGGTTCCCTTAAGATTGATTTTCTCACTAGTTTTTGCACATTGTTTATATGTGATATATGCAAGTGTACATGTTCATATCATGCTTGATGATACAAACAAGTTGTGTGTATGAGACTTGAACCAAATCAAGGTTAAATTAGGGTTTACTATTTTTCCTAACAAATAACAAAAGAGTAAGACTTTGGTCAAAGTTATCAAGCTTCATGAAGCTTGATAAACATTGACAAAGTCAACTCTTTTGTCATTTGTTCAAGATATTAGTTAACCCAACCCTTAACCTAATGCTTTGGTTAATTCTCTACATGAGTTAAGCATGAGGGCTTAACTCAACCATGGTTCCATAATTAAAAGGATAAGTTTCATATTATTCTTTTAATTCTTTTCTTCTTCTTCTTCTTCATCAAGCTCCACAAAAGCTTGCTACCTCCAATGGTGCCATGAGAAAAAGAGTGAGAAATCCAATTCTAAAGTGAACCCACTTCCTATTTCTTCATCCTCTACCACTTTCCATGTTGTATAGGGTGTTCTCTTCACAAAGTTTTTGACCAAGTGAAGGAATAGCTTGAGTTTGAGTCTCCCCGACGTAGATCATCTTCGGCCTCGAAGTCAACGACCTAGCCCGCTCATTTCTCTGACGAAACCAACGCCAGAGTCTGGGATCCCGATGATCGCAGCGATAAGACGTCAACACGGAGCTATTGAAGTGAAGCACCGGATCTACAAAGGTTGTAATCCCTTTCGCTTGTAGAAAAGTAGTTTACTAGCTTTTCGTTTTGCCTAATCTCTAGTTAACGATCTTGCATAGAGTTGTTAGGAACATAAAAATTTGAATTTGGCATGGTAGATGCCTTGTGGAACCTCTTGAGTGTGCCTAGTAACCGTACAATTCCCACTGTGATTTGATTTCCACTTTACCACGTCCAAGAGGGCATGCAAAACGGTGGCTTTTGGGTGCAGTCCCGAATCACATGGAGGCAATGAGCGATAGGAGGGGATTCGTCTCTCCCGGTATAGGGAGTTGATGTTGTGCTGTGTTTGATTGGCTATAACTGGAAGTCCCTGGCTAGGGCTGATATTGAGATTTACTGGTAAGTGTTACCAGTAGTTTCTCGACCCGTTATGAGCCTCGCATCGACACGACTTATCGGTTACTAGGGTCTGACGTATACAACCCCTAGACTTGATATGCGACATATCAGACGAAGAGACCGGACTGAACGGGATTGTTACTGATTGGATTCACAGGAGAATGTACTGGCTTGTTTGTTGATCTTATGATCGCTCAATACCAGGGTGGCTATTACGTTTAGCTGACCGCTTGCAGTTTGTGGGTGTTTGATATGATCATCACCTGCTACCGGTGTATTGACGATTCTTTAGAGTCCTACACAGAGGTTTCTTGACTCAGGCAAAATGGAGTAGGGGCACATATGTGATATGTGCAGGACCGAGGATAATGCGATATGAGATACCGTATTATATTCTCGCGATATTTAGATATGAGCCGGGTCATCGGATCAAGTGTTGATTCGATGAATCGGTACATGATATATTGGTCAGTTATATTCGATATAGTTGGATTGTCGGATCAAGTGTTGATTCGATAATTTAATGTATAATAATATATATGATATATTGCATTATATTATCTAATATTGGCTCGCTTTATTATTTCATTTTCTCACCGGATAATACATTGATATATATGCGATATATGTTAATTGTATTATTTTCTTTTGTTACAAATATATAATATATATGTGATATATATTATTGTAACATAATATGATTACTAATGCAACATGTTTAGTGGAGATTAAACAAGGTTAGGGTTTGAATTGGGTTAGTTCTTTCATGAACCTTCTAGAAGGTTTTTGTTTTGTCATGAGTTAAGATATTATGGTTGATATTTTCTAGTGACTCGTTCTTAACCCAACCCAAACCCTTAGCCTTAGTTAATTCTCTACATGGGTTAGCCTTGTCATAGTTGTCCATGGTTACATTATTAATCATATATCATTTCATTATTCATCACAAAAGGAATTAATTCATTATTCTTCTTCAACCTTGAGCTTTGAGAAAGCTTACTAGGTTTTCATTTTATGATGATTAAGAGTGAGAATTTGATAAGAAAAGAGAGCACAAATACTACTCCATCATCTTCATCTAATCTAGCCAATTAGATTAGGGTGTTCACCTCATTAGAGAGAGATAGCTTGAATTATAGAAACTTCGAGGTAGATCATCGGAGAAAAGGAAGACTACAAGCTAGCATGGATCGTTCGAGTTGTGGAGCCTCTCTTGAGTCCGGAAGATCGTGAATCGCGGTGAAGGGACGTCTACTCGGAGCGTATGAAGCGAAGGAGCGGACTACAAAGGTTGTAATCCCTCACTTTTAGTTGTAAAGATATTTACTTGCATGTGTAACCCTAATTATCTAGCAAAGATCCCGTCTTTGGGTTGTTCGGCACGTCTAAATTTTTATTCGGGCATGGTTGATGCCTTATTAACCCTTGTAAGAGTGCCTAGGAACCCTACAATTAGAGCATCTTGATACTTTGGCCGGTTTGCTTTTCCGCTTCATTCTTATAGTCCTGGAATTTCCCAAAGGCCTCGGATTTATGCTTCATCAAGAATACATGTCCATACTTTGAAAAATCATCGGTAAATGTAATGATGTAGGAATAGCCACATCTTCCATGTGTAGACATTGGCCTACACACGTCGTTGCGTATGAGTCTCAGGAGCTCAATGACTTTTTCTTCGTGTCTAGTGAATGGAGTTTTGGTCATCTTTCCTCTAATACAAGATTGACAAGTTACATATGATTGATATTCAAACGGATCTAAATATCTATCTTTATGTAACTTAGTTAATCGTGTTTGATATGACTAAGTCTACAATGCCATAAGAAAGCTTGATTTGATTCTGGAGCCTTTCATTTTAGCGTGTTTTGGACGTTGAAAACTTGATGTTGATTGAGAACGTATATTCTATTATTCAGTGTACCCGACCCAATCATTTCATGATTTAGGTGAATGTTTATGACATTGCTTTCAAGTGCAAAATTATATCCTTCATTAGATAACAAAGATACAGATATAATACTACACATTATACTGGGTACACAAAAATAGTTATGTAACAATAAAATATGTCCACTCGTCAATCCAAGGTGATATTCTCCTATTGCAACAGCATACACACAGATTCTGTTACCAACCCTTAGGGTCATATCAGCTTTCCTCAAAACTCCACGGCTTCTGAGCGCCTGCAAAGAATTATAGATGTGGGATCCTGATCCAGTATCCAATACCCAGTAAGCAGAGTTAATAGAGAAACTATTTTCAATCACGAACACACCTAAAGTCGAAGCGACAACTTTCTTCGTGTCCTGATTCTTGGCTTTTAAAGCCCGACAATCTTTCTTCCAATGTCCTTTCTTATGACAGTAGAAGCACTCTTCTTTTATGGCTTCTCCCCCAATCTTTTTCTTTCCCTTGCCCTGCACCTTTTGCACACCTCATCTCGGTTTGGTAGGGCCTTCTTCTTCTTCCCCTTGGCTTTAGCCTTAAATTTAACAGAAGAAGATTCCCCAATAAACATAGTGGGTGTTTCATTGGATTTCTTGAAGGTGCCCTCTGCCACCCTCAGCATATTGAGGAGCTCAGGAAGTGAAGCTTCCAGATTTTGCATATTGAAATTCAATATGAATTGGGCATAGGTGGATGGTAGGGACTATAGAATTAAGTCGATATACAACTCATTTTCCAACGTATTTCCCAGGTCCACGAGCTCTTCAATGAAAGTAATCATCTTCAGGACGTGGTCCCTAACAGATGATCCGACAGCCAACCTCGCTTGAAACAGTTTCTTCGAGGTCTTGTATCTCGTGATACAAGAATGCTCTCCCTATAAATATTAGGTATGGAGGAATATGGGCAAGGTCCATCTTCTCGTGTTGCCTCTGATGTTCGTTATCCATGGAGGCCAGCACGAGGCACTTGGCTTTCGCGTAATCCAGATCCCAAGTCTTACAGACCTCAATGTCTGCAACCGAGGATGTCGGACCTGGAACATGAGGGCTTTAGCCGTGAGGACGTATGTAACCTTATCATAAGTAAGGGCCATTTGGACGTTCCTCAGCTAGTCTTTATAGTTTGGCCCAGTCAGTTTGTTTTTATCCAGTATAAGCTTAAGTCCCATCATAGCCACTGTAATTAAGAGAGAGAGAAAAGAAACACTCGGCATATTCTCTTGCAAGTTTAGATTGGTTATTAGTTTATCTAAACAGGATGGCTCCCACTATTTCCTCGAATTCTCCTTCAAACCCTAAAAGAAGAATTAGTCAGGATTAATCGTACCCTATAAGTTCGCTTATCTTTCGGCTAGGCCAGTATTGGTACTTCGGAGGGAGCCCCCCGTGCTTTCGCACGAACCTAATTAAATAATCTCGTTTTTCAGAGGCATAGCCCCGTTAACACCTTTCTAGACACCTACTTGATTAGCTAATTCCAAAGTGAAAAATTCTCCCGAAGAGTAGCGGATACTCATAGTAGGATCAGGACCCAACTATCATTGTGTGATAATTTTGAAGGAAGCCTACCAAAACTACCACACTCTAGATGGTATGCAACACTAGCAAATTTCCTGTATGTTTGAAACTTCTGATGTGATTTTTGCCCCGAGTGCTTATAACCTTGACGAAGGTCAAAACATTATAAGTCGCAAGTCAAGTTCAACCCGTCATTATCCAGATTAATCAAGAGCCATTCGTACAAGCCCTTGACGAAGGCCAAAACAACCATATGCATGTCCTAGATTAATGCATCTATCTATGCTATAGATAAGCACCCACTAGCTACCAAACACTATGAAAGTGTACGCTAGCACCGCGACGGGGTTTAAACGGGCATCACACATGTAATTTTAAAAATTTCGGGTGCTAACGAACACTAACCAAGATCTTAACTAGAATATTAAGGTTTTACAATGTGATGATATGAAAACTAAGAGAAGGGAAGGAGGCTACAACCTTTGTAGACCATGTCCTTCTCTTCAAATGCTCTGGGTAGTAGTCCATGCGACTCCACTAGGCTCTACATAAAGAATGAACAAGATTCCTCCGATGATCTTCGTGCCGAAGATGATCTACCCGATGTCCGCCAATCCAAGCGACCTCTTCACTAAACTCTTTAGTGAAGGAAACACACTACACTAGAGTGCTAATGAAGTGTAGGATGGTGAAGTATGGGTTTTATTTGCTCACTAGGGTTTCAAGCTCTATGGTTCACATCACATGTGGGGGTTTAGAGCTTGAAGTATGAGGTGAAGAAAATGGAGAATGCTAGAACTCATCTTATGAGCTCAAGAAGGAGCTAAAGAAAAATAACTTAAGTCAAGAATGAATTGTAGAATGGCAATCCCTTTGACCTCACTTGTTCAAGCATGGAATAAATTGCAATAAGAAATTGCAACCATGCTTGAATAGTGAGTCAAGAGCAATAAACAAATGATAAAGCCCATGCTTGCCCATTCCATAAATATCTCCATATATTACACCTCATTTTCTATTTTCTAAAAATAGAAAATCCATGCCATGCTTCATATAATATATATATATATATATATATCTTAATATATATAATGAAGAATAATTAGTGAGCTAATAATATTAGTTAATATATAATTATATAAAATATAATATATATCAAATTATTAAATCAACACTTGATTTAATAATCGGTTATATCACATATAACGGACTAATATCATTTATCTGTATATCACATTATTAAATCAACACTTGATTCGATAATATGGTTATATCACATATAACCTAACCGATAACAAATAACTGCCAGATTACAATACAGTATCACATACTCGTATTTAATCAGGCCCACGCACATATCATCATGTGTGCCCTACTTCGTTTCGCTTGAACCAGAAAACTTCTGTGTGGGACTCTAAACACTCGTCAATACGCCAACAGTAAGTGATGATCACATCAGTCACCCACAAGCCGTCAGCGGTACTAGCTGGACGTAATGGCTACCCAGGTATTGAGCGATTAGAAGATCAACAAGCAAGCTTGTCCAAACTCCCATGAAGCCTATAGGTAACACTTACCGTACAGTCCGGTCTCTTCGTTTGATATGTCGCATATCGAGTCTAGGGATGGTATCGTTAGACCCCAGTAACTTGATAAGTCATGCCGATGTATGGCTCATAACGGTATGAGAAACTACCGATAACACTTACCAGTAAATCTCATCAACAACCCTGGCCAGGGACTTACTGTTATAGCCAATCGAGCATAGCGCAACATCAACCCCCAATACTGGGAGAGACGAAACCCCTCCTATCGCTCATTGCTTCCTTGTGACTCGAGACTGTACCCAAAATCCACCTGTTTGCACGACTATTTTGAGCTGTGGTAGGGAGGAAATCGAAGCATAGTAGGAGCCACACAAGACACAATGAAGATCTCGGGTGTACAGACTAACCTGTACTAGTGTCACTAGAGAACTGCTATCTAACAATAAGTATAATACCAACTAGGAGTTCTCGGCATGTCCCGTTCGGTGTACCCATTCCCTAATGAGCCCATGTGTACAATCTTTGATGTCAAACACCAATGGATATGGGATCAACCATCGCCCCCATACAGGGTCAAGAAACGTACACACTAGTCTACTATGGTGTATCGATGCCCTGTCTCGATATACCCTTGACTAGGAACAATTGAAGGATGTGCTTGTGGACTACCCAGGTCCTAGTAGTATGATCTGCATCATAGTCCTGGTAGTCAAGTCAACATCTTAAGGGCTTTATCAACATGTATATGAGAGACGGTATAATAATACCAGTGAACATGTTAAGATAAAGTAAACCAGATAGTATACTATCATGTCGAGCAAGAAAGTCCTCCATATATATGTCCAAGCATCCACTATATCATACAATAATGGCCTCTGGGGCATACATATCACTAACAATCTCCCACTTGCACTTAGGCCAGTTGTTATAGTATCTCTTACCCAACATCCCAAAAAGTCTTTCAATTAGCATCTAAGGGAGGGCCTTGGTGAGTGGATCCGCTGTGCTATCCTCAATGTCAACTCTCCTGACCTCGATCTTCTGGAGATCTATTATCTCCCTGATCATGTAATACCGCCTAAGAATATGTCTGGATCGCTTATGGGACCGGGGTTTCTAGGCCAAAGCCACAGCTCTATTGTTATAACAATACATAGGTATTGGATGCTCAATAGTAGAAACCAAACCAAGTTCATCTTATGAACTTCTTTATCCAGACAGACTCTATGGCAGCATCGTTGGTAGCGATGTATTCAGCCTCCATCAACGAGTCTACTACGGTATATAGCTTGGAACTCTTCCAACATACCGTCCCTCCACTGAGGGTGAAGACAAAACCCAAAACCAACTAACTGTCGTCCTTATCACTCTGGAAGCTCGAATCGGTAAAGGACTCCTACTTAGAGTTCATCGTTACCATACACCAAGAATATCTCTTTAGTCCTTCTCAAGTACTTAAGAATGTTCTTCACAACTATCCAGTATTTCTCCCCTAGATCTGATTGATACCTACTCACTATACCTAGTGAGTATGCTACATCCGGTTTGGTACACAACATCACATACATGATTGACCTGACTGCCGAAACATAGGGTATCTCTTGCATGCGAGCCCTCTCCAAATCATTCTTGGGAGACATCTCTTTGAAGAGAGTGATTCCTGAACAAGCGGGTACATTATTATGCTTAGAATCTTCCATACTAAACCTCTTTAGTATGGTGTCAATGTATCTGGATTGGGACAATCCCAACACCCATCTAGATCTATCTTTATAGATCTTAATCCCTAGGATGTAGGAGGCATCAGCTAGATCTTTCATGGAGAACTTGTGTGATAAGAAGAGCTTGACTGAGTGTAGCATAGAAACATCGTTTCCTATCAAGAGTATGTCATCCACGTACAATACGAGGAAGACAACATTAGTCTCTACTATCTTCTTATATATACATGGTTCATTTACGTTTTTGATGAAGTTTTGACAGCTTTATTAAAACAGATGTTCCATCTTCGCGATGCCTGCTTTAATTCGTAAATTGATTTAAGCAGCTTGCACACGCTTCCGCTGCTCCCACTGTCTACGAAGCCCTTTGGCTATGTCATGTACACGCTCTTTTCTAAATCACCATTTAGAAAAGCAGTCTTGACGTGCAATCTGCCAGATTTCATAGTTATGGTATGCAGCAACGGCAAGTAGGATCCTGATGGACTTAAGCATAGCCACTGGAGAAAAGGTTTCATCATAATCGACACCTGGTCATTGACGAAAACCTTTTGCTACAAGTATATCTTTGAAAGTCTCAACTTTTCCATCTACACCAATTATTTTCTCAAGATCCACTTGCTCCCGATAGGTTTTATCCCTTCAGGAGAAACTTTCAAATTCCATATATCGGTTTCCATTATAATTTGCGGTGGTGCTATACGCCATCCACCCGACTTCCCCCGTAGATATAAATCTACTCAGCTGCGGAACTCCTTATTCAGCCGTAGTCGATGTGCTTTGTCATCTCGGAATCCATGCGAAGGTACCTACAAATCAACATATATCGCCACATTATGAAAACCAAATACGGAAAACCGATACGGCACACGATGCGCTCATAGGTTAGAACCTATGGCCTACGCATGCAAAGACGACCAAACAACCCTCGTCGTTGATGTACAAACATCAAACGACCAAATCTCATAACTAATATCAAAACCATGAATTCCAAAATACGAAAAGCATAACCCAAAACCATCCCAATATGCTCCCAGATTTTGGATCTGGGATAAAAAGAAAAATACAATAGCTATGTTTTAAGGTATGTGAGCTACAGGCAAAACCCCATCACAATTCCCTAAATTTTGGCCGGCCTATTGGCTACAGTAACTGCCCCCGCCGGCCTTGCATTGGAGTTTGGGCCTTGTCTTCTCGTGGTGGTCTCCTATTGATCTAACTAGGTTAATGTATATTTTTGATTTTTTTATAAAGGTCCAGGGTTACTCCAAATTCCCTGTAGACCTCCAAGAATGTCACAAAACCGACACAGAAAGTTTCTAAATTCGTATTTTGGTTTGGATTCTATGGCCCAGATCAAGAAAAATCATCACTAAGGTTCTAGAACATTCACTACATCACACAAGTCCACACAATCACCCAAACCCTCTTTAGGAATTTCCAAACATCACAAATCATCATCGATTTAACTCTAAACTAACAATACGATAAACTAAACACAATTATCTTATTTGGCAACTCAAGAATTTTCTTGAGTTGCTCAAAGTCTTCAATATACCTCATTTGGCAACTCAAGAATTTTCTTGAGTTGCTCAAAGTCTTCAAAATCCAATTTTGAAAGGTCCAAAGTGTTGAGGATGGAGTTGTGCAACTTTTTAATGAAGGGGGTATAGGGTTTTGGTGAAGGGCTGGAGATGAAACAAGAGGGTAGAGGAGGTGGAGGAAGAGATGAAGAAGGAGACGAAGATGATGAAGGGAAAATAATGAGGTCACAGTGTCTCTCTCTCTCTCTCTCACCCTCTCGCTCTTATGTGGCATGACATGCCACCATGGGTCGCCCTCTCTCTCTCCTCAATTATTCTCTCTTATCTTTTCTTCTCTTTTTCCCTCACTCAATTAAAACCAAAAACATAGCACAAATAAAATGATACCACATACAACAAAATGCAACATGTCATGATGCACTAGCCATGACTAATTAAGAATACGGATTTGGCCTAATCGTGATTAGTAGTGCACTAATCGAGTTTAGTTTAAACTAGCATATAATTATTTGTAAAAATACGGAAATCAGATAAATATATTTTTAAATGAATAAATCATTTTAATCTTCCATTATTTTCCAAATATTGGTATATATTTATACCATTTTATGAAAACCCCAAATTCGCAAATCGAGTAGTTTTTGCGAAATATATTATTTTAATATTATATTCCAAAAATAATATTTTATATTTTATGAAATGTTACAGCCCGACTTCGTTTCGCTTGAACCAGGAAACTTCTGTGTGGGACTGTAAGGTTACTAGGCACTGTCATAAGGGTCTATAAGGTATCAACCATGCCCGATTTAAAATTTACAAGTGCCGAACAACCTAAAGCGAAGATCTTTGCTAGATAATTAGGGTTAACAAAGCATGTAAATATCTTTACATCTAAGAGAAAGGGATTACAACCTTTGTAGTCCGTTCCTTCCCTTCATAAGCTCTGAATAGTAGTCCCTTAGCCGCGATCCATGAACTTCCGGACTCTAGAGAGGCTCCACAAGCCGAACGATCCATGCTTGCTTGAAGTCTTCCTTTTCGAAGATGATCTACCTTGAAGAATCTTTAGCTCAAGCTCTCACTTCTCTAATCAAGTATTAATGAAGTGAACACCCTAAGCTAAGTGGCTAGAATAGATAAGAATGATGAAGTAGGAATTATGCTCTCTTTTATTATCAATTTCTCACACACAGTCATCACAAACACAAAAGCTAGTAAGCTTTTCAAGGAGGAAGAAGAAGATGAAGTCTTTTGTGATGAATAATGAAATTGTTGCTTTGGTTACAAATACAACCCTTGGTTAAGAAAGAAAGGTTTAACAATTGTAGAGAATTAACTAGGGTTTTGGGTTGGGTTAATAAATATCTCCACAAAATATCAACAAAAAATATCTATGCTTAAAACAAAAATAAAGCTTCTAGAAGCTTCATGAAAAAGCTAACCCAAATCAAACCCTAACCATGTTTAATCTCCACAAATCATGTTGCATTTGTAATCATAACTTGTTACAATATTATATATCACATATATAATATATATTTGTAACAAAAGAAAATAATACAATTAACATATATCGCATATATATCAATGTATTATTCGGTGAGAAAATGAATCAATAAAGCGAGCTTATATTAGATAATGTAATGTAATATATCACATATATAATTATACATTAAATCATCGAATCAACACTTGATCCGACAATCCGACTATATCACATATAACCGACGAATATAACATGTACCGATTCATCGAATAAACACTTGATCCGATGACCCGCCTATATCACATATACCCGGCCGATATCATATATCGCGAGAAAAGAATACGGTATCTCATATCGTATTATTCTCGGTCCAGCACATATGACATATGTGCTCCTTCTCCGTTTTGCCCGAGCCAAGAAACCTCTGTATAGGACTCTAAAGAATTGTCAATACGCCGGCAGTAGGTGATTATCATATCAAACACCCACAAGCTGCAAGCGGTCAGCTAAACGTAAAAGCCACCCAGGTATTGAGCGATCAGAAGATCAACAAGCAAGCCTGTACATTCTCCTGTGAATCCAATCAGTAACACTACCGTACAGTCCGGTCTCTTCGTCTGATATGTCGCATATCTAGTCTAGGGGTGGTAAACGTCAGACCCCAGTAACCGATAAGTCGTGTCGATGTGAGGATCATAACAGGTCGAGAAACTACTGATAACACTTACCAGTAGCACTCTATATCAGCCCTGACCAGGGACTTCCAGTTATAGCCAATCGAATACAGCACAACATCAACTCCCTATACCGGGAGAGACGAAACCCCTCCTATCGCTCATTGCCTCCATGTGATTCGGGACTGTACCCAAAAGCCACTGTTTAGAATGTAAGGTTCCTAGGCACACTAATGAGGTCTCACATGGCATCAACCATGCCAATTTCAAATTTTACAAGTGCCGAGAAACCCTAATACGGATCGTTGACTAGATTTTTAGGCGAAACATGCAACTAGTTAACAACTTAACTAAGTGAACGGAAATACAACCTTTGTAGATCCGGTCCTCTACCTCCATAGCTCCATGATGAAGTCTCCTTGCTGTCCAAATCGAATCCCGGGCTCTAGCGTCGGCTTCATCGGAGAAATGGGCGGGCTTGGTCGTCGGCTTCGATGCCGAAGATGATCTACGTCGAGGCAACACTAGATCAAGCTCCAACTTCACCAAGCCATGAAACTTGTGAAGAAAACACCCTATACTACTTGGCAAGTGGTAGAGGATGAAGAAATAGGAAGTGGGTTCACTTTAGAATTGGATTTCTCACTCTTTTTCTCAAGTTGCCATTGATGGAGGCAAGCTTTCTTCATTGTTGAAGAAGGAGAAGAAGAAGAAGATCATATGATAAGTCTTCTTTTAAAAAGAAAATAAAATCAATACTTATCATACACTAACCCTGGTCAAGTGTAGAGAGTAAACTAGGGTTAGGTGAATGGTTAGGGTTAAGCATGAAGACAAAAATGGTCACTAAGTCAAAGCTTCATGAAGCTTCAATAACAAACAAAGAAAGCCACCATTTCTCTTCATCTTTTCAAAATAAATAAATAAATAAATAGATATGAAAATCAAAACCCTAACCATTTAAATAACCATGGTTTAGTCTTTACAAAAACTCAAGTGAGCATGTATCATCAAACATGATACAATCAAGTGCACACAAATGAGAAAATCCTTTTAAAATGAACCAATACTAGTTAATGCAAAGTATTATATCAAATATATAATTATATATTAAATCATTAAATCAACACTTGATTTAACGATCCGGTCATATCGCATATGACCGACTAATATCCAATGTATCGATTTATCGAATCAATCCTTGATTCGATAACTAGGTTATATCGCATACAACCAATCGATACATTCATGGCGAGAATAGAATACGGTATCACATACACGAATTATTCTCGGTCCTGCACATATCTCATATGCGCTCCTATTTCGTTTCGCTTGAGCCAGGAAACCTCTGTGTAGGACTCTAAAGACTCGTCAATACGTCGGCAGCAGATGATGATCATATCAAACACCTACAAGCCGCAAGCGGTCTGCTAAACGTAACGGCCGCCCGGGTATTGAGCGATCAGAAGATCGACGAGCAAGCCCGCTCATACTCCTTTGAATCCAACCAGTAACACTTACCGTACAGTCCGGTCTCGTCGTCTGATATGTCGCATATCTCGCCTAGGGGTGGTAAACGTCAGACCCCAATAGCTCGATAGGTCGTGTCGATATGAGGTCTATAACAGTTCGAGAAACTACAGGTAACACATACCAGTAAATCTCAGCAACCCTGGCCAGGGATTTCCGGTTATAGCCAATCGAACACAGCGCAACATCAACTCCCTATACCGGGAGAGACGAATCCCCTCCTGTCGCTCATTGCCTCCATGTGATTCGGGACTGTACCCAAAAGCCACCGTTTTGCACGCCCTCTTGGACGTGGTAAGGTGAAAATCAAAGCACAGTGGGAACCACACAAGACTCTATGACGATCTCGGGTCAACAGACTACTCTGTACCAGTGTCACCAGAGAACTGCCATCTGACGTAAGGTATAATACCATCTAGGAGTTCTCGGCGAGTCCGTCCAGTGTACCCAGTCTCTATTGAGCACCCGTATATCATCTCTGATGTCAAACACCGATGGATATGGGATCATCCATCGCCCATCTGTATGGGTCGAGAAGGTATACGCTAGTCTACTATGGTATATCGATGCCCCGTCTCGATATACCAACAACTAGGGACCTTGAAGGATGTACTCATGGACTACCATGCCCCTACTAGTATGATCCGTATCATAGTCCAGGTAGTCAAGTACACATCCTAAGGGCTTTACCAACATGTAACAGAGAGACAATCAGTATACACGTTAAGGTAAAGAGTAACCAGATAACATACTATCATGTCGAGCAAGAAAGTCCTCCCTATATATGTCCCAGCATCCACTACAATATACATCCTATGTACAGTAATGGCCTCTAGGGCATACATATAACTAACAATCTCCCACTTGCACTAGGGCCATCTGATAGCAGTGGTTGCAGTATCTCATACTCAACCATCCCATAAAAGTCTCTCTATGGGAAAAGGCCTTTGTGAGTGGATCCGCCGTTCTGTCCTCTGAGTCTACTCTCCTAACCTCGATCTCCTTAGAGATCAACCATCTCCATGATCAGGTGATACTGCCTTAGAATATATCTGGATCATTGATGGGACGGACGTTCCTTGGCATATGCCACAATTCCATTGTCACACAATGGGAGGAACTAAGTTCATCTCATGAACATATATACATCCAGACTGCCTCTTTGATAGCATCTTAAGTAGCGATGTATCGAGCCTTTATCGTCTAGTATGCCACGGTATCTAGCTTGTAACTCTTCCAACATACCGTTCCTTTACTGAGGGTAAAGACAATGCCTGCGACTGATTTTCAGTCGTCCTTATCACCCTGGAACCTTTCCAGTGATTTTCCCCAGGATCAATTGATACCGTCTCATTACAACTAGTGAGAATCCTAACATCCATTTAGATCTATGTAGCGTCTTGAAAAGTCGTTTTGGTGTTTTCTTGAAATTCGGTGAAAATTCGGTATTTTTCCGAAAACCGTCTTTCTCGATATTTTGCAGTTTAGGGCTAATTATACTTAAAGTGGATAGGTAATTACTTGTTTTTAGTGACTAATGAGTTATTTATAAAATTTTGGTCATTTAAAAATTTTTCCCTATTTTTCAATTTTTTTAATATTATTTTAAGCCGGTAAGAAAATACATTAAATAAGCGATAAATACAAATTTTTCCGGGCTAATTTTAATCTCTAAAATTATGATAATTATAATCTAGTGATAACATGGATTTTTAATAATTTATTTTGATTTTTAACCAATTTTTATGAATTGAAACGAATTTATTGAATTTTGGGCTAAAACTTGCAATTTTTGAGTTGTAGGGGGCCTTTTTGCATAAAATTTCTTTTGTAAAATCCCCCTCTCTTTTTCCTCAGCCCTAGGACAGCCCCACCTTGTGTGAGACCAGAAATTTCTGGCCTCATTTTCTTTGGTTGCTTTCTTGAGTTGTTTTGATGGTTTATGGTTTTATTTTAATTAAAATGGATAAAGTATGATACTTTGACTTTGTGGACTTGACCCATGACCTTCCCCACTTGACCACACCCTCCCCCATCCCTCTTCTGGTCGAAAATTCCAGCAGCCCTCCCCCTTCACCTTCCTCTTTTCATTTCCTCCAAAATTTCATCAAAATTGGTACAAAAATCCATATAAATCCACAAATCCTTCTCTTTTTCAACACAAAATCCTTGTGCTACCTCTTCTCAAGCCTAATATGGTTGAAATCATGTGGAAAGGAGGCATTTTTGGAGCAAACTTTCTTGCTTGATCCATTGATCAAGAGGTATAATTCCTATCTTGTTAAATCCTTTGTTTAAGTGCTTATGTTATATGGTTTAGTATTAATTTAGTGTAGTTAATCTAGATTTCTTAGATTTTGTTTGAAAATTCTAACTAGGGTTTGAAAGCCATAATAGTTAATTAAGTTATTTTATAGTTAATCTAGTTGTTAATGACTAATCTATATGGTTACCTTATTGATATAGTTTTCAATTATGCTAATTTAATTAAATTTAGAAGTGTGAAATTTGCTTTTAGGATTTTCAAGAAAAGATTGTTGTATGGAAATGGTATTTGAAACATGATTAGTGAGTTGATTAAACCTAATTTGTGTTGATTAAACCTAATTTGCTATCTAGTGTTTTGCTAACCTTAATCTAAGTGGTTAATTTGCTTATTAGGCTAAAATATAGTGTTAAATTAAGGTTTTCATATATAGTTTGAATTATGGTTGCTAAGTACAAAAATCAAGAGAAGGTTTTGTTATGTAAATTAGGTTTTTAAGCTTAGTTAATGGTTTAGAATTTGTGTATTGGCTAACTTTTTGGTTAGTTTGGAATGTTGGTGTTGGGTGGTGTTGACTTTGTCGCTATATTGTCGATGTTTGCACCAAATTGCAATTTCTGCTTACTAGATTTTTATAAAGTTATGTGATGAATTAATTGTGGCATCTTGATGATTGTGTTGGCTTGTCCTACGACTTTTAGGATGCGTGAGTGCGGTTTTTGGGTAGTCGGGTTTTAGTTTTGCCGGGTGACCCAAATCGGCGTTTTTGGCAGTTTTTGCGATTTTCGCGTGTGTTCCGCGCACTTTGTGCACGTTGTACCTAGCTAGCGAACTTTAATAGTTTCGTTGGGGTTTGCGTCGTTCTTGATATGTAACCTTATAATTGGTAATGATGTAAATTCCAGGTTCGGTCGCGGAAACGTCAGACGCGGCGCGAAAGGGAAAGGCGGTGATTGGACACAGCTAGCCAGGGATCCCGGTGAGTAGATTTAACATCTACGGGGGACGATCGTTTGGATGGCGCAAGTCGCCCGATAGATTTAGTAAACTGGAAAATAGTAAATTGGATAACCACTTGTGACATTAGAATAATAATACTGGCATGATAATTGCTGCAATTAGATCAATAGGTTATACCCATATATGCAAACTCAATTGTAGGACACATGCACCATTACCAGGTTTTATATGCAGCACGAGCACTATTCATGTTTACACACACATCCTGGTAATTGCCATGCCACCACACTAGATAACCTTTAATTTAAACCTTTTACTAATTGATACTTAATTTGTGCTATTTCCTTAAAATGAAACCGTAGGATTGCTATTCATGTGCATGTACTTCATCATATTCATTGTTCATGCTTAATACATTAATCACACATCGCAACTTGATTATTGATATCATATGCATTCATTATCACTGATATATGCACTTATGAGGATTTCTTGAGATTTTATGATATTGCTGGATTTCGGGGGTAAGCCGCAAAATTTCCAAACTTATGATATTTTTAAAACATGTAAATTGCGGTTTTCTAGTGATGTAAGTGTCGTCCACCATGAGTTTGCTGTGGCTTTGGAAATCCGTGTCGAGGAGTGGAGGAACCGGCACGGGTACATGGTGGGCCCGGTAAGGTACCCCGGGGCAAGAGGAATGTGGTGATGACGTTGAGCCTGGCAGGGGACGGATTACCTACCGGTGACTGTTTGGGACGGCGGATATCCAGAGGATACCGACCGTGGCCGCTAGATGATGAGATATTGATATTTGAGATGGGTCAGCCGGACGGCTGAGGCCAGAGATACATTTATGAGATTTGAGACAGCTTTTGGGTGTCGTTGCTGGACACCGATTTTCGTCGATTCATTGACATTATGCTGGCATTCTAAAAGAGTTTCAAAAACAAAAAGAGATAAAATATTTCTTATATATACCTATTGAGACCTCAGATTTTCATGTTGCATGCATATTAGTACACTGATGTTATATACACACCTGCTAGTGCATCCAGTCATACCTGTATTTTAGATGCTAGGATGCTTGTGTGCATGCATACGATAGCCTTTGTAGATGTTATTTATTACTCACGAGTTGGCAACTCACCCCCGTTGTGCCACAGTCTTTTGCAGGTCCGCTCCGTCAGTTCAGTAGCGGCGGGCGCACTTGTCTTTTGCCTCTTTTGCCTGAGCTCGAGATTTGCTCATAGGTGGGTTATGTTATTTTTGTACCACCTTGTATATTCTTGTATCTAGTGTACTCCATCTACTGTTCTACCAGATTATTGTATATTGACCTAGAGATGAGACTGTGAGGTTTGTGGATTTTATGCTGTATTTTGGGGTCGAGCTCACTTGAGCCGACATGCTACTTTTTCATGCTTCCTTATGCTTTATTATGCTTGTTGTCATTTACATTGCGTGGGATTTGTGACCGCCGTATGGCGAAGAGCTAGCTCCCGCTTGGGGATGCCCTATTTTGTGGATTCATGTATATATTTTGTTGTACCCATTTTTGGGGGCCAGTATTTACAAAGGAGACTCTGCCGAAATTTTCGGAAAAATTAGTATTGTTTTTAAAAGGGGTTTTATATGACTTATTTGATAAGCTTGCTTTCAAATGTTTGGGTTTTCTTCACTCTTTTGCTTAATTGGTTTTGTTTTCTGGGCTTTGGCTTACTTATTTTACGGACGCCTTTAGACGTTTCGTAAACTTAAGTGCCAGTCACGTTCCGTACCCTGCGGGTCGTGACAATCTATCTCATAGATCCAAAATCCAGGATTTAGGAGGTATCATTTTGATCCTATGTGGAGAATCATTGTGATGAGCGGAGATTGATCGAGCGTAGCATAGGAAACTCCTTCCCTATCAAGAGTATGTCATCCACGTCCTCTATGAGGATCACCACCATACTCCCTACTACCTTTTTGTTTATACAAGGTTCATCTACCATTTTGATGATATCAAACTCTTTGACTCATCCATCAAAACAGATGTTCCAACTCCGCGATGTGTGCTTTATCCTATAAAGCATCTTGTACACGTTTCCGCTGCTCCCACTGTCTACGAAGCCCTCTGGCTGTGTACTTATAGACGTTCTCTTCTAAAAGAGCATTTAGAAAAGCAGTCATGGCACCCAACCGCCAGATATCGTAGTCATGGTATGTAGCCGTGGCAAGTAGGATCTGGATGGACTTAAGCATAGCCACTTGAAAAGGTTTCATCATTATCCATGCCTGGTTGATGACGAAAAGCTTTAACAAGTCTAGCTTTGAAAGTCTCAACTTTTCCATCCACACCAAGTAATCTTCTCAACATATACTTGCTCCTGATGGGGATTTAACCCTTCAGATATAGCAACCAAAGTCCATACTTTGTTGGTGTACATGGATTCCATCTTAGATCATTAAGCATCCAGCCATTCTTATAGAGTCTTACTCTTGATGGCCAGCTCGAAACTAGTTGGGTCATCATCTCATGATGCAATCCTCGCTCCCACTGTCATAGAGAAACCGAAGTATCTTTCAGGCGAGTGAGGAACCTTACTAGATCGGCGGAGAGGCTGAGGTTCGTTGGTAACTATTGAATCCTTTGGTTCTTTCAAATCATCAGCTGCAGTTTGTATAGCTGGAACATTTCCAGTTCTACATAACAGATCTTGCCTCGAGCTTGTCCGAATTTTGCTTTTCAGACATAGGCTGGACAACCCCAAATCTTAACTAACTTAAGAGATGGGCTCTTCCCTTATCATATCAAATATGAAGTGGTAGGCAACTGATTTGATTTGAACCCTATTCAATAGGTATGCAGCTTCTCTAGTGCATAACTCCCAAAAAGGAAATAGGTAACTCAGTCGTACTCATCATAGAGCACACCTTATCATATAGGGTGTGATTGCTCCGTCCCGATATACCATCGTGCTATGGTGTATACGGAGGAGTAATGCTGAGAGAGAATCTCATTCTTCTTTAGAAAAGTCCAAGAATTTTGTGCTCAAGTATTCTCCTCCTTGATTTCATCATAGGACATAATACTTATACCCGTATTTTGGTTCTCTACTTCTCTCTTATATTCTGTGAATATCTCAAAAGGTTTCGGACTTGTGTTTCAACAGGAACATATGTCTGAATCTAAAGAGATCATCAGAGAATGTAATGAAGTACAAAGAACCGGTCTTGGCATGTGTAGACAGGAGACCTTTATACATCAACATGTATCATCCCAAGAGTTTACTAACTCTTTCTCTGTTTCCAATAAACAGAGCTGGTGTCATTATATCTTTGTGACATGACTGGCAAGTTTCACAAGATGTAGATTCAAACTGATTTAAATATGCATCTTCATGTAACTTCAGCTAGTCGGGTCGCATTGATATGACCTAGTCTACAATGCCTCAAGAAGGATTCGTTCATTTCTGAACTCTTCCTCTTTTGTGTGTTCTATATACTAGGAACTATAGTTTGATTTAGAACGTCAATACTTTTAGATAACGTGCCTGAACCGATCAACTTTTGATATAGAAAATGTTCAAAACATTATCCAATAATACAAAATTTTATCATTTCTTTACTAATAGAGAGACTGATATGATTTTGTATATCTGGTTCGGTATCTAATAACATTTGTTCAGAATCAATGTATTGGTAATACAGGGTGACAGTGACCAACAGACTTGGCTTCAACACTTGCCCCGTTTTCTGCCTCATGAAACTTATCACCCGTTCTCAGTTCTTTACCTATCTGTATTCCATGTAACAAATTGCATATCTGGAATCCTGATCCGGTATCAAATACCCAGGACGTAGAGAATAGAGAAACAGTTCTGTATAAAGAACACACCCGAAGATGATGCATCAGCATGCACTCTCTTCGTTTGGGTAGCACGGGAATTCTGGTAATCCCCTATTTCCTGCTCTGTCTTATAACAATTATAAGTTGGAGCGGGACCAACGTTCCCCAGCTCAGTATAACAAGCGGGTTCGGTCAATACATTCGTATTATTATCTTGATTAAGGCGTGATATGGTCGCTACCTGGAGAGAGAGAGAAGAAAACACTCAGCGTATGCTCTTGCAAGATCAGATTGGTTTTTATTTTATCTAATCAGGATGGCTCCCACTGCTTTTTATCAAATCTTCCTTCAAACCCTAAAAGGAAAGACCAGCCGGGATTAATTACACACTACAAGTTCGCCAATCTTTCAGCCAGGCCAGTGTCGGTACTTTGAGGGAGGTCCCCCGTGCTTTCGCACGAACCTAATTAATGAAAACCTCGTTTTCCCAGAGGCGTAACCCCGTTAACACCTTTCTAGACACCTACTTGATCGGCTAATTGTAATGTGTAAAACTCTCCCAGGAGTAACTCTTACTCGCAGCGGGTATCGGGATCCAACTATCTCATAGAAGGTATGCAATCTCATTGCAAATTTCAACACTTGAAATTCCCGATAATATTTTGACCCGAACGATCTATGACCTTGACAAGGTCAACAAACCATAGTCCGCAAGTCAAGTTCAACCCGTCATTTCTTGATTGAATCAAACCCACCCGCACGACCCTTGACAAGGTCAACAAGGCCGCACGACTACCCTAACCCAATCTGCATCATATGCATAAGCAGATAAATACTGGTTAGCTACCGCACACTGCGCCTTGACAAGGTCAACAAATGCAGCACGAATACTAAACAGCACTTATCTGAAATGACGGAGGGCTACGACAGGTTTTTCTGAAAACCTATTGCGTAATGAACTTGATATCGTTGTAGAATCAAATGATTTTAAAATGGAGTGTTTTTGAGCCTTTTCTAGTTTTGCTAAAGGAGTCACTCCCGGTGAAGGGATCGTCGGTCCTTTCTTCGTCAAATGAGGTGCGGGATATATCATATATATCACTGTGCAAAGCAGAAACTATAGAAGCAATCAAAAGACAAACCGAGAGTTGTAGCACCTGCCAGTTATTGCTAAAGGAGTCACTCCCGGTGAAGGGATCTCGGTCCTTTCCTTATCGAATAAGGTGCAGGATATATCATATATACCGCTGTGTAAAGCAAGAACTGTAACTACCTGTTTTATTTTTGAAATTCGATTCTACAACATCTTTAGGTTTCTTTTATTTTCATTAATCATATTAATGAAGTCCCATCATTTAAATCACCTAAACATCACAGATAAATACGACGTACACTTATGCCATCCGCATTCGCCTCGATGTCCCCTCGTGCACCGTTAGGTTAGGTAACTAACGACAGAGCGGGGCAGGGCTAGCACGGGTGTAAAACATAAGTAACGCCTATATAATATATCATATATACTATATACAGTATCTATCACAGAATATATCACATGATCACATCACAGATATCGCAGCAGAAAATATCATATGAAATATTGGATATACTAGGACGTCCGTGTTTTCAATATGAGCCAGTAAAAAACACGGATTCCACGGTCGTGATGAATAGCCAAACCCACACCCCTAGACCCCTACGAGAGCGGCAAGCAACCCTACTAATTCTAGGGTTAGGAGACCCAGACTCGGCTCCTCGAGATGGTCTCCCACTGGACCCTAGAACCCGGTTACTTGTGCTCCCCTCCTTGGGTCTATCCTAGTGCAGAAAAGTAAATAATATACAAAGGGTGACATCTTCCGCATCCTGGAAGTGCCCCAATAAAAGAATATTACATACAAGTTTTTACATGAATGAAAATGAAAAACACTCATCTCACATAAAAAACCCCGGCTATTCAAACACGACGATCCAATATAATATATCCAGCAACACATAACATCACATGTCATCAACGTAAGTAAACATGCGTATCCCAATTGTCGTTGACATATAGCAACGAAACCGGCGATATCACATATTACACTTACGGTCACAGAAAAGAAAGTGTAAAACTACAACAGTTAGAATCCGCAACCTGCATAGACATCGCATTCCTAATCAAATGAACTCCTTAGACATCGCATGCCTAACAATTATAAACCCCGTATTTTAGTCTCATTATCGAAAACTCTTTTCAATATCAAGTCGGGAAATTCAACAAGATTCCCAACATCCTGATCGAATGCTCGTCGCAAACTTTAGTAGACGGCCGCACCCCCGATACCGTCGACGAAGTGCACCAAGGCGGAACACCGCTACCGCGAGCACCCGAATGGATGCTTTCGGCGACGGGGTTCTCCTACAGTCACTTGGTCGGGGCTTTGGAGTGAGGTTGTCTATTAAGTTTACCCGGCGAGTATCCGCGTACGCTACGTGATTGCGACGGACTTTTGATCACATCAAAATTCCGTAGTAACCGATCAAGTGAGACTAAACTGCTATGTTTATAACATTCATTCAGTTATCTCATAACTACTTGTGAATTCCAATTATTGTATCACATTCCGGATAAATAGAAAATGTTAAACTTTCCGATCGAACAATCGAACACCCAAGTTTTCCCGAAATAGCTCATCACATGAAATAAGTTCAAAAACATTCACTTCGTGCCTCAGTACCAACGGTCCAGCCGTAGAAGGGTCAAGCCAACGCCTCACATGTGGCACGCCGTACTGCCCCAAACCCTAAGGTTCAAAGGGCAGTTCAAGACGGTCACATAATCGAGTTAAGCTTTGTTGTCTTCTAGAGGGTCCATCGCGTTACTTGCACTACTTAGAACGTCTTTATACCACGGAAAGATCCAACACTTGGAAATTTCCCGACAGGGGAAAAGGTGGGTATTTATATCCGGTCGAATTTTTTAACAGTTTCTAAAAATACCCGGAAAGCCACATAGACAAAGTCTGATAATCCGATCGAATCATCTAAGCTCCAAAACATCCCAGAAAACTCAACTCTTGAGTTCAAATTAAAAATTCCCAGAAAACTCAGCACCTGAAAACATGAATTACTGTGCAAAATTCATAAATTAATGTGTCAAAATGGCCGCGGAGCCGCCGCACAAGCCATGCTTGTGCCGCGGTTCCGCCGTGCTTTAGATGAATCATTAGGTAAATTTTGCACCGTAATTTTTAGAATTCCCTGCTGAATTTTTTAAGCATTTTTAATCTGGAAAACACCCAGTTTTTGAAAAAAGTCCAGAGAGCATTTTGGAATTAGGGTTTCGGTTCGATCGGACTTCAAACTCCGTCTACGCATCGCCTAAGGCTCTAGCTAGGCTCTGATACCACTGTAGGGTTCCTAGGCTCACTAATGAGGTCTCACATGGCATCAACCATGCCAATTTCAAATTTTACAAGTGCCGAGAAACCCTAATACGGATCGTTGACTAGATTTTTAGGCGAAACATGCAACTAGTTAACAACTTAACTAAGTGAACGGAAATACAACCTTTGTAGATCCGGTCCTCCACCTCCATAGCTCCATGATGAAGTCTCCTTGCTGTCCAAATCGAATCCCGGGCTCTAGTGTCGGCTTCATCGAAGAAATGGGCGGGCTTGGTCGTCGGCTTCGATGCCGAAGATGATCTACGTCGAGGCAACACTAGATCAAGCTCCAAGTTCACCAAGCCATGAAACTTGTGAAGAAAACACCCTATACTACTTGGCAAGTGGTAGAGGATGAAGAAATAGGAAGTGGGTTCACTTTAGAATTGGATTTCTCACTCTTTTTCTCAAGTTGCCATTGATGGAGGCAAGCTTTCTTCATTGTTGAAGAAAGAGAAGAAGAAGAAGATCATATGATAAGTCTTCTTTTAAAAAGAAAATAAAATCAATACTTATCATACACTAACCATGGTCAAGTGTAGAGAGTAAACTAGGGTTAGGTGAATGGTTAGGGTTAAGCATGAAGACAAAAATGGTCACTAAGTCAAAGCTTCATGAAGCTTCAATAACAAACAAAGAAAGCCACCATTTCTCTTCATCTTTTCAAAATAAATAAATAAATAAATAGATATGAAAATCAAAACCCTAACCATTTAAATAACCATGGTTTAATCATTGCACAAACTCAAGTGAGCATGTATCATCAAACATGATACAATCAAGTGCACACAAATGAGAAAATCCTTTTAAAATGAACCAATACTAGTTAATGCAAAGTAATATATCAAATATATAATTATACATTAAATCATTAAATCAACACTTGATTTAACGATCCGGTCATATCGCATATGACCGACTAATATCCAATGTATCGATTTATCGAATCAATCCTTGATTCGATAACTAGGTTATATCGCATACAACCAATCGATACATTCATCGCGAGAATAGAATACGGTATCACATACACGCATTATTCTCGGTCCTGCACATATCTCATATGCGCTCCTATTTCGTTTCGCTTGAGCCAGGAAACCTCTGTGTAGGACTCTAAAGACTCGTCAATACGCCGGCAGCAGATGATGATCATATCAAACACCCACAAGCCGCAAGCGATCAGAAGATCGATGAGCAAGCCCGCTCATACTCCTTTGAATCCAACCAGTAACACTTACCATACAGTCCGGTCTCGTCGTCTGATATGTCATATATCTCGCCTAGGGGTGGTAAACGTCAGACCCCAATAGCTCGATAAGTCGTGTCGATATGAGGTCTATAACAGTTCGAGAAACTACAGGTAACACTTACCAGTAAATCTCAGCAACCCTGGCCAGGGATTTCTGGTTATAGCCAATCGAACACAGCGCAACATCAACTCCCTATACCGGGAGAGACGAATCCCCTCCTATCGCTCATTGCCTCCATGTGATTCGGGACTGTACCCAAAAGCCACCGTTTTGCACGCCCTCTTGGACGTGGTAAGGTGGAAATCAAAGCACAGTGGGAACCACACAAGACTCTATGACGATCTCGGGTCAACAGACTACTCTGTACCAGTGTCACCAAAGAACTGCCATCTGACGTAAGGTATAATACCATCTGGGAGTTCTCGGCGAGTCCGTCCAGTGTACCCAGTCTCCACTGAGCACCCCTATATCATCTCTGATGTCAAACACCAATGGATATGGGATCATCCATCGCCCATCTGTATGGGTCGAGAAGGTATATGCTAGTCTACTCTGGTATATCGATGCCCCGTCTCGATATACCAACGACTAGGGACCTTGAAGGATGTACTTATGAACTACCATGCCCCCACTAGTATGATCCGCATCATAGTCCAGGTAGTCAAGTACACATCCTAAGGGCTTTACCAATATGTAACAGAGAGACAATCAGTATACACGTTAAGGTAAAGAGTAACCAGATAGCATACTATCATGTCGAGCAAGAAAGACCTCCCTATATATGTCCCAGCATCCACTAAAATATACATCCTATGTACAGTAATGGCCTCTAGGGCATACATATAACTAACATAGAATGCCCTCTTGGATGTGGTATGATGGAAATTAAAGCACAGTGGGAATCACACAAGACTCTATGACGATCTCGGGTCTACAGACTAACCTGTACCTGTGTCACCAGAGAACTGCCATCTGACGTGAGGTATAATACCATCTGGGAGTTCTCAGCGAGTCCGTCCAGTGTACCCAGTCTCCACTGAGCACCCGTACACCATCTTTGATGTCAAACACCGATGGATATGGGATCATCCATTGCCCATCATATGGGTCAAGATGCGTATACGCTAGTCTACTCTGGTGTATCGATGCCCTGTCTCGATACACCCTCGACTAGGAACAATTATAGGATGTACTCATTGACAACCCTGGCCCCACTAGTATGATCTCATCATAGTCCCAGTAGTCGGGTATATATCCTAAGGGCTTTATCAACATGTGAGAGCAAGACTGTAAACTAATACAAGTCAACATGTTAAGACAAAGTGAAACCAAATAGCATACTATTATGTCGAGCAAGAAAGTCCTCTCTATATATATCTAAGCATCTACTATAATATACATCATATGTACAATAATGGCCTCTAAGGCATATACATAACTAACAATCTCCCACTTGCACTAAGGCCAGCTGTTGTAGTATCTCATACCTAACATCCTGAAGAGTCTCTCAAAATGTATCTGGAAAATGGCCTTTATGAATGGATCCGCGGTGTTGTCCTTCGTATCAACTCTCCTAACCTCGATCTCCTGGCGATCAACTATCTCCCGGATCAGGTGATACCGCCTCAGAATATGTCTGGATTTCTGATGGGACCTGGGTTCCTTGGCCAAAGCCACAGATCCATTGTTATCACAATACAAAGATATTGGACGCTCAATGGACGGAACCACACCAAGTTCAGTGATGAACTTCTTCATCCAGACAGCCTCTTTGGCAGCATCGTTGGCAGCGATGTATTCAGCCTCCATCGTCGAGTCTGCAACGATTTTCCTGTTTGGAACTCTTCCAACACACCTCCCCTCCATTGAGGGTAAAGACAAATCTCGAGTGCGACTTAGAGTCCTCCTTATCACTTTGGATGCTCGAATCGGTAAAGGATTCCACATGGAGTTCTCCGTTACCATAAACCAAGAACATCTCTTTAGTCCTTCTCAAGTACTTGAGAATGTTCTTCAAAGCTATCCAGTGACTCTCTCCAGGATCTGCTTGATACCTACTCACTATACTTAGTGAGTATGCTACATCGGGTCTGGTACATAGCATCGCATACATGATAGAGCCTACTGCCGAAGCATAGGGTATCCCTTGCATGCGAGCTCTTTCCAAATCAGTCTTGGGAGACATCTCTTTGGAAAGAGCGAGTCCAGAGATCATGGGTTGGTTCCTACGCTTGGATTCTTCTATACTAAACCTCTTTAGTATGGTGTCAATGTACCTGGATTGGGACAATCCCAGTATCCGTTTAGATCTATCTCTATAGATCTTTATTCCCAGTATGCACGAGGCATCACTTAGATCTTTCATTGAGAATCTTTTTGATAAGAAGAGCTTGACCGAGTGCAGCATAGGAACATCATTCCCTATCAAGAGTATGTCATCCACGTACAATACGAGGAAGACAACCTTACTCTCTGCAACCTTCTTGTATATACAAGGTTCATCTACGTTTTTGATGAAGTCAAACTCTTTGACTACAACATCAAAGGAGATGTTCTAACTCCGCGATGCTTGCTTTAACCCATAAATGGATTTAAGCAGCTTGCACACATTTCTGCTGCTCCCACTTTCTACGAAGCCCTCTGGCTGAGTCATGTACACGCACTCCTCTAAATCACCATTTAGAAAGGCGGTCTTAACATCCATTTGCCATATTTCATACTCATGGTATGCAGCAATGGTAAGTAAGATCCGGATGGACTTAAGCATAGCCACTGGAGAAATGGTTTCGTCATAATCCATACCTGGTCGTTGACGAAAACCCTTTGCAACAAGTCTAGCTTTGAAAGTCTCAACTTTTCCATCTACACCAAGTTTCTTCTTAAAGATCCATTTGCTTCCAATGGGTTTTACCCCTTCAGGAGAAACTTCCAAAGTCCATACTTTGTTAGTGTACATGGATTCCATCTTAGATCGCATTGCATCCAGCCACTTCACAGAGTCACCACTCATGATGGCCTTCTCGAAGCTAGTAGGGTCATCATCTTCCATGATGCAATCCTCGCTCCCACCATCAACGAGAAAACCGTAGTATCTCTCAGGTGGATGAGAAACCCTACTAGATCGGCGGAGAGGCTGGGGTTCATTGGGAACTACTGAATCCTCTGGCTCCACTAAATCTTCAGCTGCAGTTTATGTCGCTGGAACTTCTTCCTGTTCTAGCTCATTGCCACTATCTTGTTTCATGAGAAAACCCTTTTCTAGGAAGGTGGCATATCGAGAAACAAACACTTTTTGTTCCTCGGAATGGTAGAAGATATACCCTTGCGAATGCTTGGGATATCCAATAAACTTGCATAGAACCGACCTTGCCTCGAGCTTGTCTGGATTTTGTGTTTTCATATATGCCGGACAACCCCATATCTTAATGTAATTAAGATGTGGTCTCTTTCCTTTCCATATCTCATATGGAGTGGTTGGCACAGATTTGGTGGGCACCTTATTCAATAGGCCTATGGCTGTCTCAAACGCATACTTCCAGAAGGAAATAGGCAACTCAGTATTGCTCATCATAGAGCGCATCATATCTAATAGGGTGCGATTCCTCCGCTCCGATACACCGTTGTGCTGTGGTGTATATGGAGGTGTAAGCTGAGAGAGAATCCCATTCTCTTTTAGATAATCTAGGAACTCATTGCTCAAGTATTCTCCTCCTCGATCAGATCGAAGGATCTTAATACTTCTGCCCGTTTGTTTCTCTACTTCTTGCTTATATTCCCTGAATTTCTCAAAAGTTTCAGACTTGTGTTTCATCAGGAACACATGTCCGTATCTTGAGAGATCGTCAGTGAATGTAATGAAGTAGGAAGAACCGTTCCTGGCATATGTAGACATGGGTCCACATACATTACTATGTATCAGCCTCAAGAGTTCCGTAACTCTTTCTCCGTGTCCACTAAACGGAGTTTTCGTCATCTTGCCTTTGAGACATGATTGGCAAGTGTCATAAGATAAAAATTCGAATGGATTCAAATATCCATCCTTATGCAATTTAGCTAGCCGTGTCGCATTGATATGACCTAGTCTACAATGCCACAAGAAGGATTCGTTCATTTCTGAACTTTTCCTCTTGTTTGTGTTCTGTACATTAAGAATTGTAGTTTAATTTAGAACGTACATGCCATTATTTAACGATCCTGATCCTATCAACTTTTGATTCAGGAATATGTTCATAACATTATCCTGTATTACAAAATTATATCCTTCTTTATTCAATAAAGAAACTGATATAATATTGCATATCAGGGTCGGAATTTAATAGCATTCGTTCAGAATCAATGTATTACCTTTTGGTAACACAAGGTGATATTCGCCAACAGCCTTGGCTGCAACATTTGCACCATTCCCTACTGTTACGGAATGATCACCCATTCCTATTTCTCTACCTTTACGTAGCCCATGTAACATATTACATATGTGGGATCCCGATCCAGTATCTAATACCCAGGACGTAGAGTGAACTGAGAAACAGTTCTCAATAACTAACACACCTGAAGAAGATGCATCAACAAGCCTATTCTTCGTTTGGGCGGTATGAGAATCCAAACATTCTCCTATTTCCTGCTCAGTCTTATAACACTTATAAGAAAGAACGGGACCAACATTCCCCTGCTCAGTATAACAAACGGGTTCAATCAAAACATCCATATTATTATCTTGATTAAGGCCTGACATGGTCGCTACCTGGAGAGAGAGAGAAGAAAACACTTTAGCGTATGCTCTTGCAAGATTAGATTGGTTATTATCTTATCTAATCAGAATGTCTCCCACTGTTTTTATCAAATCTTCCTTCAAACCCTAAAAGGTAAGACTAGCCGGGATTAATTACACCTTACAAGTTCGCCAATCTTTCAGCCAGATCAGTGTTGGTACTTTGAGGGAGGTTCCCCATGCTTTCGTACGTGTAAGTCCACGTTGCCCATCCCGGTGCTTGCGGGGAGGCGGAAAACGGAATAAAAATCGGATTTTTATGAGCTTTGGCAACATGGACTAGAGCTAGAAGGATCTTTGCTAAACAAAAACTTGCTAAAGCTAACTAATAACTAGCTAAGTGCTAGAAAGGTTATACCTTGGTCTTTAAGTCCTTCTCTCCTTGCTCCTTGGAGTGGTGGAAGGAGGTCACCTTGGTCGTCTTCTCACGTCGAAGAAAGATCCACCCGAAAGCCTCAACCTTTGGCTTCAACTCCAAGCTAGAAGTAACTAGGGTGCAAGAAGTGCTAGTCCTTGAACCCTAGATGAGAGTAAAGATGATCAAGAGAGGGTTTTTCTCAAGCTCAAGTGTTTCTCAACACATGAGAGGGAGAGAGCTTGAAGGAGAGGAAGAACAAGAGAGAGAAAAGATATGATAGAATGAGAATAATATGAACCATTCTCTCATATATGTGAATTATTGTAATTAGATAATTAGTGAGATAATTGTCATGGCTAAATCAAGACATGACCATTATCATTTCATTTTTAATGCAGATTGCAAGGATCAAAGAGCATCTTCCAAATGAAATGATGATGGTCAAAGTGTCAACAAGGTCAACAAGTCAAGGTGGGTCAAATGGTCAACAACCATAACCATGCACAATTATTAAACTAATATCAATTAACAATAATACACACATAATCATTAGGGTTAATACAAATGACAATAGTCATTAACCCTATTCAAAGTCCTCTCCCTCTGTCTCATGCAACTGTGCATACGCACCCGTATTCGTGATCCGAGGAACACGAATACAATGAGAAAAAGCCAATCCCAATTCATATACTAGGATCCGGCTTAAACCAAAGCCCGCTAGTATAAGCTGTCCGGACAGCAAACGTGCACAAGTGCGCGGATGTGAACGAACCCTGTCGCAAAACCATGCGACCTCTACTCATTTTGCCTAAAGGCGAATAGCTCTCTGTGTGGGACTCTAAAGACTCGACACTACGCTGGCAGTGGGTTTAACCACAGACCGCAAGCGGCACTAGCTGTACGTAACGGTCCCCAGGTAGATGTCGATAAGAAGACTGACGAGGTGAACCCCATCCGAACTCCTACTGAGCCTGTATGTGACAATCTCCGTACAGTCCGGTCTGTTCGTCTGATACATCGCATGGGGGGCCTAGGTGGCGGTGAACGTCAGTCCCCTAATAGCGGTACAAGTCGTGTCGGAGTGTAGCCCAGAACACCCTGAGATAACACTGGAAACCTACCAGTATATCTCGCTTGCCCTAGCCAGGGACTACTTGTGTAATGGCTCTCCTGCACACAGCGCGATGTCAACCCCCAATACCGGGAGAGACGAATCCTGTCTAACCGTCACTGCCTCCAAGTGCTTCGGGACTGCACCCAAAAACTACCTGTTTGCACGACTCCTTTGAGCCGTGGTAGGGTAGTAATCAAAGTGCAGTGGGAACACACTCGAGGCGAAGTGACAGTGTCAAGTCAACGGAGTAAGCTGTACTCATGTCACCTGGGAACTGATAACTGACGATAGGTATAATACCAACCAACAGTTCCCGACGAGTCCTGTCCAGTGTACTCGTAACCCAACGAGCACCCGCATACTATCTCAAGTACGACGTACTGACGGCTGTGGGACAGACCGTCTCCCACACTGGGATGAGAAGCGCATACGCTAGTCTACTCCGGAGTATCGATGCCCTGTCTCGATAGTCCAACGACTAGGGACCTGTATAAGGATGTGCTTATAGATCACCCATCTCCCACGAGTGTGAGCGCCATCACAACGCTGGTAATCAAGCAAAGATCCTAAGGGCTCTACTAATATGTATATCAGCGATATGCTAAAAGAAACACATGCACATATTGAAGTAGAGACAAACCAAGTAGCATACTACCATTTCGAGCAAGATTGTATATACAACTGTGAATATCCCAAGCTTCCATCAAGTAATATACAAACCAGTATGATACAGTAATGGCCTCTAGGGCATATACACCAACAATCTCCCACTTGCACTAAGGCCATGTACTGGCATATCGAAGACATATCATCTCGATCAGCCGCTCGAACTGAGTCTGGGGCAAGGCCTTGGTGAATGGATCTGCTGTGTTATCCTCTGATGCAATTCTCCGGACCTCGATCTCCTGGCGATCTACGATCTCCCTGATCAGGTGATACCGCCTTAAGATGTGTCTGGATTTCTGATGGGACCTGGGTTCCTTCGCTAAAGCTATAGCCCCGTTGTTGTCACAATATAGAGGTATTGGGTCAACAATGGACAGAACCACTTGAAGTTCTCTCAAGAACTTCCTCATCCAGACAGCTTCTTTTGCGGCATCAGATGCAGCGATGTATTCCGCTTCCATAGTCGAGTCAGCAACGGTTTCCTGTTTGGAGCTCTTCCAACACACCGCCCCTCCATTGAGGGTAAAGACAAAACCCGACATGGACTTGGAATCATCCTTGTCACTCTGGAAGCTGGAGTCAGCAAAGGCCTCAATCTGCAGGTCTTTTCCGCCATACACCAAGAACATCTCCTTAGTCCTTCTCAGGTACTTGAGAATGTTCTTTACTGCTATCCAATGTTTCTCCCCAGGGTTTGACTGATACCTGCTTACCACACTCAGTGCATAAGCCACATCCGGTCTGGTACACAACATCGCATACATTATAGAGCCTACCGCAGAAGTGTAGGGTATAATAGACATGCGATCGCTCTCCAAATCAGTCTTGGGAGACATCTCTTTGGAGAGAGTGATCCCGTGATAAGCCGGTAGATTACCGCGCTTGGAATCTTCCATACTGAATCTCTTCAGTATGGTGTCGATGTACCTGGACTGCGAAAGTCCTAATATCCTCTTGGATCTGTCACGGTAGATCCGGATACCCAGAATGTATGAGGCATCACCCAGGTCTTTCATGGAGAACCTGTGTGACAAGAACCCCTTGACAGATTGTAGCATAGGAATGTCATTTCCTATTAAGAGAATGTCATCCACGTATAAAACGAGGAATACCACAGTTCTCGCTACAAATCTACAATAGATGCATGGTTCATCTGGATTTTTGATAAAGCCAAATTCCTTGACCGTCTCATCAAAACAGATGTTCCAACTCCGCGATGCCTGCTTTAGTCCATAAATGGACTTAAGCAACTTGCACACCTTTCCGCTGCACCCACACTGAATGAAACCCTCTGGCTGATCCATATAGACACACTCCTCTAAATGTCCATTTAGAAAAGCTGTCTTTACGTCCATCTGCCAAATCTCATAATCGTGGAAGGCAGTAATGGCAAGAAGGATCCGAATGGATTTCAGCATAGCTACTGGAGAAAAGGTTTCGTCATAGTCCAAACCAGGTCGCTGACGAAAACCCTTTGCTACCAGTCTAGCTTTATAGGTCTCAACCTGTCCATCTACACCAATCTTCCTTTTGAAGATCCACTTGCATCCTACGGGTTTTACCCCATCTGGAGCAATGTCCAACGTCCATACTTTGTTGGTGTACATGGACTCCATTTCGGTCCGCATTGCATCTAGCCATTTTACCGAGTCGACGCTCTGAATGGATTGCTGGAAGCTAGTAGGCTCATCAAAGTCTATGATGCAATCCTTTCTATCCCCGTCAATGAGAAAACCGTAGTATCTCTCGGGCGGATGAGACTGCCTACTACTCCTGCGGAGTGGCGTGGGAATGTCCTGATCTTTCGAACCCTCTGGTTCAACCAAGCTTTCAGTAATAGCTCGTGGTTCTGGAATTTCTTCCAGTTCTATTGCGCTCCCACTTAATTCTTTTTCTATGAACTGGTGTTCTAGAAAGTGGGCATGGAGAGAAACAAGGACTTTTTGTTCCTGTTCGCAATAGAAGTAAAATCCCTTGGAGCTCTTTGGATATCCCACAAACTTGCACTGTACTGAGCGTGCCTCGAGCTTGTCCGCATGCTGCTTTTTTACAAAAGCTGGACATCCCCATGTCTTAATGTGATTAAGATAGGGTCTCTTCCCACACCACATCTGATATGGTGTAGTAGGCACAGTCTTAGTTGGAACTCGGTTCAAAAGGTATGCAGCTGATTCTAGCGCATATCCCCAGAACGATCGCGGCAACTCAGCATTACTCATCATGGATCGTACCATATCCAATAGGGTTCGGTTCCATCTCTCCGATACACCGTTATGTTGCGGAGTGTATGGAGGAGTAAGCTGAGAGAGAATTCCATTCTCTTTTAAGTAACCCAGGAACTCGGCACTCAAGTATTCACCACCTCGATCAGATCTCAGTGCCTTGATACTTTTGCCTGTTTGTTTTTCTGCTTCATTCTTATATTCCTGGAATTTTTCAAAAGCCTCGGATTTATGTTTCATTAAGAAGACATAACCGTATCTTGAAAAGTTATCCGTAAAAGTAATGAAGTAAGAATAACCGCTTCGCGCATGTGTAGACATTGGACCGCACACGTCGCTGTGTACGAGTCCCAAGAGCTCGCTCGCTCTTACTCCGTGTCTAGTGAACGGAGTCTTTGTCATCTTTCCCTTGAGACAGGATTGACAAGTTGCATACGATTGATATTCGAACGAATCCAAATATCCTTCTGCATGTAACTTAGTCAACCTTCTCTCATTGATGTGACCCAGTCTACAATGCCATAAGAAAGTTTTATCGATTTCTGGAGACTTTCTTTTGTGTGTATTCTGGACATTGAAAATCTGTGGCTGGTTTAATACGTATATACCGTTGTTTAATGTACCTGACCCAATCAAAACTTGATTAAGGTGAATGTTCACTACATTACTTAAAAATGCAAATTCATAACCTTCTTTAGATAATAAAGATACAGAAATGATATTACAGGTTGCATTTGGTACATAATAACAACTGCGCAAAACCAAAAAATGTCCATCCGACAATCCCAGGTGATAGTCCCCCACGGCCTCAGCATCCATGCTAGCACCGTTTGCAACTCTGAGGGTCATGTCACCTGCCTTCAAAACTCTACGCTTTCTCAACGCCTGCAAAGAATTACAGATATGAGATCATGATTCGGTATCCAATACGCAGGACGTAGAGTTTATTGATAGACAGTTTTCAATAACATACACACCTGAAGCTGAAGCAGCAACTCGCTTCAAATCCTGTGTTCTGGCTTTCCAAGCCTTGCAATCCTGTTTCCAGTGACCACTTTTGTGACAATAGAAGCATTCTTCCTTCCCCACCAGCTTTCCCGCTACCTTTGTTGCTTTTCCTTTTCCCTTCGTATCCACTTTACCGATACCGCCTCTTGGTTTGGCGGGGGCTTTCTTCTTCTTGCCCTTGGCTTTCGTCCTGGACCTAGAAGAGGAAGATCCTCCTACAAACAAAGTGGATGTCTCCCTACCCTTCTGTAGGGTGCCTTCAGCAGTCCTCAACATGTTCAGAAGTTCGGAGAGTTCAACCTCCTTTCCTTGCATGTTGAAGTTAAGAATAAACTGGGCGTAAGTGGAAGGAAGGGACTGGAGAATCAAATCAGTATAGAGTTCATTCTCCAACGTGGTCCCAAGGTCCGCGAGCTAACGTAGCCAATCATCTTAAGCACGTGTTCCGCTACCGATGATCCGACGGCCAACCTTGCCGAAAACAACTTCTTCGACACTTCGTATCTTGCGATATGAGACTGCTCTCCATACAGTTCTTTTGTATGAAGAAATATGGACTCTAGGTCCATATTCTCGTGCCTCCTCTGATGTTCATTGTCCATCGAGGCACGTACGAGGCATCTGGCCTTCGCGCAATCTATTTCCCAGGTCTTGTAGATTTCTCTATCTACGACACCGGTTTTGGGACCTGGGACAGGAGGAGCTTCGGTGGTAAGGACATACCCTAACTTGTCATAAGTGATTGCCATCTTGACATTCCTGAGCCAATCTTTGTAGTTTGGCCCTGTCAATATGTTTTTATCTAGTAATAACTTAAGTCCGGTCATGTTGAATGGTCGCTGCAATTAGGAGAGAGAAAAGAAACACTTTAGCATGATGCTCTTGCAAGTTTAGAGTGGTTTTTAATTTGTCTAAACTGGATGGCTCCCACTGTCTCTCGAATCCCTTCTCAAACCGTAAAGAAAGGATTAGTCAGGATCAATCTCACCGTACAATACTTGCTTAACCGTTCAGCCAGGCCAGTGTCGGTACTTCGAGGGAGGTTTTCCAACGCTTTCGCGAAGTTCTTTAATTAAGTAACCTCTTTTCCCTGTGGGCGTAGCCCCGCTAACACCTTTCTAGACACCTACTAAGTTTATAGCATTCATCGTTAAGTGAGAGTTTTCCCGAGGAGTAGCATATACTCACAGTAGGATCGGGATCCAAATATCATCGCGTGATAAAACCGAAGGAATCCTACCAGAATCATCACACTCTAAATGGTATGCAACGCTAGCAAGTTTCAGTACTTATGAAACTCTCGATGTGGATTTTTGCCCCATGCTCTTATGACCTTGACTTTGGCCAAAATATCATAAGTCACATATCAAGTTCTACCCGTCATTCTCCTGGTTAATTTGGACCCACCCGTACCTACCCTTGACTTTGGCCAAAATGGCAGCATGACTGTCCCAAACCAACGCATCTATCTATGCTGCACATGAATACCCAATAGCTACCAATCACTATGCCTTGATTTTGGCCAAAATACATAGCTTGAATACTTTTTGACCATTCATGTGGAATGACGGAGGGCTACGAATGGTTTTGGCGAAACCGTGAACGTAGTGAACTTGATCTAATCGATGGAACGAGATAGCTTTTAAAAGGAGTGGTTCAAGCTCCGCGTTTAAAAGTTTAGTTTTGAAAAGAAACCGAGTGGTTTTCAAAGTGTTCCAATCGACTTTTACTTGGTTTATTTTCTTGCATTAGTTCTTTTAATGCGTCCCATCATTTAATCCTACCATTGCAGAAAACAACCAAAATATGACGTACGCTTATGCCATTCGCATTCGCCACGGGGCCCCGTCATCACCCGTTAGGTTACTTAACTAACGACAGAGCGGGGGCTGGGTTAGCGCGGCTGTAAAACATAAGCAACGCCTAAATAGTTATCATATATAAATATATAGCAATGATAGACATTACAGATCACAGATGAATACATTGGATATACTAGGAATCCGCAATCCGTTCGAGCCTGCAACGAAAAGCGGATTACACGGTCGCGGTGAATAGCCAAAACCCCACCCAAGACCCCTACGGGTGCGGCAAACTACCCGCCAAGTACCCGAAGCGAAGCAACCTCCCTCACTACCGTGAGTAGGCCACTCGGCACTTCGAGATACCCGGTAGTTTGTGCACCCCCTCCATGGGTCTATCCTAGGAGCAAAAACAGTAAAAAGAATTATACAATGACGGCTACAACCCCGACCCGGTTGCGCGGCCAAATAAATAATAATATTACATCAATTTACATGTTACAATGAATGAAAGAAAAAGCAACACTCATCTCACATCCACCCCGGCTATTCACCCGCGACAATCCAACCCATTCATATACACAAACCATCATCAAACACAGATCACTGATATGTATAACCCCGACTAATCGACATATAACGATTAGCCGACGTTCAATACATATAAACATCACAGATATAACCCTTTAGTCAAAGTGTATTGAAGTTCGGAAAAAAATACGGATTTATAGGCCCCCAAAAACAAATTTGTATTCTGGAAAATCTGGGCACATATAAACCATCTTTAAAAACCTAAAACCAAGCCAGAAATACACTGCACCACTCGACCCAGTGATGAGCCAAGACGGCCGCGGTTCCGCGGCAATAGCTTGCTATTGCCGCGGAACCGCGGCTCTTTGGTCGACTCACTGGATCGTTTTTGGTGGTGTTCTTTAAAAAACCCTGAGATGATTTTTGGAGTATGACAAATTTTGTTTTGAACAGAAAAAATTTTAACAGAAACTTAGGGTTTTGTTATTTTGGTTTTTCGATTTTTCCGTTTCGAACTTCGACACACTTCACTACCAAGCTAGTTTATGTTTAGTTAGGCTCTGATACCACTGTAAGTCCATGTTGCCCATCCCGGTGCTTGCGGGGAGGCGGAAAACGGAATAAAAATCGGATTTTTATGAGCTTAGGCAACATGGACTAGAGCTAGAAAGATCTTTGCTAAACAAAAACTTGCTAAAGCTAACTAATAACTAGCTAAGTGCTAGAAAGGTTAAACCTTGGGCTTTAAGTCCTTCTCTCCTTGCTCCTTGGAGTGGTGGAAGGAGGTCACCTTGGTCATCTTCTCACGTCGAAGAAAGATCCACCCGAAAGCCTCAACCTTTGGCTTCAACTCCAAGCTAGAAGTTACTAGGGTGCAAGAAGTGCTAGTCCTTGAACCCTAGATGAGAGTAAAGATGATCAAGAGAGGGTTTTTCTCAAGCTTAAGTGTTTCTCAACACATGAGAGGGAGAGAGCTTGAGGGAGAGGAAGAACAAGAGAGAGAAAAGATATGATAGAATGAGAATAATATGAACCATTCTCTCATATATGTGAATTATTGTAATTAGATAATTAGTGAGATAATTGTCATGGCTAAATCAAGACATGACCATTATCATTTCATTTTTAATGCAAATTGCAAGGATCAAAGAGCATCTTCCAAATGAAATGATGATGGTCAAAGTGTCAACAAGGTCAACAAGTCATGGTGGGTCAAATGGTCAACAACCATAACCATGCACAATTATTAAACTAATATCAATTAACAATAATACACACATAATCATTAGGGTTAATACAAATGACAATAGTCATTAACCCTAATCAAAGTCCTCTCCCTCTGTCTCAAGCAACTGTGCATACGCACCCGTATTCGTGATCCGAGGAACAAGAATACAATGAGAAAAAGCCAATCCCAATTCATATACTAGGATCCGGATTAAACCAAAGCCCGCTAGTATAAGCTGTCCGGACAGCAAACGTGCACAAGTGCGCGGATGTGAACGAACCCTGTCGCAAAACCATGCGACCTCTACTCATTTTGCGTAAAGGCGAATAGCTCTCTGTGTGGGACTCTAAAGACTCGACACTACGCTGGCAGTGGGTTTAACCACAGACCGCAAGCGGCACTAGCTGTACGTAACGGTCCCCAGGTAGATGTCGATAAGAAGACTGATGAGGTGAACCCCATCCGAACTCCTACTGAGCCTGTATGTGACAATCTCCGTACAGTCCGGTCTGTTCGTCTGATACATCACATGGCGGGCCTAGGGGGGCGGTGAACGTCAGTCCCCTAATAGCGGTACAAGTCGTGTCGGAGTGTAGCCCAGAACACCCAGAGATAACACTGGAAACCTACCAGTATATCTCGCTTGCCTTGGCCAGGGACTACTCGTGTAATAGCTCTCCTGCACACAGCGCGATGTCAACCCACAATACCGGGAGAGACGAATCCTGTCTAACCGTCACTGCCTCCAAGTGCTTCGGGACTGCACCCAAAAACTACCTGTTTGCACGACTCCTTTGAGCCGTGGTAGGGTAGTAATCAAAGTGCAGTGGGAACACACTCGAGGCGAAGTGACAGTGTCAAGTCAACGGACTAAGCTGTACTCATGTCACCTAGGAACTGATAACTGACGATAGGTATAATACCAACCAACAGTTCCCGACGAGTCCTGTCCAGTGTACTCGTAACCCAACGAGCCCCTGCATACTATCTCAAGTACGACGTACTGACGGCTGTGGGACAGACCGTCTCCCACACTGGGATGAGAAGCGCATACGCTAGTCTACTCCGGAGTATCGATGCCCTGTCTCGATAGTCCAACGACTAGGGACCTGTATAAGGATGTGCTTATAGATCACCCAGCTCCCACGAGTGTGAGCTCCATCACAACGCTGGTAATCAAGCAAAGATCCTAAGGGCTCTACTAATATGTATATCAGCGATATGCTAAAAGAAACACATGCACATATTGAAGTAGAGACAAACCAAGTAGCATACTACCATTTCGAGTAAGATTGTATATACAACTGTGAATATCCCAAGCTTCCATCAAGTAATATACAAATCAGTATGATACAGTAATGGCCTCTAGGGCATATACACTAACAGTACGGACCTAATTAAAATAAACCTCGTTTTCCCAAGGCATAACCCCGTTAACACCTTTCTAGACACCTACTTGATCGGCTAATTATCCTGTGTAAAATTCTCTCAGTAGTAACTCTTACTCGCAGTGGATATCAGGATCCAACTATCTCATAGGACGTATGTAATCTCATTGCAAATTTCAACACTTGAAATTCCCGATAATTCTTTTACGCCTAGCGTGCTATGACCTTGACGCATGCCAAACAACCCATAATGCGCAAGTCAAGTTCAACCCATACATTTCGTGATTGAATCAAACCCACTCGTACGACCCTTGATGCATGCCAAACAACGTCATACGAATACCCTAATCCAATCGCATTTCATGCTACAGATAAAGTAGCAATCAGCTACCGTACACTACGCCTTGACGCATGCCAAACCACCGTAGCACGAATACTAAATATTACTTATCTGAAATGACGGAGGGTTACGCAGGTTTTTCAGAAAACCATGAGCGTAATGAACTTGATATCGTTGTAGAAACAAGTGATTTTGAAAAGGAGTGTTTTTTAGGCTTTTCTAGTTTCGCTAAAGAGGTCACTCCCGGTGAAGGGATCTCGGCTCTTTCCTTATCGAATAAGGTGCAGGATATTTCACAAATACCGCTGTGCAAAGAAAAACTATAGAAGGAATCAAAAACTAAACCACGAGTTTGTAGCATCTGCCAGTTTTGCTAAAGAGGTCACTCCCGGTGAAGGGATCTCGGCTCTTTCCTCATCGAATAAGGTGCAGGGTATATCATATATACCGCTATGCAAAGCAAAACTGTAGCTACCCATTTTATAAAGTTTTGATTCTACAACATCTTTTAGGTTTCTTTTCTTTTATTAATCTCATTAATATATCCCATCAGTTAATGCTTCCGAAGCATCACAGAAGAAATGAAAGCAGTAATATTTATATATCATCATATATATTTATAAGCATCCGTCTCAGGCAGTAATATGATCTCATCACAGAACATTGCAGCAGAAGATAACATATAAAATATTGGATATACTAGGACGTCCGTGTTTTATTTCGAGCCTGTACAAAACACGGATTCCACGGTCGTAATGAATAGCCAAACCCACATTCCTAGACCCCTACGAGAGCGGCAAGTAACACTGCCAATTCTAGGGTTAGGAGACCCGGTCTCGACTCCCCGAGATGGCCTCCCACTGGACCCTAGAACCCGGTTATTTGTGCTCCCCTCCTCGGGTCTACCTAATGCGGAAAAGTAAATAATATACAATGGTGACATCAACCTCAACCCAGAAGTGCCCCAATAAAAGAATATTACATACAATGAATTTTACATGAATGAAAACCCTCATCTCACATAAAACCCCGGCTATTCAGAACACGACGATCCAATATAACATATCACAGAAACACATAATATCTCATATCATCAACGTAAGCAAGTATGCGTATCCTGATTGTCGTTGATGTATAGCAACGAAGCCGACGATACACCACATATTACGCTTATGGTCACAAAAAAGAAAGTGTAAAACTACAACATTTGGAATCCACAATCGCTTTGGACATCATAAATCCGAAATATCACATACTTCGCATTTCATGCCTAATTATATGAATTCCACATATTGTATCACATTCCAGATAAATAGACAAAGTTAAACTTTCCGATCGAATAATCAAACCCCCAAGATTTCCCAAATAGCTTAACACTTGAGCGGAGTTCAAAAATCCCAGAACATGTCATAGCCCCAATGAACCAGCCGTAGAAGGGTCAAACCAACGCCTCACATGTGGCAACGCTAAACTACCACAAACCTTAGGGTTCAGTGACAGTTTTGACGGTCACATAATCGAGTTAAGGTTACGTTCTTCTAGAGGGTCCACAGATACACTAGCATGATTTCCCAAAAGTTTTAAACAGAGGAAAAATCCAACACTTGAAAGTTTTCCGTCATGAGAAAAATGAATTATTGATATCCGTTCGAACATTTTAACAAGTTCTAAATTACTCGAAAAACTAAACGATGTTAAACTTTCCGATAGAATCAACGAATTCTAAAGATCTCCAGAAAACTCAACACTTGAGTAATATTAAAAATTCCCACAAGCATGTAGTAATACCTACGGATATAACCTAGAAATATCAATCCCTGATACCCAAATTCGGCCGCGGAACCGCTGCGCAAAGCATGGTATTGCCGTAGTTCCACGGCGACTTTAGGGAATTAGGGCTTCGTATTTCACAGTTATCCATAGAATCACCTACTTAATTTTCTGAGAATTTTTAATACAGAAAAAACCAACGTTTAAAAAAATTTCCACAAAGGGGGTCAAATTTGACGTTCCGGGGTTCGATCTGATTTTTAACTTCGTATACACGTCGTCTAATGCTCTAGTTAGGCTCTGATACCACTATAAGGTTACTAGGAACTGTCACAAGGGTCTATAAGGCATCAACCATGCCCGATTTAAAATTTACAAGTGCCGAACAATCTAAAGCGAGGATCTTCGCTAGATAATTAGGGTTAACAAAGCATGTAAACTGTTGGATATATATGCCCTAGAGGCCTTCATTGTATAGGATGCTAGGGATATGTATGTACATGACAGTCTTGCTTGATATGATATTACGCTATTGGGCTTGTCTTTGTCTTAACGTATGATATATTTTACTTGGTATTTATATATATATATATATATGTTGATAAAGCCCATAGGGTATTTGCCTGACTACCGGCGTTGTGATGGCAGTCATACTTGTGGGAGCTGGATAGTCAATAGGCACATCCTTAGAAGTCCCTGGTCGCAGGAGTATCGAGATTGGGCATCGATACTCCGGAGTAGACTAGTGTATACATATCTAGACCCTGAGGAGGGGCGATGGACTGGTCCCACAGCTATTGGTGGAGTGCACCTAAGATTGTATACAGATGCTCACTGGGTGTGAGTACACCGGACAGGACTCGCCGAGAACTGACTGGATGGTATTATACCTAACGTCAGATAGCAGTTCTCAGGTGACATGTGTGCAGATAGTCCGTTGACTTAAGGTCGTCATTTGTCTCGTATGAGTTCCCATTGTGCTTTGATTACTACCCTACCACGATTCCCAGTCCCGAGCCACATGGAGGCAGTGAGCGACTGTTAGGGATTCGTCTCTCCCGGTATAGGGAGTTGATATCGCACGGTGATCGGTTGGTCATTACCATAAGTCCCTGGCTAGGGCTGATTGAGAATTACTGATGGACTGATCAGTAGATTCTCGGATGGTCTTGAGCCATGCCGACACGACTTGTACGGTTATTAGGGGTCTGACGTCCACCACCTCTCTAGACTATACATGCGATACTCTTAGACGAACAGACCGGACTGCGCGGATATTGTCACGGACAGGCTCAGTAGGATTTCGGATGGGTTACCTCATCGACTTTCTTATCGACAACAACCTGGGGACCGTTACGTATAGCAAGTGCCGCTTGCGGTCTGTGGTTAATATTAGTGTATATGCCCTAGAGGCCATTACTGTATCATACTAGTTTGCATATTACTTAATGGAAGCTTGGGATATTCACCTTGTATATACAATCTTGCTCAAAATAGTAGTATGCTACTTGGTTTGTTTCTACTTCAATGTGTACATGTGTTTATTTTAGTATATCACCTATACACATTAGTGGAGCCCTTAGGATCTTTGCTTGATTACCAGCGTTGTGATGGCAGTCACACTAGTGGGGGCTGGGTAATCTATAAGCACATCCTTATGCAGGTCCCTAGTCGCAGGACTATCGAGACAGGGCATCGATACTCCGGAGTAGACTAGCGCAAGCGCTTCTCATCCCAGAGTGGGAGATGGTCTGTCCCACAGCCATCAGTACGTCGTACTGGAGATAGTATGCGGGTGCTCGTTGGGTTACGAGTACACTGGACAGGACTCGTCGGGAACTGACCGGTTGGTATTATACCTATCGTCAGTTATCAGTTCCCAGGTGACATGAGTACAGCTTAGTCCGCTGACTTGACACTGTCACTTCGCCTCGAGTGTGTTCCCACTGTACTTTGATTACTACCCTACCACGGCTCAAAGGAGTCGTGCAAACAGGTAGTAGTTGGGTGCAGTCCCGAAGCAATTGGAGGCAGTGACGGTTAGACAGGATTCGTCTCTCCCGGTATTGGGGGTTGACATCACGCTGTGTCTAGGAGAGCCATTAAACGAGTAGTCCCTGGCCAGGGCAAGCGAGATATACTGGTAGGCTTCCAGTGTTATCTCAGGGTGTATTGGGCTTCACTCCGACACGACTTGTACCGCTATTAGGGGACCGACGTTTACCGCCCCCTAGGCCCGCCATGCGATGTATCAGACGAACAGACCGTTGTACGGAGATTGTCACATTCAGGCTCAGTAGGAGTTCAGATGGGTTTCACCTCGTCTGTCTTCTTGTCGGCATCTACCTGGGGTTACGCACAGCTAGTGCCGCTTGCGGTCTGTGGTTAAACCCACTGCCAGCGTAGTGTCGAGTCTTTAGAGTCCCACACAGAAAGCTATTCGCCTTTTGGCAAAAGAGTAGAGGTCGCATGGTTTTGCGACAGGGTTCAGTCACATCCGTGCACTTGTGCACGTTTAGTGTCCGGACAGTTTACACTAGCAGGCTTTGGTTTAAGCCAGATCCTACTGTACGTATTGGGATTGGTTTTATCCAGTTTGTATTCGTGTTCCTCGGAACGTGGATGCGGGTGTGTATGCACAGTTGACGGAGAGACAGAGGCAGAGGATTCTCATTAGGGTTGTTGACCGTTGACTGTTGACTATTGACTTTTTGCTCAACCCTAATGAGAATATGATATATGATTAACAATAATATTAATTAAGTATTGTGGTGACATGGTTGTTGAGGGGTTGACTTTGTTGACTTGTTGACTTTGTTGACCGGTTGACTAGGTTGGTCTAGTTGACCATCATGATGACAATGGCTATCATTTCATGGCAAAGACTTTTCACTTGCTTATTCTCTTGTGCAATATGAGTGCATGAAATGATATAGCCATTTTGAATTAAACCATTTACACAATACTTGATTACTATTTTTGTGATGATGGCTTTGGATTATGAGAGCCAAGAGAGAAAAGCCTTTCTCATTCTACCATTTTCATTCTCTCTCTTGTGTTCTTGAGTTCTCATCTCCTTCCTCTTGCTCTCCCTCTCTTTAGTCTATGGTTCACTTGTCTCATGTGTTGAGAACCAAGAACCATTGAGAAAATCCCAACACACTCTTCTCTACTCACTCTAGTTCATAAGGTTTACCAAACCAAGTGAACTAGTTTCTTCAAAGACCGAAGAAGAAGCCAAAGGTAGAAGCTTTCAGGTGGATCAATCTTCGGCGCAAGGAGACGACGGGGTGAAGCCGATCCGGACAACCATCGAGGCTTGAAGACGAAGGAGTTCAAGAAAGAAAGGTATAACCCCCTAACCGAGTAGTTAACAACTCCTAGTTAGGTTGTTAGTTAGATGTTTAACCAAGATCCGGTTTTGAGTCCATGTTACCGCCTCTAGAAAATTGTTTTTCACCAAATTCCGCTTGCCCGAAAGTACCGGGAGAGGTAGCATGGACTTACAGTGGTATCAGAGCCTAGTTAAACACTACCTAACATGTTAGCATAGTAGTTAGAAATTCGATCGGAGAAAAAGTCGTGAAATACACCCAGATTTCAAACTTTCTGTCGATTTTCAAAGTGCTGAAAAAATTATTTGAGATACACCAAAAATCGACTCAGGGTTTTTAGAAGAAACTGCAAAAATTCGACCCACTGATTTTCAACGCGCCGCGTTTCCGCGGCGGGAGCTTGCTCCCGCCGTGGAACCGCGGCCGAGTTGACTCAGTCGTGGGGTTTTATTTTTGCAGTTTGTTCATAGGGGTATTTTGGGATTTTTGGAATATGTATTTTCTGCCCAGATTTTCCAGAACGAAAATTTTGTGTTTGGGGGCGTGAAAATCCGTATTTTTGATCGAACTTCTAAAAGAATTAAGCTGACGGGTTTTTCTGTGATGTAATATTTGTATTGAACGTCTGCTAATCGCTATATGTCGATTAGTGGGGGTTATACAAATCTGTGATCTGTAATGTTATTGGAATGTGTATATGAATTCATTGGATTGTCGCGGGTGAATAGCCGGAGGTTGTGAGACGAGAGTTTTCTTTTCTTTCAATTCATGTAAAATTGTAAATTGATGTAATAATTATTTGTATGGCCGCACAACCGGGTCGGGGTTGTAGCCGTCATTGTATAATTTCTTTTTACTGTTTTTGCTCCTAGGATAGACCCATGGAGGGGGTGCACAAACTACCGGGTATGCCGAAGTGCCGAGTGGCCTACTTACGGAGTTGAGGGAGGTTGCTTCACTTCGGGTACTTGGCGGGTAGTTTGCTGCACCCGTAGGGGTCTTGGGTGGGGTATTGGCTATTCACCGCGACCGTGTAATCTGCTTTTCGTTACAGGCTCGTACGAATTGCGGATTCCTAGTATATCCAATGTGTTCATCTGTGATCTGAAATGGCTATCATTGCAGTATATCTATATATGATATTATTTAGGCGTTGCTTATGTTTTACAGCCGCGCTAGCCCAGCCCCCGCTCTGTCGTTAGTTAAGTAACCTAACGGGTAATGACGGGGCCCCGTGGTGAATGCGAATGGCATAAGCGTACGTCATATTTTGGTTGTTTTCTGCAATGGTAGGACTAAATGATGGGACGCATTAAAAGAACTAATGCAAGAATATCACGCATTAAAAGAACTAATGCAAGAAAATAAACCAAGTAAAAGTCGTTGGAACACTTTCGAAAAACCACTCGGTTCTTTTCAAAACCAACTTTTAAATGCGGAGTTTGAGCCACTCCTTTTAAAAGCTATCTCGTTCCATCGATTATATCAAGTTCACTACGTTCACGGTTTCGCCAAAACCATTCGTAGCCCTCCGTTGTTTCACATGAATAGTCAATAGTATTCAAGCTATGTATGTTGGCCAAAGTCAAGGCATAGTGATTGGTAGCTATTGGGTATTCATGTGTAGCATAGATAGATGCGTTGGTTTGGGACAGTCGTACTGCCATTTTGGCCAAAGTCAAGGGTAGGTACGGGTGGATCCAAATTGACCTGGAGAATGACGGGTAGAACTTGACATGTGACTTATGATATTTTGGCCAAAGTCAAGGTCATAAGAGCATGGGGCAAAAATCCACATCGGGAGTTTCAAAAGAACTGAAACTTGCTAGTGTTGCATACCATTTGGAGTGTGATGATTCTGGTAGGATTCCTTCAGTTTCGTCACGCGATGATATTTGGATCCCGATCCTACTGTGAGTATATGCTACTCCTTGGGAAATTTCTCATTAAACGATCAATGCTATAAACCTAGTAGGTGTCTAGAAAGGTGTTAGCGGGGCTACGCCCCCAGGGAAAAGAGGTTATTTAATTAAGGAACTTCGCGAAAGCGTTGGAAAACCTCCCTCGAAGTACCGACACTGGCCTGGCTGAACGGTTAAGCAAGTATTGTACGGTAAGATTGATCCTGACTAATTCTTCTTTTTTGGTTTGAGGAGGGATTCGAGAAACAGTGGGATCCATCCTGTGTAAACAAACTAAAAACCATTCTAAACTTGCAAGAGCATCATGCCGAGTGTTTCTTCTCTCTCCTAATTGCAGCGACCAATCGACATGACTGGACTTTAGTTACTCCTAGATAAAAACATACTGACAGGGCCAAACTACAAAGATTGGCTCAGGAATGTCAAGATGGCAATCACTTACGACAAGCTGGGGTATCTTCTTACCACCAAAGCTCCCCCTGTCCCAGGTCCCAAAACCAGCGTCGCGGATAAGGAAATCCGTAAGACCTGGGAACTAGACTGCGCGAAGGCCAAGTGCCTCGTGCTTGCCTCTATGGACAATGAACATCAGAGGAGGCACGAGAATATGGACCTGGAATCCATATTTCTTCATACAAAAGAACTGTATGGAGAGCAATCTCGTATCGCAAGATACGAAGTGTCGAAGAAGTTATTTTCGGCAAGATTGGCCGTCGAATCATCGGTAGCGGAACACGTGCATAAGATGATTGGCTAAATTGAGGAGCTCGCGGACCTTGGGACCACGTTGGAGAATGAGCTCTATACGGACTTGATTCTCCAGTCCCTTCCTTCCATTTACGCCCAGTTCATACTGAACTTCAACTTACAAGAAAAGGAAGTTGAACTTTCAGAACTCCTCAACATGCTGAGGAGCGCAGAGGGCACCCTACAGAAAGGTAGGGAAACATCCACTTTGTTTGTAGGAGGATCTTCTTCTTCTAGGTCCAAGGCGAAATCCAAGGGAAAGAAGAAGAAAGCCCCCGCCAAACCAAGAGGCGGTGTTAGTAAAGTGGATACGAAGGGAAAGACAAAAGCAACAAAGAAAGTGGGAAAGCTTGTGGATAAGGAAGAATGCTTCTATTGTCATAAGAAGGGACACTGGAAAAATGATTGCAGGGCTTGGAAGGCCAGAACACAGGATCTGAAGCAGGTTGCGGCTTCAGCTTCAGGTTTGTATGTTATTGAAAACTGTCTTTCAATAAACTCTACTTCCTCGGTATTGGATACCGGATCAGGATCTCATATCTGTAATTCTTTGCAGGCGTTGAGAAACCGTAGGGTTTTGAAGGCAGGTGACATGACCCTCAAAGTTGCAAATGGAGCTAGCATGGATGCTAAGGCCGTGGGGGACTATCACCTGGGGTTGTCAGATGGACACGTTTTTGTTTTGCGTAATTGCTATTTTGTACCCAACGCAACTTGTAATATCATTTCTGTATCTTTGACTTCTAAAGAAGGTTATGAATTTGCGTTTGTAAGTAATGTTGTAAACATTCACCTTAATCAAGTTCTGATTGGGTCAGGTACATTAAGCAATGGTATATACGTATTAAACCAACCACAGATTTTCAATGTCCAGAATACACACAAAAGAAAGTCTCCGGAAATAAATCAGACTTTCTTGTGGCATTGTAGACTGGGTCACATCAATGAGAGAAGGTTGACGAAGTTACATACAGAAGGATATTTGAATGCGTTCGAATATCAATCGTATGCCACTTGTCAATCATGTCTCAAAGAAAAGATGACAAAGACTCCGTTCACTGGACACGGGGTAAGAGCGAGCGAGCTCTTGGGACTCGTACACAGCGACGTGTGCGGTCCAATGTCTACACATGCGCGAAGCGGTTATTCTTACTTCATTACTTTTACGGATGACTTTTCAAGGTACGGTTATGTCTTCTTAATGAAACATAAGTCCGAAGCCTTTGGAAAATTCCAGGAATATAAGAATGAAGTAGAAAAACAAACCGGCAAAAGTATCAAGATCCTAAGATCGGATCGAGGTGGTGAATGCTTAAGTGCCGAGTTCCTGGACAATTTAAAAGAGAACGGAATTCTCTCTCAGCTTACTCCTCCACACACTCCGCAACATAACGGTGTATCGGAGAGACGGAACCGAACCCTATTGGATATGGTACGGTCCATGATGAGTAACGCTGAGTTACCGCGATCATTCTGGGGGTATGCGCTAGAATCAGCAGCATACCTTTTGAACCGAGTTCCAACTAAGACTGTGCCTACTACACCATATGAGATGTGGTGTGGGAAGAGACCCTATCTTAATCACATTAAGACATGGGGAAGTCCAGCTTTTGTCAAAAAGCAGCATGCGGACAAGCTCGAGGCACGCTCAGTACAGTGCAAGTTTGTGGGATATCCAAAGAACTCCAAGGGATATTTCTTCTACTGCGAAGAGGAACAAAAGGTTTTTGTTTTTCGTCATGCCCACTTTCTAGAACACCAGTTCTTAGAAAAGGAAATTAGTAGGAGCACAGTAGAACTGGAAGAAATTCCAGAACCACAGACTATTACTGAAAGCTTAGTGGAACCAGAGGGTTCAAAAGAACAGGACATTCCTACGCCGCTCCGCAGGAGTAGTAGGCAGTCTCATCCCCCCGAGAGATACTACGGTTTTCTCATAGACGGGGATAGAGAGGATTGCATCATAGATTATGATGAGCCTACTAGCTTCCAGCAGGCCGTTCAGAGCATTGACTCAGTAAAATGGCTGGATGCAATGCGGACCAAAATGGAGTCCATGTACACCAACAAGGTATGGACGTTGGACATTGCTCCAGACGGGGTAAAACCCGTAGGATGCAAGTGGATCTTCAAAAGGAAGATTGGTGTAGATGGACAGGTTGAGACCTATAAAGCTAGACTTGTTGCAAAGGGTTTCCGTCAAAGACCTGGCTTGGACTATGACGAAATCTTTTCTCCAGTGGCTATGCTGAAATCCATTCGGATCCTTCTTGCCATTGCTGCCTTCCACGATTATGAGATCTGGCAAATGGACGTAAAGACCGCTTTTCTAAATGGAAATTTAGAGGAGTGTGTCTATATGGACCAACCAGAGGGTTTCATTCAGAGTGGGAGCAGCGGAAAGGTGTGCAATTTGCTTAAGTCCATCTATGGACTAAAGCAGGCATCGCGGAGTTGGAACATCTGTTTTGATGAGACGGTCAAGGAATTTGGTTTTATCAAAAATCCAGATGAACCATGCATCTACAGTAGATTTGTAGCGAGAACTGTAGTATTCCTCGTTTTATACGTGGCTGACATTCTCTTAATAGGAAATGACATTCCTATGCTACAATCTGTCAAGGGGTTCTTGTCACACAGGTTCTCCATGAAAGACCTGGGTGATGCTTCATACATCCTGGGGATCCGGATCCATCGTGATAGATCCAAGAAGATATTAGGACTTTCACAGTCCAGGTACATCGACACCATACTGAAGAGATTCAGTATGGAAGATTCCAAGCGCGGTAACCTACAGGCTTGTCACGGGATCACCCTCTCTAAAGAGATGTCTCCCAAGACTGATTTGGAGAGGGATCGCATGTCTATTATACCCTACGCTTCTGTGGTAGGCTCTATAATGTATGTGATATTGTATACCAGACCAGATGTAGCTTATGCACAGAGTGTGGTAAGCCGGTATCAGTCAAACCCTGGGGAGAAACACTGGATAGCGGTAAAGAACATTCTCAAGTACCTGAGAAGGACTAAGGAGATGTTCTTGGTGTATGGCGGAAAAGACCTCCAGATCGAGGCCTTTGCTGACTCCAGCTTCCAGAGTGACAAGGATGATTCCAAGTCCATGTCGGGTTTTGTCTTTACCCTCAATGGAGGGGCGGTGTGTCGGAAGAGTTCCAAACAGGAAACCATTGCAGACTCGATGATGGAAGAGGAATACATCGCTGCATCTGATGCCGCAAAAGAAGCTGTCTGGATAAGGAAGTTCTTGAAAGAACTTCAGGTGGTTCCGTCCATTGTTGATCCAATACCTCTGTATTGCGACAACAACGGGGCTATAGCTTTAGCGAAGGAACCCAGGTGCCATCAGAGATCCAGACACATCTTGAGGCGGTATCACCTGATCAGGGAGATCGTGGATCGCCAGGAGATCGAGGTTCGGAGGGTTGCTTCAGAAGATAACACTGCAGATCCATTCACCAAGGCCTTGCCCCAGACTCAGTTCGAGCGGCTGATCGAGATGATAGGTCTTCGATACGCCAGTACATGGCCTTAGTGCAAGTGGGAGATTGTTTGTGTATATGCCCTAGAGGCCATTACTGTATCATACTAGTTTGTATATTACTTAATGGAAGCTTGGGATATTCACCTTGTATATACAATCTTGCTCAAAATAGTAGTATGCTACTTGGTTTGTTTCTACTTCAATGTGTACATGTGTTTATTTTAGTATATCGCCTATACACATTAGTGGAGCCCTTAGGATCTTTACTTGATTACCAGCGTTGTGATGGCAGTCACACTAGTGGGGGCTGGGTAATCTATAAGCACATCCTTATGCAGGTCCCTAGTCACAGGACTATCGAGACAGGGCATCGATACTCCGGAGTAGACTAGCGCATGCGCTTCTCATCCCAGAGTGGGAGATGGTCTGTCCCACAGCCATCAGTACGTCGTACTGGAGATAGTATGCGGGTGCTCGTGTTAGTTATATGTATGCCCTAGAGGCCATTACTGTACATTGGATGTATATTGTAGTGGATGCTGGGACATATATAGGGAGGACTTTCTTGCTCGACATGATAGTATGCTATCTGGTTGAACTTTACCTTAACGTGTATACTAGGTGTCTCTCTGTTACATGTTGGTAAAGCCCCTAGGATGTGTACTTGACTACCTGGACTATGATGCAGATCATACTAGTGGGGACAGGGTAGTCCATAAGTACATCCTTCAAGGTCCCTAGTCGTGGGTATCTCGAGACGGGGCATCGATATACCAGAGTAGACTAGCGTATACCTCCTCGACCCATACAGATGGGCGATGGATGATCCCATATCCATTGGTGTTTGACATCAGAGATGATATACGGGTGCTCAGTGGAGACTGGGTACACTGGACGGACTCGCCGAGAACTCCCAGATGGTATTATACCTTACGTCAGATGGCAGTTCTCTGGTGACACTGGTACAGAGTAGTCTGTTGACCCGAGATCGTCATAGAGTCTTGTGTGGTTCCCACTGTGCTTTGATTTCCATCTTACCACGTCCAAGAGGGCGTGCAAAACGGTGGTTTTTGGGTACAGTCCCGAATCACATGGAGGCAATGAGCGATAGGAGGGGATTCGTCTCTCTCGGTATAGGGAGTTGATGTTGCGCTGTGTTCGATTGGCTATAACCGGAAATCCCTGGCCAGGGTTGCTGAGATTTACTGGTAAGTGTTACCAGTAGTTTCTCGAATAGTTATAGACCTCATATCGACACGACTTATCGAGCTATTGGGGTCTGACGTTTACCACCCCTAGGCAAGATATGCGATATATCAGACGATCAGACCGGACTGTACGGTATGTGTTACCGGTTGGATTCACAGGAGTGTGAGCGGGCTTGCTCGTCGATCTTCTGATCGTTCAATACCCGGGTGGCCGTTACGTTTAGCAGACCGCTTGCGGCTTGTGGGTGCTTGATATGATCATCATCTGCTACCGGCGTATTGACGAGTCTTTAGAGTCCTACACAGAGGTTTCCTGGCTTAAGCGAAACGAAATAGGAGCGCATATGAGATATGTGCGGGACCGAGAATAATGCGTGTATGTGATACCGTATTCTATTCTCGCGATGAATGTATCGAATGGTTGTATGCGATATAACCTAGTTATCGAATAAAGGATTGATTCGATAAATCGATACATTGTATACTAGTCGGTTGTGTGCGACATGACCGGATCATTGAATCAAGTGTTGATTTAATGATTTAATGCATAATTATATATTTGATATATTACTTTGCATTAACTAGTATTGGTTCACTTTAAAGGGATTTTCTCACTTGTAGTTCATAAGTTGTATATGTGATATACTTTTGTGCACTTGATTGTATCATGTTTGATGATACATGCTTGCTTGAGTTTGTGTAAAGATTAAACCATGGTTGTGAGAGTGGTTAGGGTTTTGTTTATTCACTTATTATCTATTTATTTATTTATCATTCTTTTGGAAAAGATAAAGAGAAAAGAATGGTGGCTTGTTTTGTTTGTTTATGAAACTTCATGAAGCTTTGACTTAAGTCACCATTTTGTCTCATGCTTAACCCTAACCATTCCCACTAACCCTAGTTTTGTCTCTACACATAACCATGGTTGAATATGATAAGGATTGATTTTCTTTTCCATTTTTAATAAACACTTATCATGTTCTTTCCTTCTTCTTCTTCTTCTTCACTTGAAGAAAGCTTGCTTCAACAATGGCAACTTGAGAAAAAGAGTGAGAAATCCAATTCTAAAGTGAACCCACCTCCTATTTCTTCATCCTCTACCTCTTGCCAAGTAGTATAGGGTGTTTTCTTCACAAGTTTCATGACTTGGTGAGGTAGGAGCTTGATCTAGTGATGCCTCGACGTAGATCATCTTCGGCATCGAAGTCGACGACCTAGCCCGCCCATTTTTCCGATGAAGCCGACGCTAGAGCCCGGGATTCGATTTGGACAGCGAGGAGACTTCATCGCGGAGCTATGGAGGTGGAGAACCGGATCTACAAAGGTTGTATTTCCGTTCACTTAGTTAAGTTGTTAACTAGTTGCATCTTTCGCCTAAACTTCTAGTTAACGATCCGTATTAGGGTTTCTCGGCACCCGTAAAATTTGAAATTGGCATGGTTGATGCCTTGTGAGACCTCTTGAGAGTGCCTAGGAACCCTACAGAGAGCTACTTGGCATTGGATGTCGACCTATAGGGGGTTCTTACTGTGTGACAGTGTGGCGAAGCATAGGCTCTTACCCCCAGGGTGTCCCGAGAACGGAAGGTGTTCCGGCGGGTTGTAGTCCTCGCGAGGGGGCATGCGTAAAAAGTAGCTGCTGAGGGACCCGTTGGTGCCACGGTGACCCCATTGGATGGGGTTGCTACCTGCCCTACAGTGGTATCAGAGACTAGCTAGAGCCTTAGGCGATGCGTAGACGAAGTTTGAAACCCGAACGAACCCGAAACCCTAACACAAACATGCTCTCTGGACTTTTTCCAAAATCTGGAGTTTTTCGATATTAAAAATATGCAGAAAAATCAGCAGGGAATTGTAAGAATTACTGTGAAGCCCGTACCCATGAATCCATCAAAGTACGGCGGAACCGCGGCAGAAGCCTGGCTTCTGCGGCGGTTCCGCGGCCGTATGATGACGTCGGCTTCCCATTTTTGCACAGTAATTCCTCTTTTCTGGTGTTGGATTTTCTGGGAATTTTTAATTTTTATTCAAGAGTTGAATTTTCTGGGTTGTTTTGAGGATTCGAATGTTCGATCGGATTATCAAATTTTGTCTGTGTGGCTTTCCGGATAATTTTTGGATATGTTAAAAAGTTCGACCGGATATAAATACCCAACTTTTCCCCTGCCGGGAAATTTCCAAGTGTTGGATTTTTCCGTGGTTTAAAGATGTTCTAAGTAGTGCAAGTAACGCGATGGTCCCTCTAGAAGACAACAAACCTTAACTCGATTATGTGACCGTCTTGAACTGCCCTTTGAACCTTAGGGTTTGGGGCAGTACGGCGTGCCACATGTGAGGCGTTGGCTTGACCCTTCTACGGCTGGACCGTTGGTACTGAGGTACGAAGTGAATGTCTTTGAACTTATTTCATGAGTTGAGAAGTTTCGGAAAAACTTGGGTGTTCGACTGTTCGATCAGAAAGTTTAACATTTTCTGTTTATCTGGAATGTGATACAACAATTGGAATTCAAAATAAGTTATGAGATAACTGAATGAATGTTATAAACATAGCAGTTTAGTCTCACTTGATCGGTTGCCACGGAATTTTGATGTGATCAAAAGTCCGTCGCAATCACGTAGCGTACGCGGATACTCGCCGGGTAAACTTAATAGACAGACTCTCTCCATAGCCCCGACCAAGTGACTGTAGGAGAACCCCGTCGCCGAAAGCATCCGTTCGGGTGCTCGCGGCAGCGGTGTTCCGCCTTGGTGCACTTCGTCGACGGTGTCGGGGGTGCGGCCGTCTACTAAAGTTTGCGACGAGCATTCGATCAGGATGTCGGGAATCTTGTTGAATTGCCCGACTTGATATTGAAAAGTGTTTTCGATTTTTGAGACTAAAATGCGGGGTTTATAATTGTTAGGCATGTGATGTCTAAGGTATTCATTTGATTAGGCATGCGATGTCTATGTAGATATTGCGGATTCCAACTGTTGTGGTTTTACACTTTCTTTCCTGTGACCGTAAGTGTAATATGTGATATCGCCAGTTTCATTGCTATATGTAAACGACAATTGGGATGCGCATATTTACTTACGTTGATGACATGTGATGTTATGTGTTGCTGGATATGTTATATTGGATCGTCGAGTTTGAATAGCCGGGGGTTTTTATGTGAGATGAGTGTTTTTCATTTTCATTCATGTAAAAACTTGTATGTAATATTCTTTTATTGGGGCACTTCCAGGTTGCGGAAGTTGTCACCGTTGATGTATATTATTTACTTTTCCGCACTAGGATAGACCCAAGGAGGAGGGCACAAGTAACCGGGTTCTGGAGTCCAGTGGGAGACCAACTCGAGGAGTCGAGTCCGGGTCTCCTAACTCTAGAATTGGTAGGGTTGCTTGCCGCTCTCGTAGGGGTCTAGGGGTGTGGGATTGGCTATTCATCACGACCGTGGAATCCGTGCTTTATACTGGCTCGTATTAAAAACACGGACGTCCTAGTATATCCAATATTTCATATGTTTCTTCTGCTGCGATATCTATGATGTGATCATGTGATGTTCTGTGATGGATACTTTATATAGTATATATGATATATTATATAGACGTTACTTATGTTTTACACCCGCGCTAGCCCTGCCCCGCTCTGCCGTTAGTCACTTAACCTAACGGTGCACGAGGGGACATCGAGGCGAATGCGGATGGCATAAGTGTACGTCGTATTTATCTGTGATGTTTAGGTATGTTAAATGATGGGACTTCATTAATATGATTAATGAAATAAAAGAAACCTAAGATGTTGTAGAATCGAATTTAAAAATAAAACAGGTAGCTACAGTTCTTGCTTTGCACAGAGGTATATGTGATGTATCCTGCACCTTATTCGATGAGGAAAGGACCGAGATCCCTTCACCGGGAGTGACTCCTTTAGCAATAACTGGCAGATGCTACACACTCGGTTTATCTTTTGATTGCTTTTAAGAGTTTTTTCTTTGCACAGTGATATATATGATATATCCCGCACCTCATTCGACGAGGAAAGGGCCGACGATCCTTTCACCGGGAGTGACCCCTTTAGCAAAACTAGAAAAGCATCAAAAATACTCCATTTTAAAATCATTTGATTCTACAACGATATCAAGTTCATTACGCAATAGGTTTTCAGAAAAACCTGTCGTAGCCCTCCGTCATTTCAGATAAGTAGTAGTTAGTATTCGTGCTGCGTTTGTTGGCCTTTGTCAAGGCGCAGTGTGCGGTAGCTAACTGGTGCTTATCTGCTTATGCATATGATGCAGATTGGGTTAGGGTAGTCGTGCGACCTTGTTGGCCTTTGTCAAGGGTCGTGCGGGTGGGTTTAATTCAATCAGGAAATGACGGGTTGAACTTGACTGGCATCCTATGGTTTGTTGGCCTTTGTCAAGGTCATAGGAGGTTAGGGGCAAAATTATCGGGAATTTCAAGTGTTGAAATTTGCAATGAGATTGCATACCTTCTATGAGATAGTTGGATCCCGATACCCACTGCGAGTAAGAGTTACTCCTGGGAGAGTTTTACACATTACAATTAGCCGATCAAGTAGGTGTCTAGAAAGGTGTTAACGAGGTTACGCCTCTGGGAAAACGAGGTTTACGTTAATTAGGTTCGTGCGAAAGCACGGGGGACCTCCCTCAAAGTACCGACACTGGCCTGGCTGAAAGATTGGCGAACTTGTAGTGTGTAATTAATCCCGGCTAGTCTTTCCTTTTTAGGTTTGAAGGAAGATTTGATAAAAAGCAGTGGGAGCCATCCTGATTAGATAAAATAATAACCAATCTATTCTTGCAAGAGCGCACGCTGAGTGTTTTCTTCTCTCTCTCTCCAGGTAGCGACCATATCACGCCTTAATCAAGATAATAATATGGATATTTGACCGAACCCGCTTGTTATACTGAGCTGGGGAACGTTGGTCCCGCTCCAACTTATAATTGTTATAAGACAGAGCAGGAAATTGGGGATTACCAGATTTCCCGTACCGCCCAAACGAAGAGAGTGCATGCTGATGCATCATCTTCGGGTATGTTCATTATACAGAACAGTTTCTCAATATTCTCTACGTCCTGGGTATTTGATCCGGATCAGGATCCCTGATATGTAATCTGTTACATAGGGCTACAGAGAGGTAGAGAACTGAGAACGGGTGATAAGTTTCATGAGGCAGAAAACGGGGCAAGTGTTGCAGCCAAGTCTGTTGGTCACTGTCACCCTGTATTATCAATACATTGATTCTGAACGAATGTTATTAGATACCGAACCTGATATACAAAATCATATCAGTCTCTTTATTAGTAAAGAAATGATAAAATTTTGTATTGTTGGATAATGTTTTGAACATTTCCTATATCAAAAGTTGATCGGTTCAGGCACGTTATCTAAAAGCATTGATGTTCTAAATCAAACTGCAGTTCTTAGTATATGGAACACACATAAGAGGAAGAGTTCACAACTGAACGAATCCTTCTTAAGGTATTGTAGACTAGGTCATATCAATGCGACCCGACTAGCTGAAGTTACATATAGATGCATATTTAAATCAGTTTGAATTTACATCTTATGAAACTTGCCAGTCATGTCACAGAGATAAGATGACCATAGCTCTGTTTATTGGAAACAGAGAAAGAGTTAGTGAACTCTTGGGACTGATACATGATGATGTATGTAAGGTCTCCTGTCTACACATGCCAGGAATGGTTCTTTATACTTCATTACATTCTCTGATGATCTCTCAAGATTCAGACATATGTTCCTGTTGAAACACAAGTCCGAACCTTTTGAGATATTCACAGAATATAAGTTAGAAGTAGAGAACCAAATACGGGTAAAAGTATTATGTCCTATGATGAGATCAAGGAGGAGAATACTTGAGCACGAAATTCTTGGACTTTTCTAAAGGAGAATAAGATTCTCTCTCAGCATTACTCCTCCGTATACACCATAGCACGATGGTATATCGGGGCGGAGCAATCACACTCTATATGATAAAGTGTGCTCTATGATGAGTACTACTGAATTACCTATTTCCTTTTGGGAGTTATGCACTTGAGAAGCTGCATACCTATTGAATAGGGTTCCAATCAAATCAGTTGCCTACCATTTCATATGTGATATGGAAAGGGAAGAGCCCATGTCTTAAGCTGGTTAAGATTTGGGGTTGTCCGGGCTATGTCTAAAAGCATAATCCGGACAGGCTCGAGGCAAGGTCTGTTATGTACAACTGGAAAGGTTCCAGTTATACAAACTGCAGCTGATGATTTGAAAGAACCGAAGGATTCAGTAGAATCCAACAAACCTCAGCCTCTCCGCCGATCTAGTAGGGTTCCTCACCCACCTGAAAGATACTTCGGTTTCTCTATGACAGTGGGAGCGAGGATTGCATCATGAGATGATGACCCAACTAGTTTCGAGCTGGCCATCAGGAGTGGGACTCTGTAAGAATGGCTGGATGCTTAGCGATCTGAGATGGAATCCTTATACACCAACAAAGTATGGACTTTGGTTGCTATATCTGAAGGGTTAAATCCCCATCAGGAGCAAGTATATCTTGAGAAGATTACTCGGTGTACATGGAAAAGTTGAGACTTTCAAAGCTAGACTTGTTAAAGTTTTGCATCATTGATCCGGTGTGGATCATGATGAAACTTTTTCTAAGGATCTATGCTTAAGTCCATCCAGATCCTACTTGCCACGGCTACATACCATGACTACGATATCTGGCGGTTGGGTGCCATGACTGCTTTTCTAAATGATGTTTTAGAAGAGTGTGTCTATAAGTACACAGCCAGAGGGCTTCGTAGACAGTGGGAGCAGCGGAAACGTGTGCAAGATGGTTTATGTGATAAAGCAGGCATCGCGGAGTTGGAACATCTGTTTTGATGGATTAGTCAAAAAGTTTGACATCATCAGAATGGTACATGAACCTTGTATAAACAAAAAAGGTAGTAGGGAGTATGGTGTTGATCCTCGTAGAGTACGTGGATGACATACTCTTGATAGGGAAAGAGTTTCCTATGCTACGCTCGATCAATCTCCACCTATCACAATGATTCTCCACATAGGATCAAAGTGATACCTACTAAATCCTGGGTTTTGGACCTATGAGATAGATCTAAATGGATGTTAGAATACTCACTAGCTGTAGTGAGATGGTATCAACCAATCCTGGGGAGAATCACTGGAAGGGTTCCAGGGTGATAATGACGACTGAATGTCAGTCACAGGCATTGTCTTTACCCTCAGTAAAGGGACGGTATGTTGGAAGGGTTCCAAGCTAAATACCGTGGCATACTAGACGATAAAGGCAGGATACATCGCTACTTAAGATGCTACCAAAGATGCTGTTTGGGTGTATAGTGGTTCATGAGATGAACTAGGTTCCAACCATTGTGAGACAATGGAGTTGTGGCTTATGCCAAGGAATACCCGTCCCATCAGTGATCCAGACATATTCTAAGGCAGTATCACCTGATCATGGAGATGGTTGATCTCCAGGATGATCCAGGTTAGGAGAGTAGACTCAGAGAACAACACAGCGGATCCACTCACAAAGGCCTGTTCCCAGAGAGAGATTTTTATGGGATGGTTGAGTATGAGATACTACAACCACTGCTATCAGATGGCCCTAGTGCAAGTGGGAGATTGTTAGTTATATGTATGCCCTAGAGGCCATTACTGTACATTGGATGTATATTGTAGTGGATGCTGGGACATATATAGGGAGGACTTTCTTGCTCGACATGATAGTATGCTATCTGGTTGAACTTTACCTTAACGTGTATACTGGGTGTCTCTCTGTTACATGTTGGTAAAGCCCCTAGGATGTGTACTTGACTACCTGGACTATGATGCAGATCATACTAGTGGGGACAGGGTAGTCCATAAGTACATCCTTCAAGGTCCCTAGTCATGGGTATATCGAGACGGGGCATCGATATACCAGAGTAGACTAGCGTATACCTTCTCGACCCATACAGATGGGCGATGGATGATCCCATATCCATTGGTGTTTGACATCAGAGATGATATACGGGTGCTCAGTGGAGACTGGGTACACTGGACGGACTCGCCGAGAACTCCCAGATGGTATTATACCTTACGTCAGATGGCAGTTCTCTGGTGACACTGGTACAGAGTAGTCTGTTGACCCGAGATCGTCATAGAGTCTTGTGTGGTTCCCACTATGCTTTGATTTCCATCTTACCACGTCCAAGAGGGCGTGCAAAACGGTGGTTTTTGGGTACAGTCCCGAATCACATGGAGGCAATGAGCGATAGGAGGGGATTCGTCTCTCCCGGTATAGGGAGTTGATGTTGCGCTGTGTTCGATTGGCTATAACCGGAAATCCCAGGCCAGGGTTACTGAGATTTACTGGTAAGTGTTACCAGTAGTTTCTCGAATAGTTATAGACCTCATATCGACACGACTTATCGAGCTATTGGGGTCTGACGTTTACCACCCCTAGGCAAGATATGCGACATATCAGACGATCAGACCGGACTGTACGGTAAGTGTTACTGGTTGGATTCACAGGAGTGTGAGCGGGCTTGCTCATGGATCTTCTGATCGTTCAATACCCGGGTGGCCGTTACGTTTAGCAGACCGCTTGCGGCTTGTGGGTGCTTGATATGATCATCATCTGCTACCGGCGTATTGACGAGTCTTTAAAGTCCTACACAGAGGTTTCCTGGCTCAAGCGAAACGAAATAGGAGCGCATATGAGATATGTGCGGGACCGAGAATAATGCGTGTATGTGATACTGTATTCTATTCTCGCGATGAATGTATCGAATGGTTGTATGCGATATAACCTAGTTATCGAATAAAGGATTGATTCGATAAATCGATACATTGTATACTAGTCGGTTGTGTGCGACATGACCGGATCATTGAATCAAGTGTTGATTTAATGATTTAATGCATAATTATATATTTGATATATTACTTTGCATTAACTAGTATTGGTTCACTTTAAATGGATATTCTCACTTGTAGTTCACAAGTTGTATATGTGATATACTTTTGTGCACTTGATTGTATCATGTTTGATGATACATGCTTGCTTGAGTTTGTGTAAAGATTAAACCATGGTTGTGAGAGTGGTTAGGGTTTTGTTTATTCACTTATTATCTATTTATTTATTTATCATTCTTTTGGAAAAGATAAAGAGAAAAGAATGGTGGCTTGTTTTGTTTGTTTATGAAACTTCATGAAGCTTTGACTAATTCACCATTTTGTCTCATGCTTAACCCTAACCATTCACACTAACCCTAGTTTAGTCTCTACACATAACCATGGTTTGAATATGATAAGGATTGATTTTCTTTTCCATTTTTAATAAACTCTTATCATATTCTTTCCTTCTTCTTCTTCTTCTTCACTTGAAGAAAGCTTGCTTCAACAATGGCAACTTGAGAAAAAGAGTGAGAAATCCAATTCTAAAGTGAACCCACCGCCTATTTCTTCATCCTCTACCTCTTGCCATGTAGTATAGGGTGTTTTCTTCACAAGTTTCATGACTTGGTGAGGTAGGAGCTTGATCTAGTGATGCCTCGACGTAGATCATCTTCGGCATCGAAGTCGACGACCTAGCCCGCCCATTTTTCCGATGAAGCCGACGCTAGAGCCCGGGATTCGATTTGGACAGCGAGGAGACTTCATCGCGGAGCTATGGAGGTGGAGAACCGGATCTACAAAGGTTGTATTTCCGTTCACTTAGTTAAGTTGTTAACTAGTTGCATCATTCGCCTAAACTTCTAGTTAACGATCCGTATTAGGGTTTCTCGGCACCCGTAAAATTTGAAATTGGCATGGTTGATGCCTTGTGAGACCTCTTGAGAGTGCCTAAGAACCCTACAGAGAGCTACTTGGCATTGGATGTCGACCTATGGGGGGTTCTCACTGTGTGACATTGTGGCGAAGCATAGGCTCTTACCCCCAGGGTGTCCCGAGACCGGAAGGTGTTCCGGCAGGTTGTAGTCCTCGTGAGGAGGCATGCGTAAAAAGTAGCTGCTCAGGGACCCGTTGGTGCCACGGTGACCCCATTGGATGGGGTTGCTGCCAGCCCTACAGCTCGTTGGGTTACGAGTACACTGGACAGGACTCGTCGGGAACTGACCGGTTGGTATTATACCTATCGTCAGTTATCAGTTCCCAGGTGACATGAGTACAGCTTAGTCCGCTGACTTGACACTGTCACTTCGCCTCGAGTGTGTTCCCACTGTACTTTGATTACTACCCTACCACGGCTCAAAGGAGTCGTGCAAACAGGTTGTAGTTGGGTGCAGTCCCGAAGCACTTGGAGGCAGTGACGGCTAGACAGGATTCGTCTCTCCCGGTATTAGGGGTTGACATCGCGCTGTTTCTAGGAGAGCCATTACATGAGTGGTCCCTGGCCAGGGCAAGCGAGATATACTGGTAGGCTTCCAGTGTTATCTCAGGGAGTATTGGGCTTCACTCCGACACGACTTATACCGCTATTAGGGGACCGACGTTTACCGCCCCCCTTGGCCCGCCATGCGATGTATCAGACGAACAGACCGGACTGTACGGAGATTGTCACATTCAGGCTCAGTAGGAGTTCAGATGGGTTTCATCTCGTCAGTCTTCTTGTCGGCATCTACCTGGGGACCGTTACGCACAGCTAGTGCCGCTTGCGGTCTGTGGTTAAACCCACTGCCAGCGTGGTATCGAGTCTTTAAAGTCCCACACAGAAAGCTATTCGCCTTTTGGCAAAAGGGTAGAGGTCGCATGGTTTTGCGACAGGTCGCATGGTTGTGCGACAGGGTTCAGTCACATCCGTGCACTTGTACACGTTTAGTGTCCGGACAGTTTACACTAGCGGGCTTTGGTTTAAGCCAGATCCTAGTGTACGTATTGGGATTGGTTTTATCCAGTTTGTATTCGTGTTCCTCGGAACGCGAATGCGGGTGTGTATGCACAGTTGACGGAGAGACAGAGGCAGAGGATTCTCATTAGGGTTGTTGACCGTTGACTGTTGACTATTGACTTTTTGCTCAACCCTAATGAGAATATGATATGTAATTAACAATAATATTAATTAAGTATTGTGGTGACATGGTTGTTGAGGGGTTGACTTTGTTGACTTGTTGACTTTGTTGACCGGTTGACTAGGTTGGACTAGTTGACCATCATGATAACAATGGCTATCATTTCATGGCAAAGTCTTTTCACTTGCTTGTTGTCTTGTGCAATATGAGTGCATGAAATGATATAGCCATTTTACTTAAACCATTTACACAATACTTGATTACTATTTTTGTGATGATGGCTTTGGATTATGAGAGCCAAGAGAGAAAAGTCTTTCTCATTCTACCATTTTCATTCTCTCTCTTGTGTTCTTGAGCTCTCATCTCCTTCCTCTTGCTCTCCCTCTCTTTAGTCTATGGTTCACTTATCTCATGTGTTGAGAACCAAGAACCATAGAGAAAATCCCAACACACTCTTCTCTACTCACTCTAGTTCATAAGGTTTAGCAAACCAAGTGAACTAGTTTCTTCAAAGACCGAAGAAGAAGCCAAAGGTAGAAGCTTTCAGGTGGATCGATCTTCGGCGCAAGGAGACGATGGGGTGAAGCCGATCCGGACAACCATCGAAGCTTGAAGACGAAGGAGTTCAAGAAAGAAAGGTATAACCCCCTAACCGAGTAGTTAACAACTCCTAGTTAGGTTGTTAGTTAGATGTTTAACCAAGATCCGGTTTTGAGTCCATGTTACCGCCTCTAGAAAATTGTTTTTCACCAAATTCCGCTTGCCCGAAAGTACCGGGAGAGGTAGCATGGACTTACAGTTAAACCCACTGCCAGCGTAGTAGTCGAGTCTTTAGAGTCCCATACAAAGATTTCCCAAACCCAGGCGAAAAGATATAGAGGTCGTATGGTTTTACGACAAAGGTTCGAACGCATACGTGTTTAAACGCACGTACGACATTCGGACAGTTTTTACTAGCCGGCTTTGGTTTAAGCCAGATTCTAGTATCAGGTTATTGGATTTATACAGTTTAAAGTTTTTCCGTGTTTTCACGGATGCGAGGGCCGTTCTCGTAATTTTCCGAGAAGCTTCTAGAAGGATGGTGACATGAGGGGTTAAGGTGGCATTTTCATTAATTGCTTTTGTGACTCATTTGTGTGATTCATCATATCATTAAATGCATCATTAATGCATCATTAATTACTTAATGACTCACATGATGAATCACTCTTGTTGAATAAATGAAGCATGGTGAATAATCATTTAATTGATTTTATTTGATAATTCATTATGCTTTATATATTCAAGTGAGAAGCTTTTTCCTTCTCATTATCATCTCCACCTTCTCTCTCCTCAAGCTCACTCTCTCTTCAAACCCTAATCCTACCACTCATGAGTTGAGACCAAGGATTAGTATAGACTAAACACTTCATAACCTAACTCTATATCATCTTAGTTACTTTGATTAGCAACTAGAGAAACTATGTAACCTCAAGTTTAGAGGTTATAGCTTGGATTAGGGTTCTCGGGTGGATCATCTATCACAGATAGGAGGCCGAGGAGGACTTAGAGATCATAAAGACGAAGGACTAGAATAATTTGGTATAATCTCTTTACATAGTAGCTTAGAACTCTATGCTTATTGTTAATTATCGTTTAGAAAAGATCTTCGGTTAGTCGATGTTTACATACAAAACAAGATCGTTTTTCATATTTCCGCCTCCCCGCAACTCGTGGGGTGTTGTACATCGACTTACAGTGGTATCAGAGCCTCACTAAACAATAATTAACTCACTTGCAAAGTCGTATGAATTTCGAACGGAGAAGTCTCTCGGCCCAACCTCGGTGCAAAGTACGTGGATACATAGGAATGTGTGGAGCCTGGATCAAATAATACCCGTGCATCAAAAGAACATACTGGCAGAGTACCTGTCATGATGGCATTGGATGCCTGTGCATCCTGAGGAGTCAACGCGAACACTCGGGCCTGTCCACCACTAATAGCTGGCTGTCCTCTGCCTCTACCTCTTCCTCTGGCTCTGCCTCTGTCGCCTCGTCCTCTCTGAACCGGACCGCCACGCCCACGACCTCTAGGAACATCTGGCTGGCATGGAGCATCATCAGGGGTAGGAAGTAAAGCTCTCTGATGAGGTGGTGAAGGTGGTAAGGTCACATGCGGGACTGTCGCTGCGCCCTGGTGCCCCATGGTACAGTCTCTGATACGGTGGTACTGACTCCCGCATGAAAACATCCTGGCGATGACTGCTGAGTCTGCGGATATGAACCAAATAACTGACTTCGTCTCAATCCTCTGCTGCTGCCATCTCCCGGAAATAATCTATCGCGGTGTCTACCCATCTGCCGCTGAGCTGGCGTATCAGTACGGATCCTCTTCGGCCCAGAAACGACCGGAGTCTCAGAAATGCACTCCTCCAAAAGTAAGGCTGCATCCATCGCGGCTGTGTATGTGTCAAAGTGCTGGGTACCGATGGCAAGGAATAGCTGTGTGTCAAGCCCTCGCACAAACCTCTTTATTCTCTTCTCTTCAGTGTCTACTAGGTACGGAGCATATCGAGATAACTGGGTAAACTGTATATCAAACTCCGACACCGTCATCCCAGGAGTCTTGCGCAAAGACTCAAAACTACGGGCTCGAGCATCTCGGACACTCTCCGAAAGAAAACGGTCAAGAAATGTAGCTGTAAACTCGTCCCAGGTCATAGAAGGTAGACCTGCAGCTCGGCCTCTCTCTACTGAATCGTACCATGTCTGGGCAAGGCCCTCCAGACGAAAACTCTCAAACTCCACCCATCTATCATCAGAACACCTCAACGAATGACAAATACTAGCCATCTTATCAAGAAATGCCTGTGGGTCCTCTGTCGCATCCGTACCGGTAAAAGCTGGGGGTCTCAGTCTCATAAACTCCTGTAGTGAAACAGGGATAGTCGCAGTAGTGGCTGGAGTAACTGTCTGAGCAGCAGGTACAATCGTGGTCTGTGCGGTGGAAGGAACGTCCTCGGATCTCTGTGCCCGACTGGACTCAACTAAAGATCCCATCATCTGTCGCAACTCCTGCATGCCGGCCTCTAATCTGGCAATACGGTCTGGAGAAGGCGGATCAATATGACCCTGAGGGGTAGGCGTATAATCCCGCTCGATCCTCGCCTCAGACGAGCCCGCTCGAAGCTCATCCCTAGCGGCAGCCTGCTGAACTCTCATAGTCTTTGGCGGCATCGAAGCTGGAATAAGAAACAGGAGAGATAAGAACATTGCAATTGAATCATGGAATGTAAGGAATCAAGAAAGGAAATACAAGCAATTATTTCCAAAGGTCACTTAGGCGGAGTACCGTATCGTAAGTATGCCGCGGAACATACCCACGCTACGCCACTCTGCTTAAGTCACCTACTCCATCTACCAAGGGTCGTCTTATACTCAGAAAGGTAAAACCTACGCTCTGATACGAACTTTGTCACGACCCGAAGGTACGGAACATGATTGGCATTTAGATTACGAGACGTCTAAAGGCGTAATGTAAACTAAGTCAGCCAAAGCCCAGAAAATCTAAACCAAAATCAACAAGAGTGAAGGAAAACCTTTCATGATAACGACTTAAAATCAATTAAGTTACATTAACCCTTTTTTAAAAGCATCAAAATTTCCTAAAATTCCTTCAGAGTCTCCTTTGTAAATTCTATCCCCAAAAATGGGTACAACAAGATATATAAAGCTGTAATAACAAAATAGCATCCCCAAGCGGGAGCTAGCTCTTCGCCCAAGGCGGATCACAATACCACGCAATATATATGTAATATCAAGCAAATGAGCATAAAGAAATGCAAAATATAAGAAAACACAATGTCAGCTCAAGTGAGCTCGACCCAAAAGAAACCACATATACACAAATCTCTCAGTCTCATCACTAGGTCGCATATACAAATAAGAAGTGGTAGATGGAGAATACTAGATACAAAGATAGTACAAAAAGAGATAAAAGTGTCTTCGCAACCCACCTACGAGCAATGTCGCGAGTCTGAGCTAAAGAAGCCAACAATAAGATAAGCCCGCCACTACAAGGCTGACGGGTCCGACCTGCAAGACACTGTGGCACAACGGGGGTGAGTTGCCAGCTCGTGAGTAGCATGTAACATCTAATAAGGCTATCGTAAGAATGCATGCAAATGCGTCACAACATGTATGTCTAGATGTGATGTAATGCCACTAGTATGTATGCACATGTATGCAACATCAATATGAAATCTTTAAGTGTTTTAAAATACTATAAGCTCTGCATTCTTAACTTTAGAAAAAGAATATCTGTACAATAGCTAAGTACCATCATGAAATCATCTGAAAACCGTGTCAAGCATCGACACCAAATATGGAAATATATCTGCATCAATGTCTCACTGTATCAATGTCTCAATACATCGGGCTCCGTCAGTCCGGATCGGCCCATATCATCAAATCTCACGACAACGGTCGGTATCCTCCGGATATCCGCCACGCCAGGCATCACCGGTAGGTAGTCTTCCCCTGCCGGCCCATCGTCTACAACTCGATCTTCTTGCCCCGGGCTACCATACCGGACCCACCATGTACCCGAGACGGTTCATCCACTCCTCTAATCGGGTCTCGAAATCCAACAGAAAACATGAAAACTCATGGTGGACGACACATACATCACGAGAAAACCGAAACTTTATTTTAAAAATGATAATAATAAGCTTTTGTTAAATTCTTGCGGTTTTCCCCCCAAAATCCAGAAATCATAGCAATATTGAAATTCTCAAGAAAATCATAATACCCAACATGTTGTATATGATAAATGCTTATGATGTCAAAGGTATGCAATGTGATTTATAGCTAGAAACCTATATAGCATGATGATGAAGTGAGGTATATATATAAATATATGCTATGCAATTCGATGCATCATATACGATGTAAGTGTTGATACTGAACTATGCGGGTTCTACAGTGCTCGTGACATGGCAATTACCAAAGGCGTGTGCGTCACATGAACAGTGCGCGTGCAACAGGAGCCAATGATAATGATGTACGTGTCCTATGAAGTGATATCACACATGTGTATATGGATATCCATGCAATTCTAGCAGACGAATAGCTATAAAGGTATGTATATGAATGAGAGGGTTAGCTAACTAACGATGCATATAGTTGCAGGTAATAAAGTAAGCCTAACTATGGGGCGCCTCGCGCCATCCAGACATTCCCCCATAGATGAATATATCTACTCACCTAAATGCCTCGCTAATCTAAATGCCTCGCTAATCTGATCCAACCACCGCTTTGCCTTTGCGCGCCGCGTCCGATGTTTCCGCGATCGATCCTAAAATTGCATAACACACAACATAAGATTACATATTTTTGAAATGACGCATGTCACAATATGAAAAGATCGACGCTCATAAGTTAGGCACAACGTGCACTCGGTGCGCGGGAAACACACGAAAATCGCTAAAACCTCTACTAAAATCGTCGTTTCGGGGCAACCGTCAAAACTAAAACCCGACTGAACCAACCTCCGCTTACCTACACCCTAATAGTCGTATGAGATGCTATAAATATCGTCCATATATCGCAATTAGATCACCTCCTAATTTTTATAAAAACCTAGTAAGCATTAGCATACCGATTTCCATGCAAACATCGCGAATTAACGATATCGCGATCACAATCCAACCCCAACATCCCATTCAAACTACTAGATGGCCACAACACAAATTTTAAATCAATTATCATACTTCAAACCCTAATCTAGAATTTCATTAAATAAGGAATTATACACAAAATAACACTTTAAAATACTAATTTAGCTTATTTAAACTACAGATTAAACAACTTGTTTAGAACTTATACCTCCCAAGTGTTGATTCCTTGCACTAAGCCTCCAAAGAGGTCTCCGTTCTGCTTGTCTTAGACCAATTTGGGCTTGAGAAGGGATAACATAAGGGTTAGGTTTGAATTAGTGAAGAAAAATGTGTATTTTGTGGATTTTTTGTGAATTTTAGCATGAATTTTAAAGAAAGAAAATGGGGGGGAAATGGGGGCTGTTGGAGGGAAGCTCGGCCAGAGCTGGAGAGTGAGGGAGGGTGAGGGAAAAAATGTAGAAAGTTCTAAGAAAAGTCACTCTCAAATGCATTTAATGCTTAACACATCAAACTTTACAAAAAAGCCCCTTTTAAATTCATTTTTGCTTTAAATTTCAAACCATAGAACTACATTCTTGAAAAGTCTTCATACAATTTTTGTTACACTATATTTTAGTTTATAATGGTTCTTAATTATATAATTTACCCAATTAAATTTGTATTTATCACTAATTTAATGTATTTTTAAAAGCTCAAAATAATATTAAAAATAATTAATTAAGAAAAAAAATTTAAAAACTAGAAAATTTTAAGTGACAATTTAGTGACCAAATTTTAGCAATATCTTATCTAAATTTTGTATAAGTAGGCCTATATTGAAAATTACTTATTTCGACTTTTACGGAAAAGACTGCTTATTTTGCCGATTATCGAAAAAAACTGCCTAAACGATTTTCGAAGCATTACAATCTTCCCCCTTAAAGAAATTCGGTCCCCGAATTTAAAATTTAACTACGCGTACCTTCAAAAAGATTGGGATATTTCTTCCTCATCTCGACCTCGGTCTCCCAGGTGACCTCCTCGCTGTTCGGGCCACGCCAAAGAACCTTGACGGACGGTATAACCTTCGACCTCAATTTCTTCACCTGCCGATCCAAAATGACCACCGGCTGCTCGGTGAATGAAAGATCGCACTCTATCTGGATCGTCTGGTGCTGAATCGCATGGGAAGGATCATGAAGGTACTTGCGGAGCATCGAAACATGGAACACGGGGTGAACATCGGGGAAGCTGGACGGAAGAGCTAACCGATAAGTCACTGAACCGACACGCTCTAGGATCTCAAAGGGATCAACATATCTAGGACTAAGCCTCCCTTTCCACCCAAATCTCATCACACCCTTCATCGGAGAGACCCTCAGGAAAACATGATCACCAACAGCGAACTCGAGTCGGCGACGGCGCCTATCAGCATATGATTTCTGCCTACTCTGTGTCGCTCCCATCCTGTCCCGATCAGCTGTATCTTTTCGGTCGTCTCCTGTACGATCTGCGGGCCCAAAATACTGCTCTCCCTGAGCTCTGTCCAACATACAGGCGATCGACATCTCCTCCCATATAAAGCCTCGAAAGGTGCCATCTGAATCGTCTCCTAGAAGCTATTATTGTAGGAGAACTCGATCAAGGGCAAATGACGATCCCAGCTACCACCGAAATCTAAAACACAAGATCTGAGCATGTCCTCAAGAGTGTGAATAGTACGCTCTGACTGACCGTCAGTCTGCGGATGAAAGTCTGTGCTAAAACTCAATCGGGTGCCCAAAGCTTCCTGAAGTTTCTGCCATAATCGGCTGGTAAACTGGGTGCCCCGGTCGGACACGATACAAGTCGGAACGCCGTGTAGTCGCATGATCTCATCAATATAAACCTGGGCGTACTGAACAAATCCAAAAGTGGTCTTCACTGGCAGGAAGTTAGCCGCTTTCGTCAGTCGATCCACAATCACCCAAATAGAGTCATACCCTCGACTGGTTCTGGGTAAACCCATAATAAAGTCCATGGAGACCTGTTCCCACTTCCACTCAGGGATGGGCAAAGGCTGTAACTCGCCGGCTGGCCTCTGGTGCTCGGCATTGACTTTCCGACAAGTCAGGCATCTCGACACAAAGTCTGTAACATCCTTCGTCATCCCGTCCCACCAGTAAACCTCTCTCAAATCACGGTACTGTTCCCCTCCGAAAGACGGCGCGACAGGGACGTCTTGCCTGAAGTTCGGGGCAGATGCTATTTGGTTTTATCCGTCCACCTCTTCGAAGATTCCAAGTTGATTTATGACACCATGTATCGAAGGTTTAAACGGATGCGGCCGATGTAGCAGACTTCGTCAGATTCCCCCTCGTTCGAGGGGTTTTTGATTGTGGGGACGCTCTTCCCTGCAGTTAATTACGCTACCGCGTCGCGGTAACAACTTTCTCCTTCTCCAGATGGTCAATTCGTGTCGTGGGTGTTTGTTTTGTTTGTGGTTGCCCGTGGATTGTATACGGAGACTAATTTATGTTGTCTTCCGTAGGACGTGGATTAGTCCAAATCCGTATTTTCTTAGATTTGGGTTTGGGGTTTTGGTTTAAGGATACGTTAGCCATATTTGAATCTAAGATCAACTTAAACGTTTGTTAAGGATACGTTTGTCTAATTTGATACTAAGATCAGCTTAACAGGATCATTTAGATCCGACAAAAGAGCATTTGGGGGCTCTATTGTTCTAGTTTAGGGACATAGTGGTCCATTGCCAGTTTAGGGACACGGTGGTCCATCGAATGTATGGCCGTCAGGACCCGTCACCTCTCTGACGACGTTGAAGGATTACAACAACAGATATCAGAGGAGTTCAGAGATGTACCCTTGAACCAAAGTTGGTTTGGAGATTAATAGTCCAATTTGGAACTAAAGTCTGTTTGAAGGTTTATGAGGATATGGGCTCGGTTGAACATTTTATTGTTCTAGCTGTTGAGCTTTTATTTGGGCTTGGCCCTTTTATAACGCATAGCATTGGGCTCTGTAGTTAAATGCATAGCATTTATATTTAGCCTGTTAGGCCTTTATTTGGGCTCTGCCCTTTTTAAATAATGCTCAGCATTTAGATTGGTCTGATAGACTTTGCTTGGGCTCTGCCCTTTTTTAATAATGCATAGCATTTAAATGGTCTGACAGTGCGCCACGTAGCTTGTCAGGCGCTTTGCGCCAATTAAAGAGCGCAAGCCGCCAGCGCATGTGGAGGTGACACGTGTCACGCTCTGGTGAACGCAAGTCTGTTAGCGCAGTGCGCTGCTGACACGTGGCGCACCCTGGTGCAGTACGCCATTCCAAGAGCGCAGTGCGCTATATTTAGGAGCGCAGAGCACAGATTGTTCTGTGATTGACACGTGGCGCTCTCTAGCGCAGTGCGCCAATCCAAGGAGCGTAAAAGCTCATTTCAAAAGTGCAAGGCACTGTCCAATAGCGCAGAGCGCATTTTGATCCAATTTAGATCAAAGAAACAAGTTTTTCTTGTTCTAAGGAGGTTCTACCTCAAGATTCAAGAACCAATGGTTCATCAAAAAGTTGTGCCTTTATATATATCAAAAGATCTAGAGATGAAGTAAATTACTTCTTTAATCTTTTATGATTGGATCTTTTTTGATCTTTTTTCTTTTTTGTAGTGAAGATCTTGATCTTGTTCTTAGATCTTTGATCTTTTTAGAAGAAATTCTTCTTTTTGTGAGGTGTTTTCATCTCTGTTCTTCCAAGAATTTAATTCTTTATCTTGAAGAAGATGATCTTCTTTCTTCAAAGGCTGCCCTTTCAAATTTTTCAGAGTTTTCCCTTTTCTCTATGTCTGTATATCTTTTCTTCTGTTTTTTTATTTTAGAATGAAGGATCATTGGTTGTTGGGACCCACCACCTCTCCGACGACACTGAGAGATTACAGTGCCATATATCGAAGGTGTGGAGGGATGTACCCTTTGAACCATGTCTCACTCATTAGGGGGAAGAACGGGCTGGTGCTTAAGCTTCTCGCTGCTGAAAAAGGCTTCTTTGCGTTCGCGCACGTGCGTCGCACGTGTTGGGCGCTCATATTTGTACGTAGCGCACATGGAGCTTGCGCATATGCGCATTATGGGGGGGAGCAAGCTCCTATGGAGAATGAGTCACCTTTTAATATTATTAAATGTTCTCATGTGGTGCGCGCGTGTGTTGCACGTGGTGCGTGCGTGGCGGGCACACATGCGTTGCACGTAGTGCACATGCGCATTATGGGGAGAAGCAGGGCTTCTATATATGGAGAACTAAGCTCCTATGGAGAACTAAGCTCCTTTTAATATTACTAAATATTCTCATATGGTGCGCACATGCGTTGCACGTGGTGCGCGCGTGGCGGGCACACGTGCGTTGCATGTAGCGCACATGCGCATTATGGGGAGAAGCAGGGCTTCTATATATGGAGAACTAACCTCCTATGGAGAAGTAAGCTCCTTTGAGTATTGAATCCTTTGAGGATTGAACTCTACCCTTTCTAAGTGGTATCCCCTCTTATTTATATAGGACTGGTAGAGAAGCTATCTCCCCTTTTCCTGATGTGGGACTAAAAATGCATTCCCCATGTAGTAGAGCATTACTTTAGATCACATGTGCATAAATATTTGCTCATAACTCTTGATCCCGGATGAATTATGAGGCCCATAATATATCAAATCGATCAAGGTTTTTTCGAGATGCTTTCAATGCCATAAAAATTTAGCTGTTTCTCATTCCGGAGTTTGTCAAAATAGAGCTCGGAAAATACCGGTTCGCATCTTCTTCCTTAGATCACATGTGTATAGACATTTGCTCATAACGTTTGATCCCGGATGAATTATGAGACCCATAATATATCAAATCGAAGGTTTTTTCGAGATGCTTTCAATACCATCAAAATTTAGCTGTTTCTCATTCCGGAGTTTGTCAAAATACAGCTCGGAAAATATTGGTCCGTATCTTCTTCCATAGATCACATGTGCATAGACATTTGCTCATAACTTTTGATCCCGGATGAATTATGAGGCCCATAATATATAAAATCGAAGGTTTTTTCGAGATTCTTTCAATACCATCAGAATTTAACAGTTTCTCCTTCGTGAATTTATCAAAATACAGGCCGGAAGATACTGGATCGCATTTCCTTAAGCGTATCGCTGCCATTTGATACCTTGGACTCTTTTGCGCAGAAATTTTTGGCGGGAAGAAATGCCCCCCACTACTTTGCCCACGTAAGTATATACGTGGGTGAAGTAGTGCCGAGTAATGCATAGCGTATGACCAGTTTCGGGTTGGTATATAACTTTCAGAATCTTGATCTGGGAAGATAACAAGCGGACACAAGCGTCGTCTTTTATCATTGACTGAAATCTCGACTCTTAAGAGATATAGTTTCAAACTCTCAATTCCATGAGCCGCACCCTTCTATTTCTTTATGTTTTACTCTAGCGTGAAATAGTTTATATGCTCATGAGTAACTTCTCCATTTCAGTGGCATGTAGCTTTGGCAAGTGTCGCACATAGATGGTAGATAACAATTCATCTTGAATCCTTTATAAGGTAGTGATGGCTTAGAAGACAGGGGCAGGATCTGGCACCTAAGACTTTTCAACTTTACGAGCCGTGAGGGTCTCATGAAGCTTTTTCTCCCTACGAGTCGAGAGGATCCCGTAGGTGTATTTTCTCCTTAGGAACGTGAGGTTTCCTAAGCGCGTTTCCCCTATAAGTCGTAAATATCTTATAAGAGAATTTTCCCTCCTACAAGTCGAGAGAACTCGTAAGCGGTTGTTTCCCTCCTTGTCGAGATTCGACTTTGGAGAGTGAGACCCGTGGATAGTATGAAAGAGACCGTTTTAGAACGGCTTGCAGGGTCCCAGTGCTTAGGAAACAAGTTTTTTAATCCCTGCTGCCTAAGGCATTATCTTGCAAGTCGATGTAAGTCCATATTGCGACCCCCGGTTCTTACGGGGAGGCGGAAACGGTATAAAATCAAAATTTTTATCGCAAGAGGCAACATGGACTAACTTATGGTCGGGATCGTTACCTAAACTAAAACTAGCAAACTAAGCTAAAGATATTTAGCTACTCGGATGAAGATGGTTATACCTAAACTTGAACTCCTTCTCTTCAAGCTCCGGTGGTGGTCCGATGGCTCCTTCTCGTCGTCTCCGTACGCCGAAGATAGATCCACTTGAAAGCTCCAACCTTTAGCTCCTTCTTCGGTCTTTGAAGAAACTAGTTCACTTGGTTTGCTAAACCTAGTGAACTAGAATGAGTAGAGAGGAAAATAGAATGGGATTTTATCTATGGTTCTTGATTCTCAACTCATGAGACAAGAGAACCATAGATCAAGAGAGGGAGCAAGAGGTTGAGGGTGAGAGCAAGGGGAGAGCTCAAGAACAAGAGAGAGAATGAGCAAGAAAGAATGAGGCTCTCTTTTCTCTCTCACCCTCTCATAATCCAAAGTGATCATAACTCATCATATCAAAAAAGTCTTTTGGTGATGGTTAGAAGCAACCATAAGGTTATCATATCATGCACTCATTTTACTCAAAAAGCAAGCAAGAAAAAAGTCTTTGGCATGAAATGATAACCATGGTTATCATGATGGTCAACTAGTCAAGCCTAGTCAACCGGTCAACAAGTCAACAAAAGTCAACAAGTCACCAAAGTCAACAAGTCAACAAAAGTCAACAAGTCAACAACCATATCACCATAATACTTAATTAATATAATAGTTAATCACATATCATATTCTCATTAGGGTTGAGCAAAAAGTCAAAAGTCAACGGTCAACTGTCAACAACCCTAATGAGAATCCACTACCTCTGCCTCCCTGTCAACTGTGCATACACACCCGCATCCGCGTTCCGAGGAACACGAATGCAAACTGGATAAATCCAATCCCATAAGGTACACTAGGATCTGGCTTAAACCAAAGCCCACTAGTGTAAACTGTCCGGACACTGTACGTGCACAAGTGCACGGATGTGACCGAACCCTGTCGCAAAACCATGCGACCTGTCGCAATACCATGCGACCTCTACTCTTTTGCCTAAAGGCGAAAAGCTTTCTGTGTGGGACTCTAAAGACTCGACGCTACGCTGGCAGTGGGTTTAACCACAGACCGCAAGCGGCACTAGCTGTGCGTAACGGTCCCCAGGTAATGCCGACAAGAAGACCGACGAGGCGAAACCCATCTGAACTCCTACTGAGCCTGAGCGTGACATTCTCCGTACAGTCCGGTCTGTTCGTCTGATACATCGCATGGCGGGCCTAGGGGGCGGTAAACGTCAGTCCCCCAATAGCGGTACAAGTCGTGCCGGAGTGAAGCCCAATACACCCTGAGATAACACTGGAAACCTACCAGTATATCTCGTTTGCCCTGGCCAGGGACTACTCGTGTAATGGCTCTCCTAGACACAGCGCGATGTCAACCCCCAATACCGGGAGAGACGAATCCTGTCTAACCGTCACTGCCTCCAAGTGCTTCGGGACTGCACCCAACCACCACCTGTTTGCACGACTCCTTTGAGCCGTGGTAGGGTAGTGATCAAAGTACAGTGGGAACACACCCGAGGCGAAGTGACAGTGTCAAGTCAGCGGACTAAGCTGTACTCATGTCACCTGGGAACTGATAACTGACGATAGGTATAATACCAACTAGTCAGTTCCCGACGAGTCCTGTCCAGTGTACCCGTAACCTAACGAGCACCCGCATACTATCTCAAGTACGACGTACTGACGGCTGTGGGACAGACCGTCTCCCACACTGGGATGAGAAGCGCATGCGCTGGTCTACTCCGGAGTATCGATGCCCTGTCTCGATAGTCCTGCGACCAGGGACCTGAATAAGGATGTGCTTATAGATTACCCAGCCCCCACTAGTGTGACTGCCATCACAACGCTGGTAATCAAGCAAAGATCCTAAGGGCTCCACTAATGCGTATAAGTGATATACTGAAATAAACACGAGTACACATTGAAGTAGAAACAAACCAAGTAGCATACTACTATTTTGAGCAAGATTGTATATACAAGGTGAATATCCCAAGCATCCATTAAGTAATATACAAACCAGTATGATACAGTAATGGCCTCTAGGGCATATACACTAACAATCTCCCACTTGCACTAAGGCCATGTACTGGCGTATCGAAGACCTATCATCTCGATTAGCCGCTCGAACTGAGTCTGGGGCAGGGCCTTGGTGAATGGATCTGCAGTGTTATCTTCTGAAGCGACTCTCCGAACCTCGATCTCCTTGCGATCCACGATCTCCCTGATCAGGTGATACCGCCTCAAGATGTGCCTGGATCTCTGATGGGACCTGGGTTCCTTCGCTAATGCTATAGCCCCGTTGTTGTCGCAATACAGAGGTATTGGATCAACAATGGACGGAACCACCTGAAGTTCTTTCAAGAACTTTCTCATCCAGACAGCTTCTTTTGCGGCATCAGATGCAGCGATGTATTCCGCTTCCATCGTCGAGTCTGCAACGGTTTCTTGTTTGGAACTCTTCCAACACACCGCCCCTCCATTGAGGGTAAAGACAAAACCCGACATGGACTTGGAATCATCCTTGTCACTCTGGAAGCTGGAGTCAGCAAAGGCCTCGATCTGGAGGTCTTTTCCGCCATACACCAAGAACATCTCCTTAGTCCTTCTCAGGTACTTGAGAATGTTCTTTACCGCTATCCAGTGTTTCTCCCCAGGGTTTGACTGATACCGGCTTACCACACTCAGTGCATAAGCTACATCCGGTCTGGTACACAACATCGCATACATTATAGAGCCTACCGCAGAAGCGTAGGGTATAATAGACATGCGATCCCTCTCCAAATCAGTCTTGGGAGACATCTCTTTAGAGAGGGTGATCCCGTGACAAGCTGGTAGGTTACCACGCTTGGAATCTTCCATACTGAATCTTTTCAGTACGGTGTCGATGTACCTGGACTGTGAAAGTCCTAATATCCTCTTGGATCTGTCACGGTAGATCCGGATATCCAGAATGTATGAGGCATCACCCAGGTCTTTCATGGAGAACCTGTGTGACAAGAACCCCTTGACAGATTGTAGCATAGGAATGTCATTTCCTATTAAGAGAATGTCATCCACGTATAAAACGAGGAATACTACAGTTCTCGCTACAAATCTACTATAGATGCATGGTTCATCTGGATTTTTGATAAAGCCAAATTCTTTGACCGTCTCATCAAAGCAGATGTTCCAACTCCGCGATGCCTGCTTTAGTCCATAGATGGACTTAAGCAACTTGCACACCTTTCCGCTGCTCCCACTCTGAATGAAACCCTCTGGCTGGTCCATATAGACACACTCCTCTAAATTTCCATTTAGAAAAGCTGTCTTTACGTCCATTTGCCAGATCTCATAATCGTGGAAGGCAGCAATGGCAAGAAGGATCCGAATGGATTTCAGCATGGCTACTGGAGAAAAGGTTTCGCCGTAGTCCAAGCCAGGTCTTTGACGAAAACCCTTTGCTACCAGCCTAGCTTTATAGGTCTCAACCTGTCCATCTACACCAATCTTCCTTTTGAAGATCCACTTGCATCCTACGGGTTTTACCCCGTCTGGAGCAATGTCCAACGTCCATACCTTGTTGGTGTACATGGACTCCATTTCGGTCCGCATTGCATCCAGCCATTTCACTGAGTCAACGCTCTGAACGGCCTGCTGGAAGCTAGTAGGCTCATCATAATCTATGATGCAATCCTCTCTATCCCCGTCTATGAGAAAACCGCAGTATCTCTCGGGCGGATGAGACTGCCTACTACTCCTGCGGAGCGGCGTAGGAATGTCCTGTTCTGTTGAACCCTCTGGTTCCACTAACCTTTCAGTAATAGTCTGTGGTTCTGGAATTTCTTCTAGTTCTACTGCGCTCCCACTAATTTCCTTTTCCAAGAACTGGTGTTCTAGAAAGTGGGCATTACGAGAAACAAGGACTTTTTGTTCCTCTGCGTAGTAGAAAAGATACCCCCTGGTGTTCTTTGGGTATCCCACAAACTTGCACAGTATTGAGCGTGCCTCGAGTTTGTCCGCATGCTGCTTTTTGACAAAAGCTGGACATCCCCAGATCTTCAGATATTGAAGATAGGGTTTCTTCCCACTCCACATTTCATATGGGGTGGTAGGCACAGTCTTAGTCGGAACTCGGTTCAAAAGGTATGCTGCTGATTCTAGCGCATATCCCCAGAATGATCGCGGCAACTCAGCGTTACTCATCATGGACCGCACCATATCCAATAGGGTGCGGTTCCGTCTCTCCGATACACCGTTATGTTGCGGGGTGTATGGAGGAGTAAGCTGAGAGAGAATTCCGTTCTCTTTTAAATAGTCCAGGAATTCGGCACTTAAGTATTCTCCACCTCGATCCGATCTTAGAATCTTAATACTTTTGCCGGTCTGTTTCTCTACTTCATTCTTATACTCCTGGAATTTTCCAAAGGCCTCGGACTTATGTTTCATTAAGAAGACATAACCGTACCTTGAGAAGTCATCCGTAAAAGTAATGAAGTAAGAATGTCCGCTTCGGGCATGTGTAGACATTGGACCGCACACGTCACTATGTACGAGTCCCAAGAGCTCGCTCGCTCTTACTCCTTGTCCAGTAAATGGAGTCTTTGTCATCTTTCCTTTGAAACAAGATTGACAAGTGGCATACGATTGATATTTGAACGCATTCAAATATCCTTCTGTATGTAACTTAGTCAACCTTCTCTCATTGATGTGACCCAATCTACAATGCCATAAGAAAGTCTGATTTATTTCTGGAGACTTTCTTTTGTGTGTATTCTGGACATTAAAAATCTGTGGTTGGTTTAACACGTATATACCATTACTCAGAGTACCTGACCCAATCAATACTTGATTAAGGTGAATGTTTACAACATTACTTACAAACGCAAATTCATAACCTTCTTTAGAAACTAAAGATACAGAAATGATATTACAAGTTGCGTTGGGTACAAAAAAGCAATTACGCAAAACCAAAACATGTCCATCTGACATTCCCAGGTGATAGTCCCCCACGGCTTTAGCATCCATGCTAGCTCCGTTCGCAACTTTGAGGGTCATGTCACCTGCCTTCAAAACCCTACGGTTTCTCAACGCCTGCAAAGAATTACAGATATGAGATCCTGATCCGGTATCCAATACCCAGGAAGTAGAGTTTATTGAAAGACAGTTTTCAATAACATACACACCTGAAGCTGAAGCTGCAACCTGCTTCAATTCCTGTGTTCTGGCCTTCCAGGCCCTGCAATCATTCTTCCAGTGTCCTTTCTTATGACAATAGAAGCATTCTTCTTTATCCACAAGCTTCCCCGCTATCTTTGTTGCTTTGCCTTTTCCCTTCGTATCCACTTTACCAACACCGCCCCTTGGTTTGGCGGGGGCCTTCTTCTTCTTTCCCTTGGCTTTCGCCTTGGACCTAGAAGAAGATGATCCTCCTACAAACAAAGTGGATGTTTCCCTACCTTTCTGTAGGGTGCCCTCTGCGCTCCTCAGCATGTTGAGGAGCTCTGATAGTTCAACCTCTTTTTCTTGTAGGTTGAAGTTCAGTATAAACTGGGCGTAAGTGGAAGGAAGGGACTGGAGAACTATATCCGTATATAGCTCACTCTCCAATGTGATCCCTAGGTCAGCGAGCTCCTCAATGAAGCCGATCATTTTTAGCACATGCTCGGCTACTGATGATCCGACGGCCATTCTTGTCGAAAACAACTTTTTCGACGCTTCGTATCTTGCGATACGTGATTGCTCTCCATACAGTTCTTTTGTATGGAGCAATATGGACTCCATGTCCATATTCTCATGCCTCCTCTGATGTTCGTTGTCCATCGAGGCAAGCAGGAGGCACTTGGCCTTCGCGCTATCAATCTCCCAAGTCTTGCGGATTTCCTTATCCGCGACACTGGAAGTTGGACTAGGGACAGGGGGAGCTTTGGTGGTAAGAAGATACCCCAGCTTGTCATAAGTGATTGCTATCGTGACATTCCTGAGCCAATCTTTGTAGTTTGACCCTGTCAGTTTGTTTTTATCTAGGAGTAACTTAAGTCCAGTCATGTTGATTGGTCGCTGCAATTAGGAGAGAGAAGAAGAAACACTCAGCATGATGCTCTTGCAAGTTTAGAGTGGTTTTTAGTTTGTCTAAACAGGATGGCTCCCACTGTTTCTCGAATCCCTCCTCAAACCATAAAGGAAGAATTAGTCAGGATCAATCCCACCGTACAATACTTGCTTAACCGTTCAGCCAGGCCGGTGTCGGTACTTCGAGGGAGGTTTTCCAACGCTTTCGCGAAGTTCCTTAATTAGAGAACCTCTTTTCCCTGGGGGCGTAGCCCCGCTAACACCTTTCTAGGCACCTACTAGGTTTATAGCATTGATCGTTAAGTGAGAAATTTCCCGAGGAGTAGCATATACTCACAGTAGGATCGGGATCCAAATATCATTGCGTGACGAAACTGAAGGAATCCTACCAGAATCATCACACTCCAAATGGTATGCAAATCTAGCAAGTTTCAGTACTTATGAAACTCCCGATGTGGATTTTTGCCCCATGCTCTTATGACCTTGGCGTGAGGTCAAAATGTCATAAGTCACATGTCAAGTTCGTCCCATCATTATCCAGGTTAATTTGAATCCACCCGTACATACCCTTGACGTAGGCCAAAATGGCAGTACGACTGTCTCAAACCAACGCATTCTATCTATGCAACAGATAAATATCCGGCAGCTACCAATCACTATGCCTTGGCGTGAGGTCAAAATACATAGCTTGAATACTACCGAATATTTAACTGAAATGATGGAGGGCTACGGATGGTTTTGGCAAAACCGTGAACGTAGTGAACTTGATTTGGTCGATGGAACGAGATAGCTTTAAAATGGAGTGGCTCAAACTCCGTATTTTAAAAGTTATTTTGAAAAGAACCGAGTGGTTTTTCGAAAGTGTTCCAACGACTTTAACTTGGTTTATTATCTTGCATTAGTTCTTTTAATGCGTGATATTCTTGCATTAGTACTTTTAATGCGTCCCATCATTTAACCCTACCATTGCAGAAAACAACCAAAATATGACGTACGCTTATGCCATTCGCATTCGCCACTGGGCCCCGTCATTACCCGTTAGGTTACTTAACTAACGACAGAGCGGGGGCTGGGCTAGCGCGTCTGTAAAACATAAGCAACGCCTAAATAGTAAGCAATGATAAACATTTCAGATCACAGATAAATACATTGGATATACTAGTAATCTGTAATTTGTACGAGCCTGTAACAAAAACAGATAACACGGTCGCGGTGAATAGCCAAAACCCCACCCAAGACCCCTACGGGTACGGCAAACTACCCGCCAAGTACCCGAAGCGTAGCAACCTCCCTCATCTCCATGAGTAGGCCACTCGACACTTCGGCATACCCGGTAGTTTGTGCACCCCTCCACGGGTCTATCCTAGGAGCAAAAACAGTAAAAAGAAATTATACAATGACGGCTACAACCCCGACCCGGTTGTGCGGCCAAACAAATAATTATTACATCAATTTACAAATTTACATGAATTGCAAGAAAAGTAAACTCTCGTCTCACAACCCCCGGCTATTCACCCGCGACAATCCAACATATTTATATACACATTCCAGCACATTACAGATATAACCATCATAGTCAAAGTGCAATGAAGTTCGGAAAAAATACGGAATTATAGGACCCCAAAAGGAAATTTCTTTTCTGTAAAATCTGGGCACATATAATATATCTCAAAAATCCCAAAACCAACACAGACACACACTGCACGAAAAACGACGCACTAAAGACAACAAACCGCGGCGCTTCCGCGGCGGCCAAGAAGGGTCACGCGGCGGAAGCGCGGCGGTTTAGACGAATTGGTGAATCGTTTTTCATGGGTGTTCTAACAAAACCCTGAGACGAATTTAGGAGTATGAAGTTTTTCATTTTGACCAGGAAAAATTTCAACAGAAACTCAGTTTTTGTAGTTTTCCGGTTTTGTGATTTTTTTCGGTTCCGAACTTCGTTACACTTTACTACCTAGCTAGTTTAAGTTTAGTTAGGCTCTGATACCACTGTAAGTCCATATTGCGACCCCCGGTTCTTACGGGGAGGCGGAAACGGTATAAAATCAAAATTTTTATCGCAAGAGGCAACATGGACTAACTTATGGTCGGGATCGTTACCTAAACTAAAACTAGCAAACTAAGCTAAAGATATTTAGCTACTCGGATGAAGATGGTTATACCTAAACTTGAACTCCTTCTCTTCAAGCTCCGGTGGTGGTCCGATGGCTCCTTCTCGTCGTCTCCGTACGCCGAAGATAGATCCACTTGAAAGCTCCAACCTTTAGCTCCTTCTTCGGTCTTTGAAGAAACTAGTTCACTTGGTTTGCTAAACCTAGTGAACTAGAATGAGTAGAGAGGAAAATAGAATGGGATTTTATCTATGGTTCTTGATTCTCAACTCATGAGACAAGAGAACCATAGATCAAGAGAGGGAGCAAGAGGTTGAGGGTGAGAGCAAGGGGAGAGCTCAAGAACAAGAGAGAGAATGAGCAAGAAAGAATGAGGCTCTCTTTTCTCTCTCACCCTCTCATAATCCAAAGTGATCATAACTCATCATATCAAAAAAGTCTTTTGGTGATGGTTAGAAGCAACCATAAGGTTATCATATCATGCACTCATTTTACTCAAAAAGCAAGCAAGAAAAAAGTCTTTGGCATGAAATGATAACCATGGTTATCATGATGGTCAACTAGTCAAGCCTAGTCAACCGGTCAACAAGTCAACAAAAGTCAACAAGTCACCAAAGTCAACAAGTCAACAAAAGTCAACAAGTCAACAACCATATCACCATAATACTTAATTAATATAATAGTTAATCACATATCATATTCTCATTAGGGTTGAGCAAAAAGTCAAAAGTCAACGGTCAACTGTCAACAACCCTAATGAGAATCCACTACCTCTGCCTCCCTGTCAACTGTGCATACACACCCGCATCCGCGTTCCGAGGAACACGAATGCAAACTGGATAAATCCAATCCCATAAGGTACACTAGGATCTGGCTTAAACCAAAGCCCACTAGTGTAAACTGTCCGGACACTGTACGTGCACAAGTGCACGGATGTGACCGAACCCTGTCGCAAAACCATGCGACCTGTCGCAATACCATGCGACCTCTACTCTTTTGCCTAAAGGCGAAAAGCTTTCTGTGTGGGACTCTAAAGACTCGACGCTACGCTGGCAGTGGGTTTAACCACAGACCGCAAGCGGCACTAGCTGTGCGTAACGGTCCCCAGGTAATGCCGACAAGAAGACCGACGAGGCGAAACCCATCTGAACTCCTACTGAGCCTGAGCGTGACATTCTCCGTACAGTCCGGTCTGTTCGTCTGATACATCGCATGGCGGGCCTAGGGGGCGGTAAACGTCAGTCCCCCAATAGCGGTACAAGTCGTGCCGGAGTGAAGCCCAATACACCCTGAGATAACACTGGAAACCTACCAGTATATCTCGTTTGCCCTGGCCAGGGACTACTCGTGTAATGGCTCTCCTAGACACAGCGCGATGTCAACCCCCAATACCGGGAGAGACGAATCCTGTCTAACCGTCACTGCCTCCAAGTGCTTCGGGACTGCACCCAACCACCACCTGTTTGCACGACTCCTTTGAGCCGTGGTAGGGTAGTGATCAAAGTACAGTGGGAACACACCCGAGGCGAAGTGACAGTGTCAAGTCAGCGGACTAAGCTGTACTCATGTCACCTGGGAACTGATAACTGACGATAGGTATAATACCAACTAGTCAGTTCCCGACAAGTCCTGTCCAGTGTACCCGTAACCTAACGAGCACCCGCATACTATCTCAAGTACGACGTACTGACGGCTGTGGGACAGACCGTCTCCTACACTGGGATGAGAAGCGCATGCGCTGGTCTACTCCGGAGTATCGATGCCCTGTCTCGATAGTCCTGCGACCAGGGACCTGAATAAGGATGTGCTTATAGATTACCCAGCCCCCACTAGTGTGACTGCCATCACAACGCTGGTAATCAAGCAAAGATCCTAAGGGCTCCACTAATGCGTATAAGTGATATACTGAAATAAACACGAGTACACATTGAAGTAGAAACAAACCAAGTAGCATACTACTATTTTGAGCAAGATTGTATATACAAGGTGAATATCCCAAGCATCCATTAAGTAATATACAAACCAGTATGATACAGTAATGGCCTCTAGGGCATATACACTAACAGTCGAGATGAATCGGGAAGTCCTCGCGACGACACTAATTTCCTCACGAGTCGAGACGAATCGAGCAGCTCTCATCAAGGACACTAATTTCCCTGAGTCGAAGTATTTTGCCGAGGACACTGGTTTCCTCGAGGTTGAAACGAATCGAAGAGCTCCGGCAAAAACACTGGTTTCTCTGCGGGTCGACGCGAATCAAGAAGCTCTCATCAAGGACGCTAGTTTCCCTGAGTTGAGGAGGTTTCCAAGGACACTGATTTCCCTAGAGTTGAAACAACTCGGGGTATTCCTGCAAAAACACTGATTTCTCTGCGGGTCGACGCGAATCAAGATGTTTTCGTCAAGGACACTGGTTTCCCTGAGTCGAAGTATTTTGCCGAGGACAGTGGTTTCCTCGAGGTTGAAACGAATCGGAGTGTTCCTGCAAAGACATTGGTTTCTCTACGGGCCGACGCGAATCAAGAAGCTCTCATCAAGGACGCTAGTTTCCCTGAATTGAGGTATTTGCCAAGGACACTGATTTCCCTGGGGTGGAAACGAATCGAGGTGTTCCTGCAAAGACGCTGGTTTCTCTGCAGGTGGATGCGAATCGAGGTGCTCTCATCAAGGACACTGGTTTCCTTGAGTCGAGGAGGTTTCCAAGGAAACCGATTTCCCTGGGGTTGAAACGAATCGGGGTATTCCTGCAAAGACGCTAGTTTCTCTGCGGACCGATGCGAATCGAGGTGTTCTTGTCAAGGACACTGGTTTCCCAGAGTCGAGGAGGTTGCCAAGGACACTGATTTCCCTGGGGTTGAAACGAATCGGAGTATTCCTGCAAAGACACTGGTTTCTCTGCGGGCTGACGCGAATCAAGAAGCTCTCATTAAGGATGCTAGTTTCCCTGAATTGAGGTATTTGCCCAGGACACAGATTTCCCTGGGGTTGAAACAAATCGAGGTGTTCCTGCAAAGACGCTGGTTTCTCTGCGGGTTGACGCGAATCAAGATGTTCTCGTCAAGGACACTGGTTTCCCTGAGTCGAGGAAGTTGCCAAGGACACTGATTTCCCTGGGGTTGAAACGAATCGGGGTATTCCTGCAAAGACGCTAGTTTCTCTGCGGGCCAACGCGAATCGAGGTGTTCTCGTTAAGGACACTGGTTTCCCTGAGTCGAGGAGGTTGCCAAGGACACTGATTTCCCTCGGGTTGAAACGAATCAGAGTATTCCTGCAAAGACACTGGTTTCTCTGCAGGACGACGCGAATCAAGAAGCTCTCATTAAGGATGCTAGTTTCCCTGAATTGAGGTATTTCCCAAGGACACTGATTTCCCTGGGGTTGAGATGATTTCTGGTGGTCTTTCAGGTTTTATATGAGTTGCCGTCAAGACCCTGAAGCTAGGAATTTGGTCTTTGCTTCGCTTGCTGTGGTGTGTCCGAATCCTGTTGGAGGAGGGACGCTGTAGTGACATTTCATCTGTTGTTTAGAGATGAACGATGAAATGGTGATCACTCTACGCCGGGGTGAGATGATCTCCGATTGTCTTCAGGTTTTATATGAGTTGCCGTCAAGACTTGGCTCCGTTTCCTGATGGAGCATGGGGAGGAAAGATGTGTTTCCTTCTTTCTTTACGCCCCTGGATTGTATACAGGGATTGCTGTGATTTCGCCTGTAGGTCATAAATTTCATTCATTTTTTTTATTATTTTATTTCCGCGATGCTCTATCATTTCAGCTTTTATATCGCGAAGGTCGAGATTGCCCAATCATTTTGATTATTTTCCGCGGTGTCCAATCATTTCGGCTATTTATTTTATTTTTACTCACTGCTTTTTATTGCGAGTTGCCCAATCATTTCGGCTATTTTTTATGCATACATTTTTTTTAGTTGCTGATTTTGTTGCAAGTTGCCCCATCATTTCGGCTATTTCTTATGCATGTGTGGCTCGCTATCTTTTCGCTGCAAGCTTGGGATTAGACACCGATTTCGGCATCAGCATCGCTACAACTGGGATATTGCCAGGAGCGAATCATCATTTGCCCTCATCAATATCGAACAAAGGTGGCTTAGTAAACAGGGTTAGGATCCTATCGACTAAGACTTTTGGCTTTATGAGCCGTAAGGGTCTCACAAAGGTATTTCTCCGTATAAGTCGTGAGGATCTCGTAGGTGTGTTTTCTCCTTAGGGATCGTGAGGATTCCTAAGTGTATGTTCCCCTGTAAGTCGTAAGGATCCTACAAAAGGGTTTTATCTTTATAAGTCGAGAGGCCTTACAAGGGTTGTTCATCGTATGGACATATCCCCAGTCACGGGTGAGACTTGGTTAGGGAAATGTTTATTCGCGCCCATGGATTGTATACAAGGGTCAGTATTGAGCCACTTGTAGGGCACTATAGAAGGTTGTGGGGAGTTACTTAAGCACAGGTTTAGGTCTCTGTAACTTAAGACTGTCAAATCTTATGAGCCGTGAGGGTCCCATAAGACAGTTCTCCTTACGAGTCGTGTGGATCTCGCAAGTGTAATTTCTCCTTAGGAATCGTGAGGATCCCTAAGTGTGATGCTCCCTGTGAGTCGTAAGGATCTCACGCGGGTGGTTTCTCCTTACAAGGTCGAGAGGATCTTGCAAGTGTCTTTTTAACGAGGTTGCGCCCTTTCGGGTTTTCACAAACACTCGCCGGTAGTCCTGATGTTTTTACTCACGGAGCCCTTTCAGGTTTTCATCCGTGCTCATTTTGCTTATGGACATACCATTTTTTTATTATTCTTTTTATTCTTTTTTTTTAAAACGAGGTCGCGCCCATTCGGGTTTTCACGAACACTCGCCGGTAGCCCTGCTGTTTTTACACATGGAGCCCTTTCGGGTTTTCATCCGTGCCCATTTTGCTTATGGACATACCGATTTTTTTTTATTACTGTTTTTTTTATTCTTTTTTTTTATCTCGTCAGCCTGAGGATGCTGCGGTAGTAGTTTAAAGACGTTTCGGTCATCAGCTAGTTTTAGGACGTAGTGGTCCGTCATTAGTTTAAGGACGTTTCGGTCCGTCGCTGAAGAAGGCCGGTTACTACTTATAGAGTTTGGGCTTAGAAAGATAGCGAGCGGACATAGTCGTCGTCGTCTATCATTGACCTAGGCTATGACTCGTTAAGCGTAGTATTTCTTTAGGAAGCGACCGTTTATTGGCCTGAAAGGTCTTTCCCCGTGCATATCCATGAGTAGATAGGCTCCACCCTGGTAGACCTTGTCTATGATGTACGGGCCTTCATAGTTCGGCTCGAATTTTCCCCGCTTGGTGTGATTGGGGATCATAGGTCTTTTGACCACTAGCACGACTTCGCCTTGGCGGAATGTCCTCGGCCTGGTCAATCTTTCATATGAGCGCGTCATCTTTGCTTTGTAAGCCTCTAGATTTTGTTGCGCTATGAGCCGGGTTTCATCAAGGGCATCAAGCTCCTCAAGCCGAAGGTGAGCATTTTCTCCGTCCGTTAGCTCGTAGTGGACTGCCACTCGTAGAGAGGGTAGCTTTATTTCGAGGGGGAGTACTGCTTCTGTACCGAAGACTAACGCGTACGGCGTTGTGTTCATGGCCATCTTGAACGTAGTTCGATACGACCAGAGAGCTTCTTGCAGTCTCTCATGCCAGTCCTTCTAATTTCGGGACACCGTCTTCTTCACAATCTTCGTCAAGGTCTTGTTGAAAGCCTCAGCTAGACCGTTAGCTCGGGGATTATAAACTGAGGAATATCTCCAGTCTATGTTGTGTTGTTGCGCAAAGCGGCTAATCTTGTGGCTTCTGTAGGCTGGCCCGTTATCGGAGATGATCCGTCATGGAGTTCCAAACCGATAAATGACGTGTGTCTTAAAGAAATGGAGGATATTCTCCATCTTCACCTCCCTCAGCGGTACTGCTTCTGCCTATTTGGAGAAGTAATCAGTCGTCGCCAAAATGAAACGATGTCCTCTGGACGATGCCGGTTCGATGGGGCCGATTATGTCAGTTCCCCACATTTCAAACGGCCAGCTGGCCACTGTTGGATGTAGAGGATTTGGGTACTGATGGATAAAGTCCCCATGAATTTGGCATGAGTGGCATTGCTTCGCATATTCGAGGCAGTCCTGAATCATCGTGGGCCAATAGTAGCCTATGCGTTTAATTTTCAACTTCATCTTCGGGCCTGCTTGGTGAGAACCGCAGAGTCCGTCGTGAACTTCCTGAACGACTCTTTTCACTTCGTCAGGTCCCAGGGATCTCAACCACAGAGAATCAAACGACCTCTTGTACAGAGTATCGTTGACGAAGGCGAAAGACAGAGCTCGTTTCATAAGCTGATGTCTTGAGGATGCATCTTCAGGCGTTCGACTGGATTTGAAGTAGTCTATAAAGACTTCTCTCCAATTCTCAGCCTTTTCGTGGTCTTTTATTTGCATAGCCATTTGCTCAGTCAGTCCCTTTTCTCCGGATGGTTCCGGAGATATTTCTGCTGGGGCAAGCACCCAACGGCTTTGTACCACGATTCTTACGTCATCGAGGTTTTCGTCGGCCAGTTCTTTAGCGAGCTTAGCTAGCGCATCCGCTTTGCTATTTTCTGCGTGCGGTATGCTTTCCGGCATGTAGAAGGGGATTTGAGTCAGCAATTGCTGTACTCTCTCGCCAAATTTCACCAGTTCGAGTTTGCACGTTTGGTAGTCGCCATTTACTTGACTGACGACCAGTTGAGAATCTCCGTATATGAGGAGGTTTTCAATTCCCATGTCGATGGCGATCTCGATGCCTGCTATCAAAGCTTCGTATTCGGCTTCATTGTTCGTCCTCGGCTCTGTTAAGGAGAAAGTAAAGCGCATTATCCCTCCTTGTGGAGTTACGAAGATGAGGCCTACCTCCGATTTGATTATAGGTGTGCTTTGTTTGCGCTTCTTTATGGAAGACGCTCCATCAAAATAGAGTTCCCATCAGGTATTACTACCGTCGATCGCATCAAACGCATGTTCGTCTGGCAGCTCGCAATTCAAAGGAGAATCGGCCGGTATCGGATGCTTAGCGAGGAAGTCGGCGATGGCCTGGCCTTTCACTGCCCTAAGTGGCTGATAAGTTACTGAAAACTCCATCAAGAGCAGGGCCCATTTAGCGAGTCTCCCTATCAATATGGCCTTCGACATTAAATATTTAAAAGGGTCCACCTTCGAAATGAGACGGACTTCATGCGCCAACGCATAGTGCCTGAGCTTTGTTATCGCGAAGATCAACGCCAGGCAATGTTTTTCGATGGGGGAATAGTTGCTTTCTGCCCCCAGGAGAACTCGACTTAAGTAATAAAGAGCTCTTTCTTTTCCTTGGTCGTTCACTTGTGCCCATAATGCGCCTAAGGAACCTTCGAGGGCTGTTGTATAAAGGATGAGAGGCTTTCCCTTAATCGGAGCAGCCAGCACTGGCGGATTTTGCAGGTACTGCTTGATTTCGTCCAGCGCGCTTTGGCATTTATGATCCCAAACGAAAGGGGCTCCCTTCTTCATCAGGTGACTGTAAGGGCGATACTTGCCTGAAAGGTTGGCTATAAATCGCCGGATGTACGCGAGCTTCCCTTGGAGAGACCGCAATTGCTTGAGAGTCCTTGGCTGAGGCATTTCCATGATCGCCTTGATCTTTGACGGATCTATCTCGATACCTCGGTGTCGGACGATGAATCCCAGGAATTTGCCCGAGGAAACTCCGAATGCGCACTTGAGAGGGTTCATCTTCAAGTTGTATTGCCGAAGGCGTTGAAACACGGTCTTTAGATGCTCTAAGTGCTCCTCGTATGATTTGCTCTTAACCACGAGGTCATCGATATAGCATTCGACGATTTCATGTATAAGGTCGTCGAAGATCTTCGTCATGGCCCTTTAGTAGGTGGCACCGGCGTTCTTTAGACCGAAGGGCATCACCCTGTAGCAAAATATACCCAAAGGGGTCCGAAAAGCGGTATGCTTCTGGTCTTCGGGATGCATCTTTATCTGATTATATCCTGATGAGCCGTCCATGAAGGAGAAAACCTCGTGAGTGGACATGTTATCCATCATCAGCTCGGTGACTAGCACTGGGAAATCATCCTTCGGGCAGGCTTTATTGAGATCCCGAAAGTCTACACATATGCGCACCGTCCCATTTTTCTTCATCACCGGGACGATATTGGCGATCCGATCGGGATACTGAACTTCTTGGATAAACCCAGAATCGATCAGCTTCTTGACTTCGGCGTTAATGCTCATCTCAAGCTCGAGCCGCATTCTTCTCGGTGCTTGTTTGATTGGTTTAACGTCCGGGGATATCGCCAATTTATGGACAGCAATTTCTGGATCTAGTCCTAGCATTTCGGAATAGTTCCACGCGAAGCAATCTCTATACTGCATAAGCACGTCTTTTATTGAAGCCACCCTTTCTTCAGATAGCAGCTCACTAACGAACGTCGGTCGCGGGTCGTTCGCCGTCCCCAACTCAATTTTCTTGAGGTTACCCGCAGTTGTGTGTATTCCATCTTCCAGCTCTTTCGGCGCTGGTGGAAATTCCGAGATCACCCCATCATCGCTGCTTTCGAAACACCAGGGAAGGTCATCCATATTCTTGGGCCCTTCTTTTGATATTGTTATCATATGACAAGTACGAGCTCACTTCCAAGACCGATGTGGATCTGGTTCTGCTCTCGTGGTTTTGGGTTCATGCTTCTGTGGCGGTGTTACCCTCCAGCTGTCAGACAGAGCGAACTTGCCGAGCTGATACTGATCTTCGACCCAATTCTTGAAGGTGAAGCAATCTTCGAGAGGGTGTCCTATTACCCTGTGATAAGAGCAATAGTTCGGGTGTGAGACTTCTCCTGCTTGTTCGGGGTGCTTGGACTCCGGCAGTGTAACCATTTGATGTTTTATAGCGAGATCAAGTATCTTCTTTGTCTTGTCTTGAGGAAAAGAGTATGCTCGACCCATCTTCTTCATAAGGGATAGATCAGGACCGCTCGATTCCCGACTGCGTGGCTTCTTGGTCCCGCTTTGTCGTTGTTGAATGCCTTTTCTGCTCTTTGACTTATTTCTGCCTCTGCGTCGAGCCTTTTTTGCACCAGGTTGACAGGGAGCGACATTTTCATCTTTCTCAGCCTGTTGAAGGAGGCGTTGCGTCCTGGCTTTCTCGTAGATGGCCATTTCGCGGTTGTGGTCGTCTCGAACTTTTTGACCAGCTTCTCTTATAATCTTGTTCATTTGTGTCACGACCCGAAAGTACGGAACGTGACTGGCACTTAGATTACGAGACGTCTAAAGGCGTACCGTAACCTAAGTCAGCCAAAGCCCAGAAATCTAACCCAAAAGCAAAAGAGAGTGAAGGAAAACCTTAAATGAAAACGGTTTTGAAATAAATTAAGTTGCATAGAATCCAAAAAAAAAACATCAAAAATTTCTGAAAATTTCGGCAGAGTCTCCCCTGTATTTTCTATCCCCCAAAATGGGTACAACAAGATAATAAACCTGTAATCATAAAAATGGCATCCTCAAGCGGGAGCTAGCTCTTCGCCCAAGGCGGATCACAACCACATGCAATATAATAGTAATATCAAGAAAAAGAGCATAAAAGAGATGCAAATACCAGAAAACACACGTCGGCTCAAGTGAGCTCGACCCAAAAGAAACCACAAATATACAAATCTCTCAGTCTCATCACTAGGTCGCATATACAATACAAGTGGTAGATGGAGAATACTAGATACAATGATAAGGAAAAAAGATATAAAGTATACTCGCAACCCACCTACGGGCGATATCGCGAGTCTGAGCAAAAGGAACTGATGACAAAATAGCCCGCCGCTACAAGACTGACGGGTCCGACCTGCAAGACACTGTGGCACAACGGGGGTGAGTTGCCAGCTCGTGAGTAGAATATAACATCTAGTAAGGCAATCGTAAGAATGCACGCAATGCACCACAACATGCATGTCCATATGTGCTATAATATCTCTAGTATGCATGCACAGGTATGCAATGTCATTATTAAGTCTTTAAGTGTTTTAAATGCTAAGGTTATTGAATTCTTAACTTTAGAACATGAATATCTGTATAATAGCTAAACATCATCAAGAAATCATCTGAAAACCCGTGTCAAGCCTCGACACCAAAAAGGAATCATATCTGTCTCAATATCGGGCTCCGTCGGTCCGGATCGGCCCACATCATAAATCTCACGACAGCGGTCGGTATCCTCCGGATATCCGCCGCGCCAGACATCACCGGTAGGTAGTCTTCCCTGCCAGGCTCATCGTCTACAACTCGATCTTCTTGCCCCGGGGTACCATACCGGGCCCACCATGTACCCGAGACGGTTCATCCACTCCTCGAATCGGGTCTCGAAATCCAACAGAAAACATGAAAACTCATGGTGGACGACGCATACATCACGAGAAAACCGCAACTTTTGTTTTGAAAATGATAAATATAAGGTTTTGTTAAATTCTTGCGGTTTTCCCCAAAAATCCAGAAATCGCAGCAATACTGAAATCCTCAAGAAAATCATAATGTCCAACATGTTATATATGATAAATGTCCATGCTATCAATATATGTGATGTGAATTTTTTCTAGAAATCTATGTAAATATGATGATGATGCGAGGTATATACATGCTATGCAAATTCATATATCAAGTATGAATGCAAGTGGCGATATCATGATAAACAGATTCTATAGTGCGCGTGGCATGGCATTTACCAAAGGCGTGTGTGTCACATGAATAGTGCGCGTGCAACGGAAGCCAATGATAAGGTGTTCATGTCCTACGAAATGATATAGCATAAGTATAGATGAATGTCCATGCAGTTTAATATACTGTTCGCTATAAGGGTATGCAGTGTACATGAATGGATAATCTAGCTAACAATATAATCTTGCAAAAAGTAGGGCAATCCTAACTAGGGGGGCGCCTCGCACCATCCAGACGATTCCCCCATAGATGAATACATCTACTCACCTGAAATCCCCGCTAATCCGATCCGGCCGCCGCCTTGCCTTTTCGCGCCGTATCCGAAGTTTCCCCGACCGATCCTATATTTGCACAATATCAAGCATAAGATTACAAAACCTAACACAATGCAAGTCACAACATACAATTATCCACGCTCTCAATTTAATCGTAGCATGCACTCAGTGCGCGGAAAAACGCACGAAAATCGCAATCCTTTAACTAAAATCGTCATTTCGGGGAAATCGACAAAACTACAACCCGACTAGACGAAACCCCGCGTTCGTGCATTCTAATAATCCTATACGAAGCTAATAATATTGCTAACCTAACGCAAATTGAACGCATTCTATTTTTCGTAAAAATCTAGCAAGCAAATTCAACGCCGATTCAATGCAACCATCGATATTTTGTCGATTTAGCGAGCATATAAATACACCATTAACCACTACAACCAATTAGAAACCCAAAGCCCTAATTTAATTTTGATAACCATGTTTCAAACCCTAACTCAACATCAAAACCCATTCTTGATTTTTCCTAAACAACATATACCACTTAAACTAATATTTAGAATTTCAATTCTAGCATAATTAAACCACAAGTTAACAAAAAGATTTGAATTTTCACCTCTCAAGCTTGAACCCTAGCTTGATCAAGTCACTAAGAAGCCTCCTTTCATCATGTTTTTGAACAAATTTGGGTTGAAGAGAGAAGGGATTAGGGTTAGGCTTTGAATGGAGAAAGAAATTGTGGATTTTTTATTGAATTTTTTTAGCAAGAAAGAAGCAAAAATGAAGTGGGAAAATGGGGGATTCTGCTGGAATGGGGTTCGGCTGCAGCAAGGAGGGGAGATGAGGGAATTTTGGAGAAGTTTCTAGCTCATTACAACATCATATGATATCATTTCATGCTTTCATATCAACCTTTTTACAAAAAAACCCTTTTTTCATCATTTTTTTCATAATTTTCCCACCAAAAAGCTAAAAGTTTGCAAGCCATGTTATAATTTTATTAACACCATATTTTAGCTTATAAAGATTCCTAATTATGAAATTTACCTAATTAAATTTGTATTTATCCCTAATTTAATGTATTTTAAAAAGGCTTAAAATAATAAAAAAATAATTAATTACGAATTTTTTTTTGTTTAACTAGATAATTATAAGTGACATTTTAGTGACAAAATTATAGTAATATCTTGTCTAAATTTTGTATAATTAGGTCTACAATGAAAAATATCAATTTTGACTTTTTACGGAAAAAGCCGAAAAATTGGCCGATTACCGAAAAACTGCCTAAACGATTTTCGAAGGGTTACAATTTGTTCTTCGAACGACGGACTGGGGATTTTTACGTCGGGGACTTTTTCTGGCTTAGGACTAGCATCTTCCCATTGAGCATCTCCTTCTTCATCAAAGTTATGCACGACATAGCAGTCGCGGAGTAGCTCCCGTTTCTTGGACCGAACATATCCAAGCCCGATTGTTTCTATTCTCCCATTGGGCAATTTGTGCTGAGTTCCGGGAACGTTCCAGATCCTATCATAGAACTTAGCTTTTCGAGCGGTCTGTTTGAAGGATATCCCTTGGCGCTTCAAGTGTCTTTTTAGTCCGTCCGTGTAGTATCTGGGCAAACGAATAGGCCGGAGCCTGTCGAGCGTAGGATCCGCACCGTGCCAGATTTCTTTTTCCACTTTGGTTTCCCCGGAGCGGTAGAATAGGATCGCTTTTTCGCCTTCTCACCTGGGAGGGACATAGAACGTCTACAGCTCTTCTACACTGTAGGCATCGAGCGCATCCAGTTCTTTATGATGTTTAAGTTGAACCATGGCGACCTGCAGACTTGCTCTTCATCAGCAAAAGTTTGTATTGAAGGCCGAGCGGAAAATATAGCATGGACTTCATCTTCCGAGTCACTGCCAAAGATCAACGTAGGAGCGGATGGTCCCGGCTTGTTTTATTGGGGTGGCCCAGAATAGACTTTCTCTTCATCCTCCTCGGTATCGCTCCCGAAGACCGGAATGGTGGCGTTAGCTTTGTTCTCCGGCTTGTGACACCTCTCCGTATTTTCGAAATCCGGTAAGAAGTATTTTGCATCTTCATATTTGCGGACTTCGTTCACGGAGAATGGGTTCAGCTCTCCCGTTATGGTATACTCGAGACCATCCTTAAAATATTTCATACACTGATGCTGTGTAAAAGGGATGATGTTGTACTCGTGTAACCAGGGTCGGCCGAGCAAAGCATTATAGCATGTCTTGGCATCTATGACGTGGAATGTAATGTCCGTGACGAGTAGCCCAAAGCGTAACGTCAGTATTACAGACCCGAGAGTCCTGGATGATTGAGAGTCGAACCCGGAGATGGTGATCTTGTCTCGAGCGAGGTGCTGAACGCTCATGCAGATTTCCTTCAATACCCGTACATTGAGGAGATTGACGGAAGACCCATTGTCAACCAAGATTTTTCCTATCTTTATATCGTGGCAATATCCTGAGACATAGAGGGGCGATTGTGTTCGCACGTCCCAACGAGGAGGTCTTCATCACCGAAAGTGACATCAGCTGTGTGCACTTCTTCCAGCTCGTCCTTCATCTTTTCTTCGGCGAGGAAAGCTTGGAATTGCTCTGGGTCCTGTAGCGCTTTGATCAACGAATCTCTTGATTCTTTTGATAGTAGAAGGGTATCGAGAATACTAAGTTGTGAGGGTAACTTCCTCAAGTGTGCCAGAACGTTGTAGGCCACCTTATTTTTCTTTGGCGGGTCTTTGGCGGTTAGCTCTTCCACAACTTGGTCATCTAGGGCGATATCCTCATAGACCTTCTCTTTTCCCTTATCTTTTTTATTTGAGGATCCAAGATTCTTTTCGGGTAGCGTACGATTACGCAGCCGGATATTTTCGCAGACCTTCGGCTCTTCCTCATTTCCTGAGGTGGACTCTTTAAAGAGAGGGCTAAGCTCCATTTCCTCGTCAGAGTCACTCCCGAATGTGAGAACTTGCGCTTCCCCGGCGTTAACCATGCGACAGTCGCCGGTAGTTCTTCTAAGCTCTTCGGTCGTACTTTTCCGCTCCCGACGAGTTTTGCGCTTCTCCCGCTTAAAATGTTGCCGGTGAGCGATATATCCCTGCCACCATTTATTGAAAGCTTTGCACTCTTCGGTGGGGAGCGAAACCTTCCGATGATATAAGCAATAGGAAGGGTACATTTCCGCTTTACCGGCAATGTTTCCTTCAGAGGGTGGTAGCTTCATCCCCATCGACATGGCTTTAGCAAACCTCTTCCTCGTCTTGAATTTGATTTTGTCCACAATGGATGTACTTTGACTTGACGGGAGTGTCTCGGCCTTTTCGTCTAATCGCCTGCGCTTGGCCTTTTCAAATATGACCGTCTCGCGTTCCCGATCAGCTTTACTTTTTAACAGAGCTTCGTTGAGGAATGCATCAATTGTTTCATATGATGGCCCCAGAAGTTCGGATTCAGGATCTGCCTGTTAGTGTATATGCCCTAAAGGCCATTACTGTATCATACTAGTTTGTATATTACTTAATGGAAGCTTGGGATATTCACCTTGTATATACAATCTTGCTCAAAATAGTAGTATGCTACTTGGTTTGTTTCTACTTCAATTTGTACATGTGTTTATTTTAGTATATCGCCTATACACATTAGTGGAGCCCTTAGGATCTTTGCTTGATTACCAGCGTTGTGATGGCAGTCACACTAGTGGGGGCTGGATAATCTATAAGCACATCCTTATGCATGTCCCTAGTCACAGGACTATCGAGACAGGGCATCGATACTCCGGAGTAGACTAGCGTATGCGCTTCTCATCCCAGAGTGGGAGATGGTCTGTCCCACAGCCATCAGTACGTCGTACTGGAGATAGTATGCGGGTGCTCGTTGGGTTACGAGTACACTGGACAGGACTCGTCGGGAACTGACCGGTTGGTATTATACCTATCGTCAGTTATCAGTTCCCAGGTGACATGAGTACAGCTTAGTCCGCTGACTTGACACTGTCACTTCGCCTCGAGTGTGTTCCCACTGTACTTTGATTACTACCCTACCACTGCTCAAAGGAGTCGTGCAAACAGGTAGTAGTTGGGTGCAGTCCCGAAGCACTTGGAGGCAGTGACGGTTAGACAGGATTCGTCTCTCCCGGTATTGGGGGTTGACATCGCGCTGTGTCTAGGAGAGCCATTACACGAGTGGTCCCTGGCCAGGGCAAGCGAGATATACTGGTAGGCTTCCAGTGTTATCTCAGGGTGTATTGGGCTTCACTTCGATACGACTTGTACCGCTATTAGGGGACTGACGTTTACCGCCCCCCCTAGGCCCGCCATACGATGTATCAGACGAACAGACCGGACTATACGGAGATTGTCACATTCAGGCTCAGTAGAAGTTCAGATGGGTTTCACCTCGTCAGTCTTTTTGTCGGCAACTACCTGGGGACCGTTACGTACAGCTAGTGCTGCATGCGGCCTGTGGTTAAACCCACTGCCAGCGTAGTGTCGAGTCTTTAGACTCCCATACAGAAAGTTATTCGCCTTTAGGCAAAAGAGTAGAGGTCGCATGGTTTTGCGACAGGTCGCATGGTTTAGCGACAGGGTTCAGTCACATCCGTGCACTTATGCACGTTTAGTGTCCGGACAGTTTACACTAGCGGGCTTTGGTTTAAGCCAGATCCTAGTGTACGTATTGGGATTGGTTTTCTCCAGTTTGTATTCGTGTTCCTCGGAATGCGGATGCGGGTGTGTATGCACAGTTGACGGAGAGACAGAGGCAGAGGATTCTCATTAGGGTTGTTGACCGTTGACTGTTGACTATTGACTTTATGCTCAACCCTAATGAGAATATGATATATGATTAACAATAATATTAATTAAGTATTGTGGTGACATGGTTGTTGAGGGGTTGACTTTGTTGACTTGTTGACTTTGTTGACCGGTTGACTAGGTTGGACTAGTTGACCATCATGATGACAATGGCTATCATTTCATGGCAAAGACTTTTCACTTGCTTGTTCTCTTGTGCAATATGAGTGCATGAAATGATATAGCCATTTTGACTTAAACCATTTACACAATACTTGATTACTATTTTTGTGATGATGGTTTTGGATTATGAGAGCCAAGTGAGAAAAGTCTTGCTCATTCTATCATTTTCATTCTCTCTCTTGTGTTCTTGAGCTCTCATCTTCTTCCTCTTGCTCTCCCTCTCTTTAGTATATGGTTCACTTGTCTCATGTGTTGAGAACCAAGAACCATAGAGAAAATCCCAACACACTCTTCTCTACTCACTCTAGTTCATAAGGTTTAGCAAACCAAGTGAACTAGTTTTCTTCAAAGACCGAAGAAGAAGCCAAAGGTAGAAGCTTTCAGGTGGATCGATCTTCGGCGCAAGGAGATGACGGGGTGAAGCCGATCCGGACAACCATCGAGGCTTGAAGACGAAGGAGTTCAAGAAAGAAAGGTATAACCCCCTAACCGAGTAGTTAACAACTCCTAGTTAGGTTGTTAGTTAGATGTTTAACAAAGATCCGGTTATGAGTCCATATTACCACCTCTAGAAAATTGTTTTTCACCAAATTCCGCATGCCCGAAAGTACCGGGAGAGGTAGCATGGACTTACAGTGGTATCAGAGCCTAGTTAAACTCTATCTAACATGTTAGCATAGTAGCTAGAAATTCGATCGGAGAAAAAGTCCCGAAATAAACCCGAAATTCAAAGTTGCTGTCGATTTTTAAAGTTCTGTAAAATTGATAAATTTCATCTTAAAAATCGGCTCAGGGTTTTTATTAAACACCCACGAAATTTGGTCCCACGAACCGGTCAAAGCGCCGCGGAAACGCGGCGGGAGCATGCTCCCGCCACGGTTCCGCGGCCGAGTTGACTCGGCCGAGGTCCAAATTTTGTGCAGTGTTTTTATGGGGTTGTTTTGGGATTTTTGAAATATGTATTTTCTGCCCAGATTTTCCAGAACGAAAATTTTGTGTTTGGGGCCTGAAAATCCGTATTTCTGATCGAACTTCTAAAGACTTAAGCTGACGGGTTTTTATCTGTGATGTGATATTTGTATTGAACGTCTGCTAATCGCTATATGTCGATTAGTGGGGATGATACAAATCTGTGATCTGTGATGTTATAGGAATGTGTATATGAATTCATTGGATTGTCGCGGGTGAATAGCCGGGGGGTTGTGAGACGAGAGTTTTCTTTTCTTTCAATTCGTGTAAATTTGTAAATTGATGTAATAATTATTTGTATGGCCGCACAACCGGGTCGGGGTTGTAGCCGTCATTGTATGATTTCTTTTTACTGTTTTTGCTCCTAGGATAGACCCATGGAAGGGGTGCACAAACTACCGGGTATGCTGAAGTGCCGAGTGGCCTACTCACGGAGTTGAGGGAGGTTGCTTCGCTTCGGGTACTTGGCGGGTAGTTTGCCGCACCCGTAGGGGTCTTGGGTGGGGTTTTGGCTATTCACCGCGACCGTGTAATCTGCTTTTCGTTACAGGCTCGTACGAATTGCGGATTCCTAGTATATCCAATGTGTTCATCTGTGATCTGAAATGACTATCATTGCAATATATCTATATATGATATTATTTAGGCGTTGCTTATATTTTACTGCCGTGCTAGCCCAGCCCCCGCTCTGTCGTTAGTTAAGTAACCTAACGGGTAATGACGAGGCCCCGTGGCGAATGCGAATGGCATAAGCGTATGTCATATTTTGGTTGTTTTCTGCAATGGTAGGATTAAATGATGGGACGCATTAAAAGAACTAATGCAAGAATATCAAGCATTAAAAGAACTAATGCAAGAAAATAAACCAAGTTAAAGTCGTTGGAACACTTTCGAAAAACCACTCGGTTCTTTTCAAAACTAACTTTTAAATGCGGAGCTTGAGCCACTCCTTTTTAAAGCTATCTCGTTCCATCGATTATATCAAGTTCACTACGTTCACGGTTTTGCCAAAACCATTCGTAGCCCTCCATCATTTCAGTTAAATATTCGGTAGTATTCAAGCTATGTATTTTAACCTCACGCCAAGGCATAGTGATTGGTACCTGCCGGATATTTATCTGTTGCATAGATAGAATGCGTTTGTTTGGGACAGCCGTACTACCATTTTGGCCTACGTCAAGGGTAGGTACGGGTGGGTTCAAATTAACCTGGATAATGATGGAAAGAACTTGACATGTGACTTATGACATTTTGACTTCACGCCAAGGTCATAAAAGCATGGGGCAAAAATCCACATCGGGAGTTTCAAAAGAACTGAAACTTGCTAGTGTTGCATACCATTTGGAGTGTGATGATTCTGGTAGGATTCCTTCAGTTTCGTCACGCGATGATATTTGGATCCCGATCCTACTGTGAGTATATGCTACTCCTCGGGAAATTTCTCACTTAACGATCAATGCTATAAACCAAGTAGGTGTCTAGAAAGGTGTTAGCGGGGCTACGCCCCCAGGAAAAAGAGGTTATTTAATTAAGGAACTTCGCGAAAGCGTTGGAAAACCTCTCTCGAAGTACCGACACCAGGCTGGCCGAACGGTTAAGCAAGTATTGTACGGTGAGATTGATCCTAACTAATTCTTCCTTTTTGGTTTGAGGAGGGATTCGAGAAACAGTGGGAGCCATCCTGTTTAGACAAATTAAAAACCATTCTAAACTTGCAAGAGCATCAAGCTGAGTGTTTCTTCTCTCTCCTAATTGCAGCGACCAATCGACATGACTGGACTTAAGTTACTTCTAGATAAAAACATACTGACAGGGCCAAACTACAAAGATTGGCTCAGGAATGTCAAGATGGCAATCACTTACGACAAGCTGGGGTATCTTCTTACCACCAAAGCTCCTCCTGTCCCAGGTCCCAAAACCAGCATCGCGGATAAGGAAATCCGTAAGACCTGGGAACTAGACTGTGCGAAGGCCAAGTGCCTCGTGCTTGCCTCTATGGACAATGAACATCAGAGGAGGCACGAGAATATGGACCTCGAATCCATATTTCTCCATTCAAAAGAACTGTATGGAGAGCAATCTCGTATCGCAAGATACGAAGTGTCGAAGAAGTTATTTTCGGCAAGATTGGCCGTCGGATCATCGGTAGCGGAACACGTGCTTAAGATGATTGGCTACATAGAAGAGCTCGCGGACCTTGGGACCACGTTGGAGAATGAGCTCTATACGGACTTGATTCTCCAGTCCCTTTCTTCCACTTACGCCCAGTTTATCCTGAACTTCAACTTACAAGAAAAGGAAGTTGAACTTTTAGAACTCCTCAACATGCTGAGGAGCGCAGAGGGCACCCTACAGAAAGGTAGGGAAACATCCACTTTGTTTGTAGGAGGATCTTCCTCTTCTAGGTCCAAGGCGAAAGCCAAGGGAAAGAAGAAGAAAGCCCCCGCCAAACCAAAGGGCGGTGTTAGTAAAATGGATACGAAGGGAAAGGTAAAAGCAACAAAGAAAGTGGGAAAGCTTGTGGATAAGGAAGAATGCTTCTATTGTCATAAGAAGGGACACTGGAAGAATGATTGCAGGGCTTGGAAGGCCAGAACACAGGATCTGAAGCAGGTTGCGGTTTCAGCTTCAGGTGTGTATGTTATTGAAAACTGTCTTTCAATAAACACTACTTCCTGGGTATTGGATACCGGATCAGAATCTCATATCTGTAATTCTTTGCAGGCGTTAAGAAACCGTAGGGTTTTGAAAGCAGGTGACATGACCCTCAAAGTTGCAAACGGAGCTAGCATGGATGCTAAGGCCGTGGGGGACTATCACCTGGGAATGTCAGATGGACATGTTTTTGTTTTGCGTAATTGCTTTTTTGTACCCAACGCAACTTGTAATATCATTTCTGTATCTTTGACTTTTAAAGAAGGTTATGAATTTGCGTTTGTAAGTAATGTTGTAAACATTCACCTTAATCAAGTTCTGATTGGGTCAGGTACATTAAGCAATGGTATATACGTATTAAACCAACCACAGATTTTCAATGTCCAGAATACACATAAAAGAAAGTCTCCGGAAATCAATCAGACTTTCTTATGGCATTGTAGACTGGGTCACATCAATGAGAGAAGGTTGACAAAGTTACATACAGAAGGATATTTGAATCCGTTCGAATATCAATCGTATGCCACTTGTCAATCCTGTCTCAAAGGAAAGATGACAAAGACTCCGTTTGATGGACACGGAGTAAGGGCGAGCGAGCTCTTGGGATTCGTACACAGCGACGTGTGCGGTCCAATGTCTACATATGCGCGAAGCGGTTATTCTTACTTCATTACTTTTACGGATGATTTTTCAAGATTCGGACATGTCTTCTTAATGAAACATAAGTCCGAAGCCTTTGGAAAATTCCAGGAATATAAGAATGAGGTAGAAAAACAAACTGGCAAAAGTATCAAGATTCTAAGATCGGATCGAGGTAGTGAATACTTGAGTGCCGAGTTCCTGGACTATTTAAAAGAGAATGGAATTCTCTCTCAGCTTACTCCTCCATACACTCCGCAACATAACGGTGTATCGGAGAGATGGAACCGAACCCTATTGGATATGGTACGGTCCATGATGAGTAACACTGAGTTACCGCAATCATTCTATGGATATGCGCTAGAATCAGCCGCATACCTTTTGAACCGAGTTCCCACTAAGACTGTGCCTACCACACCATATGAGTTATGGAGTGGGAAGAAACCCTATCTTCAATATCTGAAGATCTGGGGATGTCCAGCTTTTGTCAAAAAGCAGCATGCGGAAAAACTCGAGGCACGCTCAGTACTGCAAGTTTATGGGATACCCAAAGAATACCAGGGGGTATCTTTTCTACCACGCAGAGGAACAAAAAGTCCTTGTTTCTCGTAATGCCCACTTTCTAGAACACCAGTTCTTGGAAAAGGAAATTAGTGGGAGCGCAGTAGAACTGGAAGAAATTCCAGAACCACAGACTATTACTGAAAGCTTAGTGGAACCAGAGGGTTCAAAAGAACAGGACATTCCTACGCCGCTCCGCAGGAGTAGTAGGCAGTCTCATCCGCCCGAGAGATACTACGGTTTTCTCATAGACGGGGATAGAGAGAATTGCATCATAGATTATGATGAGCCTACTAGCTTCCAGCAGGCCATTCAGAGTGTTGACTCGGTAAATGGCCGGATGCAATGCGGACCGAAATGGAGTCCATGTACACCAACAAAGTATGGACGTTGGACATTGCTCCAGACGGGGTAAAACCCGTAGGATGCAAGTGGATCTTCAAAAGGAAGATTGGTGTAGATGGACAGGTTGAGACCTATAAAGCCAGACTGGTTGCAAAGGGTTTTCGTCAAAGACCTGGTTTGGACTATGACGTAACCTTTTCTCCAGTGGCTATGCTGAAATCCATTCGGATCCTTCTTGCCATTGCTGCCTTCCACGATTATGAGATTTGGCAAATGGACGTAAAGACCGCTTTTCTAAATGGAAATTTAGAGGAGTGTGTCTATATGGACCAGCCAGAAGGTTTCATTCAGAGTGGGAGCAGCGGAAAGGTGTGCATGTTGCTTAAGTCCATCTATGGACTAAAGCAGGCATCGCGGAGTTGGAACATCTGTTTTGATGAGACGGTCAAGGAATTTGGCTTTATCAAAAATCCAGATGAACCATGCATCTATAGTAGATTTGTAGCGAGAACTGTAGTATTCCTCATTTTATACGTGGATGACATTCTCATAATAGGAAATGACATTCCTATGCTACAATCTGTCAAGGGGTTCCTGTGGCACAGGTTCTCCATGAAAGACCTGGGTGATGCCTCATACATCCTGGGGATCCGGATCGATCGTAATAGATCCAAGAGGATATTAGGACTTTCACAGTCCAGGTACATCGACACCATACTGAAAAGATTCAGTATGGAAGATTTCAAGCGCGGTAACCTACTGGCTTGTCACGGGATCACCCTCTCTAAAGAGATGTCTCCCAAGACTGATTTGGAGAGGGATCGCATGTCTATTATACCCTACGCTTCTGCGGTAGGCTCTATAATGTATGCGATGTTGTGTACCAGACCGGATGTAGCTTATGCATTGAGTGTGGTAAGCCGGTTTCAGTCAAACCCTGGGGAGAAACACTGGATAGCGGTAAAGAACATTCTCAAGTACCTGAGAAGGACTAAGGAGATGTTCTTGGTGTACGGCGGAAAAGACCTCCAGATCGAGGCCTTTGCTGACTCCAGCTTCCAGAGTGACAAGGATGATTCCAACTCCATGTCGGGTTTTGTCTTTACCCTCAATGGAGGGGCGGTGTGTTGGAAGAGTTCCAAACAGGAAACCACTGCAGACTCGACCATGGAAGCGGAATACATCGCTGCATCTGATGCCGCAAAGGAAGCTGTCTGGATGAGGAAGTTCTTGAAAGAACTTCAGGTGGTTCCGTCCATTGTTGATCCAATACCTCTGTATTGCGACAACAACGGGGCTATAGCTTTAGCGAAGGAACCCAGGTCCCATCAGAGATCCAGACACATCTTGAGGCGGTATCACCTGATCAGGGAGATCGTGGATCGCCAGGAGATCGAGGTTCGGAGGGTTGCTTCAGAAGATAACACTGCAGATCCATTCACCAAGGCCTTGCCCCAGACTCAGTTCGAGCAGCTGATCGAGATGATAGGTCTTCGATACGCCAGTATATGGCCTTAGTGCAAGTGGGAGATTGTTAGTGTATATGCCCTAGAGGCCATTACTGTATCATACTAGTTTGTATATTACTTAATGGAAGCTTGGGATATTCACCTTGTATATACAATCTTGCTCAAAATAGTAGTATGCTACCTGGTTTGTTTCTACTTCAATGTGTACATGTGTTTATTTTAGTATATCGCCTATACACATTAGTGGAGCCCTACGGTGGGGAGCGAAACCTTCCGATGATATAAGTAATAGGAAGGGTGCATTTCCGCTTTACCGGCAATGTTTCCTTTAGAGGGTGGTAGCTTCATCCCCAACGACATGGCTTTAGCAAACCTCTTCCTCGTCTTGAATTTGATTTTGTCCACAATGGATGTACTTTGATTTGACGGGAGTGTCTCGACCTTTTCGTCTAATCGCCTGCGCTTGGCCTTTTCAAATATGACCGTCTCGCGTTCCCGATCAGCTTTACTTTTTAACAGAGCTTCATTGAGGAATGCATCAATTGTTTCATATGATGGCCCCAGAAGTTCGGATTCAGGATCTGCCTGTTAGTGTATATGCCCTAGAGGCCATTACTGTATCATACTAGTTTGTATATTACTTAATGGAAGCTTGGGATATTCACCTTGTATATACAATCTTGCTCAAAATAGTAGTATGCTACTTGGTTTGTTTCTACTTCAATGTGTACATGTGTTTATTTTAGTATATCGCCTATACACATTAGTGGAGCCCTTAGGATCTTTGCTTGATTACCAGTGTTGTGATGGCAATCACACTAGTGGGGGCTGGGTAATCTATAAGCACATCCTTATGCAGGTCCCTAGTCGCAGGACTATCGAGACAGGGCATCGATACTCCGGAGTAGACTAGCGCATGCGCTTCTCATCCCAGAGTGGGAGATGGTCTGTCCCACAGCCATCAGTACGTCGTACTGGAGATAGTATGCGGGTGCTCGTTGGGTTACGAGTACACTGGACAGGACTCGTCGGGAACTGACCGGTTGGTATTATACCTATCGTCAGTTATCAGTTCCCAGGTGACATGAGTACAGCTTAGTCCGCTGACTTGACACTGTCACTTCGCCTCGAGTGTGTTCCCACTGTACTTTGATTACTACCCTACCACGGCTCAAAGGAGTCGTGCAAACAGGTAGTAGTTGGGTGCAGTCCTGAAGCACTTGGAGGCAGTGACAGTTAGACAGGATTCGTCTCTCCCGGTATTGGGGGTTGACATCGCGCTGTGTCTAGGAGAGCCATTACACGAGTAGTCCCTGGCCAGGGCAAGCGAGATATACTGGTAGGCTTCCAGTGTTATCTCAGGGTGTATTGGGCTTCACTCCGACACGACTTGTACCGCTATTAGGGGACTGACGTTTACCGCCCCCTAGGCCCGCCATGCGATGTATCAGACGAATAGACAGGAATATACGGAGATTGTCACATTCAGGCTCAGTAGGAGTTTTGATGGGTTTCACCTCGTCAGTCTTCTTGTCGGCAACTACCTGGGGACCGTTACGCACAGCTAGTGCCGCTTGCGGTCTGTGGTTAAACCCACTGCCAGCGTGGTGTCGAGTCTTTAGAGTCCCACACAGAAAGCTATTCGCATTTAGGCAAAAGAGTAGAGGTCGCATGGTTTTGCGACAGATTGCATGGTTTTGCGACAGGGTTCAGTCATATCCGTGCACTTGTGCACGTTTAGTGTCCGGACAGTTTACACTAGTGGGCTTTGGTTTAAGCCAGATCCTAGTGTACGTATTGGGATTGGTTTTATCCAGTTTGTATTCGTGTTCCTCGGAACGCGTATGCGGATGTGTATGCACAGTTGACGGAGAGACAGAGGCAGAGGATTCTCATTAGGGTTGTTGACCGTTGACTGTTGACTATTGACTTTTTGCTCAACCCTAATGAGAATATGATATATGATTAACAATAATATTAATTAAGTATTGTGGTGACATGGTTGTTGAGGGGTTGACTTTGTTGACTTGTTGACTTTGTTGACCGGTTGACTAGGTTGGACTAGTTGACCATCATGATGACAATGGCTATCATTTCATGGCAAAGACTTTTCACTTGCTTGTTCTCTTGTGCAATATGAGTGCATGAAATGATATAGCCATTTTGACTTAAACCATTTACACAATACTTGATTACTATTTTTGTGATGATGGTTTTGGATTATGAGAGCCAAGTGAGAAAAGCCTTGCTCATTCTATCATTTTCATTCTCTCTCTTGTGTTCTTGAGCTCTCATCTTCTTCCTCTTGCTCTCCCTCTATTTAGTCTATGGTTCATTTGTCTCATGTGTTGAGAACCAAGAACCATAGAGAAAATCCCAACACACTCTTCTCTACTCACTCTAGTTCATAAGGTTTAGCAAACCAAGTGAACTAGTTTTTTTCAAAGACCGAAAAAGAAGCCAAAGGTAGAAGCTTTCAGGTGGATCGATCTTCGGCGCAAGGAGACGACGGGGTGAAGCCGATCCGGACAACCATCGAGGCTTGAAGACGAAGGAGTTCAAGAAAGAAAGGTATAACCCCCTAACCGAGTAGTTAACAACTCCTAGTTAGGTTGTTAGTTAGATGTTTAACAAAGATCCGGTTATGAATCCATGTTACCACCTCTAGAAAATTGTTTTTCACCAAATTCCGCATGCCCGAAAGTACCGGGAGAGGTAGCATGGACTTACACTGCCCTCAGCTTCTCAGTGCAAAGAGTTTTCTCATCGTCCGTGAATGAGTGAAAGATCATATGACAACTCGCCACGTATTCCTCGGATTCATCTGATGAGCTTTCTCCGTCATCTTCCTCTTGAAAGATGTGGTTGAGGAACTCCTAGAGTGTGATGGGAGTCCGTGCCTTTTGATTGTATTCCTCTAGCGCGTCAATTTGTTTTTGTAGATTCGTACGCTTGTCGCCAGGCTTCATGGGCTTTTTGGACCTTTTCTTCTTCTTCGAAGATTTTGACGGCTGGGTGTGAGTGCTTGGGCCTTCACCACCGATCTTTGGAGTCGGGCACGGCTTCAGCATCCCTTCGATGATCTCAGGTTCCAACGGGTTCTTCCATCCGATTGCCGGGCATGTCTTGAGATCATTCAGCATCCTTTTGGTTTTGGCCGATAACACAACCTCCCACGGAGCTTCTTCAATAAGGGAGTACGTTGCCACCGGCTTATTCACCTTTTTAGAGGTATGAGGTTGCGGCGTGTTCACCTTCTATTTTTTGGATAACGCGAACTTCCCTTGTTGGTATTGATCCTCAATCCAGTTTTTGAAGACGTAACAATCTTCGATCGGATGACCCAACACTCGGTGATAGGGACAGTAATTGGGATCATTAACGTCGTTTGGCTGCGACGGACGTCTTGACTCCGGCAGATTAATGAGTATGTTTCGCAATGCCAGCTCAAACAGTCTTCTCGTTTTATTTTGAGGGAAGGAGTAAGGACGTCCCAGCCTCTCCTCGAGAGATAGGTGTGGACGCATACTGTTTTGACGGACAACCGGCTTCAAGTTGCTCGGCTGTTGTTGAGCATTGGCGACGACGATCGCTTTTCCTTTCCCCTTCTTATTTCGAGAGTCCGGCTTTGGAGGAGACGGCCTATGGCCCATCTGGTCGATCTGAGCTAGCTTGTCGATCAGGGCCTGGAACATGGTTGGTTTAAAGAACATCATGAACTGTGAAATAGTTGCATGAGGATCTAAGGTGCCCACGAACATGCCCACCGCCGGTGCTTCTTCAATGCGTTGTTCGCACTTTGACCACAAGTTCCGCCATCGGATTGTATATTGAACCCAAGTCTCGCCCGGCTTTACTCTCGCATTAATCAAAGCTGTTATTGGAGTACGCTCACTGGCACTTGCGAAGCGCTGGGTAAACAACAACTCCATTTCAGTGAAGGTCTTGACGGAGTCATTTGGGAGTTCGGAGTACCACTCAAATGCCGTCTCCGATAAGCTACCGATGAACTGGCGAAGCAACAATTTATCATCACCGCCGGTGTTACCGCAAAGAGCCCTGAACTGGGCAACATGTTGATGGGGATTGCCAGTCCCCTTATAGACATGGAATTTCGGTATTGTATAGCCCGGCGGGTACTTGATCTGATCATACCAGCTCGGATATGGTCGCCCCGTTCTGACAACTTGACCGGCTGCCTCCGTTGCCTGATGAACCCGTATCTGCTGAGCTATATATTTGTCTAGGTCAGCTTTAGAAATTGTCTCCTCCTTGGCTGCTGACAGAGCCGGCGGTGGATTCGACGTTTCTCCTCTGTCATCTTCAAGGATGATCGGAGGATCTTCGGCTGGAGGATCTTGCTGGATCATCATACCCACCATGTCCTGGAACAGGAGGGCCATTCGTTTTATATTGGCTGCTTGTTCTGCAGCCTCTTTGTCCTTCTTTTCCAATATTCTCCGAAGGAACTCAGCGTCGGTTTCTTGCTCCTGTCGCTGATCCGAGAACGCTTCGGGGATTTCTTTTGGCCTAGTGAGTGCGGCCATCGCATTCATCATTTCTTGGAGCTTCTGCTGCTGCTCCTGAGCTTTAGTCACCGATCGCATAAGCGGTCTATGACCTGTAGATGTACGGCTATCCTCTTTCCCGGACGCCATATAGACGGTGTGTACGACAATGCCCCCGGACTTAGGGCATTTGGGCTCACTACCTTTGACATTCGCCGCAGGCGTGGAGACTTTCTCCGGCCTTCTTCTCTTGTGGGCAGCCGAAGTGGAGGGGGCCGTTGTAGTGGGCACCCGAGTGTTTGTCGTCCTTTGCGGTTTGACAGGGCGGTTCCTTTCTTCTTCAACTTTCACCCTCTTCTGCCGGTGAGAGGGATCTTGAATGACCACTGAGTCTTGAACCCGTTGCCAGACCTTGTAAATTTTGGAGGACAGCCGTTGAGGGGGCTGCTCCGGCTTTGTTTCTGTGACATTCTCCATGGGTGGAGGAGATCTTTTCAGCGTAGCAGTCGGAGAGTTCTTGCGTACCCTCCTTAGCGGTTCAAAGCTATTCCCAGTCGGAACAGCAGCGTTGACTTCCACCGTTGGAGCTGGTGGGGTCATCCCAGAGGGGGAGTTGCCCCCGGCCTTCCGTACTCGGTGCCAATGGCAACGTCGAGCGTGTCGAGCTGTTGGGACTGGTTCGGCGATGGGGATGGTTTTATCTTGCTCCCTGTCCAGATGAGGCGCCGCTGGTGTCAGCCTCTTGAAGACTAATGTCTTTTGGGTAGCGGTATCCAATCTGTCAAAGACAGACCTTTGAGCAGGAACGAGAGCCAGAATAGTCAGTCTTGTAAAGACCGACTCTTTAGCAGAAGAAGCCATCTTGACGACTTCAGGAGCAGATATGGCTGTCTTCTTTAGGACGGCCACTTCACGAGTCATGGGCTTCTTGACAGGCCCATCGGGGTTCAGGCTCAGTCTGGTGAAAACCGAGGCTGCCGGCTTGAGATTGGACGACCCGTTGAGAGGGGCCGTGGTAGTAGTGAGCCGATCGAAGACCGACTTCTTTTGCGCTTCCGGTACGGGCACTGGAATGGTTAAACTTGCTGACGGGAGCATGGTTCCGAAGAACAGGCCGGTTGTAGCCTGAGTCACTTGTTCTACCGGCATAGCAAGGATGGAGGCCGCTTGAGGCCCATAGGCTACGCCTCCAGGTGAGGCGGAGCGTCGTTTGCAGTTGCATTTGGAGCAGTTTGAGCAGTTAGACGCCATTGCTGTTTGATTCCTGCGCCAAGCAAGAGACCAAATCTTAGTAACTTGAAACCCTAGGGCAACCATTAATAAACCGCGATTCGTTCGCGAAGACGACACACGAAGTGTGGAGTGGAAAAAGGAAAAGGTCCCACCGGGCGTGCTAGAATCTGTTTCCCTCCGAATGGCGGCCAAGACGACGTAGGGACGTCTTGCCTGAGATTCGGGGCAGATGCTATTTGGTTTTATCCATCCATCTCTCCGAAGATGCCAAGTTGATTTATGGCACCGTGTATCGAAGTTTTAAACGGATGCGGCCGATGTAGTAGACTTCGTCAGATTACCCCTCGTTCGAGGGGTTTTTGATTGTGGGGACGCTCTTCCCTGCAGGCGCAAGCCCCTGCAGTTAATTACGCTACCGCATGGCGGTAACAACTTTCTCCTTCTCCAGATGGTCACTTCGTGTCGTGGGTGTTTGTTTTGTTTGTGGTTGCCCGTGGATTGTATACGGAGACTAATTTATGTTGTCGTCCGTAGGACGTGGATTAGTCCAAATTCGTATTTTCTTAGATTTGGGTTTGGGGTTTTGGTTTAAGGATACGTTAGCCATATTTGAGGCTAAGATCAACTTAAACGTTTGTTAAGTATACGTTAGTCTAATTTGAGACTAAGATCAGCTTAACAGGATCATTTAGATCCGACAAAAGAGCATTTAGGGGCTTTATTGTTCTAGTTTAGGGACATAGTGGTCCATTGCCAGTTTAAGGATATGGTGGTCCATCGAATGTATGGCCGTCGGGACCCGTCACCTCCTTGACGACGTTGAAGGATTACAACGACAGATATCAGAGGAGTTCAGAGATGTACCGTTGAACCAATGTTGGTTGGGAGATTTATAGTCCAATTTGGGACTAATGTCTGTTTGAAGGTTTATGAGCATATGGGCTCGGTTGAACATTTTATTGTTTTAGCTGTTGAGCTTTTATTTGGGCTTGGCCCTTTTATAACGCATAGCATTGGGCTCTGTAGTTAAATGCATAGCATTTATATTTGGCCTGTTAGGCCTTTATTTGGGCTCTGCCCTTTTTCAATAATGCTCAGCATTTAGATTGGTCTGATAGACTTTACTTGGGCTATGCCCTTTTTTTAATAATGCATAGCATTTAAATGGTCTGACAGTGCGCCACGTGGCTTTTCAGGGGCTTTGCGCCAATTAAAGAGCGCAAGACGCCAGCGCATGTGGAGGTGACACGTGTCATGCTCTGGTGAACGCAAGTCTGTTAGCGCAGTGCGCTGCGCCAGTGCGCTGCTGACACGTGGCTTGCCCTGGTGCAGTGTGCCATTCCAAGAGCGCAGTGCACTATATTTAGGAGCGCAGAGTGCAGATTGTTCTGTGATTGACACGTGGCGCTCTCTGGCGCAGTGCGCCAATCCAAGGAGCGCAAAGGCTCATTTCAAAAGTGCAAGGCACTGTCCAATAGTACAGAGCGCATTTTGATCCAATTTAGATCAAAGAAACAAGTTTTTTTTGTTCTAAAGAGGTTCTACCTCAAGATTTAAGAACCAATGGTTCATCAAAAGGTTGTGCCTTTATATAGATCAAAAGATCTAGGGATGAAGTAAATTACTTTTTTAATCTTTTATGATTGGATCTTTTTTGATCTTTTTTCTTTTTTGTAGTGAAGATCTTGATCTTATTCTTAGATCTTTGATTTTTTTAGAAGAAATTCTTCTTTTTGTGAGGTGTTTTCATCTCTGTTCTTCCAAGAATTTAATTCTTTACCTTGAAGAAGATGATCTTCTTTCTTCAAAGGCTGCCCTTTCGAATTTTTCAGAGTTTTCCCTTTTCTCTATGTCCGTATATCTTTTCTTCTTCTTTTTTTATTTTAGAAAGAAGGATCATTGGTTGTTGGGACCCACCACCTCTCCGACGACACTGAGAGATTACAGTGCCTTATATCGGAGGTGTGGAGGGATGTACCCTTTGAACCATGTCTCACTCATTAGGGGGGAAGAACGGGCTGGAGCTTAAGCTTCTCGCTGCTGTAAAGGCTTCTTTGCGTTCGCGCACGTGCGTCGCACGTGTTGGACGCACGTGCGTCGCACGTTTTGGGCGCTCATATTTGCACGTAGCGCACATGGAGCTTGCGCATATGCGCATTATGGTGGGGAGAAAGCTCCTATGGAGAATGAGTCTCCTTTTAATATTATTAAATGTTCTCATATAGTGTGCACGTGCGTTGCACGTGGTGCTCGCGTGGCGGGCACACGTGCGTTGCACGTAGCACACATGCGCATTATGGGGAGAAGTAGGGCTTCTATATATGGAGAACTAAGTTCCTTTTAATATTATTAAATGTTCTCATGTGGTGCGCAAATGCGTTGCACGTGGTGCGCGCGTGACGGGCACAGGTGCGTTGCACGTAGCGCACATGGGCATTATGGGGAGAAGCAGGGCTTCTATATATGGAGAACTAAGCTTCTTTGGAGAACTAAGCTCCTTTGAGTATTGAATCCTTTGAGGATTGAACTCTACCCTTTCTAAAAGGTATCCCCTCTTATTTATATAGGAGTGGTAGAGAAGCCATCTCTCCTTTTCCCGATGTGGGACTAAAAATGCATTCCCCATGTAGTAGATCATTACTTTAGATCACATGTGCATAGACATTTGCTCATAACTTTTGATCTCGGATGAATTATGAGGCGCATAATATATCAAATCGAAGGTTTTTTCGAGATGCTTTCAATACCATCAAAATTTAGCTGTTTCTCATTCCGGAGTTTGTCAAAATACAGCTCGGAAAATACTGGTTCGTATCTTCTTCCTTAGATCACATGTGCATAGATATTTGCTCATAACTTTTGATTCCGGATGAATTATGAGGCCCATAATATATAAAATCGAAGGTTTTTTCGAGATGCTTTCAATACCATCAGAATTTAATAGTTACTCCTTCGGGAGTTTATCAAAATACAGGCCGGAAGATACTGGTTCGCATTTCCTTAAGCGTATCGCTGCCATTTGATACCTTGGACTCTTTTGCACAGAAATTTTTGGCGGGAATAGGTACATCTTAGTGGAACCTGGATGCACACTGTATACTGATCTATGTGCCTCCTCAAGAATATCACGCCTCGGTCTCTCAGAATCTGGTATGCACAGTCGAGTTCCAAATCGAAGTATCCCCTGATCATCAATCACGAACTCGGAAACTCTGCCCTGCCGAATCTGCTCGATAATCTCTAAAATACGGGCATCGCCGGAATGTGCCTCGCGGATACGGTCAAGTAACTGTGGGCGTGCTCTGAAATGGGCCAGCTGTCCCCCCGTAGGTGTAAACTCGAACTGCACTCTGCTGTCACATAAAACTGCCAATCCACCGTCGACTGCATCTGTACTGCGCTCAAACAAGATAACCTACCTCCGGGTCTCCTACTCAAAGCATCTGCCATCACATTCGCCTTGCCCGGATGGTATAAAATCTCGCAGTCATAATCTTTTACTAACTCCATCCAACGGCGCTGTCTCAGATTCAGATCTCGCTGCTGAAAAATATACTTCAAGCTCTTATGGTCAGTGAATATTTGGCACGACTCGCCGTATAGGTAATGTCTCCAGATCTTAAGTGCAAATACCACTGCAACCATCTCTAAATCATGAGTAGGGTAGTTCTGTTCGTGTTTCCTCAACTGCCGAGAAGCATACGCGATAACTCTGTCGTGCTGCATCAATACACAGCCCAGCCCCACTCAAGAAGCATCACAATATACCATGAAACTGCCTGACCCTGAAGGCAATGCTAACACTGGTGCAGTAGTCAGACGAGTCTTCAACTGCTGGAAACTATCCTCACATGCCTGGGTCCAATCGAAAGGAACCCCTTTCTGGGTCAACCCGGTCAACGGTGAAGCAATACGGGAGAAATCCTGGACAAAACGTCGATAATAGCCGGCCAGACCTAGAAAGCTACGAACCTCTGTAACTGATACCGGTCTGGGCCAACGCTGCACTGCCTCGACCTTCTTCGGGTCCACATGAATACCATCTCTCGTCACCACATGACCCAAGAAGTCGACACTGTCTAGCAAGAATGTGCACTTGGAAAGTTTGGCGAACAACTGTTGCTCGCTCAAAGTCTGCTGTAACCCATCGAAAATCGTTTAGGCAGTTTTTCAGTAATCGGCTAATTTTTTGGCTTTTTCCGTAAAAAGTCAAAATAGGTATTTTTCATTGTAGACCTAATTATATAAAATTTAGATAAGATATTACTATAATTTTTTCACTAAAATGTCACTTATAATTTTCTAGTTAAATAAAAAAAAATCGTAATTAATTGTTTTTTTATTATTTTAAGCCTTTTTAAATACATTAAATTAGTGATAAATACAAATTTAATTAGGTAAATTTCATAATTAGGAGTCTTTATAAGCTAAAATATGGTGTTAATAAAATTGTATCATGACTTGCACCATTTTAGTTTTATAGTGTGAAAATTTAGAAAAAAATGATGTAAAATGGGGTTTTTTGTAAAATGCTTGATCTGAAATGCATTAATTGAGACTTGAGGGGTTTTATTGACCTAGAAACATCTACACAAAACCCACACCACCCTCCTCTTTCTTCTGGCCGAGCCAAACTGCAGGAAATTCCCTCACTTCTCACTTCATTTTGCTTCTTTTTTCATCTCAAAATTCATACAAAATTCACAAATCCTTTCTCCAATTCAAAGAAAAATCCAAATCCTCTCTCTCCTCAACCAAATTTAGTTCAAAACTAGAAGAAAGGAGGCTTCTTTGGTGGCTTGATCATGCTAGGGTTCCACTTGTGAGGTAAAATCCTAAACTAGTTTGTTAACTTGTAGTTATATGTGCTAAAATTCAATTTTGAAGTATTAATTTAGTTGTAAATTCTTGTTCATGAAAATCAAGAAAGGGATTTGGTGTTGAACTAGGGTTTGAAGCATGGTTGTTAGAGTTAAGTTAGGGCTTTGGTTACCTATTTGATTAGAGTGGTTAATTGCGTAAGGTTATGCTCGCTAAATCGATAAATTGCGACGTTTACATCGAATCGGTATGCTTTTGCTTGCTAGATTTTTATGCAAAATAGAATGCGATCAAATTGCGTTATTTTAGCGATATAATTAGCTTCGTATAGGACTATTAGAGTGCGCGAATGCGGGGTTTCGTCCAGTCGGGTTTTAGTTTTGTCGATTTCCCCGAAATGACGGTTCTAGTTAAAGATTAGCGATTTTCGTGCGTTTTCCCGCGCACCGAGTGCATGTTACGTTTAATTCGAGAGCGTCGATAATTGTATATTGTGACTTTCATCGTTTTAGGTTTTGTAATCTTATGCTTGGTGTTGTGCAAATATAGGATCGGTCGGGGAAATATCGGACACGGCACGTAAAGGCAAGGCGGTGGTCGGATCGGATTAGCGGGGATTTCAGGTGAGTAGATGTATTCATCTATGGGGGAATCGTCTGGATGGCGCGATGCACCCCCTAATTAGGATTACCCTACTTCTTGCAAGATTTATATTGTTAGTTAACTTATTCCTTTTATGTACATTGCATACCCTAATAGCTAATCGTATATTAGATTGCATGGACATTCATCTACACTTATGCGATATCACTTCGTAGGACACGAACACCATTACCATTGGCATCCGTTGCATGCGCACTATTCATGTGACACACACGCCTTTGGTAATTGCCATGCCACGTGCACTATAGAACCTGTTTAACTTAATATCGCCATTTGCATTCATACATGATATATGAAATTGCATAGCATGCATATACCTCGCATTATCATCATATTTACATAGATTCTATCCAAAATTCACATCATATACATTGATATCATAGACATTTATTATATATAACATGTGAACATTATGATTTTCTTGAGGATTTCAGTATTGTTGCGATTTCTGGATTTTTGGGGAAAACCGCAAGAATTTAACAAAAGCTTATATTTATCATTTTTAAAACAAAGTTGCGGTTTTCTCGTGATGTATGTGTCGTCCACCATGAGTTTTCATGTTTTCTGTTGGATTTCGAGACCCGATTCGAGGAGTGGATGAACCGTCTCGGGTACATGGTGGGCCCGGTATGGTACCCCGGGGCAAGAAGATCGAGTTGTAGACGATGAGCCTGGCAGGGGAAGACTACCTACCGGTGATGTCTGGCGCGGCGGATATCCGGAGGATACCGACCGTTGTCGTGAGATTTGATGATATGGGCCGATCCGGACTGACGGAGCCCGATATTTGAGATATTGATACAGTGAGATATTGAGACAGATATGATTTCATATTTGGTGTCGATGCTTGACAAGGGTTTTCAGATGATTTCTTGATGGTTCTTAGCTATTATACAGATTTTTATTCATTTTTCTAAAGTTAAGAATTCAATACCCTTAGCATTTAAAACACTTAAAGATTTAGTAATGACGTTGCATACCTGTGCATGCATACTAGAGATATTATATCACATATGGACATACTTGTTGTGCCGCATTGCGAGCATTCTTACGATTGCCTTACTAGATGTTATATTCTACTCACGAGCTGGCAACTCACCCCCGTTGTGCCACAGTGTCTTGCAGGTCGGACTCATCAGTCTTGTAGCAGCGGCTATCTTATCATCAGCTCCTTTTGCTCAGACTCGCGACATCGCCCGCAGGTGGGGTGCGAGCACACTTTATTTTTTATTTTTTTTGCTTTATCATTGGATCTAGTATTCTCCATCTACCACTTTATATTGTATATGCGACCTAGTGATGGGACTGAGAGATTGTATATATGTGGTTTCTTTTAGGTCGAGCTCACTTGAGCCGGCGTTGTGTTTTCTGGTATTTTGCGTTTCTTTTATGCTCTTTTCTTGATATTACTTATATATTGCGTGTGGTTGTGATCCGCCTTGGGCGAAGAGCTAGCTCCCGCTTGGGGATGCCATTTTTATGATTACAGGTTTATTATCTTGTTGTACCCATTTTGGGGGATAGAAAATACAGGGGAGACTCTGCCGAAATTTTCGGAAATTTTTGATGTTTTTTTTAAGGGATTCTATGCAACTTATTTGATTTAAAAACCGTTTTCATTTAAGGTTTTTCCTTCACTCTCTTTTGATTTTGGTTTAGATTCTTCTGGGCTTTGGCTGACTTAGGTTACGGTACGCCTTTAGACGTCTCGTAATCTAAGTGCCAGTCGCGTTCCGTACTTTCGGGCCGTGACAAATTTGGTATCAGAGCGTAGGTTTTACCTTTCTGAGTGTCGGACGACCTTGGTAGATGGAGTAGGTGACTTCAGTAGAGTGGCGTAGCGTGGGTATGATCCGCGGCATACTTACGATACGGTACTCCGCCTAAGTGACCTTAGGACATAATTGCTTGTATTTCCTTTCTTGATTCCTTGCATTCCTTGATTCAATTGCAATGTCCTTATCAGTCCTGTTTCTTATTCCAGCTTCGATGCCGCCAAAGACTACGAGAGCTCAGCGGGCTGCCGCTAGGGATGAGATTCGGGCGGGCCCGTCTGAGGCGAGGATCGAGCGGGATGATACGCCTGTCCCTCAGGGTCATACGGATCCGCCTTATCCAGACCGTATTGCCAGATTAGAGGCCGGCATGCAAAAGTTGCGGCAGATGATGGGATCTTTAGTTGAGTCCAGTCGGGCACAGAGATCCGAGGACGTTCCTTCCACTGCACAGACCACGATCGTACCTGCTGCACAGATGGTCACTCCTGCTGCTACTACGGAGACTATCCCTCTTTCACTACAGGAGTTCATGAGATTGAGACTTCCAGCTTTTACCGGTACAGATGCGACAGAGGACCCACAGGCATTTCTTGATAGGATGGCTCGGATCTGCCGTTCGTTGAGGTGTTCTGATGATAGATTGGTGGAGTTTGCGAGTTTTCGTCTGGAAGGTCTTGCCCAGACATGGTACGATTCAGTAGAGAGAGGCCGAGCTGCAGGTCTACCTTCTATGACCTGGGATGAGTTTACAGCTGCATTTCATGCCCGTTTTCTTCCGGAGAGTGTCCGAGATGCTCGAGCCCATAGTTTTGAGTCTTTGCGCAAGACTCCTGGGATGACGGTGTCGGAGTATGATATACAGTTTACCCAGTTATCTCGATATGCTCCGTACCTAGTCGACACAGAAGAGAAGAGAATAAAGAGGTTCGTGCGAGGGCTTGATACACAGCTATTCCTTGCCATCGGCACCCAGCCTTTTGATACATACGCAGCCGCGATGGATGCAGCCTTACTTTTGGAGGAGCGTATTTCTGAGACTCCGGTCGTTTCTGGGCCGAAGAGGATCCGTACTGATACGCCAGCTCAGCGGCAGATGGGTAGACACCGCGATAGATTATTTCCGGGAGATGGTGGAGGCAGAGGATTGAGACGAGGTCGGTTATTTGGTTCATATCCACAGACCCAGCAGTCGTCTCCAGGATGTTTTCGGTGCGGGAGTCAGTACCACCGTATCAGAGACTGTACCATGGGGCGTCCGGGCACGGCGACAGTTTCGCATGTGGCTTTACCACCCTCACCACCTTCTCAGAGAGCTTTACTTCCTACTCCAGATGATGCTTCACTACAGCCAGATGCTTCTAGAGGCCGTGGGTGTGGCGGTCCGGTTCAGAGAGGACGAGGCAACAGAGGCAGAGGCAGAGGCAGAGGTAGAGGCAGAGGACAGCCAGCTATTAGTGGTGGATAGGCCCGAGTGTTCGCGTTGACTCCTTAGGATGCACAGGCATCCAATGCCGTCGTGACAGGTACTCTGCCAGTATGTTCTTTTGATGCACGGGTATTATTTGATCCAGGCTCCACACATTCCTATGTATCCATGTACTTTGCACCGAGGTTGGGCCGAGGGTCTTCTCCGTTAGATCAGCCACTTGTCGTTATTACCCCGGTAGGCGAGTCTTTTGTTGCCCGTTTTGTGTACCGATCGTGTTCCGTTCGTATCGGGGAGAGAGATTCTTCGGTAGATTTGATTCTCCTCGATATGCTAGACTTTGACGTTCTTCTTGGTATGGACTGGCTAGCCACCTGTTATGCATCCATGGACTGCCGTGAAAAAGCAGTCAGATTTTCCTGGTGAGCCGGTTCTTGTTATTCAGGGAGATCGTAGCGCTACCCTTCCCAGCTTGATTTCATCTCTTCGCGCTGGTCAGCTCTTAAGGAAAGAGTGTCAGGGATTCTTAGCCTATATTTGTGATACTAGCTCCACAGAGGTTCCGTTGGACCAGGTTCCTGTTGTGAGAGAGTTTCCTGATGTTTTCCCTGATGAGCTGCCTGGTCTCCCACCAGAGCGCGAGATTGAGTTCTGTATTGACTTGATCCCCGGCACGGGGCCTATCTCCATACCGCCTTATCGGATGGCCCCGGCGGAGCTGAGAGAGCTAAAGGATCAGTTACAGGACTTGCTGGACAAAGGGCTTATCCGACCGAGTGTGTCACCTTGGGGTGCTCCCGTCTTGTTTGTTAAGAAGAAGGACAGAAGTATGCGTTTATGCATTGATTATCGTCAGCTGAACCGGATTACTGCGCGGAACAGGTATCCCCTACCCCGCATTGATGACTTATTCGATTAGCTCCAGGGTGCAGGGTTTTTCTCGAAGGTTGATTTACGGTCAGGTTATCACCAGTTGCGGGTTCGGAAGGAGGATATTCCGAAGACCGCCTTCCGTACTCGATATGGTCATTATGAGTTCTTGGTGATGTCGTTCGGGCTCACCAATGCCCCGACAGCATTTATGGATTTGATGAACCGTGTATTCAGGCCGTATCTCGATCAGTTCATTATTGTGTTCATTGACAACATCTTGGTTTATTCTCGGAGCCGGGAGGAACATGAGCAGCACTTACGTATCACATTGCAGACTTTGAGGGAGCATCAGCTGTTCGCCAAATTCTCCAAGTGCGCACTCTGGTTAGACAGTGTCGACTTCTTGGGTCATGTGGTGACGAGAGATGGTATTTGTGTGGACCCGAAGAAGATCGAGGCAGTTCAGCGTTGGCCTAGACCAGTATCAGTTACAGAGGTTCGCAGCTTTCTAGGTCTGGCCGGCTATTATCGACGTTTTGTCCAGGATTTCTCCCGCATTGCTGCACCGTTGACCGGATTGACCCGGAAGGGGGTTCCTTTTGATTGGACCCAGGCATGTGAGGATAGTTTCCAGCAGTTGAAGACTCGTCTGACTACTACACCAGTGTTAGCATTGCCTTCAGGATCAGGCGGGTTCGTGGTATATTGTGATGCTTCTCGAGTGGGGCTGGGATGTGTATTGATGCAGCACGACAGAGTTATCGCGTATGCTTCTCGGCAGCTGAGGAAATATGAACAGAACTACCCCACCCATGATTTAGAGATGGCTGCAGTGGTATTTGCACTTAAGATCTGGAGACATTACCTATACGGTGAGTCGTGCCAGATATTCACTGACCACAAGAGTTTGAAGTATATTTTCCAGCAGCGAGATCTGAACCTGAGACAGCGCCGATGGATGGAGTTGGTGAAGGATTATGACAGCGAGATTTTATACCATCCGGGCAAGGCGAATGTGGTGGCAGATGCTTTGAGTAGGAGGCCCGGAGGTAGCTTATCTTGTTTGAGCGCAGTACAGGTGCAGTCGACGGTGGATTGGCAGGTTTTATGTGACAGTAGAGTGCAGTTCCAGTTTACTCCTACAGGGGGACAGCTGGCCCATTTCAGAGCACGCCCACAGTTACTTGACCGTATCCGCGCGGCACAGTCCGGCGATGCCCGTATATTAGAGATTATTGAGCAGATTCGGCAGGGCAGAGTTTCTGAGTTCGTGATTGATGATCAGGGGATACTTCGATTTGGGACTCGACTGTGCGTGCCAGATTCAGAGGGACTGAGGCATGATATTCTCGAGGAGGCACATAGATCAGTATACAGTGTGCATCCAGGTTCCACCAAGATGTACCGTGATTTGAGAGAGGTTTACTGGTGGGACGGGATGAAGAAGGATATTACAAACTTTGTGTGGAGATGCCTGACTTGTCAGCAAGTCAAGGCCGAGCACCAGAGGCCAGCCGGCGAGTTACAGCCTTTGCCCATCCCTGAGTGGAAGTGGGAGCAGGTCTCCATGGACTTCATTGTGGGTCTACCCAGGACCAGTCGAGGGTACGACTCTATATGGGTGATTGTGGATCGACTGACGAAAGCGGCTCACTTCCTGCCAGTGAAGACCACTTTTGGATTTTCTCAGTACGCCCAGGTCTATATTGATGAGATAGTGCGACTGCATGGCGTTCCGACTTGCATCGTGTCCGACCGTGGCACCCAGTTTACCAGCCGATTGTGGCAGAAACTCCAGGAAGCATTGGGCACCCGATTGAGTTTTAGCACAGCCTTTCATCCGCAGACTGACGGTCAGTCGGAGCGTACTATTCAGACTCTTGAGGACATGCTCAGAGCTTGTGTTTTAGATTTCGGTGGTAGCTGGGATCGTCATTTGCCTTTGATCGAGTTTTCCTACAATAATAGCTTCCAGGAGACGATTCAGATGGCACCTTTTGAGGCTTTATATGGGAGGAGATGTCGATCGCCTGTATGTTGGACAGAGCTCAGGGAGAGCAGTATTTTGGGGCCGCAGATCGTACAGGAGATGACCGAGAAGATACAGCTGATTCGGGACAGGATGAGAGCGGCACAGAGCAGGCAGAAATCATATGCTGACAGGCGCCGTCGCCGACTCGAGTTCGCTGTTGGCGATCATGTTTTCCTGAAGGTCTCTCTGATGAAAGGTGTGATGAGATTTGGGCGGAAAGGGAAGCTGAGTCCTAGATATGTTGGTCCTTTCGAGATCCTAGAGCGTGTTGGTCCAGTCGCTTATCGGTTAGCTCTTCCGCCCAGCTTCCCCGATGTTCACCCCGTATTCCATGTCTCGATGCTCCGCAAGTACCTTCATGATCCTTCCCATACGATTCAGCACCAGACGATCCAGCTAGAGCGTGATCTTTCTTTCACCGAGCAGCCGGTGGTCATTCTGGATCGGCAGGTGAAGAAATTGAGGTCGAAGGTTATACCATCCGTCAAGGTCCTTTGGCGTGGCCCGAATAGCGAGGAGGTCACCTGGGAGACCGAGGTCGAGATAAGGAAGAGATATCCCTATCTTTTGAAGGTACGCGTAGTTAAATTCTAAATTCGGGGACCGAATTTCTTTAAGGGGGGAAGATTGTAACCCTTCGAAAATCGTTTAGGCAGTTTTTTGGTAATCGGCTAATTTTTCGGCTTTTTCCGTAAAAAGTCAAAATAGGTATTTTTCATTGTAGACCTAATTATAGAAAATTTAGATAAGATATTACTATAATTTTGTCACTAAAATGTCACTTATAATTTTCTAGTTAAATAAAAAAAAAATCGTAATTAATTATTTTTTTTATTATTTTAACCCTTTTTATATACATTAAATTAGTGATAAATAAAAATTTAATTAGGTAAATTTCATAATTAGGAGTCTTTATAAGCTAAAATATGGTGTTAATAAAATTGTATCATGACTTGCAACATTTTAGTTTTATGGTGTGAAAATTTAGAAAAAAATGATGTAAAATGGGGTTTTTTGTAAAAAGCTTGATGTGAAATGCATTAATTGAGACTTGAGGGGTTTTATTGACCTAGAAACATCTACACAAAACCCACACCACCCTCCTCTTGCTTCTGGCCGAGCCAAACTGCAGGAAATTCCCTCACTTCTCACTTCATTTTGCTTCTTTTTTCATCTCAAAATTCATACAAAATTCACAAATCCTTTCTCCAATTCAAAGCAAAATCCAAACCCTCTCTCTCCTCAACCAAATTTAGTTCAAAACTAGAAGAAAGGAGGCTTCTTTGGTGGCTTGATCATGCTAGGGCTCCACTTGTGAGGTAAAATCCTAAACTAGTTTGTTAACTTGTAGTTATATGTGCTAAAATTCAATTTTGAAGTATTAATTTAGTTGTAAATTCTTGTTCATGAAAATCAAGAATGGGATTTGGTGTTGAATTAGGGTTTGAAGCATGGTTGTTAGAGTTAAGTTAGGGCATTGGTTAACTATTTGATTAGAGTGGTTAATTGCGTAAGGTTATGCTCGCTAAATCGATAAATTGCGACGTTTACATCGAATCGGTATGCTTTTGCTTGCTAGATTTTTATGCAAAATAGAATGCGATCAAATTGCGTTATTTTAGCGATATAATTAGCTTCGTATAGGACTATTAGAGTGCGCGAATGCGGGGTTTCGTCCAGTCGGGTTTTAGTTTTGTCGATTTCCCCGAAATGACGGTTCTAGTTAAAGATTAGCGATTTTCGTGCGTTTTCCAGCGCACCGAGTGCATGTTACGTTTAAATCGAGAGCGTCGATAATTGTATATTGTGACTTGCATCGTTTTAGGTTTTGTAATCTTATGCTTGGTGTTGTGCAAATATAGGATCGGTCGGGGAAATATCGGACACGGCACGTAAAGGCAAGGCGGTGGTCGGATCGGATTAGCGGGGATTTCAGGTGAGTAGATGTATTCATCTATGGGGGAATCGTCTGGATGGCGCGATGCGCCCCCTAGTTAGGATTACCCTACTTCTTGCAAGATTTATATTGTTAGTTAACTTATTCCTTTTATGTACATTGCATACCCTAATAGCTAATCGTATATTAGATTGCATGGACATTCATCTACACTTATGCGATATCACTTCGTAGGACACGAACACCATTACCATTGGCATCCGTTGCATGCGCACTATTCATGTGACACACACGCCTTTGGTAATTGCCATGCCACGTGCACTATAGAACCTGTTTAACTTAATATCGCCATTTGCATTCATACATGATATATGAAATTGCATAGCATGCATATACCTCGCATTATCATCATATTTACATAGATTCTATCCAAAATTCACATCATATACATTGATATCATAGACATTTATTATATATAACATGTGAACATTATGATTTTCTTGAGGATTTCTGTATTGCTGCGATTTCTGGATTTTTGGGGAAAACCGCAAGAATTTAACAAAAGCTTATATTTATCATTTTTAAAATAAAGTTGCGGTTTTCTCGTGATGTATGTGTCGTTCACCATGAGTTTTCATGTTTTCTGTTGGATTTCGAACCCGATTCGAGGAGTGGATGAACCGTCTCGGGTACATGGTGGGCCCGGTATGGTACCCCGGGGCAAGAAGATTGAGTTGTAGACGATGAGCCTGGCAGGGGAAGACTACCTACCGGTGATGTCTGGCGCGGCGGATATCCGGAGGATACCGACCGTTGTCGTGAGATTTGATGATATGGGCCGATCCGGACTGACGGAGCCCGATATTTGAGATATTGATACAGTGAGATATTGAGACAGATATGATTTCATATTTGGTGTCGATGCTTGACATGGGTTTTCAGATGATTTCTTGATGGTTCTTAGCTATTATACAGATTTTTATTCATTTTTTTAAAGTTAAGAATTCAATACCCTTAGCATTTAAAACACTTAAAGATTTAGTAATGACGTTGCATACCTGTGCATGCATACTAGAGATATTATATCACATATGGACATACTTGTTGTGCCGCATTGCGAGCATTCTTACGATTGCCATACTAGATGTTATATTCTACTCACGAGCTGGCAACTCACCTCCGTTGTGCCACAGTGTCTTGCAGGTCGGACTCATCAGTCTTGTAGCAGCGGCTATCTTATCATCAGCTCCTTTTGCTCAGACTCGCGACATCGCCCGCAGGGGGGTTGCGAGCACACTTAATTTTTTATTTTTTTTTTGCTTTATCATTGTATCTAGTATTCTCCATCTACCACTTTATATTGTATATGCGACCTAGTGATGAGACTGAGAGATTGTATATATGTGGTTTCTTTTGGGTCGAGCTCACTTGAGCCGGCGTTGTGTTTTCTGGTATTTTGCGTTTCTTTTATGCTCTTTTCTTGATATTAGTTATATATTGCGTATGGTTGTGATCCGCCTTGGGCGAAGAGCTAGCTCCCGCTTGGGGATGCCATTTTTATGATTACTGGTTTATTATCTTGTTGTACCCATTTTGGGGGATAGAAAATACAGGGGAGACTCTGCCGAAATTTTCGGAAATTTTTGATGTTTTTTTAAAGGGATTCTATGCAACTTATTTGATTTAAAAACCGTTTTCATTTAAGGTTTTTCCTTCACTCTCTTTTGATTTTGGTTTAGATTCTTCTGGGCTTTGGCTGACTTAGGTTACGGTACGCCTTTAGACGTCTCCTAATCTAAGTGCCAGTCGCGTTCCGTACTTTCGGGTCGTGACATCTGCAATGTGATACGCAAGTGCTGCTCTTGCTCCTCCCGGCTCCGAGAATAAACCAAGATGTCGTCAATGAACATAATGATAAACTGATCGAGATACGGCCTGAATACACGGTTCATCAAGTCCAAAAATGCTGCCGGGGCATTGGTGAGCCCGGACGACATCATCAAGAACTCATAATGACCATATCGAGTACGGAAAGCGGTCTTCGGAATATCCACCTTCCGAACCCGCAACTGGTGATAACCTGACCGTAAATCAACCTTCGAGAAAAACCGAGACCGACTAACTGTCGTCCTTATCACTCTGGAAGCTCGAATCGGTAAAGGACTCCACCTGGAGTTCACCGTTACCATACACCAAGAACATCTCTTTAGTCCTTCTCAAGTACTTAAGAATGTTCTTCACAACTGTCCAGTATTTCTCCCTAGGAACTGTTTGATACCTACTCACTACACCTAGTGAGTAAGCTACATCCGGTTTGGTACATAACGTCGCATACATGATTGACCCGACTTCCGAAGCATAGGGTATCACTTGCATGCGAGCTCTCTCCAAATCAGTCTTGGGAGACAACTCTTTGGAGAAAGTGATTCCTGAACAAGCAGGTTAATTACCACGCTTAGAATCTTCCATACTAAACCTCTTTAGTATGGTGTCAATGTACCTGGATTAGGACAATCCCAACATCCGTCTAGATCTATCTCTATGGATATATATCCACAAGATGTAGGAGGCATCACTAATATCTTTCATGGAGAACTTTTGTGATAAGAAGAGCTTGACCGAGTGTAGCAAATGAACATTGTTTCCTATCAAGAATATGTCATCCACGTACAATACAAGGAAGACAACCTTACTCTCTACAACCTTCTTATATATGTAGGTTTTCCTAGCACGAAAGCAAGGTTTCGGGAGGCATCATCCATGCCGTTTTCAAAATTTTGCCATGCTAAACAACCCTAACCCTAGAATCTTAACTAGAGAATTAGACAATACAACATGTAAACAACTTTACATCTAACTGAACATGGAATACAACCTTTGTAGACCGGTCCTTCACTTCAATAGCTCCGTGTAGTAGTCGCTTCGCTCCAAGTAGTGATCTTCTGGACTCTAGAAGGGCTCCACGAGATGAAAGGAACAAGCTTGCACTAAGTCTTCGAGGCCGAAGGTGATCTATGTCGAGGAGACACCAACTCAAGCCAACTCTTCACTAATATGGAATTAGTGAAGCTAACACCCTAAACTAAATGGCTAGTCTAGTAGAGGATGATGAAGTAGGATATTTTCTCACATTAAAAATATTTTTCTCACTAATTTTCCTCACCTCTCTAAAACCTAGAGAACTCTCTTGATGAAGAAGAAGATGAAGAGATAATATTATGTGTGTGAGAATAGCGACCATGGGTGAGATAATATCTCATATTAACCCTTGTAGAGACTTAACCATGGCTAATTAGAATGGTTGGGTTAATAAATATCTTAAGTATAACAAAATTAGTGGACTAAGTCAATGGTTCCATAAGCTTCTACAAGCTTCAACCATGAACAAATTTCCATCTAATTTTTGATTTACTTTAAATAAATAAACCTTACATTATAATGAGCATGATGTGAGTCTCATACACCAATGTTGCATGTATAATCAGGCATGACACAATAATTTATATCACATATATATTAAGTCTACACAAGTGAGAAAAAGAAATACTTAAGTGAGCAAATATTAGTTAATGTATGTTAATATATCATATATATAATTATACATTAAATTATTAAATCAACACTTGATTTAATAATCCGGCTATATTACATATAACCGACTAATATTTTATGTATCAACTTATCGAATCAACACTTGATTCGATAACCCGGCTATATCACATATAACCGACCGACATCACATATCGCGAGAATAGAATACGGTATCACATACACGTATTAATCTCGGTCCCGCACATATCACATATGTGCTCCTACTTCGTTTCGCCTGAGCCAGGAAATCTCTGTATAGGACTCTAAAAACTCATCAATATGCCAGCAGTAGGTGACAATCATATCAGTCACCCACAAGCCGTCAGCAGTACTTGCTGGAAGTAAAGGCTACCCGGGTATTGAGCGATCAGAAAATTAACAAGCAAGCTTGCTCATACTCCTATAAAGCCTGTCAGTAACACTACCGTACAGTCCAGTCTCTTCGTCCGATATGTCGCATATCCGGTCTAGGGGTGGTAAACGTAAGACCCCAGTAACCAATAAGTCATGCCGATGTGAGGCTCATAACGGGTCGAGAAACTACTGATAACACTTATCAGTAGATCTCCGTATCAGCCCTGGCCAGGGACTTCCTGTTATGGCCAATCGAGCATAGCGCAACATCAACCCCCAATACCGGGAGTGATGAATCCCCTCTTATCGCTCATTGCCTCCATGTGACTCGGGACTGTACCCAAAAACCACCATTTTGCACGTTCTCTTGAACATGGTAAGGTGGAAATCAAAGCACAGTGGGAATCACACAAGACTCTATGACGATCTCGGGTCTACAGACTAACCTGTACCAGTGTCACCAGAAAACTGCTATCTGACACTAGGTATAATACCATCTAGGAGTTCTCGGCGAATCCGTTCAGTGTACCCAGTCTCCACTGAGCACCCATATACCATCTTTGATGTCAAACACCAATGGATGTGGGATCATCCATCGCCTATCATATGGGTCAAAAAGCGTATACGCTGGTCTACTCTGAAATATCGATGCCCTGTCTCGATACACCCTCGACCAGGAACAATTAAAGGATGTACTTGTGGACTACCGTGGCCCCACTAGTATGATCTCCATCATAGTCCTGGTAGACAAGCACACATCCTAAGGGCTTTATCAACATATGAGAGCAAGACGGTATCACAATACAAGTCTACATGTTAAAACAAAGAGCAACCAGATAGCATACTATCATGTCGAGCAAGAAATTCCTCTCTGTATATGTCCAAGCATCCGCTATAATATACATCATATGTACAATAATGGCCTCTAGGGCATACATATAACTAACAATCTCCCACTTGCACTAAGGCCAGTTGTTGTAGTATCTCAAACCCAACATCCCGAAGAGTCTCTCAAATCGTTTCTGGGGTATGGCCTTTGTGAGTAGATCCGCCGTGTTGTTCTTCATGTCAACTCTCCTGATCTCGATCTCCTGGCGATCAACTATCTCCCGGATCAGGTGATACCGCCTCAGAATATGCCTGGATCGTTGATGGGACCTGGGTTCCGTGGCCAAAGCCGTTGCTCCTTTGTTATCATAATACAAAGGTATTGGATGCTGATGGATGGAACCACACCAAGTTCGGTTATGAACTTCTTCATCCAGACAGCCTCTTTAGCAGCATCGTTGGCAGCGATGTATTCAGCCTCCATCGTTGAGTCTGCCACGGTTTCCTGCTTGGAACTCTTCCAACAAACCGCCCCTCCATTGAGGGTGAAGACAAATCCCGAGACCGACTTAGAGTCGTCCTTATCACTCTGGAAGCTCGAATCGGTAAAGGACTCCACTTGGAGTTCACCGTTACTATAGACCAAGAACATCTCTTTAGTCTTTCTCAAGTACTTGAGAATGTTCTTCACAGCTGTCCAGTGATTCTTTCCTGGATTTGCTTGATACCTACTCAGTACACTTAGTGAGTATGCTACATTGGGTCTAGTACATAATATCGCGTACATGGTAGAGCCTACTGCCGAAGCATAGGGTATCCGTTGCATGCGAGCTCTCTCCAAATCAGTCTTGGGAGACACCTCTTTGGAGAGAGTGAGTCCTGAGATCGTGGGTAAATTCCCACACTCGGAATCTTCCATACTAAACCACTTTAGTATGGTGTCTATGTACCTGAATTGGGACAATTCCATCATCCGTTTAGTTCTATCTCTATATATCTTAATCCCCAAGATGTAGGAGGCATCACCTAGATCTTTCATTGAGAATCTTTGTGATAAGAAGAGCTTGACCGAGTGCAGCATAGGAACATCATTTCATATCAAGAGTATGTCATCCACGTACAATTCGAGGAAGACAACCTTACTCTCTGCCACCTTCTTGTATATACAAGGTTCATCTATGTTTTTGATGAAGTCAAACTCTTTGACTACCACATCAAAACAGATGTTCCAACTCCACGATGCCTGCTTTAACCCGTAGATGGATTTAAGCAGCTTGCACACCTTTCCGCTGCTCCCACTGTCCACGAAGCCCTCTGGCTGATTCATGTACACGCTCTCCACTAAATCACCATTTAGAAAGTTGGTCTAAACATCCATTTGCCAGATTTCGTAGTCATGGTATGCAGCGATGGCAAGTAGGATCTGGATGGACTTAAGCATAGCCACTGGAGAAAAGGTTTCATCATAATCCATACCTGGTCGTTGATAAAAACCTTTTACAACAGGTCTAGCTTTGAAAGTCTCAACTTTTCCATCTACACCAAGTTTCTTCTTAAAGATCCATTTGTTCCCAATGGGTTTTACCCCTTCAGGAGCAACTTCCAAAGTCCATACATTGTTGGTGTACATGGATTCTATATCAGATTGCATTGCATCCATCCATTTCACAGAGTCCCCACTCATGATGGCCTGCCCGAAGCTAGTTGGGTCATCATCTTCCATGATGCAATCCTCGCTCCCACCATCAATGAGAAAACCGTAGTATCTCTTAGGTGGATAAGGAACCCTACTAGATTGGTAGAGAGGCTGAGGTTCGTTGGGAACTATCGAATCCTCTGGTTCCACTAAATCTTCAGTTGTAGTCTGTGTAGCTGGAACTTCTTCCAGCGCTACCTCTTTGCCACTAATTTCCTTTGCAAGAAATTACTTTTCTAAAAAGGTGGCATGTCGAGAAACAAACACCTTTTTTTCCTCGCTGTGGTTGAAAAGATATCCATGTGAATGTTTGGGATATCCCACAAACTTGCAAAGAACTGACCGTGGCTCGGATTTGTCCGGATTTTGCCTTTTGACATAGGCCGAACAACCCCATATCTTAACTCGTTTAAGACTTGGTCTCTTCCCACTCCATATCTCATATGGTGTGGTAGGTACAGATTTAGATAGAACATGATTCAATAGGTATGTTGCTGTCTCAAGCGCATAACCCTAAAAGGAAATAGGTAACTCAGCGGTGCTCATCATAGAGTGCACCAGATCTAATAGGGTGCGATTCCTCCGCTCCGATACACCGTTGCGCTGTGGTGTATATGGAGGAGTAAGCTGAAAGAGAATCCCATTCTCTTTTAGATAGTCAAGGAATTCCGTGCTTAAGTATTCTCCTCCCCGATCGGATCGAAGGATTTTAATACTTTTACCCGTTTGGTTCTCGACTTCATGCTTATATTCTTTGAATTTCTCAAAAGCTTCAGACTTGTGTTTCAACAGGTGTTCGTATCTTGAGAGATCATCAGTGAATGTAATGAAATACGAGGAACCATTCCTGGCATGTGTGGACATGGGACCGCATACATCACTAGGTATCAGTCTCAAGAGTTCCGTAACTCTTTCTCCGTGTCCTGTAAATGGAGTTTTAGTCATCTTTCCTTTGAGACATGACTGGAAAGTTTCATAAGATGATAATTCGAACGGATTCAAATAATCCTTAGGCAACTTAGCTAGTCGTGTCGCATTGATATGATCTAGTTTACAATTCCACAAGAAGGATTCGTTCATTTCTGAACTCTTCTTCTTGTGTGTGTTTTGTATGTTAAGAACTGTAGTTTGATTTAGAACGTACATGCCATTATTTAACGAGCCTGATCCAATCAACTTTTGATTCAAAAAATGTTCATAACATTATCCTGTACTAAAAAATTATATCTTTCTTTACTTAATAAAGAAACTGATATAAGATTGCATATCAGGTTCGTTATAGCATTCATTCAGAATCAATGTATTACCATTTGGTAATACAAGGTGATATTCGCCAACTGTTCTGGCTGCAACATTTGCACCAATTCCTACTCTTATAGAATGATCACCCATTCCCAGTTCTCTACCTTTCCTTAGCCCATGCAACATATTACATATGTGGGAACCCGATCTGGTATCTAATACCCAGGACGTAGAGTGTACTGAGAAACAGTTCTCTGTACCTAACACACCCAAAGAAGATACATCAACATGCTCATTCTTCGTTTGGGTGGCGTGGGAATCTGGATATTCTCTTATTTTCTGCTCAGACTTATAACAATTATAAGTGGGAGCGGAACCAACGTTCCCCTACTAAGTAAAACAAGAGGGTTTGGTCAATACGTCCATATTATTATCTTGATTAAGGCCAGACATAGTTACTATCTGGAGAGAGAGAGAGAGAAGAAAACACTTAGCGTATACTATTACAAGATTAGATTGGTAATTATCTTATCTAATCAGGATGGCTCCCACTGTTTTTATCAAATCTTCCTTCAAACCCTGAAAGGTAAGACTAGCCGGGATTAATCACACCCTACAAGTTAACCAATCTTTCAGCCAGGCCAATGTCGGTACTTTAAGGGAGGTTCCCCGTCCTTTCGTACGGACCTAATTAAAATAAACCTCATTTTTCCAGGGGCATAACCTCGTTAACACCTTTCTAGACACCTACTTGATCGGCTAATTGTGATGTGTAAAACTCTCCCAGAAGTAACGCTTACTCGTAGTGGGTATTGGAGTCCAACTATCTCATAGAAGGTATGCAATCTCATTGCAAATTTCAACACTTGAAATTCCCGATAATACTTTTGCCCCTAACGACCTACGACCTTGACAATGGCCAACAAACTATAGGATGCTAGTCAAGTTCAACCCGTCATTTTCTGATTGAATTAAACCCACCCGTACGACTCTTGACAAAACCCAACAAGGTCGTAAGATTACCCTAATCCAATCGCATCACATACATAAGCAGATAAGCACTAGTCAGCTACCGCACACTACGCCTTGACAAAGGCCAACAAACGCAGCACGAATACTAAATAATCATTATCTGAAATGACGGAGTGCTACGATAGGTTTTTAAGAAAACCTTTTGCATAATGAACTTGACATTGTTGTAGAATCGAGTGATTTTGAAAATGAGTGTTTTGAGGCTTTTACTAGTTTCGCTAAAGAGGTCACTCCCGGTGAAGGGATCTCGGCTCTTTCCTCATCAAATGAGGTGCTAGATATTCTACAAGGAATACCGCTATGCAAAATAAAAACTAGAGCTACCTTTTTAGAAAATTTGATTCCACAACATCTTTTAGGTTTCTTTCTTTTTCATTAATCTCATTAATGAAGTCCCATCATTTATGCTTCCTAAGCATCACAAAAGAAACGAAAAATACATCGTACGCTTATACCATCCGCATTAGCCACAGTGTCCCGTTATGCACCGCTCGGTTACTTAACTAACGGCATAGCGGGGCGGGACTAGCGCGGGTGCAAAACATAAGCAACGTTTATTATATATTATATATATAATAATAAATCATTTGTCTCAAGCAAATAAAGTGATCACATCACAGAATATCAGCATCAGATGTCAAGATATGAAATATTGGATATACTAGGATGTCCGTGTTTTATATCAAGAAAGAAAAAAACACGGATTCCACGGTCGCGATGAATAGCCAAACCCATATCCCTAGACCCCTACGAAAGCGGCAAGCAACCCTACCAATTTTATAGTTAAGAGACCCGGACTCGAATCCTCGAGATGGTCTCCTACTGGACTCTACAACCCGGTTACTTGTGCTCCCCACCTTGGGTCTATCCTAATGCGGAAAAGTAAATAATATACATCAATGGTGATATCATTCTCAACCCGGAAGTTCCCCAATAAAAGAATATTACGTACAAATTTTTACATGAATGAAAATGAAAAATTCTCATTCCACATAAAAAAAAACCGGCTATTCAAAACACGATGATCCAATTTAACATATCATAGCAACACATAACATCACATGTCATCAACGTAAGTAAATATGCGTATCCCAATTGTCGTTGATTTATAGCAATGAAACCGGCGATGCACCACATATTACACTTACGGTCGCAGAAAAGAAAATGTCAAACTACAACATTTGGAATCCGCAACCTCCTTAGACATCATAAATCCAAATTATCACATACTTCGGATTTCATGCCTAACCTTTCAAATTCCAAATATTGTATCACATTCCATAGATAGTTAGACGATATTAAACATTCCGATCGAATCAACAAACACCCAAAATTTCCTAAAGAGCTCAACACTTGAGCACAGTTTAAAAATACTCAGAACATGCCATAGTACCTATAGACCAACCGTAGAAGGGCCAACCCTTGACTCATCTATGGCACCGCGGAACTACCGCAAACCCTAAGGTTTGACGGCGGTTCCGACGGTCATAGAATCGAGTTAGGGTTTCATTCTTGTAAAGGGTCTATTGAATCAGTTGCATGATTTTTGAATGTTTTCAACTTTGGAAAAATCCAACTTTTGGAAAATTTCCAGCGAGGGAAAAAAAGGGTTATTGATATCCGTTCGAACTTTTTAACGCCGTCTAATTTACCCAAAACGATGTTAGAATTACGACTACGAAACACTCCGAATTGCATTTACAGAGAGATAACATCACATGCAATCTTCGCAAAAACAAGCAACACCGGAAACACCAAAACCCAAAGACCAGAACACCAAACGAAAACGAACCCAAGAAAGCATTATTCAGGCCGGATTTTTAGGGTATCTCGCCGGGTCAAATACGGCGAGTTGTGTTCTTATTCGTTTGGTGTTCATATTACATTCCATGTAACATTCTGCAGTTTCTTAAAAAAAATTGAGGCTTTTAAAAATTCGACAGAAACATGGTTTTTGTTTCGAGTGTTTTGGAGTTGTTTCGGTTTCGTAATTCTACAAACATCGTCTAATTCTTTAGCTCGGCTCTGATACCACTGTAGGTTTGTCTAGCACGGCAGCAAGGTTTCGGGAGGCATCATCCATGCCGTTTTCAAAAAATTTCCATGCTAAACAACCCTAACCCTAGAATCTTAACTAGAGAATTAGACAATACAACATGTAAACAACATTACATCTAAGTGAACATGGAATACAACCTTTGTAGACCGGTCCTTCACTTCAATAGCTCCGTGTAGTAGTCCCTTCACTCCTAGTAGTGATCTTCCGGACTCTAGAATGGCTCCACAAGATGAAAGGAATAAGCTTGCACTAAGTCTTTGAGACCAAAGGTGATCTACGTCGAGGAGACACCAACTCAAGCTAACTCTTCACTAATATGGAATTAGTGGAGCTAACACCCTAAACTAAATGGCTAGTCTAGTAGAGGATGATGAAGTAGGATATTTGCTCACTTTAGAAATATTTTTCTCACTAATTTTCCTCACACTTCTCCAAAACCTAGAGAGGTCTCTTGATGAAGAAGAAGAAGAGATAATGTTGTGTGTGTGAGAATAGCAACCGTGGGTGAGATAATATCTCATATTAACCCTTGTAGAGACTTAAACATAGCTAATTAGAATGGTTGGGTTAATAAATATCTTAAGAAAAACAAAATTAGTAGACTAAGTCTATGGTTCCACAAGCTTCTACAAGCTTCAACCATGAACAAATTTCCATCTAATTTTTGATTTAATTTAAATAAATAAACCCTACATTATAATGATCATGGTGTGAATCTCATACACCTATGTTGCATGTTTAATCAAGCATGACACAATAATATATATCATATATATATATATATTAAGTGTACACAAATGAGAAAAAGAAATACTTAAGTGAGCAAATATTAGTTAATGTATGTTAATATATCATATATATAATTATACATTAAATTATTAAATCAACACTTAATTTAATAATCCGGCTATATCATATATAACTGACTAATATTTTATGTATCAACTTATCGAATCAACACTTGATTCGATAACCCGGCTATATCATATATAACCGACCGATATCACATATCGCGAGAATAGAATACGGTATCACATACACATATTAATCTCGGTCTCGAACATGTCACATATGTGCTCCTACTTCATTTTGCCTAAGCCAGGAAACCTCTGCGTAGGACTCTAAAGACTCGTCAATACGCCGGCAGTAGGTGATGATCATATCAGTCACCCACAAGCCGTTAGCGGTACTAGCTGGACGTAACGTCTACCCGGGTATTGAGCGATCAGAAGATCAACAAGAAAACCTGCTCATACTCCTGTAAAGCCAGTCAGTAACACTACCGTACAGTCCGGTCTCTTCGTCCGATATACCGCATAACCGGTCTAGGGGTGGTAAACGCCAGGCCCCAGTAATCGATAAGTCGTGCCGATGTGAGGCTCAATATGGGTCGAGAAACTACTGATAACACTTACCAGTAGATCTCCGTATCAGCCCTGTCCAGGGACTTCCTGTTATGGCCAATCAAGCACAGCGCAACATCAACCCCCAATACCGGGAGAGACGAATCCCCTCCTATCGCTCATTGCCTCCATGTGACTCGGAACTATACCCAAAAACCACCGTTTTGCACATTCTATTGGACGTGGTAAGATAGAAATCAAAGCACAATGGGAATCTGATTGTTAGAGTATGTGCGTGTTCAAGTTTTAGTTTAAAGACCGCAATCAAGACGGTTTCGCTTGTAGCTAGCCGGTTGAGTACGGGTCGTCCGCAGGGAGATGGGAGTCTTTTTCTATGTGCTTTAACGAGTTAAGTCCGGTTTTACAGATTTTGTTTGTAGTTATCTAAGTGTTGAGTTGATATTTAAAGAGAGCATGTTAGGGTTAGGATTAGGTTAGTTTGAGTTAGGAGTCTCCACATCTTTCGTTGCCCCTCTTAATATCGGTGTTACGGTAATCGGCAACAACGGGGATTAGCATGACTAGGAAGGACTTTGCGAGTATAAGCTAGGCTTTCCAACGCATAAGTCTTACTTTTGGTGCTTGTCTGTCCGTTCTTGGCTCTTAGCCATAACCTCCGGTTAATTCAACCACAACCGGTCTCACTACGGAATCACCGCTATCATATAGGATAGGGTGCCGTAAGGAGCGGATTGTGGTTCAATTAACGGGAGTCGATTTAAGCTGTTGGGCAAGGAAAGAGTGAGAGAGATTTCCTTCTCTCAAACTTCCCTTATCCTACCCTAACAAGTATTAACTACTCACACATCATGATAAGGAAAAACAAAACAAAACAAAAGAGGAAGATAGAAAGAAGGAGATTAGAAGAATACGACTAACTATTTGCGACCTCACCTTGGCGAGGATCGAGCGTAAGTATCATTGTCGTATGAATGATAAAGAAAAAGAGAGAAGAAAGAAACAACAAGGAAATAACAACAACTACTTAACGAATTAAAATTACAACAATTAACAAAGTAAAGAGACAAGCATGATAATAAATGGTTCTTCTTTATTCATCACTCTTCACTCAAAAGCTCACTACAAGTTTAATGGAGAAGAGGTGAGAAGAGGAAGAAGAAAAACACTAAACCTAGGCAAAAATGAAAATACAAGAATGGACCCTTTCCTTCACAAAGTTCTGGGCTATTTATAGGCCAAAAATTGAAAACCTAGGGCAACCACCAGAACACCTGTACAAAGACCAAAATACCCCAAAAAACTGAGCAACTGCCGCCACCATATGGCCGCGGATCCACAGCCTAGACCCCCTATTGGCCGCGGATCCGCGGCCCTTTAGAGGAGTTGGGCCCTCTTCTTTTTTGTGCTTCCCTGTTCTTCAGTGTACCTAATTCTGGTACATGTATTTTCTCAATTTGGCTCCACGATTTTTCCAGAATTTCTGTTGAGGGAAAGGTGGACTTTTTGTCAAGATTTTGTCATGATTGCCTCGAGCTCCGCGTAGATTTCTTGGAAGTTGTTGCCATTGAGCCTTGTGCATGAAGGTGACATAGATTTGACATTTTGTCTTCCTAAACTGGTATCTGGCAACATACGGATGAAGAGCGGAGACCGTGTTTTATATGTGGTTGGCAGGAATCCGGATTTTGTCGTGTTTTTCATGAATTTCACCGTTTTAGAACCGAGAACCTGTATCCTGCAATTGACTAGCAAACACGGCTCAAGAATATCTACCGATATGCAATGTGATAAAAATTGGGCGGTATGAAAATGCAAAAATCTGATATGAACAAACACCCCCAAACTTATCATTTGCTCGTCCCGAGCAAAGCCCATTTATTCACAAAAAATTTCCTAACCTCACTTTCGCAGGGAACGCGATTGCACTGAGCATGTGCAACAAGCCGTTAAACCTCTAGGTGTCCCTAGTAGGAGGAGTGTTGTCTCCTGAGGGTTTTCAGCGGATACTACCCACAAAATCCGGTCAAGTTGGTTTTGTAAAATAACTAAGATTCAAAACCCTACAGTTTTGTTTCAGAAAATAACAATTCTATCATCCTAAGTGTAGACCATCGAACCCTTATTTTTCACACCTCGCTTCTTATTTAACTACAGATTTTATATGTCTTTACGTGCAGTGCAAATAGTGTCGTTAAGTTCCAGAAGGATCGATTAAAGTCATCATGTTGCACAATAAAGCCCAGATAACAAATTTAAAAAGGATCACATAAGTTTTATAAAGAGTTAAGCATTTTTCAAGTTTCGTTTTCCAGTAAGGTTTCAACTTCAGAATTTCTATCTTCCATAACAGGAAACTAAGTCGTATTTTTCACTCCACCTTTTTCTTGTTTTCATTTCATACACACCTCTGTGAACGTGCGATAGTCTTTATCATAGAATAAAACCTTCATATCTCCATTAAATTTTTTTTATAAAAGCCTGTCTTTTATCAAGATTATTCTCACACAAAGAACAGTTAGGAATTTTAACTCGGAGAGAACACTTGCTTGACTTTGTTTTAAACTGGACTTTCTAGGCTTCTTAGCGAGCTTTGGGCCAATGCACCCAAACCAGTTGGTTTTAGGGCATTAGGTGTAGAAACACCCCAGCGGACTTAATTACTCAAGTTACCTAGGTCCAAAAACAAAAAGACAGTTTGGCGTGAAAATCAGATGATTTAATACGAACGGAGATATAACCGGCAGTTCAATTATTTTTTTGGATAAAAGACGTGTTTAGTGGGTTTGGTGTGTAATCATTCCCATCAAGTTTCCGATGGGTTATTTTTCAGACTTAGCTCCAATTACGGCATCAATAACATTCCTTCATATTCGCTTTACTTCATAAACTATTCTTGACATTACTTATTTCAGAACAAACCTATTTGATCCTCAGAAAATCATTTATCTGTTTAAAAGTTTAGACATGAAAGACTTGTCGTCTAATTCCCAAAATCTTACGACACGCGTAGTGTGATGTAAAGACGTATATCAGCTATAGTTAACTTCAAAGGAGAGTTATCTTTCAGGTTTTCAAAATCCAAACATAAGATTTAGTTATTCCTATTTTTTTCAAACAAAAACCGTCGAATGTTGAATCAGAGTTCTTCCACAAGCTAACTTAACAAAAAAAGTCTTTATATTTTTAGAAAATTTTCAAATTTTTATGGATTTTATGGATTTTAATATGCAGATGCAAAAATATACATATGAATGCAAAGGGAAGAAATGCGTACCGAGCGTACCCCCAAACTTAAACTGGACAGTGTCCTCACTGTCGTAGCATGAAGAGAGCAGTTGGAAGGGTCAAAATTGTCGGTTAGCGAAACACAAATTTTTATTTGTTTTTGTTTTTAAAGGAAAAAGAATATACACAAATATATACAAAATGGTTTGTACATACCCCCAAACTTATTTGGAACAGTGTCCACTGTTCTTGGCTGGATAACCGAAGTTTGGAGGTAGGCAGAGGAAGATCATTCAGGGTAAACCGGCTCCTGTAAGAACAGGAGCTCCTCTGTTGGTTCGGCACTAAGGTAGGGTTTGCAGCGGTGTCCGTTTACTCTGAAAAGTGAACCGTCCTTTGGATTTTCCAAATCCACAGCGCCCTGCGGATACACATTCCGCACAAAATACGGCCCTTTCCAGCGAGATCTGAGCTTTCCTGGATGGAAGTGAAGTCGGGTGTCGTAAAGCAATACCTGCTGACCAGGTACGAAGGTTTTGCGCAAAAGGTGTTTATCGTGAAACACCTTCGTACGGTTCTTAACAACAACCGCGTTATCGTAAGCCTCATCCCTAAGCTTGCTCAGTTCGTTCAACTGCAGCTTCTGATGGCTGCCCGCATCCTCGAGAGACAGATTCAGCTCCTTTATCGCCCAAAATGCGCGATGCTCTATTTCGACAGGAAGGTGGCAGGCTTTTCCGTACACAAGCCGATAGGGAGACATGCCAAGGTCGGTCTTATAAGCGGTTCTAAATGCCCAAAGGGCATCAGTGAGTTTTAGAGACCAATCCTTACGGTTCTTGGAAACCGTCTTCTCCAGTATCTGCTTGATTTGCCGATTTGAAACTTCGGCCTGCCCGCAGGTTTGGGGGTGGTAGGGCGTAGAAAGCTTATGATTAATGGAGTATTTCCGCATCAAGGCCTCGAAAGTCCTATTGCAGAAATGACTTCCATTGTCGCTAATGATCGCTCGGGGGTGCCCAAACCGGGAGAAAATGTTTTCTTTAAGGAACCTAACGACAACCTTGTTGTCGTTAGTCCGGCTAGGCACAGCCTCGACCCATTTAGAGACGTAATCAACAGCTAGAAGGATGTACAAGTTCCCGAAAGAGCTGGGAAACGGCCCCATAAAATCTATACCCCAAACATCGAAAATCTCCACAACCAAGATTGGTTGGAGCGGCATCTCGTTCCTCCGGGATATCCGGCCCATGTGTTGGCACCGGGAGCAAGTCTTGCAATAGTCATGAGCGTCTTTGAAAAGTTGTGGCCAGTAGAAACCACATTGCAAGATCTTCTCAGCTGTCTTTCTGGGCCCAAAATGCCCGCCACACGCTTGATCGTGGCAAAATGACAGCACACTCTTGAATTCCTCATCAGGGACACACCGACGAATAATCTGGTCGGGACAGTACTTGAACAAGTAGGGTTCGTCCCAGTAAAAGTGTTTTACTTGGGATAAGAAGCGAAGTCTGTCCTGACTTGACCATTCGGTCGGTAATAATCCCGTGGCCAAATAGTTCACAATATCTGCGAACCAGGGTTCGCACGATACTGTCAAGAGCTGTTCATCCGGGAAAACGTCGTTGATCGGGATTGGAAGCGAAGGCGAAGAAGGAAGTCGTGAGAGATGGTCGGCAACTACGTTTTCACATCCTCGTTTGTCCTTAATGATAAGGTCAAACTCTTGAAGCAAGAGGATCCAACGTATTAACCGAGATTTCGCATCTTTCTTCGCAAAAAGATGGCGCAGAGCAGAATGGTCAGTGTAGACAATGACTGGAGAGCCGATGAGGTAGGGCCTGAACTTTTCTAAAGCAAATACAACAGCTAAGAATTCCTTCTCAGTTGTTGTATAGTTGAGTTGGGCGTCGTTCAGGGTTCGGCTTGCGTAATAGATTACATGCGGCATCTTGTCGATGTGTTGTCCAAGGACAGCACCAATGGTAAAGTCGGATGCATCGCACATAATCTCAAATGGGTGCGTCCAGTTAGGTGAAGAGAGAACGGGAGCAGAAGTGAGTGAGCGTTTCAGTGACTCGAAGGCAGTCACACAGCTCGAGTTGAAGTCGAATGGTGTATCCTTGGCCAGCAAAAGAGTCAAGGGCCTAGCAATCTTGCTAAAGTCCTTGATAAACCGTCTATAGAAACCGGCATGGCCAAGGAAGGCTCGGATATCTCTGACGCATCGGGGAGGAGGCAGATTGGAAATGACCTCAATCTTTGCTTTGTCAACTTCTATGCCATTTTGCGAGATGATATGTCCTAAGATAATACCTTCGCGCACCATGAAGTGGCATTTCTCCCAGTTCAAAGTGAGATTCTTGTCCTTACATCGGGTAAGGACAGCGTCAAGATGCAGCAAACACTCGTCAAAGGAGTCGCCGAAGATGGAGAAGTCATCCATGAAAATCTCCAGAAATTTTTCCACCATGTCAGAGAAAATTCCCATCATACACCGCTGGAAGGTAGCGGGCGCATTGCATAACCCAAAGGGCATGCGTCGATATGCAAACGTGCCGAAAGGACAAGTGAAAGTGGTCTTGTCCTGGTCTTTTTCGGCGATGGGGATTTGATTATAGCCGGAGTAGCCATCAAGAAAGCAGTAGTACTCATGTCCGGCCAATCGTTCAAGCATCTGGTCAATGAAAGGTAGCGGAAAGTGGTCTTTCCGCGTTGCGGCGTTGAGTTTTCTGTAATCAATGCAAACTCGCCACCCAGTTTGGGTGCGAGTAGGGATTAACTCGTTCGCCTCGTTAGTGATGACCGTGATGCCCGACTTCTTGGGGACAACATGAATGGGGCTAACCCACTGGCTATCAGAGATAGGGTAAATGATACCACTATCTAGATATTTGACGATCTCCTTCTTCACAGCCTCCTTCATGACTGGATTAAGACGTCTTTGTGGATCCCGGGCTGGTTTGGCATCATCCATCAGATGAATGTGATGCTCCACGATCAGGAGACTAATCCCCTTGATGTCCGCCATGGACCAGCCAAAAGCTTACCTGTTGCTGTGCAAGACCGCGAGAAGGGCTTTCTCTTGCTCGGGAGCTAGAGAAGCCGACATGATGACAGGGAGGGTCTCGTTCTCACCTAAGTAAGCGTACTTAAGGTGAGACGGCAACGGCTTGAGTTCGAGCGTTGGAGGTGAAACGATGGAAGGCGAGACTGGTGCAAAGGTCTCGAACTCAAAAGACTCCAGCAAAGGTTCAAAACGAGTGTAGGCAACCGAGTCGGATGGTTCAGGTAACTCATCCGGAAAGTCGAAGGATTCAAACTCGGGTTGTGCGCAGCTAAGATCGTTTGAGAACGTGAAACACTCGTAGTCGTTGTCGGGCGCAGAAACAGCAGCAGGTTCGAAGAGAAACGCACTAGTGGCGTCAAGATTATCGTGATCAAACAGAAACTCTTCGAATTCACACTCTTCTGGGGTGATCTCCTGGATCGAGCAGACGTCCAGTATATGAGCATTAGGTTCGGCGGGCTGATTCCCCAACCTAAAAATGTTGAGTTCAATCGTCATATTTCCAAAAGAGAGGTTCATCGAACCATTGCGACAAATGATCACAGCATTTGAGGTTGCGAGAAATGGGCGACCGAGTATCACCGGAATTTGATTCCGGGGGTTAGCTACAGGCTGTGTATCTAATACAATGAAGTCAACGGGGAATATGAAGTCCCCGACTCTTATCAACACATCCTCTAGCTCACCCCTAGGATGGGTGATCGATCGGTCGGCCATTTGGAGAGTGCAGTGTGTGGGTTTTAACTCTCCGACGCCTAATTGCTCGTATACTGAATACGGAAGCAAGTTAACACTGGCACCAAGATCTAATAGTACGCGGTTGATGTTCTTATCCCCAATAGTAATAGAAATCGTAGGACAGCCAGGGTCCTTCCGTTTTTATGGTAAAGATTGGGTAAGGGCATCACTCACAGCACTAGCCAAGAAAACTTTCTTGGGTACCTGAGACTTCCTCTTTTTCGTGCACAAGTCCTTTAAGATTTTCGCGTAAGATGGGACTTGTTGGACAGCATCTAAAAGAGGAATATTAATGTTAACTTGCTTAAATAACTCCAGAATCTTCTCCATTTGTGGATTTTGTTTGTTAGACCTCAACCGGTTTGGAAATGGAACATTTTGAAAATTGGTTGAGTCTAAAGCTGGAGGAGGAGATTGTGAAGTTGGAACGGATCCCAGAATAGGTGTCTTCGTGGAGTAAGAAGTGGGTCCGTTCAGAGCAGAAGAAGAGGGAGGGGAGCCTTGTGAAGAACGGAGAATAGGCTCAGAAGACGAAGAAGAAGAAGAAGAAGAAGAAGAAGAAGAAGAAGAAGAAGAAGAAGAAGCGGCGGCCGGGGCGTCATCGTTGAGTCGTTTGCCAATGTTGTTTTGCAGCATCCTTCCCGATCTCAGTGTGGTCACGGCACTCACATTATGGTTTTGTTGTTCAAGAGAAACATGTGCATTATGTGGGTGACCGGGATTTGGAAGTGGCTGGGACGGGAGCTTCCCCTTCTCTCGCTCGCTTAAGGCCGCGTTCAGCTGTGCAATCTGGGCTTCGATGGTCTTGATGCTTTGCCCGTGTGCGGAAGTGTGTTGCACTAAAGATTGAATTGAAGACAGGATGTTGGCGGTGGATTGAGTCGATTGTTTAACAAACGCCTCCAGACTACGCTCGAGCGCGGAAACCTTATCGTTGTTTGACGGAACAAAGTTGTTCGGTGGAAAAGAGTTGTTGGGTGCAAAGTTGTTCGTCTGGTTTTGGAAAGGTTGGGGTTGGAAGGGCTGCTGATACTGAGTTTGTTGTTGCGCTTGTTGTTGCGGTGGAGGCGCCCTTTGGAAATTGTTGCCCTGGAATTGATTCTGATTCTGATTCCAGGCGAAATTGGGGTGGTTGCTCCAACCGGGATTGTAGGTGGAAGAGTATGGATCATTCCTCGGTCTTTGCTGAAAGGCAGCATTAACCTGATCCTGTCCTTGCGACGGTGGATTGTAAGGACACTCTTCGGTCAAGTGGGAAGGATCGGAACAACAAGTGCAGATGGTACGAAGGGGGAGAACAGGGGTAGGAGCAGAAGCAGAAAATTTGCTCTCTATTGCTTCAAGCTTTCGTGTTATTGCAGCCATTTCAGCTTTCATCGCAATAGAGACGTCAAGTTGGTGGATTCCGACCCTATACTGACCGGTAGAAGTAGAGGTAGAAGAAGAAGAAGTCGGTCTGGTGCTCTCCCACTGTAGCGTTTGCTCCGCAAGGTCGTCAAAGAACTGCCACGCTTCCTCATCAGATTTCGATAGGAAGTGGCCCTGACAGATGGTTTCCAGCAACTGCTTCGTTGCTGGGTTCAGTCCCTCGTATAAGGTTTGGCAGAGTTGCCATTTCTCTATACCGTGGTGAGGACACTGAACAAGAAGGTCTTTGTACCGGTCAAAGCACTTCCAGAAGGGTTCAGAAGGAAGCTGAGAGAATTGGTTGATTTCATTTCGAATTCTTGCGGTCTTATGATTTGGATAGAATTTTTTCAGAAACGCTTTAACAAACTCGTCCCAGCTGGTGATTGAGTAGGAAGCGGTGCTATACAGCCATTTTTCAGCGAGATCGCATAAAGTGAACGGAATGACCCGTAGACGTATAGCATCGTCCGACAGCTGGGTGGTTTTCATCATGGCACAGACGTTTTGAAATTTATTGATGAAGATATAGGCATCTTCAGATTCAAGCCCATGAACGTGGAAGCATGTTGATGAAATGGGGCTTAATTTCAAAGTTGTCCCCATTGGCCGGAGGAAGAGAAAAGCAGGTGGGAAGTGCAGAACGGGTGGGGTAGAAACGATCCTGGAGCGCAATTCGCTGTGGCGCTACAACAGGCGGAGGTGGTGGGATATTGGTCTCCGTAAGAGGTGGAGCCAATCCAGCGGTGGTCAAAGAGATGTTCGGATTAAATCCCGACATCACGGAAGAAGAGGTTGGTGAAGGTGAAGGTGAAGGTGAAGATGTATGAACAGAATTCCGGTCAACGTCGGAGTTGGCCGGCAAAGGAAGGGGTGAAAGAGGAGTGGACGGAGTATCGACTTCGGAGTCGATCGCGTAGTCGGTCGCGACTAACGTAATGCGGATTAGACGGGCGCTAGTGTCCCGAGTCCAAGCGGACATACACTAAACGAGTTTAGTATAGTCAAAGCGAAGAAGGTGAGGGTAAGAAAACGTCAATGGAGAAAGGTGATGGGTGGTGGGTAAAAAATGGATTTAGCGACAAAGGGCAAGTTTTTATAAAAGTTTTTGATTTTTTTCTTTTTTTTTTTAGAAAGATTTTTACAGAAATATGTACGGAAATACGGCTTAAGCAATCACAAACAAGATATGCACAATCACACCTAGATCTAGGGTAACCTAGGTCTACTAGACCTGCTCCTGAACTTGATTGTCGAAGTTAAACAGTGTCGAGAAACGGGCTTAAAAATACACTGATCACGAAGCCAGGTAAGTGCAGAGATAAGGGGAGGTTGTCCAACGCTTTCGCGAAGTTCCTTAATTAAATAACCCTTTCTCTTTCGGCGGTTGCGCCTTTAACACTTTTCTAGACACCCCGTAAACAATATACGGTTAAGCGAGGTTCTAAACACGGTTTATCTTCTCCTAATGAGCGCGAATCCTTAGGGCTGAAGTCTAGTATTTTTTAATTTACAATGGACAATGCATATGCTTTAGTGATTTTTGGGGTCCTGGGAAGGGTGATGAAATCCCCACCCAATCTGGATTGGTTTCAAGCCCCTTAAGTCCATATTAAAGAAATGCAAAGCAGTAACAAATCAACTGCAAACAATTTTTTTATTTGCGGCGCAAAAAAACCTGCACAAGAACAGTTTATTGGAAGTGGGAGAAGAGTTTGCGCAAAGAAGGCTGCAGAAAACACAATTCAGTGGAGTTCAGAGGAGAGGGGAGAGGCAGAGGGACTTACAGAGAGAATTTGGCAGCCCAAGGCCACCAAGTGGCCGCGGATCCGCGGCAGGAACAGGGACTTGGGGCTTCATCTTTTGTGTGGGTGCTTCTGTGGGTCTCCTCTGCTTGTCTGGATCTTTGGAATTTTTACTTGCTCACTGTACTAGCTCCAGATTTTGACAGTAGACCGTATGCTTCGTTTTGTCCGTCGCGGTGTAGCCGCGAAATGTGGGTCTATCTTCCCACGTCTTTGGCACTGTACTTGAACTCCGTATTTTCAAAGTCTAGGCCACTGAACTCGAACCTTGTATTTTCCTGCACACTTGCACAAAAGCTAATCAAAAAAAACAACAAGATGGTTTTTTTACAAAGTATGTATTTTTTTTCGTTTTTTGGTTATATTTATACTTACAAATTAACCCGAAATTACACAAGGAAATAAACTACCGTCTCCCCGGCAACGGCGCCATTTGATTGTTAGAGTATGTGCGTGTTCAAGTTTTAGTTTAAAGACCGCAATCAAGACGGTTTCGCTTGTAGCTAGCCGGTTGAGTACGGGTCGTCCGCAGGGAGATGGGAGTCTTTTTCTATGTGCTTTAACGAGTTAAGTCCGGTTTTTCAGATTTTGTTTGTAGTTATCTAAGTGTTGAGTTGATATTTAAAGAGAGCATGTTAGGGTTAGGATTAGGTTAGTTTGAGTTAGGAGTCTCCACATCTTTCGTTGCCCCTCTTAATATCGGTGTTACGGTAATCGGCAACAACGGGGATTAGAACGACTAGGAAGTACTTTGCGAGTATAAGCTAGGCTTTCCAACGCATAAGTCTTCCTTTTGGTGCTTGTCCGTCCGTTCTTGGCTCTTAGCCATAACCTCCGGTTAATTCAACCACAACCGGTCTCACTACGGAATCACCGCTATCATGTAGGATAGGGTGCCGTAAGGAGCGGATTGTGGTTCAATTAACGGGAGTCGATTTAAGCTGTTGGGCAAGGAAAGAGTGAGAGAGATTTCCTTCTCTCAAACTTCCCTTATCCTACCCTAACAAGTATTAACTACTCACACATCATGATAAGGAAAAACAAAACAAAACAAAAGAGGAAGATAGAAAGAAGGAGATTAGAAGAATACGACTAACTATTTGCGACCTCACCTTGGCGAGGATCGAGCGTAAGTATCATTGTCGTATGAATGATAAAGAAAAAGAGAGAAGAAAGAAACAACAAGGAAATAACAACAACTACTTAACGAATTAAAATTACAACAATTAACAAAGTAAAGAGACAAGCATGATAATAAATGGTTCTTCTTTATTCATCACTCTTCACTCAAAAGCTCACTACAAGTTTAATGGAGAAGAGGTGAGAAGAGGAAGAAGAAAAACACTAAACCTAGGCAAAAATGAAAATACAAGAATGGACCCTTTCCTTCACAAAGTTCTGGGCTATTTATAGGCCAAAAATTGAAAACCTAGGGCAACCACCAGAACACCTGTACAAAGACCAAAATACCCCAAAAAACTGAGCAACTGCCGCCACCATATGGCCGCGGATCCACGGCCTAGACCCCCTATTGGCCGCGGATCCGCGGCCCTTTAGAGGAGTTGGGCCCTCTTCTTTTTTGTGCTTCCCTGTTCTTCAGTGTACCTAATTCTGGTACATGTATTTTCACAATTTGGCTCCATGATTTTTCCAGAATTTCTGTTGAGGGAAAGGTGGACTTTTTGTCAAGATTTTTTCATGATTGCCTCGACCTCCGCGTAGATTTCTTGGAAGTTGTTGTTGCCATTGAGCCTTGTGCATGAAGGTGACATAGATTTGACATTTTGTCTTCCTAAACTGGTATCTGGCAACATACGGATGAAAAGCGGAGACCGTGTTTTATCTGTGGTTGGCAGGAATCCGGATTTTGTCGTGTTTTTCATGAATTTCACCGTTTTAGAACCGAGAACCTGTATCCTGCAATTGACTAGCAAACACGGCTCAAGAGTATCTACCGATATGCAATGTGATAAAAATTGGGCGGTATGAAAATGCAAAAATCTGATATGAACAGAATCACACAAGACTCTATGACGATCTCGGGTCTACAGACTAACCTGTACCAGTGTCACCAGAAAACTGCTATCTGACTCTAGGTATAATACCATCTAGGAGTTCCCGGCGAGTCCGATCATTGTACCCAGTCTCCACTGAGCACCCGTATACCATCTTTGATGTCAAACACCAATCGATATGGGATCATCCATCGCCCATCATATGGGTCAAGAGGCGTATATGCTGGTCTACTCTGGAATATCGATGCCCTGTCTCGATACACCCTCGACTAGGAACAATTAAAGGATGTACATGTGGACTACCTTGGCACCACTAGTATGATCTCCATCATAGTCCTGGTAGTCAAGTACACGTCCTAAGGGCTTTATCTACATGTGATAGCAAGACGGTATCACAATACAAGTCTACATGTTAAGACATAGAGCAACTAGATAGCATACTATCATGTCGAGCAAGAAAGTCCTCTCTATATATGTCCAAGCATCCACTAAAATATACATCATATGTACAATAATGGAGTCTAGGGCATACATATAACTAACAATTTATATATCATGTATATAATAATATATACATGGTTCATCTACATTTTTGATGAAGTCAAACTCTTTGAAAGTTTCATCAAAATAGATGTTCCAGCTCCGGAACGCCTTCTTTAATCCGTAAATTGATTTAAGCATCTTACACATGCTTCCGCTGCTCCCACTGTCTACGAAGCCGTTCGGTTATGTCATGTACTCGCTCTCTTCTAAATCACCATTTAGAAAAGTGGTCTTGACGTGCAACTGCAAGATTTCAAAGTCATGGTATGCAGCAATGGCAAGTAGGATCCAGATGAGCTTAAGCATAGCCACTGGGGAAAAGGTTTCATCATTGTCGACACCTGGTCGTCGAAGAAAACCTTTTGCTACAAGTCTAGCTTTGAAAGTCTCAACTTTTCCATCTACACCAATTATCTTCTCAAGATCCACTTGCTCCCGATGGGTTTTACCCCTTCAGGAGCAACTTCCAAAGTCCACACTTTGTTGGTGTACATGGATTCCATCTCAGATCCCATAGTATCCATCCATTTCACAGAGTCTCCACTTGTGATGGCCTGCTCGAAACCAGTTAGGTCATCATCTTCCGTGATACAATCCTTGCTCCCACTGTCTATGAGAAAACCATAGTATTTCTCAGGTGGATGAGGAACCCTACTAGATATATAGAGTGGCTGAGGTTCGTTAGGGACTATTGAATCCTCCGGTTCCACCAAATTGTCAATTATAGTTTGTGTTACTGGAACTTCTTCCAGTTCTACCTCATTACCACTAATCTCTTTGACAAGAAATTCCTTTTCTAAAAAGGTGGCATGCCGAGAAACAAACACCATTTGTTCCTCGGTGTGGTAGAAGATATACCCTCGCGAATGTTTGGGATATCCTACAAACTTGCACAGAACTGACCATGCCTCGAGCTTGTTCGGATTTTGCTTTTTAACATAGGTCGGACAACCCCATATCTTAACTCGTTTAAGTGATGGTCTCTTCCCATTCCATATCTCATATGGAGTAGTAGGCAACGGATTTGATCGGAACTCTATTCAATAGGTATGCAGCTTTCTCAAGTGCATAACCCTAAAAAGAAATAGGCAACAAAGCATTACTCATCATAGAGCACACCATATCTGTTAGTGTATATGCCCTAGAGGCCATTACTGTATCATACTAGCTTGTATATTACTTGATGGAAGCTTGGGATATTCACAGTTGTATATACAATCTTGCTCGAAATGGTAGTATGCTACTTGGTTTGTCTCTGCTTTAATATGTGCATGTGTTTCTTTTAGCATATCGCTGATATACATATTAGTAGAGCCCTTAGGATCTTTGCTTGATTACCAGCGTTGTGATGGCGCTCACACTCATGGAAGCTGGGTGATCTATAAGCACATCCTTATATAGGTCCCTAGTCATTGGACTATCGAGACAGGGCATCGATACTCCGGATTAGACTAGCTTATGCGCTTCTCATCCCAGCGTGGGAGACGGTCTGTCCCACAGCCGTCAGTACGTCGTACTTGAGATAGTATGCGGGTGCTCGTTAGGTTACGAGTACACTGAACAGGACTCGTCGGGAACTGTTGGTTGGTATTATACCTATCGTCAGTTATCAGTTCCCAGGTGACATGAGTACAGCTTAGTCCGCTGACTTGACACTGTCACTTCGCCTCGAGTGTGTTCCTACTGCACTTTGATTGCTACCCTACCACGGCTCAAAGGAGTCGTGCAAACAGGTAGTTTTTGGGTGCAGTCCCGAAGCACTTGGAGGCAGTGACGGTTAGACAGGATTCGTATCTCCCGGTATTGGGGGTTGACATCGCGCTGTGTCTAGGAGAGCCATTACACGAGTAGTCCCTGGCCAGGGCAAGCGGGATATACTGGTAGGTTTCTAGTGTTATCTCAGGGTGTTCTGGGCTACACTCCGACACGACTTGTACCGCTATTAGGGGACTGACGTTCACCGCCCCCTAGGCCCGCCATGCGATGTATCAGACGAACAGACCGGACTGTACGGAGACTGTCACATACAGGCTCAGTAGGAGTTCAGATGGGGTTCACCTCGTCAGTCGTCTTATCGATATCTACCTGGGGACCGTTACGTACAGCTAGTGCAACTTGCGGTCTGTGGTTAAACCCACTGCCAGCGTAGTGTCGAGTCTTTAGAGTCCCACACAGAGAGCTATTCGCCTTTAGGCAAAATGAGTAGAGGTCGCATGGTTTTGCGACAGGGTTCGTTCACATCCGCGCACTTGTGCACGTTTGCTGTCCGGACAGCTTATACAAGCGGGCTTTGGTTTAAGCCGGATCCTAGTATATGATTTGGGATTGGTTTTATCTCTTTGAATTCGTGTTCCTCGGATCACGAATACGGGTGCGTATGCACAGTTGCTTGAGACAGAGGGAGAGGACTTTGATTAGGGTTAATGACCATTGTCATTTTTATTAACCCTAATGCTTATGTGTGTATTATGGTTAATTGATATTAGTTTAATAATTGTGCATGGTTATGGTTGTTGACCATTTGACCTCCTTGACTTGTTGACCTAGGTTGACACTTTGACCATCATCATTTCATTTGGAAGATACTCTTTGATCCTTGCAAATTGCATTAAAAATGAAATGATAATGGTCATGTCTTAATTAACTATGACAATTATCTAGCTAATTATCTAATTACAATAATTCACACATATATGAGAGAATGCTTCATATTTTCTCTCATTCTATTATTGACTTTCTCTCTCTTGTTCTTCCTCTCCCTCAAGCTCTCCCCTCTCATGTGTTGAGAAACACTTGAGCTTGAGAAAAACCTCTTCTTGATAATCTCTACTCTCATCTAGGCTTCAAGGATTAGCACTTCTTGCACCCTAGTTACTTCTAGCTTGGAGTTGAAGCCAAAGGTTGAGGTTTTCGGGTGGATCTTTCTTCGACGTGAGAAGACGACAAAGGTGACCTCTTTCCACTACTCCAAGGAGCAAGGAGAGAAGGACATAAAGCCCTAGGTATAACCTTTCTAACACTTAGCTAGTTTCTAGTTAGCTTTAGCTTGTTTTTGTTTAGCAAAGATACTTCTTTGTCTAGTCCATGTTGCCTAAGTTGATAAAAATTTGATTTTTATTCCGTTTTCCGCCTCCCCGTAAGTACCGGGGTAGGCAACGTGGACTTACAGTAGTATCAGAGCCTAACTAAACATAAACTAGCTAGGTAGTAAAGTGTATGGAAGTTCGAATCGGAAAAATCGCAAAACCGAGTTTTCAAAACCCAAACTTTCTGTTAAAATTTTTTCTGTTCAAAATGAAATAAATCATACTCCAAAAATCATCTCAGGGTTTTGTGAAGAAAGCCACCAAAAACGATCCAGAGATTCGACCAAAGAGCCGCGGTTCCGCGGCAATAGCAAGCTATTGCCGCGCAACCGCGGCCGTTTTGGCTCAGCTCTGGGTCGAGTTTGGTGCAGTGTTTTTCTGGCTTGGTTTTGGGATTTTTAAGATGGTTTATATGTGCCCAGATTTTCCAGAATAGAAATTTGTTTTTGGGGGCCTATAAATCCGTATTTTTATCGAACTTCACTACGCTATGACTATAAGGGTTATATCTGTGCTGTTTATATGTATTGAACGTCGGCTAATCGCTATATGTCGATTAGTCGGGGTTATACATATCTGTGATCTGTGTTTGATGATGGTATGTGTATATGAATGTGTTGGATTGTCGCGGGTGAATAGCCGGGGTGGATGTGAGATGAGTGTTTCTTTTTCTTTCATTCATTGTAACATGTAAATTGATGTAATATTATTATTTGTATGGCCGCACAACCGGGTCGGGGTTGTAGCCGTCATTGTATAATTCTTTTTACTGTTTTTGCTCCTAGGATAGACCCATGGAGGGGTGCACAAACTACCGGGTATCTCGAAGTGCCGAGTGGCCTACTCACGGTGGTGAGGGAGGTTGCTTCGCTTCGGGTACTTGGCGGGTAGTTTGCCGCACCCGTAGGGGTCTTGGGTGGGGTATTGGCTATTCACCGCGACCGTGTAATCCGCTCTTCGTTGCAGGCTCGAACGGATTGCGGATTCCTAGTATATCCAATATATTCATCTGTGATCTGTAATGTCTATCATTGCTATATATATATGTATAACTATTTAGGTGTTGCTTATGTTTTACAGCCGCGCTAGCCCAGCCCCCGCTCTGTCGTTAGTTAAGTAACCTAACGGGTGATGACGGGGCCCCGTGGCGAATGCGAATGGCATAAGCGTACGTCATATTTTGGTTGTTTTCTGCAATGGTAGGATTAAATGATGGGACGCATTAAAAGAACTAATGCAAGAAAATAAACCAAGTAAAAGTCGATTGGAACACTTTGAAAACCACTCGGTTCTTTTCAAAACTAAACTTTTAAACGCGGAGCTTGAACCACTCCTTTTAAAAGCTATCTCGTTCCATCGATTATATCAAGTTCACTACATTCACGGTTTTGCCAAAACCATTCGTAGCCCTCTGTCATTCCACATGAATGGTCAAAAAGTATTCAAGCTATGTATTTTGGCCAAAGTCAAGGCATAGTGATTGGTAGCTATTGGGTATTCATGTGCAGCATAGATAGATTCGTTGGTTTGGGACAGTCGTGATGCCATTTTGGCCAAAGTCAAGGGTAGGTACGGGTGGGTCCAAATTAACCAGGAGAATGACGGGTAGAACTTGACATGTGACTTATGATATTTTGGCCAAAGTCAAGGTCATAAGAGCATGGGGCAAAAATCCACATCGGGAGTTTCATAAGTACTGAAACTTGCTAGCGCTGCATACCATTTGGAGTGTGATAATTCTGGTAGGATTCCTTCGGTTTTATCACGCGATGATATTTGGATCCCGATCCTATTGTGTGTATATGCTACTCCTCGGGAAAACTCTCACTTAACGATCAATGCTATAAACTTAGTAGGTGTCTAGAAAGGTGTTAGCGGGGCTACGCCCACAGGGAAAAGAGGTTACTTAATTAAGGAACTTCGCGAAAGCGTTGGAAAACCTCCCTCGAAGTACCGACACTGGCCTGGCTGAACGGTTAAGCAAGTATTGTACGGTGAGATTGATCCTGACTAATCCTTTCTTTACGGTTTGAGAAGGGATTCGAGAGACAGTGGGAGCCATCCTGTTTAGACAAACTAAAAACCACTCTAAACTTGCAAGAGCATCATGCTAAAGTGTTTCTTTTATCTCTCCTAATTGCAGCAACCATTCAACATGACCAGACTTAAGTTATTACTAGATAAAAACATATTGACAGGGCCAAACTACAAAGATTAGCTCAGGAATGTCAAGATGGCAATCACTTACGACAAGCTGGGGTATCTCCTTACCACCAAAGCTCCCCCTGTCCCAGGTCCCAAAACCAGTGTCGCGGATAGGGAAATTCGTAAGACATGGGAAATAGATTGCGCGAAGGCCAAATGCCTCGTACTTGCCTCGATGGACAACGAACATCAGAGGAGGCACGAGAATATGGACCTAGAGTCCATATTTCTTCATATAAAAGAACTGTATGGAGAGCAGTCTCGTATCGCCAGATACGAAGTGTCGAAGAAGTTGTTTTCGGCAAGGTTGGCCATCGGATCATCGGTAGGGGAACACGTGCTTAAGATGATTGGCTACATAGAGGAGCTCGTAGAACTTGGGACCACGTTGGAGAATGAGCTCTATACGGACTTGATTCTCCAGTCCCTTCCTTCCACTTACGCCCAGTTCATCCTGAACTTCAACTTACAGGAAAAGGAAGTTGAACTTTCAGATCTCCTCAACATGCTGAGGAGTGCAGAGGGCACCCTACAGAAAAGTAGGGAGACATCCACTTTGTTTGTAGGAGGATCTTCCTCTTCTAGATCCAGGGCGAAAGCCAAAGGGGAAGAAGAAGAAAGCCCCCGCCAAACCAAGAGGCGGTGTCAGTAAAGTGGATACGAAGGGAAAAGGAAAAGCAACAAAGGTAGCGGGAAAGCTGGTGGGGAAGGAAGAATGCTTCTATTGTCACAAAAGTGGTCACTGGAAACAGGATTGCATGGCTTGGAAAACCAGAACACAGGATTTGAAGCGAGTTGCGGCTTCAGCTTCAGGTGTGTATGTTATTGAAAACTGTCTATCAATAAACTCTACATCCTGGGTATTGGATACCGGATCAGGATCTCATATCTGTAATTCTTTGCAGGCGTTGAGAAAGCGTAGAGTTTTGAAGGCAGGTGACATGACCTTCAGAGTTGCAAACGGTGCTAGCATGGATGCTGAGGCCGTGGGGGACTATCACCTGGGATTGTTGGATGGACACTTTTTGGTTTTACGTAGTTGTTATTATGTACCAAATGCAACCTGTAATATCATTTCTGTATCTTTATTATCTAAAGAAGGTTATGAATTTGCATTTGTAAGTAATGTAGTGAACATTCACCTTAATCAAGTTTTGATTGGGTCAGGTACATTGAACAACGGTATATACGTGTTAAACCAACCACAGATTTTCAATGTCCAGAATACACACAAAAGAAAGTCTCCATAAATCAATAAAACATTCTTATGGCATTGTAGACTGGGTCACATCAATGAGAGAAGGTTGACTAAGTTACATACAGAAGGATATTTGGATCCGTTCGAATATCAATCGTATGCAACTTGTCAATCCTGTCTCAAAAGAAAGATGACAAAGACTCCGTTCACTGGACACGGAGTAAGAGCGAGCGAGCTCTTGGGACTCGTACACAGCGACGTGTGCGGTCCAATGTCTACACATGCATGAAGCGGTTATTCTTACTTCATTACTTTTACGGATGACTTTTCAAGGTACGGTTATGTCTTCTTAATGAAACATAAATCCGAGGCTTTTGAAAAATTCCAGGAATATAAGAATGAAGTAGAAAAACAAACAGGCAAAAGTATCAAGGTACTGAGATCTGATCGAGGTGGTGAATACTTGGGTGCCGAGTTCCTGGGTTACTTAAAAGAGATTGGAATTCTCTCTCAGCTTACTCCTCCATACACTCCGCAACATAACGGTGTATCGGAGAGACGGAACCGAACCCTATTGGATATGGTACGGTCCATAATGAGTAATGCTGAGTTGCCGCGATTGTTCTGGGGATATGCGCTAGTATCAGCTGCATACCTTTTGAACCGAGTTCCAACTAAGACTGTGCCTACTACACCATATCAGATGTGGTGTGGGAAGAGACCCTATCATAATCACATCAAGACATGGGGATGTCCAGCTTTTGTAAAAAAGCAGCATGCGGACAAGCTCGAGGCACGCTCAGTACAGTGCAAGTTTGTGGGATATCCAAAGAACTCCAAGGGATATTTCATCTATTGCGAAGAGGAACAAAAGGTGTTTGTTTCTCGCCATGCCCACTTTCTAGAACACCAGTTCATAGAAAAAGAATTAAGTGGGAGCGCAATAGAACTGGAAGAAATTCCAGAACCACGAGCTATTACTGAAAGCTTAGTAGAACCAGAGGGTTCGAAAGATCAGGACATTCCCACGCCACTCCGCAGGAGTAGTAGGCAGTCTCATCCGCCTGAGAGATACTACGGTTTTCTCATTGACGGGGATAGAGAGGATTGCATCATAGACTGTGATAAGCCTACTAGCTTCCAGCAAGCCATTCAGAGCGTCGACTCAGTAAAATGGCTGGATGCAATGCGGACCGAAATGGAGTCCATGTACACCAACAAAGTAGAGGCGTTGGACATTGCTCCAGATGGGGTAAAACCCGTAGGATGCAAGTGGATCTTCAAAAGGAAGATTGGTGTAGATGGACAGGTTGAGACCTATAAAGCTAGACTGGTAGCAAAGGGTTTTCGTCAGCGACCTGGTTTGGACTATGACGAAACCTTTTCTCCAGTAGCTATGCTGAAATCCATTCGGATCCTTCTTGCCATTGCTGCCTTCCACGATTATGTGATTTGGCAGATGGACGTAAAGACAGCTTTTCTAAATGGACATTTAGAGGAGTGTGTCTATATGGACCAGCAAGAGGGTTTCATTCAGAGTGGGAGCAGCGGAAAGGTGTGCAAGTTGCTTAAGTCCATTTATGGACTAAAGCAGGCATCGCGGAGTTGGAACATCTGTTTTGATGAGACGGTCAAGGAATTTGGCTTTATCAAAAATCCAGATGAACCATGCATCTATTGTAGATTTTGTTGGATATATGTATGCCCTAGAGGCCATTATGTGATAGTGGATGTATCTATACATGTATATATATTCAGTTTGCATTCTTGCTCGACATGATAGTATGCTATCTGGTACTTCTTTATCTGACATGTTTATTTGATCATGCTTCTATTCATTCATACATGCTGATAAAGCCCTAAGGATATCGGCTTGACTACTCTGATTATGATGGAGATCATACTAGTGGGACATCTGTAGTCAATAAGCATATCCTGAAATGTCCCTAGTCGGAGGTGTATCGAGACGGGGCATCGATATACCAGAGTAGACTAGCGTATATGATACTAGACCCATGTGATGGGCGATGGATGTTCCCACATTCATCGATGTTTGACATCAAGATCATATACGGGTGCTCAGTGGTGACTGGGTACACTGGACGGACTCGCCGAGAACTCCTATATGGAATTATATCTATCGTCGGATAGCAGTTCTCAGGTGACACTGGTACAGGTTAGTCTGTAGACCCGAGATCGTCATAGAGCCTTGTGTGTTCTCCCACTGTACTTTGATTGCCACCCTACCACGGCTCTACTGAGCGTGCAAACAGGTGGCCGTTGGGTACAGTCCGGAGACACACGAAGGCAATGAGCGATAGGAGGGGTTTCGTCTCTCCCGGAATTGGGAGTTGATGCTGTGCTGTGCTCGACTGGTTATAACAGCAAGTCCCTGGCCAGGGCTGCTGAGATTTGCTGATAAGTGTTATCAGTAGTTTCTCGATCTGTTATAGACCATTCACCGACACGACTTATTGAGTTATTGGGGTCGACGTCACCAACCCTAGGCTCGATATGCAGCATATCTGACGAAGAGACCGGACTGTATGGTAGTGTTGCCGGATGGCTCGACGGGAGTTGTAACAGGTTCGCTTGTTTTCTTATTATCGCTCAATACCCGGGTGGCCGTTACGTTTGGCTGACCACTTGCGGCTTGGTGGTGCTTGATATGATCCTCACCCACTGCCGGCGTATTGACGAGTCTTAGAGTCCCACATAGGAGTTACCTAGTCCAGGCGAAACGTTGTGGTGCGCGTATGCGATATGCGCTTGGACCCGATTAAAATGCGTGTATGGGATACCGTATATTAATTGGGCGGCTTGCTAATGGTCGGGTCATATGTGATATGACCGGATTAGTGAATCAAGTGTTGATTCATCATTAGTTTCTCACTACAAATCCTATCTTGTTTATGTTGGATGTATGCATGCATGTGTGCATACATTCTTGTTCATGCACATGTTGATGTGCAAGCACACATGCATACATACATCAAATTCTATCATGGTTGTTTATACAATGAGAATGGTGGATGTATAAGAATTACACCATGGTTATATTTGGATAATTATTGGATTTAAATTAAAGCAAAAGAAAATGAAAAATGGGTTAAATCACTTAAGAGTTTCTACACTCTTCTAACTCAACCATTCTCACCTAATATTTAACCCATAGTTTATTTTCTTATCATGCTTTTAATTTAAAATAAAATGATATATCTATATCTAACCATGGTTGGTTTAGAGAAAGGAAAATATATATAGCTATTTTCCTTTTTCTCTTTCACAAGATAATTCATTCTCTTCTTCAAAAAATCCATCATCTTCATCAACCTCCATGCTTAAGCTCTCTAGTTCTTATAAGAGAGTGAATCACTCATAAAAATAAGATTTTGAAGTGAGATCCATAGCCACAACTTCATTCTAATCAAGTCTAGCTCACTTGATTAGAGTGTTCTCCTTGTTTTACCAAACTTGCTAGCTTGGACGGGAAGCTCCGGGTGGATCGTCGTGGACGTAAGAGGACGACGAGCGGACCTTCATCCAACACTCAAAGAGCCTAAGGAGTGAAGCAAAAACGGGAGCTACAAAGGTTGTAGCTTTTAAACCCTAATCTTTACTTACTTATAGTTTGATAACCCTAATTTCTAGGATCGATCCACTTGCATGATTAGTTTAGCACCTTAAAAATTAAAACTTTGGGTCATGTGATGCTTCAAAACTCTTCATAGGGTGCTATACTAACCTTACATTGGTATCAGAGCCGACCTAGAACATTAGGCGACCTTTTTGCGAAGTAAAAAGTCCGATCGAAACAAAATACGACTTTTAAAGGTGCTCTCTGGAAATTTTTTAAAAACTGACTTTTTTCAGAATTAAAAAATTCTCAAAAAATAGAGCAGGTAAAAATAAGACAATCTGGAAAATCCGACCCCATGAACAGTACTTTTGGCCGCGGAAGCGCGGCATAAGCAAGCTTAGGCCGCGCATCCGCGGCCATATAAGGGGATCTTTGACCAATTTTTGCACAGTGTTTTTCTTTACCTGCTATAGTATATTTTGAGTATGTTTAATCTGAATCTGCTGTTAAAAAAATTCTGGAGATGTTTTTGGACTCGTGGTTTCGATCGGAATTTTCATTTCGTTTTCTTTTCCGGGTAAACTAGAAAGTATTGAAGTGTTTGAAAGAATATCATTTACTCAATATTCACGGGGTTTAAATAGTTTGGAGATGCGTGCAAGTCTTTTTGCGGTGGTCCCTCTAGAAGACAACAAACCTTAACTCGATTATGTGACCGTCTCGAACTGCCCTTTGAACCCTAGGGTTTGGGGCAGTACGGCGTGCCACATGTGAGGCGTTGGCTTGACCCTTCTACGGCTGGACCGCCGCTACTGTGCCACACTCCGAATCTTTTGAACCCTGCTCAAGTGTTGAGCTTTAGTGAATCTTGGGTGCTTGATAGTTCGTTCGAAAACTTTAATACTGTCTGTTTATCTGGGATGTGATACAATATGTGGAATTCATATAGTGTAGGCATGAAATACGAAATATGTGATATTTCGCATTTATGATGTCTAAAGAGAATCTGGATTCCAAATATTGTAGTTTTACACTTTCTTTTCTGTGACCGTAAGTGTAGTATGTTTGATATCGCCGTTTTCGTTGCTATACATCAACGACAATCGGGGTACGCATACTTACTTACGTTGATGATATGTGATATTATGTGTTGCTGAGATATGATGTGTAGGATTGTCGCGATTGAATAGCCGGGGGGTTTTGTGAGATGAGAGCTTTATTTTTTCATTCATGTAAATTCAAATGTAATGTAATATTCTTTTATTTGGGGCACTTCCAGGTTGCGGTTGTGTCACCAGTGTTGTATATTATTTACTTTTCCGCATTAGGATGGACCCAAGGAGGGGAGCACAAGTGACCGGGTTCTGGGGTTCAGTGGGAGGCCATCTCGAGGAGTCGAGACCGGGTCTCCTAAACTCCAGGATTGGTTGGGTCACTTTCCGCTCTCGTAGGGGTCCAGGGTGTGCGCTTGGCTATTCATCGCGACTGTGGAATCCGTATTTTCTATTCTGGCTAAATACTAAATACGGACGTCCTAGTATATCCCACGTTATATCTATATTTCTGCTGCCTGTGTTCTGTGATATCTGAGACGAATGACTTATTATATATATGATATATAGTAGACGTTGCTTATGTTTTACACCCGCGCTAGTCCCGTCCCGGTATGCCGTTAGTTAAGTAACCTAACGGTGCATAACGGAATATTGCGGCGAATGCGGATGGCATAAGCGTACGTGTTATTTTCGTTTCTTTTCTGTGATTGGCTTTAGGACTTAAATGATGGGATTACATTAATGTGATTAATGTAAAGAAAATAAACCTAAAAGATGTTGTAGAATCGGATTTAAAAACTACTCGGCTATTTATGAAAATGCTACATTTCAAAACTGCGGAGCTTAAGCCACTCCTTTTGAAAAACTGTTTGATTCTACAACGATATCAAGCTCAAAGCGTTAAAGATTTTCTTAAAAATCATCCGCAACCCTCCGTCATTTTAGGAAGTGGATTACTTAGTATTCGTGCTACGTTTGTTGACCTTAGCCAAGGCGTAGTGTACGGTAGCTAAGTGATGTCTTCCTACAAACGCATATGATGCAGATTAATTAGGACGGGCATATGACTTTGTTGACCTTAGCCAAGGGTCATGTGAACGGGTCTAATTAATCAAGAAATGACGGGTTGAGCTTGACTAGTGCTCGTGATTTGTTGACCTTAGCCAAGGTCACGAGTATTAGGGGTAAAAACCACATCGGGAATTTCAAGTGTTGAAATTTGCAATGAGATTGCATACCTTCCATGTGATGGTTGGATCCCGATCCCACTGTGGGCAATAGTTGCTCCTAGGAGAGTTTTACAGTTTACAATTAGCTAACTCATTAGGTGTCTAGAAAGGTGTTAACGGGGCTCCGCCTCTGGGAAAACGAGGTTTACTCTAATTAGGTCCGTGCGAAAGCACGGGGAACCTCCCTCAAAGTACCGACACTGGCCTGGCTGAACGGTTAGCGAAGTTGTAGACTGTAATTAATCCTGGCTAGTTTTTCTTTTTAAGGTTTGAAAGAAAAACTTGATAAAAAGCAGTGGGAAACATCGATTAGACAAGATAATAAACCAATCTAATCTTTGCAAGAGCTTTCGCTGAGTGTATTCTTTTCTCTCTCTTAATGGCAGATACCAATGACTGGACTTAAGCTTCTACTAGATAAAAACAAACTGAATGGGACCAACTATAAAGACTGGCTAAGGAATCTGAAGATCGCCTTGACTTATGATAAAGTATCATATGTCCTCACGGCTTCAGCTCCGCCCGTCCCAGGCCCAAAATCCTCAGTTGCGGACATTGAAGTCCGCAAGACATGGGACGCTGATTGTGCCACGGCCACATGCCTCGCGCTTGCATCGATGGATAACACACATCAAAAGCAGCACGAGGACATGGACATTCACGGGATACTACTCCATACAAAGGAGTTGTATGGGGAGCAATCCCGCGTATTACGATACGAAGCATCAAAGAAACTGTTTCAGATGCGAATGGCCCCTGGCACACCAGTAGGAGACCATGTGTTGAAGATGATAGCTCTTATAGAAGAGCTTGAGGACCTTGGATGGACAATGGAAAATGAACAATATATAGATATTATTCTACAGTCCCTCCCCTCCACCTTTGCTCAGTTCATAGTGAACTTCAACATGCATGGCATGGAGAAGGACCTCCCTGAACTCCTTAATATGTTAAGGAGTGCAGAGAGCACTATGAAGTCAGCAAAGACTCCCGTTATGACCATTGGACAGTCTTCTTCTTCTCGCCCAAAAGCTAAGGCCAAGGGAAAGAAAAAGAAGAAACCCACTAATCCTAAGGGTGGAGTCAAAAAGGTGAAGGGAAAGGGAAAGTCCACGGCTGGAGACCCAGGGAAAGGCGAGTGTTTTCATTGCCACAAGACAGGACATTGGAAGCGCAACTGCACGGAGTACCTAAGTCTCAAGAAGAAGCATGGTGATGCTTCTGCTTCAGGTGCGTTTGTGACTGAAAACTGTTTTTCTATAAACTCTGCTTCCTGGGTATTGGATACCGGTTCAGGTTCTCACATTTGCAATTCTATGCAGGGGCTGAGAAATAGCAAGGTTTTGAGGACAGGTGACCATACTCTCCGCGTTGGAAATGGTTCCAATGTACATACAGTCGCAGTGGGAGAGTATCACTTGGGGTTGCCATCTGGATGTATTTTGATTTTGAATCCATGTTATTTTGTACCAACTATGCTATGTAATATAATATCCGTTTCTTTGTTGGACAATGAAGGGTATAATTTTGTGTTGCAGAACAATGTTATGAACATTCACCTAAATCAAATGTTGGTTGGGTATGGTACACTTAATAAGGAATATATGTCCTAAATCAACACACAGTTTTCAGTGTACAACACACTAATAAAAGAAAACTTTTAGAATTAAATGAAGCTTTTCTTTGGCACTGTAGACTTGGTCATATTAACGAAACAAGACTAAACAAGTTACACAAAGATGGATATTTAAATTCTTTTGAATATAAATCTTATGAGACTTGCCAGTCTTGTATCAAGGGTAAAATGACCAAAACTCCGTTTACCGGACACGGAGAAAGAGCTACTCAGCTCCTGGGCCTCATACATAGTGATGTATGTGGGCCTATGTCTACAAAGGCTAGAGGCGGTTTTTCATACTTCATTACATTCACTGACGATTTCTCAAGATTCGGTCATGTATTTTTATTAAAGCACAAGTCCGACGCTTTCGAGAAATTCATTGAATATAAACAAGAAGTAGAAAAACAAACCGGCTTGAGTATTAAGATGCTTCGATCAGATCGAGGTGGTGAGTATCTCAGTACAGAATATGCAAACTTCCTAAAAGAGAATGGGATTCTCTCTCAGCTCACTCCTCCTTACACACCACAGCACAACGGTGTGTCAGAACGACGGAATAGGACCCTATTAGATATGGTCCGGTCGATGATGAGTGACGCTGAGTTACCAGTCTCGTTTTGGGGGCATGCATTGGAGACTGCAGCGTTTCTGCTAAACAGAGTTCCAACCAAAGCCGTGTCTACCACGCCATATGAGATATGGCATGGGAAGAGACCATCTCTTAAGAGAATTAAGATTTGGGGTTGCCCGGCCTATGTTAAAAAGCAGAATCCGGACAAACTCGAGACACGGTCGGTCATGTGTAACTTTGTGGGATATCCAAAGAATTCCTATGGATATCTATTCTACCACAAAGAGGAACAAAAGGTGTTCGTTTCTCAACATGCCACATTCTTGGAAAAAGAGTTTTTCACAGATAAAGATGATGGCAAAGTGGTAGATCTAGAAGAGGTTCTAGAGACACAAACTACAAATGACGATTTGGTTGAACCGGCTGTTGCAGCAGAAACTGAAGAACCTCGGCCACTCCGTAGGTCTGGTAGGACTTCTCGTCCACCGGAGAAGTACTACGGTTTCCTCATTGATGGTGACAGAGAAGATTGCATCATGGATGATGATGATCCTACCAGTTTTCAGCAAGCTATCACGAGTGGTGACTCTGTGAAGTGGCTGGATGCCATGAGATCCGAAATGGAGTCTATGTACACCAACAAAGTATGGACTTTGGACGTTGTACCCCCTGGGGTAAAACCTGTAGGGTGCAAATGGATCTTTAAAAGAAAGATTGGTGTGGATGGGCAGGTAGAGACCTATAAGGCAAGACTTGTGGCGAAAGGTTTTCGTCAGAGACCAGGTTTGGACTATGACGAAACTTTTTCGCCCGTAGCCATGCTTAAATCCATTCGGATCCTACTTGCTATTGCTGCTCACTACGACTATGAAATCTGGCAGATGGACGTTAAAACAACATTTCTAAATAGAGATTTAGAAGAATGCGTTTATATGGATCAGCCAGAGGGCTTCATTGACAGTGGGAGCAGCGAGAAAGCATGTAGATTGCTTAAATCCATATATGGGTTAAAGCAGGCATCTCGGAGTTGGAACATCTGTTTCGATGATGTTATCAAAGAGTTTGATTTCATCAAAAATCCAGATGAACCTTGTGTTTATAGGAAGGCTGTAGGAAGAGCTGTCACATTCCTCGTATTGTACGTTGATGGCATTCTTCTGATAGGAAATGATATTCCTATGCTACAGTCGGTCAAATCATTCTTATCACTGAGGTTCTCCATGAAGGACCTGGGTGATGCCACATACATCCTGGGCATAAGGATCTATAGGGATAGATCCAAAAAGTTATTGGGACTGTCCCAAACCAGGTACATCAACACCATCCTAAAGAGGTTTAGTATGGAAGACTCCAAGCGGGATGCCTTACCCGCTTGCCATGGAGTCACTCTCTCCAAGGATTCTTGACCAAAGACCGATGAAGAGAGAGCTCGCATGAGCATTATACTTTATGCTTCGGCAGTAGGATCTATAATGTATGCGATGTTATGTACACGCCCAGATGTAGCTTATGCACTTAGTGTTGTAAGCAGGTATCAATCCAACCCAGGAGAGAACCACTGGACAGCTGTGAAGAACATTCTTAAGTACTTACGAAGGACTAAAGAATTGTTCTTGGTGTATGGTAATAAAGATCTCCAAATGGAGGCCTTTACCGATTCGAGCTTCCAGAGCGATAAGGATGACAGCAAATCTATCTCAGGGTTTGTATTTACCGTCAATGGAGGGGCGGTAAGTTGGAAGAGTTCCAAACAAGATACCGTTGCAGACTCTACGATGGAAGCTGAGTACATTGCTGCAAATGATGCCGCCAAGGAAGCCGTCTGGATGAAGAAGTTCGTCTCGGAGCTAGGAGTAGTTCCAACGATTATTGATCCAATACCCTTGTATTGTGATAATAATGGGGCTATGGCGTTAGCCAAGGAGCCCAGATCCCATCAGCGGTCCAGAAACATCCTGAGGCGCTTTCATTTGATCCGGGAGATTGTAGATCGCCGCGAGATCGAGATTAAGAGAGTTGACACAAAGAACAACGCCGCGGATCCATTCGCCAAGGCCCTTCCTCAGCCGCAGCATGAGCGACTTTTTGAGATGTTGGGTATGAGATACGCCAATAACTGGCCTTAGTGCAAGTGGGAGATTGTTGGATATATGTATGCCCTAGAGGCCATTATGTGATAGTGGATGTATCTATACATGTATATATATTCAGTTTGCATTCTTGCTCGACATGATAGTATGCTATCTGGTACTTCTTTATCTGACATGTTTATTTGATCATGCTTCTATTCATTCATACATGCTGATAAAGCCCTAAGGATATCGGCTTGACTACTCTGATTATGATGGAGATCATACTAGTGGGACATCTGTAGTCAATAAGCATATCCTGAAATGTCCCTAGTCGGAGGTGTATCGAGACGGGGCATCGATATACCAGAGTAGACTAGCGTATATGATACTAGACCCATGTGATGGGCGATGGATGTTCCCACATGCATCGATGTTTGACATCAAGATCATATACGGGTGCTCAGTGGTGACTGGGTACACTAGACGGACTCGTCGAGAACTCCTATATGGAATTATATCTATCGTCGGATAGCAGTTCTCAGGTGACACTGGTACAGGTTAGTCTGTAGACCCGAGATCGTCATAGAGACTTGTGTGTTCTCCCACTGTACTTTGATTGCCACCCTACCACGGCTCTACTGAGTCGTGCAAACAGGTGGCCGTTGGGTACAGTCCCGAGACACACGAAGGCAATGAGCGATAGGAGGGGTTTCGTCTCTCCCGGTATTGGGAGTTGATGCTGTGCTGTGCTCGACTGGTTATAACAGCAAGTCCCTGGCCAGGGCTGCTGAGATTTGCTGATAAGTGTTATCAGTAGTTTCTCGATCTGTTATAGACCATTCACCGACACGACTTATTGAGTTATTGGGGTCGACGTCACCATCCCTAGGCTCGATACGCAGCATATCTGACGAAGAGACCGGACTGTACGGTAGTGTTGCCGGATGGCTCGACGGGAGTTGTAACAGGTTCGCTTGTTTTCTTCTTATCGCTCAATACCCGGGTGGCCGTTACGTTTGGCTGACCGCTTACGGCTTGGGGGTGCTTGATATGATCATCACCCACTGCCGGCGTATTGACGAGTCTTAGAGTCCCACATAGGAGTTACCTAGTCCAGGCGAAACATTGTGGTGCGCGTATGCGATATGCGCTTGGACCCGATTAAAATGCGTGTATGGGATACCGTATATTAATTGGGCGGCTTGCTAATGGTCGGGTCATATGTGATATGACCGGATTAGTGAATCAAGTGTTGATTCATCATTAGTTTCTCACTACAAATCCTATCTTGTTTATGTTGGATGCATGCATGCATGTGTGCATACATTCTTGTTCATGCACATGTTGATGTGCAAGCACACATGCATACATACATCAAATTCTTTCATGGTTGTTTATACAATGAGAATGGTGGATGTATAAGAATTACACCATGGTTATATTTGGATAATTATTGGATTTAAATTAAAGCAAAAGAAAATGAAAAATGGGTTAAATCACTTAAGAGTTTGTACACTCTTCTAACTCAACCATTCTCACCTAACATTTAACCCATAGTTTATTTTCTTATCATGCTTTTAATTTAAAATAAAATGATATATCTATATCTAACCATGGTTGGTTTAGAGAAAGGAAAATATATATAGCTATTTTCCTTTTTCTCTTTCACAAGATAATTCATTCTCTTCTTCACAAAATCCATCATCTTCATCAACCTCCATGCTTAAGCTCTCTAGTTCTTATAAGAGAGTGAATCACTCATAAAAATAAGATTTTGAAGTGAGATCCATAACCACAACTTCATTCTAATCAAGTCTAGCTCACTTGATTAGAGTGTTCTCCTTGTTTTACCAAACTTGCTAGCTTGGACGGGAAGCTCCGGGTGGATCGTCGTAGACGTAAGAGGACGACGAGCGGACCTTCATCCAACACTCAAAGAGCCTAAGGAGTGAAGCAAAAACGGGAGCTACAAAGGTTGTAGCTTTTAAACCCTAATCTTTACTTACTTATAGTTTGATAACCCTAATTTCTAGGATCGATCCACTTGCATGATTAGTTTAGCACCTTAAAAATTAAAACTTTGGGTCATGTGATGCTTCAAAACTCTTCATAGGGTGCTATACTAACCTTACAGATTTGTAGCGAGAACTGCAGTATTCCTCATTTTATACGTGGATGACATTCTCTTAATAGGAAATGACATTCCTATGCTACAATCTGTCAAGGGGTTCTTGTCATACAGGTTCTCCATGAAAGACCTGGGTGATGCCTCATACATTCTGGGTATCCGGATCAACCGTGACAGATCCAAGAGGATATTAGGACTTTCGCAGTCCAGGTACATCGACACCATATTGAAGAGATTCAGTATGGAAGATTTCAAGCGCGGTAATCTACCGACTTGTCACGGGATCACCCTCTCCAAAGAGATGTCTCCTAAGACTGATTTGGAGAGGGATCGCATGTCTATTATACCCTACGCTTCTGCGGTAGGCTCTATAATGTATGCGATGTTGTGTATCAGACCGGATGTGGCTTATGCACTGAGTGTGGTAAGCAGGTATCAGTCAAACCCTGGGAAGAAACATTGGATAGCAGTAAAGAACATTCTCAAGTACCTGAGAAGGACTAAGGAGATGTTCTTGGTGTATGGCGGAAAAGACCTCCAGATCGAGGCCTTTGCTGACTCCATCTTCCAGAGTGACAAGGATGATTCCAAGTCCATGTCGGGCTTTGTCTTTACCCTCAACGGAGGGGCGGTGTGTTGGAAGAGTTCCAAACAGGAAACCGTTGCTGACTCGACTATGGAAGCGGAATATATCGCTGCATCTGATGTCGCAAAAGAAGCCGTCTGGATGAGGAAGTTCTTGAAAGAGCTTCAGGTGGTTCCGTTCATTGTTGACCCAATACCTCTGTATTGCGACAACAACGGGGCTATAGCTTTAGCGAAGGAACCCAGGTCCCATCAGAAATCCAGACACATCTTGAGGCGGTATCACCTGATCAGGGAGATCGTGGATCACTAGGAGATTGAGGTTCGGAGGGTTGCTTCAGAAGATAACACAGCAGATCCATTCACCAAGGCCTTGCCCCAGACTCAGTTCGAGCGGCTGATCGAGATGATAGGTCTTCGATACGCCAGTACATGGCCTTAGTGCAAGTGGGAGATTGTTAGTGTATATGCCCTAGAGGCCATTACTGTATCATACTAGCTTGTATATTACTTGATGGAAGCTTGGGATATTCACAGTTGTATATACAATCTTGCTCGAAATGGTAGTATGCTACTTGGTTTGTCTCTGCTTTAATATGTGCATGTGTTTCTTTTAGCATATCGCTGATATACATATTAGTAGAGCCCTTAGGATCTTTGCTTGATTACCAGCGTTGTGATGGCGCTCAAACTCGTGGGAGCTGGGTGATCTATAAGCACATCCTTATACAGGTCCCTAGTCGTTGGACTATCGAGACAGGGCATCGATACTCCGGAGTAGACTAGCGTATGCGCATCTCATCCCAGCGTGGGAGACGGTCTGTCCCACAGCCGTCAGTACGTCATACTTGAGATAGTATGCGGGTGCTCGTTAGGTTACGAGTACACTGGACAGGACTCGTCGGGAACTGTTGGTTGGTATTATACCTATCGTCAGTTATCAGTTCCCAGGTGACATGAGTACAGCTTAGTCCGCTGACTTGACACTGTCACTTCGCCTCGAGTGTGTTCCCACTGCACTTTGATTGCTACCCTACCACGGCTCAAAGGAGTCGTGCAAACAGGTAGTTTTTGGATGCAGTCCCGAAGCACTTGGAGGCAGTGACGGTTAGACAAGATTCGTCTCTCCCGGTATTGGGGGTTGACATCGCGCTGTGTCTAGGAGAGCCATTACACGAGTAGTCCCTGGCCAGGGCAAGCGGGATATACTGGTAGGTTTCTAGTGTTATCTCAGGGTGTTCTGGGCTACACTCCGACACGACTTTTACCGCTATTAGGGGACTGACGTTCACCGCCCCCTAGGCCCGCCATGCGATGTATCAGACGAACAGACCGGACTGTACGGAGACTGTCACATACAGGCTCAGTAGGAGTTCAGATGGGGTTCACCTCGTCAGTCTTCTTATCGACATCTTCCTGGGGACCGTTACGTACAGCTAGTGCCGCTTGCGGTCTGTGGTTAAACCCACTGCCAGCGTAGTGTCGAGTCTTTAGAGTCCAACACAGAGAGCTATTCGCCTTTAGGCAAAATGAGTAGAGGTCGCATTGTTTTGGGACAGGGTTCGTATCCGCGCACTTGTGCACGTTTAATGTCCGGACAGCTTATACTAGCGGGCTTTGGTTTAAGCCGGATCCTAGTATATGATTTGGGATTGGTTTTATCTCTTTGTATTCGTGTTCCTCGGATCACGAATACGGGTGTGTATGCACAGTTGCTTGAGACAGAGGGAGAGGACTTTGATTAGGGCTAATGACCATTGTCATTTTTATTAACCCTAATGCTTATGTGTGTATTATGGTTAATTGATATTAGTTTAATAATTGTGCATGGTTATGGTTGTTGACCATTTGACCTCCTTGACTTGTTGACCTAGGTTGACACTTTGACCATCATCATTTCATTTGGAAGATACTCTTTGATCCTTGCAAATTGCATTAAAAATGAAATGATAATGGTCATGTCTTGATTAACCATGACAATTATCTAGCTAATTATCTAATTACAATAATTCACACATATATGAGAGAATGCTTCATATTTTCTCTCATTCTATTATTGACTTTCTCTCTCTTGTTCTTCCTCTCCCTCAAGCTCTCCCCTCTCATGTGTTGAGAAACACTTGAGCTTGAGAAAAACCTCTTCTTGATAATCTCTACTCTCATCTAGGGTTCAAGGATTAGCACTTCTTGCACCCTATTTACTTCTAGCTTGGAGTTGAAGCCAAAGGTTGAGGTTTTCGGGTGGATCTTTCTTCGACGTGAGAAGACGACAAAGGTGACCTCTTTCCACTACTCCAAGGAGCAAGGGGAGAAGGACATAAAGCCCTAGGTATAACCTTTCTAACACTTAGCTAGTTTCTAGTTAGCTTTAGCTTGTTTTTGTTTAGCAAAGATACTTCTTTGTCTAGTCCATGTTGCCTAAGTTGATAAAAATTTGATTTTTATTCCGTTTTCCGCCTCCCCGTAAGTACCGGGGTGGGCAACGTGGACTTACAATATCTAATAGGGTGTGATTCTTCTGCCCCGAAACTCCATTGTGCTGTGGTGTATACAGAGGACTAAGCTGAGAGAGAATCTCATTCTCTTTTAAGTAGTCTCTAAATTCCGTGCTCAAGTATTCTCCTCCCCGATCATATAGAAAGACTTTAATACTTTTACCCATCTGGTTCTCAACTTCGTACTTATATTCCTTGAATTTCTCAAAAGATTTAGATTTGTATTTCAACAGGAACACATGTCCGTAACTTGAGAGATCATCAGTGAATATAATAAGGTACGAGAAACCATTTCTGGCATGTGTAGACATAGGACCGCATACATCACTATGTATCTGTCCCAAGAGTTCGAAAGCTCTTTCTCTGTGTCCAGTAAACGGAGATTTGGTCATCTTTCCTTTGAGACATGAATGGCAAGTTTCATAAGATGTAATTTCAAACAGATTCAAATATCCATCCTTATGCAACTTAGCCAATCGTGTCGCATTGATATGACCTAGTCTATAATGCCACAAGAAGACTTTGTTCATTTCTGAATTGTTTCTCTTGTGTGTGTTCTGTATACTTAGAACTGTATTGTGATTTAGAATGTATATACAGTTATACAACGTACCATACCTAATCAATACTTGATTCAGAAAACATTCACAATATTTTTGGTATGAAATAATAGTCGCTCAGAATCATTATGTTACCACTTGGTAATACAAGGTGATATTCGCCAACTGCCTTAGCTGCAACAATTGCATCATTCCCTACTACTAGAGACTTATTACCCTTTCCCAGTCTCTATAGCCCATGTAACAAATTACATACGTGGGATCCTGATCCTGTATCAAATACCGAGGACATAGAGTTAACTAAGGAACAGTTCTTAGTAACGAACACACCCGAAGACGATGCATCAACATGCTCCTTCTTCGTTCGGGTGGAGTGGGAATCCGGATATTCCCCTATTCCTTGCTCAGATTTATGACAATCATATGAAAAAGTGGAACCTAGCCTAGTATAATAAGTGGGTTCGGTCAATACATCCATATTATTATCTTGATTAAGGCATGTCATTGGTCACTACCAGGAGAGAGAGAAGGATAATCACTTTGCGTGCGCTCTTTGTAAGATTAGATTGGTTATTATTTTATCTAATCAGGATGGCTACCACTGTTTTTATCAAATCTTCCTTCAAACCTTAAAAGGTAAGATTAGCCGGGAATAATTACCCCATACAAGTTCGCCAATCATTCTGCCAGGCAGGTATTGGTACTCCGAGGTAGTCTCCCCATTCTTTCGCATGGAACTAATTAAATAACCTCTTTTCCGCAGGGGCATAACCCCATTAACACCTTTCTTAGACACCTAATGGATCGGCTAATTGTAAATTGGAAAACTCTCTCAGGAGTAACTCTTACTCGCAGTGGGTATCGGGATCCAACTATCATATAGAAGGTATGCAATCTCATTGCAAATTTCAACACTTGAAATTCCCAATATTGTTTTTACCCCTAGTAATTTATGACATTGGCTATGGTCAACAAATCATAAGCGCTAGCCAAGTTCAACCCGTCATTTCTTGATTGAATTAAACCCACCCGTACGACCCTTGGCTAATGTCAACAAAGCCGTATGACTACCTTAATCCAATCGCATCACATGCTGCAGATAAGCATTAATCAGTTTCCGCACACTACGCCTTGGCTATGGTCAACAAACACAGCATGAATACTAAATATCACTTATCTGAAATGACGGAGGGCTACAGCTGGTTTTTAGGAAAACCTTTAACGTAATGAATTTGATATCGTTGCAGAATCTAGTGATTTGAAAAGGAGTGTTTTTGTAGCTTTTGCTAGTTTCACTAAAGAGGTCACTCCCGGTGAAAGGATCTTGGCTCTTTCCTCATCGAATGAGGTGTTGGATATTCATCAAGGAATACCACTATGCAAAGCAAGAACTAGAGAAGCTATAAAAACAAAACTGAGTGGGTTGTAGCATTTTCTAGTTTTGCTAAAGAGATCACACCCGGTGAAGGGATCCCGGCTCTTTCCTCTTCGAATGATGTGCTGGATATTCATCAAAGAATACCACCATGCAAAGCAAGAACTAAAGCTACGCTTTTTAAAATTTTAATTCTACAACATCTTTAGGTTTCTTTTCTTTTCATTAATCTCATTAATGAAGTCCCATCATTTAATGTTTCCTAATCACAGAAAAATGAAATGAAAATAAAACGTACGCTTATGCCATACGCATTCACCACGGGGCCTCGTCATGCACCGTTAGGTTGTTAGTGTTTATGCCCTAGAAGGCCATTACTGTATCATACTAGTTTGTATATTACTTAATGGAAGCTTGGGATATTCACATGTATATAACAGTCTTGCTAAACATGGTAGTATGCTACTTGGTTTTTCTATCTTAATATGTGAGTATACGTATTGATAGAGCTCTTAGGATCTTGCTTGACTACCAGCGTTGTGATGGCAGTCACACTAGTGGGGGCTGGGTAGTCTACAAGCACATCCTTATTCAGGTCCCTGGTCGTTGGATTATCGAGACAGAGCATCGATACTCCGGAGTAGACTGGTGTGTACGCTTCTCATCCCAGTTGGGGAGATGGTCTGTCCCACAGCCGTCAGTACGTCGTACTGGAGATAGTATGCAGGTGCTCGTTAGGTTACGGGTACACTGGACAGGACTCACAGGGAACTGTTGGTTGGTTTTATACCAGTCGTCAGTGAACAGTTCCCAGGTGACATGAGTACAGCATAGTCCGCAGACTTGACACTGCTACTTCGCCTCGAGTATGTCCCACTGTTCTTAGATTGCTACCCTACCACGGCTCAAAGGAGTCGTGCAAACAGGTAGCAGTTGGGTGTAGTCCCGAGCACTTGGAGGCAGTGGCGGTTAGACAGGATTCGTCTCTCCCGGTATTGGGAGTTGATATTGCGCTGTGTCAGAGAGCCATTACGCAAAGTCCCTGACCAGGGCAAGCGAGATTTGCTGGTAGGTTCCAGTAGTTTCTCAGGGTGTAATGGGCTTCCCTCCGACACGACTTATACCGCTATTAGGGGACTGACGCTTGCCGCCCCCTAGGCCCGATATTCGATAGTCTTGGACGAACGGACCGGACTGTATGGAGATTGTCACATCAGACTCAGTAGGAGTTCGGATGGGTTCCCTCATCGGCCTTCTTATCGACATCTACGTGGGGACCGTTACGTACAGCTAGTGCTGCTTGCGGTCTGTGGTTAAACCCACTACCAGCGTAGTAGTCGAGTCTCTAGAGTCCCACACAGAGAGTTTCCCTACTCCAGGCGAAACGATATAGAGGTCGTATGGTTTTACGACAAGGGTTCGGACGCATACGTGCGTTTACGCGCGTACGACTTTCGGACAGTTTTTACCAGTCGGCTTTGGTTTAAGCCAGTTACTAGTATCCGGTTATTGGATTTATACAGTCTAAAGTTTTTCCGTATTTTTGCGGAAAGGAGGGGCGTTCTCGTAATTGCGCGAGAAGCTTCTAGAAGATGGTGACTAAGGAGGTTTAGGTGGCATATGCAATGAATGTGATTAGTGAGTCATATGGATGATTCATCCATGTCATTAATGCATGATAAATGCTTAATGACTCATAGAGTGAATCATCACTAGATATTATCAAGCAAGGTTGCTAAATTCATTTCTTATTCTTTTCTTGATAAAAAGAAATGCTTGATATATATTATGTTATCTCACTATTCTCATATCATTATCTTTATCATCTTCTCTCTTCTCAAGCTCTCCCTCTTCAAAACACTAATCCTCCCCTCTCATGAGTTGAGTACAAGGATTAGCAAGACTACTTAATCCATAACCCTCTCTATGTTTCACCTAGCTTCTTTGATTAGCACTTAAAGAAGTTTAGTTGCCTCAAGTTTAGAGGCTAAGCTTGGAGTAAAGCTCTCGGGTGGATCGTCTACTACTTCGAGAAGGCCGAGGAGGAGGAGGAGTTCACAAAGATGAAGGACACGATTCGTTAGGTATAATCCCTAAACATAGTAGCATAGAAACTCTATGTTTTAAGTTAGTTATCGTTTAGCTTTGATTCAAGCGGTTAGTCGATGTTTGTTCACTAAACAAGTTCGTTTTTGAAAATTCCGCCTCCCCACAAGTATTGGGGTGTTGTACATCGACTTACAGTGGTATCAGAGCCTCGCTAAACAATAAATAACTTACTTGCAAATTTGTATGAATTTCGAACGAAAAAAAACGAAACCGGAAAAGCCCGAAAACTTCAGTTTCTGTCGATTTTTAAATGAAGTCCTAAAATTTTTCAGGGAGGTTCAGAAAGCTTAAAAAGACAGTAGAAGAACACCCAAGAAAATTGGGCACATGATTCGGCTAAAGCGCCGCGGAAACGCGGCGGATCCTACCGATCCGCCGCGGTTCCGCCGCCGAGTTGCCGAGTCATGAACCCAATTTTCCTGTGTTGCTTCTCTGTGATATTTGGGATTTTCTGAAATATTTAATTTTTGCTCAGGTTTCAGATTTGCAGAGCAGTTTTGGAGCAAAATTAAAAGTGTTTAATCGATCGAAATTATACAGTATTTGCTTGTTGGATTATATCTTTGATTGTATAATGTGTTCGTAAACCTCCCCTAACTGCTAGTATGTCAGTTGGCAGGGGGTTGCACATTTCTGAAATGGATTTTATCTGTTTGTGCATATGAACTATGTTGGACTGTTGTGATGTATAGCCGGGGTTATGTGATGGGTTATTATTTAATTCATTTGATGTAAATGTAATTTGTTGTAATATTATTTTGCGGGGCACATCCAGGTTGCGGTTGTAGCCACCGTTGTATTATTTCATTTTACTGTTTTTGCTCCTAGGACAGACCCAAGGTGGGGTGCACAAACTGCCGGGCGGGTAGTTTTCCGCACCCGTAGGGGTCGTGGGTGGGGTAATGGCTATTCATCACAACTGTGTAATCCGTATTTTGTTGCAGGCTCAAAACAAACACGGATTGCTTGCAAATCCAATTAAGTTCATCTGTGATCTGGAATGAATATCATTGCGTCAGACGAATGTAAAATATCTATATATATGATAGCTATTTAGACGTCACTTATGTTTTACACCCGCGCTAGCCCAGCCCCCGCTCTGTCGTTAGTTAAGTAACCTAACGGGTAATGACGGGACCCCGTGGCGAATGCGGATGGCATAAGAGGACGTTATATTTTCGTTGTTTTCTGCAATGATAGGTTAATGATGGGACGCATTATTTATAATGCAAAGAAAATAAACCAAAGTTTTAATCGTTGGAACAATTTAAAAGAAACTACTCGGTTAATTTTAAAAACAGATATTTTTAAGTGCGGAGCTTTAACCACTCCTTTTAAAAGCTATCAGGTTCCTTCGGTTATATCAAGTTCACTACGTTCACGGTTTCGCCAAAACCATTCGTAGCCCTCCGTTATTTCATTTGGGTATTCAGTAGTATTCAAGCTATGCATTTTGGCCAAAGTCAAGGCATAGTGTTTGGTAGCTGCTAGGTTTTCATTTGTTGCATAAGATAGATGAGTTGGTTTGGGACAGTCGTATTACCATTTGACCAAAGTCAGGGGTATATACGGATGGGTTCAAATTGACAAGATAATGACGGGGAGAACTTGACATGTAACTTATGACATTTTGACCAAAGCCAAGGTCATAAGAGCATGGGGCAAAAACTTATATCGGGAATTTCTAAAGAAACTGAAATTTGCAAAGAGATGCATACCATTTGGAGTTTGATGAATGTTGGTAGGATTCCTTAAACATTATCATACGATGATATTTGGATCCCGATCCTACTGTGAGTATATGCTACTTATCAGGATATTCGTCACTTAACGATCAATGCTATAAACCTAGTAGGTGTCCAGAAAAGTGTCAGCGGGGTTACGCCCCCAGAGAAAAGAGGTTATTTAATTAAGGAACTTCGCGAAAGCGTTGGAAAACCTCCCTCGAAGTACCGACACCAGCCTGGCTGAACGGTTAAGCAAGTATTGTACAGTGAGAATAGTCCTGGCTAATTCTTCTTTTATGGTTTGAGGAAGAATTCGAGAAACAGTGGGAGCCATCCAGTTTAGATAAACTAAAAACCACTCTAAACTTGCAAGAGCATCATGCTAAAGAGTTTTCTTCTCTCTCTCCTAATTGCAGCGATCCTGAAAATGACTGGACTTAAGTTACTTTTAGAGAAAAATATACTGACAGGGCCAAACTATAAAGATTGGCTGCGGAATGTCAAAATGGCTTTGACCTATGACAAATTGGGGTACGTCCTCACCGCTACTGCACCTGATGTCCCTGGTCCCAAATCCAGCAATGCGGATAAGGAAATCCGCAAAACCTGGGATTTAGATTGCGCGAAAGCCAAGTGCATCGTGCTTGCCTCAATGAACAATGAACATCAGAGGAGGCACGAGGATATGACCCTAGATGGCATATTTCTCCATACAAAGGAACTTTATGGAGAGCAATCTCGTATAGCAAGATACGAGACCTCTAAGAACTTGTTTCGAGCGAGGTTGGCTGTCGGGTCATCAGTGGGAGAACATGTCCTAAAGATGATCGGCTATATTGAAGAGCTCGCAGACCTTGGGACGACTTTGGATAATGAGCTCTATACAGACCTTATTCTCCAGTCCCTTCCTCACACCTACGCCCAGTTTATCCTGAACTTCAACCTTCAAAGAAAAGAAGTTGAACTTCCGGAACTCCTGAACATGTTAAGGAGTGCAGAGGGCACCTTGCAGAAAGCAAGGGAAACACCCGCTATGTTCGTTAGCGGTGCATCTTCTTCCGGGTCCAAGGCTAGGGCCAAAGGAAGGAAGAAGAAGGCCGCCAACAAACCTAGAGGAGGTGTTAGTAAGGTGGGAGGGAAGGGAAAGAAAAAGTTTGCAGTACCGGTAGTTGGCCAGGATGAGTGCTTCCATTGTCACAGGAAAGGGCACTGGAAGAAGGATTGCAAGGCGTGGAACGCCAAGAACCAGGAACCGAAGCAAGCTGTGGCTTCGACTTCAGGTGTGTTTGTAATTGAGAATTGTCTGTCGATCAACTCTACTTCCTGGGTATTGGATACCGGATCAGGATCTCATATTTGCAATTCATTGCAGGCACTGAGAAACCGTAGAGTGCTGAAGGAAGGTGATATGACCCTAAAGGTTGCTAACGGAGCTAGCGTGGGAGCTGCGTCCGTCGGGGATTATCACCTAGGATTGACGAGTGGACACATTTTGGTTTTACAGAACTGTTTTTTTGTGCCAAGCTTAACGTGTAATATCATATCAGTTTCCTTGTTATCAAATAAAGGTTATGATTTCACGTTTGTAAGAGATGTTGTTAACATCCACTTTAATCATGGTTTGATTGGGTCAGGTACACTAAATAACGGTATATATGTTTTAAACCAACTCCAAATTTTCAATGTCCAGAACGTACTAAAAAGAAAGTCTCCAGATTTAAATAAAGCTTTCTTATGGCATTGTAGACTGGGTCACATCAATGAGAGAAGGTTGACTAAGTTGCATAGAGAAGGATATTTGGACTCGTTCGAATATCAAACCTATGACACTTGTCAATCTTGTCTCAAAGGAAAGATGACAAAGACTCCATTTACTGGACAAGGAGTAAGAGCGAGCGAACTCTTAGGACTCATACACAGCGATGTATGTGGTCCAATATCTACACATGCAAGAGGTGGTTTTTCCTATTTCATTACTTTCACGGATGATTACTCAAGATACGGATTCATTTATCTGATGAAACATAAATCCGAGGCTTTTGAGAAATTCCAAGAGTATAAGAATGAAGTAGAAAACCAAACCGGCAAAAGTATCAAGACACTTAGATCTGATCAAGGTGGTGAATACTTGAGTGCCGAGTTCCTAGGTTACCTAAAAGAGAAAGGAATTCTCTCTCAGCTTACTCCTCCATACACTCCACAGCATAACGGTGTATCGGAGAGACGGAATCGAACCCTATTAGATATGGTACGATCCATGATGAGTAATGCTGAGTTACCACGATCTTTCTGGGGTTATGCGCTAGAATCAGCAGTATATCTTCTGAACAGGGCTCCTACCAAGACTGTGCCTACCACTCCATATCAGATATGGACTGGGAAGAAACCCCATCTTCAGCACATGAAGATTTGGGGATGTCCAGCTTTTGTTAAAAAGCAGCATATGGACAAGCTCGAGGCACGATCAGTAAAATGTAAGTTTGTGGGATATCCAAAGAACTCCAAGGGATATTATTTCTATTACGCAGAGGAACAAAAGGTCTTTGTTTCTCGTAATGCCCATTTTCTGGAACATGAGTTTTTAGAAAAGGAAATAAGTGGGAGCGAAATAGAACTGGAAGAAATTGCAGAACCACAAACTGCTACTGAAAGTTTGGTAGAACCGGAAGTTCAAGAAGAACAGGACATTCCCGCACCCCTCCGCAGGAGTAGTAGGCCATCTCATCCGCCTGAGAGATACTACGGTTTTCTCATAGATGAGGATAGAGAGGATTGCATCATAGATGATGATGAACCTACTGACTTCCAGCAGGCCATCCAGAGCGGCGACTCGGTACGATGGCTAGATGCAATGCGGACCGAAATGGAGTCCATGTACACCAACAAAGTATGGACTTTGGACTTTGCTCCAGATGGGGTAAAACCCATAGGATGCAAATGGATCTTCAAGAAAAAGATTGGTGTAGATGGACAGGTGGAAACCTATAAGGCTAGACTTGTTGCAAAGGGTTTTCGTCAAAGACCTGGTTTGGACTATGACGAAACTTTTTCTCCAGTGGCTATGCTCAAATCCATTCGGGTCCTTCTAGCTATTGCTGCCTTCCATGATTATGAAATCTGGCAGATGGACGTAAAGACGGCTTTTCTGAATGGAAATTTAGAAGAGTGCGTCTATATGGATCAGCCAGAGGGTTTCAATCAGAGTGGGAGCAGCGGGAAAGTATGCAAGCTGCTTAAGTCCATTTATGGACTAAAGCAGGCATCGCGGAGTTGGAACATCTGTTTTGATGAGACAGTCAAAGAATATGACTTTATCAAAAATCCAGATGAACCGTGCATATATAGTAAAGTTGTAGCCAAAAGTGTCGTATTCCTCGTCTTGTACGTGGATGACATTCTATTGATAGGAAATGACATTCCTATGCTACAATCTGTCAAAGGATTCTTGTCACACAGGTTCTCCATGAAAGACCTGGGTGATGCCTCTTACATTCTGGGGATCCGGATCTATCGTGATAGATCCAAGAGGATGTTGGGACTTTCGCAGTCCAGGTATATCGACACTGTACTGAAAAGATTCAGTATGGAAGATTCTAAGCGCGGTAATCTACCGGCTTGTCACGGAATCACCCTCTCCAAAGAGATGTCTCCCAAGACTGATTTGGAAAGGGAACGCATGTCTATTATACCCTACGCTTCTGCGGTAGGCTCTATAATGTATGCGATGTTGTGCACCAGACCAGATGTAGCTTACGCACTGAGCGTGGTAAGACGGTATCAGTCAGACCCAGGGGAGAAGCACTGGATAGCAGTAAAGAACATTCTCAAGTACCTGAGAAGGACTAAGGAGATGTTCTTGGTTTACGGCGGAAAAGACCTCAGGTTAGAGGCCTTTGCTGATTCCGGCTTCCAGAGTGATAAGGACGATTCCAAGTCCATGTCGGGTTATGTCTTTACCCTCAATAGAGGGGCGGTGTGCTGGAAGAACTCCAAGCAGGACACCGTTGCTGACTCGATGATGGAAGCGGAGTATATAGCTGCTTGCGATGCCGCAAAAGAAGCAGTCTGGATGAAGAAGTTCCTAACAGAACTTCAGGTGGTTCCTACCATAGTTGATCCAATACCTCTGTATTGCGACAACAACGGAGCTATAGCTTTAGCGAAGGAACCAAGGTCCCATCAGAAGTCCAGACACATCTTGAGGCGGTATCACCTGATCAGGGAGATCATTGATCGTCAGGAGATCGAGGTTCGGAGAGTTGCTTCTAAAGAGAACATTGCTGATCCATTCACGAAGGCCCTACCTCAGATTCAGTTCGAGAGGCTACTCGAGATCATTGGTCTTCGATATGCCAGTACATGGCCCTAGTGCAAGTGGGAGATTGTTAGTGTTTATGCCTTAGAAGGCCATTACTGTATCATACTAGTTTGTATATTACTTAATGGAAGCTTGGGATATTCACATGTATATAACAGTCTTGCTAAACATGGTAGTATGCTACTTGGTTTTTCTATCTTAATATGTGAGTATACGTATTGATAGAGCTCTTAGGATCTTGCTTGACTACCAGCGTTGTGATGGCAGTCACACTAGTGGGGGCTGGGTAGTCTACAAGCACATCCTTATTCAGGTCCCTGGTCGTTGGATTATCGAGACAGAGCATCGATACTCCGGAGTAGACTGGTGTGTACGCTTCTCATCCCAGTTGGGGAGATGGTCTGTCCCACAGCCGTCAGTACGTCGTACTAGAGATAGTATGTAGGTGCTCGTTAGGTTACGGGTACACCGGACAGGACTCACAGGGAACTGTTGGTTGGTTTTATACCAGTCGTCAGTGAACAGTTCCCAGGTGACATGAGTACAGCATAGTCCGCAGACTTGACACTGCTACTTCGCCTCGAGTATGTCCCACTGTTCTTAGATTGCTACCCTACCACGGCTCAAAGGAGTCGTGCAAACAGGTAGCAGTTGGGTGCAGTCCCGAGCACTTGGAGCCAGTGGCGGTTAGACAGGATTCGTCTCTCCCGGTATTGGGAGTTGATATCGCGCTGTGTCAGAGAGCCATTACGCAAAGTCCCTGGCCAGGGCAAGCGAGATTTGCTGGTAGGTTCCAGTAGTTTCTCAGGGTGTAATGGGCTTCCCTCCGACACGACTTATACCGCTATTAGGGGACTGACGCTTGCCGCCCCCTAGGCCCGATATGCGATAGTCTTGGACGAACGGACCGGACTGTATGGAGATTGTCACATCAGACTCAGTAGGAGTTCGGATGGATTCCCTCATCGGCCTTCTTATCGACATCTACCTGGGGACCGTTACGTACAGCTAGTGCCCCTTGCGGTCTGTGGTTAAACCCACTGCCAGCGTAGTAGTCGAGTCTCTAGAGTCCCACACAGAGAGTTTCCCTACTCCAGGCGAAACGATATAGAGGTCGTATGGTTTTACGACAAGGGTTCGGAAGCATACGTGCGTTTACGCGCGTACGACTTTCGGACAGTTTTTACCAGTCGGCTTTGGTTTAAGCCAGTTACTGGTATCCGGTTATTGGATTTATACAGTCTAAAGTTTTTCCGTATTTTTGCGGAAAGGAGGGGCGTTCTCGTAATTGCGCGAGAAGCTTCTAGAAGATGGTGACTAAGGAGGTTTAGGTGGCATATGCAATGAATGTGATTAGTGAGTCATATGGATGATTCATCCATGTCATTAATGCATGATAAATGCTTAATGACTCATGGAGTGAATCATCACTAGATATTATCAAGCATGGTTGCTAAATTCATTTCTTATTCTTTTCTTGATAAAAAGAAATGCTTGATATATATCATGTTATCTCACTATTCTCATATCATTATCTTTATCATCTTCTCTCTCCTCAAGCTCTCCCTCTTCAAAACACTAATCCTCCCCTCTCATGAGTTGAGTACAAGGATTAGCAAGACTACTTAATCCATAACCCTCTCTATGTTTCACCTAGCTTCTTTGATTAGCACTTAAAGAAGTTTAGTTGCCTCAAGTTTAGAGGCTAAGCTTGGAGTAAAGCTCTCAGGTGAATCGTCTACTACTTCGAGAAGGCCGAGGAGGAGGAGGAGTTCACAAAGACGAAGGACACGATTCGTTAGGTATAATCCCTAAACATAGTAGCATAGAAACTCTATGTTTTAAGTTAGTTATCGTTTAGCTTCGATTCAAGCGGTTAGTCGATGTTTGTTCACTAAACAAGTTCGTTTTTGAAAATTCCGCCTCCCCACAAGTATTGGGGTGTTGTACATCGACTTACATAGGTTACTTAACTAACAACAGAGCGGGGGCTGGACTAGCGCGGGTGCAAAACATAAGCAATGTTTATTATATATCATATATATAATATAACATTCATCTCACGCAGTTATATGATCACATCACAGAACCAAGCAGCAGAAGCAACATATGAAATATTGGATATAATAGGAGGTCCGTGTTTTAAATTCAGCCAGTAATTGAAAGTCTTCCCTAGCACTGTTAGTTATATGTATGCCCTAGAGGCCATTACTGTACATGTGATGTATATTGTAGTGGATGCTTGGACATATATAGGGATGACTTTCTTCCTTGACAGATAGTATGCTATATGGTTGCTCTTTATCTTAACATGTACACTTATAGTCTCTCTATTACATGTTTATAAAGCCCTTAGGATGAGTACTTGACTACCAGGATTATGACGCAGATCATACTAGTGAGGCAATGGTAGGCGGTAAGTAGATCCTTCAGTAGTTCCTAATCGTGGGAGTATCGAGACAGGGCATCGATACTCCAGAGTAGACTAGCGTATGCTCTTCATGACCCATATGATGGGCGATGGATTATCCCACATCCATTGGTGTTTGATATCAGAGGATGTATATGGGTGCTCAGTGGAGACTGGGTACACTGAACGGACTTGCTGAGAACTCCTAGATGGTATTATACCTAGAGTCAGATAGCAGTTCTCTGATGACACTGGTATAGGTTAGTCTGTCAACCCGAGATCATCATAGAGTCTTGCGTGATTCCCACTATGCTTTGATTTCCACCATACCACGTTCAAGAGATAATGCAAAAATGTGGGTTTTGTTGGAGATAGTGCCCTCAGAGTCAATTATTGGATCACAGGCACATGATTGCAATGATTGAGGGAGGACCTATCCCGGTAGGACAGTCTTACTCGAGATGATAGTATGCTATCTGGTTTATCTTTATCATCGTGTACTGCTTTGTTGACCTGACAGGTCACTATTGCACGTTGATAGAGCCCCTAGGATTCTTGCTTGACTGCCAGCAGTATGAGGGCGATCATATACGTGATAGCTGGTAGTCTATAAGCACATCCTTAAAAGGTCCCTAGTCGTAGGAGTTTCGAGACAGGGCATCGATACTCCAGAGTAGACTAGTGTATACATTCGAGACCCCGACGAGGGGCGGTGGCTGGTCTCACAAGCCACTGATGTCAGTTGGATCACCTAAGATGTATACAGGTGCTCATTGGGTTATGAGTACACCGGACAGGACTCGCTGGGAACATGCTAGTTGGTCTTATACCTAACGTCAGATAGCAGTTCCCTGGTACCATGTGTACAGGTTAGTTCATCGACCTGTGGATCGTCATTTGTCTCATGTGAGTTCCCACTGTACTTTGATTACTACCCTACCACGCTCAAAGGAGACGTGCAAACAGGTTTTAGTTGGGTACAGTCCCGAGCCACATGGAGGCAGTGAGCGGATCTTCGGGGGTTCGTCTCTCCCGGTATTGGGGGTGAGGTCGCGCTGTGTCTGGGAGAGCCAGAACATGAAAAGTCCTTGGCCAAGGCAGGAGATTTACTGGTAGGTATTCCAGTAGTATCTCAGGGTGTTCTGGGCTGATCTCTGACACGACTTGTACCGCTTTTGGGGGTCTGACTTTTACCAACCCCTAGGCCCGCCATGCGATGCTCATAGACGAACGGACCGGACTGTACGGATATTGTCACTGACAGGCTCAGTAGGGTGTCAGGATGAGTTCGCTCATCGACGTCCCTTTTGGTCAATAGCTGGTGGCCCGTCACGTATTGGCTTATACCTCTGACGTGCTAGTGGTTAAATCCACGACCAAGGTGTTGACGAGTCTTTAGAGTCCCCCACATTCTGTTGCTCTAGTTTTCGGGCGAAACGCTGTAGAGGCCGTATGGAGATATGGCAGGGTTCGATCAAATACGTGCGGTATTGCACGGATCAGGATCGGACGGTTAATACTAGCGGGCTTTGGTTTAAGATGGATCCTAGTATTGTACAGTGTAGATTTTGTCTCATTGCATTTGTATTTCGGTCGGAATACAGATGCGGGTGTGTATACACAGTATCGGGGTTTTCCTGTAATTTATTACGGGACCAGTTTTCCGGAGTTGCCAGTTTGCTTTCCGTTTCGGCCATTTTCATTTGTATCTTTCAATGGCCGAAGATTGGTGGAGGAGGGCTTATTTGCTTTTGTGCGAATAAGCATTTTGGAAGGGGGGTCTTTGCATATTGTTGTATCAAGATGGTGCACCATCCATTGACCTCACTTGACTTTCTTTTTCCATGCTTGCTTGACTTTGGATGTGATGATGGTTGTTTTGGAGTGAGGGTTTGCTTTGTGATCATTGTTCATAATCATCATGTTTTTCTCTTGCTTGTCTTATGGCTTCCCCCCCACTTGAACTCTCTCCTCTCCATTTCTTTTGGCCGGCCAAGTATGGCATGGGGCTGTCCAAAATTATAGGGGTGGGGTTTTGTTCTCATGGTGCTTGCAAAATTCCATTTTTCATCACAAAACTCCATGTATCATTCCTCTAATAAAATGGCAACCTCCATGAACCCCATGAGACACATAGTTCTCTACACGATTCTACAGCAAACCTTAGGCACGTCGACTCGCCAACTTCGTGCCCGAGTTGCCTCGGTATAGAGGTGGAAGCCCGTAAAAGAAGCAGGCGACGTGGTGTCCTTCCGGCGAGGAGGTGGAGACCGGACATTCCGCGGGAGATCGGGACAACGACGAGAAGACCGGAGGACACGGATCGCTCGGTATATCTCTCTTCCCATCTTGTAGTTAGCTAGGACTAGTTTAATGGCCCGATCCGGGTTTATAGTGCGCGGTGGTGCCGGTTTGAAAAGTTATTGTAAATCACCGCTTCCGCATTCCGGCGTCGAATTGACGGCCGGGGCGCCGCCGTGCACTCACAGTGGTATCACAGCCTCGCCATTAACATAGTCTAGCTTTGTCTAATGTGTTTTACATTTCTGATTGAACAATTTTCCGAAAACCCGATATCATGCACATCAGTTTTCTGTCGATTTATTTTTGGCTCCAAAATTTTTTCTGTATATTGCAGACTGATGTGCAGAGAATTTTAAGAGTTCTGGGAAAATTTGGTCTAGTGAATAGTCTAAACCACCGTGGAACCGCGGCCAAATCCATGTTTGGGCCGCGGTTCCGCCGCGTCTTACACTGTTCAGTGCACCAAAATTTTTCAGAAAGCTCCTGACTTGAAAATAGGGCTTTTGGAACATTCTTTTTGGGCCCAGAATTTCTTTATGTGCTACAGTAGTGCTTTGGGGCCCACTTGGTAAATTTGATCGATCGGAAAATTTTTAACACATTAGTTCACAGTATTTATATTATATCTGCGACCGTGAATGTCACTTGATCGGTAAATCCTGTCTAACTGCTATAGCCCGGTTAGACGGATTTGCGAACGTGACATTCACGTTGATGTTCTGTGATTTTGTTGTGATGTTGCGGATCGGTCGTGGGGGATAGCCTGGTTGTAGTGCTAGTACAGTTTTTTGTTGTATTATGTACATTTGATATTGCGGGACGAGCGTCCGACATGTGGACTGCCGTCACTGCCTGTTTGTATATTATTCTTTTGGGGCACGACCAGCTTGCGGTCGATATACCCGTTGTATGTATATTTTACTTTCTGTACTAGGATTGCCCCGCGGAGGGGTGCACGGATAGCCAAGCTCTAGAGGGCAACAAGACCGCATCTCATGGCATTGAGACGGAGGGGGCTTCACTCTAGAATTGGCGGGCTATTCGCCGCACTCGTAGAGGGTACAGGTTGACCCAGGAGGGGTGCCCAAGTTACCGGATTCCGTGAAGTGCTGGGTGGTCCATTCACGTTGCTGAAGGGGGCTGCCTCGCTTCAGGTTTTGGCGGGTAACTTACCGCGCCCGTAGGGGTCTAGGATTTCATTGCACAGGCTATCCACATGACCAGGGGAACGTCGGGTTTCAGCGACTCTGTGAAACCCGGGAATCCCAGATATCTGTATTGTTCTGTGATGCTGTACATTTCTGTGATGTTGCATTTTATCACGCCTTGAGCGAAAATTATATATTATATATATACTAGTAGATGTTGTATATGTTTTGCATCCGCGCTAGTCCAGTCCCTGCTCTGTCGTTAGTTAGCTAACCTAACGGGTAATGACGGGACCTAGTGGCGAATGCGGATGGCATATACGTGCATCAGTATATTTTCGTTCTTTGTAGTGTGATCAATTGATGGGACTGCGTTGATTCGGATCAATGCAAGTTAAACAAACCTAATCTGATGTTGTTGGAACACTTTTTCAAAAATTTGTTATTTGCAAGGACGTTCACTTTTGTTTTGCATCGTGGTATTCAGTTGGAATATCCTGCTCCTCAGTCGACGAGGCAAGGGCCGAGATCCCTTCACCGGGAGTGACCCCTTTGACAGAAGTTTGCGTCAGGGCAATAACTTCACTATAGACGATTACTTTTGCTTTGCATCATGGTATTCAGTTGGAATATCCTGCACCTCATTCTACGGGGAAAGAGCCGAGATCCCTTCACCGGGAGTGACCTCTTTAGCAAAGGTTTTCATCACTATATTTTCTAAAAAGTTATCCGTTACTTCAACGATATCAAGTTCATTACGTTACAGGTTTTCGCCAGAAACCATTCGTAGCCCTCCGTCATTTCAGATGGGTAGCACGTAGTATTCATGCTATGTATGTTGGCCTTCATCAAGGCATAGTGTATGGTAGCTGCTTGTTACCTTTCTGCTGCATAGATAGATGCGTTGGTTTGGGACAGTCGTACTACTATTTTGGCCTTCGTCAAGGGTATGTACGGGTAGGTTCAAATTAACCTGGACAATGACGGGTAGAACTTGACATGTGACTTATGATATGTTGGCCTTCGTCAAGGTCATAAGAGCATGGGGCAAAAATCACATCGGGAGTTTCAAAAGAAACTGAAACTTGCCAGATATGCGCATACCTTCTGGAGTATGATAGCGTGAGCGGATTCCGTCACGTTATCATGCGGTGATAGTTGGATCCCGATTCCCACTGATGAGTTGGTTTACTCCTCGGGACATCCCGACTAATTCTTCTTTTAGGTTTGGAGGAGAATTTGACGGTACAGTGGGAGGTTTCCAGATTAGATAAATTGGTAACCATTCTGATCTAGGTTAGAGTGCACGCTGAGTGTTTCTTTTCTCTCTCTCTTTGGCAGCGACCATTGACCCGACCCTAAGACTATGACTCAGTGACCAAGTTGACCGAACCTTCTTATAAGACTGGCTTTTGGATTGTCAGAGTTGCAAACCTCATTGCCACTTCTACTTTTACCCTTTTCTCCAGGACACCCCGTATTACTACGAACGTCCACTTCCATTGGACAAAACCATCGTATGGTTATATACGAACTCGAAGGAATTTATTCGAGGATGGTTTCCGGTTCTGGGGAAAACGGATAGGAATATTCAGTTGTCTTTTCCTTCTACCTTCTCTCAGGTTGCGAGTACCCCTTAGATTAGGGGATAGTACACCTATTACGCAAATTGTATAGTCTTCTTCCAAACCTTAGACTGGTGCCGAACGGTGGGGAATGAAGAAAACCAATTAGCATAACGATGGTGTGCAGAAGGTATTAAGTAAGGACAAAGAAAGGGATTAGTAAGAGGGCAAAGTAAATTGCGACTGATATTCACGACCAAACCAAGTATTTCATTACCACTCCCACTTCACCTTTGTATTTCTCCAGAACACTCCGTATCACTACGAAGATCCACAGTTTATTGGATATTCCATCGTATGGTTATATACGAACTCGAAAGGAACTTGTTCCAGTTCGGGGATGGATTTTGGTTCAGGAGAAATAGAAATAAGGTTTATTCAGGTGTCTTTTATATTCACCTTCTCTCGCATTGCGAGTGTTCCAGGGATTGGGACAGTACACCCATTATGCTTATTGGATAGTCTTCTTCCAAACCATAGGCTGGTGCCGAACGGTAGGGAAGGAAGAAAACCATTTGGCCTAAAGGGGTGTGCAGAAGGTAATGACTAAAGACATATGAAGGGATGTGGAGAGGTGGCAAAGAAATATACGGTTACAGTTGTGAATCTGGATAATGGAAGATGCATTACTAGGAACACCAGGATACCCCATCGAAACATTTCAATGTTTCAGTTTCACTGTGTACTGTTAAAGGAAAACTGATTTCCCGATTAGATACTTACTCCAGGGTATGTATTTACCAGGTATGATTCTCACATCTGTATGGTTTTACAGATGATGGGTGGGAGTAAGTTATTGGGAATTAGGTGATCGTCCTCATATTATCGGAATTCGTTGTAATTGGTGATATTTGAGGAAATCGCCTGGGTTGTTTGTCGGACGGCAAATATTTGGTTTTGAATATCTGTTCTAATGCACCAATTTCAAATTGATATATCTGTACGTCTATTTTTATAGAGTGAGATTTACCTTTTTGAAATTATGTCGATGACATTTACCTATATCAGTTGATGGTTAGGTAAGGAGTATTAAACAGCGGTGTAATTCTTCTTAAACCATAAGTACAGTTTTCAACCTACGACACACAGGGAGTGAGTTATTAGACTCAAGGGACTTATACAGAGTATTATATGTTGTCCAGCGTCCATGAGGACAGAGGGGATGGTCCTCGTACTATATTCAGTTTACTTATGACTTCTCTAGTTCTTAGACAGGTGTTTCGTAGAAATACAGGGTCCAAGTTTTTAGAAGTTATAGCTATATGAATAAAGTAGAGAACCAGATATTGCAAGTATCAGGATTCTTCAAAGTGATCGAAGATGTAGATACTTGTGTGTGGTATTCAGTTGATAGTAATGATTAAGAGAAATTGCTTCTCTTTCAGGTTACTCATAATTGGAAGCATTCCTAAGTTGAGTAACGCTGATTGGCCTCTCTTCCATTTAGAAGACATGCACTGGAGACAGCTGCATGATTTGAATCTAGTTCAATTAAATCAGTGCCTCTGGTCCTATATTGGATATAGAACAGTTCGTATGTTAACGATGTTAAGGTACGGGGAGTTGTCCGGCTTATGCTTAAAACCAGACTCTGGATAACTCAAGGCATGTTTCTGTAATGGCTGTTTGTGGGTTGACCCAGGCTATGAGGAGGGTTGACTTTCTACCATCTGGAAGATCAATAGTGATATTGTTCTTGACTCGCCACAGTTTTAATAAAAATGGATTTTTTCAGAAAACAGTAGTGGGAGTATGGTAGAACTGGAAGTGATTCCAGAACCACAAACGATTACTGAAGATTTTGACAGGAACCTAAAGATTCAATCTGGTTTGACATTCCATTGGCCACTCCGCAGATAAGGTGGGTAACTTCAGGCACCCGAGAGGTACTCCGGTAGCCTCAAGGAAGGTGACAGGGAAGTTCTTGTTTACCCAGACTTGCCATTGCTATTGTTCCAGACCGTGAGACCCGGCAGGAGGATGAGTATAGCGTCGCTCTAAACTAGTTTTAGAAGTGTACGTCTATATGACTCTGCCAGAGGGTTGTCGTAGTCAGTGGGAGCAGCGGAAGCATTGGTGGACAAGTGGCTTATTTCTATTTATAGACTAAAGCAGATGTAGCGGAGATAGATGATCTATTTCTGACATGACAGTCATAGGTTTGACTTAATCAGAATAGGGGATGGATCTGTTAAGAAGGTAGTAGGGTGTGATGTCCTGGTATTTGGATGACATACACAGAGTAGGAAGTGATATTCCTATACTACGATCGGTTATACTTTGGTCGTCACACAGTGGTTTCTCCAGATGGGACTTGGACATTATATCAGACATACTGGTTACTAGATCTATGGTTTTAGATCTAGATTTGGGTAGTTTCCCAATTAAGGGTACTTAGACAACATTCTAAAAGTATTTAGAATGGACGACTCCCGGCACGGTAGTGTACCTGCAGGTGATGGAGTCACCCTCTCTAAAAGTGTCTTACAGACTAAATGGGAGAGGGATGTGCATGGTTGGCAGATCACTTGCTTAGGCAATTGATTCAATCATGAGATGTCAAGTACCACACCAGATGTTGTTCTTGCAGTAGGTGCAATAAGTTGATATTCATCCAATCCTGGAGAAACAATCGGAAGCAGCTTTAGAACATAAGTGGATGTTCTAGGGATTTGATAACGGTAGCCTCTTTTTGGGAGACAGTTATCATTCCAGGCTTCCAAGGTGACCTGGACGACAAGGAGGTTGTCAGAGTTATAGTTTTCCCTCTGACGAGGGGCAGTATTTTGGGCAGGTGATCCAAGGCAATACTGAGGGAGGCATGGCACAGGATACTGATTAAGTTCAGTTGACGATACAGTCTAAGAAGTTTGGATTTGGAGTTCATTTATGAACTAGGTCCCATCAAACATCCAGACATATTCTAAGACAGGTATTGCTCATTTCGGGAGATGGCTTTCTCCGCGAACTTGAGATATAGAGAGACATAGAAGGAAACATCAAAGCGGATCCACTCACTGAGGCTATTCCTCGAACGCAATAGTTTCGCAAACGAGCTTTGTGAGACTGACAAGTAGAGGAGTTGGGTGTTCGGTATCACACGGGCTGTGAGTATGCGACATCGCAATAATTAGCCTTGAGTAAAAGTGGGAGATTGTTGGAGATAGTGCCCTCAGAGTCAATTATTGGATCACAGGCACGTGATTGCAATGATTGAGGGAGGACCTATCCCGGTAGGATAGTCTTACTCGAGATGATAGTATGCTATCTGGTTTATCTTTATCATCGTGTACTGCTTTGGTGACCTGACAGGTCACTATTGCATGTTGATAGAGCCCCTAGGATTCTTGCTTGACTGCCAGCAGTATGAGGGCGATCATATACGTGAGAGCTGGTAGTCTATAAGCACATCCTTAAAAGGTCCCTAGTCGTGGGAGTTTCGAGACAGGGCATCGATACTCCAGAGTAGACTAGTGTATACATTCGAGACCCCGAAGAGGGGCGGTGGCCGGTCTCACAAGCCACTGGTGTCAGTTGGATCACCTAAGATGTATACAGGTGCTCATTGGGTTATGAGTACACCGGACAGGACTCGCCGGGAACATACTAGTTGGTCTTATACCTGACGTCAGATAGCAGTTCCCTGGTGACATGTGTACAGGTTAGTTCATCGACCTGGGGATCGTCATTTGTCTCGTGTGAGTTCCCACTGTACTTTGATTACTACCCTACCACGCTCAAAAGAGACATGCAAACAGGTTTTAGTTGGGTAAAGTCCCGAGCCACATGGAGGCAGTGAGCGGATCTTCGGGGGTTCGTCTCTCCCGGTATTGGGGGTGAGGTCGCGCTGTGTCTAGGAGAGCCAGAACATGAAAAGTCCTTGGCCAAGGCAGGAGATTTACTGGTAGGTATTCCAGTAGTATCTCAGGGTGTTCTGGGCTGATCTCTGACACGACTTGTACCGCTTTTGGGGGTCTGACTTTTACCAACCCCCTAGGCCCGCCATGCGATGCTCATAGACGAACGGACCGGACTGTACTGATATTCTCACTGACAGGCTCAGTAGGGTGTCAGGATGAGTTCACACATCGACGTCCCTTTTGGTCAATAGATGGTGGCCCGTCACGTATTGGCTTATACTTCTGACATGCTAGTGGTTAAATCCACAACCAAGGTGTTGACGAGTCTTTAGAGTCCCCCACATTCAGTTGCTCAAGTTTTCGGGCGAAACGCTGTAGAGGCCGTATGGAGATATGGCAGGGTTCGATCAGATACATGCGGTATTGCACGGATCAGGATCGGACGGTTAATACTAGCGGGCTTTGGTTTAAGCCGGATCCTAGTATTGTACAGTGTAGATTTTGTCTTATTGCATTTGTATTTCGGTTGGAATACAGATGCGGGTGTGTATACACAGTATCGGAGTTTTCCTGTAATTTATTACGGGGCCAGTTTTCCGGAGTTGCCAGTTTGCTTTCCGTTTCGGCCATTTTCATTTGTATCTTTCAATGGCCGAAGATTGGTGGAGGAGGGCTTATTTGCAATTGTGCAAATAAGCATTTTGGAAGGGGGGGTCTTTGCATATTGTTGTATCATGATGGTGCACCATCCATTGACCTCACTTGACTTTCTTTTTCCATGCTTGCTTGACTTTGGATGTGATGATGGTTGTTTTGGAGTGAGGGTTTGCTTTGTGATCATTGTTCATAATCATCATGTTTTTCTCTTGCTTGTCTTATGGCTTCCCCCCCCACTTGAACTCTCTCCTCTCCATTTCTTTTGGCCGGCCAAGTATGGCATGGGGCTGTCCAAAATTATGGGGGTGGGGTTCTGTTCTCATGGTGCTTGCAAAATTCCATTTTTCATCAAAAAACTCCAAGTATCATTCCTCCACTAAAATGGCAACCTCCATGAACCCCCTGAGATACATAGTTCTCTACACGATTCTACAGCAAACCTTGGGCACGTCGACTCGCCAACTTCGTTCCTGAGTTGCCTCGGTATAGAGGTGGGAGCCCGTAAAAGAAGCAGGCGACGTGGTGCCCTTCCGGCGAGGAGGTGGAGACCGGACATTCCGCGGGAGATCGGGACGACGACGAGAAGACCGGAGGACACGAATCGCTCGGTATATCTCTCTTCCCATCTTGTAGTTAGCTAGGACTAGTTTAATGGCCCGATCCGGGTTTATAGTGCGCGGTGGTGCCGGTTTGAAAAGTTATTGTAAATCACCGCTTGCGCATTCCGGCGTCGGATTGACGGCCGGGGCGCCGCCGTGCACTCACAGGTTTTGGGTATAGTCCCGAATCACATGGTGGCAATGAGAGATAGGAGGGGATTCGTCTCTCCCGGTATTGGGAGTTGATGTTGCGCTATGCTCGATTGGCCATAACAGGAAATCCCTAGCCAGGGCTGCCGAGATCTACTGGTAAGTGTTATCAGTAGTTTCTTAAACCGTTATGGACCTCACATCGGCATGACTTATCAGGCTATTGGAGTCCGACGTTATACCACCCCCAGGCTGTGATATGCGACATATCAGATGAAGAGACCGGACTGTACGATAGTGTTACTGATTGGATTCGCAGGAGTATGAGCAGGCTTGCTTGTTGATCTTCTGATCGCTCAATACCCGGGTGGCCGTTACTTTTAGCAGAGCGCTTGCGGCTTATGGGTGTTTGATATGATCATCACCTACTGCCGGCGTATTGACGAGTCTTTAGAGTCCTACACAGAGGTTTCTTGGTTCATGCGAAATGAAGTAGGAGCATATATGCGATATGTGCGGGACCGAGATTAATGCGCGTATGTGATACCGCATTCGATTCTCGAGATATGTGATATTAGTCGGTTATATGTGATATAGCCGGGTTATCGGATCAAGAGTTGATTCGATAGATTGTTACATTTGATATTAGGCGGTTGTATGTGATATAGCCGGATTATTAAATCAAGTGTTGATTTAATAATTTAATGTATAATTATATATATGATATATTGAATTACATTAACTAATATTAGCTCACTTAAACATTTCTTTTTCTCACTTGTGCGCATATAGTATATATGTGATATATATTAATGTACAACTTTTATGTCATGTTTGATGCCACATGCAACATAGGTGTATGAGACTCACACCATGCTTATGATAATCCTAGGGTTTTTATTTATCAAAGTAAATCACAAATTAGTGGGATTATGTCATGACTAGAAGCTTGGAGAAGCTTGTTACTAACCACTGACTTAGTCCACTAACTTTGTTTTACTTGTAGATATTTATTAACTTAACCATTATTATTAGTCATGGTTTATTCTCTACATGAGTTAGTGTATGACACTAACTCACCTATGGTTGCTATTCTCACCTCATGAGTTTCATTCTCATCTCCACTTCATCTTCTTCTTCCTCATGGAAAAACTTTCTAGATTTTGAAAAGGTGATGAAATATTGTGTGAAAAATTAATCTAAAGTGAGCCCAATTCCTACTTCATCATCCTCTACTATATTAGCCATTTAGTTTAGGGTGTTTGCTTCACTAATCTACCATTAGTGAAGAGGTAGCATGAGCTTGAGTCTCCTCGACGTAGATCATCTTCGGCCTCGAAGATTTCGAGCAATCTTGTTCATTTCTTCATGTGAACCCTTACTAGAGTTCGGGTGTTCACTACATGGAGCGAAGGGACTACTACACGGAGTTTTAGAAGTGAAGGACCGTTCTACAAAGGTTGTATTCCTCATTCACTTAGATGTAAAGTTTTTTGCATTGCTAGTTCGTCTAAATCTCTAGTTAAGATTCTAGGGTTAGGGTTCTTTAGTATGGCAAAAATTTGAAAATGGCATGGACAATGCATCCCGAAACCTTGCTGTCATGCTAGGTAACCCTACAAGCGCCACCATGAGGTTCTAATGACATCAAGCATGCCAAATTCAAATTTTTATAAGTGCTAAGCTAGAATAAACAAGATCTTTAACTAGATTATTAGGGTTTTAGTTCGATAACAAGAAAAACTAGAGAGAAAGAAAAGATGTTATACCCTATAGATCAAGTCCTTCTCTTCTTTAGCTCCGTGTAGAAGTTCACGCGACTCCACTAGGCTCCTCTTTGAGTTGATTAGGCCTCCTTCGTGATCTTCACGCCAAAGACGATCCACCCGAAGTCCCTCTAGCTCAAGCTACCTCTACACTAAACTCTCTTAGTGTAGGAAACACACTACACTTGATTGCTAGTCAAGTGTAGGATGAAGAAGCAAGGGTTTTATAATCTCACAAATGATCTCTCAAACTCAATGATTCACATCACATGTGAGGGTTTTGAGTTTGGAGATGAGATGAGAATTTTTGGAGAGCAAGAGAGAGCAAGAGCTCACCTCAAGAGAGCAAAAGAAAATCATAAGTAAAGAATGATGTGAGTGTGAATGGCAACCCCTTGACCCTCACTCATTCAAGCATGGAAAAATTGCAATATAAAATTGCAACCATGCTTGAATAGTGAGTCAAGAAGAATTAACAAATAATAAAGCCCATTCCTCACCCATGCCTCACAAAGTCTCCCCATTTTCCACCTTTTATTCTATTTTCCAAAAATAGAAAATACATTCCATGCTTCATATAATAATATATATATTTATATATATCAAATATACATTAATATATATATATATATATATATATATAGATATATATATTAATAAAGCAATTAGTGAGCTAATGATATTAGTTAATACATTATTATATCAAATATAATTTATATCAAATTATTAAATCAACACTTGATTTAATAATCCGGATATATCACAAATGACCAACTAATATCATTTATATGTTTATCACATTATCAAATCAACACTTGATTCGATAATCTAGTTATATCACATATAACCTAACCGATAACAGATAACTACCAGATTATGATACGGTATCACATACTCGTATTTAATCAGGCCCACGCACATATCAACATATGTGCCCTACTTCGATTCGCTTGAAACAGGAAACTTCTGTGTGGGACGCTAAAGACTAGTCAATACGCTAACAGTAGGTGATGATCACATCAGTCACCTACAAGACGTCAGCGGTACTAGCTGGACGTAACGGCTACCCGGGTATTGAGCGATATGAAGATCAACAAGCAAGCTCGTCCATACTCTCCATGAAGCCTATTAGTAACACATCCGTACCGTCCGGTCTCTTCGTCTGATATGTCACATATTATATCTAGGGGTGGTAAACGTAAGACCCCAGTAACGTGATAAGTCATGCCGATGTCTGGCCTATAACGATTCGAGAAACTAATGATAAGTCTTATCAGTAAATCTCAGCAGCAACCCTGGCCAGGGACTTCCAGTTATAGCCAATCGGGTATAGCGCAACATCAACCCCTAATATCGGGAGAGACGAAACCCCTCCTATCGCTCATTGCCTTGATGCGACTCGGGACTGTACCCAAAATCCCCCTATTTGCACGTCTCCTTTGAACGTGGTAGGGAGGAAATCAAAGCACAGTAGGAGCCACACAAGACTCTATGACTATCTCGGGTCTATAAACTAACCTGTACCAGTGTCACCAGAGGACTGCTATCGACGATAGGTATACTACCAACTAGGAGTCCTCGGCAAGTCCTATTCGGTGTACCCATTCTCCAATGAGCACCTATGTACAATCTTTGATGTCACACACCAATGGTTTTGGGGTCAAGCATCGCCCTCTAAGGGACAAGAAACGTACACACTAGTCTACTCTGGAATATCTATTCCCAGTCTCGATATTCCCTCGACTAGGAAATGATTAAAGGATGTACTTTTGGACCACCCTGGCCCCACTAGTATGATCTCATCATAATCCTGGTAGTCAAGTACATATCCAAAGGGCTTTATCAATATGTGAGAGTAAGACAGTAAAGAATACCAGTCAATATGTTAAGATAAAGAGTAACCAGATAGCATACTATCATGTCGAACAAGAAAGTCCTTTATATATATGTCCAAGCATCCACTATAATATACATCACATGTACAATAATGGCCTCTAGGGCACACATATTCTTAACAGTAATGTTAAACACGGATTCCATAGTCATGATGAATAGCCAAACCCACATACATAAACCCCTACGAGAGCAGCAAGCAACCCTGCTAAATCTAGAGTTAGGAGACCCGGTCTCGACTCCTCGAGATGGTCTCCCACTGGACTCCAGAACCCGGTTACTTGTACTCTCCGCCATGGGTCTATCATAATGCGGAAAAGTAAATAATACACATCAATTGTGACATCATCCTTAACCCAGAAGTGTCCCAATAAAAGAATATTGTATACAAATTTTACATGAATGAAAATTATAAAACTCTCATCTCACGTAAAACCCCCGACTATTCATTCACGACGATCCAATATAACATATCACAGCAACACATAATATCACATGTCATCAATATAAGTAAATACACGTATCCCAAATTCCGTTGACATATAGCAACGAGATCGGGATACCCTACATATTACACTTACGGTGGTAGAAAAAAAATGAAAAACTACAATAATTAGAATCCGCATATCCTTAGACATCATAAACCCGGAATATCTCATATTCCGAATTTCATGCCTAACCTATAAACCTTGTACTTTAGTCTCAAATTGAAAACACTTTTCAATCATTTAGTCGGGTAATTCAACAAGATTCCTGACTTCCTTATCGAATGCTCGTCGTAAACTTTAGTAGATGGCCGCACCGCCGATGCCGTCGACGAAGTGTACTAAGGCGGAACACCGTGGTCAAAAGCACCCGAGTGGGTGCTTTTGGCAACGGGGTTCTCCTACAGTCTTGGTCGGGGCTATAGGGCATGGCTGTCTATTAAAGTTACCCGGAGGGTGTTCGCGTACAATATGCGATTGCGACGGAATTTTGATCCGAATCAAAACTCCGTGGCAACCGATTAACCAATACTAAAATTCTAGATTTACAATATACTAACTAGTTTTCACAAAACTAATTATTCCGGATTCTAACAATTGTATCACATATCATCAAAGTCTATACAACGTTAAACATTTCAATTGATTTATCGAATACCCACAAAATCTAGAGACATCAACAACTTAAGAATCATTAAAAACATCCAGAGAGTTCATGATCACCAAATGGAGCAGCACAAGAGAAACGACACCTTAACTCAACTAACATGCGGCGGAACCGCGACGAAACATAGGGTTTGGCCATGGTTCCACGGCCGTTTGAGGGAGTTAGGTCGTCAAATTTCTTGAGGCTCCATTAAAAAGCCTGCACGATTTTCTGCATATTTTTAATCACCAAAATTCCAACTTTTGAAAATTCGACAGAAACATGATAAATCGCGGGTTTCGAAACTCGATCGAACACTTTAACATCATAAAGACCTACCCAAATATTCTAGCTTGGCTCTGATACCATGAAAGTATACGCTGGCACCGCGGAAGGGTTAAAACGGGCATCACACAAGCAATTTTAAAAAATTCTGGGTGCTAATGAACACTAACCAAGATCTAACTAGAATATTAGGGTTTAACAATGATGATATGATAAACTAGCTAAGAGAAGAATACTACAACCTTTGTAAACCGTATCCTTCTCTTCTAAAACTTCAGGTTGTAGTCCACGCGACTCTACTAGGCTCCACTTGAAGCTTGAACGAACCTCCTCCGATGACCTTCGTGACGAAGATAATCCACCCGAAGTCCATCAATCCAATCTAACTCTTCACTAAACTCTTTAATGAAGGAAACATACTACACTAGAGTGCTAATGAAGTGTAGAATGGTGAAGTAAGGGCTTTGTTTAGCTCGCTAGGGTTTCAAACTCTATGTTTCACAACACATGTGATTGTTTAAAGCTTGAAGCATGAAATTGATGAGGAGGTGGAAGATGATGGGAGCTAGAGGAAGAAGGAGCTCATGTCAAGAAAAAGAGCTAAGTGTTGGAATGGTTACTCATTTGTGTTCACTTATTGAAGATACAAAATATCTTGCATTATTAAAATGCAGCCATACTTCAATAGTGCACAAATACAAATACACAAATGATAAAAACCATGCCACACCATACCCTCCATGTCTCCTAATCTTCCACCTCAATTTTCTATTTTCCAAAAATAGAAATTTCATGCCATGCTTCATATATATTTTTATATATATCATATATATATATATATATTAATATATATAAGAAAATATTTAGTGAGCTAACAATATTAGTTAATATATAATTATATCAAATATAATATATATCATATTATTAAATCAACACTTGATTTAATAATCCGGTTATATCACATATAACCGACTAATATCATTTATCAGTATATCACATTATCAAATCAACACTTGATTCGATAACCCAGTTATATCACATATAACCTGAGCGATATCAGATAACTCCCAGATTAGAATACGCTATCACATACTCATATTTAATCAGGGCCCCCCCGCACATATCAACATATGTGCCCTACTTCGTTTCGCTTGAATCAGGAAACTTCTGTATGGGACTCTAAAAACTCGTCAATATGCCAGCAGTATGTGATGATCACATCAGTCAGCCACAAGCCGTCGCCTGTACTAGCTGGACATAACGGCTATCCAGGTATTGAGCGATTAGAACATCAACAAGCAAGCTTCTCCATACTTTCTATGACGCCTATAAGTAACACTTACCACACATTCCGGTCTCTTCGTATGATATGTCGCAAATCGAATCTGCGGGTGGAATCGTCAGACCCCAATAACTTGATAAATCATGCCGATGTAAGGCCTATAACGGTATGAGAAACTACTGATAACAGTTACCAGTAAATCTCATCTACAGCCCTGGCCAGGGACTTACAGTTATATCCAATTGAGCATTGTGCAACATCAACTCCCTATATTAGGAGAGATGAAACCCCTCCTATCGCTCATTGACTCTATGTGACTCGGGACTGTACCCAAAATCCACCTGTTTGCATGAATCGTTTGAGCCGTGGTAGGGAGGAAATCAATACACAGTGGGAACCACACAAGACTCTATGACGATCTCGGGTCTACAGACTAACCTGTACCAGTGTCACTAGAGAACTGCTATCTGACAATAGGTATAGTACCATCTAGGAGTTCTCGGCGAGTCCTGTTCGGTGTACCCATTCTCTAATGATCACCTGTGTACAATCTTTGATGTCAAACACCAATGGATATGGGATCAACCATCGCCCCCATATAGGCTCAAGAAACGTACACACTAGTCTACTCTGGTGAATCGATGCCCTGTCTCGATATACCAACGAGTAGGAACTATTGAAGGATGTGCTTATGGACTACCCAGGTCCCAGTTGTATGATCCGCATCATAGTCCTGGTAGTCAAGCCAACATCCTAAGGGCTTTATCAACAAGTATATGAGAGACGGTATAATAATACCAGTGAACATGTTAAGATAAAGGCAACCAGATAGCATACTATCATGTCGAGCAAGAAAGTTCTCCATATATATGACTAAGCATCCACTATATCATATAATAATGGACTCTAAGGCATACATATCACTATCATCATGAATATTATTAAAGTATGAATTTTTTTAATGATGTGGTATAACTATATACCGGTAGTTTGGAAAATAATTGAAATATTTATATGAATTATTGATTTTGGAAGTGTTTAGTTGATTTTGACATTTTATAAATTAATATACAATTAATTGTATACAGTGTTTATGCTATATTCGATTAATATTTCACTAATTATGCATTAACCCTATTTATGATTCTTGACATGCAACAAAACATGTTGCAAAACACTTACTACATTTTATTTATTCTGAACCATGGCATTTTCTTTTTCTTTTGTCAAAGAATTTGTTTTAAAATAAAAGAAAAGAAAATGGGTGAGAGGAGACATGATGTGACATGTATCATCGCAAGAGATGGAGAGAGGGAAAGAGATATTTCTACACCCTTCTACACAATTCACTACCTCTTCATTCTTCTCATCATTCATCTCCCTCATCATCTACCTCCTCTACCTTACACAAACACCATCAAAACTTAGCCTAAACACTATACCCACTTCACAAAAATTATGCCAAGCTCACTACAAGCATGATGGATCAATCAAGTGGAGATTTTGAACACTTTGGACAACCCAAGAATTTTCTTGAGTTTCCAAATGAGGTAAATTCTACACTTTTAGCTAAGTTATTAGCTTTCCTACCCTACCTTAGTGCATTAGAGTTAAACTTGTGTAGATTATTAAAGTTAGAATTTTCCAAGATGGGGTTAGGGGATAATTGGTGTTGTTAAAGTGTAATTAAGGTGTAGTGAGTGTCTTTTAGGACCTTAGAGATGTTTACTGGCCTGGACCAGAGACTTGAAACCATACACGAACTTAGAATTTCCCGATGTCGGTTTCTTTGATTTTTGAGAACTATATGGAATCTGGAGAAACTTGGGATAATTTTAAGATAAACAAACAACTACATTGACCTAGTCAGACCACTAGAAGACCACTACAAAGAGACGAGATCAAAACTCCAAGGTAGGGCCGGTGACACCGGGTAAAATAGCTTTCTCATCGAGCAACATTTAGGTGTTGATGTTTGGGTTTGGCCTGTAGCTCACACTCCTATTAACTTAGCCACTGTATTGTTAATTTTGTCCCTATCTATCTGTGCAAAAATCATGGAGTATTTTGAGTTGGTTTTGACAATGTTTTCCGATATTTGAAATTTGGATTTTTGAATTGCTTAATGTGACTTGGTCGTTCGACGTTTGTACGCGACGTCAGACATTATTTTGTTGTCTAAACACGCGTTGACCGTATGTTCAAACCTATGCGCATTTTTTATGCCGTGTCGGTTTTCTTGTACTTGATTCTTGATCTCAATACGATATTCTTTGTACTGTAGGAACCTTCGCGTGGGCTTAAGGACGACAAGGGAGAGCAAGGCGTCTTCGACTTCGGAAAGGCAATGATTGAAGTTGAGTAGATGTATATTGTCACGACCCGAAAGTACGAAACGTGACCGGCACTCAGATTACGAAGCGTCTAGAGGCGCAACGTAACCTAAGTAAGCCGAAGCCCAGAAATCTAAACCATAAAAAGAAGAAGAAGAAGTAAAGGAAAACATGTAGAAAACAAGTATAAAAGCAACATCCAATTTTCTCAAAAATTTCGGCAGGGTCTCCTTTGTAAAAACCGGCCCCAAACGGGTAAAAACAAGAATAATATATATACAAACAATAAAAAGCATCCCCAAACGGGGGCTAGCTCTACGCCAAAAGGCGGAAACAACCACATCAATGCACAATAGTATACAACGCCAATGGGAGAGGCTCAAAACTCAAAAGAAAACAAAACCACCAAATATCATAATAATACAAGCGCGGCTTTAAGGTCGAAATAAACAACTGATCCAGTAAACTATCAAGTAATACAAGTTTGGTTGATGGAGCTTTCTAGATACAAATAAAATAATAAAAGTACAATGGCGGTCCAGATACAAGTGAACCAACCTACCGTGCAAATCACCCTGAATGAAAAGATGTGCCAGTAAGCTGCCAGGAAAACCTGTACATCGAACCTGTAATAAAATTTTGCACAACGGGGGTGAGTTGCCAACTCGTGAGTAGAAGATATTTGCGAAAAGAAATCGAAATGCACGATGCTTTCCTAGGTCATAATAATATACTAATATACTACTAGTCATCAAGTAAAGACAGGATAATAAGCTACGTGTAAGTGCAAATGCTCCGTGCTCGTGTCAGTGCCTCATATAACGCTAAGCCATGTGAATGAGTATGCATGCACCATGAATGTAAAATAACCAATCCTTAAATCTAGATATATCTGTATAAGAAATCTTTAGCTTTTATCATAGTAAAATGTGTATAGAAATATGAAATATCAACGATGAAATCCATGGAAATCCATGTCAAACATCGACACTAAACATGTAAATCTCAAGTCTCAATACCTCATAATCTCAATGTCTCATAGTCTCAATATCTCGGGCTCCGTCAGTCCGGATCGGCCCATATCATCAAATCTCACGACAACGGTCGGTATCCTCCGGATATCCACCGCGCCAGACATCACCGGTAGGTAGTCTTCCCCTGCCAAGCTCATCGTCTACAACTCGATCTTCTTGCCCCGGGGTACCATACCGGGCCCACCATATACCCGAGACGGTTCATCTATTCCTCGAATCGGGTCTCGAAATCCAGCAGAAAACATGAAATCTCATGGTGGACGACACATACATCACGAGAAAACCGCTTCTTATATTTTAAAAAGAGAGGAGGAGAGAGAGAGAAGTTTTTATATATTCTTGCGGTTTTCCCCAAAAATCTAGAAATCTCATAGAAATCCAAAATCCCAAAATCATGAGTAAGTATATGATAAGTGTCGGCATAGGCCCCATAATACCGCATGATAACATGAAAATGTGAATGCATGAAATGTCTAAGTAATAAATGCCATGTGTATACTAATACCAGAGAGTAATCACAATATTATATCGATCTAGCTGTTTGCTGATTCTATCAATAAAAGATAATATGATCTAAAGTGTACGTGACATAGCAATTTCCGATGATGATGTGTGTGAGCCGGAAAATAAGTGTGCATGGAATATGCGCATCATCGGTAATGGTGCTGGTGTCCTAACAGGCAAAGTTTTATTCTGATTATAGAAACATATGTATGAACATGCACCATAATGATTACGGCCTGAATGTAAGACAGATGTGCAACAACCACTCATTTGATATACAAGTATAACTACAACTATATGACTCGAGCCTAAACTAGTGTCCATCTAACCTCCTAAGAAACTAAACCTAAGAAACTAGTCAATAAGAACTAAGAGTCCACCTAAGGTCTGAATCCATATCTCTAATAGTCGGCGATCCAGCCTGAATTGCATCACGTACGTAGTACGGCTTCCTCGAATCAAGAGTGCGGATCAATCATCACATCTATGCCTCGTACGGTAAAATCCATCGTACGGCATCCCAATATCGGGGTACGGGTCAAGTATCACCTAGGTGTCTCATCATTCGTATAATACCATCATCAAATCATGTCATGATCAAGGTACTGTACTGTAATCGCATACATCAATCATATATCATTGCCAGCATAAATATACATCGTTAATTTATCCTCAGAAATATCATGCCACATGTATCATATTATGATTAGGTCACACTTATATCATATCGTAATCAAATTACATCTATATGATATCGTAATCAAGTCATACATATATGATATCGAAATCAAGTCACACCTATATGATGTCGTAATCAAGTCACACATATATCATATCAGAATTTTAGGCACAGGTTACGGTCCGGGTTCTATTTTAGAGTCCCATGAACTTCAATATCATCACCACCCTTTATTATTTATGTATACCTATCCATTATCTCATTTTCTAATGATCCGCTAACATCAGAACACGACCGTATAGCCAAGAATCACGGCATCAAGCCCAGTTATATTGTTTCATCCCCGTGTATCATATCACATCCTTGTATCACATATACGTATTGTGTGTATATATATACCTACACCTAGTCCTATATATATACATACACGTATACACCACGTCGATTCTCAGTGTGTATGTGTGTGTATCTACCTGAAACCTACGAATCTCCTCCAAGATATTCATTCTCGGGTAAGGACTTTCTAAATCAATCTAGTCCAACCTAAGGTCACTACTAGGGTCCTACTCACCGAAATTATAAGGTCATGTCTGGCTTCCTAACGACAATAAGTACTATCCCTATTCTACGTTTGCGGGGGCGCTAAACGCCATCCACCCGACTTCCCCCCGTAGATATACATCTACTCACCTGGTCCTTGTCTGCCGAAGACGGTGTCGCCATCCTCTTCTTCATCGCCCGCAGTCCACATGAGGGGTACCTATACGCAAACACATATAATATCGTAAACTGAATCACGGAAACATCAAAACGACGCACGAAACGCGTATAGGTTAAAACCTATGTCCCGCTCATGCAAAAGAACCAAATATCGCTCGATATCAGCATACAAACGCCGATTGATCGAGATAAGCATCAACAAACAACTCATAGTTATAAAACTCATTACTTATAATATAAATATGATTTAATTCATCGAAACCCTAAAAATCGATCAAATCGTCCGATTCCGTAAAACCTGAAAACACCAATTTACCGTTTTACTTCAAAACTTGATGTTTAAAAGAAACTAATGATCATAGAATTCATTAATTAGCATAACTAGACTATATAAACCATCACTATATTTTTAACACCCTAATTTATATTAGTTTGAAAATTCTAGTTTGCAAACTTGCCCGATTTCGATACTTTTAAGGAAAATTTCACAATATCACATCTAAACTGGATTTTGCATGAATTAATGCATTAAACTACAATTCATGATGATAATAATATAATGAAATCATAATTTTGATTTTAAACCTCATTTATTTAAGAATTTCCAAAATCTAGTTAGCAAAAATAGCATTTTTATTAGTATTTTTCAATTATCAATAGAAACTAGTAACCAATTTATGTTTTTCATTCCACTAACAAGTTAATATCCTCATTAAAACCACAATCTAGTGTTACAAACATTAATTGGAATTTTATCTCACCAATATATACAATATATAGAAATCTAGTTTGCAAAATGGATTAATTTAAACAATTTTTGATAAACAATTTACAATATATCATCCACACAAGATTTTCCACTTCTAAAAATGTTAAACTAGTTATTACAACCCTACTTAATTAATAAAAACCTTAACTTAATTTTATAAACCCTAACTTGAATTTTAAAACTTATAGATAGAAATTATTTATTAAATCTAATTATGCTTAAATGAAACATCTAATAACAATAAATTAAAAGAAGAAGATTTATACCTCCACAACATGAAATCCAAACATGAAAATAAGCCTCCAAAATGAATGCTTTCCGCCTCCAAAATGAATGCTTTCCATCTCCAAAATCAATGTAAAGATGAGCAAAGAATAGAGGGTAGGAATTAATTAGGATTTTATGGGTTTTTTATTGAATTTTTGATGAATTTTGATGATTTTTAATACAAAAATGATGGGGGGGAAATTTTGGGGCTGCCCATGGTGGTGAGGCCGGCCATGAGGTGAGGAAAAGAGAGGAGAGTGAGAAAAGGTGAAGAAAAGTATAGAAGGTTTCACAAAAATATCACACAATTAAGTCTTTACATGAATTTATTTAAAAATTCTTTATTTTCTTCACTCCATTTGACCTAGAATGGTCTAGAACCATTGTAAAATTTTGAAAATAAATTTTGCATGAAACACACTTGATTCTAATATGTAATGGTTCACTTTTTCTAATTAAACCCATTCAAATTTTTAATTTACACTAATTTAGTGTAAAAATAAAGCTTATGTTAATATTTAAAATAATTAATTTAAGAAAAATATTTAATTAAACTAAAAATTTATAAGTGGCTAAATAAACACCATTTACTAGTAATAACATAATTAAAATAGGTATTTTTAAATTTATAGTGAAAAATAATTACGGTTTAGTTTTATGAAAACTACGTTTTACTTTACCGAAAATTATAAAATTCACTTAAACGATTTTTTTTATTTAATTAATTATTTAATTATTTTTAAAATGTTACAATCTTCCCCCCTTTAAGAAATTCGGTCCCCGAATTTAAATTAAACTCCCCCCAATTACTAAAACATTCAGCCAAAACACTCAAATTGTCGGGGCTCCGAAATCATTAATACATAACTAAAATCAACTCCGTCAAGCATAACACAATCATCGGAGTTAAGGTGAAAATAAAATACCAAAACCCAATACGAAAACCAACATAATATACATCAAAACTATAACTTATATATTATGCGCATCATAGTAAAATCGTCCAAACATCTGGATAAAGAAGTATGGAAGAACCCCTTTTGAAAATCGCCGTGTGATGCACGTGCCACGGCATAAGTAGCGGACGTTTATTTTAAAAAAAATAGCTATATATATATATATTTTATTTAACATACACGTCCCGCCTGGTTACCAAATCAATAGTAATGATTATAAAAACATACTGATCAAACTGAAATCAATCCTAATCACATTATAAAAATATCATGTGCGTCCGGTGCGCACTGAAATCGAAACCAAATACAGATGCCACGAATTCACACAAAAAAAACTGAGTGCAACAGGTGTGCACCAAAAACAACTGTCAAGTGCAACGGGCGTGCACGACTCTAATATCAGGTGCATCTAATCTGCGCAAAACCACGATTTAGTGCATCTGGTGCGCACAAATCGTATCAGGTGCACCGAATGTGCGCAAGAATCTCAATCAGGTGCACATGGTGCATGAAAACATACACCGAATATCAAAATCGAAATCATAGTACGAAAATGCATGACAACTAGGTCGAAGCATATGTCAAAATCATGTGTAACCCATATGCACGAAATCAAATCAAAATCTCAAAATGTATAAAACCAAATCGAGTGTACTGGGTATGTACAAAACAAAATCAATACAACTGATATATGAAGCACGAATAGAATGTAATGAATGCACACATAAGAAATACCAATCGTAGAACAAAATTCTCAAAATACCAAAAAAAGATCCAATCAACGGATATATGAAATTCAAATCACCAAATCACAATCGTAAACACTATCGTCAATGTGCGCCTCTTTCCCCCTTTCCTCTGGTGTCGACTGTTTCGAACTTGTCTCTTCATAGGTGTGGTAACTGCGCTACCAATGGCAATACTCATATCTAAAGTCTCCCACGCAGTCGATCCCTTCACCTGATATCCGGACTACATTAAACTTTTCGATCGATCCATCAAAATCCCATAATTCCCCGAGAGCCCAACACTCAAGTACAGTTTAAAAATATCCGGTACATACCCCAGCATCGATGGTCCAGCCGTAGAAGGGCAAACCCAAGCCTCACTAATGGCACCGTGGAACTGCCGTAAACCCTAAGGTTCAAGGGCGTTCTCGTGGTCATTATGTCGAGTTAGGGTTTCATTCTTCTAGAGGGTCCATCAAAATACCTGCATGTTCTTCTGAATACTTTAAACTTGGGAAAATGGGTTTCTGACAATCGTTCGAATCCTTTAACTTCGTCTGGACGGCATGTGAATACCCTTCTCCCGCACGCTAAACAATCCTTCAATCCTCAAGAATAACCGATACCCTAATGGTTATCGCATTTGAGCCGCAGCTCCTTCTGCCCGTGCGCCCGTGGTAACAAAAACCACCCTCCGATATCGACGAAGATAGATCAAAGGAACGAATGAAATGCGGTGCAAACAAATGTACATCCTATGGCTACTTAAAAAGAGTAGCGTATCGCAAGTATGCCGCGGATCATACCCACGGTACGTCACTCTACCTAAGTCACCTACTCCATCAACTAAGGGTCACCGTAGACTTAGACAAGGTTAAACCTAGCGCTCTGATACCAACTTTGTCATGACCCGAAAGTACAGAACGTGACCGGCACTTAGATTACGAAGCGTCTAGAGGCGCAACTTAGCCTAAGTAAGCCGAAGCCCAGAAATCTAAACCATAAAAAGAAGAAGAAGAAGTAAAGGTAAACATGTAGAAAACAAGTTTAAAAGCAACAACCAATTTTCTCAAAAATTTCGGCAGAGTCTCCTTTGTAAAAACTGGCCCCAAACGGGTACAAACAAGAATAATATATATACAAACAATAAAAAGCATCCCCAAACGGGAGCTAGCTCTACGCCAAAAGGCGGAAACAACCACATCAATGCACAATAGTATACAACGCCAAAGGGCGAGGCTCAAAACTCAAAAGAAAACCAAACCACCAAATATCATAATAATACAACCGCGGCTCTAAGGTTGAAATAAACAACTGATCCAGTAAACTATCAAGTAATACAAGTTTGGTTGATGGAGCTTTCTAGATACAAATGAAATAATAAAAGTACAATGGCGGTCCAGATACAAGTGAACCAACCTACCGTGCAAATCACCATGAATGAAAAGATGTGCCAGCAAGCTGCCAGGAAAACCTGTATATCGAACCTGTAATAAAATTTGGCACAACGGGGGTGAGTTGCCAACTCGTGAGTAGAAGATATCTGTGAAAAGAAATCGAAATGCACGACGCTATCCTAGGTCATAATAATATACTAATATACTACTAGTCATCAAGTAAAGACAGGATAATAAGCTATGTGTAAGTGCAAATGCTCCGTGCTCGTGTCAGTGCCTCATATAGCACTAAGCCATGTGAATGAGTATGCATGCACGATGAATGTAAAATAACCAATCCTGAAATCTAGATATGTCTGTATAAGAAATCTTTAGTTTTTATCATAGTAAAATGTGTATAGAAATATGAAATATCAACGATGAAATCCATAGAAATCCGTATCAAACATCGACACAAAACATGTAAATCTCAAGTCTCAATACCTCATAATCTCAATGTCTCATAGTCTCAATATCTCGGGCTCCGTCAGTCCGGATCGGCCCATATCATCAAATCTCATGACAACGGTCGGTATCCTCCGGATATCCGCCGCGCCAGACATCACCGGTAGGTAGTCTTCCCCTGCCAGGCTCATCGTCTATAACTCGATCTTCTTGCCCCGGGGTACCATATCGGGCCAACTATGTACCCGAGTCGGTTCATCCACTCCTCGAATCGGGTCTCGAAATCCAACAGAAAACATGAAATCTCATGGTGGACGACACATACATCATGAGAAAACCGCATCTTATGTTTTAAAAAGAGAGGAGGAGAGATAGAGAAGTTTTTATATATTCTTGCGGTTTTCCCCAAAAATCCAGAAATCTCATAGAAATCGAAAATCCTAAAATCATGAGTAAGTATATGATAAGTGTCGGCATATGCCCCATAATACTGCATGATAACATGAAAATGTGAATGCATGAAATGTCTAAGTAATAAATGCTATGTCTATACTAACACCAGAGAGTAATCACAATATTATATCGATCTAGCTGTTTGCTGATTCTATCAATAAAAGATAATATGATCTAAAGTGTATGTGACATAGCAATTACCGATGATGATGTGTGTGAGCCGGCAAATAAGTGTGCGTGGAATATGCGCATCATCGGTAATGGTGCTGGTGTCCTAACAGGCAAAGTTTTATTCTGATTATAGAAACATATGTATGAACATGCACCATAATGATTACGGCCTGAATGTAAAACAGATGTGCAACAATCACTCATTTGATATACAAGTATAACCACAACTATATGACTCGAGCCTAAACTAGTGTCCATCTAACCTCCTAAGGAACTAAACCTAAGAAACTAGTCAATAAGAACTAAGAGTCCACCTAAGGTCTGAATCCATATCTCTAATAGTCGGCGATCCAGCCTCAATAGCATCACGTACGTAGTACGGCTTCCTCGAATCAAGAGTGCGGATCAATCATCACATCTATGCCTCGTACGGTAAAATCCATCGTACGGCATCCCAATATCGGGGTACGGGTCAAGTATCACCTACGTGTCTCATCATTCGTATAATACCATCATCAAATCATGTCATGATCAAGGTACTGTACTGTAATCGCATACATCAATCATATATCATTGCCAGCATAAATATACATCGTTAATTTATCCTCAGAAATATCATGCCACATGTATCATATTATGATTAGGTCACACTTATATCATATCGTAATCAAGTCACATCTATATGATATCGTAATCAAGTCACACATATATGATATCAAATTCAAGTCACACCTATATGATGTCGTAATCAAGTCACATATAGATCATATCAGAATTTCAGGCATAGGTTATGGTCCGGGTTCTATTTTAGAGTCCCATGAACTTCAATATCATCACCACCCTTTATTATTTATGTATACCTATCCATTATCTCATTTTCTAATGATCCGCTAACATCAGAACACGACCGTATAGCCAAGAATCACGGCATCAAGCCCGGTTATATTGTTTCATCCCCGTGTATCATATCACATCCTTGTATCACATATACGTATTGAGTATATATATATATATATACCTACACCTAGTCCTATATATATATACATATACACGTATACACCACGTCGAGTCTTAGTGTGTGCGTGTGTGTATCTACCTGAAACCTACGAATCTCCTCCAAAATATTCATTCTCGGGTAAGGTCTTTCTAAATCAATCTAGTCCAACCTAAGGTCACTACTAGGGTCCTACTCACCGAAATTCTAAGGTCCCGTCTGGCTTCCTAATGACAATAAGTACTATCTCTATTCTACGTTTGCGGGGGCGCTAAACGCCATCCACCCGACTTCCCCCCGTAGATATACATCTACTCACCTGGTTCTTGTCTGCCGAAGACGGTGTCGCCATCCTCTTCTTCATCGCCCGCAGTCCACATGAGGGGTACCTATATGAAAACACATATAATATCATAAACTGAATCACGGACTACATCAAAACGACGCACGAAACGCGCATAGGTTAAAACCTATGTCCCGCTCACGCAAAAAAACCAAATATCGCTCGATATCGGCGTACAAACGCCGATTGATCGACATAAGCATCAACAAACAACTCATAGTTATAAAACTCATTACTTATAATATAAAACATGATTTAATTCATCGAAACCCTAAAAATCGATCAAATCGTCCAATTCCGTAAAACCTGAAAACACCAATTTACCGTTTTACTTCAAAACTTGATGTTTAAAAGAAACTAATGGTCATAGTATTCATTAATTAGCATAACTAGACTATATAAACCATCACTATATTTTTAACACCCTAATTTATATTAGTTTGAAAATTCTAATTTGCAAACTTGCCCGATTTCGATATTTTTAAGGAAAATTTCACAATATCACATCTAAACTGGATTTTGCATGAATTAATGCATTAAACTAAAATTCATGATGATAATAATATAATGAAATCATAATTTAGATTTTAAACCTCATTTATTTAAGAATTTCCAAAATCTAGTTAGCAAAAATAGCATTTTTATTAGTATTTTTCAATTATCAATAGAAACTAGTAACCAATTTATGTTTTTCATTCCACTAACAAGTTAATATCCTCATTAAAACCACAATCTAGTATTACAAACATTAATTGTAATTTTATCTCACCAATATATACAATATATAGAAATCTTGTTTGCAAAATGGATTAATTTAAACAATTTTGGATAAACAATTTACAATATATCATCCATACAAGATTTTCCACTTCTAAAAATGTTAAACTAGTTATTATAACCCTACTTAATTAATAAAAACCATAACTTAATTTTATAAACCCTAACTTGAATTTTAAAACTTGTAGATAGAAATTATTTATTAAATCTAATTATCCTTAAATGAAACATCTAATAACAATAAATCAAAAGAAGAAGATTTATATCTCCACAACATGAAATACAAACATGAAAATAAGCCTCCAAAATGACTGCTTTCCATCTCCAAAATCCATGTAAAGATGAGCAAAGAATAGAGGGTAGGAATTAATTAGGATTTTGTGGGTTTTTTATTGAATTTTTGATGAATTTTGATTATTTTTAATACAAAAATGGGGGGAAAATTTTGGGGCTGCCCATGGTGGTGAGGCCGGACATGAGTGAGGAAAAGAGAGGAGAGTGAGAAAAGGTGAAGAAAAGTGTAGAAGGTTTCACAAAAATATCACACAATTAAGTCTTTTCATGAATTTATTTAAAAATTCTTTATTTTCTTCATCCCATTTGACCTAGAATGGTCTAGAACCATTGTAAAATTTTGAAAATAAATTTTTCATGAAACACACTTGATTCTAATATGTAATGGTTCTCTTTTTCTAATTAAACCCATTCAAATTTGTAATTTACATTAATTTAGTGTAAAAATAAAGCTTATGTTAATATTTAAAATAATTAATTTAAGAAAAATATTTAATTAAACTAAAAATTTATAAGTTGCTAAATAAACACCATTTACTAGTAATAACATAATTAAAATAGGTATTTTTAAATTTATAGTGAAAAATAATTACGGTTTAGTTTTATTAAAACTACGTTTTACTTTACCGAAAATTATAAAATTCACTTAAATGATTTTATTTATTTAATTATTTATTTAATTATTTTTAAAATATTACATATATCTACGGGGGAAGTCAGGTGGATAGCGTATAGCACCTCCGTAATCTTAGAATAGGATATGGTTATATATTTATACATGTTGATGTGATATATGGATGCTTAGCAAATAAGGTTTTCTAGAAGACCTTAGGTTAGATTAGGCGTACTCATAGGAAGATCTACCCTAGTGTTAATTCCTTAGTGTGAGCAGTTAGTTTTATTTCGTTGAACACACACATTTGTTATGATATGTGGTGTGTTTGTGTGTGTGTGTGTACAAAGTATACATATATGTATAAGATGAGGATATGAAATATTATATGGTTTGAGTCGATACGATCGAGCAGGATGTCAAGAGATAATTGATATAGGATTTGGGATGAGACATCGTTTATGATGCAATATATGAGCGGATTGTTGGGTATTGTATCATAACATGCGATTAACATGTTTCTTGATATATGATAGAGTGTACGAGACCTTAGCTCCGTACCCTGATTATGATATTGTACGATGATTGATATCGTACGAATTATATGATAATTGACCCGTACACTCGCTTTTGAGGATGCCGTACGACGAACTATATCGTACAGAATGTATATATGATGATTGATCAGCACTCTCGACTCGAGGATACCGTAGGATGGGTTATACCGTACGTGATGATATGAGGCTGGATCGCCGACTATTAGATATATCGACTAGGAATATGTTATAGATTTTCTTATCACTTTCGATTCGGTCCTTAGTTTAGTCTTTAGCTGCTTAGATAGATGTTAGATTAGGCTCGAGTCATACCTCTTTTCAAAACAAACGAATCGTAGGCATTTTCAAAGGATAAACCGAGGGACGCTATGGATTTTCAAAAGGCATCTCTTTTCTCAACAACACCGTATTCCCTAGTTTTCTAAAAACAACGATTCGTGCTATTTAAACACGATAAACGGTATGGCTCGTATATAGATTTATATACTTTATGTTGCTTTTACTGTTTACTTTCTGTTATAATCTCATCTGTTAGCACACCAGCACCATTACCGATGATGCGTATGTTGCACGCACGCTTGCTTGCCATGTCACGTACACTGTAGTAACCGCTATTCCATTGTATATACTGATAATTGTAGCTAAGTAATACTGTTTTTCATTCATGATATCATATGCTAGTTTAGACTTTGCATTTTATACTTAGATGCCACATGCATTTGTATACATACATTCTGGTTATGTACTGCAGTTGGGCTCTAGGCCGATATTCATTGTTCATTTTTAGCTCATGATTATGAGATTCCGATTTTCATAAGATTTCTGGATTTAGGAAACCGCATGTGAAATTAAACAACTTATGCTTCTTTTAAAAGAAAAATGCGGTTTTCCTTGATATGATGTGTGGCGTCCACTGTGAGATTTCTCGGTTCATGAGCATATATGATATATGATTACCTGATTCAAGGAGTGAGGAGACACCGTCTGCGGGTACATGGTGGACCCAATTCGAGTGTTAATGCTGGGCTGTCACGACCCAATTTAGGCACATGGCCGGCACTCAGACTACGTAACGTCAACAGGCGTAACGCAATTTAAGTAAGCCGAAAAGCCCAGCAATCTAAACCATTACAAGAAGGAAAAGCTAGAACACATTTAAAATCTCGATGCAAAACTTTAAGCTTAAGTTTGTTTTCATAAAAAAATTTGGCAGCACCTCCTTTGTAAAAGCTAGCCTCGAAACGGGTACAAACATAAGGTATAAGTAAAGCATCCCCAAATGGGAGCAAATCTCGCCCAACGGGGGAAACAACCACCACAACAGATATACGACGCCGTAGCAAAGAAATGAGATAATCCACATAAATAAAGGCCTGCTCACACAAGCACGACAACCAGAGTCATAAGAATATACAACATCGATCCTCACAACTCGTCTCTAAGTCAATACATGAAGGTGGTAGATGGAGAGTACTAGATACAAAAAATATACAATGTATATCATCGGATAACCGCAACCCAGCTAAAGGAAAAGGCCTCACAGCCAACCGTAGCGGTATCAGCGAATGTAGAGATAATAAGGCGCCCTGCCGCAACTACTCTGAGGATCAAACCTGCAAAAAACTGTGGCACAACGAGGGTGAGTTGCCAACTCGTGAATAGAAAATAACATCATACTGTAATCGCAAGTATGTACTAACAGCGATAATCTATCACATGGAATCTGATAGCATAAGTATGGCAATATGAATATGCAACTATCATGATCAAGGTACACCACCAGGGTACTATATCTATATGAATCAAATGCATATCAAATAAATGCGGAGTATGGGATAAAACATGTCATCCTCACGGAATCCTCATCGTGGCAGGACCAGTGTCCATCAAGATAATCAAATTTCCAAATTTCCTCAAAATCGGCCCTCATAACCTGCAAGTCTCATGGAACCTGAGTGCCCAACATCGGCACCCGAAAACATCATGAAATTCTCGTGTCCAACATCGACACGTAAATCCACATATCGTACCTGTACATCTCACGGAATCTCAACGTCCAACCCGACACTCGAATTCCTCGGAACCTAAATGTCCAACTTCGACACTTGCAATCCCCATATCCGTACATCTTACGGAACATAAGTGCCCAACATAGACACTCGAAGTTCCCAAATCCATATATCTCTCGGAACATAAGTGCGCAATATCGACACTCGAAATCCCCAAATCCATATATCTCTCGGAACATAAGTGCCCAATATCGACACTCGAAATCCCCAAATCCATATATCTCTCGGAACATAAGTGCCCAACATCGACACTCAAAATCCCCAAATCCATATAAACCAGGTTTTAAAAACAATACACATTTCTTGAAAATATCCTCGCGGTTCTCAAATCCGGAAAATCACATGAAATCCATATCTCAATGTGTAAATCCATGTAATATGATTTATGCAATATATAACAACAATATGAGCATATCAAGGGAAAATCCGCTATTTAAATGCATCAAGTCATTAAATATATCACGCGGTTTCCAATTATCCAAACCCGACGCAACATCATATAAGTGAACAAGTAGCTATAGCAAGGTATATGTGTATGCATGTAGGTATGCATGTATGCTATATTTCATATGCCCAATCGTACGAGAATCAATACCTTAATTTCACTAATTAATACAATATCACATATGCATATGTGTTGTACGTATCATGGCAATTACCGACAGTGTGTGTGGCATACAATGAGTGCTTGTGCAACATGGACTATTAATAATAGTGAAGTGTACAATGGGTACAGGTTCAAGCACAACAAGTAACTATATGCAATGAAGTTCATACACCATCTCTATATGTGCATATAAACATGTGGCTAATCTCTTATCATATCTAACCCTGACGCTTAACGCCATAAGGGCGATTTCTCCGTAGATGTTAAATCTACTCACCGACAGTCGCGTGCTAGGTAAATCCAATCACCTGCTTTCCTTTCTTCGCAGCGTTCGAAGTCTCTGCTTGCGATCCTATTAACACAAACATAACAATTGCAAATCTCAGAAATCGATCAATATCACGTACACACTACGTTTGACCGACACACCAACTCCAAACCAACTCACAAGTGTTCGTCTAGTGGTTATCGTGTGTGGCGACGCCCCAAAACCAACCCAGGTGCAACAGCTACACAAGATCACGAACCGTGTCGGATAACGTGACACGCGTAATCAAAACACTAGATTAAAGAAAAGTGATCCCAGATTTTGTATACTGTCAAAACTCAAAAATCAAACAATACCAAACACCTCTAAACAACTGCAGACAACTACCCTAAAAAAAAACCTATCTCCCTCCATCAGCCGAGCTCGCCGGAATTTGCCCTATTGTCGCCGGCCAAAATCGGTGGGATGGGGTTCGTGCTTCAGGTGTATTCTCTGGGTCACTAGTACAACACTTCTACATTGCTAGATTTTTCAGTAAAGACTCCAGGTCATAGCAGATCACAGTGACTACAATATGATACTAAAAATACGATATTTGTACAAAACTAAACCTTTAGTGTTCTAAACCATAACTACAAGGCAACACAACCATATAAACACTTAAATATCAGTTAGAGGTCATTACCTAGCGACTCTTGCTCAAAAATCCTAGCTTTCCAAGCTCCAAGGCAACCTAGTGGCTAAAACATGATATGAGAAGTATTTTAGTGGGATTTTATGACGTTTTTGCAAGGATTTGTGAAGGGAATGTGAGGGTTTCAGTTTGAGGTTAGAGGAGATGAACAAATAATTGTGTAGAGATAAGAATGAGAGAGTGAGGGGAATTATTGGTGAGGGGTGAGTGTAGGGTGAGCTTAAACATTACTCTTACTCTCTCCCTCTCCTCATTAAAGCTTGCATTAATTACCCTCATGACACACTTAGCCACCTCCCTTCATTCCAAAAGCACGAAGAAATATCTCACACAAATTTCTAGAGTTTAAGGTTAAGGTTAAACAAGTAAGGATTAGCTTAAGGTTGTTATGGTCACTAAACAAGATTAACACTAACAAACCCTCACATTAACGTGCACACGGGTGTGCAAGCCATAAAAAATAAAAATAAAATATTAATTAATTGTTATAAAATGTGAGGAAATCGATTTGGTAAAATTTTCCTCAAAAATCCGTATTAACGCTTAATTAACACTAACCGCATTTCTAAGGTGTTACAATCTCCACCCTTAGAGAAAATTCGTCCCCGAATTAAAATTCTTACTAAGCGTACTTTCAAAAAGATGAGGGAACTTCTTCTGCATCTCGCTCTCGGCCTCCCAAGTGATCTCCTCGCTAGTCGGGCTACGCCAAAGAACCTTCACGGATGGCAAGACATTTGATCGAAGTTTCTTCACCTGCCGATCCAAAATAACTACCGGCTGCTCGGTGAACGAAAGATCGCGCTCAAGCTGAACGGTCTGGTGCTGAATCATGTGAGAAGGATCATGAAGGTATCTACGAAGTATCGACACATGGAACACGGGGTGAACGTCTGGAAAACTGGACGGGAGCACCAAACAATAAGCAACGGTACCAACTCGCTCAAGGATCTTGAAAGGACCTACAAATCTGGGACTGAGCTTCCCCTTTCTCCCAAATCTCATAACGCCCTTCATCGGAGAAATATGCAGGAATACATGATCCCCCAGTGCGAACTCAAGTCTGCGACGACGATGGTCGGCATATGACTTATGCCTGCACTGGGCTGCTCTCATCCTGTTCTGAATCAGCTGGATCTTCTCCGTAGTCTCCTAAACTAGTTAGGGTCCCAAAACCCTACTCTCACTGAGTTCGGTCCAACAGACTGGCGATCGACACTTCCTACAATATAAAGCCTCAAAAGGTGCCATCTGAATAGTCTCCTGAAAGCTGTTGTTGTAGGAGAACTCAATCAACGGCAAGTGACGATCCCAACTGCCACCAAAATCAAGCACGCATGCCCGAAGCATATCCTCTAGAGTCTGTTTCGTCTGCTCTGACTGACCATCGGTCTGCTGATGGAAAGCTGTGTTAAAACTCAACCGGGTACCTGAAGCTTCCTGAAGCTTCTGCCAAAGACGACTAGTAAACTGGGAGCCCCTGTCGGATATAATGCATCTGGGAACGTCGTGCAAACGCACAATTTCATCTATATACAATTGAGCGTACTAAGCATAACCGAAAGTGGTCTTCACTGGAAGGAAGTGAGCCGCTTTCGTCAATCGGTCAACAATCACCCAAATGGAGTCATACCCCCGACTGGTCCTGGGTAGACCCACCACAAAGTCCATGGAAATCTGCTCCCATTTCCACTCGGGAACGGGTAAAGGTTGCAACTCTCCATCCGGTCTCTGATGCTCAGCCTTGACTTGCTGACAAGTCAGGCACCTCGAAACGAAGTCCTAAACATCACGCTTCATCCCTTCCCACCAATAAATGTCTCTCAAGTCACGGTACATCTTGGTGGAAGCTGTATGAACGCTAAAGGCTGACTGATGTGCCTGCTCTAGGATCTCGTGCCTCAACCCATCAATATTTGGTACACACAAGCGAGCCCCGTAACGTAGCATACCCTGGTCGTCAATCAAGAACTCTGAATCTGTACCCTGCCGAACAAGCTCAAAAGTCTCAGACAAACGGGCATCACTAGGCTGCGCCTCACGGATACGATCAAGTAGAAGTGGACGGGCACGGACATGAGAAAGCTGTCCCCCAGTGGAAGTGAACTCAAACTGCACTCTACCATCGCACAAGATCTGCCAATCTGCAGAAGACTGCCTCTGAACTGCGCTCAACCGGGACAAGCTACCCCGGGGCCAACGACTTAAAACATCGGCTACCACATTCGCCATGCCCGGGTGATAAAGGATCTCGCAATCATAATCCTTCACAAGCTCCATCCAACGGCGCTGTCTCAGATTCAAATCCCGCTGCTGGAAGATATACTTCAAGCTCTTGTGGTCCGTGAAAATCTGACACGACTCCCTGTAAAAGTAGTGTCTCCAAATCTTCAACGCAAAGACCACCATGGCCATCTCAAGATCGTGATTGGGGTAATTCTGCTCGTGCTTCTTCAGCTGCCTAGAAGCATAAGCAATCACTCTATCATGCTGCATCAGTACACAATCGAGCCCCACTCGAGACGTATCGCAGTAAACAACAAAGCCACCCGATCCAGAAAGCAAAGATAGAACCGGTGCAGTCGTCAACCGAGTCTTCAACTGCTGAAAAACTCTGCTCGCACGCATCAGTCCAAAGAAAAGGAACCTCCTTATGGGTCAGTCCGGTCAGAGGTGCAGCGACACTCAAGAAATCCTGCACGAAGCGGCGGTAATAACCAGCTAAACCCAAAAAGCTGCGAACCTCTGTCATGGATATAGGTCTGGGCCAAAGCTGTACAGCCTCGATCTTCCTCGGGTCCATAAGAATACCATCTCCCGTCACTATATGACCCAGGAAGTCAACTCTATCAAGCCAAAATGTGCACTATGAGAATTTAGCATACAGCTGGTGCTCTTTCAATGTCTGTAAAGCAATTCTCAAGTGCTGCTCATGCTCCTCATGACTCCTAGAGTAGACCAGAATGTCATCAATAAACACAATAACAAACTGATCGAGGAACGGCCTGAAAATCCGGTTCAACAGATCCATGAACGCTGCTGGGTGAGTCCGAAAGACATCACCAGAAACTCATAATGCCCGTAGCGTGTACGAAAAGCAGTCTTCAGAATGTCATCATTCCGAACCTGCCACCGATGATAACACGAACGCAAATCAATCTTAGAAAAATGTTTCGCACCATGGAGCTGATCAAACAGATCATCAATGCAAGGTAAAGGATACCTATTCCGCACCGTAACTCGGTTCAATTGACGATAATCAATACACAATCTCAAACTGCCGTCCTTCTTCTTGACGAACAGCACAAGAGCTCCCCAAGGCGAAACACTCGGACGCACAAGTCCCTTATCAAGCAACTCTTGCAATTGATCTTTAAGCTCTCTAAGCTCTGCCGGAGCCATCCGGTAAGGCGGTTTAGAAATAGGCCTCGTGCCAGGAATCAGATCAATGCAAAACTCAATATCGCGCTCTGGCGGCAAACCAGGTAACTCATCAGGAAAAACGTCGGGAAACTCTCGCAAGATAGGAACCCGGTCCAACGATCTACTGTTGCTCCAGTATCACAAATGAAAGCCAAGAATCCCCGACATCCCCTCCTCAAAGGCCGACTAGCGTAAAGGGCTGAAATCAAACTGTGAGGGGAGGCACCACGGTTCCCCTGTACAACCCGAACAGACTCGCCAGGAAAACTAAAACTGACTGTCTTCTCACGGCAATCAACAGACGCGTAACAAGCTGCTAACCGTCCATGCCAAGGAGAACATCGAAGTCCAACATATCTAGAAGGATCAAGTCGACGGACGAATCTCTATCTCCTATACAAATGGCACACGACTGAAACACATGTCGCGCAATAAAAGAATCGCCAACAGGAGTAATCACAACAAGCGGCTGATCTAGCAAACACGACTCTCAGCCCAATCTCGGCATGAAGTGCGTAGAAACATACGAATGCGTAGATCCCGGATCAAATAAAACATGTGCATCAAAAGAACATACAGAAAGAGTACCTAAAACCACTGAATTGGACGTCTGCGTGTCCTGATGAGTCAAGGCAAACACCCGAGCCTGCCCTCTACCGGCGACTGGCTGACCTCTGCCTCTTCCACCCCGTCCCCTCGGTACAAAACCGCCGCAACCCCGACCTCTCTGAACATGAGTCTGACGCGGAGCACCAACAGGTATAAGAGGCAACGCCCTCTGAGGTAGAGAAGGTAGTAGGGTAACATATGGTACAGCTGCCCCACCCTCACATGGTTCAGTACAATCTCGAACGCAATGACACAAACTCCCGCACCGGTAACAACCAGATGAAAACTGCGGACTCTCCTGGGGATAAAAGCTAAATAACTGGCCTCATCCCGAGTCTCCACTACCCCTAATATCTGAACGGGATCTGTCACGGCATCTAAACGCCTGTCTCCGTGCTGATACACCAGTACGAACCCTCTTCGGTTCCGGAACAACCGACGTCTCGGAAAGACGCTCCTAAAGTAATAGGGCTGCATCCACCGCTGCTGCTTACGTGTCACAATGTTGTACGCTGATAGCGAGGAACAACTGGGTAAGAAGGCCTTGAACAAACCTTTTTACCCTCATCTCCTCCGTACCCACCAAATACGGAGCATACACAGACAGCTCGGTAAACTGCATGTCGTACTCGGCCACCGTCATACCCTGAGTCCGGCATAACGACTCGAAACTACGCACTCGAGTATCCCTGATGCTCAGCGGAAGAAAACACATAAGAAACACCGTCACGAACTCAGTCCAAGTCATAGGTGAAAGACCTGCGGCTCTGCCCTTCTTTAAGGACTCACACCACATCTGAGCCAAACCTTCCAGACGAAAGCTCGCGAACTCTACCCATCTCGTGTCGGAGCACATCAGTGAATGGCATATCCTGGTCATCAGATCGATAAACGACTGCGGATCCTCGGCTGCATCAGTGCCAGTGAAAACTGGAGGCCTCAGCCTCATAAACTCTGATAGTGATACGGTGATAACCTCCCTAGCTGTAGCTGCGGCTGCCGGAACAGTAGGCACCATCGAGGTCCTTGCAACAGGTAGAAAAACCTCATGTCTCTGCGATCGAATGGCCTTAACTAAGGACCCCATCATCTGGTGCAAATCCTGCATACCGGCCCCTAGCATAGCAATATGGTGTGTCGAAGGTGGATCCATCTGCTCCTGCACAATGGGCATACCGCCCAGGTCAGTCCTCGTCTCGGACGAGTCAACTCTGACCTCGGCCCTCGCGGCCGCTCTCTGCGCCCTCGTAGTCTTCGGTATCATAAAGGCTATAAATGGATACAAGATTCGATAAGAACACAGAAATCGAATCACAAGGATGTATATAATCACGGAAGGAATTTCAAGCAATAAGTCCTAAGGTCACTTAGGCGGAGTACCGGGTCGTAAGTATGCCGTAGAATATACACATTCTACGTTACTCTGCTTAAGATACCTACTCCATCATACCAAGGTCATGATATACTCCGAAAGGTAAAACCTAGCGCTCTGATACCAACTTTGTCACGACCCAATTTAGGCACATGATCGGCACTTAGACTACGTAACGTCAACAGGCATAACGCAATTTAAGTAAGCCGAAAACCCAGCAATCTAAACCATTACAAGAAGGGAAAGCAAGAACACATTTAAAATCTCAATGAAAAACTTTAAACTTAAGTTTGTTTTCATAAAAATTTTCATTAGCACCTCCTTTGTAAAAGCTATCCCCGAAACGGGTACAAACATAAGGTATAAGTAAAGCATCCCCAAACGGGAGCAAATCTCGCCCAACGGCGGAAACAACCACCACAACAGATATACGACACCGTAGCAAAGAAATGAGATAATCCACATAAATAAAGGCCGGCTCACACGAGCACGACAACCAGAGTCATAAGAATATACAACATTGATCCTCACAACACGTCTCTAAGTCAATACATGAAAGTGGTAGATGGAGAGTACTAGATACAAAAGATATACAATGTACATCATTGGATAACCACAACCCACCTAAAGCAAAAGGCCTCACAGCCAACCGTAGCGGTATCCGCAAAAGTAGAGATAATAAGACGCCCTGCCGCAACTACTCTGAGGATCAGACCTGCAAAACACTGTGGCACAACGGGGGTGAGTTTGCAACTCGTGAATAGAAAATAACATCATACTGTAATCGCAAATATGCACTAACAGCGATAATCTATCATATAGAATCTGATAGCATAAGTATGGCAATATGAATATGCAACTATCATGATCAAGGTACACCACTAGGGTACTATATCAACATGAATCAAATGCATATCAAATAAATGCGGAGTATAGGATAAAACATGTCATCCTCACGGAATCCTCATCATGGCAGGACCAGTGTCCATCAAGACAATCAAATTCCTAAATTTCCTAAAAATCGGCCTTCAAATCGGGCCTCATAACCTGTAAGTCTCATGGAACTTGAATGCCCAACTTCGGAACCCGAAAACATCATGAAATACTCGTGTCCAACATCAACACGTAAATCTACATATCGTACCTGTACATCTCACGGAACCTGAGCGTCCAACCCGACACTTGAAATCCTCGGAACCTGAATGTCTAACCTCGACACTCGCAATCTCCATATCCGTACATCTCACGGAACATAAGTGCCCAACATCGACACTCGAAGTCCCCAAATCCATGTATCTCTCAGAATATAAGTGCCCAACATCAACACTCGAAATCCCCAAATGCATATATCTCTCGGAACATAAGTGCCCAATATCAACACTCGAAATCCCCAAATCCATATATCTCTCGGAACATAAGTGCCCAATATCGACACTCGAAATCCCCAAATCCATATATCTCTCGGAACATAAGTGCCCAACATCGACACTCGAAATCCCCAAATCCATATAAACCGGGTTTTCAAAACAACACACATTTCTTGAAAATATCCCCGCGGTTCTCAAATCCAGAAAATCACATGAAATCCATATCTCAATGCGTAAATCCATATAATATGATTTATGCAATATAGAACAACAATATGAGCATATCAAGGGAAAATCCGCTATTTAAATGCATCAAGTCATTAAATATATCACGTGGTTTCCAATTATCGAAATCTAACACAACATCATATAAGTGAACAAGTGGCTATAGCATGGTATATGTGTAAGCATATAAGTATGCATGTATGCTATATTTCATTTGCGCAATCACACGAGAATCAATGCCTCAATGTCACTGATCAATACAATATCACATATGCATATGTGTTGTGCGTATCATGGCAATTACCGACAGTGTGTGTGTGGCATACAATGAGTGCTCGTCCAACATGGACTGTCAATAATAGTGCATTGTACAATGGGTACAGGTTCAGGCACAACAAGTAACTGTATGCAATGAAGTTCATGCACCATCTCTATATGTGCATATAAACATGCAGCTAATCTCATATCATATCTAGCCCTGACGGTTAACGCCAAACGGGCGATTTCCCCGTAGATGTTAAATCTACTCACCAACAGTAATTGGCTAGGTAAATCCAATCACCTGCTTCTCTTTCTTCGCAGTGTTTGAAGTCCCCGCTTGCGAACCTATTAACACAAACATAACAAGTGCAAATCTCAGAAATCGATCAATATCACGTACACACTACATTTGACCGACGTACCAACTCCAAACCAACTCACAAGTGTTCGTCTAGTGGTTAACGTGTGTGGCGACACCCCAAAACCAACCCAGGTGCAACAGCTAAACAAGATCATGAACCATGTCGGATAACGTGACATGCGTAATCAAAACACTAGATTAAAGTAAAGTGATCCCAGATTTTGTATACTGTCAAAACTCAAAAATCAAACAGTACCAAACACCTCTAAACAACTGCAGACAGCTACCCTACAAAAACCAAACCCTATCTCCCTCCAACGACCGAGATCGCCGGAATTTGCCCTATTGTCGCCGGCTAAAACCGGTGAGATGGGGTTCGTGCTTCAGGTGTATTCTCAGGGTCACTAATACAACACTACTACATTGCTAGATTTTTCAGTAAAGACTCCAGGTCATAGCAGATCACAGAGACTACAATATGACACTAAAAATACGATATTTGCACAAAACTAAACCTTTAGTGTTCTAAACCATAACTACAAGGCAACACAACCATATAAACACCTAAATATCAGTTATAGGTCATTAACTAGCCACTCTTGCTTAAAAATCCTAGCTTTCCAAGCTCCAAGGCAACCTAGTGGCTAAAACATGATATGAGAAGTGTTTTAGTGGGATTTTATGATGTTTTTGCAAGGATTTGTGAAGGGAATGTGAGAGTTACAGTTTGAGGTTAGAGGAGATGAACAAATAATTGTGTAGAGATAAGAATGAGAGAGTGAGGGGAATTATTGGTGAGGGGTGAGTGTAGGATGAGCTTAAACCTTACTCTTACTGTCTCCCTCTCCTCATTAAAGCTTGCATTAATTACCCTCATGACTCACTTAGCCACTTCCCTGCATTCCAAAAGCACAAAGAAATATCTCACACAAATATCTAGTGTTTAAGATTAAGGTCAAACAAGCAAGGATTAGCTTAAGGTTGTCATGGTCACTAAACAAAATTAACACTAAAAAACCCTCACATTAACGTGCACACGCGTGTGCAAGACATAACAAATAATAATAAAATATTAATTAATTGTTATAAAATGTGAGGAAACCGATTTGGTAAATTTTTCCTCAAAAACCAGCATTAACGCTTAATTAACACTAACCGCATTTCTAAGGTGTTACATGGGCGCTCAGATTTTCTCATGATTTTGTGTGTCGATGCTGGACACACCCAATTGATGATGTATTCATACATAATATACATGATATGTAGTTACTTTGTGACACGCACACGAGTACTTGCCATTACACAAATGCTTATATTTTTACTTTCACTGCTGCTTGATGTTATCGTGTTACTATTACTATTGTATTGTACTGTAAGACTTAGGAGATAGTCATACATTCGGTTTTTACTCGGTGATGTTTTCTACTCATGAGTTGGCAACTCACCCCCGTTGTGCCGTAGTTTTCTTGCAGGTTTGACCGCACAGGTTCCAGTAGCGGTTTGCTGGCATACCGCTTCGTTCCAGATGGTTACATTGTTTTAGGTGGGATACACTTGCATCGTGACCACCATAGTATTTGTTTATTTATTTCAGTTGTATCTAGTTAAAAGCTCCATCAACCAAACCTTGTATATTTGTAGACTTAGAAATCATTATTGTATATTCTTTCAGCTTAGAGTCATGCTCATGTATTACTCTTATTTTTGGTTCTTAATGATACTTTGTTTTCTTTACTTTATTCGTGGTTTTGATCCTCGGCTTCGGCGTTGTATTTTTATATTCTTGCGTGGTTGTTTCCGCCATTTGACGAAGAGCTAGCTCCCGCTTGGGGATGCCTATATTTATTATTGCTTGTATTCGTTTTCGGGTTAAAAATTACAAAGGAGGTGCTGCCGAAATTTTAAATGACGAAAAATGTTATCAAGACAGATATAAAGCATTGCCTTTTTATAGAATATAACTTATGTTTTAATAGAAGGACTTGATTTCTTTTACCGTTGTTTCAAAACTTCACCTCCAATATTTTCCCTAAAAGGTTTAGATTTCTGGGCTTTTGACTTACTTGAATTAGGTGCGGTCCTATAGAATTCATGTGATTCAAGTGCTAGTCACGTGTCGTTTTCGGGTCGTAACAACACCAATCTTCTTTCTGAAGATCCATTTGCAGCCTACGGGTTTTACCCCTTCTGGAGCAATGTCCAAAGTCCATACTTTGTTGGTGTACATGGACTCCATTTCGTTACCCATTGCATCCATCCATTTTACCGAGTCTCTACTCTGAATGGCTTGCTTGAAGCAAGTTGGCTCATCATCGTCGATAATGCAATACTCTCTATCCCTATCTATCCTCATTGATATCAGATTGTGGTTTCCGTTACTATGGCTACACGAGCAAAGAGAGCTGCGGCTAGAGATGCGGTCAGCACGTGTTCGTCAGGGACGAGGACCGACCAGGATGTATTCTGGTGACAGGAACGCGTTGATATATTGTTCTACTAGGATTTTTCGTTAACACGAGCGTTCGGGATCTACACTAGAGGATCGACCCATTGCTATAGGCCAGCCATATTGTGAAGACCATTAAGGTACCGTCTACTCCAGATGATTGAGGCGTTGTCTACCGTGCGGATACATGAGCTAGTTGTAGCTGAGTTTGATAGGTATCGCCTCCAGACCCTTGAAGCCAATGCAGCATGAGCTTTTACACAAGGATGTGATAAAGATCGCTATTCACCCTTAGATAAACGACTAGGACATTGTTCATTGGATGCTTCGATGAAAGATCAGTAAGTTAACCAGCTTCAGATCGAAGGACCTGTTAGTTATATGTATGCCCTAGAGGCCATTACTGTACATGTGATGTATATTGTAGTGGATGCTTGGACATATATGGGGAGGACTTTCTTGCTCGACATGATAGAATACTATCTGGTTGCACTTTATCTTAACATGTACACTTATTATCTCTCTATTACATATTGATAAAGCCCGTAGGATGAGTACTTGAATACCAGGATTATGATGCAGATCATACTAGTGGGGACAGAGTAGTCGATAAGTACATCTTTCAAATGTTCCTAGTCATGGGAGTATCGAGACAGGGCATCGATACTCCCGAGTAGACTAGTATATACGCTTCTCGACCCATGTGATGGGCGATGGATGATCCCATATCCATTAGTGTTTGAAATCAGAGAAGGTATACGGGTGCTCAGTGGAGACTGGGTACACTGGACGGACTCGCCGAGAACTCTTAGATGGTATTATACCTATCATCGGATAGCAGTTCTCTGGTGACACTGGTATAGGTTAGTCTGTATACTCGAGATCGTCATAGAGTCTTTTGTGATTCCCACTGTGCTTTGATTTCCACCTTACCACGGTCAAGAGATCATGCAAAACGGTGGCTTTTGGGTACAGTCCCGAGTCACATGCAGAAAATGAGCGATAGGAGGAGATTCGTCTCTCCCGGTATTGGGAGTTGATGTTGCGCTATGGTCGATTGGCCATAACAGGAAATCCCTGGCCAAAGTTGCTGAGATTTATTGGTAAGTGTTACCAGTAGTTTCTCGAGCCATTATGGACCTTGTATCGGCATGACTTATCAGTCTATTGGGGTCTGACGTTATACCACCCCCCAGGCTGTGATATGCGACATATCAGACGAAGAGACCGGAATGTATAGTAGTGTTACTGATTGGATTCACAGGAGTACGAGCAGGCTTGCTTGTTGATCTTCTGATCGCTCAATACCCGGGTGGCCATTATGTTTAGCAGACTGCTTGCGGTTTGTGGGTGATTGATATGATCATCACCCACTGCCGGCGTATTGACGACTCTTTAGAGTCCTACACAGAGGTTTCCTGCTTCATGCGAAACGGAGTAGGAGCACATATGTGATATGTGCGGGACCGATATTAATGCGAGTATGTGATACCGTATTCTATTCTCGCGACTTGTGACATCGTCGGTTATATATGATATAGCCAAGTTATCGGATCAAGTGTTGATTCGATAAGTTGATTCATTTGATATTAGTCGGATATATGTAATATAGCCGAATTATTAAATCAAGTGTTTATTTAATAATTTAATGTATAATTATATATTTGATACATTACATTACATTTACTAATATTAGCTCACTTAAGTATTTCTTTTCTCACATTTGATATACTTTACATATATGTGATATATGTATTGTTTTCTTTTTGCATACAAAATATAGTGTGATATACATTGTTGTGTCATGTTAGGTTACACTTGCAACATGTATGTATGAGACTTATACCATTCTAGGGTTTATGTTTGGGTTTTATTTATCATTAAGTAATTCAAAAAGATTTGGAATGAGTCATGGTTGAAGCTTGGAGAAGCTTGTAGAAAACATTGACCAAGTCCACTCTTTTGTCATTGCTTAAGATATTTCTTAACCTAACCCTTAACTCATAGCTATGGTTTATTCTCTACATGAGTTAGGTATGACACTAACTCATCCATGGTTGCAATTCTAACCTCACTCTCTCTCATTCATTTGCTTCATCACCTCTTCTTCTTCTTCAAGAGAAAAAGTTTGCTAGTTTTTTTTAAGTGATGAAATCTTGTGAGAAAAATTAAACTAAAGCGAGCCCATTTCCTACTTTATCATCCTCTACTACTTTCCATTTAGTTTAGAGTGTTTGCTTCACTAATCTATAAATTAGTGAAGAGATAGCATGAGCCAGTGTCTCCTCGACGTAGATCATCTTCGGCCTCGAAGACAACGAAGCAAGCTTGTTCTGTACATCTTGTGAAGCCTCTCTAGAGTCCGGAAGATCGTGATCGCAGCGAAGGGACTGCTACACAGAGCTATTGAAGTGAAAGACCGGTCTACAAAGGTTGTATTCTTTGTTTACTTAGATGTAAAGAATTTACATAACCCTAATTCTCTTGTTCGATTACATGGTTGGTTTGTTTAGCACCCTAAAAATTTTAAAGTAGCATGATTGATGCTTGCCAAAACCTTACTATGGTACTAAGCTAACCCAACAGTGGTATCAGAGCCAAGCTAGAGCATAGGCGTTGTCTAGACGAAGTTTAAAGTCCAGTTGAAACTCCGAAGACCCGATTTGACCCCCTCTCTAGAAATTTTTCAAAAAGTTAGATTTTTCCATGTTAAAAATACTCAGAAAATCATGCAGGGAATTCTATGGATACACCTGAAGAACGAAACCCTAACTCGTCCAGGTGAGCGTGGATCCGCGGCCAAAACATGGTTTTGGTGGCGGATCCGCGGCGCCACTTGAAAGGCTTGGATCAGGCCCTTCAGCTGTTGGTCCGTAGGTGTTGTGGCATGTCTCTGGTTAACTTTAATTGTGCTTAAGTGTTGAGCTCTCTGGGAATTTTTGGGAATTCATTACATCGATCGAATTATCTAACTTCGCCTAGCTTTCTTTGATTGTGATACAATATTTGGAATCCACTATAATTAGTTATATGATAACTAGTTTGAATTTTATAAATCTAGCCGTTTAGTCTCATTTGATCGGTTGCCACGGGATTTTGATGTTGATCAAAAGTTTGTCGCAATTACGTAGCGTACGCGGATACTCGCCGGGTAACCTTACTAGATAGCCACGCCCCATAACCCCGACCAAGTGACTGTAGGAGAACCCCGTCGCCAAAAAGCATCCGTTCGGGTGCTCGCGGCTGCGGTGTTCCGCCATAGTGCACTTCGTCGATGGCATGGGGGGGCACGGCCGTCTAATTAAGTTTCCGACGAGCATTCGATCAGGTTATCGGGAATCTTGTTGAATTACCCGACAGGCTATTGGAAAGTGTTTTCAATATCGAGAAAAAATGCGGGATTTATAATTGTTAGGCATGCGATGTCTAAGGAATTCATTTGGTTAGGCATGAAATCCAATATATATGATACGTTGGGTTTATGATGTCTAAGGTGCTTGTGGATTCCAACTGTTGTAGTTTTTCACTTTCTTTTCTACGACCGTAAGTGTAATATGTGGTGTATCGCCGGTTTCGATGCATATGTCAACGACAACTTGGATACGCATATTTACTTACATTGATGACATGCGATGTTATGTGTTGCTGTGATATGTTATATTGGATCGTCTTGTTTTTAATAGCCAGGGGTTTTATGTGAGATGAGGGTTTTTATTTTTATTCATGTAAAATTCAATGTATGTAATATTCTTTTATTGGGGCACTTCTGGGTTGAGGATGATTTCACCATTGATGTATATTATTTACTTTTTCCGCATTAGGATAGACCCAAGGAGGGGAGCACAAGTAACCGGGTTCTAGGGTCCAGTGGGAGACCATCTCGAGGAGTCGAGACCCGGTCTCCTAACTCTAGAATTAGTAGGGTTGCTTGCCGCTCTCGTAGGGGGTATAGGGATGTAGGTTTGGTTATTCATCGCGACCGTAGAATCCGTGGTTTATACTGGCTTAAATTAAAACATGGAAATCCTAGTATATCCAATATTTCATATGTTATCTTCTGCTGCTCTGTGATGTGATCATTGTGATATGTTCAGACAAATGCCTATATTATATATATGAGATATAATTAATATTGCTACTTTCGTTTCATATGTGATACTTAGGAAGTATATATTGATGGGACTTCATTAATGAGATTAATGAAATAAAAAGAAAATGAAACCTAAAGATGTTGTAGAAACTTGTCTTAAAAAAATGGTAGCTCTAGTTCTTGCTTTGCATAGCGGTATTCCTTGTAGAATATCCAGCATCTTATTCGATAAGGAAAGAGCCGAGATCCCTTCACCGGGAGTGACCTCTTTAGCGAAACTAGCAGATGCTACAACCCACTCGGTTTGTCTTTTGATTGCTTCTATGGTTTTTGCTTTGCATAGTGATATTTGTGAAATATCCTTCACCTTATTCGATAAGGAAAGAGCCGAGATCCCTTCACCGGGAGTGACCTCTTTAGCAAAACTAGTAAAGGCCTAAAAAACACTCCTTTTCAAAATAACTCGATTCTACGACGATATCAAGTTCATTACGCAAAGGGTTTTCTTAAAAACCTGTCGTAGCCCTCTGTCATTTCAGATAAGAAGTATTTAGTATTCATGCTGCGTTTGTTGACCTTGTCAAGGCGTAGTGTGCGGTAGCTGATTAGTGCTTATCTGCTAGCATGTGATGTGATTGGATTAGGGTAGTCGTGCGGCCTTGTTGACCTTGTCAAGGGTCGTGCGGGTGGGTTTAATTCAATCAGGAAATGACGGGTTGAACTTGACATGCGGTCTATGGTTTGTTGACCTTGTCAAGGTCATAGATCGCTTAGGGCAAAATATTATCAGGAATTTCAAGTGTTGAAATTTGCAATGAGATTGCATACCTTCTATGAGATAGTTGGATCCCGATACCCACTGCGAGTAAGAGTTACTCCTGGGAGAGTTTTACACATTACAATTAGCCGATCAAGTAGGTGTCTAGAAAGGTGTTAACGGGTTATGCCCTAGGAAAAACGAGGTTATTTTAATTAGGTCCGTGCGAAAGCACGGGGAACCTCCCTCAAAGTACCGACACTGGCCTGGTTGAAAGATTGGCGAACTTGTAGGGTGTAATTAATCCCGGCTAGTCTTACCTTCTAGGGTTTGATGGTAGATTTGTCTAAAACGGTGGGGGCCATCCTGATTAGATAAAATATTAACCAATCTAATCCTGCAAGAGTGCACGCAGAGTGTTTTCTTCTCTCTTTCTCCTGGTAGCGACCATGTCACGCCATAATCAAGATAATAATATGGATGCATTGACCGAACCTGCTAATTATAATGAGCTAAGAAACGTTGGTTTCGTTCTTTCTTATAATTGTTATAAGTCCGAGCAGGAAATAGGGGAATATCAGGATTCCCATGCCACCCAATCGAAGAAAGTGCATGCATCTTCTTCGGGTGTGTTCATTACCGAGAACTGTTTCTCAGTATACTTTACGTCCTGGGTATGTGATACCGGATCAGGATCCCACATATGTAATATGTTACATGGGCTATAGAAAGGTAGAGAACTGAGAATGGGTGATATGTCTCTAAGTGTTAGAGAATGGTGCAATTGTTGCAGCCAAATCAGTTGGCAGATATCACCTTGTATTAGATACATTGATTCGGAACAAATGTTATTAAATACCGAACCTGATATAAGACATTACATCAGATTCTTTACTAAGTTAAAGAAGGATATAATTATGTATTAGAGGATAATGTTGTGAACATTTTCCTGAATCAAGTGTTGATTCGACCAGGCACGTTATATAATAGCATATATGTTCTAAATCAAACCACGGTTCAAAGTATCTAGAACACACACAAGTGGAGTAGTTCAGAAATGAACGAATCTTTCTTATGGCATTGTAGACTAGGTCATATCTATGTGACACGACCAGCTAAGTTACATAAGATGAATATGAGAATCTGTTCGAATTTTCATCTTATGATACTTACCAGTCTTGTCTCAAAGGTAATATGACCGACACTCCGTTTACTAAAAACAGAGAAAGAGTTAGTGAACTCTTTGGACGAATGCATGATACGGTCCTATGTCTACAAATGCCAAGGTTGGTTCTTCGTACATAGTTATATTCCTTGTCTATCTCTCAGGGATCGGACATATGTTCCTGTTGAAACACAAGTCTGAAACTTTTGAGAAATTCAAGGAATATAAGCATGAAGTTAAAGAATCAGACGGGTAAAAGTATTAAGTCCTTTGATGTGATCGAGGAGGTGAATACTTGTGCGCCTTATCTCTGAAAGCCCTATTGATGGATTCTGTCAAACAAATAAAGGAGCTATGGAGTTCCTGGAGTTTCTAAAAGGAGAATGTGCTTCTCTCTCGGCATTACTCCTTCGTATACACCACAGCACAACAGTGTATCGGGGCGGAGGTATCGCACCTTATGAGATATGGCGCACTCTATGATGAGTACTGCTGAGTTACCTGTTTCCTTTTGGGTGTTATGCACTTGAGAAGCTGCATACCTATTGAATGGGGATCCGTCCAAATCAGGGCCTACCACCACATATGAGATATGGTGTGGGAAGAGACAATGTCTTAAACGAGTTAAGATATGGGGTTGTCTGGCCTATGTTGAAAGGCATAATCCGGACAAGCTCTAGACAAGGTCAAATCTGTATAAGTTTGTCAGGATATCCCAACCATTAGTGAGGGAATATCTTCTACCACTCTGAGGAGCAAAAGGTGTTTTGTTTCTCAGCATGCTACCGTTTAGAAAAGGAATTTCTTGTGAAGAAATTAGTGGCCACGAGGTAGAACTGGAAGGAGTTCCAGCCAGAAAAACTAACAGCTGATGATTTAGTGGAACCAAAAGATTCAATAGTCTCCAACGAACCTCAGCCTCTCCGTGAATCTGGTAGGGTTCCTCATCCACTTGAGAGATACTACGGTCATCTCGGATGACAGTGGGAGCGAGGATTGCATCATGAGATGATGGCCCAACTAGGTCCAGGCAGGCCATCACAAGTGGAGACTTTGTAAAATGGCTGGATGCTATGCGATCAAAGATGGAATCCATATACACCAACAAAGTATGACTTTGCATGTTGCACCTGAAGGGGTAAAACCCATTAGGAGCAAAAGGATCTTGAGAAGATTCTTGGTGTAGATGGAAAAGTGAGACTTTCAAAACTATGTTTAAGTCCATCAGGATCAATACAAGCATCGCGGAGTTGGAACATCTGTTTTTGATGTGAAAGTCAAAGAGTTTGACTTCATCAAAGGATAGATGAACCTTATATATAGAAGAAGGTTGTAGAGAGTAAGGTTGTCTTCCACGTATTGTACGTAGATGACATATGCTTGATAGGAAAGGGTTTCCTATGCTACACTCGATCAAGCTCCTCTTATCACGGGGATTCTCATAGAAGATTTGGATGATACCTGCTACATCTTGTGGATAATGATCTATGTTGATAGATCTAAGTGGATGTTAGGAGTGTCCCAAATCCAGGTACATTAACACCATACTAAAGGGGTTTAGTATGGATGATTCTAAGCGTGGTGGTTCGCCCACTTACTCATGGATCACTCTCTCCAAAAAGATGTCTCTCGAGACTGATTTGGAGAGAGCTCATGTGCACGGGATAACTTATGCTTCGGCAGTAGGCTCTATCAGAGTATGCGATGTTATGTACCAGACCAGATGTAGTTGACTCACTAGGTGTAGTGATCAGGAATCAATCGGATCTTGGGAGAATCACTGGACAGCTGTGAAGGACATTCTTAAGTACTTGAGAATCACTAAAAGAAAGTTCTTGGTTCGAGCTTCCAGAGTGATAAAGTTGACTGAGAGTCACTCACAGGAATTGTCTTTACCCTCAGTGTAGGGACGGTATGTTGGAAGAGTTCCAAGCTAGATACCGTGACATACTAGACGATAAAGGCTGAATACATTGCTACCAATGATGCTGCCAAAATAGCTGTCTGGACATTTCTGTTCATGAGATGAACAAGGTTCCTACCATTGAGCGTCCAATAAGTGTTATTGTGACAAAAATGGAGTTGTAGATTAGGCCTAGGAACACAGGTCCCATCAGCGTTCCGGAGATATTCTGAGGTAAGTATCACCTGATCAGGGAGATGGTTGATCTCCAAGGGATCGAGGTCAGGAGAGTAGACACGAAGGATAACGTAGCGGATCCACTCACAAAGGCCTTACCCCTAGAGAGACTTCTATGGGATGGTTGAGTATGGGATACTACAACCACTGCTATATTGTTGGGTATTAGATACTACAACAGATGGTCTTAGTGCAAGTGGGAGATTGTTAGTTATTTGTATGCCCTATAGGCCATTACTGTACATGTGATGTATATTGTAGTGGATGCTTGGACATATATAGGGAGGACTTTCTTACTCGACATGATAGTTTGCTATCTGGTTATACTTTATCTTAACAAGTACACTTATTGTCTCTCTATTACATATTGATAAAGCCCGTAGGATGAGTACTTGACTATCAGGATTATGATGCAGATCATACTAGTGGGGACAGGGTAGTCGATAAGTATGTCCTTCAAATGTTCCTAGTCATGGGAGTATTGAGACATGACATCGATACTCCAGAGTAGACTAGCATATATGCTTCTCGACCCATGTGATGGGCGATGGATGATCCATATCCATTGGTGTTTGATATCAGAGAAGGTATACGGGTGCTCAGTGGAGACTGGGTATACTGTACGAACTCGCTGAGAACTCCTAGATGGTATTATACCTATCGTCGGATAGCAGTTCTCTAGTGACATTGGTACAGGTTAGTCTGTAGACCCGAGATCGTCATAGAGTCTTGTGTGATTCCTACTGTACTTTGATTTCCACCTTACCATGGTCAAGAGATAGTGCAAAACGGTAGCTTTTAGGTACAGTCCTGAGTCATATGGAGGCAATGTGCGATAGGAGGGGTTCGTCTCTCCCGGTATTGGGAGTTGATATTGCGCTATGCTCGATTAGCCATAACAAGAAATCCCTCACCAGGGTTGCTGAGATTTATTGGTAAGTGTTACCAGTAGTTTCTCGAACCGTTATGGACCTTGTATCGGCATGACTTATCACTCTATTGGGGTCTGACATTATACCACCACCCAGGTTGTGATATGCGACATATCAGACGAAGAGACCGGATTGTACGGTAGTGTTACTGATTGGATTCGCAGGAGTACGAGTAGGCTTGCTTGTTGATCTTCTGATCGCTCAATACCCGGGTGGCCATTACGTTTAGCAGACCGCTTGCGGTTTGTGGGTGATTAATATGATCATTACCTACTGCCAGCGTATTGACGAGTCTTTAGAGTCCTACACAGAGGTTTCCTGGTTCATGCGAAATGGAGTAGGATCACATATGCGATATGTGCGGGACCGAGATTAATGCGAGTATGTGATACCGCATTCTATTCTCATGACTTGTGACATTGTCGGTTATATGTGATATAACCAAGTAATCGGATCAAGTGTTGATTCGATAAGTTGATTCATTTGATATTTGTCGGTTATATGTAATATAGCCGGATTATTAAATCAAGTGTTGATTTAATAATTTAATGTATAATTATATATTTGATATATTACATTACATTAACTAATATTAGCTCACTTAAGTATTTCTTTTCTCACATTTGATATACTTTACATATATGTGATATATGTATTGTTTTCTTTTTGCACACAAAATATATATGTGATATATATTGTTGTGTCATGTTAGGTTACACTTGCAACATGTATGTATGAGACTTATACCATTCTAGGGTTTATGTTTGGGTTTTATTTATCATTAAGTAATTCACAAAAGATTTGGAATGAATCATGGTTGAAGCTTGGGGAAGCTTGTAGAAAATATTGACCAAGTCCACTCTTTTGTCATTGCTTAAGATATTTCTTAACCTAACCCTTAACTCATAGTTATGGTTTATTTTCAACATGAGTTAGGCATGACACTAACTGACCCATGGTTGCAATTCTAACCTCACTCTCTCCCATTTATTTGCTTCATCACTTCTTCTTCTTCTTCAAGAGAAAAGGCTTGCTAGTTTTTTTTAAGTGATGAAATCTTGAGAGAAAAATTAAACTAAAGTGAGCCCACTTCCTACTTCATCATCCTCTACTACATGCCATTTAGTTTAGGGTGTTTGCTTCACTAATCTACACAATTAGTGAAGAGATAACATGAGCTAGTGTCTCCTTGACGTAGATCATCTTCGGCCTCGAAGACAACAAAGCAAGCTTGCTCCGTACATCTTGTGGAGCCTCTCTAGAGTCTGGGGGATCATGATCGCAATGTGGGGACTACTACACGGAGCTATTGAAGTGAAGGACCGGTCTACAAAGGTTGTATTCCTTGTTTACTTAGATGTAAAGAGTTTACATATCATGTTTTAACCCTAATTCTCTAGTTCGATTACTTGGTTGGTTTGTTTAGCACCCTGAAAATTTTAAAGTAGCATGATTGATTCTTGCCAAAATCTTGCTAAGGTGCTAAGCTAACCCAACAGGACCTCACCCAGACGTGTTGTGAGTCGATCAAGAAAGGACGAGCGAAGCGCATTACTCAGATAACTTGGACGAATTCCCGAGGACGCAATTGGCCAGACACCTTTCACAGGATATTAGAGATGCCAAGTTCGTAACTTCGAAGGAGACTCTAGATATAAGTACAGCCAATTGGAGCGCAGTCCACACAGCTACGAGGAGATGATTCCGAATTGGTCCATATTGAAGAAAAGCGAAGTAAGAGGTTCATTCGAGATCCTCACGAGCTGACGTTCCTCCCCATTGATGTCAGAAATTACTACGCATGCAGAGGCGTTGGATACGGCCACCTTTCCAGAAGAACGTCGTGATGAGAATGCAGCTGTATCGGAACAAGAGACGGACTAAGTAAAGAGTGCCAGCTTCCGGGCAGTCTGGCAGGGATGAGATTGGAAAGAGACCCTGGCAGGATCTTCGGGAGTACTTCACGATAGAGACTTGGACCTGGATCGATTGTATCACGCACACTCAGTGGGCCAAAGATTGCCATCGCTGACGTGATACATTACGAGTGACCAAGTTAATTGGTCAGGAGATCTTCAAAGAAGCGCCAGAATGGGACTGTTTCCGTCATTACTTCGAATTGAGCAGTCGAGCTGAGGAGGCATGTAACTGACAATCCATAGAGGAAAATAAGGATCTAAAAGCAGAAAACGCCAGATCGTGGGCAAGAGGCAAAGCTCTGCCATCCTTGGGCGCACCGGCACATTTCGACATTGAAGGAGGAGCACCTCGACGGCAGTTATTGTGATTTGCGCCTTGGTGATTCGAATATCACGTTTTCATTGTTTTGATCCCGGTATTTTGATGGTTTTTTTATGATTGATATTTTCTATGTGCACCATAGTTGCACTTGATTCACCTTTTTGGGTCTCAGTTGTACTGATGTTCGTTTTTGTGGACACCCATTTCACTTGATTTCGATTTTTACGCATTTCGAGATATTTGATTTTGATTTTATGCATACAGTATGCACATGATTTTGACTTATGTATTCGGTGTAGTTTACACCCACTTTCAGTACTTGATATTTGTTTTGTGCACACCGCTACACATGTTTACGAGTTTATATACCGCGGTATACATGATTTCGATTTGGTGTGTGTCGTATACCGTTGATTTCGATTTTGATACTCGATATTCGTTTTTGTGCACCCTAGTGCACTGGATTATGTTTTCGTGCACCTTGTGCACTTGATTGAGATTCTTGCGCACACTTGGCGCACTCGACGTGATTTTGTCCACACCAGATGCACTAAATCGAGATTCTTCATGCATATCAGATACACCTGACATTATTGTCGTGCACACCCGTTGCACTCGACATATGTTTTCATGCATAACCTATTGCACTTAGTTTTGATTCTGTGCCCATTCGTGGCACCTGTATTTGATTTCGATTTCCGTGCGCACAAGACGCACGTGGCATTCTTTGCATACATTTTTGGGTTTGATTTCTTTCGAGCAGCATGTTTTATAATATGTACTATATGGTTTAATAACTGAGCATGACTGATCTGAGGACAGTACCTGAGTATTTTTGCATGAATTGATATTACCGAAGGGATTTTCAAACAGAGCAATAGTCTCCATATTTTCCTACGTGTCCATGATGACAGGAAACATTATAAAGAAAACCCTTCTAAAACATTAAAAGAGGAACTTATATGTTAAACAAAAGATTTACATATATACATAGCTATTTTCTTTAAAATGCACGTCCTCTACTTGTGCCGTGATGTGCATATCGCACGGCGATTTGAAAAGGAATTTTGCATCCACCTTATTTCAGTTGTGTTGACAATTTTATAAGGATGCGTACTATATATAGGATATAGTCCTAACTACATTATGCTTGACCTTGACAATGAATTTTGAAACCGGTATTTTCACATTAACTCCGATGATTGCATGATGCTTGATGGATTTTGATCTTGAGTTTTGCCCTCATTTTCATGCGCGTGCATTGCACTATGATTTGTTTTATGTATTCAGGATTTCGGAGCCCCGATGACTTGAATATTTTGCTGAAGTGTTTTAGTAATTGGGGGGTTTAAATTTAAATTCGGAGACCGAATTTATTTAAGGGGGAAGATTGTAAAATTTCAGAAAAATAAAATATTATTTTTGGGAATTTAAATAATTAAAATAACAAATTTCATGAATATTATTAAAGTATGAAAATTGGTTTTAATGATTTCGTATAACTATATACCGGTAGTTTGGAAAATAATTGAAAAATTAATATGAATTATTGATTTTGGAAGCGTTTAGTTGATTTGGACATTTTATAAATTATTATACAAGTAATTGCATATAGTGTTTATGCTATATTTGATTAATATTTCGCTAATTATGCATTAACCCTGTTTATGATTCTTGACATGCAAGAAAACATGTTGCAAAACACTTGGTACATTTTATTTGTTATGAACCATGACATCTTCTTTTCTTTTGTAAATGAATTTGTTTTAAAAGAAAAGAAAAGAAAAGAATAAGGGTGAGAGGAGACATGAGGTAACATGTATCATGGCAAGAGAGGGAGGGAGAGAGAGAGATATTTCTACACCCTTCTACACAATTCACCACCTCTTCATTCTTCTCATTTTCCCCACCTCCATTTTCCTCATCCTTCATCTCTCTCATCATCCACCTCCTCTACCTCACACAAACACCATCAAAACTTAGCCTAAACACCATACCCCCTTCAGCAAAATTGTGCACAAGCTCACGACAAGCATGATGGATCAATCAAGTGGAGATTTTGAACACTATAGGCAACCCAAGAATTTTCTTGAGTTGCCAAATGAGGTAAATCCTACACTTTTAGCTAAGTTATTAGCTTTTCTACCCTACCTTAGTGCATTAGAGTTAAACTTGTGTAGATTAGTGAGGTTAGAATTTTCCAAGATGAGGTTAGGGGATAATTGGTGTTGTGAAAGTATAATTGAGGTGTAGTGAGTGTCTTTCAAGACCTTGGTGATGTTTACTGACCTAGACCGGAGACTTGAAACCATACACAAACTTACAACTTTCCGATGTCGGTTTCTTTGAGTTTTGAGGACTATATGAAATCTGGAGCAACTAGGGATAATTTTAAGATTAAAAAACAGCTACATTGACCTAGTTAGACCACTAGAAGACCACCACAGATAGACGAGACTAAAACTCCAACGTGGGGCCAATGACACCGATAAAATAGCTTTCTCGCCGGGCAACTTTTGGGTGTTGATGTTGGGGTTTGGTCTGTAGCTCACACTCCTATTAACTTAGCAACTCTATTGTTAGTTTTGTCCCTATCTATCTGTGCAAAAATTTGGAAGCATTTTGAGTTGTTTTTGATAACGTTTTCTGATATTTGAAACTTGGATTTTTGAATTGCTTGATGTGACTTGGTCGTTCGACGTTTGTACGTTGACGTCGGACATTATTTTGTTGTTTAAACGCCCATTGACCGTAGGTTCTAACCTATGTGCATTTCTTGTGCCGTATCGGTTTTCTTATACTTGATTCTTGATCTCGATAAGATATTCTTTGTACTGTAGGTACCTTCGCGTGGATTTCGGGATGACAAGGGAGAGAAAGGCGTCTTCAACTTCGACAAGGCGAGTATTGAAGGTGGGTAAATGTATATCTACGAGGGAAGTCGGGTGGATGCAACCGTAGAATAGGATATGGTTATATATTTATATATGTTGATGTGATATATGGATGCTTAGAAATTAAGGTTTTCTAGAAGACCTGAGGTTAGATTAGGCATACTCATAGGAAGATCTACCCTAGTGTTAATTCCCTAGTGTGAGCCATTAGTTTTATTTCGTTATACATACACACATTTGTTATGATATGTTATGTGTGTGTGTGTGTGTGTATGTGTACATAGTATACAAATACGTGTAAGATGTGGATATGATGTATTATATGGTTTGAGTCAATACGATTGAGCATGATGTCAAAAGATAATTGATATAGGATTTGGGATGAGACATCATTTATGATGCGATATATTAGCGGATTGTTGGGCGTTGTATACATAACATGTGATGACATGTGTCTTGATATATGATTAATTGTACGAGACCTTAGATCCGTACCATGATTATGATATTGTACGACGATTGATACCGTACGAATTATATGATAATTGACCCATACCCTCGCTTTTGAGGATGCAGTACGACGGACTATACCGTACGAGATGTATATATGATGATTGATCCACACTCTTGACTCGAGGATGCCATACGTTGGGTTATACCGTACATGATGATATGAGGCTGGATCGCCGACTATTAGATATATCGACTCAGAATATGTTATAGATTTTCTTATCACTTTCGACTCGGTCCTTAGTTAAGTCTTTAGTTGCTTAGATGGATTTTATATTACGCTCGAGTCATACCAGTTTTCAAAACTAACGAATCGTAAGCATTTTCAAAGGATAAACCGAGGGACGCTACGGATTTTCAAAAGACATCTCTTTTCTCAACAACACTGTAGTCCCTAGTTTTCTAAAAACAACGATTCATGCTATTTAAACACGATAAACGGCATGGCTCATATATAGATTTATATACTTTATGTTGCTTTTACTGTTTACTTTCTGTTATAATCTCGTCTGTTAGGACACCTGCACCATTACCGATGATGCGTATGTTGCGCGTACACTTGCTTGTCGGCTCACACACATCAGCAGCATCGGTAATTGCTATTTCACGTACACTTTAGTAACCGCTATTCAATTATATATACTGATAATTGTAGCTAAGTAATACTATTTTGCATTCATGATATCATATGCTAGTTTAGACTTTGCATTTCTTACTAAGATACCACATGCATTTGTATACATACATTCTGGTTATGTACTGCAATTGGGCTATATGCCGATATTCATTATTCATTATTAGCTTATGATTATGAGATTCCAATTTTCATGAGATTTCTGGATTTGGAAAACCGCATGTGAAATTAAGCAACTTATGCTCCTTTTAAAAGAAAAATGCAGTTTTCCTTGATATAATGTGTGGCGTCCACCATGAGATTTCTCGGTTCTGGAGAATATATGATATATGATTACCCGATTCGAGAAGTGAGGAGACACCGTCTGCGGGTATATGGTGGACCCGGTGCGGTACTGTTGGCTATAGTGCTCTGAAGTCAATTATTGAATCGCAGCCATGCGATTGTGATAATTGAGGGAGGACCTATACGGGTAGAATAGTCTTACTCAAAATGATAGTATGCTATATGGTTTGTCTTTATCATCATGTACATGCTTTATGTGATATTACATATCACTATTACATATTGATAGAGCCCATAGGATTCTTGCTTGACTACCTATGGGTTTGAAAACTTTTATTCCGCAATCGGCCATGGTTTGATGGCCAGGGCGCTTGCATAACCTAACATGGTATCAGAGCCGACCCATTAATCCCATACTAACAGTTTAAATGATGTTTTAAATATCGAAACTGAAACAACTCCGAAACAATACCCCGACTATTCCAGTTTCTGTCGAATTTTTCTAGTCTTCAAAAAAATTTAAACAATTGCAGAAGGCTATTTATCTTGTATCTAGAACACCCTCAAAACTCGAGCCCCAAATTCAACCATGTGGCCGGCGAGATTGAGATAATTCCCGTTCTGGTATGCTATTTGGGTCTTGAAATTTTTTGTGTGTTCTGGTCTCTGGTATATTGGTTCTCTGGTATTGTTTGTTTTTGCCAAGGTTGGATATTATGTTATATTTAGTTTGGGGGCAATCCGGAGTACTTCGAAGTCATTATTTTTAACACTGTTTAAAAGTTTTCAGTGCATACATTACTACCTGTGACCATGAATGTCATTAGAGCGGTACAACTCGTCTAATTGCTATATGTCTTTTAGACGGGTTTGCGAACATGACATTCATGTTAATGTTTTGTGTTGTGTTGTGGTTATAGTTGGATCATCGTAGTGCATAGCCAGTGGTGCAATGATAGTGGTACAGTTTAGATTCATTTGTACATTTGATATTGCAGGGCGAGCGTCCGACATGTGGACTGCCGTCTCTGCCAGTTTGTATATTATTTGTTTGGGGCACGACCGGGTTAAGGTCGATGCCACCCTTGTACATATTTCTTTTCTTTTTTGTACTAGGATTACCCCAAGGCGGAGTGCACGAATAGCCGGGTTCTATAGGGCAACGGGCCCGCATCTCATGGCGTTGAGGCAGAGGGGGCCTTACTCTAGAATTGGCGGGCTATTCGCCGCACTCGTAGGGGGTACTGGTTGACCCAAGGAGGGGTGCCCAAGTTACCGGATTCCGTGGAGTGCTGGGTGGCCCATTCACGTTGTTGATTGGGTTTGCCTCGCTTCTGGGATTGGTGGGTAACTTGCCGCGCTCGTAGGGGTCTAGGTTTTCATTGCACAGGCTATCCACACGACAGAGAACGTCGGATCTCATTTCCAGCTCAAGTGAAACCCGGGGCTCTAGGCTTATCCACCACTCTGTGTTGTTGGCTGAGATTCTGTGATGCTGCTTTATATCATGCCTGGATGAATGTTATGTATATTTATATATATACTAGTAGATGTTGTATATGTTTTGCACCCGCACTAGTCCAGCACCGCTCTGCCGTTAGTTAAGTAACCTAACGGGTGATATCAGGGCGCAGTGACGAATTCGGATGGCATATACGTACATTTTATTTTCGTTCTTTTATCTGATATGATATGTTTAATTGATGGGACTGCGTTGATTCCGATCAATGCAAGAAAAACAAACCTATATATATGATGTTGTTGGAACCAAGTTTTTTAAAAACTGACATTACAGAAGTTCTCTTTTGCTTTGCACAGTGATATTCGGTTATGAATATCCAGCACCTCATTCGACGAGGAAAGAGCCGAGATCCCTTCATCGGGAGTGACCTCTTGGGCAAAAGTTTGCGTCAGGGTAATAACTTCACTATAGTCGATTCTTTTGCTTTGCACAGTGGTATTCAGTTTGGAATATCTGCACCTCATTCGACGAGGAAAGAGCCGAGATCCCTTCACAGGGAGTGACCTCTTTAGCAAAAGTTTGTGCCACTATATATTTGTAAAACTAATTGGATTCCTTCAACAATATCAAGTTCATTACGTTAAAGGTTTTTTACCAAAAACCAGCCGTAGCCCTCCGTCATTTCAGATTAGTATTGCTTAGTATTCGTCCTACGTTTGTCGTTGCTATTCGCCGAGGCGTAGTGAGCGGTAGCTTTGTAATGCTTTTCTGTCGCATGGATATGTGGATTGGTTAGGACAGTCGCACGACTTTGTTGATTATTCGTCAAGGCTAGTGCGGGTGGGTTTATCGCAATCAAGATAATGACGGGTTGAACTTGACTAGGACCTTTTGATTTGTTGATTATTCATCAAGGTCACTTGGGTCCTAGGGGTAAAAACAACTTCGGAAGTTTCAAACATACAGGAAATTCGCCAGGCATGTGCATACCTTCTGGAGTGTGGTGACTTGAATGGCTTCCATCAAGTTATCATGCGATAATAGTTGGATCCCGATTCCCACTGATGAGTAGGTGTTACTCCTCGGGTGAGATGATCCCGACTAATTCTCCTTTTAGGGTTTGAAAGAGAATTCGAGGAAACAGTGGGATCCTGATTAGATAAAGTGATTAACCATTCTGATCTAGGTTAGTGTGCACGCTGAGTGTTTTTTTCCTCTTTCTCTTTAGCAGCAACCATGGCCCGGCCCTAAACTAAAACTCATGAACCAAGTTAACCGAACCTTCTTAAAACACTTTGGCTTTTGGATTGTCACGGAGTCACATATATCCTTGCCACTTCTACATCACATTTGCATTTCTCCATAACTGTCACGACACAAAATTTGGCATGTGACCGGCACTTAAACCACATAACGTCAACATGCGTAACGCAATTTAAGTAAACCGAAAACCCAGAAATCTAAACCATCAAAATTAGTAAGTAATAAAAACATTGTTAAGAACATTTGGAAATCTCAAGTAAAAATCTTTAATGTTTAAATTTTATTTTCTTAAAAATTTCGGCAGCACCTCCTTTGTAAAAACTAGCCCCGAAACGGATACAAACATACAATATAAGTAAAGCATCCCCAAACGGGAGCAAATCATGCCCAAAGGCGGAAACAACCACCACAAGCATAATATACGAAGCCGTAGCGAAGATATAGACAGTATAAATGAAAAACAACATAAAGAAATAAAACTGTATAATAAAAGCCGGCTCATACGAGCACGACACCCAGAGTCACAAAATATACAATATCGTCCTCACATCTGGTCTCTAATCAATACATGAAACGGTAGATGGATAGTACTAGATACAATAAGGTGTACAATGAATGTAAACGGATAACCGCAAAACCCACCTATAGAAAAACGGCTCACATCCAACCGTAGCGGTATCTGCTGCAAAAAGATAAAATAAGATAGCCCTGCCGCGACTACTCTGAGGGTCAACCTGCAAAACAGTATGGCACAACGGGGGTGAGTTGCCAACTCATGAATAGTAAGTAAGATCATACAGGTAATCGCAGGTATGCACGTACTGCGATACCCTATCACATGCAATATGATAGTATCAATATGGTAATCTGGGTATGCTACAATCATGAAAAGTACTCTATCAGGTAATATAAATACATGATGCAATGCATATCAATGAATACTGAGTATGGGATAAAATATATTATCATCACGATTCATCATCGTGGAAAACCCCGGTGTCCACCAACGACACCCCAAATCACAATAACTCAGGCGCCGTCATTCTAATCGGCCCTCATATTCTGTAAATCTCATAGAACCTGAGTGCTCAACATCGGTACTCGAAAACATCATGAAATACTCGTGTCCAGCATCGACACGCAAATCCACATATTCGGGCTCCGTCAGTCCGGATCGGCCCACGGGCTCCGTCTGTCCGGATCGGCCCTTGGGCTCCGGCAGTACGAATCGGCACATATCCATCCCTCGACTCCGGTAGGTTTCCTCCGGATAACCGCCAGGTCCAACCAATCACCGGTAGGTAGTAGTCCCTCAGCCAGGTTCATCGTCTACTGCGCCATATCCCTTTCTTGCCCTGGGTACCATACCGGGTCCACCATGAACCCGCAACCGGATCATCCAGCCCCTCGAATCATGTTTATATCACACGTCTCAGAACCGAGAAAACGCATGGTGGACGCACGGAAATATCATAAAAAGAGAACCGGGTTTTCAAAACTCTGCATACTTTCTTGAAATAATACCATGGTTCACAAATCCAGAAATCACATGAAATCCATATCTCAATGCGTAAATCCATGAAATATGATAGATGCAACATAAAACAGTAATATGAGCATATCAAGGGAAAACCGCTCTTTTAAATGAATTCAGTTTTTAAATATATCATGCGGTTCCTAATTTCTCCAAAATCAAATCCAACATCATCTAAAGGTGCATATGTAGCTATAGCAAGTATAGGTGTATACATGTAAGTATGTATGCACGATGTATCTCATATGCGGAATAGAACAATAATTCATGTATTAATATCAATAACAATACAATACAATACTGCATATGGATATAGGTTGTGCGTGTCGTGGCAATTACCGACGGTGTGGGTGTATCATACAATTTAGTGCTCGTGCAACATGAACGGTCAGAAATGGTGCAGTGTCCACTAAGTAATAAGTCAAGGCACAACAAGTAATGGTATGTAAGGATGCTCATGCACAATCAACATATAAGAATATAAACATGCGGCTATAATATCCTATCAAGCCCTGACGTATAACGCCATACGAACGATTTCCCCGTAGATGTTAAACCTACTCACCGGTGATCTCGAGCTAGGTATATCCGACCACCTGCTTCCGTTTCATCGCAGCGTCCGAAGTCCCCGCACTTGCCCCTAAAATCACACAAACAAAATAACGCGTGGATTTAGCAAACTACGCAATAATAACGAACATAACGCTAATTTAACGAATCAGTCCCCTTAAGTTACAAAAGGGTTCGCTTAGCGGCTAACGTGTGTGTCGACACTACCAAAACAAACCCACGACAGCAAGGTACCCGAAACACTAGAACTATGTCGAATCACTCGTAACGCGCGTCGTCGAAACACTAAAAAACTAGCTAATCGATCCCAGATTTTGATACACAAACAATTAGTGAAAGTTGCAAGTTCTACGAGACCATAAACATCCCTAGAGACCCCACGACCAAGACTCGAGACCCCAGTTCCTAATCTGGCTGCAAATTGCGGCCAGAACCTATTTATTTGTGGCCAAGTGTGCAGGGAATGGTGTCAGGTTTCTAAGGTGGGTTCTAGGCCTCTAAACTAGGTCTCTATGATGGCAACTTCTCCAACAAATTCCTGGTTCGAAAGCAGATTCACCCGAGACACAATACTATACTAAAATACGACATTTGCACAAAAACTATAATTTTAGTGTTCTAAACAACATCTACTAAGCAACACAACATAATTAACACCTACTTAACAGTTAGAGATCGTTACCTATCCACACTTGCTTAACACCCTATCTTTCCATGTTCCAAGTGATCCTAGTGGCTTGATCTTGGATTTGTGAAGGGTTTTAGTGAGTTTTGTGAAGATTTGGTATGGGTTTGTGAGGATTGGGTTAGGGTTTCAGTTGAGGGATAAGGGAAGAGATGAGGTGAAGAAAAATATGAGAAGGAGAAAATGAATGAGGGAAAGAGAGAATGTGAGTGAGAGTGAGGGGTGTATGGGTGAAGGTGAGGAATGAGAAATGAGGGTGTCAGTTTAGTGTAGAGCCATACCTCCCTCTTCTCTCTCCTCATTTAATGCATGGCATGCTTGCCATGCCTCATGATGCATGCCACCCTCTCTCTCTCTCTCAAGTCAACTAATTTAAAAATCCCTTTTAATTTAAAACTAAACAATTTAATTAAATACATTTTACAACTTAATTGAAATGGGGTTAGGTGTCATGACTACTTAAGCATGGTTAACCCCTAATTAACCCTAGATTAACATGCACATGAGTGTGCAAGCCCAAAATAAATATTAATAAAATATTAATTAATTTTTATAAAATATTTGAAAACTATTTTGGTAAACTTTTTACTAAATATCTGCATTATCGCTTAATTAATACTAATCGCATTCTAAGGTGTTACAATCTTCCCCCTTAAAGAAATTCGTCCCCGAATTTAAAAATCTTACTACGCGTACCTTCAAAGAGATGAGAGAATTTCTTCCGCATCTCGCTCTCGGCCTCCCAAGTGACCTCTTCATTATTCAGGCTATGCTAAAGAACCTTCACAGATGGCAAGACCTTTGATCGAAGTTTCATCACCTGCCGATCCTATATCACTACTGGCTGCTCGGTGAACGAAAGATAACGCTCTAGCTGAACGGTCTGGTGCTGAATCATGTGAGAATGGTCATGAAGGGATTTGAGAAGTATCGACATATGGAATACGGGGTGAACATCCGGAAAACTGGGTGGAAGTGCCAAACGATAGGCAACGGTACCAACTCTCTCAAGGATCTCGAAAGGATCTACAAATATGGGACTAAGATTCCCTTTCTTCACAAATCTCATCACGCTCTTCATCGGAGAAATCCGTAGGAATACATAATCCCCCACTGCGAACTCGAGCCTGCGACGACGACGGTCGGCATAAGACTTCTGTCTGCACTTGGCTGCTCTCATCCTATCCAGAATCAACTGAATTTTCTCCGTAGTCTCTTGAACTAGCTGGGGTCCCAAAATCCTGCTCTCGCTAAGTTCGGTCCAACAGACTGGCGATCTACACTTCCTACTATACAAAGCCTCAAAAGATGCCATCTGAATTGTCTCCTGATAACAGTTATTGTAGGAGAACTCTATCAATAGCAAATGACGATCTCAACTGCCACCAAAATCAAGCACGCACGCATGAAGCATATCCTCCAGAGTCTGTATAGTCCTCTCTGACTGACCATCGGTCTGCGGATAGAAAGCGGTGCTAAAGCTCAAGCGGGTACCCAAGGCTTGCTGAAGCTTCTGCCAAAGACGGCTAGTGAACCGGGTGCCCCTGTCGGATACGATACATGTGGGAACGCCGTGCAAACGCACGATCTCATCAATGTATAACTGAGCATAACCGAAAGTGATCTTCACTGGAAGGAAGTGAGCCGCTTTCGTCAACCGGTCAACAATCACCCAAATGGAGTCATATCCTCAACTAGACCTAGGTAGTTCTACAACGAAGTCCATGGAAATATGCTCCCATTTCCACTCCGGAATGGGTAAAGGATGCAACTCTCCTGATGGTCTCTGATGCTCATCCTTGACTTGCTGACAAGTCAGGCACCTCGAAACGAAATCCGAAACATCACTCTTCATCCCTGCCCACCAGTAGATACTCTCAAGTCACGATACATCTTGGTGGAACCTGGGTGAACACTAAAAGCCGACTGATCTGCCTGCTCTAGGATCTCGCTTCTCAACCCATCGGTATCAGGTACGCACAAACGAGTCCCAAAATGTAGCACACCCTGGTCATCAATCAAGAACTCTGAATCTCTACCCTGTCGAACTTGCTCAAGAATCTCAGACAAACGGGCATCGGCGGGCTGTGCCTCACGAATACGATCAAGTAGAAGTGGACGGGCGCGGACATGAGCAAGCTGTCCCCCAGTGGAAGTGAACTCATACTGTACTCTGCTGTCGCACAAGATCTTTCAATCTGTCATGACCCAGAATTCGGCACGCGACCGACACTTAAACCACGTAACATCTATAGGCGTAACGCAATTTAAGTAAGCCGAAAACCCAGAAATCTAAACCATAAAGTAGTAATTGATGAAAACATTTGTTAAGAACATTTGGAAATTTCAAGTAAAAATCTTTAAAGTTTAATTATATTCTTAAAATTTTCGGCAGCACCTCCTCTGTAAAAACTAGCCCCGAAACCGGTACAACATAAGATACAGGTAAAATAATACATGATATAAATAAAGCATTCCCAAACGGGAGCAATCATGCCCAACGGCGGAAATAACCACCACAAGAGTAATGTACGACGCCGTAGCGAAGAAATGAACAATATAAGTGTAGAAAAGTATAAAAGATAAAATTGCAAAATAAAGTCGGCTCACACGAGCATGACATCCAGAGTCATAAAATAATATACAATATCGTCCTCACAACTGGTCTCTAAGTCAATACACAAATGGTAGATGGAGAGTACTGGATACAATAAGGTGTACAATGAAATGTAAACGGATAACCGCAAAACCCACCTATAACCAAAACGGCTCACAAGCCAACTGTAGCGGTATCCGTAGCAAAAAGATACAATGATGTAGCCCTGTCGCGACTACTCTGAGGGTCAACCTGCAAAATACTGTCGTACAACGGGGGTGGGTTGCCAACTCGTGAATAGAAAATAACATATACGGGTAATCGCAAGTATGCACATACTGCGACACCCTAACATGTGCAACTGATAACATCAATATGATAATCTGGGTATGCAATAATTATGCGAGGTACTCTATCAGGTACTAAAAATACATGATGCAATGCATATAAATGAGTGTTGAGCATGGGAAAACATATCATCAACACGAATCATCATCGTGGAAAAACCCGGTGTCCATCAAATACACCCCAAATCCCAATAACTCAAGAGCCGTCACTCTAATCGGCCCTGATATCCTGTAGATCTCATGGAACCTGAGTGCCCAACATCGGCACTCGAAAACATCATGAAATACTCGTGTCCAGCATCGACATGCAAATCCACATATATCGGGCTCCGTCAGTCCGGATCGGCCCACGAGCTCCGTCTGCGGGATCGGCCCTCGGGCTCCGGCAGTACGGGTCGGCCCCTATCCATCTCTCGACTCCAGTCGGTATCCGCCGGATAACCGCCAGGTCCAACCAATCACCGGTAGGTAGTAGTCTCTCTGCCGGGCTCATCGTCATCCCTACGAAATCTCTCTCTCGCCCCGGGGTACCATACCGGGTCCACCATGAACCCGCAAACGGATCATCCGCCTCCTCGAACCGGGTTTCTATCACACGTTTCAGAACCGAGAAAATGCATGGTGGACGCACTGAAATATCATAGCAAGAGAACCGGGTTTTTCAAAACATTGCATACTTTCTTGAAAAAAATACCACTGTTCTCAAATCCATTAAATCAAATGAAATGCATATCTCAATACGTAAATCCATGAAATGTGATATATGCAACGTAAAACAATAATATGAGCATAATAAGGGAAAACCGCTCCTTTAAATGAACCCAGTTTTAAAATATATCATAAGGTCCCCAATTCCTCCAAAATCAAATCCAACATCATCTGCAGGTGTACAATTAGCTATAGCAAGTATGGGTGTGTACATGTAAGAATGTATGCACGATGTATATCATATGTATAATAGAACAATAATCCATGTGTATGTAATAAACAATAAAATACTGTATATGTGTATAGGCGTGTCATGGCAATTACCGACGGTGTGGATGTAACATATAAATTAGTGCTCGTGCAACATGAACCGTCAGTAATTGTGCAGTGTCCACTAGATACTCAGTCAAGGCAAAACAATATAATAGTATGTATGATGCTCATGCACAATTAATCTATATGGATATAAACATGCGGCTACACTAGTATGTTAAGCCCTGACACATAACGCCATGCGGGCGATTTCCCCGTAGATGTTAAATCTACTCACCGGTGATCTCGAGCTATGTATATACGACCACCTGCTTCCCTTTCTTCGCGGTGTCTGAATTCCCCGCCTGCGATCCTAGAATTTACATGAAGCAACACGCATAAGGCTAAAATCCTGCAAAAACGCGATATCAAGACCATACGAGAAACTAGCGTCGCAAGCTAAACACGTGTGCATTAGAAACACCAAAACGTGTGTGCAATCGTCTGAAACCACCCTGACACGCTATGATACATAGCAAACACTAAACCCAAGCTCAGAACGTACGTGTCGCGCAAGTCTAAAAGTATAGAAAACAAGGTAATTGATTCCAGATTTTGATACAAGTTGAATTAGGAAAAGTTGCATGCACCAAAGACCCACATTATATAGCAGACACCTACAGAAGAAACCCCGACACCCAAGTCCACCATCTGGCCGTAATTTACGGCCAGAACCATTTTATTTGTGGCCAAGGAGGGGAGAGGGGGTCTCGTGCTTCGTGTGTGTGGTCTAAGTCCAGTAAATAAGCTCTAGTAAATGCAACTTTTGCCTGAAGCAACAGATTCAAAAGCAGATCCCAAAACGAACCCAAATCTTAACTAAAACATGAATTAAACACTAATTTAGTACAATATGGTACTTTAGTGTAATCTGGTGTAAAGACTTGGATTAAACGACACTAATAACACTTAGTTAAGCTAATCAAGCCATAAAAACCTTAACTTAACCTAATCTCCACTTAAACCACATACTTAGCACAGAAACTAACTAAAACACTACCTTAAGCTAATTAAACTACAAGTTTAACAAAAAGGGTAATAGGGTAAGCTTTATACCTCAAGTTGGTCCTATGAGGGTTCAAACTTGCTGACCTTTCTTCAAAAACCAACAAGGAAGGGTTTTGGGTTGATTAGCAAGAGGTTTTTGTGAAGAAAGATGGATTTTTGTGATATTGAGATGAGGCTTGAGTGAAGAAGAAGAAGAAGAAGAAGAAGAAGAAAGGGGAGGGGCTTGCTGCTGCTGCTGAGAGTGAGGGGGAGAGAGGGAGTGTGTGCAAAAGTCAAGATTCCCCATGCTTATTAAATACCCCCATGCCTCTCTTTTCTCATTCCTTTTCTATTTTCTATTTATGTGTTGGTTTTAAAAAAAGAATTTAAAACTAAGAGGGAAAATAAAAAGAGAACATGTTACATTAAACCTAGGGTAAATATTTGGGTTGTGCAAGCTAACTAAGATTTTTACCAAGAAAAATATTTTAAGAAAATTTGGTAATTTGTGAACAATAAAATTAAATGATAATTAATAAAACACAATTATATAAATAATTATTTATTTTCACTATTAAAAAAAGATTTATTCCAGTCTATGTGGAAAGAGCCATTAACGATGTTTTATGAAAAACACGCATTATTGCTAATTAACGCGAAAATAACCTAAACGAATTTTCAAGGCATTACAATCTTCCCCCCTTAAAAAAATGCGGTCCCCGAATTTAAAAATCTAGCTACGCGTACCTTCAAAGAGATGGGGATATTTCTTCCTCATCTCGTCCTCGGTCTCCCAGGTGACCTCCTCGCTGCTCGGGCTACGCCAAAGGACCTTCACAGACGATATAACTCTCGATCTCAATTTCTTCACCTACAGATCCAGGATGACCATCGGCAGCTCTGCAAAAGAAAGGTCACGCTCCAGCTGGACCGTCGGGTGCTGAATCGCATGAGAAGGGTCATGAAGATACTTATGGAGCATCGAAATGTGGAATACGGGGTGAACGTCAGAGAAACTGGGCGGAAGAGCCAACCGATACGCAACTACACCAACACGCTCGAGGATCTCGAAAAGGGCGCACATATCTGCGACTAAGTTTCTCTTTTCTCCCAAATCTCATCACGCCCTTCATGTTAGCTATATGTATGCCCTAGAGGCCATTACTGTACATACGATGTATATTGTAGTGGATGCTTGGATATATATAGGGAGGACTTTCTTGCTCGACATGATAGTATGCTATCTGGTTGCTCTTTATCTTAACATGTACTCTGATTGTCTCTATGTTACATGTTGATAAAGCCCTTAGGATGAGTACTTGACTACCAGGACTATGATGCAGATCATACTAGTGGGGACAGTGTAATCGCTAAGTACATCCTTCAAATGTTCCTAGTCGTGGGAGTACCGAGACAGGACATTGATAATCCAGAGTAGACTAGCGTATGCACTTCTTGATCCATATGATGGGCGATGGATGATCCCATATCCATTGGTCTTTGACATCAGAGAAGGTATACGGGTGCTCAGTGGAGACTGGGTACACTGGACGGACTCACCGAGAACTCCCAGATGGTATTATACCTCACGTCAGATGGCAGTTCTCTGGTGACACTGGTACAGGTTAGTCTGTAGACCCGAGATCGTCATAGAGTTTTGTGTGATTCCCACTGTGCTTTGATTTCCATCATACCACGTCCAAGAGGACGTGCAAAACGGTGGCTTTTGGGTACAGTCCCGAATCACATGGAGGCAATGAGCGATAGGAGGGGTTTCGTCTCTCCCGGTATAGGGAGTTGATGTTGCGCAGTGTTCGATTGGCTATAACTAGAAATCCCTGACCAGGGTTGCTGAGATTTACTGGTAAGTGTTATCAGTAGTTTCTCGAACTGGTATGGATCTCATATCGACACGACTTATCAAGCTACTGAGGTCTGACGTTTACTACCCCTAGGCGAGATATGCGACATATCAACGAAGAGACCGGACTGTACGGGAGTGTTACTGATTGGATTCGCAGGAGAATGTACAGGCTTGATTGTTGATCTTCTGATCGCTCAATACCTGGGTGGCTATTACGTTTAGCTGACCGCTTGCAGCTTGTAGGTGTTTGATATGATCATCACCTACTGCCGGCGTATTGACGATTCTTTAGAGTCCTACACATTCCTGGCTCAGGCAAAACGGAGTAGGAGCACATATGTGATGTGTGCAGGACCAAGAATAATACGATATGAGATACCGTATTCTATTCTCGCGATATATGATATTGGCCCGGTATATGTGATACAACCGGGTCATCGGATCAAGTGTTGATTCGATGAAATGGTACATGTTATATTAGTCGGTTATATGATATATAGCCGGATTGTCGGATCAAGTGTTGATTCGATAATTTAATGCATAATTATATATGTGATATATTAAATTACGTTAACTAATATAAGCTCGCTTTATTGATTCATTTTCTCACCGGATAATACATTGATATATATGCGATATATGTTAATTGTATTATTTTCTTTTGTTGCAAAATATATTATATATGTGATATATAATATTGTAACAAGTTATGATTACAAATACAACATGATTTGTGGAGATTAAACAAGTTAAGGTTTGATTTGGGTTAGTATTTGGGTTAGCTTTTTCAAGAAGCTTCAAGAAGCTTTCTTTGTTTTTAGCTAAGATATTTTGTTATGATATTTTGTAGATATTTCTTAACCGAACCCAAACCCTTTACCATGGTTTATTCACTACAATGGTTAAGCCTTTCATTCTTAACCCATGGTTGATTTGTAACCATTACAATTTCATTATTCATCACAAATACTTTTCTTCTTCTTCTTCCTCTTGAAAAGCTTTCTAGCTTTTGGGTTAGTGATGAATAAGTGTGAGAAATTGAAATAAAAAGAGAGCTAAATTCCTACTTCATCATCCTTATCTATTCTAGCCACTTAGATTAGGGTGTTCACTTCTCTAATAAGTTGTTTAGTGAAGTGTAAGCTTGGGTTAAAGATTCTTCAAGATAGATCATCTTCGAAAAGGAAGACTTCAACCAAGCATGGATCATTCGGCTTGTAGAGTCTCTCTAGAGTCCGGAAGTTCATGGATCGTAGCGAAGGGACTACTACTCGGAGCTTATGAAGCGAAGGAACGGACTACAAAGGTTGTAATCCCTTTCCTTTAGATGTAAAGATGTTTACATGCTTTGTTAACCCTAATTATCTAGAAAAGATCCTCGCTTTAGGTATTTCGGCACTTGAAAATTTTTAATTTGGCATGGTTGATACCTTATAGACACTTGTGATAGTGCCTAGTAATCTTACAGTGGTATCAGAGACAAGCTAGAGCATTAGGCGACGTGTATACGAAATTAAAAGTCCGATCGAACCGTGAAATATGATTTTAGACCCCCTCTCTGGAAATTTTTTAAAAATTTGAATTTTTCCGTATTAAAAATACTCAGATAAATAAGCAGGTGATTCTATGGATATCTGTGAAGCATGATTCCCTAAATCCATCAAGACACCGTGGAACCGCGGCCAAACTAAGCTATTGGTGGCGGTTCCGCGGCCGAACATAAGGATTCAGGGATCGTACTTCAAGAGGTGATCCGTAGGTATTACATAATGCTTCTGGGAATTTTTTAATATTACTCAAGTGTTGAGTTTTCTGGAGAAATTAAGAATTCGTTGATTCGATCGAAAAGTTCAACATCGTTTTGTTTTTCGGATAATTTAGAACGTGTTAAAAGGTTCGAACGGATATCAATAACTCACTTTTTCAACTGTCGGAAAACTATCAAGTGTTGGATTTTTCCTGAGTTTAAAACTTTTGGGAAATCATGCAAGCGTATATGTGGACCCTCTAGAAGAACATAACCTTAACTCGATTATGTGACCGTCAAAACCGCCATTGAACCCTAGGGTTTGTGGTAGTTTAGCGTTGCCACATGTGAAGCGTTGGTTTGACCCTTCTACGGCTGGTTCATTGGGGCTGTGATATGTTCTAGGATTTTTGAACTCCGCTCAAGTGTTGAGATATTTGGGAAATCTTGGGTGTTTGATTATTCGATCGGAAAGTTTAACATTGTCTATTTATCTGGAATGTGATACAATATGTGGAATTCATATAGTTAGGCATGAAATGTGAAATATGTGATATTTCGGATTTAAGATGTCTAAAGTGATTGTGAATTCAAAATGTTGTAGTTTTACACTTTCTTTTCTGTGACCGTAAGCGTAGTATGTGGGGTATTGCCGGCTTCGTTGCTATACATCAACGACAATCAGGATACGCATACTTGCTTATGTTAATGATATGAGATATTATGTGTTGCTGTGATATGTTATATTGGATCGTCGTGTTTTGAATAGCCGGGGGTTTTATGTGAGATGGGGGTTTTTATTTCCATTCATGTAAAATTCAATTATATGTAATATTCTTTTATTAGGGCACTTCCGGGTTGAGGATGATGTCACCATTGTATATTATTTACTTTTCCGCATTAGGATAGACCCAAGGCGGGGAGCACAAGTAACCGGGTTCTAGGGTCCAGTGAGAGACTATCTCGAGGTGTCGAGACCGGATCTCCTAACTTTAGAACTGGCAGGGTTACTTGCCACTCTCATAGGGGTCTAGGGATGTGGGTTTGCCTATTCATCGTGACCGTGGAATCTGTGTTTTATACAGGCTCATAATAAAACACGGACAATCTAGTATATCCAATATTTCATATATGTTCTTCTGCTGCAATATTCTGTGATGAGATCATATTACTTCCTGTGACGAGTGTCTATATTATATATATATGAGATATATATTATATATTGTTGATTTCGTTTCAAATTTGATGCTTGGGAAGCATAATAAAATAGGACTTCATTAATGAGATTAATGAAAATAAAAGAAACCTAAAAATGTTGTAGAAACTTGCTTAAAAACTGGTAGCTCTAGTTCTTGCTTTGTGCAGCGATATTCCTTATAGAATATCCAGCATCTTATTCGATAAGGAAAGAACCGAGATTCCTTCACCGGGAGTGACCTCTTTAGTAAAACTGGCAGATGCTACAAACTCACAGTTTAGTTTTTGATTGCTTCTATAGTTCTTGCTTTGCACAGCGGTATTTGTGAAATATCCTGCACCTTATTCGATAAGGAAAGAGCCGAGATCCCTTCACCGGGAGTGACCTCTTTAGAAAAACTAGTAAAGGCCTCAAAAACACTCCTTTTAAAATTCACTCGATTCTACGACGATATCAAGTTCATTACGCAAAGTGTTTTCATAAAAACCTGTCGTAGCCCTCTGTCATTTCAGATAAGTACTACTTAATATTCGTGCTACGTTTGTTGGCCTGCGTCAAGGCGTAGTGTGCGGTAGCTAACTAGTGCTTATCTGCAGCATACGATGCGATTGGATTAGGGTAGTCGTGCGACTTTGTTGGCCTGCGTCAAGGGTCGTGCGGATGGGTATAATTCAATCAGGAAATATACGGGTTGAACTTGACTAGCGGACTATGGTTTGTTGGCCTGCGTCAAGGTCATAGGACGCTAGGGGTAAAACATTATCGCGAATTTCAAGTGTTGAAATTTGCAATGAGATTGCATACTTTCTATGAGATAGTTGGATCCCGATACCCGCTGCGAGTAAGAGTTACTCTTGGGAGAGTTTTACACATTACAATTAGCCGATCAAGTAGGTGTCTAGAAAGGTGTCAACGGGGTTACACCCCTGGGAAAACGAGGCTTATTTTAATTAGGTCCGTGCGAAAGCACGGGAAACCTCCCTCAAAATACTGGCACTGGCCTGGCTGAAAGATTGGCGAACTTGTAGGGTGTAATTAATCCCGGCTAGTCTTTCCTTTTATGGTTTGAAGGAAGATTTGACTAAAACAGTGGGAGCCATCCTGATTAGATATATTAATAACCAAATCTAATCTTGCAAAAGCGCACGCAGAGTGTTTTCTTCTCTATCTCTCCTGGTTACGACTATGTCACGCCTTCATCAAGATAAAATACGGATGTATTGAACGAACCCGCTTGTTATACTATGCTAGGGAACGTTGGTCCCGCTCCAATTTATAATTGTTATAAGACTGAGCAGGAAATAGGGGATTACCAGAATTCCCGTGCCTCCCAAACAAAGAAAGTACATGCTGATGCATCTTCTTCGGGTGTGTTCATTACCGAGAACTGTTTCTCAGTATCCTTAACGTCCTGGGTATGAGATACCGGATCAGGATTCCGCAAATGTAATTTATTACATGGGCTAAAGACAGGTAGAGAACTGAGAACGGGTGATAAGTTTCAAGAGTTGGAAATGATGCAAGTGTTGCAGCCAAGTCTGTGGGCAGTTATCACCCTGTATTAACAAATACATTGATTCCGAATGAATGTTATTAGATACCGAACCTGATATATAACATCATATCAGTATCTTTATTTAATAAAGAAGGATATAATTTTGTATTGTTGGATAATGTTTTGAACATTTCCTATATCAAGAGTTGATCAGTTCAGGCACGTTATCTAAAAGCATAGACGTTCTAAATCAAACCACAGTTCTTAATGTACAGAACACACACAAGAGGAAGGGTTCAGAAATGAACGAATCCTTCATAAGGCATTGTAGACTAGGGCATATCAATGTGACCTGACTAGCTAAGTTATATAGAGATGCATATTTAAATTTGTTTGAATTTACATCTTGTGAAACTTGCCGGTCATGTCACAAAGATAAGATGACCAGAGCTCTGTTTATTGGAAATAGAAAAAGAGTTAGTGAACTCTTGGGATTAATATATGATGATGTATGTAAGGTCCCCTGTCTACATATGTCAGGACCGGTTCTTTATACTTCATTACATTTACTGATGATCTCTCAAGATTCAGACATATGTTACTGTTGAAACACAAGTCCAAAACTTTTGAGATATTCACAGAATATAAGTTAGAAGTAGAGAACCAAAAATGGGTATAAGTATTATGTCCTTTGATGAGATCAAGGAGGAGAATACTTGAGCACGGAATTCCTGGACTATTCTAAAGGAGAATGAGATTCTCTCTCAGCATTACTCCTCCGTATACACCACAGTATGTTGGTGTATCGGGGCGGAGCAATCTCACCCTATTAGATATGGTGCGTTTTATGATGAGTACTACTGAGTTTCCAATTTCCTTTTAGGAGTTATGCACTTGAGAAGCTGCATACCTATTGAATAGAGTTATAATCAAATTAGTTGCTTACCACTTCATATGTGTTATGGAATGGGAAGAGCCCATATCTTAAGTATATTAAGATTTGGGGATGTCCAGCTTATGCCTAAAAGGAAAATCCGGACAAGCTCGAGGCAAGGTCAGTTCTGTGGAAGTTTGTTGGATATCCCAAACATTCGCAAGGGAATATCTTCTACTGAACAGAGGAACAAAAGATGTTTTGTTTCTCAGCATGCCACCTTTGTGAAAGGGAATTTCTTGTGAAGAAATTAATGGTTATGAGGTAGAACTAGAAACAGTTCCAGCTATACAAACTGCAGCTAATGATTTGGTAAACTTGAAGGATTCAATAGTTTCTAACGAACCTCGGCCTCTCCGCCGATCTAGTAGAGTTCCTCACCCACCTGAGAGATACTTCGGTTTCTCTATGACAGTGGGAGCGAGGATTGCATAATAAGATGATGACCCAACTATTTTCGAGCAGGATATCAGGAGTGGGACTCTGTAAGAATGGCTGGATGCTTAGTGATCTGACATGGAATCCTTATACACCAACAAAGTATAGACTTTGGTTACTTTATCTGAAGGGTTAAATCCCCATCAGGAGCAAGTATATCTTGAGAAGATTACTTGGTGTACATGGAAAAGTTGAGACTTTCAAAGTTATGCTTAAGTCCATCCAGATCCTACTTGCAATTGCTACATACCATAACTACGATATCTGGCGGTTGGGTGTCATGACTGCTTTTCTAAATGATGATTTAGAAGAGAGCGTCTATAAGTACACAGCCAGAGGGCTTCGTAGACAGTGGGAGCAGTGGAAACGTAGGCAAGATGTTTTATGTGATAAATCAGGTATCGCGGAGTTGGAACGTCTGTTTTGATGTAGTAGTCAAAGAGTTTGACTTCATCAAAATTGTAGATAAACAAAGTATATACAAAAAGGTAGTAGGGAGTATGGTGGTGATCCTCGTATAGTACGTGGATGACATACTCTTGATAGGGAAGAAGTTTCCTATGCTACGCTCGGTCAATCTCCTCTTATCACAAAGATTCTCCATATAGGATCAAGGTGATACCTCCTAAATCCTGGGTTATGGATCTATGAGATAGATCTAATTGGATGTTAGGATTCTCACTAGTTATAGTGAGATGGTATCAATCGATCCTGGGGAGAATCACTGGAAAGGTTCCAGGTGATAAGGACGACTGAATGTCAGTCATGTAGGGTTACTAGGCATACTAACAAGGCTCTACAAGGCATCGACCATGCCGGATTAAAAATTTTAGGTGCCGAACAACCCTAAGCAAGATCGTTAACTAAATATTAGGCGAATCTAATAGCTAGAAAACAACTTTACTCTAAAGGAAAGGGACTACAACCTTTGTAGATCCGGTCCTCCACTTCCAAAGCTCCGTGACGACGTCCCTTCGCTGCGATCATCCAACTCCCGGACTCTCGGACGGCTTCTTGAGAAATTGCAACGGGATCGCTTGAAGTCTTCGTGGCCGAAGATGATCTACGTCGAGGGAATACGAACACAAGCTTCTACTTCACTAACCAAAGAATTAGTGAAGCAAACACCCAAAACTAAAGTGCTAGTCTAGTAGAGGATGGTGAGATAGGAAATGGGTACACTTTAGAATTTCTTTTCTCACTTTGATTCTCTCTCTATTTCAAACCCTAGAAAGAAAAATGAAGGAAGAAGAAGATGAACTCAAATGAATATGAAAACTTATGAAGAGAGAGAGTGGTAACCATGGTGAGTAAGTATCATATACTTAACGCATGTAGAGACATAACCATGGTGAGTTATAATGGTTAGGTTTATAAAATCCTAAGTAAAACAAAACTAGTGGACTTTGGTCAAAGCACCATAAGCTTCATGAAGCTTCATGCATATGAACAAATACTCACTAATTTTGTATTTACTTTGAATATTAAAAACCATACCAATATATACATAATGGTGTATGTCTCATACACCCATGACAAGTGTATCAACAACCATGATACAAAAAAAGTGAACACAAATAAATATATATCACATATATATTAAGTTGTGTACAAGTGAGAAAAAAATAAATGCTTTAGTGAACCAATGTTAGTCAATGTAAATTAGTATATCCAATATACAATTATACACTAAATTATTAAATCAACTTTTGACTTAATAATCTGGTTATATCGCATACAACCGACTAACATTCAATGTATCGACTTATCGAATCAACCTTTGATTCGATAACTAGGTTATATCGCATACAACCGATCGATACAACCATCGCGAGAATCGAATACGGTATCACATACTCGCATCATTCTCGGTCCCGCACATATCACATATGCGCTCCTATCTCGTTTCGCCTGAGCCAGTACAACCTCTATGTAGGACTCTAAAGACTCGTCAATACGCCGGCAGTAGGTGATGATCATATCAAGCACCCACAAGCCGTCAGCGGTACTAGCTTGACGTAACGGCTACCCCGGTATTGAGCGATCAGAAGATCAGCAAGCAAGCCCGCTCCAACTCCTGTAAAAGCCTGACAGTGACACTACCGTACGGTCCGATCTCCTCGTCTGATATGTCGCATATCAAGTCTAGGGGTGGTAAACGTCAGACCCCAATAACCAATAAGTCATGCCGATATGAGGCTCATAACGGGTCGAGAAACTACTGGTAACACTTACCAGTAAATCTCTAAACCAGCCCTGGCTAGGGACTTCCCAGTTATGGCCAATCGAGCATAGCGCAACATCAACCCGCAATACCGAGAGAGACGAAACCCCTCCTATCGCTCATTGCCTCCATGTGACTCGGGACTGTACCCAAAAACCACCGTTTTGCATGCCCTTTTGGACGTGGTAGGGTGGAAATCAAAGCAAAGTGGGAATCACACAAGACTCTATGACGATCTCGGGTCTACAGACTAACCTGTACCAGTGTCACCAGAGAACTGCCATCTGACGTAAGGTATGATACCATCTGGGAGTTCTCGGCGAGTCCGTCCAGTGTACCCAGCCACCACTGAGCACCCGTATATCATCTCTGATGTCAAACACCAATGGATATGGGATCATCCATCGCCCATCTGTATGGGTCGAGAAGGTATACGCTAGTCTACTCTGGTATATCGATGCCCCGTCTCGATATACCCACGACTAGGGACTTTGAAGGATGCACTTATGGACTACCTTGTCCCCACTAGTATGATCCGCATCATAGTCCAGGTAGTCAAGTACATATCCTAAGGGCTTTACCAACATGTAACAGAGAGACAATCAGTATACACGTTAAGGTAAAGAGTAACCAGATAGCATACTATCATGTCGAGCAAGAAAGTCCTACCTATATATGTCCAAGCATCCACTACAATATACATCAGATGTATAGTAATGGCCTCTAGGGCATACATATAACTAACAATCTCCCACTTGCACTAGGGCCATCTGATAACAGTGGTTGTAGTATCTCATACTCAACCATCCCATAATCGTCTCTCTCTGGGAAAAGGCCTTTGTGAGTGGATCCGCCGTGTTGTCTTCTGAGTCTACTCTCCTAACCTCGATCCCCTGGAGATAACCATCTCCATGATCAGGTGATACTGCCTCAGAATATGTCTGGATCACTGATGGGACGGGCGTTCCTAGGCATATGCCACAACTCCATTGTCTCACAATGGTAGGAACGAAGTTCATCTCATGAACAAATATACACCCAGACTTCCTCTTTAGTAGCATCTTTGGTAGCGATGTATCCAGCCTTTATCGTCTAGTATGCCACGGTATCTAGCTTGGAACTCTTCTAACATACCGTCCCTTTACTGAGGGTAAAGACAATGCCTGTGACTGACTTTCAGTCGTCCTTATCACCCTGGAACCTTTCCAGTGATTCTCCCCAGGATCGATTGATACAATCTCACTACAACTAGTGAGAATCCTAACATCCAATTACATCTATCTCATAGATCAAAACTCAGGATTTAGGATGTATCATCTTGATCCTATGTGGAGAATCATTGTGATAAGCGGAGATTGATCGAGCGTAGCATAGGAAACTCCTTCCCTTTAAAGATTATGTCATCCACGTACTCTATGAGGATCTCCACCATACTCTCTACTACCTTTTTGTCTTTACAAGGTTCATCTACCATTTTGATGATGTCAAACTCTTTGACTAATACATCAAAACAGACGTTCCAACTCTGCGATGCCTGCTTTATCACATAAAATATCTTGCACACGTTTCCGCTGCTCCCACTGTCTACGAAGCCCTCTGGCTGTGTACTTATAGACGCACTCTTCTAAAACATCACTTAGAAAAGCAGTCATGACACCCAACCGCCAGATAACGTAGTCATGGTATGTAGCCGTGGCAAGTAGGATCCGGATGGACTTAAGCATAGCTACTTAGAAAAGGTTTTATCATAATCCATACCTGGTCAATGATGCAAACTTTTAACAAGTCTAGATTTGAAAGTCTCAACTTTTCCATGTACACCAAGTAATCTTCTCAAGATATACTTGCTCCTGATGGGGATTTAACCCTTCAGATAAAGAAACCAAAGTTCATAATTTGTTGGTGTATAAGGATTCCATCTCATATCGATAAGCATCCAGCCATTTTAACAGAGTCCCACTCCTTATGGCCTACTCGAAACTAGTTGGGTCATCATCTCATGATGCATTCCTCGCTCCCACTGTCATAGAGAAACTAATGTATCTCTTGTAGGGTTCCTAGGCACATTCAAGAGGTCTCACAAGGCGATAAAATGAAACTAGTTAACAAGTTAACTACAAGAACGGAAATACAACCTTTGTAGATCCGGTTCTCCACCTCCATAGCTCCGCAATGAAGTCTTCTCGCTGTCCAAATGAAATCCCGGGCTCAAGCGTCGGCTTCATCGGAGAAAAGGCGGGCTAGGTCGTCGATGTCCATGCCGAAGATGATCTACGTCGAGGCATCGCTAGATCAAGCTCCCACTTCACCAAGTCATGAAACTTGTGAAGAAAACACCCTATACTACTTGGCAAGAGGTAGAGGATGAAGAAATAGGAAGTGGGTTCACTTTAGAATTGGATTTCTCACTTGTTTTCATCAATCACCATTGATGAAGCAAGCTTCTTCAAGTGAAGAAGATGAAGAAGAAGAAGATGAATATTATGATAAGTTCTCTTGAAAATAGAAAATAAAAGAATACTTATCATAATCAACCATGGTTAAGTGTAGAGAATAAACTAGGGTTAGGTCAATGGTTAGGTTAGGCATGAAACAAAAATGGTGGACTTTTCAAACCTTCATGAAGTTTCAATGTAAAACAAAGCTAGCCACCATTTCTTTTCTTTTGCCAAAATGAAATAAATAAATAAATAAATGAGTAAGTAAATAAAAACATAACCCTAACCATCACATAACCATGGTTTAATCTTAACATACACTTAAACAATCATGTATCATCAAACATGATACAATCATATGTACAAATGTATATCACATATACAATGTGCACAAACCAAGTGAGAAAATCCATTTAAAGTGAACCAATACTAGTTAATGCAAAGTAATATATCAAATATATAATTATGCATTAAATCATTAAATCAACACTTGATTCAATGATCCGGTCATGTCGCACACAACCGACTAGTATACAATGTATCGGCTTATCGAATCAATCCTTGATTCGATAACTAGGTTATATCGCATACAACCATTCGACACATTCATCGCGAGAATAGAATACGGTATCACATACACGCATTATTCTCGGTCCCGCACATATCTCATATGCGCTCCTATTTCGTTTCGCTTGAGCCAGGAAACCTCTGTGTAGGACTCTAAAGACTCGTCAATACGCCGGCAGCAGGCGATGATCATATCAAACACCCATAAGCCGCAAGCGGTCTGCTAAACGTAACGACCACCCGGGTATTGAGCGATCTGAAGATCGAAGAGCAAGCCCGCTCACACTCCAGTGAATCCAACCAGTAACACTACCGTACAGTCCGGTCTGATCGTCTGATATGTCGCATATCTCGCCTAGGGGTGGTAAACGTCAGACCCCAATAGCTCGATAAGTCGTGTCGATATGAGGTCTATAACAGTTCGAGAAACTACAGGTAACACTTACCAGTAAATCTCAGCAACCCTGGCCAGGGATTTCCGGTTATAGCCAATCGAACACTGCGCAACATCTACTCCCTATACCGGGAGAGACGAATCCCCTCCTATCGCTCATTGCCTCCATGTGATTCGGGACTGTACCCAAAAACCACCGTTTTGCACGCCCTCTTGGACGTGGTAAGATGGAAATCAAAGCACAGTGGGAACCACACAAGACTCTATGACGATCTCGGGTCAACAGACTACTCTGCACCAGTGTCACCAGAGAACTGCCATCTGACGTAAGGTATAATACCATCTGGGAGTTCTCGGCGAGTCCGTCCAGTGTACCCAGTCTCTACTGAGCACCCGTATATCATCTCTGATGTCAAACACCAATGGATATGGGATCATCCATCGCCCATCTGTATGGGTCGAGAAGGTATACGCTAGTCTACTCTGGTATATCGATGCCCCGTCTCGATACACCCACGACTAGGGACTTTGAAGGATGTACTTATGGACTACCTTGTCCCCACTAGTATAATCTGCATCATAGTCCAGGTAGTCAAGTACACATCCTAAGGGCCTTACCAACATGTAACAGAGAGACAATCAGTATACACGTTAAGGTAAAGGGTAACCAGATAGCATACTATCATGTCGAGCAAGAAAGTCCTCCCTATATATGTCCCAGCATCCACTGCAATATACATCCTATGTATAGCAATGGCCTCTAGGGCATACATATAACTAACAATCTCCTACTTGCACTAGGGCCATCTGATAGCAGTGGTTGTAGTATCTTATACTCAACCATCCCATAATAGTCTCTCTTTGGGAACAGGCCTTTGTGAGTGGATCCGCTGTGTTGTCCTCTGAGTCTACTCTCCTAACCTCGATCTCCTTGGAGATCAACCATCTCCATGATCAGGTGACACTGCCTTAGAATATGTCTGGATCACTGATGGGACCGGCGTTCCTTGGCATAAGCCACAACTCCATTGTCTCACAATGGTTGGAACCTAGTTCATCTCATGAACCACTATACACCCAAACAGAATCTTTGGTAGCATCTTAAGTAGCGATGTATCCTGCCTTTATCGTCTAGTTAGCCACGGTATCTTGCTTGGAACTGTTCCAACATACCGTCCCTTTACTGAGGGTAAAAACAATGCCTGTGCCTGACATTCAGCCATCTATATTACCCTGGAACCCTTCCAGTGATTCTCCCCAGGATCTATTGATACCATCTCACTACAACTAGTGAGTATCCTAATATCCAATTAGATCTATCTCATAGATCTAAAACCCAGGATTTAGTAGGTATCACTTTGATCCTATGTGGAGAATCATTGTGATAAGCGGAGATTGATCGAGCGTAGCATAGGAAACTCCTTCCCTATCAAGAGTATGTCATCCACGTACTCTACGAGGATCGTCACAATACTCCCTACTACCTTTTTGTTTATACAAGGTTCATCTACCATTTTGATGATGTCAAACTGTTTGACTAACACATCAAAACAGATGTTCCAACTCCGCGACGCCTGCTTTATCCTATAAAGCATCTTGTACACATTTCCGCTGCTCCCACTGTCTACGAAGCCCTCTGGCTGTGTACTTATAGACGTTCTCTTCTAAAACATCATTTAGAAAAGCTGTCATGACACCCAACCACCAGATATCGTAGTCATGGTATGTAGCCGTGGCAAGTAGTATCTGGATGGACTTAAGCATAGGTACTAGAAAAGGTTTCATCATTATCCACGCCTGGTCGATGACGAAAAACCTTTAGCAAGTCTAGCTTTGAAAGTCTTAACTTTTCCATCTACACCAAGTAATCTTCTCAAGATATACTTGCTCCTGATGGGGATTTAACCCTTCAGATATAGCAACCAAAGTCCATACTTTGTTGGTGTATATGGATTCCATCTCAGATGGCTAAGCATCCAGCCATTCTTACAGAGTCTCACTCCGGATGGCCAGCTCGAAACTAGTTGGGTCATCATCTCATGATGCAATCCTCGCTCCCACTGTCATAGAGAAACAGAAGTATCTCTCAGGTGGGTGAGGAACCCTACTAGATCGGCGGAGAGGCTGAGGTTCGTTGGAATCTACTGAATCCTTTGGTTCTATCAGCTGCAGTTTGTATGGCTGGAACATTTCCAGTTCTACATTACAGACCTTGCCTCGAGTTTGTCCGGATTTTGCTTTTAGACATAGGCCGGACAACCCCAAATCTTAACTAGCTTAAAATATGGGCTCTTCCCTTTCCATATCACATATGAAGTGGAAGGCAACTGATTTGATTGGAACCCTATTCAATAGGTATGCAACTTCTCAAGTGCATAACCCCCTAAGGAAAAAGGTAACTCAGTATTACTCATCATAGAGCACACCATATCAAATAGGGTGTATCTGCTCCGCCCCGACATACCATCGTGCAATGGTGTATACGGAGGAGTAATGCTGAGAGAGAATCTCATTCTCCTTTAGAATAGTCCAGGAATTCCATGCACAAGTATTCTCCTCCCTGATCACATCAAAGGACATAATACTTATACCCGTATTCTGGTTCTCTACTTCTCACTTATATTCTGTGACTATCTCAAAAGGTTCGGATTCATGTTTCAACAGGAACATATGACTGAACCTTGAGAGATTATCAGAGAATGTAATGAAGTACAAAGAACCAGTCCTGGCATGTGTAGACAGGAGACCTTACATACATCATCATGTATCAGTCCCAAGAGTTCACTAACTCTTTCTCTGTTTCCAATAAACAGAGCTATGGTCATTTTATCTTTGTGACATGACTGGCGAGTTTCACAAGATGTAAATTCAAACTAATTTAAATATGCATCTTTATGTAACTCTAGCTAGTCGGGTCACATTGATCTGACCTAGTCTACAATACCTCAAGAAGGATTCGTTCATTTCTGGACTCTTCCTCTTAAGTGTGTTCCATATACTAAGAACTGTAGTTTGATTTAGAACATCAATGCTTTTAGATAACGTGCCCGAATCGATCAACTTTTGATATAGGAAATGTTCAAAACATTATCCAACAATACAAAATTTTATCATTTCTTTACTGATAAAGAGACTGATATGATTTTGTATATCAGGTTCGGTATCTAATAACATTCGTTCCGAATCAATGTATTTGTAATACAGGGTGACAGTGACCAACAGACTTGGCTGCAACACTTGCCCCGTTTTCTGCCTTATGAAACTTATCACCCGATCTCTGTTTTCTACCTTTCTATAGCCCTATGTAACAGATTACATATCTGGGATCCTGATCTGGTATCACATACCCAGGACGTAGAGGATACTGAGAAACAGTTCTTTGTAATGAACACACCCGAAGATGATGCATCAGCATGCACTCTCTTCGTTTGGGCGGCACGGGAAATCTGGTATTCCCCAATTTCCTGCTCTGTCTTATAACAATTATAAGTTGGAGCGGGACCAACGTTTCCCAGCTCAGTATAACAAGCGGGTTCGGTCAAATATCCGTATTATTATCTTGATTAAGGCGTGATATGGTCGCTACCTGGAAAGAGAGAGAAGAAAACACTCAGCGTGCGCTCTTGCAAGAATAGATTGGTTATTATTTTATCTAATCAGGATTGCTCCCACTGCTTTTTATCAAATCTTCCTTCAAACCCTAAAAGGAAAGACTAGCCGGGATTAATTACACACTACAAGTTCGCAAATCTTTCAGCCAGGCCAGTGTCGGTACTTTGAGGGAGGTCCCCCGTGCTTTCACACGAACCTAATTAATGTAAACCTCGTTTTCCCAGAGGCGTAACCTCGTTGACACCTTTCTAGACACCTACTTGATCGGCTAATTGTAATGTGTAAAACTCTCCCAGGAGTAACTCTTACTCGCAGCGGGTATCGGGATCCAACTATCTCATAGAAGGTATGCAATCTCATTGTAAATTTCAACACTTGAAATTCCCGATAATATTTTGCCCCAAGCGATCTATGACCTTGACTGAGTCAACAAATCATAGACCACAAGTAAAGTTCAACCCGTCATTTCTCGATTGAATTAAACCCACCCGCACGACCCTTGACTGAGTCAACAAGGCCGCACGACTACCCTAATCCAATCGCATCATATGCTTTGCAAATAAGCACTAATCAGCTACCGCACACTACGCCTTGACTGAGTCAACAAACGCAGCACGAATACTAACTATTACCTATCTGAAATGACGGAGGGCTACGACAGGTTTTTAAGAAAACCTTTTGTGTAATGAACTTTATATCGTTGTAGAATCAAATGAATTTTTAAAATGGAGTGCTTTTGAGGCTTTTCTAGTTTTGCTAAAGGAGTCACTCCCGGTGAAGGGATCGTCGGTCCTTTCCTCGTCGAATGAGGTGCGGGATATATCATATATATCACTGTGCAAAGCAAAACTCTTAAAAGCAATCAGAAGACAAACCGAGTGTGTAGCATCTGCCAGTTATTGCTAAAGGAGTCATTCCCGGTGAAGGGACCTCGGTCCTTTCCTCATCGAATAAGGTGCAGGATATATCATATATACCGCTATGCAAAGAAAGAACTGTAGCTACCTGTTTTATTTTGAAATTCGATTCTACAACATCTTAGGTTTCTTTTATTTCATTAATCACATTAATGAAGTCCCATCATTTAAGTACCTAAACATCACAGATAAATACGATGTACACTTATGCCATCCGCATTCGCCTCGATGTCCCCTTGTGCACCGTTAGGTTAGGTAACTAACGGCAGAGCGGGGCAGGGCTAGCGCGGGTGTAAAACATAAGTAACATCTATATAATATATCATATATACTATATACAGTATCCATCACAGAACATATCACATGATCACATCACAGATATCGCAGCAGAAGAATCATATGAAATATTGGATATACTAGGACGTCCGTGTTTTCAATACGAGCCAGTATAAAACACGGATTCCACGGTCGCGATGAATAGCCAAACCCACACCCCTAGACCCCTACGAGAGCGGCAAGCAACCCGACCAATTCTAGAGTTAGGAGACCCGGACTCGACTCCTCGAGATGGTCTCCCACTGGACCCTAGAACCCGGTTACTTGTGCCCTCCTCCTTGGGTCTATCCTAGTGCTGAAAAGTAAATAATATACAACAACGGTGACAACTTCCGCAACCTGGAAGTGCCCCAATAAAAGAATATTACATACAAGTTTTTACATGAATGAAAATGAAAAACACTCATCTCACATAAAAACCCCCGGCTATTCAAACACGACGATCCAATATAACATATCCAGCAACACATAACATCACATGTCATCAACGTAAGTAAATATGTCCATCCCAATTGTCGTTGACATATAGCAACGAAACCGGCGATATCACATATTACACTTACGGTCACAGAAAAGAAAGTGTAAAACTACAACAGTTGGAATCCGCAACCACCTCAGACATCGCATGCCTGACCAAATGAATTCCTTAGACATCGCATGCCTAACAATTATAAACCCCGCATTTTAGTCTCAAAATCGAAAACACTTTTCAATACCAAGTCGGGCAATTCAACAAGATTCCCGACATCCTGATCGAATGCTCGTCGCAAACTTCAGTAGGCGGCCGCACCCCCGACGCCGTCGATGAAGTGCACCAAGGCGGAACACCGCTACCGCGAGCACCCGAACGGATGCTTTCGACGATGGGGTTCTCCTACAGTCACTTGGTCGGGGCTATGGAGTGAGGCTGTCTATGAAGTTTACCCGGCGAGTATCCGCGTACGCTACGTGATTGCAACGGACTTTTGATGACATCAAAATTCCGTGGCAACCGATCAAGTGAGACTAAACTGCTATGTTTATAACATTCATTCAGTTATCACATAACTTTTGTGAATTCCAATTGTTGTATCAGATTCCGGATAAACAGAAAATGTTAAACTTTCCGATTGAACATTCGAACACCCAAGTTTTCCCAATACAGATCAACATATGAAACAAGTCTAAAAACATTCAGTTCGTGCCTCAGTACCAACGGTCCAGCCGTAGAAGGGTCAAGCCAACGCCTCACATGTGGCACGCCATACTGCCCCAAACCCGAAGGTTCAAAGGGCAGTTCAAGACGGTCACATAATCGAGTTAAGGTTTGTTGTCTTCTAGAGGGTCCATCGCGTTACTTGCACTACTTAGAACGTCTTTAAACTACGGAAAAATCCAACACTTGGAAATTTCCCGACAGGGGAAAAATTGGGTATTTATATCCGGTCGAACTTTTTAACATATTCTAAAATTTATCCGGAAAGCCACACAGACAAAATTTGATAATCCGATCGAACATTCGAATCCCCAAAACATCCCCAGAAAATTCAACTCTTGAATAAATATTAAAAATTCCCAGAAAACCCAGCATATTAAAATAGGAATTACTGTGCAACAATGGGAAGGTGACATCATCACCTAGCCGCGGAACCGCCGCAGAAGCTGGGCTTCTGCCGCGGTTCCGCCGCGGTTTGGATGAATCATGGGTCCAATTTTGCACCGTAATTCATAGATTTCCCTGCTGAATTTTTTAGCAATTTTTAATTTGGAAAAATCCACGTTTTCAGAAAAAGTCCAGAGAGCGTGGAAATTTTGGGGTTTCGGTTCGTTCGAACTTCAAATTGTGTCTAGACTTCGCCTAAGGCTCTAGCTAGGCTCTGATACCACTGTAGGGTTCCTAGGCACATTCAACAGGTCTCACAAGGCATCAACCATGCCAATTTAAAATTTTACGGTGCCGAGAAACCCTAAACTACGGATCGTTGGCTAGATGTCTAGGCGATAAAATGAAACTAGTTAACAAGTTAACTACTAGAACGGAAATACAACCTTTATAGATCCGGTTCTCCACCTCCATAGCTCCGCAATGAAGTCTTCTCGCTGTCCAAATGAAATCCCGGGCTCAAGCGTCGGCTTCATCGGAGAAAAGGCGGGCTAGGTCGTCGATGTCCATGCCGAAGATGATCTACGTCGAGGCATCGCTAGATCAAGCTCCCACTTCACCAAGTCATGAAACTTGTGAAGAAAACACCCTATACTACTTGGCAAGAGATAGAGGATGAAGAAATAGGAAGTGGGTTCACTTTAGAATTGGATTTCTCACTTGTTTTCATCAATTACCATTGATGAAGCAAGCTTCTTCAAGTGAAGAAGATGAAGAAGAAGAAGATGAATATTATGATAAGTTCTCTTGAAAATAGAAAATAAAAGAATACTTATCATAATCAACCATGGTTAAGTGTATAGAATAAACTAGGGTTAGGTCAATGTTTAGGTTAGGCATGAAACAAAAATGGTGGACTTTTCAAACCTTCATGAAGTTTCAATGTAAAACAAAGCTAGCCACCATTTCTTTTCTTTTGCCAAAATGAAATAAATAAATAAATAAATGAGTAAGTAAATAAAAACATAACCCTAACCATCACATAACCATGGTTTAATCTTAACATACACTTAAACAATCATGTATCATCAAACATGATACAATCATATGTACAAATGTATATCACATATACAATGTGCACAAACCAAGTGAGAAAATCCATTTAAAGTGAACCAATACTAGTTAATGCAAAGTAATATATCATATATATAATTATGCATTAAATCATTAAATCAACACTTGATTCAATGATCCGGTCATGTCGCACACAACCGACTAGTATACAATGTATCGGCTTATCGAATCAATCCTTGATTCGATAACTAGGTTATATCGCATACAACCATTCGACACATTCATCGCGAGAATAGAATACGGTATCACATACATGCATTATTCTCGGTCCCGCACATATCTCATATGCGCTCCTATTTCGTTTCGCTTGAGCCAGGAAACCTCTGTGTAGGACTCTAAAGACTCGTCAATACGCCGGCAGCAGACGATGATCATATCAAACACCCACAAGCCGCAAGCGGTCTGCTAAACGTAACGGCCACCCGGGTATTGAGCGATCTGAAGATCGACGAGCAAGCCCGCTCACACTCCAGTGAATCCAACCAGTAACACTACCGTACAGTCCGGTCTGATCGTCTGATATGTCGCATATCTAGCCTAGGGGTGGTAAACGTCAGACCCCAATAGCTGGATAAGTCGTGTCGATATGAGGTCTATAACAGTTCGAGAAACTATAGGTAACACTTACCAGTAAATCTCAGCAACCCTAGCCAGGGATTTCCGGTTATAGCCAATCGAACACTGCGCAACATTTACTCCCTATACCGGGAGAGACGAATCCCCTCCTATCGCTCATTGCCTCCATGTGATTCGGGACTGTACCCAAAAACCACCGTTTTACACGCCCTCTTGGACGTGGTAAGATGGAAATCAAAGCACAGTGGGAACCACACAAGACTCTATGACGATCTCGGGTCAACAGACTACTCTGCACCAGTGTCACCAGAGAACTGCCATCTGACGTAAGGTATAATACCATCTGGGAGTTCTCGGCGAGTCCGTCCAGTGTACCCAGTCTCTACTGAGCACCCGTATATCATCTCTGATGTCAAACACCAATGGATATGGGATCATCCATCGCCCATCTGTATGGGTCGAGAAGGTATACGCTAGTCTACTCTGGTATATCGATGCCCCGTCTCGATACACCCACGACTAGGGACTTTGAAGGATGTACTTATGGACTACCTTGTCCCCACTAGTATGATCTGCATCATAGTCCAGGTAGTCAAGTACACATCCTAAGGGCCTTACCAACATGTAATAGAGAGACAATCAGTATACGCGTTAAGGTAAAGGGTAACCAGATAGCATACTATCATGTCGAGCAAGAAAGTCCTCCCTATATATGTCCCAGCATCCACTGCAATATACATCCTATGTATAGCAATGGCCTCTAGAGCATACATATAACTAACATCTCTCAGGTGGGTGAGGAACCCTACTAGATTGGCGGAGAGGCTGAGGTTCGTTGGTTACTATTGAATCCTTTGGTTCTACCAAATCGTCAGCTGCAGTTTGTATAGCTGGAACATTTCCAGTTCTACATCATGTCCACTAATTTCTTCACAAGAAATTCCTTTTCACAAAGGTGGCATGTTGAGAAACAAAACATTTTTGTTCCTCGGTTAGGTAGAAGATATTCCCTTGCGAATGCTTAGGATATCCAACATACTTCTACAGAACTGACTTTGCCTCGAGCTTGTCCGGATTTTGCTTTTTAGACATAGGCCAGACATCCCCAAATCTTAACAAACTTAAGATATGGGCTCTTCACAATCCATATCACATATGAAGTGGTAGGCAACTGATTTGATCGGAACCCTATTCAATAGGTATGCAACTTCATAAGTGCACAACTCCCTATAAGGAAATAGGAACCTCAGTTGTACTCATCATAGAGCGCACCATATCAAATAGGATGTGGTTGCTCCGCCCCGATACACCGACGTGCTGTGCTGTATATGGAGGAGTAATGCTGAGAGAGAATCTTATTCTCCTTTAGAATAATCCAGGAATTCCGTGCTCAAGTATTCTCCTCCTTGATCACATCAAAGGACATAATACTTATACCTGTTTTTGGTTCTCTACTTCTAACTTATATTCTGTGAATATCTCAAAAGGTTCGAACTTGTGTTTCAACGGGAACATATGTCTGAATCTCGAGAGATCATCAGAGAATGTAATGAAGTACAAAGAACCGGTCTTGGCATATGTAGAAAGGGGACCTTCATACATCAACATGTAACTATCCCAAGAGTTTACTAACTCTTTCTCTGTTTCCAATAAACAGAGCTATGGTCATCTAATCTTTGTGACATGACCGACAAGTATCATAAGATGTAAATTCAAACTAATTTAAATATGCATCTAAATGTAACTTCAGCCAGTCGGGTCGCATTGATATGACCTAGTCTACAATGCCTTAAGAAGGATCTGTTCATTTCTGAACTCTTCCTCTTGTGTGTGTTCTATTTACTAAGAACTGTAGTTTGATTTAGAACGTCAATGTTTTTAGATAACGTGCCTGATCCGATCAACTTTTGATATAGGAAATGTTCAAAACATTATCCAACAATACAAAATTATATCCTTTCTTTACTAATAAGAGACTGATATGATGTTGTATATCAGGTTCGGTATCTAATAACATTCGTTCAGAATCAATGTATTCTGGTAATACAGGGTGACAGTGACCAACAGACTTGGCTGCAACACTTGCAGCGTTTTCTGTCTCATGAAACTTATCACCCGTTCTCAGTTCTCTACCTCTCTGTAGCCTATGTAATAGTTTACATATGCGGGATCCTGATCCGGTATCACATACCCAGGACGTAGAGGTTACTGAGAAACAGTTCTCGGTAATGAATACACCCGAAGAAGATGCATCAGTATGCACTTTCTTCGTTTGGGCGGCATGGGAATTCTGGTAATCCCCTAATTCCTGCTCTGTCTTATAACAATTATAAGTTGGAGCGGGACCAACGTTCCCCAGCTCAGTATAACAAGCGGGTTCGGTCAATATATCCGTATTATTGTCTTGATTAAGGCGTGATATGGTCGCTACCTGGAGAGAGAGAGAAGAAAACACTCTGCGTGCGCTCTTGCAAGATCGGATTGGTTATTATTTTATCTAATCAGGATGGCTCCCACTGTTTTAATCAAATCTTCCTTCAAACCCTAAAAGGAAAGACTAGCCGGGATTAATTACACCCTACAACTTCGCCAATCTTTCAGCCAGGCCAGTGTCGGTACTTTGAGGGAGGTTCCCCGTGCTTTCGCACGGACCTAATTAAAGTAAACTTCATTTTCCCAGAGGCGTAAGCCCGTTAACACCTTTCTAGACACCTACTCGATCGGCTTATTGTAATGTGTAAAACTCTCCCAGGAGTAACAATTACTTGCAGTGGGTATCGGGATCCAACTATCTCATAGAAGGTATGCAATCTCATTGCAAATTTCAACACTTGAAATTCCCGATAATTTTGCCCCAAACGATCTATGACCTTGACAAGGTCAACAAACCATAGACCGTAAGTCAAGTTCAACCCGTCATTTCTTGATAGAATTAAACCCACCCGCACGACCCTTGACAAGGTCAACAAGGCCATACGACTACCCTAACCCAATCTGCATCATATGCATAAACAGATAAATACCGGTCAGCTACCGCACACTGCGCCTTGACAAGGTTAACAAACGCAGCACGAATACTAAGCAGGACTTATCTGAAATGACGGAGGGCAACGACAGGTTTTTCTGAAAACCTATTGCGTAATGAACTTGATATCGTTGTAGAATCAAATGATTTTAAAATGGAGTGTTTTTTAGGCTTTTCTAGTTTTGCTAAAGGGGTCACTCCCGGTGAAGGGATCGTCGGCCCTTTCCTCGTCGAATGAGGTGCAGGATATATCATATATACCACTATGCAAAGCAAGAACTATAGAAGCAATCAAAATTCAAACCGAGTGTTGTAGCATCTGCCAGTTATTGCTAAAGGGGTCACTCCCGGTGAAGGGATCTCGGCCCTTTCCTCATCGAATAAGGTGCAGGATGTTTTACAAGGAACACCGCGATGCAAAGCAAGAACTGTAGCTACCTGTTTTTGAAAATTCTATTCCACAACATCTTTTAGGTTTCTTTTTCTTTCATTAATCATATTAATGAAGTCCCATCATTTAAGCTCCTAAACATTACAGATAAATATGACGTACACTTATGCCATCCGCATTCGCCTCGATGTCCCCTCGTGCACTGTTAGGTTAGGTAACTAACGGCAGAGCGGGGCAACGGCAGAGCGCGGGTGTAAAACATAAGTAACGTCTATATAATATATCATATATACTATATATAGTATCTATTACATCACATCACATGATCACATCACAGATATCGCAGCATAAGAAACATATGAAACATTGGATATACTAGGACGGTCCGTGTTTTATTTGGAGCCTCTATAAAACACGGATTCCACGGTCGCGATGAATAGCCAAACCCACACCCCTAGACCCCTACGAGAGCGGCAAGCAACCCTACCAATTCTAGAGTTAGGAGACCCGGACTCGACTCCTCGAGTTGGTCTCCCACTGGACCCTAGAACCCGGTTACTTGTGCTCCCCTCCTTGGGTCTATCCTAGTGCGGAAAAGTAAATAATATACAAATGGTGACATCAACCTCAACCCGGAAGTGCCCCAATAAAAGAATATTACATACAAGTTTTTACATGAATGAAAATGAAAAGCACTCATCTCACATAAAACCCCCGGCTATTCAAAACGCGACGATCCAATATAACATATCCAGCAACACAGAACATCACATGTCATCAACTTAAGTAAATATGCGCATCCTAATTGTCGTTGACATATAGCAACGAAACCGGCGATATCACATATTACACTTACGGTCACAGAAAAGAAAGTGTAAAACTACAACATTTGGAATCTACAATCTCTTTAGACATCGTAAATCCGAAATATCACATACTTCGCATTTCATGCCTAACTGTATGAATTACACATATTGTATCACATTCCAGATAAATAGAGAGTATTAAACTTTTCGAACAGATAATCAAATACCCAAGATTTCCATAATAGCTCAACACTTGAGCGGAGTTCAAAAATCCCAGAATACGTTACAGTAGCAACGGTCCAGCCGGAGAAGGGTCAAGCCAACGCCTCACATGTGGCACGCCGTACTGCCCCAAACCCTAAGGTTCAAAGGGCGGTTCAAGACGGTCACATAATCAAGTTAAGGTTTATTGTCTTCTAGAGGGTCCATCATATTCTTTGCACGTTTTTCAGAAAGATTTAAACCCGAGAAAAATTCAACACTTGAACGTTTTTCGTACCGGGAAAAATTGAGTTAATGATATCCGTTCAAACATTTTAATACTTACTAAATTATCCGGAAAACAGAATAACGAATTTAAAATTCTCGATCGAATCGACGATCACAAAATAAACCCCAAAATACTCAACACTTGAGTCAGTTTTAAAAATACCCAGAAAATATCAATTACAGAAATAGAAATTACAGTGTAAAAATGATGGCTTATCTCCTCTGTACGGCCGCGGAACCGCGACCCAAGCATGATATTGCCGCGGTTCCGCGGTGGAATGTACGGAACAGGCTGTCATTTTTCACTACAATTCTTATATTTCCCTACTGAATTTTTCAGGTATTTTTAATTCAGAAAAATCACAGATTTGAAAAAATGTCCAGAGAGGGGTTGATTTTGACGTTATCGGGTTCGTTCGGAGTTTTAACTTCGTTAACACATCACCTAATACCTCTAGCTAGGCTCTGATACCACTGTAGGGTTACTAGACACACTAACAAGGCTCTACAAGGCATCGACCATACCGGATTAAAAATTTTAGGTGCCGAACAACCCTAAGCAAGATCGTTAACTAAATATTAGGCGAATCTAATAGCAAGAAAACAACTTTACTCTAAAGGAAAGGGACTACAACCTTTGTAGATCCGGTCCTCCACTTCCAAAGCTCCGTGACGACATCCCTTCGCTGCGATCATCTAACTCCCGGACACTCGGACGGCTCCTTGAGAAATTGCAACAGGATCGTTTGAAGTCTTCGAGGCCGAAGATGATCTACGTCGAGGGAATACGAACTCAAGTTTCTACTTCACTAACCAAAGAATTAGTGAAGCAAACACCCAAAACTAAAGTGCTGGTCTAGTAGAGGATGGTGAGATAGGAAATGGGTACACTTTAGAATTTCTTTTCTCACTTTGATTCTCTCTCTATTTCAAACCCTAGAAAGAAAAATGAAGGAGGAAGAAGATGAGCTCAAATGAATAAGAAAACTTATGAAGAGAGAGAGTGGTAACCATGGTGAGTAAGTATCATATACTTAACTCATGTAGAGACATAACCATGGTGAGTTATAGTGGTTAGGTTTATAAAATCCTAAGTAAAACAAAACTAGTGGACTTTGGTCAAAGCACCATAAGCTTCATGAAGCTTCATGCTTATGAACAAATACTCACTAATTTTGTATTTACTTTGAATATTAAAAACCATACCAATATATACATAATGGTGTATGTCTCATACACCCATGACAAGTGTATCAACAACCATGATACAAAAAAAGTGAACACAAATAAATATATATCACATATATAATAAGTTGTGTACAAGTGAGAAAAAAATAAATGCTTTAGTGAACCAATGTTAATCAATGTAAATTAGTATATCCAATATAAAATTATACACTAAATTATTAAATCAACTCTTGACTTAATAATCCGGTTATATCGCATACAACCGACTAACATTCAATGTATCGACTTATCGAATCAACCCTTGATTCGATAACTAGGTTATATCGCAAACAACCGATCGATACAACCATCGCGAGAATCAAATATGGTATCACATACTCGCATCATTCTCGGTCCCGCACATATCACATATGCGCTCCTATCTCGTTTCCCCTGAGCCAGTACAACCTCTATGTAGGACTCTAAAGACTCGTCAATACGCCGGCAGTAGGTGATGATCATATCAAGCACCCACAAGCCGTCAGCGGTACTAGCTTGACGTAACGGCTAACCGGGTATTGAGCGATCAGAAGATCAGCAAGCAAGCCCGCTCCAACTCCTATAAAAGCCTGACAGTGATACTACCGTACGGTCCGATCTCCTCGTTTGATATGTCGCATATCAAGTCTAGGGGTGGTAAACGTCAGACCACAATAACCGATAAGTCATGCCGATATGAGGCTCATAACGGGTCGAGAAACTACTGGTAACACTTACCAGTAAATCTCTAAACCAGCCCTGGCCAGGGACTTCCCTGTTATGGCCAATCGAGCATAGCGCAACATCAACCCCCAATACCGAGAGAGACGAAACCCTTCCTATCGCTCATTGCCTCCATGTGACTCGGGACTGTACCCAGAAACCACCGTTTTACACGCCCTTTTGGACGTGGTAAGGTGGAAATCAAAGCACAGTGGGAATCACACAAGACTCTATGACGATCTCGGGTCTACAGACTAACCTGTACCAGTGTCACCTGCGAACTGCTATCTGACATAAGGTATGATACCATCTGGGAGTTCTCGGCGAGTCCGTCCAGTGTACCCAGTCACCACTAAGCACCCGTATATCATCTCTGATGTCAAACACCAATGGATATGGGATCATCCATCGCCCATCTGTATGGGTCGAGAAGGTATATGCTAGTCTACTCTGGTATATTGATGCCCCGTCTCGATATACCCACGACTAGGGACTTTGAAGGATGCACTTATGGACTACCTTGTCCCCACTAGTATGATCCGCATCATAGTCCAGGTAGTCAAGTACATATCCTAAGGGCTTTACCAACATGTAACAGAGAGACAATCAGTATACACGTTAAGGTAAAGAGTAACCGGATAGCATACTATCATGTCGAGCAAGAAAGTCCTCCCTATATATGTCCAAGCATCCACTACAATATACATCAGATGTATAGTAATGGCCTCTAGGGCATACATATAACTATCAAGTCACAGGCATTGTCTTTACTCTCAGTTGAGGGAAGGTATGTTGGAAGAGTTCCACGCTAGATACCGTGACAAACTAGACGATTAAAGACAAGATACATCGTTACCAAGGATACTACCAAAGAGGCAGTCTGGATATATTCTAGTTCATGAGATGAACTTCATTCCTACCATTGTGTGACGATGGAGTTTTGGCTTTTGCCAAGGAACCCCCGTCCCATCAGATATCCAGACATATTCTTAGGCAGTATCACCCGATCATGGAGATGGATGATCTCCAGGTAGATCAAGGTTAGGAGAGTAGACATAGAGGACAACAACGCGGATCCACTCACAAAGGCCTATTCCCCAGTAGAGACTTTTATGGGATGGTTGAGTATGAGATACTTCAACCACAGCTGATTGTTGGGTATGTGCTACCACAACAGATGGCCCTAGTACAAGTGGGAGATTGTTACTTATATGTATGCCCTAGAGTCCATTACTGTACATATGATGTTTATTGTAGTGGATACTTGGACATATATAGGGAGGACTTTCTTACTCGACATGATAGTATGCTATCTGGTTGCTCTTTATCTTAACATGTACTTTGATTGTCTCTACATTACATGTTGATAAAGCCCTTAGGATGAGTACTTGATTACCAGGACTATGATGCAGGTCATACTAGTGGGGACAGTGTAGTCGCTAAGTATATTCTTCAAATGTTCCTAGTCGTGGGAGTACCGAGACAGGGCATCGATACTCCAGAGTAGACTAGCATATGCGCTTCTTAACCCATATGATGGGCGATGGATGACCCCATATCCATTGGTGTTTGACATCAGAGAAGGTATACGGGTGCTCAGTAGAGACTGGGTACACTGGACGGACTCGCCGAGAACTCCCAGATGGTATTATACCTCACGTCAGATGGCAGTTCTCTGGTGACACTGGTACAGGTTAGTCTGTTGACCCGAGATCGTCATAAAGTCTTATGTGATTCCCACTGTGCTTTGATTTCCATCATACCACGTCCAAGAGGGCATGCAAAATGGTGGCTTTTGGGTACAGTCCCGAATCACATGGAGGCAATGAGCGATAGGAGGGGTTTCGTCTCACCCGGTATAGGGAGTTGATGTTGCGCTGTGTTCGATTGGCTATAACTGGAAATCCCTGGCCAGGGTTGCTGAGATTTACTGGTAAGTGTTATCATTAGTTTCTCGAACTGTTATGGACCTCATATCGACACGACTTATCAAGCTACTAGGGTCTGACGTTTACCACCCCTAGGCGAGATATGCGACATATCAGATGAAGAGACCGGACTGTACGGGAGTGTTACTGATTGAATTCGCAGGAGAATGTACAGGCTTACTTGTTGATGTTCTGATCGCTCAATACCTGGGTGGCTGTTATGTTTAGCTGACTGCCTGCAGCTTGTGGCTGTTTGATATGATCATCACCTGCTGCCGGCGTATTGACGATTCTTTAGAGTCCTACACAGAGGTTTCCTGGCTCAGGCAAAACGGAGTAGGAGCACATATGTGATGTGTGCGGGACCGAGAAAAATACGATATGAGATACTGTATTCTATTTTCGCGATATATGATATCGGCCGGGTATATGTGATATGGCCGGGTCATCGGATCAAGTGTTGATTCGATGACATGGTAAATGTTATATTAGTCGGTTATATGATATATAGCCGGATTGTCGGATTAAGTGTTGATTCGATAATTTAATGTATAATTATATATGTGATATATTACATTACGTTAACTAATATAAGCTCGCTTTATTGATTCATTTTCTCACCGGATAATACATTGATATATATGCGATATATGTTAATTGTATTATTTTCTTTTGTTGCAAAATATATTATATATGTGATATATAATATTATAACAAGTTATGATTACAAATACAACATGATTTGTGGAGATTAAACAAGTTAGGGTTTGATTTGGGTTAGCATTTGGGTTAGCTTTTTCAAGAAGCTTCAAGAAGTTTTCTTTGTTTTTAGCTAAGATATTTTGTTATGATATTTTGTAGATATTTCTTAACCCAACCCAAACCCTTTATCATGGTTTATTCTCTACAATGGTTAAGCCTTTCTTTCTTAACCCATGTTTGATTTGTAACCATTACAATTTCATTATTCATCACAAATACTTTTCTTCTTCTTCTTCCTCTTGAAAAGCTTTCTTGCTTTTGGGTTAGTGATGAATATGAGTGAGAAATTGAAATAAAAAGAGAGCTAAATTCCTACTTCATCATCTTTATCTATTTTAGCCACTTAGATTAGGGTGTTCACTTCTCTAATAAGTTGTTTAGCGAAGTGTAAGCTTGGGTTAAAGATTCTTGAAGGTTGATCATCTTCGTAAAGGAAGATTTGAAGAAAGCATGGATCATTTGGCTTGTAGATCCTCTCTAGAGTCCAGAAGTTCATGGATCGCGGCGAAGGGACTACTACTCGGAGCTTATGAAGCGAAGGAACGGACTACAAAGGTTGTAATCCCTTTCTTTTAGATGTAAAGATCTTTGCATGCTTTGTTAACCCTAATTATCTAGCAAAGATCCTCGCTTTAGGTTGTTCGGCACTTGAAAATTTTAAATCCGGCATGGCTGTGTAACGCTTTGAAAATCGTTTCGGTGAAATTTCGAAAAATCGGTAAAATAAGGGGGTTTTCTGTAAAAAGTCAAAATACAAATATCTTATTATAAAAATTAAATATACACATTCTAGCTATGTAATTGCTATTATTTGGTGTTTATTGAGCCGCTGGTGAAATTTCAAATTTTCTGAAAAAAATATTATTTTTATTATTATTTAAGCCGTCACTAATACATTTAATTAGGGAAAATTACAAATTGGAATGAGTTGAAACAAATTTTGTGCATCATAAAATATTAAATAAAATTTTATCATGTGGTTTTTGGAACGAAATCATTTGCCAAAACGGTTTAGAAATTATTGAAGAAAAAAGGCTTTTTTTTTTGCATAAATGGATGTTTGGGGTATTGTATTTATCATTTTTCATCACCCCACACCCGTAACCACACCCACGCACCCCCATTCACTTCTCCCCTTGGCTGAATTCAGCAGCCCCCATCTTTTTCCCCAATTGAATTTCAAAGAAAAGAAAAGAAAGAAAACAAAGGAAAGGGAAGGAAATTGTAAAATGAGTTGGACCTTTGACTTTATGCCTTGACTTGGACTATTTTCCTCACCTCCCTCTCTCTCCTCTCCCCTCCATTTTCAGCGGAGCCCCCCCTTTGTGCAGCCCCAATTTTTCCCCCTCTCTTTTCCTCATCAAAAAGTCTTCAAAATCCATCAAATTTCCATCAAAAATTAAACCAAAACTCAAATCTAACTCCTACACATTTTTCATTAGCTATTCTTGTATGGATCTAGGGAGCAAGTTGGCATTTTAGAGGCTTTGAATTTCATGTTTGATCTCTTGATCATGAGGTATAAATTCTAACCTTATCTTAAATTGTGTTAATTGTTTCATGTTAGCTTAATTAGGTTTTTTTAATTAGTTCTAGGTGCTTGAATTAAAATTCAAGAGAAGGGTTTTGAATTAATGATTAGGGTTTGTGATCAAGTGAGGTTTTTATCAATTGGTTATGGGTGTAATGAGGAGATTAACATGTGGTTGTATGCAAAATCTAAGTTAGTCGCTATTTACTAATTTGTTAATTTAAAATTGTGATAACTTTGCTAATTGCTAACTAGGTTTTTATAATTAGTCTAATAATTAGGTTTAAAAATCTAATTATGGTTTCATAGCATTATTAACATTATAATGAGTGGTTTAATACCTTAGGTTATGCAAATCTAAGCTAGATTGTAGTTTGTGCATTTTTGCTTTGAAATTGTTAAATTTTATGTATTTTGTAAACTAGAATATTAGGGTTTTTGGAATTTAACGAGATTAAATTTCGGGAATTGTTTATATGACTTATTTAAGATATTTAATAAATATATTGGCCGCTACATTCATTTAAACATCCTGTTTTGTACAAAAACGGCGAATTGTGCTTGCTAGATTTTCGGAAAAATGACTTTTTAAGTAAAATTGGGGTTTTTGTGAGTTTTAACCTAGTTTATATTAAAATTAGTGTTCGTGAATATACAAATGAGTGTGATTGGATTTTTCTCGATGGTTTGACGTTTGTACATCGACATCGAGGGTTGGTTTGACTATTCTTGCATGCGTAGGTGATAGGTTTGGACCTATGCGTGATACGCGTGCCGATTTGATTTTCGTATGCCATTTCGATTTCGAATTTAGTTTTAATGCGATATGGTGCATTATGATATGTAGGTACCACCATGTAGACTTCGAGACGACAAGCAAGCGCGTGGAGACGTCGGCACCGGCTAGCGAGGAACAGGTGAGTAGATTTATATCTACGGGGAGAAGTCGGGTGGATGGCGTATAGCACCCCCGCAGTCCGTGGTGGTGTATACGGATGCGTATACACACCAACATTTATTATATGTTATTTGGGATTAATAACGATGCTTAGGATGGATATTGGTGTGTTGGATTACTTTAGTGTTGCGAACCCTAGGGTAGTGTTGCACTACACATACACACATACATACTTGCATACATTCCTTCTTATATGTGCTCATGGGATTCTTTATAGTTATGTGTTCGCATGGGTATGGGACTATGTGTTCACATCAGGATTTTAGGATGATACTTGTGATTGAGCTGAGTCGATGAGATTTGTTTGAGGCCATGAGATCGGTGATATAGCAGGGTTCGTATTTGAGATACGACATGACGTTGTAGCGGGTCCTTGACGTTGTGTTTCACACACGTCCATGCATACGTAGGCGGTATCAGTATGGTACTAGACGTAGATCAGTACCCCGATCATGATATTTGATAAAGAGGATACCAGGTGAATAGTATGATGAATGTGATATTGACCCGTACCCAGATTTGGGATGCCGTACGACGGATTTACGTACGAGCTATATCTTGATGATTGATCCGCACTCTTGACTTGGGAGTTCTGATTTTAGATATGGTATCGGATATGATATTATTGAGGCGGGATCACCGACTAATATATATATAGGTATGTATATGTATCGACTCAGATGTTAGGCGGTTTCTTTACCTGTAGTTCAGCTTGTTAGCTTAGCCCTTTAGTTTAGTTTAGTTGTTAGATTAGATTCGATTCTTACCTATTTCAAAAACTAACGAATCGTGGGTATTTTAAAAGACAGCCCAAGGGATCCTACAGATATTTCAAAAGACGTATCTTTTCATAAAAACACCGTAGCCCCTATTTTCAAAACCCCATGATTCGTGTTATTTCAAAAGGCACCATTTGTAGGACTTATATTAGATTATTACAGATTAGTTATCGTTGTGTCTAGTATTCAGCTCCCGCATATTATTGCTGTTCGCTCTGCCTCACATACTTATTTTGCTGCATATTCCATTATTGATATCATGCTGTTAGGACACCAGCACCATTACCGATGATGCGTATGTACCACGTACACCTACTTGCCGGCTCACACACATCTTCATCGGTAATTGCCATGTCACGTACACTTTAGAGAATATATTTGCTTGACTTAGCTTGTTAGTTAGTAGTTTGATATGATATTATTGTACCTGCCTTACATGCCTAGTTTATTAATCATACATTGCAACTTGGTTATTGATACCATATGCATTCATTATCATTGACATATGCACTTGTGATGATTTCTTGAGATTTATGATATTTCTGGATTTCGGGGAAAGCCGCAAAATTTACAACTTATGATCTTTTAAAATATAAAATGTTGCGGTTTTCTAGTGATGTAAAGTGTCTTCCACCATGAGTTTGCTGTGGTTTTCGAGATCCGTGTCGAGGAGTGGAGGAACCGTCACGGGTACATGGTGGGCCCGGTGCGGTACCCCGGGGCAAGAGGAATGTGGTGTTGACGTTGAGCCCGACAGGGGAGCACTACCGACCGGTGATATTACCCGACGCGTCGGATATCCGGAGGATACCTTCGTGGTCTTTAGATGGATGGTAGGGGCCGGTCTGAACTGACGGCGCCCTAGATATTGAGATTGAGACATTGATATTTCGAAACGGTGAGATTTATGTTTTGTGTCGATGCTAGACACTGTTGATACTGATTTCATTTATGATACCTCAGTTTAAAAATACGAAGGAAATCGCACTAATTTATGAAAACAGTTTCTTCATTTACATGTATTCTGTTTCATGCATGCATACCTCATTCATATGATATATTGCTACCTGAGGCACAGACACGGGCACATGAGTTACCCTCGGGTTAGATATTTACCCTAGCCTTGTTATAGGCTACATGTTATATACATTTTTGAGGCTATATTATGATCATTGACCTAGGATTGCGTTATTTATGCGATTTCTGTGCGTAGATGTTTTTCTATTCACGAGTTGGCAACTCACCCCCGTTGTGCCCCAGTTTCTTGCAGGTTTGCCGTACAGGTTTCATTACGGCTTTACGGGCTCAGTTTCATTCGGATGACTTGCTAGTAGGTGGGTTTTTCTTGTATCGTACCCATCATATTACCTTGTATAATATTATTCCGTTGTATCCAGTAAATTCCATCAACCAAACATGTATTTTCTGAGATAGAGACCAGTGTTGTTTATTCTTTCGACCTTAGAGTCGCTCGTTATATTTCTGGTGGTTTTGAGTTTCCTTTTGAGTTTTGATCCTCGCCGTTGGCGTTGTATATTATATTGCTTGTGTGGTTGTGACCGTCGATTGACGAAGAGCTAGCTCCCGCTTGGGGATGCCTTTTCTTGATTTCGTATACTATTCATGTTGTATCCCGTTTGGGGGCCAGTATTTACAAAGGAGACTCTGCCGAAATTTTCAGTAAATTTTTGATGTTTTTAGAAACCCGCATAATTCGGCTTATGCTTTTAAAACTACTTATTTTAAATTGGTTTCCTTCACTCTACTACCTTTTCTTGGTTTGGATTTCTGGGTTTTCGATTTACTTAGATTATGTACGCCTCGAGACGTTCGTAGTTTAAGTGCCGGTCATGTTCCGTACTTTTGGGTCATGACAAAGTTGGTATCAGAGCGTTAGGTTTTAACCTTCGGAGCGCAGGATGACCCTTGGTTGATGGAATAGGTGACTAAAGTAGAGTGACGTACCGTTGGTATGTTCCGCGGCATATTTACGACACGCCACTCCACTTATGAAGCCTTAGGATGTACATTTCCTTGTTCAGTATTATATTCATTCCGATCTAGCCTCATCGGTACCAGTTTGGTTTTGCTGCTACGGTTACGGCAGGGAGAGCTACGGCTAGAGTTGCGGTCAGCACAAGCTCGTCACGAACGAGGACTGATCAGGGCGAAATTCCGGCGACATACGATTGCAGAGATGTGCCTTCTTACTGTGTTTCCGCACCACGAGCGTTTGGCCCATCGCCTTTATGAGGTTACTCGGAGGTGCTGATCGACACTAGAGAATTGAGCCAATGATGGAGACCAGCCAGATTTTGATGACCGTTGGTATGTTGCTTACTCCTGATGATCGAGGCACTGTTCAGCGTGCAGACGAGCGAGCCAGTTATTGCCGCGAACGACGAGGTATTGCCCCAGATGCTGGAGTTAGTGCAGAACGAGTTGTACTAAGAGATGATAGAAGGTCGCTAGTCATCGTGGATGAATGACTAGGACATGTGGATCGTTCACCTAACCCGATGAGAGGTCATCAGATAGATTGATTCCAGCAAGAGACGACTTCACGCGGAGACGTTGAGAGTCGACAGAGACGATCGAATGTCAGAAACCTATTATTCCAAGTTTAAAGTAGTCGGAAAGATATGCAGGCAATTCTATGGTCCCTCTAGAAGAATGAAACCCTAACTCGACTTAATGACCGTGTGAAAGCCTTTGAACCTTCGGGTTTGCGGCAGTTCTACGGCGCCATTAGTGAGGCTTGGGTTTGCCCTTCTACGGCTGGACCACCGATGCTGTGGTATGTACTCGATACTATTAAACTGTGCCCAAGAGGTTGAGCTCTTGGGGGATTATGAGGTTTTGACCACTCGATCGGATGGCTCGACTTAATTCGGATGCTAGGTGGTGAGATGCATTCTTGGGAGACTCCAGATACAAGGATAGTCGTTGGAGCTCTGTCCATGCAGCCGCGACGAGACGAGTCCAAAGCAGACGACATTAGAGAAAAGTGAAGTAAGTGGTTCGTACCAGATCTAGATGAGATGACGTTCCCCTCCGCCGACATCAGAGATGCGATGCGCATGCCGAGGCAGAGTACTGGATATACCTTCCAGAATGAGTCACGATGGGTATGCAGCCGTTACAGAGCAAGATGCAGATATAGGAAAGGACAATGACTTCCGGACAGTTGGCAGAGACGAGACATGGAAGAGACCGTGAGCAGGATTCCTTCCAGGACACTGCTGCAATGATACTTGCACCCAGGATCAGATGTGTCACGTACATTCAGAGAGCCAGAGGCCGACGCCAGTAATATGCTGTCTTACGAGTGGTCGCGATGATTGACCAAGAGATGACCAGAGAAGTGCCAGAACGGAATCGTCTCCGTTAGCACACCTGACAGGGCCGATGAGCCGATGGACCGAAAGATTGGTAATTCACAGTGAAGACCTTGACCCAGGAGTGGTCATGGTTACGCACGCCAGCAGGACAGAGTTCATGATCATCGACGAGACGTCCCACTAGTGACCGCGACAGTTGGCCGAGATTCTTAGAGGATGCGCTTGAGCGGTACTATTCCGCCATTATTGATTACGATGTTTTGGGTGATTTATTCGTATAATTTGATTTTGATGATTGAGGATTTACGATCTTTGCACAGTGTTGCACTTGATATCGTTTTCGTGCTTCAGTTTCACATGTTTGTGATTTTACGATTTTAAACAGTTGAGTTGGTTTTGTGCGTATGCATGCACACGATTTCGTTCCTGCACTCGGTATAGTTTATATATGCTTGCAGTGCAGTGATACGCCTTTTGTGCACTTAGATGCACTGGACATCGATTTCGATTGTGATACCCGATATTTGTTTTGTGCACCTTGTGCACCTGATTGATTTTACGCACGTTCGGCGCTTGATATTGGATTTCATGATTTCTTGCACGATAGATGCACCTGATTTTGCTGTCAGGCACACATGTTGCCTACGACAGATGTTTCGTGCACACCCGATGCACTTAGATCTTGTTTCTGTGCACTTGTATGGCACGTATATGGATTTTGATTTCCGTGCGCACCAGACGCACGTAGTATTCATACGCGTATTTTGCGATTGATTTTTTCTTATAGAGCAGTACGTTTTTATGATATTGCTATGTGTTTTCGTACTGAGCAGGACTAGTCAGAGGACAGTACCTGAATATTTTTTTTTTTGCATGCATTGATAGTTATTGAAGGGATTTCCAAAAAGCGAGCTATAGCCTCAGTATTTACCTACGTGTCTGATATGACACGAAATGTTTAAGACTAGGAGACCCTTCTAAATTGTTTCCAAAACGGCGGAACATACATTTCAAACAAAGGTATATATGTATATAGTTATTTTCTTATGATAGACGTCCGCCACTGTGCAGTGTTATACGCGTTGCACAACGACTTAAAGAGATTGGCATGCATTTCCTTCAGACACTTACAGATATAGATTCGATATTTACATGTATAGTTTCGAGTTATGTCATATCGGTTTTGATTTGGATTTGGCATTGATGTCTTCTCCATGACTCCGATCATTGCGGGATGCTTGACGGAGTTTTGATTTGAGTTATATGCTCATTTTTCAAGCGCATGCGCAGCGCTACGATTTGTTTTAAGTATTTACAATTTCGGAGCCCCGACGACTTGATGGTTTTTCTTAGACGTTTTAGTATTTGGGGGAGTTTGAATTTAAATTCGGGGACCGAATTTCTTTAAGGGGGGAAGATTGTAACGCTTTGAAAATCGTTTCGGAAAAATTTCGAAAAATCGGTAAAATAAGGGTGTTTTCTGTAAAAAGTCAAAATACAAATATCTTATTATAAAAATTAAATATATACATTCTAGCTATGTAATTGCTATTATTTGGTGTTTATTGAGCCACTGGTGAAATTTCAAATTTTCTGAAAAAAATATTATTTTTATTATTATTTAAGCCGTCACTAATACATTTAATTAGGGAAAATTACAAATTGGAATGAGTTGAAACAAATTTTGTGCATCATAAAATATTAAATAAAATTTTATCATGTGGTTTTTGGAACGAAATCATTTGCCAAAACGGTTTAGAAATTATTGAAGAAAAAAGGCTTTTTTTTGCGTAAATGGATGTTTGGGGTATTGTATTTATCATTTTTCATCACCCCACACCCGTAACCACACCCACGCACCCCCATTCACTTCTCCCCTTGGCTGAATTCAGCAGCCCCCATCTTTTTCCCCACTTGAATTTCAAAGAAAAGAAAAGAAAGAAAACAAAGGAAATGGAAGGAAATTGTAAAATGAGTTGGACCTTTGACTTTATGCCTTGACTTGGACTATTTTCCTCACCTCCCTCTCTCTCCTCTCCCCTCCATTTTCAGCCGAGCCCCCCCTTTGTGCAGCCCCAATTTTCCCCCCTTTCTTTTCCTCATCAAAAGTCTTCAAAATCCATCAAATTTCCATCAAAAATTAAACCAAAACTCAAATCTAACTCCTACACATTTTTCATTAGCTATTCTTGCATGGATCTAAGGAGCAAGTTGGCATTTTAGAGGCTTTGAATTTCATGTTTGATCTCTTGATCATGAGGTATAAATTCTAACCTTATCTTAAATTGTGTTAATTGTTTCATGTTAGCTTAATTAGGTTTTTTTAATTAGTTCTAGGTGCTTGAATTAAAATTCAAGAGAAGGGTTTTGAATTAATGATTAGGGTTTGTGATCAAGTGAGGTTTTTATCAATTGGTTATGGGTGTAATGAGGAGATTAACATGTGGTTGTATGCAAAATCTAAGTTAGTCGCTATTTACTAATTTGTTAATTTAAAATTGTGATAACTTTGCTAATTGCTAACTAGGTTTTTATAATTAGTCTAATAATTAGGTTTAAAAATCTAATTATGATTTCATACCATTATTAACATTATAATGAGTGGTTTAATACCTTAGGTTATGCAAATCTAAGCTAGATTGTAGTTTGTGCATTTTTGCTTTGAAATTGTTAAATTTTAGGTATTTTGTAAACTAGAATATTAGGGTTTTTGGAATTTAACGAGATTAAATTCCGGGAATTGTTTATATGACTTATTTAAGATATTTAATAAATATATTGGCCGCTACATTCATTTAAACATCCTGTTTTGTACAAAAACGGCGAATTGTGCTTGCTAGATTTTCGGAAAAATGACTTTTTAAGTAAAATTGGGGTTTTTGTGAGTTTTAACCTAGTTTATATTAAAATTAGTGTTCATGAATGTGCAAATGAGTGTGATTGGATTTTTCTCGATGGTTTTACGTTTGTACATCGATATCGAGGGTTGGTTTGACTATTCTTGCATGCGTAGGTGATAGGTTTGGACCTATGCGTGATACGCGTGCCGATTTGATTTTCGTATGCCGTTTCGATTTCGAATTTAGTTTTAATGCGATATGGTGCGTTATGATATGTAGGTACCCCCATGTAGACTTCGAGACGACAAGCAAGCGCGTGGCGACGTCGGCACCGGCTAGCGAGGACCAGGTGAGTAGATTTATATCTACGGAGAGAAGTCGGGTGGATGGCGTATAGCACCCCCGCAGTCCGTGGTGGTGTATACGGATGCGTATACACACCAACATTTATTATATGTTATTTAGGATTAATAACGATGCTTAGGATGGATATTGGTGTGTTGGATTACTTTAGTGTTGCGAACCCTAGGGTAGTGTTGCACTACACATACACACATACATACTTGCATACATTCCTATTTATATGTGCTCATGGGATTCTTTATAGTTATATGTTCGCATGGGTATGAGACTATGTGTTCACATACGGATTTTAGGATGATACTTGGGATTGAGCTGAGTCGATGAGATTTGTTTGAGGCCGTGAGATCGGTGATATAGCAGGGTTCGTATTTGAGATACGACATGACGTTGTAGCGGGTCCTTGACGTTGTGTTTCACACACGTCCATGCATACGTAGGCGGTATCAGTATGGTACTAGACGTAGATCAGTACCCCGATCATGATATTTGATAAAGAGGATACCAGGTGAATAGTATGATGAATGTGATATTGACCCGTACCCAGATTTGGGATGCCGTACGACGGATTTACGTACGAGCTATATCTTGATGATTGATCCGCACTCCTGACTTGGGATGTCTGATTTTAGATATGGTATCGGATATGATATTATTGAGGCGGGATCACCGACTAATATATATACAGGTATGTATATGTATCGACTCAGATGTTAGGCGGTTTCCTTACCTGTAGTTCAGCTTGTTAGCTTAGCCCTTTAGTTTAGTTTAGTTGTTAGATTAGATTCGATTCTTACCTATTTCAAAAACTAACGAATCGTGGGTATTTTAAAAGACAGCCCAAGGGATCCTATGGATATTTCAAAAGACGTATCTTTTCATAAAAACACCGTAGCCCCTATTTTCAAAACCCCATGATTCGTGTTATTTCAAAAGGCACCATTTGTAGGACTTATATTAGATTATTACAGATTAGTTATCGTTGTGTCTAGTATTCAGCTCCCGCATATTATTGCTGTTCGCTCTGCCTCGCATACTTATTTTGCTGCATATTCTATTATTGATATCATGCTGTTAGGACACCAGCACCATTACCGATGATGCGTATGTACCACGTACACCTACTTGCCGGCTCACACACATCTTCATCGGTAATTTCCATGTCATATACACTTTAGAGAATATATTTGCTTGACTTAGCTTGTTAGTTAGTAGTTTGATATGATATTAGTGTACCGCCTTACATGCCTAGTTTATTAATCATACATTGCAACTTGGTTATTGATACCATATGCATTCATTATCATTGACATATGCACTTGTGATGATTTCTTGAGATTTATGATATTTCTGGATTTCGGGGAAAGCCGCAAAATTTACAACTTATGATCTTTTAAAATATAAAATGTTGCGGTTTTCTAGTGATGTAAAGTGTCGTCCACCATGAGTTTGCTGTGGTTTTCGAGATCCGTGTCGAGGAGTGGAGGAACCGTCACGGGTACATGGTGGGCCCGGTGCGGTACCCCGGGGCAAGAGGAATGTGGTGTTGACGTTGAGCCCGGCAGGGGAGCACTACCGACCGGTGATATTACCCGACGCGTCGGATATCCGGAGGATACCATCGTGGTCTTTAGATGGATGGTAGGGGCCGGTCTGGACTGACGGCGCCCTAGATATTGAGATTGAGACATTGATATTTCGAAACAGTGAGATTTATGTTTTGTGTCGATGCTAGACACTGTTGATACTGATTTCATTTATGATACCTCAGTTTAAAAATACGAAAGAAATCTCACTAATTTATGAAAACAGTTTCTTCATTTACATGTATTCTGTTTCATGCATGCATACCTCATTCATATGATATATTGCTACCTGAGGCACAGACACGGGCACATGAGATTACACTCGGGTTAAATATTTACCCTAGCCTTGTTATAGGCTACATGTTATATACATTTTTGAGGCTATATTATGATCATTGACCTAGGATTGCGTTATTTATGCGATTTCTGTGCGTAGATGTTTTTCTATTCACGAGTTGGCAACTCACCCCCGTTGTGCCCCAGTTTCTTGCAGGTTTGCCGTACAGGTTTCATTACGGCTTTGCGGGCTCAGTTTCATTCGGGTGACTTGCTAGTAGGTGGGTTTTTCTTGTATCGTACCCATCATATTACCTTGTATAATATTATTCCGTTGTATCTAGTAAATTCCATCAACCAAACATGTATTTTCTGAGATAGAGACCAGTGTTGTTTATTCTATCGACCTTAGAGTCGCTCGTTATATTTCTGGTGGTTTTGAGTTTCCTTTTGAGTTTTGATCCTCGCCGTTGGCGTTGTATATTATATTGCTTGTGTGGTTGTGACCGTCGATTGACGAAGAGCTAGCTCCCGCTTGGGGATGCCTTTTCTTGATTTCGTATACTATTCATGTTGTATCCCGTTTGGGGGCCAGTATTTACAAAGGAGACTCTGCCGAAATTTTCAGTAAATTTTTGATGTTTTTAGAAACCCGCATAATTCGGCTTATGCTTTTAAAACTACTTATTTTAAATTGGTTTCTTTCACTCTACTACCTTTTCTTGGTTTGGATTTCTGGGTTTTCGGTTTACTTAGATTACGTACGCCTCGAGACGTTCGTAGTTTAAGTGCCGGTCATGTTCCGTACTTTCGGGTCGTGACAGGTTGATGCCTTATAGACCCTTGTGATAATGCCTAGTAACCTTACACTTCATTGGGGAGACCCTCAAGAAAACATGATCGCCCACAGCAAACTCAAGTCTGTGCCGACGACGGTCCGTATAAGATCTCTGCCTGCTTTGGGCCGCTCTCATCCTATCACGAATCAACTGATCTTCACGGTCCTCTCCTCAACAATCTGCGGCCCTAAAATACTGCAATCGCTGAGCTCTGTCCAACAAACGGGCGATTGACATCTCCTCCCATATAAAGCCTCAAAAGGTGCCATCTGGATCATCTCCTGGAAGCTGTTGTTGTAGGAGAACTCTTCTACGGGCAAATGATGATCGCAGCTACCACCGAAATCTAAAACGCATGCTCGGAGCATGTCTTCAAGAGGCTGAATAGTCCACTCTGACTGGCCATCGGTCTGCGGATGAAATGCTGTGTTGAAACTCAATCGGGTGCCCAAAGCCTCCTGAAGCCTCTGCTATAGTCGGCTGGTAAACTGGGTGCCTCGGTCGGACACGATACAAGCTGGGACACCATGCAACCGTACGATCTCATCTATGTATATCTGGAAATACTGAGCAAATCCAAAAGTGGTCTTCACTGGCAAAACTGAGCCGCTTTCGTCAATCGATCCACGATCACCCAAATGGAGTCATACCCTCGACTGGTCCTGGGTAGACCTACAACGAGGTCCATAGAAATCTGCTCCCACTTCTACTCCGGAATGGGCAAGGGTTGCAACTCTCCTGTTGGCCTCTGGTGCTCGGCCTTTACTTTCTGACAAGTCAAGCATCTCGACACGAAGTCGGCGATGTCTCTCTTCATCCCTTCCCACCAATAAACGTCTCTCGGATCATGATATATCTTGGTGGAACCGGGATGAACACTGTATACCGATCGATGGGACTCCTCAAGAATCTCACGCCTCAGTCCCTCACAATCTGGTACGCATATTCTAGTCCCAAATCGTAGTATCCCCTGATCGTCGATCACGAACTCGGAATCTCTGCCCTGTCTAACATATGCCATGATCTCTGAACAACGGTCATCACTGTACTGTACCTCATGGATACGGTCAAGCAACTGTGGACGTGCACGGATATACGCAAGCTGTCCCCCGATCGGAGTAAACTCGAACCGCACTCGGCTGTCGCATAGAATCTGCCAATATGCCGACGACTGCCTCTACACTGCGCTCAAACAAGATAAACTACCTTCGGGCCTCTGACTCAAAGCATCTGCTACTACATTCGCTTTGCTCGGATGATAAAGGATCTCGCAATCATAGTTCTTCACTAGCTCCATCCAACGGCGCTGTCTCAGATTCAGGTCTCGCAGCTGAAATATGTACTTCAAGCTCATGTGGTCCGTGAAAATCTGGCACGACTCTCCGTATAGGTAATGTCTCCAGATCTTAAGTACAAAATCCACTGCAGCCATCTCTAAATCGTGCGTAAGATAGTTCTGTTTGTGTTTCTTCAGCTGCCGCGAAGCATACGTGATAACCCTGTCGTGCTGCATCAACACACAACCTAGCCCCACTCGAGAAGCGTCACAATAAACCAAAAATCCGCCCGATCCCGAAGGCAATGATAACACCGGTGCCGTAGTCAAACGAGTCTGCAACTGCTGAAAGCTATGCTCGCACGCCTCCGTCCAAACAAAAGGAACTCCCTTCTGGGTCAACCCGGTCAACGGTGCAGCGATACGGGAGAAGTCCTGAACAAATCGTCGGTAGTAGCCAGCCAGGCCTAGAAAGCTGAGGATCTCAGTAACTGATGCTGGTCTGGGCCAATGCTGAACGACCTCGATCTTCTTCGGATCCACAAGTATACCATCTCTCATAACCACGTGACCTAAGAAATCAACGCTGTCAAGCCAAAATGCGCACTTGGAGAATTTCGCAAATAGCTGGTGCTCTCTCAAGGTCTGCAATGTGATCCGCAAGTGCTGCTCGTGCTCCTCTCGGCTCTGGGAATGCACTAAGATATCGTCAATGAATACGATGATGAACCGATCAAGATACGGCCTGAAAATGCGGTTCATCAAGTCCATAAACGTTGCTGGGGCATTGGTGAGTCCAAACGACATCACCAAAAACTCATAGTGCCCGTAACGTGTGCGAAAAGCCGTCCTCAGAATATCCTCCTTCCGAACCCGCAATTGATGGTAGCCTGATCGCAATTCATTCTTCGAGAAGTGTCCCGCACCCTGAAGCCGGTCGAACAAATCATCGATACGTGGTAAGGGATATCTGTTCCACACTGTCACCCGGTTCAGCTGACGGTAATCAATGCACAAACGCAAACTGTCATCTTTCTTTTTAACAAACAGCACAGGAGCACCACAAGGAGACACACTAGGTCGAATAAGCCCTTTATCTAGCAATTCCTGCAACTGACCCTTCAACTCTCTAAGCGCCACCGGGGCCATCCGATAAGGCGGTATGGAAATAAGCCCCGTGCCGGGAATCAAGTCAATGCAGAACACAATATCGCGCTCAGGCGGTAGCCCAGGCAGTTCTTCAGGGAAAACATCAGGGAACTCACTAACAATCGGGACCTAGTCCGACAGGACCTCTGCAGCTCTAGTATCACAAACATACGCTAGGAATCCCTGACATCCCTTCCTCAAGAGCTGTCCAGCGCGAAGAGACGAAATCAAATTGTGAGGGGCGGCACCACGGTCCCCCTGCACAACAAAAACCGACTCGCCGGGAAAACAAAACCTAACTGTCTTCTCGTGGCAGTCCACAAACGCATAGCACGTAGCTAACCAGTCCATGCCCAGGAGAACGTCGAAGTCCAACATCTCAAAAAAGATCAATTCGTTGGACAACTCTCTCTCACCAATACGGAAAACACACGACAGAAACACGTGTCTCGCAATAAACGACTCGCCAACAGGAGTAGTCACAACAAGCGGCCGATAAACACGACTCTCTCCCCAAACTCGGCACGAAGTGTATAGAAACATACGAGTGCGTAGATCACGGATCAAACAACATGTGTACGTCAAAAGAACATACTGAAAGAGTACCTGAAACCACTGCATTGGACACCTGCGCGTCCTGATGAGTCAAAGAAAATACCCGTGCCTGCCCTCTACCTACGACTGGCTGTCCTCTACCGGCAACTGGCTGTCCTCTGCCTCGGTCACCCCGTCCTCTCTGAATGAACCCTCTGCGATCACGACCTCTCTATGCATAAGTCTGACGGGGAGCAACAATAGGTGCAAGAGGTAACACTCTCTGAGGTGGAGAAGGTGGTAAGGTAACATGTGGTACAGCTTCCTCGCCCTCACGTGGCTCAGTACAATCTCGAACACAATGATAGAAACTCCCGCACCGGAAACATCCTGACGCCAACAACTGGCCCTATGGGTAGGTGCTATATAACTGACCTGGTCTCAAAGCTCTGCCATCATCACGGCCTGGATGGGCTCTGCCGCGGCGCCAACCCATCTGTCTCTAGGCTGACATATCAGTGCAAACCATCTTCGGTCCCGGAACTACCGAAGTCTCGGCAAGATGCTCCTCTACTAATAAGGCTGCATCCACTGCTGCTGCATAGGTATCATAATGTTGTACGCTGACGGCAATAAACAACTGGGTAAGCAGGCCTCGAACAAACCTCTTGATCCGCATCTCCTCAGTAGCTACCGAATACGAAGCATACGTAGATAGCTCGGTAAACTGCACGTCGTACTCTGCCACCGTCATCCCCGAGGTCTGTCGTAACGACTCGAAACTGCGCTCGAGTATCCCTAACACTCTGTGGAAGAAAACGGGTAAGAAACACTGTCACGAACTCAGCCCAGGTCATAAGAGAAAGACCTATGGCTCTGCCCTTCTCTAGAGACTCACACCACTTCTGCACAAGACCTTCCAGACGAAAGCTCGTGAACTCTACCCATCTTGCGTCAGAGCATCTCAGCGAACGACATATCCTGGCCATCCGATCAATAAAAGACTGTGGATCCTCGGCTGCATCGGTGCCTGTGAAGACCGGAGGCTTCAGCCTCATGAACTCAGATAACGATACTGTGATCACTTCCGTAGCTGCAGGTGCAACTACCTGAACAGTAGGTACCATCGCGGTCCCCGCAACAGGTAGAACAACCACCTGTCTCTGCGCTCGAATGGCCTCAACTAACGACCCCACCATCTGGAACAAATCCTGCATACCGGCCCCTAGCATAGCAATATCGTCTGTTGAAGGGGGATCAATCTTCTCCGGTACAACTGTCGTACGGCCCGCGTTTGTCCTCATCTTAGACGAGCCAACCCAGACCTCGGCTCTCGCAGCCGCTCTCTGTGCCCTCGTAGTCTTCGGCGGCAAAATGGCTGGAAAAGAAAACAGGATTCGATAAAAGTACGGAAATCGAATCACAAGATTGTATATAATCATAAAGGAATTTTAATCAATGAGTCCTAAGGTCACTTAGGCGGAGTACCGTGTCGTAAGTATGCCGCGGAACATACACACGCTACGTCACCCTGCTTAAGCTACCACTCCATCATACTAAGGTCATCCTACACTCCGAAAGGTAAAACCTACGCTCTGATACAAACTTTGTCACGACCCAGAATTCGACACGCGACCGGCACTTAAACCACGTAACGTCTACAGGCGTAATGCAATTTAAGTAAGTCGAAAACCCAGAAATCTAAACTATAAATTAGTAATTGATGAAAACATTTGTTAAGAACATTTGGAAATTTCAAGTAAAAATCTTTAAAGTTTAAATTATTTTCTTAAAATTTTCGGCAGCACCTCCTCTGTAAAAACTAGCCCCGAAATGGGTACAACATAAGATACAGGTAAAACAATACATGATATAAATAAAGCATCCCCAAACGGGAGCAATCACGCCCAACGTCGGAAACAACCACCATAAGAGTAATATACGACGCCGTAGAGAAAAAATGAACAATATAAGTGAAGAACAGCATAAAAGATAAAACTGCAAAATAAAGTCGGCTCACACGAGCTTGACATCCAGAGTCACGAAATAATATACAATATCGTCCTTGAAAGGTTCCTAGGCACACTATAGAGGTCAAACAAGGCATCAACCATGCCAATTTTAAAAATTATGGGTGCCGAGAAACCCTAATACGGATCGTCGGATAGAATTCTAGGCGAAATACGAAACTAGTTAACACTTTAACTAAAGATAAGAAGCTACAACCTTTGTAGATCCGGTTATCCACTTCCTTAGCTCCACGTAGTTGTCCTCTCTCTGTCCATCTCGAATCCTAGACTCAATCGTCGACTTCATCGGAAAGACGAGTGGGCAAGGTCGTCGGCTTCGTGCCGAAGATGATCTACGTCGAGGTTGCACAAGTTCAAGCTCCAACTTCACCAAGTGGTGAAACTTGTGAAGAAAACACCCAAAACAACTTGGCAAGAGGTAGAGGGTGAAGAAATAGGAGGTGGGTTCACTTTAGAATTGGATTTCTCACTTTAGATCTCAAGTTGCCATTGATGGCATCAAGCTTTCTATCTTGAAGAAGAAGGTCAAGAAGAAGAAAGAATATGATAAGTGTTGTTTTAAAATGAAAAATAAATCAATACTTATCATAAGCTAACCAAGGTTAAGTGTAAAGAATAGACCATGGTCAATGGGAATGGTTAGGGTTAAGCAAGAAGACAAATGGTCTCTTTAGTCAAAGCTTCATGAAGCTTCAACAAGCTTCATGATAAAAAGAAACCATTTTCTTTTCTTTTATCTAATTAAATAAATAAAGAAAGGATAAATAAATAGATAAATAATACAAAACCCTAACCATTATCATAACCATGGTTTAATTCTTTGCACTTAACTAAATGATCAAGTATCATCAAACATGATACATATGTGTGCACAAAAGTATATCACATATACTTCTTGCACATCTAGTGAGAAAATCCATATAAAGTGAACCAATACTAGCTAATGCAAAATAATATATCAAATATATAATTATACATTAAATCATTAAATCAACACTTGATTTAACGATCCGGTTATATCACATATAACCGACTAGTATCCAATGTATCGATTTATCGAATCAATGATTCGATAACTAGGTCATATCGCATACAACCAATCGAAACATTCATCTCGAGAATGGAATACGGTATCACATACACGCATCATTCTCGGTCCTGCACATATCTCATATGTACTCCTATTTCGTTTCGCTTGAGCCAGGAAACCTCTGTGTAGGACTCTAAAGACTCGTCAATACGCCGGTAGCAGATGATGATCATATCAAGCACCCACAAGCCGCAAGCGGTCTGCTAAACGTAACGGCCATCCGGGTATTGAGCGATCAGAAGATCGACGAGCTAGCCCGCTCACACTCCTGTGAATCCAACCAGTAACACTTACCGTACAGTCCGGTCTGTTCGTCTGATATGTCGCATAACAAGTCTAGGGGTGGTAAACGTCAGACCCCAATAACCGATAAGTCGTGCCGATGTGAGGCTCATAACGGGTCGAGAAACTACTGGTAACACTTACCAGCAAATCTCTGATCAGCCCTGGCCAGGGACTTCCCTGTTACGGCCAATCGAGCACAGCGCAACATCAACCCCCAATACCGGGAGAGACGAAACCCCTCCTATCGCTCATTGCCTCCATGTGACTCGGGACTGTACCCAAAGACCACCGTTTTGCACGCCCTCATGGACGTGGTAAGGTGGAGATCAAAGCACAGTGGGAATCACACAAGACTCTATGACGATCTCGGGTCTACAGACTAACCTGTACAAGTGTCACCTGAGAACTGCCATCTGACGTGAGGTATAATACCATCTGGGAGTTCTCGGCGAGTCCGTCCAGTGTACCCAGTCTCCACTGAGCACCCGTATACCATCTCTGATGTCAAACACCAATGGATATGGGATCATCCATCGCCCATCTAATGGGTCGAGAAGCGTATACGCTAGTCTACTCTGGTATATCGATGCCCCGTCTCGATACACCCACGACTAGGGACCTTGAAGGATGTACTTATGGACTACCATGTCCACAATAGTATGATCTGCATCATAGTCCAGGGAGTCAAGTACACATCCTAAGGGCTTTATCAACATGTAACTATAAGACAGTTTAAAAAGACAAGTGTACATGTTAAGATAAAGAGTAACCAGATAGCATACTATCATATCGAGCAAGAAAGTCATCTCTATATATGTCCAAGCATCCAATATAATATACATCATCTGTACAATACTGCCCTCTAGGGCATACATACAACTAACAATCTCCCACTTGCACTAGGGCCAGCTGCTGTAGTATCGCATACCGAGCATCCCGAAGAGTCTCTCAAACTGTATCTGGGGAATGGCCTTCGTGAGTGGATCCGCCGTGTTGTTCTTCGTGTCAACCCTCCTGACCTCGATCTCCCGTCGATCAACTATCTCCCGGATCAGGTGATACCGCCTCAGAATATGCCTGGATCGCTGATGGGACCTGGGTTCCTTGGCCAAAGCCACCGCTCCATTGTTATCGCAATACAAAGGTATTGGATGCTCAATGGATGGAACCACTCCAAGTTCAGTAATGAACTTCTTGATCCAGACAGCCTCTTTGGCAGCATCGTTGGCAGCGATGTATTCAGCCTCCATCGTCGAGTCTGCCACGGTTTCCTGCTTGGAACTCTTCCAGCTAACCGCCCCTCCGTAAAGGGTAAAGACAAATCCCGACTGCGACTTAGAGTTGTCCTTATCACTCTGGAAGCTCGAATCGGTAAAGGACTCCACTTGGAGTTCTCCGTTACCATACACCAAGAGCATCTCTTTAGTCCTTTACAAGTACTTGAGAATGCTCTTCACAGCTGTCTAGTGACTCTCTCCAGGATCAGCTTGATACCTGCTCACTACACTTAGTGAGTATGCTACATCGGGTCTGGTACATAGCATCGCATACATGATAGAGCCTACTGCCGAAGCATAGGGTATCCCTTGCATGCGAGCTCTCTCCAAATCAGTCTTGGGAGACATCTCTTTGGAGAGAGTGACTCCAGAGATCGTGGGCAAGTTCCCACGCTTGGATTCTTCCATACTAAACCTCTTTAGTATGGCGTCAATGTACCTGGATTGGGACAATCCCAGTATCCGTTTGGATCTATCTCTATAGATCCTGATTCCCAATATGCAGGAGGCATCACCTAAATCTTTCATTGAGAATCTTTATGATAAGAAGAGCTTGACCGATTGCAGCATAGGAATATCATTTCCTATCAAGAGTATATCGTCCACGTACAATACGAGGAAGACAACCTTACTCTCTGCCACCTTCTTGTAGATACAAGGTTCATCTGGATTTTTGACGAAATCAAACTCTTTGATAACGACGTCAAAGCAGATGTTCCAACTCCGCGATGCTTGCTTTAATCCATAAATGGATTTAAGCAGCTTGCACACCTTCCCGCTGCTCCCACTATCTACGAAGCCCTCTGGCTGAGTCATGTACACGCACACTTCTAAATCACCATTTAGAAAGGCGGTCTTAACATCCATTTGCCAGATTTCGTAATCATGATATGCAGCGATGGCAAGCATGATCCGGATGGATTTAAGCATAGCCACTGGAGAAAAGGTTTCGTCATAGTCCACACCTGGTCTTTGACGAAAACCTTTTGCAACAAGTCTAGCTTTGAAAGTCTCCACTTTCCCATCTACACCAATTTTCTTTTTGAAGATCCACTTGCTCCCAATGGGTTTTACCCCTTCAGGAGCAACTTCCAAAGTCCATACTTTGTTGGTGTACATGGATTCCATCTCGGACCGCATAGCATCCAGCCATTTCACTGAGTCCCCACTCGTGATGGCCTGCTCGAAGCTAGTTGGGTCATCATCCTCCATGATGCAATCCTCGCTCCCACCATCCATGAGAAAACCGTAGTATCTCTCAGGCTGGCGAGGAACCCTACTAGATCGGCGGAGAGGCTGAGGTTCGTCGGGAGCTACTGAATCCTCTCGTTCAACCAAATCTTCAGTTTGAGTTTGTGTAGCCGGAATTTCTTCCAGGTCTACCTTATCGCCACTAATTTCTTTTGCAAGAAATTCCTTTTCCAAAAAGGTGGCATGTCGAGAAACAAATACTTTTTGTTCCTCTGTATGGTAGAAAAGATATCCATGTGAATGTTTGGGATATCCCACAAACTTGCATAGAACTGACCGTGCCTCGAGTTTGTCCGGATTTTGCCTTTTGACATAGGCCGGGCAACCCCATATCTTAACTCATTTAAGACATGGTCTCTTCCCACTCCATATCTCATATGGTGTGGTAGGTACAGATTTAGATGGAACTTGATTCAATAGGTATGCTGCCGTCTCCAGCGCATAACCCCAGAAGGAAATAGGTAACTCAGCTGTACTCATCATAGAGCGCACCATATCTAATAGGGTGCGATTTCTCCGCTCCGATACACCGTTGTGCTGTGGTGTATATGGAGGAGTCAGCTGAGAGAGAATCCCATTCTCTTTTAGGAAGTCCAGGAATTCATTGCTTAAGTATTCTCCTCCTCGATCAGATCGTAGGATTTTAATACTTTTTCCGGTTTGGTTCTCAACTTCTTGTTTATATTCCCTAAATTTCTCAAAAGGTTCTGATTTGTGTTTCATCAGGAACACATACCCGAACCTAGAGAGATCGTCAGTGAATGTAATGAAGTACGAAGAACCATCCCTGGCATGTGTAGACATGGGACCGCATACATCTGTTGGAGATAGTGCCCTCAGAGTCAATTATTAGGTCACAGGTACGTGATTGTAATGATTGAGGGAGGACCTATCCCGGTAGGACAGTCTTACTCGAGATGATAGTATGCTATCTGGTTTACCTTTATCATCGTGTACTGTTTTAGGTGACCTTACAGGTCGCTATTACACGTTGGTAGAGCCCTTAGGATTCTTGCTTGACCACCAGCAGTATGAGGGCGATCATATAAGTGGGAGCTGGGGTCTATAAGCTTATCCTTAAAAGGTCCCTAGTCGTGGGAGTTTCGAGACTGGGCATCGATACTCCATTAGTAGACTAGTGTATACAGTCGAGACCCCGACGAGGGGCGGTGGCCGGTCTCACAAGCCACTGGTGTCAGTTGGATCACCTAAGATGTATACAGGTGCTCATTGGGTTATGAGTACACCGGACAGGACTCGCCGGGAACATGCTAGTTGGTGATATACCAGACGTCAGATGGCAGTTCCCTGGTGACATGTGTGCAGGTTAGTTCATCGACCTGGGGATCGTCATTTGTCTCGTGTGAGTTCCCACTGTACTTTGATTACTACCCTACCACGGCTCAAAGGAGTCGTGCAAACAGGTTTTAGTTGGGTACAGTCCCGAGCCACATGGAGGCAGTGAGCGTATCTTCAGGGGTTCGTCTCTCCCGGTATTGGGGGTGAGGTCATGCTGTGTCTAGGAGAGCCATTACACGAAGTCCTTGGCCAAGGCAAGGAGATTTACTGGTAGGTATTCCAGTAGTATCTCAGGGTGTTCTGGGCTACACTCCGACACGACTTGTACCGCTTTTGGGGGTCTGACTTTTACCAACCCCCTAGGCCCGCCATGCGATGCTCATAGACGAACGGACCGGACTGCACGGATATTGTCACAGACAGGCTCAGTAGGGTGTCAGGCTGAGTTCGCTCACAGACGTCCCTTTGGGTCAATACCTGGTAGCCCGTTATGTATTGGCTTATACCTCTAACGTGCTAGTGGTTAAATCCACAACCGAGGTGTTGACGAGTCTTTAGAGTCCCCCACATTCAGTTGCTCAGCTTTCGGGCGAAAGGTTGTAGAGGCCGTATGGAGATATGGCAAGGTCCGATCAGATACGTGCGGTATTGCACGGATCAGGATCGGACAGTTTGTACTATAGGCCGTATGGTTATATGGCAGGGTTCGATCAGATACGTGCGGTATTGCACGGATCAGGATCGAACAGATATTACTAGCCGGCTTTGGTTTAAGCCGGATCCTAGTATAGTACAGTGTAGATTTTGTCTCATTGCATTTGTATTTCGGTCGAAATACAGATGCGGGTGTGTATGCACAATATCGGGGTTTTTCCTGTAATTTATTACCGGACCAGTTTTCTGGAGTTGCCAGTTTGCTTTCCGTTTCGGCCGATTTCCTTTGTTCCGTTCATTGGCCGAAGTTTGGTGGAGGAGGGTTTATTTGCATTGTTGCAAATAGGCATTTGTGGAGGGGTTCTTTGCTTATTTTTGTATCATGATGGTTTTCATGATGAGCACCATCATTGACTTCTCTTTCTCATGATGGATTGACTTTGGATATGTTGATGGTTGTTTTGAGTGTTGGACTTTCCTAGCTATCATTTCTTCACATCATAACCTGACACTCCCTTTGATGATGGTTCCACCACTCCCCCTTGACTTCACACTCTCTCTCTCCATTCACAAAAGGGTGGCCGGCCATTTTTTTGGTGGGGGTTTGATTGATTCATTTTGGTGTGGCATATTTGTTTTCTTATGCTTGCTAGAAAAGCCCTCTAGTTCTTTTTCCAAAGGAGTTCCTCTCTTTTCCTCCACAAAATGGCACAACTCCATAACCCCATATGAGACTTGAGTGCTACATTATATTCTACAGCAAATCTTGGGCACGTCGAGTAGCCGGCTTCGTGCCCGAGTTGCCTCGGCATTGAGGTGGGAGCCCGTAAACATAGTAGGCGATGTGGTGCATTTCCGGCGACGAGGAGGAGGCAGGATTTTCCGCAGGAGATCGGGACCATGACGAGAAGACCGGAGGACTAGGATCGTCGGTATATCTCTAACCCATCTTCTAGTTAGCTTAGACTTGTTAATGGTTACGATCCGGGTGTTTAGTGCGCGGTGGTGCCGGTTTGCTAAGTCCGCAAAATTTAAGTTATTCACCGCTTCCGCTTTTGGTCGTCGGATTGACGGCCGGGGCGCCGCCGTGCACTTACAGTGGTATCAGAGCCTCCCCATTAACTTAGTCTAGCTTTGTGTAATGTGTTTTTCAGTTCCGATCGATCGAAATGTCCAAAAACCCGTATTTGCTCACGACAGTTTTCTGTTGGAATTTTTTGGTGTCGAAAAATTTTTCAGGTTGTAAAATATTGATGTACTGGAAAATATAAGAGCTCTGTAAAAATTCGACGAAGTAACTCCACAGTGGGAGCGCGGAACCGCCGCGAAAACCCCCTTCCCGCCGCCCTTCCGCCGCACACTGTGGAGATCACTTCACCAATTTTTTACAGAGGCCTTCTGGGCTTAAAATATGGGTTTTGGAATATTAAAATTGGGCCCAGGATTTCTGTGAGTGCTACAGTTTTGATTGGGGGCCCACTTTTTAATTTTTGATCGATCGGATATTTTAAACACATTTTTCACAGTATTTACATTATATCTGCGACCGTGAATGTCACTCGATCGGTAAATCCGGTCTAACTGCTATAGCCCGGTTAGACGGATTTGCGAACGTGATTTTCACGTTGATGTTCTGTTTCTGCTGTGTTGTTGCGGATCGGTCGTAGGGATAGCCTGGATGCAATGCTAGTACAGTGTGCTGTTGTATTATGTACATTTGATATTGCGGGGCGAGCGTCCGACATGTGGACTGCCGTCACTGCCTGTTTGTATTATTATTTTGGGGCACGACCTGGTTGCGGTCGATGTACCCGTTGTATGTATATTTTACTTTCTGTACTAGGATTGCCCCGCGGAGGGGTGCACGGATAGCCGGGTTCTGGAGGGCAACAAGCCCGCATCTCATGGCATTGAGACGGAGGGGGCTTCACTCTAGGATTGGCAGGCTATTCGCCGCACTCGTAGGGGGTACAGGTTGACCCAGGAGGGGTGCCCAAGTTATCGGATTCCGTGAAGTGCTGGGTGGTCCATTCACGGCGCTGAAGGGGGCTGCCTCGCTTCAGGTTTTGGCGGGTGACTTGCCGCGCCCGTAGGGGTCTAGGATTACATTGCACAGGCTATCCACACGACCAGGGGAACGTCGGGTTTCAACAGTGGCTCTGTGAAACCCGGGGATCCCAGATATCTGTATTGTTTCTGTGATGCTGTACATTTATGTGATGTTGCATTTTATTCACGCCTTGAGAGAAATATAATATATTGGTATATATATTAGTAGATGTTGTATATGTTTTGCATCCGCGCTAGTCCAGTCCCCGCTCTGTCGTTAGTTAGCTAACCTAACGGGTAATGACGGGACCCAGTGGCGAATGTGGATGGCATATACGTACATCAGTATATTTTCGTTCTTTTTTGGTGTGATCAATTGATGGGACTGCATTGATTCGGATCAATGCAAGTTAAAAACAAACCTAATCTGATGTTGTTGGAACACTTTTTCAAAAAGCTGTTATTGCAAGGACGTTCACTTTTGTTTTGCATCGAGATATTCAGTTGGAATATCCTGCTCCTCAGTCGACGAGGCAAGGGCCGAGATCCCTTCACCGGGAGTGACCCCTTGGACAAAAAGTTTGCGTCAGGGCATTAACTTCACTATAACCAATTACTTTTGCTTTGCATCGCGGTATTCAGTTGGAATATCCTGCACCTCATTCTACGGGGAAAGAGCCGAGATCCCTTCACCGGGAGTGACCTCTTTAGCGAAGGTTTTCGTCACTATATTTTAAAAGGCTATCCGTTCCTTCGACGATATCAAGTTCTTTACGTTCAAGGTTTTCGCCAGAAACCATTCGTAGCCCTCCGTCATTTCAGTTAAATATTCGGTAGTATTCAAGCTATGTATTTTGACCTCACGCCAAGGCATAGTGATTGGTAGCTGCCGGGTATTTATCTGTTGCATAGATAGATGCGTTGGTTTGGGACAGTCGTACTACTATTTTGGCCTACGTCAAGGGTATGTACGGGTGGGTTCAGATTAACCTGGATAATGACGGGAAGAACTTGACATGTGACTTATGATATTTTGACCTCACGCCAAGGTCATAAGAGCATGGGGCAGAAATCACATCGGGAGTTTCAAAAGAACTGAAACTTGCCAGATATGCGCATACCTTCTGGAGTGTGTTGACGTGAGCGGATTCCGTCACGTTATCATGCGATGATAGTTGGATCCCGATTCCCACTGATGAGTTGGTATACTCCTCGGGTGACCCCGACTAATTCTTCTTTTAGGTTTGGAGAAGAATTTGAGGTACAGTGGGAGGTTTCCAGATTAGATAAATTGGTAACCATTCTGATCTAGGTTAGAGTGCACGCTGAGTGTTTCTTTTCTCTCTCTCTTTGGCAGCGACCATTGACCCGACCCTAAGACTTTGACTCAGAGACCAAGTTGACCGAACCTTCTTAAACACCGGTTTTTGGATTGTCAGAGTTGCAAACCTCATTGCCACTCCTACTTTTACCCTTTTCTCCAGGACACCCCGTTTTACTACGAACGTCCACTTCCATTGGACAAAACCATCGTATGGTTAGATACGAACTCGAAGGAATTTATTCGAGGATGGTTTCAGGTTCTGGAGAAAACGGATTGGATTATTCAGTTGTCTTTTCCTTTCACCTTCTCTCAGGTTGCGAGTACTCCTTGGTTTAGGAGAAGTACACCTATTACGCAAATTGGATAGTCTTCTTCCAAACCATAGGCTGGTGCCGACCGGTAGGGAATGAAGAAAACCAATTAGCATAACGATGGTGTGCAGGAGGTATTAAGTTCAGACAAAGCAAGGGATTAGTAAGAGGGCAAAGTAAATTGCGACAGATATTCACGACCAAACCAAATATTTCGTTACCACTCCCACGTCACCTTTGTATTTCTCCAGGACACTCCGTATCACTACGAAGATCCACAGTTTATTTGGATACTCCATCGTATGGTTATATACGAACTCGAATGGAACTGGTTCCAGTTCGGGGATGGATTCTGGTTCAGGAGAAATAGGAATAAGGTTTATTCGGTTGTCTTTTATCTTCACCCTCTCTCATTGTGAGTGTTCCTAGGATTGGGACAGTACACCCATTATGCTTATTGGATAGTCTTCTTCCAAACCATAGGCTGGTGCCGAACGGTAGGGAAGGAAGAAAACCATTTGGCCTAAAGGGGTGTGCAGAAGGTAATGACTAAAGACATATGAAGGGATTTGGAGAGGTGGCAAAGAATTATACGGTTACAATCGTGAATCTGGAAGAGGCATTACTAGGAATACCAGGATACCCCATCGAAACATTTCAATGTTTCAGTTTCACTGTGTACTGTTAATAGAAAACTGATTTCCCGATTAGATACTTACTCCAGGGTATGTATTTACCAGATACGATTCTCACATCTGTATAGTTTTACAGATGATGAGTGGGAGTAAGTTATTGGGAATTGGGTGATTATCCTCATTATATCGGGATTCGTTGTAATCGGTGATATTTGAGGAAATCACCTGGGCTGTTTGCCGGTTGGCAAATATTTGGTTTTGAATATCCGCAGTTATGCACCAATTTCAAATTGATATATCTGTACGTCTATTTTCATAGAGTGAGATGTACCTTTTTGAAATTATGTCTATGACATTTACCTATATCAGTGGATGGTTAGGTAAGGAGCATTAAACAACGGTGTAATTCTTCTTAACCATAAGTACAGTTTTCAACCTACGACACACAGTGAATGAGTTATCAGACTCAAGGGACTTATACAAAGGATTGTATGTTGTCCAGGGTCCATCAGGACAGAGGGCTTGGTCCTCGTACTATATTCGGTTTACTTATGACTTCTCTAGTTTTTAGACAGGTGTTTCGCGGAAACACAGGGTCCAAATTTAGAGAAGTTATAGGTATTTGAATAGAGTAGAGAACCAGGTATAGCAAGTATCGGGATTCTTCAAAGAGATCGCAGATGTAGATACTTGTGTATGGTATTCAGTTGATAGTAATGATAAAGAGATCTTGCTTCTCTTTCAGGTTACTCATAATTGGAAGTATTCCTAAGTTGAGTAACGCTGATCGGCCTCCTTCCATTTAGTTGACATACACTGGAGACAGTTGCATGATTTGAATCTGGTTCAATTAAATCAGTGCCTCTGGTCCTATATGGGATATAGAACAGTTCATATCTTAACGATGTTAAGGTACGGGGAGTTGTCCGGCTTATGCTTAAAACCAGACACTGGACAACTCAAGGCACGTTTCTGTAATGGCTGTTTGTGGGTTGACCCAGGCTATGACGCGGGTTGACTTTCTACCATCTGGATGAACAATAGCAATATTGTTCTAGACTCGCCACAGTTTTAACAAAAATGGATTTTTTCAGAAAACAGTAGTGGGAGTATGGTAGAACTGGAAGTGATTCCAGAACCACAAACGATTACTGAAGATTTGATAAGGAACCTAAAGATTCAATCTGGATTGACATTCCATTGGCCACTCCGCAGATAAGGTGGCTAACTTCAGGCACCCGAGAGGCACTACGGTAGCCTCAAGGACGGTGACAGGGAAGTTCTTGTTTACCCACAATTACCATTGCTGTTGTTCCAGGCTGCGAGACCCGGCGGGAGGATGAGTATAGCGTCGTTCTAAAACTAGTTTTAGAAGTGTACGTCTATATGACTCTGCCAGAGGGTTGTCGTAGTCAGTGGGAGCAGCGGAAGCATTGGTGGACAGGTAGCTTATGTCTATTTATAGACTGAAGCACCAGTGGCGGAGATAGATCATCTATTTCTGATGTGACAGTCATAGGTTTGACTTCATCAGAATAGGGGATGGATCTGTTGAGAAGGTAGTAGGGTGTGATATCCTGGGATTTGGATGATATACACACAGTAGGAAAAGAAACTCCTACACTACGATCGGTTATACTTTGGTCGTCACACAGTAGTTTCTTCACAAAGGAAATGGATTTTATATCAGACATACTGGTTACTAGATCTATGGTTTTAGATCTAGATTTGGGTGGTTTCCCAATCAGGGTACTTGACAGCATTCTAAGAGTATTTAGGATGGACGACTCCTGGCACGGTAGTGTACCTGCAGGTAATGGAGTCACCCTCTCCAAAGGTGTCTTACAGACTAAAGGGGAGAGGGACGTGCATGATTGGCAGATCACTTGCTCAGGCAATTGAGTCAATCGTGAGATGTCAAGTACCACACCAGATGTTGTTCTTGCACTAGATGCAATAAGTTGACATTAATCCAATACTGGAGAAACAGTCGAAAGCAGTTTTAGAACATAAGTGGAAGGGATATGATAACGACAGCCTCATTCAGGAGACAGTTATCATTCCAGGCTTCCAAGGTGACATGGACGACAAGGAGGTTGTCAGAGTTATAGTTTTCCTTCTGATGAGGGGCAGTATTTTGGACAGGTGGTCCAAGGCAATACTGAGGGAGGCATGGCGCAGGATACTGATTAAGTTCAGTTGACGATACAGTCTAAGAAGTTTGGATTTGGAGTTCATTTATGAGCTATGTCCCATCAGACATCCAGACATATTCTGAGACAGGTATTGCTCTTTTCGGGAGATGGCTTTCTCCGCGAACTTGAGATATAGAGAGACATAGAAAGAAACAACTAAGCGGATCCACTCACTGAGGCTATTCCTCGAACGCAAAAGTTTCGCAAACGAGCTTTGTGAGACTGACTAGTAGAGGAGTTGGATGTTCGGTATCACACGGGCTGTGAGTATGCGACATCGCAATAATTAGCCTTGAGTGCAAGTGGGAGATTGTTGGAGATAGTGCCCTCAGAGTCAATTATTAGGTCACAGGTACGTGATTGTAATGATTGAGGGAGGACCTATCCCGGTAGGACAGTCTTACTCGAGATGATAGTATGCTATCTGGTTTACCTTTATCATCGTGTACTGTTTTAGGTGACCTTACAGGTCGCTATTACACGTTGGTAGAGCCCTTAGGATTCTTGCTTGACCACCAGCAGTATGAGGGCGATCATATAAGTGGGAGCTGGGTTCTATAAGCTTATCCTTAAAAGGTCCCTAGTCGTGGGAGTTTCGAGACTGGGCATCGATACTCCATTAGTAGACTAGTGTATACAGTCGAGACCCCGACGAGGGGCGGTGGCCGGTCTCACAAGCCACTGGTGTCAGTTGGATCACCTAAGATGTATACAGGTGCTCATTGGGTTATGAGTACACCGGACAGGACTCGCCGGGAACATGCTAGTTGGTGATATACCAGACGTCAGATGGCAGTTCTCTGGTGACATGTGTGCAGGTTAGTTCATCGACCTGGGGATCGTCATTTGTCTCGTGTGAGTTCCCACTGTACTTTGATTACTACCCTACCACGGCTCAAAGGAGTCGTGCAAACAGGTTTTAGTTGGGTACAGTCCCGAGCCACATGGAGGCAGTGAGCGTATCTTCAGGGGTTCGTCTCTCCCGGTATTGGGGGTGAGGTCATGCTGTGTCTAGGAGAGCCATTACACGAAGTCCTTGGCCAAGGCAAGGAGATTTACTGGTAGGTATTCCAGTAGTATCTCAGGGTGTTCTGGGCTACACTCCGACACGACTTGTACCGCTTTTGGGGGTCTGACTTTTACCAACCCCCTAGGCCCGCCATGCGATGCTCATAGACGAACGGACCGGACTGCACGGATATTGTCACTGACAGGCTCAGTAGGGTGTCAGGATGAGTTCGCTCACAGACGTCCCTTTTGGTCAATACCTGGTAGCCCGTTATGTATTGGCTTATACCTCTAACGTGCTAGTGGTTAAATCCACAACCGAGGTGTTGACGAGTCTTTAGAGTCCCCCACATTCAGTTGCTCAGCTTTCGGGCGAAAGGTTGTAGAGGCCGTATGGAGATATGGCAAGGTCCGATCAGATACGTGCGGTATTGCACGGATCAGGATCGGACAGTTTGTACTATAGGCCGTATGGTTATATGGCAGGGTTCGATCAGATACGTGCGGTATTGCACGGATCAGGATCGAACAGATATTACTAGCCGGCTTTGGTTTAAGCCGGATCCTAGTATAGTACAGTGTAGATTTTGTCTCATTGCATTTGTATTTCGGTCGAAATACAGATGCGGGTGTGTATGCACAATATCGGGGTTTTTCCTGTAATTTATTACGGGACCAGTTTTCTGGAGTTGCCAGTTTGCTTTCCGTTTCGGCCGATTTCCTTTGTTCCGTTCATTGGCCGAAGTTTGGTGGAGGAGGGTTTATTTGCATTGTTGCAAATAGGCATTTGTGGAGGGGTTCTTTGCTTATTTTTGTATCATGATGGTTTTCATGATGAGCACCATCATTGACTTCTCTTTCTCATGATGGATTGACTTTGGATATGTTGATGGTTGTTTTGAGTGTTGGACTTTCCTAGCTATCATTTCTTCACATCATAACTTGACACTCCCTTTGATGATGGTTCCACCACTCCCCCTTGACTTCACACTCTCTCTCTCCATTCACAAAAGGGTGGCCGGCCATTTTTTTGGTGGGGGTTTGATTGATTCATTTTGGTGTGGCATATTTGTTTTCTTATGCTTGCTAGAAAAGCCCTCTAGTTCTTTTTCCAAAGGAGTTTCTTTCTTTTCCTCCACAAAATGGCACAACTCCATAACCCCATATGAGACTTGAGTGCTACATTATATTCTACAGCAAATCTTGGGCACGTCGAGTAGCCGGCTTCGTGCCCGAGTTGCCTCGGCATTGAGGTGGGAGCCCGTAAACATAGTAGGCGATGTGGTGCATTTCCGGCGACGAGGAGGAGGCAGGATTTTCCGCAGGAGATCGGGACCATGACGAGAAGACCGGAGGACTAGGATCGTCGGTATATCTCTAACCCATCTTCTAGTTAGCTTAGACTTGTTAATGGTCACAAAAGTCCGCAAAATTTAAGTTATTCACCGCTTCCGCTTTTGGTCGTCGGATTGACGGCCGGGGCGCCGCCGTGCACTTACAACATCACTATGTATAAGTCCCAAGAGTTCGGTAACTCTCTCTCCGTGTCCCGTAAACGGAGTTTTGGTCATCTTGCCTTTGAGACATGACTGGCAAGTGTCATAAGATGAAAACTCAAACGGATTTAAATATCCATCCTTATGCAACTTAGCCAGTCGTGTCGCATTGATGTGACCCAGTCTACAATGCCACAAGAAGGATTCGTGCTGTTCTGAACTCTTCCTCTTGTGTGTGTTTGTTATGCTCAGAACTGTTGATTGATTTAGAACATAAATGCCATTGCACAACGTGCCTGATCCAACCAACTTTTGGTTACGGAAAATGTTCATAACATTGTCCTGTAATACAAAATTATATCCCTCTTTACTTAATAAAGAAACCGATATAATGTTGCATATCAGGTTCGGCATGTAATAGCATTCGTTCAGAATCAATGTATTACCAGTTGGTAATACAAGGTGATATTCCCCGACAGTCTTAGCTGCAACAATTGCACCATTTCCAACTCTAATGTCTTTATCACCTTCTCCAAGTTCTCTACCTTTCCTAAGCCCATGTAACTGATTACATATATGGGATCCTGACCCGGTATCTAATACCCAGGACGTAGAGCAAATGGAGAAACAGTTCTCTGTAACGAACACACCCGAAGAAAATGCATCATCATGTACTTTCTTCATTCGGGTGGCATGGGAATCCTGGTATTCCCCTATATCCTGTTCATTCCTATAACTCTTTTAAGAAAGAACGGAACCAACGTTCCCCAGCACAGTATAACATGCGGGTTCGGTCAATACATCCATATTATTATCTTCATTAGGGCATGAAATGGTCGCTACCTGGAGAGAGAGAGAAGAAAACACTTTAGCGTATACTCGTGCAAGATCAGATTGGTTATTATCTTATCTAATCAGGATGGCTCCCACTGCTTTTTATCAAATCTTCCTTCAAACCCAAAAAGGAAAGACTAGCCGGGATTAATTACACACTACAAGTTCGCCAATCTTTCAGCCAGGCCAGTGTCGGTACTTTGAGGGAGGTCCCCCGTGCTTTCGCACGAACCTAATTAATGTAAACCTCGTTTTCCCAGAGGCGTAACCTCGTTGACACCTTTCTAGACACCTACTTGTTCGGCTAATTGCAATGTGCAAAACTCTCCCAGGAGTAACTCTTACTCGCAGTGGGTATCGGGATCCAACTATCTCATAGAAGGTATGCAATCTCATTGCAAATTTCAACACTTGAAATTCCCGATAATATTTTGCCCCTAGTGTCCTATGACCTTGACAAAGGCCAACAAATCACAGGATGCTAGTCAAGTTCAACCCGTCATTTCTTGATTGAATCAAACCCACCCGCACGACCCTTGACAAAGGCCAACAAGGTCGTACGACTACCCTGAAACAATCTGCATCACATGCATAAGCAGATAAGCACTATTCTGCTACCCCACACTACGCCTTGACAAAGGCCAACAAACGCAGCACGACTACTAAACAGTTCTTATCTGAAATGACGGAGGGCTACGGCAGGTTTTTCTGAAAACCTATTGCGTAATGAACTCGATATCGTTGTAGAATCAAATGAAGTTTTGAAATGGAGTGATTTTGAGGCTTTTCTAGGTTTGCTAAAGGGGTCACTCCCGGTGAAGGGATCGTCGGCCCTTTCCTCGTCGAATGAGGTGCGGGATATATCATATATATCACTGTGCAAAGCAAAAACTCTTAAAAGCAATCAATAACCAAACCGAGTGTGTAGCATCTACCAGTTATTGCTAAAGGAGTCACTCCCGGTGAAGGGATCTCGGTCCTTTCCTCATCGAATAAGATGCGAGATATATCATATATATCGCTGTGCAAAGCAAGAACTGTAGCTACCTGTTTTATTTAAAATTTGATTCTACAACATCTTAGGTTTCTTTTCTTTCATTAATCTCATTAACGAAGTCCCATCATTTAAGTACCTAAGCATCACAGATAAATACGACGTACACTTATGCCATCCGCATTCGCCTCGATGTCCCCTCGTGCACCGTTAGGTTAGGTAACTAACGGCAGAGCGGGGCAGGGCTAGTACGGGTGTAAAACATAAGTAACTCTATATAATATATCATATATACTATATACTGTATCCATCACAGAACATCACATGATCACATCACAGATATCGCAGCAGAAGAAACATATGAAATATTGGATATACTAGGACGTCCGTGTTTTCAATACGAGCCAGTATAAAACACGGATTCCACGGTCGTTATGAATAGCCAATCCCACACCCCTAGACCCCTACGAGAGCGGCAAGCAACCCTGCCAATTCTAGGGTTAAGAGACCCGGACTCGACTCCTCGAGTTGGTCTCCCACTGGACCCCAGAACCCGGTTACTTGTGCTCCCCTCCTTGGGTCTATCCTAATGCGGAAAAGTAAATAATATACAAAAGGTGACAACTTCCGCTACCTGGAAGTGCCCCAAATAAAAGAATATTACATACAAGTTTTTACATGAATGAAAATGAAAAACACTCATCTCACATAAAAACCCCCGGCTATTCAAACACGACGATCCAATATAACATATCCAGCAACACATAACATCACATGTCATCAACGTAAGTAAGTATGCATACCCCAATTGTCGTTGACGTATAGCAACGAAACCGGCGATATGAACATACTACACTTACGGTCACAGAAAAGAAAGTGTAAAACTACAACAGTTGGAATCCGCAGCCTCTTTAGACATCACATGCCTAATCAAATGAATTACTTAGACATCACATGCCTAACAATTATAAACCCCGCATTTTAGTCTCATTATCGAAAACTCTTTTCAACATCAAGTGAGACTAAACGGCTAGATTTATAACATTCATTCAGTTATCTCATAACTACTTGTGAATTTCAATTATTGTATCACATTCCAGATAAACAGAAAATGTTAAACTTTCCGATCGAACAGTCGAATACCCAAGTTTTCCCGATACAACTCAACACATGAAATAAGTCTAGCAACATTCAGTTCGTGCCTCAGTACCAACGGTCCAGCCGTAGAAGGGTCAAGCCAACGCCTCACATGTGGCACGCCGTACTGTCCCAAACCCGAAGGTTCAAAGGGCAGTTCAAGACGGTCACATAATCGAGTTAAGGTTTGTTGTCTTCTAGAGGGTCCATCGCGTTACTTGCACTACTTAGAACGTCGTTAAACTACGGAAAAATCCAACACTTGGAAATTTCCCGACAGGGGAAAAGTTGGGTATTTATATCCGGTCGAACGTTTTAACAAATTCAAAAATTATCCGGAAAAACACAAAGACGAAGTTTGATAATCCGGTCGAAACACCGAAGCTCTAAAACACCCCAGAAAATTCAACTCTTGAATAATTATTAAAAATACCCATAAAACTCAGCTGCAGAAACTATGAATTACTGTGCAGAGGAGGAAGGCTGACGTCATTCTTTAGCCGCGGAACCGCCGCCTAAGCTGGCTTAGGCCGCGGTTCCGCCGCGTATTACACTGTTCATTGAATAAAAATTGCACCGTAATTCTTAGAATTCCCTGCTGAATTTTTTAAGCATTTTGAATATTGAAAAATCCTAGATTTTAGAAAAAGTCCAGAGAGCACTTGGGTTTTAGGGTTTCGGGTTCGTTCGGGTTTCAAACGTCGTCTAGACTTCGCCTAAGGCTCTAGCTAGGCTCTGATACCAGTGAAAGGTTCCTAGGCACACTATAGAGGTCTCACAAGGCATCAACCATGCCAATTTTAAAAATTATGGGTGCCGAGAAACCCTAATACGGATCGTCGGCTAGAATTCTAGGCGAAATACGAAACTAGTTAACACTTTAACTAAAGATAAGAAGCTACAACCTTTGTAGATCCGGTTATCCACTTCCTTAGCTCCACGTAGTTGTCCTCTCGCTGTCCATCTCGAATCCTAGACTCAATCGTCGGCTTCATCGGAAAGACGAGCGGGCAAGGTCGTCGGCTTCGTGCCGAAGATGATCTACGTCAAGGTTGCACAAGTTCAAGCTCCAACTTCACCAAGTGGTGAAACTTGTGAAGAAAACATCCAAAACAACTTGGCAAGAGGTAGAGGATGAAGAAATAGGAGGTGGGTTCACTTTAGAATTGGATTTCTCACTTTAGATCTCAAGTTGCCATTGATGGCATCAAGCTTTCTATCTTGAAGAAGAAGGTCAAGAAGAAGAAAGAATATGATAAGTGTTGTTTTAAAATGAAAAATAAATCAATACTTATCATAAGCTAACCAAGGTTAAGTGAAGAGAATAGACCATGGTCAATGGGAATGGTTAGGGTTAAGCAAGAAGACAAATGGTCTCTTTAGTCAAAGCTTCATGAAGCTTCAACAAGCTTCATGATAAAAAGAAACCATTTTCTTTTCTTTTATCTAATTAAATAAATAAAGAAAGGATAAATAAATAGATAAATAATACAAAACCCTAACCATTATCATAACCATGGTTTAATTCTTTGCACTTAACTAAATGATCAAGTATCATCAAACATGATACATATGTGTGCACAAAAGTATATCACATATACTTCTTGCACATCTAGTGAGAAAATCCATATAAAGTGAACCAATACTAGCTAATGCAAAATAATATATCAAATATATAATTATACATTAAATCATTAAATCAACACTTGATTTAACGATCCGGTTATATCACATATAACCGACTAGTATCCAATGTATCGATTTATCGAATCAATGATTCGATAACTAGGTCATATCGCATACAACCAATCGAAACATTCATCTCGAGAATAGAATACGGTATCACATACACGCATCATTCTCGGTCCTGCACATATCTCATATGTACTCCTATTTCGTTTCGCTTGAGCCAGGAAACCTCTGTGTAGGACTCTAAAGACTCGTCAATACGCCGGTAGCAGATGATGATCATATCAAGCACCCACAAGCCGCAAGCGGTCTGCTAAACGTAACGGCCATCCGGGTATTGAGCGATCAGAAGATCGATGAGCTAGCCCGCTCACACTCCTGTGAATCCAACCAGTAACACTTACCGTACAGTCCGGTCTGTTCGTCTGATATGTCGCATAACAAGTCTAGGGGTGGTAAACGTCAGACCCCAATAACCGATAAGTCGTACCGATGTGAGGCTCATAACGGGTCGAGAAACTACTGGTAACACTTACCAGCAAATCTCTGATCAGCCCTGGCCAGGGACTTCCCTGTTACGGCCAATCGAGCACAGCGCAACATCAACCCCCAATACCGGGAGAGACGAAACCCCTCCTATCGCTCATTGCCTCCATGTGACTCGGGACTGTACCCAAAGACCACCGTTTTGCACGCCCTCATGGACGTGGTAAGGTGGAGATCAAAGCACAGTGGGAATCACACAAGACTCTATGACGATCTCGGGTCTACAGACTAACCTGTACAAGTGTCACCTGAGAACTGCCATCTGACGTGTGGTATAATACCATCTGGGAGTTCTCGGCGAGTCCGTCCAGTGTACCCAGTCTCCACTGAGCACCCGTATACCATCTCTGATGTCAAACACCAATGGATATGGGATCATCCATCGCCCATCTAATGGGTCGAGAAGCGTATACGCTAGTCTACTCTGGTATATCGATGCCCCGTCTCGATACACCCACGACTAGGGATCTTGAAGGATGTACTTATGGACTACCATGTCCCCACTAGTATGATCTGCATCATAGTCCAGGTAGTCAAGTACACATTCTAAGGGCTTTATCAACATGTAACTATAAGACAGTTTAAAAAGACAAGTGTACATGTTAAGATAAAAAGTAACCAGATAGCATACTATCATATCGAGCAAGAAAGTCATCTCTATATATGTCCAAGCATCCAATATAATATACATCATCTGTACAATACTGGCCTCTAAGGCATACATACAACTAACAGTCCTCACAACTGGTCTCTAAGTCTATACAAAAATGGTAGATGGAAAGTACTAGATACAATAAGGTGTATAATGAAATGTAAACGGATAACCGTAAAACCCACCTATAAGCAAAACGGCTCACAAGCCAACTGTAGCGGTATCCGTAGCAAAAAGATATAATGATGTAGCCCTGCCGCGACTACTCCGAGGGTCAACCTGCAAAAAGCTGTGGCACAATGGGGGTGAGTTGCCAACTCGTGAATAGAAAATAACCTATACGGGTAATCGCAAGTATGCACATACTGCGACACCCTAACATGTGCAACTGATAACATCAATATGATAATGTGGGTATGCAATAATCATGCGAGGTACTCTATCAGGTACTAAAAATACATGATGCAATGCATATAAATGAGTGCTGAGCATGGGAAAACATATCATCAACACGAATTATTAGCGTAGAAAAACCCGGTGTCCATCAAATACACCCTAAATCCCAATAACTCAGGCGCCGTCACTCTAATCGGCCCTCATATCCTGTAGATCTCATGGAACCTGAGTGCCCAACTTCAGCACTCGAAAACATCATGAAATACTCGTGTCCAGTATCGACACGCAAATCAACATATATCGGGCTCCGTCAGTCTGGATCGGCCCACAGGCTCCGTCCGCGGGATCGGCCCTCGGGCTCCTGCAGTACGGGTTGTCCCGTATCCATCTCTCGACTCTGGTCGGTATCCTCCGGATGACCGCCGGGTTTAACCAATCACCGGTAGGTAATAGTCCCTCTGCCGGGCTCATCGTCATCCCCACGAAATCTCTCTCTCGCCCCGGGGTACCATACCGGGTCCACCATGAACCCACAAACGGATCATCCGCCTCCTCAAATCGGGTTTCTATCATACGTCTCAGAACCGAGAAAACGCATGGTGGACGCACTGAAATATCATATCAAGAGAACCGGGTTTTTCAAAACATTGCATACTTTCTTGAGAAAAATACTATGGTTCTCAAATCCAATGAATCATATGAAATCCATATCTCAATACGTAAATCCATGAAATGTGATATATGCAACATAAAACAATAATATGAGTATAATAATGGAAAACCGCTCTTTTAAATGAACCCAGTTTTAAAATATATCATAAGGTCCCCAATTCCTCCAAAATCAAATCCAACATCATCTGCAGGTGTACAATTAGCTATAGCAAGTATGGGTGTGTACATGTAAGAATGTATGCACGATGTATATCATATGTATAATAGAACAATAATCCATATGTATGTAATAAATAATAAAATACTGTATATGTGTATAGGCATGTCAGGGCAATTACCGACGGTGTGGGTATAACATACAAATTAGTGCTCGTGCAACATGAACCGTCAGTAATTATGTAGTGTCCACTAGATACTAAGTCAAGGCACAAAAATATAATGGTATGTATGATGCTCAGGCACAATCAATCTATATGGATATAAACATGCGGCAACACTAGTATGTTAAGCCCTGACGCATAACGACATGCGGGCGATTTTCCCGTAGATGTTAAATCTACTCACCGGTGATCTCGAGCTAAGTATATCCGACCACCTGCTTCTCTTTTTTCGCGGCATCCGAAGTCCCCACCTGCGATCCTAGAATTTACACAAAGCAACACACATAAGGCTAAAATCTTGCAAAAATGTGATATCAAGACCATACGAGAAACTAGCGTCGAAAGCTAAACGCGTGTGCATTCAAAACACCAAAACGTGTGTGCAATCGTCCTAAACCACCCTGACATGCTATGATACACAGCAAACACTAAACCCAAGCTCAGAACGTACGTGTCGTGCAAGTCTAAAAGTATAGAAAACAAGGTAATTGATTCCAGATTTTGATACAAGTTGAATTAGGAAAAGTTGTATGTACCAAAGACCTACATTATATAGCAGACACCTACAGAAGAAACCCCGACACCCAAGTCCACCATCTGGCCGCAATTTGGGGCCACAACCATTTTATTTGCGGCCAAGTAGGGGAGAGGGGGTCTCGTGCTTCGTGTGTATGTGGTCTAACTCCAGTAAACAAGCTCCAGTAAATGCAACTTTTTCCTGAAGCAACAGATTCAAAAGCAGATCCCAAAAAGAACCCAAATCTTAACTAAAACACTAATTAAACACTAATTTAGTACAATATGGTATTTTAGTGTAATCTGGTGCAAAGACTTGGATTAAACGACACTAATAACACTTAGTTAAGCTAATCAAGCCATAAAAACCTTAACTTAACTTAATCTCCACTTAAACCACATACTTAGCACAAAAACTCACTAAAACACTGCTTTAGGCTAATTAAACTACGAGTTTAGCAAAAAGGGTAATAGTGTAAGCTTTATACCTCAAGTTGGTCCTATGATGGTTCAAACTTGCTGACCTTGCTTCAAGAACCAACAAGGAAGGGTTTTGGGGTGATTAGCAAGAGGTTTTTGTGAAGAAAGATGGATTTTTGTAATATGGAGATGTGACTTGAGTGAAGAAGAAGAAGAAAGGGGAAGGGCTTGCTGCTGCTGCTGAGAGTGAGGGAGAGAGAGAGAGAGAGAGTGTGCAAAAGTCAAGCTTCCCCATGCTTATTAAATACCCCCATGCCTCTCTTTTCTCATTCCTTTTCTATTTTCTATTTATGTGTTGGTTTTAAAAAAAGAATTTAAAACTAAGAGGGAAAATATAAAGAGAACATGTTATATTAAACCTAGGGTAAATATTTGGGTTGTGCATGCTAACTAAGATTTTTACCAAGAAAAATATTTTAAGAAAATTTGGTAATTAGTGAACAATAAAATTAAATGATAATTAATAAAACATAATTAAATAAATAATTATTTATTTTCACTATTAAAAATAGATTTATTCCAGTCTATGCGGAAATAGCTATTAACGAAGTTTTATGAAAAACACGTATTATCGCTAATTAACGCGAAAATAACCTAAACGAATTTTCAAGGCGTTACACAATCTGCAGAAGACTGTCTCTGAACTGCGCTCAACTGGGACAAGCTACCCCTGGGCCTACGACTCAAAGTATCGGCTACCACATTCGCCTTGCCCGGGTGATAAAGGATCTCACAATCATAATCTTTCACAAGCTCCATCCAACGGCGCTGCCTCAAATTCAGATCCCGTTGCCGGAAGATGTACTTTAAGCTCTGGTGATCTGTGAAAATCTGACACGACTCTCCGTACATGTAGTGTCTCCAAACCTTAAGCACAAAGACCACCGCGGCCATCTCAAGATCATTAATGGGATAATTCTGCTCGTGCTTCATCAACTGCTGGGAAGCATAAGCGATAACTCTATAATGCTGTATCAATATACGACTGAGCCCCACTCGAGAAGCATCACACTAAACGACAAGGCTGCCCGATCCAGAAGGCAAAGATAAAACTGGTTCAGTCGTCAACCGAGTCTTCAACTCCTGAAAACTCTGCTCGCATGCCTCAGTCCAAAGAAAAAGAAATCCATTCCTGGTCTGTCACGACCCGATGGTACGAAACATGACTGACACTTAGATTACGAGACGTCTCAAGGCGTCACGTAACCTAAGTCAGCCAAAACCCAGAAAATCTAAACCATAATCAATAAGAGTAAAGGAAAACCTTTTATGAAAACGATTTTTAAACCAATTAAGTTATATTAATCCCTTTTTAAAAACATCAAAATTTTCCGAAAATTTCGGCAGAGTCTCCTTTGTAAATACTGGCACCAAACGGGTACAAAAAAGATATATAAGCCTGTAATGATATAATGGCATCCCCAAGCAGGAGCTAGCTCTTCGCCCAAGACGGATCACAACCACACGCAATATATATATATATATATATATATATATATATATATATATATATATATAACACCACGCAAATAAGTATAAAGAAACACAAAAAATAAGAAAAACACAACGTCGGCTCAAGTGAGCTTGACCCCAGAGGAACCACATATAAACAAATCTCTTAGTCTCATCACTATGTCGCATATACAAAATAAGAAGTGGTAGATGGAAAATACTAGATACAATGATAGTGTTAGTGTTTATGCCCTAGAGGCCATTACTGTATCATACTAGTTTGTATATTACTTAATAGAAGCTTGGGATATTCACAGTTGTATTAACAGTCTTGCTAAAAATAGTAGTATGCTACTTAGTTTGTTTCGACTTTAATATGTGCATGTGTTTCTTTTAACATATCGCTTATACATATTAGTAGAGCCCTTAGGATCATTGCTTGATTACCAGCGTTGTGATGGCAGTCACACTAGTGGGGGCTGGGTAGTCTATAAAGCAACATCCTATACAGGTCCCTGGTCGTAGGATTATCGAGATGGGGCATCGATACTCCGGAGTAGACTGGTGTGTACGTTTCTCATCTCAGTTGGGGAGATGGTCTGTCCCACAGCCATCAGTACGTCGTACTGGAGATAGTATGCAGGTGCTCGTTAGGTTACGAGTACACCAGACAGGACTCATCGGGAACTGCAGGTTGGTTTTATACCCATCGTCAGATAGCAGTTCCCAGGTGACATGAGTATAGCTTAGTCCGTCGACTTGACACTGCTACTTTGCCTCAAGTGTGTTCCCACTGTTCTTAGATTACTACCCTACCACGGCTCAAAGAAGTCGTGCAAACAGGTAGTAGTTGGGTGCAGTCCCGAAGCACTTGGTGGCAGTGGCTGTTAGACAGGATTCGTCTCACCCGGTATTGGGGGTTGATATCGCGCTGTGTATGGAGAGCCATTACGCAAAGTCCCTGGCCAGGGCAAATGAGATTTACTGGTAGGCTTCCAGTAGTTTCTCAAGGTGTAATGGCTTCACTCTGACACGACTTATACCGCTATTAGGGGTCTGATGTTTACCGCCCCCCTAGGCCTGATATGCAATAGTCCTAGACGAACAGACTGGACTGCACGGAGATTGTCACATCAGACTCAGTTGGAGTTCGGATGGATTTCCTCATCGTCCTTCTTATCGACATCTACATGGGGACCATTGCGTACAGCTAGTACCGCTTGCGGCCTGTGATTGAACCCACTGCCAGCGTAGTGTCAAGTCTTTAGAGTCCCACATAGAGAGTTTCCCTGCACCGGGCAAAAGGTGTAGTGGCCGTATGGTTTTATGGCAGGGCCGCGATCACTTATGTACACTTATGCACATACTATGATCGGGCAGATAATACTAGCGGGTTTCGGTTTAAGCCAGATTCTAATATTATACAGATGGATTTATCCGTGTTTTTCGGAAATACGGATGGGAGGGGCAGTCTCGTAATTTGTCAGGAAGCTTCTAGAAGAAGATGACTCATTTGTATTTATTTCTTTTGGATTAAACACAAATGAGGTGGAGAGATGAGTTGTAAGTTTTCATTAAATGCTTAATGACTCATGAGGTGATTCAACCTTAGGATTAAATGAAGCTCGCAAGATATTTCTAGATATTTATCAAGAGATATTTGTATGCTTCATTATATTCTTTCATGAGTATTATATATTATCATTATCACAAAAGCTTTCTCTCTCCTCAAGTCTTCATCTTCTTCCTCAAACCCTAAAAGCTCTCATGAGTTGAGAATCCTAGGGTTTAAGTGACTAAGTAATTCATCTAAATAGTCTACACCCTCTAGGACTTCTAGATTAGCAAACTAGAAGTCGTAGTTATCTCAGATTCGAGATAGAAGCTCGGACTATAGACTCTCGGGTGGATCGTCTTTGACTCGAGGAGGCCGTTGAGGTGCCCATGTTCTATAGAGCTTACGAGGTATGGAGGACAGCGATGAAGACCCGAAGGACAAGTAACGTGAGGTATAACTTCGAATCCGAGTAGTTAAACCTCACGTTGTTTGCTAGCAATGGTTTAGACATGATCCGTGTGCTCAAGTCCGTGTTACGAAACTTTGATAATTGTTTTTCATATATTCCGCCTCCCCGCGAGCACACGGGGTGCGTGACATGGACTTACAGTGGTATTAGAGCCTACTAAACCTTTACTAGCTTGTTAGCAACTAATTAGAACTTCGATCGTCGGAAAAACACGAAAACTTAACCCCGAACCCCTCAAGTTTCTGTCAATTTTAAACGTGTCGAAAAAATTATTTGAAAGCTATGAAAATTCACAGCATGGAATTCTAAGAATACTGGAGAAATACGAGATCCCAACTCGGTGAGACTGCCGCGGAAGCGCGGCGGATTAGTGCAATCCGTCGCAGATCCGCGGCCGAGTCAACTCCGAGTTGACTCGTATTTACACAGTAACTCTTAGTTTTGGGTGTTCTGTTATTCTGTATATTTTGTTTCTGCCCAGGTTATTTCAGTGCTGGCTTGCATTTGGGGTAGACTCGGAAAAAGGTTGCCAATCGAAATTCTAAGTTATTTGCTAATTGTGTTGTTTAATGTGTTTGTAAACCTCCCCTAACTGCTAGTATGTCGGTTAGCAGGGGGTTGCACATTTCTGTAATGGTTTTTACTGGTTTGCATATATGAACATCATTGGATCATTGTGATGAATAGCCGGGGTTTGAGATGAGTTTTTATATTCTTTCATTCGATGTAAATTATAATATGATGTAATATTATTTTGCGGGGCACATCCGGGCTGAGGTTGTAGCCACCGTTGTATTATTTCATTTACTGTTTTATGCTCCTAGGATAGACCCAAGGTAGGGTGCACAAACTACCGTGTACTTTGAAGTGTTTAGTGGCCTACTCACGTTGTTGAGGGAGACTGCTTCACTTCGGGTACATGGCGGGTAGTTTTCTATACCCGTAGGGGTCCAGGGTGGGGTAATGGCTATTCATCACAACTGTGTAATCCTTCTTTCGTTGCAGGGTCAAAGGAAACGCAGATTGCTTGTATATCCAATAATGTTCATCTGTAATCTGGAATGCCTATTATTGCGTCTGACGAATGTACAATATCTATATATGATATCTATTAGGCGTTACTTATGTTTTACACCCACGCTAACCCAGCCCCCGCTCTGTCGTTAGTTAAGTAACCTAATGGGTGAATGACGGGACCCAGTGGCGAATGCGGATGGCATAAGAGAACGTTGTATTTTCGTTGTTTACTGCAATGATAGGTTAATTGATGGGATGCATTATATGAATGCAAAGAAAATAAACCAAAGTTGAATTGTAGGAACAATTTTAAAAGAAACCACTCGGTTATTTTAAAAGAGCAGAATTTTTAATTGCGGAACTTTAACCACTCCTTTTAAAAAGCTATCAAGTTCCTTCGATTATATCAAGTTCACTACGTTCACGGTTTCGCCAAAACCAGTCATAGCCCTCCATCATTTCATATGGATGGTCAGTAGTATTCAAGCTATGTTTGTTGGCCTTCGTCAAGGCATAGTGTTTGGTAGCTACTGGGGTATTCATTTGTTGCATAGATAGATAAGTTGGTTTGGAACAGTCGTACTACCATTTGGCCAACGTCAGGGGTATGTACGGATGGATTCAAATTAACAAGATAATGATGGGTAGAACTTGACATATGACTTATGATTTGTTGTCCTTCGTCAAGGTCATAAGAGCATGGGGAAAAAATCCACATCGGGAGTTTCTAAAGAAACTGAAACTTGCTAGAGTTGCATACCATTTGGAGTATGATAATTTTGGTAGGATTCCTTCAGCTTTATCACACGATGATATTTGGATCCCGATCCTACTGTGAGTATCCACTACTCATCAGGAGATTCGTCACTTAACGATCAATACTATAAACCAACTAGGTGTCTAGAACAGTGTCAGCGGGGCTACGCCTCCAGAGAAAAGAGGTTATTTAATTAAGGAACTTCGCGAAAGCGTCGTAAAACCTCCCTTGAAGTACCGACACTAGCCTGGCTGAACGGTTAAGCAAGTATTGTACGGTAAGATCAGTCCTGACTAATTCTTCTTTTATGGTTTGAGGAAGGATTCGAGAAACAGTAGGAGGCATCCAGTTTAGATAAACTAAAAACCAATCTAAACTTGGAAGAGCATCATGCTAAAGTGTTCCATCTCTCTCTCTTTGCAGCGACCCTGTGACCATGACTATGTTACATCTAGATAACAAGTTGACTGAATCTGACTTTTATAACTGGCAAAGGTCTGTCCAGATGTCCATTACCTATGACAAGCTGGACCACTCTATTACTACTCAAGCCCCCGCCGTCCCAGGTCCAGTTTCCACAGTCACGGATATGGATATCCGTCAGACTAGGGAAAAGGACAGTGCGAAAGCCAAGTGCCTCGTGTTGGCTTCAGTTGATGGTGTATACCAGAAGCATTAAGAAAGGATGGACTTAGTTTCCATCTTCCTCCATAACAAAGATTTATATGGAGAGCAATCTCGTATCGCAAGATATGAGACCTCGAACGAATTGCTTCAAGCGAGGTTGGATGTCGGGTCATCTGCAGGGGACGACGTCCTTACGATGACTGGCTATATTGATGAGCTCACGGACCTGCAGACTACGTTGGGAAACAGGTCATATGCTGACTTATTTCCACAGTCCCCACCCTCTACTTACACCCTGAAGGAAACCAGGGAGATACCCGCTCTGCTTAATGAGAGATCTTCTTCTTCTACATCCAGGGCGAAAGCAAAGGGTGAAAAGAAGAAGACCTTCACAAAACCGATATGCGGTGTCAGTGAAGTAGAAGGAAAGGGAAGAGCAAAAGTTTTGGGACTTGGTGTAGCTAAGGAGGGATGTTCCTATTGTTATGAGAACAGGCATTGGCAGAAAGATTGCAGGGCTTTGGAAGCCAGTAGCCAGGATTCGAAGCATGTTGTGGCTTCGGCCTCAAGTGTGTTTGTAATTGAGAACTATTTGTCAATTAACTCTACTTCCTGGGTACTAGATACCGGAGTAGGATCTCATATATGTAATTCATTACATGCTTTGAGAAACCGTAGAGTTATCAGGGTAGGCGATTTATCTCTCAGAGTTGCGAACGGAATGAGCGTGGATGCTGAATCCGTGGGAGAATATCGCCTAGGTTTGACAAGTGGGCAGATATTGATTCTACGTAACTGTTTGTATGTACCTAGTTTGACTTGTAATATCATATCAGTGTCCTCACTTTCTAGAGAGGGATATGATTTTACATTCGTAAGCGATGTGGTTCACATCCACCTAAATCAAGTTCTGATTGGGTCCGATACATTAGATAACGGTATATACGTATTGAATCAAGCTCAGGTTTTCAATGTCCAGAACACACTTAAAAGAAAGTCTCCGGAAATAAATCAGGCTTTCTTATGGCATTGTAGAATAGGTCACATCAATGAAACACGGTTGACTAAGTTACATAGAGAAGGATATTTGAATCCGTTCGAATATCAATCTTATGCTATTTGTGAATCTTGTCTCATGGGAAAGATGACAAAAACTCCGTTTACTGGACACGGAGTAAGAGCGAGCGAGCTCTTGAGACTCATACACAGCGATGTGTGTGGTCCAATGTCTACACATGCGCGAGGTGGTTATTCCTACTTCATTACTTTTACGGATGATTTATCTAGGTATGGACATATCTTCTTAATGAAGCATAAATCCGAGGCCTTTGAAAAATTCCGGGAATACAAGAATGTAGTGGAAAACCAAACAGGCAAAAGTATTAAGACACTGAGATCTGATCGAGGTGGTGAATACTTAAGTGCCGAGTTCCTGGGTTACTTAAAAGAGAATGGAATTCTCTCCCAGCTTACTCCTCCATACACACCACAACACAATGGTGTATCGGAAAGGCGGAATCGAACCCTATTGGATATGGTTCGTTCCATGATGAGTAAGGCTAAGTTACCGCGATCTTTCTGGGGTTATGCACTAGAATCAGCTGCATATATTTTGAACAAGGTTCCAATCAAAACTGTGCCTACCACACCATATCAGATGTGGAGTGGGAAGAAACCCGATCTTCAGTACCTGAAGACATGGTGTTGTCCAGCTTTTGTAAAAAAGCAGCATCCGGACAAGCTCGAGGAACGCTTAGTACAGTGTAAGTTTGTGGGATATCCAAAGAACTCCAAGGGGTATTGTTTCTATTACGCAGAGGAACAAAAGGTTTTTGTTTCTCGTCATGGCCACTTCATGGATGCTGAATTTTTAGAAAATCAGAAGAGTGGGAGCGCTATAGAACTGGAAGAAATTCCAGAACCACAAACTGTTACTGAAAGTTTGGTAGAACAAGAAGGTTCAGAAGAAAGGGACATCCCAGCACCTATCCGCAGAATTAGTAGGCAGTCTTATCCGCCCGAGAGATACTACGGTTTTCTCATAGACGGGGATCAAGAAGATTGCATCATTGATAATGATGACCCTACTAGCTTCCAGCAAGCCATTCAAAGCGGCGACTCGGTAAAATGGCTGGATGCAATGTGGACCGAAATGGAGTCCATGTACACTAAAAAAGTATGGACTTTGGACATTGCTCCAGATGGGATAAAACCCGTAGGATACAAATGGATCTTCAGAAAGAAGATTGGTGTAGATGGACAGGTTGAAACCTATAAGGCTAAACTTGTTGCAAAGGGTTTTCGTCAAAGAACTGGTTTGGACTATGACGAAACCTTTTCTCCAGTGGCTATGCTCAAATCCATTCGGGTCCTTCTTGCTATTGCTGCCTTCCACGATTATGAGATCTGGCAGATGGACGTAAAGACGGCCTTTCTAAATGGTAATTTGGAAGAGTGCGTCTATATGGATCAGCCAGAAGGATTCATTCAGAGTGGGAGCAGCAGTAAAGTGTGCAAGTTGCTTAAGTCCATTTATGGACTAAAGCAGGCATCGCGGAGTTGAAACATCTGTTTTGATGATACTGTCAAAGAATTCGACTTTATCAAAAATCCAGATGAACCATGCATATACAGTAAGATTGTAGGGAGAGCTGTAGTATTCCTCGTCTTGTACGTGGATGACATTCTCTTAATATGAAATGATATTCCTATGCTACAATAAGTCAAAGGATTCTTGTCACAGAAGTTCTCCATGATGGACCTGGGTGATGCCACCTACATTCTGGGGATCCAAATCTATCGTGATATATCAAAGACGATGTTAGGACTTTCGCAGTCCAGGTACATAGACACCATATTGAAAAGATTCAGTATGGAAGATTCTAAGCGCGGTAACCTACCGACTTGTCACGGAATCAACCTCTCCAAAGAGATGTCTCCCAAGACTGATTTGGAAAGGGCTCGCATGTCGATCATACCCTACGCTTCTGCGGTAAGCTCTATAATGTATGCGATGTTATGTACCAGACCAGATGTAGCATACGCATTGAGCGTTGTAAGCCGGTATCAGGCAAACCCAGGGGAGAAGCACTGGATAGCAGTAAAGAACATTCTCAAGACCCTGAGGAGGACTAAGGAGATGTTCTTGGTGTATAGAGGAAAAGACCTCCAGATCGAGGCCTTTGCCGACTCCAGCTTCCAGAGTGACAAGGATGACTCCAAGTCCATGTCGGGTTATGTCTTTACCCTCAATAGAGGCGCGGTTTGTTGGAAGAGATCCAAGCAGGACACCGTTGCTGACTCAATGATGGAAGCTGAGTACATAGCTGCTTGCGATGCCACAAAAGAAGCTGTCTGGATGAAGAAGTTCCTCACAGAACTTCAGGTGGTTCCTACCAGTGTTGATCCAATACCTCTATATTGTGACAACAATAGCGCTATAGCTTTAGCGAAGGAACCCAGGTCCCATCAGAAGTCCAGACACATCTTAAGGCAGTATCACCAGATCAGGGAGATCGTAGATCGCATGGAGATCAAGGTGAAGAGAGTGGATACAGAGAATAACACTACTGATCTATTCACTAAGGCCATTCTTCAGACGCAGTTCGAGAGGCTATTCGGGATGATAGGTCTGCGATATGCCAGTACATGGCCCTAGTGCAAGTGGGAGATTGTTAGTGTTTATGCCCTAGAGGCCATTACTGTATTATACTAGTTTGTATATTACTTAATGGAAGTTTGGGATATTCACAGTTGTATTAACAGTATTGCTAGAAATAGTAAGCTACTTGGTTTGTTTCTACTTTAATATGTGCATGTGTTGCTTTTAAGATATCGCTTATACATATTAGTAGAGCCCTTAGGATCTTTGCTTGATTACCAGCGTTGTGATGGCAGTCACACTAGTGGGGGCTGGGTAGTCTATAAGCAACATCTATACAGGTCCGAGATGGGGCATCGATACTCCGGAGTAGACTGGTGTGTACGCTTCTCATCCCAGTTGGGGAGATGGTCTGTCCCACAGCCATCAGTACGTCGTACTGGAGATAGTATGCAGGTTCTCGTTAGGTTATGAGTACACCGGACATGACTTACCGGGAACTGCAGGTTGGCTTTATACCCATTGTCAGATAGCAGTTCCCAGGTGACATGAGTACAGCTTAGTCCGTCGACTTGACACTGCTACTTCTCCTCGGGTATGTTCCCACTGTTCTTAGATTACTACCCTACCATGGCTCAAAGGAGTCATGCAAACAGGTAGTAGTTGGGTGCAGTCCCGAAGCACTTGGAGGCAGTGGCGGTTAGACAGGATTCGTCTCACCCGGTATTGGGGGTTGATATCACGCTGTGTATGGAGAGCCATTACGCAAAGTCCCTGGCCAGGGCAAACTGGATTTACTGGTAGGCTTCCAGTAGTTTCTCAAAGTGTAATGGGCTTCACTCCGACACGACTTATACCGCCATTAGGGGTCTGACATTTACCTCCCCCTAGGCCTGATATGCGATAGTCCTAGATGAACAGACCGGACTGTATGGAGATTGTCACATCAGACTCATTTGGAGTTCGGATGGGTTTCCTCATCGTCCTTCTTATCGACATCTACCTGCGGACCGTTACATACAACTAGTACCGCTTGCGGCCTGTGGTTAAACCCACTGCCAGCGCAGTGTCGAGTCTTTAAAGTCCCACATAGAGACTTTCTCTGCACCGGGCAAAAGGTGTAGAGGCCGTATGGTTTTACGGCAGGGCCGCGATCACTTATGTACACTTGTGCACATACTATGATCGGGCAGATAATACTAGCGGGCTTTGGTTTAAGCCAGATTCTAATATTATACAGATGGATTTATTCAGTCAAAGATTATCCATGCTTTTCGGAAATACGGATGGGAGGGGCAGTCTCGTAATTTGTCAGGAAGCTTTTAGAAGAAGATGACTCATTTGTATTTATTTCTTTTGGATTAAACACAAATGAGGTGGAGAGATGAGTTGTAAGTTTTCATTAAATGCTTAATGACTCCTGAGGTGATTCACCCTTAGAATTAAATGAAGCTCACAAGATATTTCTAGATATTTATCAAGAGATATTTGTATGCTTCATTACATTCTTTCCTGAGTATTATTCATTATCATTATCACAAAAGCTTTCTCTCTCCTCAAGTCTTCATCTTCTTCCTCAAACCCTAAAAGCTATCATGAGTTAAGAATCCTAGGGTTTAAGTGACTAAGTAATTCATCTAAATACTCTACACTCTCTAGGACTTCTAGATTAGCAAACTAGAAACCGTAGTTATCTTAGATTCGAGATAGAAGCCCGGACTATAGACTCTCGAGTAGATCGTCTTTGACTCGAGGAGGCCGTTGAGGTGCCCATGTTCTATAGAGCCTATGAGGTGTGGAGGACAGCGATGAAGACCTGAAGGACAAGTAACGTGAGTTATAACTTTGAATCCGAGTAGTTAAACCTCTTGTAGTTTGCTAGCAATGGTTTAGACACGATCCGTGTGCTCAAGTCCGTGTTACGAAGATTTGATAATTGTTTTTCTTATATTCCGCCTCCCCGCGAGCACGTGGGGTGCGTGACATAGACTTACAGATAGTACAAAAGAGTCTTCGCAACCTACCTAAGAGCAATGTCGTGAGTCCGAACAAAAGAAGCCAATGAAAAGATACGCCCGCCGCTGCAAGGCGGACGGGTCCGACCTGCAAGACACTGTGGCACAACGGGGGTGAGTTGCCAGCTCGTGAGTAGTAAGTAATAACTAATAAGGCTATCGTAAGAATGCACGCAATACGTCACAACCTGCCTATCTAAATATGACGCGATGCTACTAATATGTATGTACATGGATGCAAAATCAATACGAAATCTTTAAGTGTTTAGTATGAGGATATCTGCATTCTTAACTTAAAACAAGCTCTATACAATAACTAAGGAATCATCAATGAAATCATCCGAAAACCGTGTCAAGCATCGACACAAAATATGGATATATATATCTGTCTCAATGTATCACTATGTCAAAATCTCAATACCTCGGGCTTCGTCAGTCCGGATCGGCCCATATCATCAATTCTCACGACAACGGTCGGTGACCTCCGGATATCCGCCACGCCAGACATCACCGGTAGGTAGTCTTCCCCAGCCAGGCTCATCGTCATCCCCACAAAAACACTCTCGCCCCGGGATACCATACCGGGCCTACCATGTACTCGAGACGGTTCCTCCACTCCTCAAATCGGGTCTTGAAATCCAACAGAAAACATGAAAACTCATGGTGGACGACACATACATCACGAGAAAACCGCAAATTGCCTTTTTTAAAACATAATGAGTTTGGAAAATTCTTACGGTTTTCCCCAAAATCCAGAAATCTCATCAACAGTAAAATCCTCAAGAAATCATAATATCTGACATGTTGTAAATGATAGATGCCTATGATATTGATATTATGCAATGTAATTTATGACGAGGAATCTATATAAGAATGATAATGAAATGTGGTATATACATGCCTTGCTATTCAATGTATCATGTATGATGCAAGTGTTTGAAACTAAACTAAACAGGTTGTAAAGTGCTCGTGGCATGGCAATTACCAAAGGCGTGTGTGTGTTCACATGAATAGTGTGCGTGCAACATGATCCAATGGTAATGGTGCAAGTGTTCTAAGGGTGATATCACACATAAGTATATAGATAACCATGCGATGCCAGCAAATGAATAACTAGAAATCTATGCATATGAATGCAACTACTACTAGCAACCCTAACTGTCGGGCGCCTCGCTCCATCCAGACGATTCCCCCATAGATGTGTACATCTACTCACCCGGACGCCTCGCTAATCTGATCCGACCACAGCTTTGCCTTTGCGTGCCGCGTCCGATATTTCCACAACTGATCCTAAAATTGCACAACACACAACATAAGATTACACGTCCTGAAACGACGCAAAGTCACAATATTAAAAGATCAACGTTCACAAATTAGGCACATTGTGCACTTGGTGCACGGAACACACACGACAATCACTATAACCTTAACTAGGGTCGTCGTTCGGAACAACCGTCAAAACTAAACCCGATCAACTAAATTCCGCATTCGCACACCCTAAATGTCGTAGGAGATGCTAATGATATAACCAAGATATCAAAATTAATCCACCTCCTAAGAATTTAGAAAACCTAGTAAGCACTAAAATTGAAAAATTTGTTGCAAACATCGCGGATTTGCGATAAAATGGCCGCAATCTAGCAGAATCATCCAACTACACAACTAGCTAGCCACTACACTTAATTTAACCCATTAGCAATGCTTCAAACCCTAAATCCAAAATCAACCCTTTTCTTGAATTTCATAAACAAGCAATTATAACCAAATTTCACACTTTTAAATTCTATATTAGCATATTTAAACTATAATTTAACCATTAGATTAGAATTATACCTTTCAAGTTTGAACCCTAGCTTGCACTTAACCTCCAAAGATATCTCCTTTCTCCATGTTTTAAACTAAATTGGGCTTGAGAAGAGATAGAATTAGGATTTGCTTTGAATTTGTGAATAAATTTGTGGTTTTTTGATGGATTTTGAGATGAAATTAGAAGCAAAAAGAGATAGTGGAAATGGGGGATGGCAGCAGGTTGCTCTCGGCCTTGGGGGAGAGGAGGGAGTTTATGTGAGTGTGTAGATGATTCTAGGTTAAAAGAACCACTTCTTAACTCATTAATGCATTTCACATCATTTCATATTTAAATTTCATTTTATTTCATTTTTTGTTTGACCATGGAATTCACTAGAATTTCGATGTTAACAAAAAAAAGACATTTCATGTTACAAACTAAATTTAGTTGTCATGGTGTATATTTGAGGAATTAACCAAATCTCATTGCTAATTTAATGCTAATTAGGTATATTAACGAGAGTTTATAATATTTCCAACATTTAAATTATGGAAAAAAATATTTAAGTAACTAGAAATTTTTAAATTGACTACATTGATTTCCACTAGGTTTTAGTTTTGTAATGGTTCCTAAGTATGTAATTTACCCATTCAAATTTGTATTTATCACTAATTTAATGTATATTTAAAAGCTTAAAATAATATTAAAATAATTAATTAAGAAAAAAAATTTAAATGACTAGAAATTTATAAGTGACAATAAACTAACCAATTTCTAGCAATTTCTTATCTAAATTTTGTATAATTAGGTCTCTATTGAAAAAATAATTATTTTTACATTTTACGGTAAATACTGATTATTTTACCGATTATCGAAAAACTATCTAAACGATATTCAAAGTGTTACAGTCTTCCCCCCTTAAAGAAATTCGGTCCCCGAATTTAAAACTTAACTACGCATACCTTCAAAAAGATGTGGATATTTCTTCCTCATCTCGTCCTCGGTCTCCCAGGTGACCTCCTCGCTGTTCGGGCCACGCCAAAGAACCTTGATGGACGGTATAACCTTCGACCTCAATTTCTTCACCTGCCGATCCAAAATGACCACCGGCTGCTCGGTGAATGAAAGATCGCGCTTCAGCTGGATCGTCTAGTGCTGAATCGCATGAGAAGGGTCATGAAGATACTTGCGTAGTATCGAAACATGGAACACGGGATGAACATCTGGGAAGCTGGGCGGAAGAGCTAACCGATAAGCCACCGAACCAGCACGCTCTAGGATCTCGAAGGGACCAACATGTCTAGGACTAAGCTTCCCTTTCTGCCCAATTCTAATCACACCCTTCATCGGAGAGACCCTCAGGAAAACACGATCGCCAACAGCGAACTCGATTCGGTAACGGCATTTGTCAGCATATGATTTCTGCCTGCTCTGGGCCGTTCTCATCCTGTCCCGAATTAGCTATTCTTTTCGGTCGTCTCCTGTACGATCTGCGGCCCCAAAATACTGCTCTCCCTGAGCTCTGTCCAACATACAGGCAATCGACATCTCCTCCCATAAAAAGCCTCAAAATGTGACATCTGAATCGTCTCCTGGAGGCTATTATTGTAAGAGAACTCGACCAAGGGCAAATGACAATCGCAGCTACCACCAAAATCTAAAACACAAGCTCTGAGCATATCTTTAAGAGTCTGAATAGTACGCTCTGACTGACCGTCAGTCTGCGGATGAAAAACTGTGCTAAAACTCAATCGGGTGCCCAAAGCCTCCTGAAGTTTCTGCCATAATCGGCTGGTAAACTGGGTGCCCCGGTCGGACACGATGCAAGTCGGGACGCCATGCAGTCGTACGATCTCATCAATATAAATCTGGGCGTACTGAGCAAATCAAAAAGTGGTCTTCACTGGCAGAAAGTAAGCCGCTTTAGTCAGTCGATCTACAATCACCCAAATAGAGTCATACCCTCGACTGGTCCTGGATAGACCCACAATGAAGTCCATGGAGACCTGTTCCCACTTCCACTCAGGAATGGGCAAAGGTTGTAACTCGCCGGCTGGCCTCTGGTGCTCTGCCTTGACTTGCTGACAAGTCAGGCATCTCGATACGAAGTCCGTAACATCCTTCTTCATCCCGTCCTACCAGTAAACATCTCTCAAATCATGGTACATCTTGGTGGAACCTGGACGAACACTGTATACTGATCTATGAGCCTCCTCAAGAATATCAGGCCTCAGTCCCTCAGAATCTGGTACGCATAGTCGAGTCCCAAATCGAAGTATCCCCTGGTCATTAATCACGAACTCGGAAAATCTCCCCTGCCGAATCTGCTCGATAATCTCTAAAATACGGGTATCGCCGGACTGTGCCTCACGGATATGGTCAAGTAACAGTGGGCATGCTCTAAAATGGGCCAGCTGTCCCCCTGTAGGAGTAAACTCGAACTGCACTCTGCTGTCACATAAAACCTGCCAATCCGACGTCGACTGCATCTGTACTACGCTCAAACAAGATAAGCTACCTTCGGGCCTCCTACTCAAAGCATCTGCCACCACATTCGCCTTGCCCGGATGGTATAGAATCTCGCAGTCATAGTCTTTCATCAACTCCATCCAACGGCGCTATCTCAGATTTAAATCTCGCTGCTGAAAGATATATTTCAAGCTCTTGTGGTCTGTGAATATTTGGCACGACTCGCCGTATAGGTAATGTCTCCAGATCTTGAGTGCAAACACCACTGCAGCCATCTCTAAATCATGAGTGGGGTAGTTCTGCTCGAGCTTCCTCAACTGCCGAGTAGCATACGCGATAACCCTGCCGTGCTGCATCAATACACAGCCAAGCCCCACTCGAGAAGCATCACAATATACCACGAAATCGCCCGATCCTGAAGGCAATGATAACACTGGTGCAGTAGTCAGACGAGTCTTCAACTGCTGGAAACTATCCTCACATGCCTCGGTCCAATCAAAAGGAACCCCTTTCTGGGTCAACCCGGTCAGCTGTGCAGCAATACGGGAGAAATCCTGGACAAAATGTCGATAATAGCCGGCCAGACCTAGAAAGCTGCGAACCTCTGTAACTGATACCGGTCTGGGCCATCGCTGAACTTCCTCGACCTTCTTCGGGTCTACACAAATACCATCTCTTGTCACCACGTGACCGAAGAAGTCGACACTGTCTAGCCAGAATGCGCACTTGGAAAATTTGGCGAACAGCTGATGCTCCATCAAAGTCTGCAATATGATATGCTAGTGCTGCTCGTGTTCCTCCCGGCTCCGAGAATATACCAAGATGTCGTCAATGAAAACAATGATGAACTGATCAAGATACGGCCTGAATACACGGTTCATCAAGTCTATAAATGCTGCCAGGGCATTGGTGAGCCCGAACGACATCACCAAGAACTCGTAATGACCATATCGTGTATGGAAAGCGGTCTTCGGAATATCACCCTTCCGAACCCGCAACTGGTGATAACCTGACCGTAAATCAATCTTCGAGAAATACCCCGCACCCTGGAGCTGATCAAATAAATCGTCAATGCGGGGTAGGGGATATCTGTTCCGCACAGTAACCCGGTTCAGCTGACAATAATCAATACATAAGCGCATACTGCCGTCCTTCTTCTTAACAAACAGGACGGGAGCACCCCAAGGTGACACACTGTCACGCCCCGCATCCCAGAGTACGCAAGATTGGGCACGTGACATAGCCAACCATGCTACCTGTGGGTAGGAAGTATCCATCCACAGTCACAGTACGGCTGTAGAGATATCAAGAACAGGATAAAACTATCTAACACATGTCCAAATCCAGAATAACAAGAGTCAATGATAAATAAATACGGAAGCAAATGATCCAATACAATAATAGAAAAGTATGTCCCATAATGCGGGCTCACATCTGGAACTAAAAATGCGGGAAATAAAACTAACCACTACAGAACTCACAACTCAGCCTGCTGGCTGAAGTACTCCTGCTCGGATAGCGACAGTGGTAAAGAATCTGGGCCATGCAAAACCCAGACGTCAGCGCGTCATGTCAACCAATAATATAATATGAACAGCGTAATAGGCAATGCAGAAATAAATATGAATGAAGCAAAAGTATGAAACAAGCAGTGCAGGGTAGTGTGCAGTGGGTAACTAAACTGTTTTATCGGGTTTTCTATTCTAAAGTCTTTGAAATCAATTCGAGTAATCCTCCATGTAACTCAAAGGATATGTCCCGTTACCCCCCGGGACCACGGATCAGGAAGATGGGAACCAATAGTGGTTCTGTCCCGTTGCCCCCCGGGACCACGGATCAGGAAAATGTAAGAGTCACGAATGGCTCTGTCCCGTTACCCCCCGGGACCACGGATCAAGTAATACCCTTTCAAGTTACACTTTAGATTACCCTTTTGATTTCCCCATACCCCCAGGTTATATGTGTCAGGTCAGGTATTCTGTAGTCAAGGACTAATGCCAACACAGGATCAGGTAACAGGTCAGGTTTGTCTGGATAGACAACAGGAATGGTCCATGAGGACTCCATGTCAGGTTTGTTGGCATTAGGCATGAGATCAGGTAACAGGTCAGGTCATGGTACATCAGGTCAAGTCGATAGTAAAGGGTACCATGTCAGGTGCATCGGTATATATATATCATGTGTAGCAAGGTCAGGTCAAGATGTAACAAAATCGAGGGTGTGCTCACAACAGGTATGTAATCGAACAACGATTAACAGCAGGAAATAAGCAATAAATTAAACAACAATAAGCAGTTCATTTAATCACAATAGTGCATTAGTATAGTACAACCTTTTCATCATATTAGCAGGTTTCGAGCACCCCTTGCGGTGCAATGGATCACATGGTGGTGCAATACCGTTACATCAATATCAGAAGGTAATAGAGCTACATGTGTAAAGGCTATCATCCTTTAAACGGTAAAATGTGATTAACGGGTAAACCTCGTTATTAGGGTTAAAGTGGCAAGCTGTAATTTTAGGTTAACTGTAGAATGATATATGTCATATTGCAACCAAATGAGAAAATAGCTATACCGAGTTAAGTTTTTCAAGTTTAATGAGTTAAAACATAGATAACTGTTTAGTATAGCATGTAGCAAGTGTTACTTGCCTCGGCGGGTCGCGAACCGGGAAAACGGAACGTAACGTCGGCGGGGAAACACGCGACGGACGCACGGTTCATGGGTTGAACCCAAACGACGAACCAAGAGACCTCACGGGTCAGAGCACTCCGCTGGATCGTCGGGACACGTCACCGGCACGGCCGGATTCCGGCGAGCACAAAACAGTAAAAAGGGTTTCAAGCGGGTACAGACTTGGAAATAAAGAAAGGACCAGAGAAGAAGGTGATGGGGGAAATACTCACTGGTCCAGAGGTTTTTTTTTTTTTGCGACGATGGCGAGATCGACGGCGGCGAGGACGGCGTCTCCGGCGATCTGTAAAACTCCAGCGGCTGTTTACAGTTCTTGAAGAAGATAAAAGGAAAGGAAAGATGGAGGGGCATACCTACAAGGTGTCTAGAGGTGGTTGGGGCTCGTCGACGACGGCCAGGGGCGGCGCAGGGGTCGCCGGCGACGATTCAGGCAGCACAGGGAAGTCGCGGGGGTAGCCGGGGTCGCTGTGCTGGTCAGGGGTGCACCGGGAGGAGGAGAGTGGTGGTGAGGGAACCCTGGAGAGGTGCTGGTCGGCAGCACGGAAGGCGACGACGAGGCCCTCCGGCGAGGAGGTTGCCGCAGGGAACTGCAGCGATCGCGGCTACACAGGGCGCACGGGGAGAAGGAGAAGATGTTGAGGTTGGGAAGAGGAGGCGGAGGCGAAGGCGACGGTGGGGTTGGCGCCGGCGTCGGGGCTGCGGCGGCGACGGTGGAGGCGGCTAGGGCTAGGGCTGGAGTTTCCCGCGATGGGTTACGTTCTCGTGAAGGGAAAATAAATGTGAAGGGGGAGGAGTATAAATATAGGGAGGAGAGAGAGAGGGTTAGAGAAAGAGAGAGAGCTACGAGAGATAGAGAGAGAGAGGGATAAAGGAAGGGCCCACGGGGGTTTAAACCCCTCGTGATTGGCCAGAAAGCTTAAAAGAAATCTTAAAATAAGATTTCAAGATTATTATCATAACAGTATTCTGAATATATATTATATAGTTTTGAATATTTGATTAATCTGGGATTTTGGCGCTAAATGAAACATTTCCAAATTGCGCCCGGGTTGGGTCCAAAAATTTGAAATTTAAATAATAGGATTTTAAGCGGGTTCCAAATTTTAAAATGATATGTTTTATGATTAAAAGGCATACCCCCAAGTCGGACACCTGTACGCGCGCGTAGTCGTCCAAACTCGCCCGTTTCACCGAACGGGACGAGAACTCGACGCACGGACGCTACCACGCGGCTAGGGGTGACGAGTAGGCCAAGATAGATATTTTTAATTTTGTTTTAGGTGCTAAAATTTGTTATATGCAGAAATGACTTAGCCAGATGAAATTTTACAGTAAGACCCAAACAAGCAAGATAAATAAAATGAGTGATATTTAATGCTCAACCGATAACAGAAAAAGTAGTATTGGGCTCGAGTGTTACACACACTCGGTCGGATAAGCCCTTTATCCAACAATTCCTGTAACTGATCCTTCAGCTCTCTAAGCTCCACCGGGGCCATCCGATAGGGCGGTATAGAGATAGGCCCCGTGCCGGGGATCAAGTCAATGCAGAACTCAATCTCGTGCTCTGGTGGCAGACCAGGCAGCTTGTCAGGGAATACATCAGGAAACTCTCTCACAACAGGGACCTGGTCCAACGGAACCTCAGTGGCGCTAGTATCACAAACATAGGTTAAGAATCCCTGACACCTTTTCCGCAAGAGCTGACCAGCGCGAAGAGAAGAAATCAAGCTGGGAAGGGTGGCGCTACGATCTCCCTGAATAATAAGAACCGGCTCACCAGGAAAGCTGAATCTGACTGCCTTTTCACGGTAGTCCACAGATGCATAACAGGTGGCTAGCCAGTCCATATCAAGAAGAACGTCGAATTCTAACATATCGAGGAGAATCAAATCAACTGAAGAATCCCTCTCCCCGATACCAACGGGACACGATCGGTAGACAAAACGAGCAACAAACGACTCGCCTACCAGAGTAATAACGATAAGCGACTGATCTAATGAAGATGACTCTCGGCCCAACTTAGTTGCAAAGTGTGTAGATACATAAGAATGTGTGGAACCTGGGTCGAATAATACCCGCGCGTCGAAAGAACATACTGGTAAAGTACCTGTCACAACGGCATTGGATGCCTGTGCATCATGTGGAATCAAAGCAAATACTCGGGCCTGTCCACTACTAATAGCTGGCTGTCCTCTGCCTCTGCCTCTATCGCCTCGTCCTCTCTGAACTGCACCGCCATGCCCATGACCTCTAGGAGCATCTGTCAGGCATGGAACATCATCAGGGAAAGAAAGTAAGGCTCTTTGAGGAGGTAGTGAAGGTGGTAAGGTCACATGTGACAATGTCGCCACGCCCTGGCTCCCCATAGTATAGTCTCTGATATGGTGATGCAGGCTCCCACATCGAAAACATCCTAATGGCGGCCGCTATCCCTGTGGGTAAGTACTGTATAACTGTCCTGGTCTCAAGCCTCCGCCATCACCACGGCCTAGAGGGGCCAGCCGCGGCGTCTATCCATCTGCCGCTGTGCTGGCATGTCGGTACAGATCCACTTCGGTCCAGGAACGACCGGAGTCTCAGAAATACTCTCCTCCAAAAGTAAAGCTGCATCCATCGCAGCTGGATATGTGTCAAAGTACTGGGTGCCAATGGCAAGGAATAACTGTGTGTCTAGTCCTCGCACAAACCTCTTTATCCTCTTCTCTTCAGTGTCTACTAGGTACGGAGCATATCGAGACAACTGAGCAAACTGTATATCATACTCGGACACAGTCATCCCAAGAGTCTTGTGCAAAGACTCAAAACTACGGGCTTGAGCATCTCGGACACTCTTCGGAAGAAAACGGGTAAGAAATGCAGTTGTGAACTCATCCCAAGTCATAGGAGGTAGACCTGCAGCTCGGCCTCTCTCTACTGAATCGTACCACGTCTGAGCAAGGCCCTCCAAATGAAAATTCGTAAACTCCGCCCATCTATCATCAGAACACCTCAACGAACGGCAAATCCTAGTCATCCTATCGAGAAATGCTTGCAGGTCTTCTGTCGCATCCGTGTCGGTAAAGGCTGGAGATCTCAGCCTCATAAACTCCTGTAATGATACGGGGATAGTCGCAGTAGTAGCAGGAGCAACTGTCTGGGCAGCAGGTACAATCTTGGTCTGTGCGGTGGAAGGAACATCCTCAGATCGCTGTGCCCGACTGGCCTCAACTAAAGATCCCATCATCTGGCGCAACTCCTGCATACCAGCCTCTAATCTGGCAATACAGTCTGGAGAAGGTGGATCAATCTGACCCTGAGGGGTAGGCATATCGTCCCGCTCGATCCTTGCCTCAGACGAGCCTGCTCGAATCTCATCCCTAGCGGCAGCCCGCTGAGCCCTCGTAGTCTTTGGCGGCATCGAAGCTGGAATAAGAAACAGGAGCGATAAGAACATTGTGATTGAATCAAGGGATGCATGGAATCAAGGAAGGAAATACAAATAATTATATCCTAAGGTCACTTAGGCGGAGTACCGTATCGTAAGTATGCCGCGGAACATACACACGCTACGCCACTCTGCTTAAGTCACCTACTCCATCTAAGGGTCGTCCTACACTCAGAAAGGTAAAACCTATCGCTCTGATACCAACTTTGTCACAACCCGAAGGTACAGAACATGACTGGCACTTAGATTACGAGACGTCTCAAGACGTTACGTAACCCAAGTCAGCCAAAGCCTAGAAAATCTAAACCATAATCAATAAGAGTGAAGGAAAACCTTTTGTGAAAACGATTTTTAAACCAATTAAGCTATATTAATCCCTTTTTAAAAACAACAAAATTTTCCGAAAATTTCGGCAGAGTCTCCTTTGTAAATACTGGCCCCAAACGGGTACAAACAAGATATATAAGCCTGTAATGATATAATGGCATCCCCAAGCGGGAGCTAGCTCTTCGCCCAAGGCGGACCACAACCACACGCAATATATATATAACACTAAGCAAATAAGCATAAAGAAACACAAAAAATAAGAAAAACACAACGTCGGCTCAAGTGAGCTCGACCCCAGAGGAACCACATATACAAAAATCTCTCAGTCTCATCACTAGGTCGCATATACAAAATAAGAAGTGATAGATGGAGAATACTAGATACAATGATAGTACAAAAGAGTCCTCGCAACCCACCTAAGAGCAATGTCGCGAGTCCGAACAAAAGAAGCCAATGAAAAGATACGCCCGCCGCTGCAAGGCTGACGGGTCCGACCTGCAGGACACTGTGGCACAATTGGGGTGAGTTTCCAGCTCGTGAGTAGTAAGTAATATCTAATAAAGCTATCGTAAGAATGCACGCAATACGTCACAACCTGCCTATCTAAATATGACGCGATGCTACTAATATGTATGTACATGGATGCAAAATCAATACAAAATCTTTAAGTGTTTAGTATGAGGATATTTGCATTCTTAACTTAAAACAAGCTCTGTACAATAACTAAGGAATCATCAATGAAATCATCCAAAAACCGTGTCAATCATCGACACAAAATATGGATATATATCTGTCTCAATGTATCACTATGTTAAAATCTCAATACCTCGGGCTCCGTCAGTCCGAATCGGCCCAAATCATCAAATCTCACGACAACGGTCGGTATCCTCCGGATATCCACCGCGCCAGACATCACCGGTAGGTAGTCTTCCCCAGCCAGGCTCATCGTCATCACCACGAAAACACTCTCGCCCCGGGGTACCATACCGGGCGCACCATGTACCCGAGACGGTTCCTCCACTCCTCGAATCAGGTCTCGAAATCCAACAGAAAAAATGAAAACTCATGGTGGATGACACATACATCACGAGAAAACCGTAACTTGCCTTTTTAAACAAAATGAGTTTGGAAAATTCTTGCGGTTTTCCCCAAAATCCAGAAATCTCATCAACAGTAAAATCCTTAAGAAATCATAATATCTGACATGTTGTAAACGATAGATGCCTATGATATTGATATTATGCAATGTAATTTATGACGAGGAATTTATATAAGAATGATAATGAAATGAGGTATATACATGCCTTGCAATTCAATGTATCATGTATGATGCAAGTGTTTGATACTGAACTAAGCAGGTTCTAAAGTGCTCGTGGCATGGCAATTACCAAAGGCGTGTGTGTGTTCACATGAATAGTGCGCGTGCAACATGAGCCAATGGTAATGGTGCAAGTATCCTAAGGGTGATATCATACATAAGTATATAGATAACCATGCGATGCCAACAAATGAATAACTAGAAAGCTATGCATATGAATGCAACTACTACTGTCGGGCGCCTCCCGCCATCCAGACGATTCCCCCATAAATGTGTGCATCTACTCACCCGGACGCCTCGCTAATCTGATCCGACCACAGCTTTGCCTTTGCGCGCCGCGTCCGATGTTTCCACAACCGATCCTAAAATTGCACAACACACAACATAAGATTACACATCCTGAAACGAGGCAAAGTCACAATATGAAAAGATCAACGTTCACACGTTAGGCACATTGTGCACTTGGTGCGAGGAACACACACGACAATCACTATAACCTTAACTAGGGTCGTCGTTCGGAACAACCGTCAAAACTAAACCCGATCAACTAAATTCCGCATTCGCACGCCCAAAATGTCGTAGGAGATGCTAATGATATAACCAAGATATCAAAATTAATCCACCTCCTGAGAATTTAGAACACCTAGTAAGCACTAAAATTGAAAATTTGGTGCAAATATCGCGGATTTGCGATAAAATGGCCACAATCTAGCATAATCATCCAACTACACAACTAGCTAGCCACTACACTTAATTTAACCCATTAGCAATGCTTCAAACCCTAAATCCAAAATCAACCCTTTTCTTGAATTTCATAAACAAGCAATTATAACCAAATTTCACACTTTTAAATTCTATATTAGTATATTTAAACTACAATTTAACCATTAGATTAGAATTATACCTTTCAAGTTTGAACCCTAGCTTGCACTTAACCTCCAAAGATGCCTCCTTTCTCCATATTTTAAACTAAATTAGGCTTGAGAAGAGATAGAATTAGGATTTGCTTTGAATTTGTGAAGAAATTTGTGGATTTTTGATAGATTTTGAGATGAAATTAGAGGCAAAAAGAGATGAGGAAAATGGGGGATGGCAGCAGGTTGCTCTCGGCCTTGGGGGAGAGTAGGGAATGTGTGTTGGTGTGTAGATGTTTCTAGGTTAAAAGAACCCCTTCTTAACTCATTAATGCATTTCACATCATTTCCCATTTAAATTTCATTTTATTTCATTTTTGTTTGACCATGTAATTCACTAGAATTTTGATGTTAACAAAAAAAAAGACATTTCATGTTACAAACTAAATTTAGTTGTCATGGTGTATGTTTGAGGATTTAACCAAATCTCATTGCTAATTTAACGCTAATTAGGTATATTAACGAGAGTTTATAATATTTCCAACATTTAAATTATGGAAAAAAAATATTTAAATAACTAGAAATTTTTAAATTGACTACATTGATTTCCACTAGGTTTTAGTTTTGTAATGGTTCCTAAGTATGTAATTTACCCATTCAAATTTGTATTTATCACTAATTTAATGTATATTTAAAAACTTAAAATAATATTAAAATAATTAATTAAGGAAAAAAATTTAAATGACTAGAAATTTATAAGTGACTATTAACTAACCAATTTCTAGCAATTTCTTATCTAAATTTTGTATAATTAGGCCTATATTGAAAAATAATTAATTTTACATTTTACGGAAAATACTGATTATTTTACCGATTATCTAAAAACTACCTAAACGATGTTCAAAGTGTTACATGGTCAGTCCGATCAGCGGTGCAGCGATACTCGAGAAGTCCTGCATGAAACGGCGGTAATAACTGGCTAAGCCCAAAAAGCTGCGGACCTCTGTCACTGATACAGATCTGGGCCAAACCTGTACGGCCTCTATTTTCCTCGGGTCCACACGAATACCATCTCCCATAACCACATGACCAAGGAAGTCAACACTATCAAGCCAGAAGGCACATTTCGAGAATTTAGCAAACAGCTGATACTCTCTCAATGTCTGTAAAGTAATCCTCAAGTGCTGCTCATGCTCCTCACGACTCTTGGAATAAAGTAGAATGTCATCAATAAACACAATAATAAACTGGTCGAGGAACTGCCTGAAAATCCGGTTCATCAAATCCATGAACGCTGCAGGGGCATTGGTGATGCTAATGATATAACCAAGATATCAAAATTAATCCACCTCCTGAGAATTTAGAACACCTAGTAAGAACTAAAATTGAAAATTTGGTGCAAATATCGCGGATTTGCGATAAAATGGCCACAATCTAGCATAATCATCCAACTACACAACTAGCTAGCCACTACACTTAATTTAACCCATTAGCAATGCTTCAAACCCTAAATCCAAAATCAACCCTTTTCTTGAATTTCATAAACAAGCAATTATAACCAAATTTCACACTTTTAAATTCTATATTAGTATATTTAAACTACAATTTAACCATTAGATTAGAATTATACCTTTCAAGTTTGAACCCTAGCTTGCACTTAACCTCCAAAGATGCCTCCTTTCTCCATATTTTAAACTAAATTGGGCTTGAGAAGAGATAGAATTAGGATTTGCTTTGAATTTGTGAAGAAATTTGTGGATTTTTGATAGATTTTGAGATGAAATTAGAGGCAAAAAGAGATGAGGAAAATGGGGGATGGCAGCAGGTTGCTCTCGGCCTTGGGGGAGAGTAGGGAATGTGTGTTGGTGTGTAGATGTTTCTAGGTTAAAAGAACCCCTTCTTAACTCATTAATGCATTTCACATCATTTCACATTTAAATTTCATTTTATTTCATTTTTGTTTGACCATGTAATTCACTAGAATTTTGATGTTAACAAAAAAAAAGACATTTCATGTTACAAACTAAATTTAGTTGTCATGGTGTATGTTTGAGGATTTAACCAAATCTCATTGCTAATTTAACGCTAATTAGGTATATTAACGAGAGTTTATAATATTTCCAACATTTAAATTATGGAAAGAAAATATTTAAATAACTAGAAATTTTTAAATTGACTACATTGATTTCCACTAGGTTTTAGTTTTGTAATGGTTCCTAAGTATGTAATTTACCCATTCAAATTTGTATTTATCACTAATTTAATGTATATTTAAAAACTTAAAATAATATTAAAATAATTAATTAAGGAAAAAAATTTAAATGACTAGAAATTTATAAGTGACTATTAACTAACCAATTTCTAGCAATTTCTTATCTAAATTTTGTATAATTAGGCCTATATTGAAAAATAATTAATTTTACATTTTACGGAAAATACTGATTATTTTACCGATTATCTAAAAACTACCTAAACGATGTTCAAAGTGTTACATGGTCAGTCCGATCAGCGGTGCAGCGATACTCGAGAAGTCCTGCATGAAACGGCGGTAATAACTGGCTAAGCCCAAAAAGCTGCGGACCTCTGTCACTGATACAGATCTGGGCCAAACCTGTACGGCCTCTATTTTCCTCGGGTCCACACGAATACCATCTCCCATAACCACATGACCAAGGAAGTCAACACTATCAAGCCAGAAGGCACATTTCGAGAATTTAGCAAACAGCTGATACTCTCTCAATGTCTGTAAAGTAATCCTCAAGTGCTGCTCATGCTCCTCACGACTCTTGGAATAAAGTAGAATGTCATCAATAAACACAATAATAAACTGGTCGAGGAACTGCCTGAAAATCCGGTTCATCAAATCCATGAACGCTGCAGGGGCATTGGTGAGTCCGAACGACATCACTAAAAACTCATAATGCCCGTAGCGCGTACGAAAAGCAGTCTTTGGAACGTCATCGTTTCGAACGCGCAACTGATGATAACCTGATCTCAAATCAATCTTGGAAAAATATCCCGCGCCATGGAGCTGATCAAACAAATCGTCAATGTCCCACACCATAACTCGGTTCAATTGACGATAATTAATACACAACCTCAAACCGACGTCCTTCTTCTTGACGAACAGAACAGGAGCTCCCTAAGGCGAAACACTCGGACGTACAAGTCCCATATCAAGCAACTCTTGCAGCTGATCCTTAAGCTCCGCCAGGGCCATCCGATACGGCGGTATAGAAATAGGCCCCGAGCCGGGGATCAGATCAATGCAAAACTTGATCTCACGCTCTGGCGGCAATCCAGGTAACTCATCGGGAAATACGTCGGGAAACTCTCGCATGATAGGAACCCGGTCCAACAAATCTATCGTGGCTCCGGTATCACAAATGAAAGCTAAGAATCCCCGACATACTCTCCTCAAAAGTCGACTAGCGCAAAGGGCTGAAATCAAACTGTGAGGGGCGGCACCACGGTCCCTCTGCACAACAAGAACTGACTCGCCGGGAAAACAAAACCTGACTGTATTCTCGCGGCAGTCACAGACGCGTAGCAAGTAGCTAACCAGTCCATATCCAGGAGAACATCGAAGTCCAACATCTCAAGAAGGATCAAGTCGACGGACGACTCTCTATCTCCAATCCGAACGGCACACGACTGAAACACATGTCGCGCAACAAACGACTCGCCAACAGGAGTGGTTACAACAAGCGGCTGATCTAGCAAACACGACTCTCGGCCCAACCTCGGCATGAAGTGTGTAAATCCCGGATCAAACAACACGTGTCCAACAAACGAACATACAGAAAGAGTACCTGAAACCACCGCATTGGACACATGCGCGTCCTGATGAGTCAAAGCAAATACTCGTGCCTTTCCTCTACCGGCAACTGGCTGTCCTCCGCCTCTGCCGCCTCTGAACAAACCCTCCGCGACCATGACCTCTCTGAGCATATGTCTGACGCGGAGCAACAACACGTGCAAGAGGCAACGCTCTCTGAGGTGGAAAAGGTGGCAAGGTAACATGCGATACGACTCACTCGTCCTTACGTGGCTCGGTACAATGTCGAACATGATGATAGAAACTCCCGCACAGGAAACATCCAGATGATGACTGCTGACCTTCCTGGGGATAAGAGCTAAATAATCGTCCTCATCCTAAGCCTCTGCTACCTGAACGAAATCTGTCGCAGCGCCTAAACATCTGTCTCCGTGCTGACACACCAGTACGAACCCTCTTCGGTTCCGGAACGATCGACGTCTCGGAAAGACGCTCCTCAACCAATAGTGTAAGTGCACGGCGGCGCCCCGGCCGTCAATCCGACGCCGGAAACAAGGAAACGAAAAACTTTGCAAACTAGCAATCCGGCACCACCGCGCACTTTTATCCCGGATCGGGCCATTAACCTAGCTACTAGCAAACAAGAAAAGGAGTAGAGAAGCTATACCAAGCGATCCGTGTCCTTCAGTCTTCATCTCCACTCTGATCTCCTCGCGGAATCTCCGGTCGTCGCCTCCTCGTCGAAACGGGCACCACATTACCGGTTTCTTTTATGGGCTCCCACCTCTGGACCGAGGCAACTCGGGAGCGAAGTTGGCGAGCCGACGCATCCAAGAGATGCTGTAGGTGTAGTGTAGAAACCGTTGTCTCATTTAGGGTAGTGAAGTTTCCATTTATGTGTAGGAGGAGAAAAAGACTTTGGAGGAAGAAGAATGGTGCTCTCATTTTTTTTCAAGGAATGAGATGATAAAAAATCACACACCAAATGAACTTCTCTCTCTCTCTCATATAATGTGGCCGGCCCCTCTCATGATAGAATGAGGAGAGAGAGAGCAAGCAAAATACCAATAAGTGAAGATAATGATCAAAATAATCTCACATCAAAAATCCTCTCAAAACCAAATCAATCCCTTTCTCATAAGTGCAAAGGATAAGACTCAAAGAGAATCTCATCATGAAAGAAGCCACAAATGCAAGAAACCCCTCCATAAATAAGTTATTTGCAAACTGCAAATAACCCCTTCCAACGATAAAGTCCGGCCGTGAAGGAACAAAGGAAAACTGGCCGGAACGGAATGCAAACTGGTAACTTCAGAAAACTGATCCCGTAATAAATTACAGGAAAACCCCGCGACTGCATATTTGTATTCCCACTGAACACAAATGCAAAGAGACAAAACTACACAGTCTAATACTAGGATCCGGCTTAAGCAAAAGCCGGCTAGTAAAATCCGTCCGATCACGATCCGTGCAATACCGCACGTATCTGATCGAACCCTGCCATATCTCCATACGGCCTCTACAGTATTTCGCCCGAAACTTGAGTAACTGTCTGTGGTGGACTCTAAAGACTCGTCAATACTATGGCTGTGGATTTAACCACTAGCACGTCAGAGGTATCAGCCACACGTAACGAGCTACCAGCTATTGACCAAAGGGACGTCGATGAACGAACTCATCCTGACACCCTACTGAGCCTGTCAGTGACAATATCCGTACAGTCCGGTCCGTTCGTCTATGAGCATCGCATGGCGAGCCTAGGGGGTGGGTAAAAGTCAGACCCCCAATAGCGGTACAAGTCGTGTCGGAGTGTAGCCCAGAACACCCTGAGATACTACTGGAATACCCAGTGGCTTGTGAGACCGGCCACCGCCCCTCGTCCTGTCCGGTGTACTCATAACCCAATGAGCACCTGTATACATCTTAGGTGAACCAACTGACACCAGTGGCTTGTGAGACCGGCCATCGCCCCTCTTCGGGGTCTCGACTGTATACACTAGTCTACTCTGGAGTATCGATGCCCTGTCTCGAAACTTCCACGACTAGGGACCTTTTAAGGATGTGCTTATAGACTCCAGCTCTCACGTATATGATCGCCCTCATACTGCTGGTAGTCAAGCAAGAATCCTAGGGGCTCTATCAACATGCAATAGCGACTCGTAAGGTCACCTAAAGTAGTACACGATGATAAAGATAAACCGGATAGCATACTATCATCTCGAGTAAGACCTTCCTACCGGCATAGGTCCCCCCTCAATCATTGCAATCACATGCCTGTGATCCAATAATTGACTCTGAGGGCACTATATCCAACAATCTCCCACTTGCACTTAAGGCTAATTATTGCGATGTCGCATACTCACAGCCCGTGTGATACCGAACACCCAACTCCTCTACTAATCAGTCTCACAAAGCTTGTTTGCGAAACTATTGCGTTCGAGGAATAGCCTCAGTGAGTGGATCCGCTTTGATGTTTCTTTCTATGTCTCTCTTTATCCCATGTTCGCGGAGAAAGCCATCTCCCGAAATGAGCAATAACTGTCTTAGAATGTCTGGATGTCTGATGGGACCTAGTTCATAATTGAACTCCAAATCCAAACTTCTTAGACTGTATCGTCAACTGAATTTAATCAGTATCCTGCGCCATCCTTCCCTCAGTATCCACCTAGTCCACCTGTCCAAAATACTGCCCCCCCCCCCCGCCGCCGTCAGAGGGAAAACTATAACTCTGACAGCCACTCTGCCATCTGTTAGTGTATATGCCCTAGAGGCCATTACTGTATCATACTAGCTTGTATATTACTTAATGGAAGCTTGGGATATTCACAGTTGTATATACAATCTTGCTCGAAATGGTAGTATGCTACTTGGTTTGTCTCTGCTTTAATATGTGCATGTGTTTCTTTTAGCATATTGCTGGTATACATATTAGTAGAGCCCTTAGGATCTTTGCTTGATTACCAGCGTTGTGATGGCGCTCGCACTCGTGGGAGCTGGGTAATCTATAAGCACATCCTTATACAGGTCCCTGGTCGTTGGACTATCGAGACAGGGCATCGATACTCCGGAGTTGACTAGCGTATGCGCTTCTCATCCCAGTGTGGGAGACGGTCTGTCCCACAGCCGTTAGTACGTCGTACTTGGGATAGTATGCGGGTGCTCGTTAGGTTACGAGTACACTGGACAGGACTCGTCGGGAACTGTTGGTTGGTAATATACCTATCGTCAGTTATCAGTTCCCAAGTGACATGAGTACAGCTTAGTCCGCTGACTTGACACCGTCACTTCGCCTCGAGTGTGTTCCCACTGCACTTTGATTACTACCCTACCACGGCTCAAAGGAGCTGTGCAAACAGGTAGTTTTTGGGTGCAGTCCCGAAGCACTTGGAGGCAGTGACGGTTAGACAGGATTCGTCTCTCCCGGTATTGGGGGTTGACATCGCGCTGTGTCTAGGAGAGCCATTACACGAGTAGTCCCTGGCCAGGGCAAGCGAGATATACTGGTAGGTTTCCAGTGTTATCTCAGGGTGTTCTGGGCTACACTCCGACACGACTTGTACCGCTATTAGGGGACTGACGTTCACCGCCCCCCTAGGCCCGCCATGCGATGTATCAGACGAACAGACCGGACTGTACGGAGACTGTCACATACAGGCTCAGTAGGAGTGCAGATGGGGTTCACCTCGTCAGTCTTCTTATCGACATCTACCTGGGGACCGTTACGTACAGCTAGTGCCGCTTGCGGTCTGTGGTTAAACCCACTGCCAGCGTAGTGTCGAGTCTTTAGAGTCCCACACAGAGAGCTATTCGCCTTTAGGCAAAACGAGTAGAGGTCGCATGGTTTTGCGACAGGGTTCGTTCGCATCCGCGCACTTGTGCACGTTTGCTGTCCGGACAGTTTATACTAGCGGGCTTTGGTTTAAGCCGGATCCTAGTATATGATTTGAGATTGGTTTTTCTCAGGGTATTCGTGTTCCTCGGATCACGAATGCGGGTGCGTATGCACAGTTGCTTGAGATTGGGGGAGAGGACCTTGTTTTGGGTTAATGGCATTTGTCATTTTATTAACCCTATTGTTTTTGTGTGGATTATTGTTAATTGATAATTAGCTTAATTATTGTGCATGGTTGTTGTTGACAATTTGACTTCATTGACTTGTTGACCATGTTGACAACTTGACCATAATCATTTCATTTGGAAGATGCTCTTTGATCTTTGCAAAAATGAAATGATAATGGTCAATTCATGATTTATCATGACAATTTTCAAGCTAATTATCTAATTAAAATTATCCTCACATATTAGTGAGAATGGCTCACTATTTTCTCATTCTCTCATTCTATTTCTCTCTCTTGCTCATCCTCTCCCTCAAGCTCTCTCCCTCTCATGTGTTGAGAAACAAAAAGCTTGAGAAAAAACCTCTCTTGATCTTCTCTTCTCACTTCTAGGGTTCAAGTCTTAGCATTTCTTGCACTCTAGTTACTCCTAGCTTGGAGTTGAAGCTAAAGGTGGTGGCTTTCAAGTGGATCTTTCTTTGACGGGAGAAGACAAGCAAGGTGAACTCTTTCTACCATACCTAGGAGCAAGGAGAGAAGGACTAAAGACCAAAGGTATAACCTTTCATCACTTAGCTACTTTGTAGTTAGGGTTAGCTAGTTTATGTTTAGCAAAGATCCTCACAAGCATAGTCCATGTTGCCTAAGTCATTAAAAATCCGATTTTTATTATGTTTTCCGCCTCCCCGTAAGCACCGGGGTGGGCAACACGGACTTACAGTGGTATCAGAGCCTAACTAAACCTAAACTAGTTAAGTAGTTAAGTGTAACGAAGTTCGGAACCGGAAAAATCACAAAACCAAACTTTTACAAAATCCAAGTTTCTGTTAAAATTATTTCTGCTCAAAATGAAAAACTGTATACATGTAAAATCGTCTCAGGGTTTTGTGAATACACCCAAGAAAAACGATACCCCAATTCCCTCAAATCGCCGCCCTTCCGCCGCATTAAGTAGGTTTATGCGGCGGAACCGCCGCGGATTGTGGTTATCGGCGCATCGTTTTTCGTGCAGAGTGTGTTGTTGTTGGTTTTGGGATTTTTAGGATATATTATATGTACCCAGATTTTCCAGAAAAGAAATTTCCTTTTGGGGTCCTATAATTCCGTATTTTTCCGAACTTCACTGCACTTTAACTATATCGGTTATATCTGTAATGCTTGCATGTATTGAACGTCGGCTAATCGCTATAAGACGATTAGTCGGGGTTATACATGATCTGTGATTGTTATTGGTTTGTGGATATGAATGGATTGGATTGTCGCGGGTGAATGGCCGGGGTGGATGTGAGATGAGCGTTGTTTTTTCTTTCATTCATTTGTAACATGTAAATTGATGTAATAATATTCTTTGTATGGCCGCACAACCGGGTCGGGGTTGTAGCCGTCATTGTATAATTCTTTTTACTGTTTTTGCTCCTAGGATAGACCCATGGAGGGGGTGCACAAACTACCGGGTATCTCGAAGTGCCGAGTGGCCTACTCACGGTGGTGAGGGAGGTTGCTTCGCTTCGGGTGCTTGGCGGGTAGTTTGCCGCACCCGTAGGGGTCTTGGGTGGGGTATTGGCTATTCACCGCGACCGTGTAATCCGCTTTGCGTTGCAGGCTCGAACGCATTGCGGATTCCTAGTATATCCAATGTATTCATCTGTGATCTGTAATGTCTATCATTGCTATATATTTATATATAATAACTATTTAGGCGTTGCTTATGTTTTACAGCCGCGCTAGCCCAGCCCCCGCTCTGTCGTTAGTTAAGTAACCTAACGGGTGATGACGGGGCCCCGTGGCGAATGCGAATGGCATAAGCGTACGTCATATTTTGGTTGTTTTCTGCAATGGTAGGATTAAATGATGGGACGCATTAAAAGAACTAATGCAAGAAATAAACCAAGTAAAAGTCGATTGGAACACTTTGAAAACCACTCGGTTCTTTTCAAAACTAAAACTTTTAAACGCGGAGCTTGAACCACTCCTTTTAAAAGCTATCTCGTTCCATCGATTATATCAAGTTCACTACGTTCACGGTTTCGCCAAAACCATCCGTAGCCCTCCGTCATTCCACATGAATGGTCAAAAGTATTCAAGCTATGTATTTTGGCCAAAGTCAAGGCATAGTGATTGGTAGCGTTTGGGTATTCATGTGCAGCATAGATAGATGCGTTGGTTTGGGACAGTCGTGCTGCCATTTTGGCCAAAGCCAAGGGTAGGTACGGGTGGGTCCAAATTAACCAGGAGAATGACGGGTAGAACTTGACATATGACTTATGATATTTTGGCCAAAGTCAAGGTCATAAGAACATGGGGCAAAAATCCACATCGGGAGTTTCATAAGTACTGAAACTTGCTAGCGTTGCATACCATTTGGAGTGTGATGATTCTGGTAGGATTCCTTCGGTTTTATCACGCGATGATATTTGGATCCCGATCCTACTGTGAGTATATGCTACTCCTCGGGAAAACTCTCACTTAACGATCAATGCTATAAACCTAGTAGGTGCCTAGAAAGGTGTTAGCGGGGCTACGCCCACAGGGAAAAGAGGTTACTTAATTAAGGAACTTCGCGAAAGCGTTGGAAAACCTCCCTCGAAGTACCGACACTGGCCTGGCTGAACGGTTAAGCAAGTATTGTACGGTGAGATTGATCCCGGCTAATCCTTTTCTTTATGGTTTGAGAAGGGATTCGAGAGACAGTGGGAGCCATCCAGTTTAGACAAACTAAAAACCACTCTAAACTTGCAAGAGCATCATGCTAAAGTGTTTCTTTTCTCTCTCGTAATTGCAGCGACCATTCAAGATGACCGGACTTAAGTTACTATTAGATAAAAACATATTGACAGGGCCAAACTACAAAGATTGGCTCAGGAATGTCAAGATGGCTATCACTTATGACAAGCTGGGGTATATACTTACCACCAAAGCTCCCCCCGTCCCAGGTCCCACCTCCAGCGTCGCGGATGTAGAAATCCGTAAGACATGGGAGATAGATTGCGCGAGGGCCAAATGCCTCGTACTAGCCTCGATGGACAATGACCATCAGAGGAGGCACGAGAATATGGACCTAGAGTCCATATTTCTCCATACAAAAGAACTGTATGGAGAGCAGTCTCGTATCGCAAGATACGAAGTGTCGAAGAAGCTTTTTTCGGCAAGGTTGGCCGTCGGATCATCGGTAGCGGACCACGTGCTTAAGATGATCGGCTACATAGAGGAGCTCGCGGACCTTGGGACCACGTTGGAGAATGAACTCTATACTGATCTGATTCTCCAGTCCCTTCCTTCCACTTACGCCCAGTTCATTCTTAACTTCAACATGCAAGGAAAGGAGGTTGAACTTGCCGAGCTTCTGAACATGTTGAGGACTGCTGAGGGCACCCTACAGAAGGGTAGGGAGACATCCACTTTGTTTGTAGGAGGATCTTCCTCTTCTAGGTCCAGGGCGAAAGCCAAGGGCAAGAAGAAGAAAGCCCCCGCCAAACCAAGAGGCGGTGTCGGTAAAGTGGATACGAGGGGAAAGGGTAAAGCAACAAAGGTAGCGGGGAAGCTGGTGGGGAAGGAAGAATGCTTCTATTGTCACAAAAGTGGTCACTGGAAACAAGATTGCAAGGCTTGGAAAGCCAGAACACAGGATTTGAAGCGAGTTGCAGCTTCAGCTTCAGGTGTGTATGTTATTGAAAATTGTCTATCAATAAACTCTACATCCTGGGTATTGGATACCGGATCAGGATCTCATATCTGTAATTCTTTGCAGGCGTTGAGAAAGCGTAGAGTTTTGAAGACAGGTGACATGACCCTCAGAGTTGCGAACGGTGCTAGCATGGATGCTGAGGCCGTGGGGGACTATCACCTGGGATTATCAGATGGACACTTTTTGGTTTTGCGTAGTTGTTATTATGTACCAAATGCAACCTGTAATATCATTTCTGTATCTTTATTATCTAAAGAAGGTTATGAATTTGCATTTGTAAGTAATGTAGTGAACATTCACCTTAATCAAGTGTTGATTGGGTCAGGTACATTGAACAACGGTATTTACGTTTTAAACCAACCACAGGTTTTCAATATCCAGAATACACACAAAAGAAAGTCTCCAGAAATTAATAAAACTTTCTTATGGCATTGTAGACTGGGTCACATCAACGAGAGAAGATTGACTAAGTTACATACTGAAGGATATTTAGATTCGTTCGAATATCAATCGTATGCAACTTGTCAATCCTGTCTCAAAGGAAAGATGACAAAGGCTCCGTTTTCTGGACACGGAGAAAGAGCGAGCGAGCTCTTGGGACTCGTACACAGCGACGTGTGCGGTCCAATGTCTACACATGCGCGAAGCGGTTTTTCTTACTTCATAACTTTTACGGATGATTTTTCAAGGTACGGTTATGTCTTCTTAATGAAACATAAATCCGAGGCTTTTGAAAAATTCCAGGAATATAAGAGTGAAGTAGAAAAACAGACCGGCAAAAGTATCAAGATCCTAAGATCGGATCGAGGAGGAGAATACTTAAGTGCCGAATTCCTGAATTACTTAAAAGAGAATGGAATTCTCTCTCAGCTTACTCCTCCATACACTCCGCAACATAACGGTGTATCGGAGAGACGGAACCAAACCCTATTGGATATGGTACGGTCCATGATGAGTAACGCTGAGTTACCGCGATCGTTCTGGGGGTATGCGCTAGAAACAGCTGCATATCTTTTGAACCGTGTTCCCACTAAGACTGTGCCTACCACACCATATGAGTTATGGAGTGGGAAGAAACCCTATCTTAATCACATTAAGACATGGGGATGTCCAGCTTTTGTAAAAAAGCAGCATGCGGACAAGCTCGAGGCACGCTCAGTACAGTGCAAGTTTGTGGGATATCCAAAGAACTCCAAGGGATATTACTTCTATTACGAAGAGGAACAAAAAGTCCTTGTTTCTCGCCATGCCCACTTTCTAGAACATCAGTTCATAGAAAAAGAATTAAGTGGGAGCGCAATAGAACTGGAAGAAATTCCAGAACCACAAACTATTACTGAAAGTTTAGTGGAACCAGAAGGTTCAAAAGAACAGGACATTCCTACGCCGCTCCGCAGGAGTAGTAGGCAGTCTCATCCGCCCGAGAGGTACTACGGTTTCCTCATTGACGGGGATAGAGAGGACTGCATCCTAGATTGTGATGAGCCTACTAGCTTCCAGCAAGCCATTCAGAGCGTCGACTCGGTAAAATGGCTGGATGCAATGCGGACCGAGATGGAGTCCATGTACACCAACAAAGTATGGACGTTGGACATTGCTCCAGACGGGGTAAAACCCGTAGGATGCAAGTGGATCTTCAAAAGGAAGATTGGTGTAGATGGACAGGTTGAGACCTATAAAGCTAGACTGGTAGCAAAGGGTTTTCGTCAGCGACCTGGTTTGGACTATGACGAAACCTTTTCTCCAGTAGCTATGCTGAAATCCATTCGGATCCTTCTTGCCATCGCTGCTTTCCACGATTATGAGATTTGGCAGATGGACGTAAAGACAGCTTTTCTAAATGGTCATTTAGAGGAGTGTGTCTATATGGACCAGCCAGAGGGTTTCATTCAGGGTGGGAGCAGCGGAAAGGTGTGCAAGTTGCTCAAGTCCATTTATGGACTCAAGCAAGCATCGCGGAGTTGGAACATCTGTTTTGATGAGACGGTCAAAGAATTTGGCTTTATCAAAAATCCAGATGAACCATGCATCTATTGTAGATTTGTAGCGAGAACTGTAGTATTCCTCGTTTTATACGTGGATGACATTCTCTTAATAGGAAATGACATTCCTATGCTACAATCTGTCAAGGGGTTCTTGTCACACAGGTTCTCCATGAAAGACCTGGGTGATGCCTCCTACATTCTGGGTATCCGGATCTACCGTGACAGATCCAAGAGGATATTAGGACTCTCGCAGTCCAGGTACATCGACACCATACTGAAGAGATTCAGTATGGAAGATTCCAAGCGCGGTAATCTACCGGCTTGTCACGGGATCACCCTCTCCAAAGAGATGTCTCCCAAGACTGATTTGGAGAGGGATCGCATGTCTATTATACCCTACACTTCTGCGGTAGGCTCTATAATGTATGCGATGTTGTGTACCAGATCGGATGTGGCTTATGCACTGAGTGTGGTAAGCAGGTATCAGTCAAACCCTGGGGAGAAACATTGGATAGCAGTAAAGAACATTCTCAAGTACCTGAGAAGGACTAAGGAGATGTTCTTGGTGTATGGCGGAAAAGACCTGCAGATTGAGGCCTTTGCTGACTCCAGCTTCCAGAGTGACAAGGATGATTCCAAGTCCATGTCGGGTTTTGTCTTTACCCTCAATGGAGGGGCGGTGTGTTGGAAGAGCTCCAAACAGGAAACCGTTGCTGACTCGACTATGGAAGCGGAATACATCGCTGCATCTGATGCCGCAAAAGAAGCTGTCTGGATGAGGAAGTTCTTGAAAGAACTTCAGGTGGTTCCGTCCATTGTTGACCCAATACCTCTGTATTGCGACAACAACGGGGCTATAGCTTTAGCGAAGGAACCCAGGTCCCATCAGAAATCCAGACACATCTTAAGGCGGTATCACCTGATCAGGGAGATCGTGGATCGCCAGGAGATCGAGGTCCGGAGAGTTGCATCAGAGGATAACACAGCAGATCCATTCACCAAGGCCTTGCCCCAGACTCAGTTCGAGCGGCTGATCGAGATGATAGGTCTTCGATACGCCAGTACATGGCCTTAGTGCAAGTGGGAGATTGTTAGTGTATATGCCCTAGAGGCCATTACTGTATCATACTAGCTTGTATATTACTTAATGGAAGCTTGGGATATTCACAGTTGTATATACAATCTTGCTCGAAATGGTAGTATGCTACTTGGTTTGTCTCTGCTTTAATATGTGCATGTGTTTCTTTTAGCATATTGCTGGTATACATATTAGTAGAGCCCTTAGGATCTTTGCTTGATTACCAGCGTTGTGATGGCGCTCGCACTCGTGGGAGCTGGGTAATCTATAAGCACATCCTTATACAGGTCCCTGGTCGTTGGACTATCGAGACAGGGCATCGATACTCCGGAGTAGACTAGCGTATGCGCTTCTCATCCCAGTGTGGGAGACGGTCTGTCCCACAGCCGTTAGTACGTCGTACTTAGGATAGTATGCGGGTGCTCGTTAGGTTACGAGTACACTGGACAGGACTCGTCGGGAACTGTTGGTTGGTAATATACCTATCGTCAGTTATCAGTTCCCAAGTGACATGAGTACAGCTTAGTCCGCTGACTTGACACTGTCACTTCGCCTCGAGTGTGTTCCCACTGCACTTTGATTACTACCCTACCACGGCTCAAAGGAGCTGTGCAAACAGGTAGTTTTTGGGTGCAGTCCCGAAGCACTTGGAGGCAGTGACGGTTAGACAGGATTCGTCTCTCCCGGTATTGGGGGTTGACATCGCGCTGTGTCTAGGAGAGCCATTACACGAGTAGTCCCTGGCCAGGGCAAGCGAGATATACTGGTAGGTTTCCAGTGTTATCTCAGGGTGTTCTGGGCTACACTCCGACACGACTTGTACCGCTATTAGGGGACTGACGTTCACCGCCCCCCTAGGCCCGCCATGCGATGTATCAGACGAACAGACCGGACTGTACGGAGACTGTCACATACAGGCTCAGTAGGAGTGCAGATGGGGTTCACCTCGTCAGTCTTCTTATCGACATCTACCTGGGGACCGTTACGTACAGCTAGTGCCGCTTGCGGTCTGTGGTTAAACCCACTGCCAGCATAGTGTCGAGTCTTTAGAGTCCCACACAGAGAGCTATTCGCCTTTAGGCAAAACGAGTAGAGGTCGCATGGTTTTGCGACAGGGTTCGTTCGCATCCGCGCACTTGTGCACGTTTGCTGTCCGGACAGTTTATACTAGCGGGCTTTGGTTTAAGCCGGATCCTAGTATATGATTTGAGATTGGTTTTTCTCAGGGTATTCGTGTTCCTCGGATCACGAATGCGGGTGCGTATGCACAGTTGCTTGAGATTGGGGGAGAGGACCTTGTTTTGGGTTAATGGCATTTGTCATTTTATTAACCCTATTGTTTTTGTGTGGATTATTGTTAATTGATAATTAGCTTAATTATTGTGCATGGTTGTTGTTGACAATTTGACTTCATTGACTTGTTGACCATGTTGACAACTTGACCATAATCATTTCATTTGGAAGATGCTCTTTGATCTTTGCAAAAATGAAATGATAATGGTCAATTCATGATTTATCATGACAATTTTCAAGCTAATTATCTAATTAAAATTATCCTCACATATTAGTGAGAATGGCTCACTATTTTCTCATTCTCTCATTCTATTTCTCTCTCTTGCTCATCCTCTCCCTCAAGCTCTCTCCCTCTCATGTGTTGAGAAACAAAAAGCTTGAGAAAAAACCTCTCTTGATCTTCTCTTCTCACTTCTAGGGTTCAAGTCTTAGCATTTCTTGCACTCTAGTTACTCCTAGCTTGGAGTTGAAGCTAAAGGTGGTGGCTTTCAAGTGGATCTTTCTTTGATGGGAGAAGACAAGCAAGGTGAACTCTTTCTACCATACCTAGGAGCAAGGAGAGAAGGACTAAAGACCAAAGGTATAACCTTTCATCACTTAGCTACTTTGTAGTTAGGGTTAGCTAGTTTATGTTTAGCAAAGATCCTCACAAGCATAGTCCATGTTGCCTAAGTCATTAAAAATCCGATTTTTATTATGTTTTCCGCCTCCCCGTAAGCACCGGGGTGGGCAACACGGACTTACACCATCCAGGTCACCTTGGAAGCCTGGAATGATAACTGTCTCTCCGAAGGAGAATGCTGTTATCATATCCCCAGAACATCCACTTATGTTCTAAAACTGCTTCCGAATGTTTCTCCAGGATTGGATCAATATCAACTTATTGCATCTACTGCAAGAACAACATCTGGTATGGTACTTGACATCTCTCGATTGACTCAATTTCCTAAGCAAGTGATCTGCCAATCATGCACATCCCTCTCTACTTTAGTCTGTAAGACACCTTTAGGGAGGGTGACTCCATCACCTGCAGGTACACTACCGTGCCAGGAGTCGTCCATTCTAAATACTCATAGAATGCTGTCTAAGTACCCAGATTGGGAAACCACCCAAATCTAGATCTAAAACCATAGATCCAGTAACCAGAATGTCTGATATAATATCCAAGCCTTATGTGGAGAAACTACTGTGTGACGACCAAAGAATAACCGATCGTAGTATAGGAATTTCACTTCCTACTCTGTGTATGTCATCCAAATACTAGGACATCACACCCTACTACCTTCTTAACAGATCCATCCCCTATTCTGATAAAGTCAAACCTATGACTGTCACGTCAGAAATAGATGATCTATTTCCGCTATATCTGCTTTAGTCTATAGATATACATAAGCCTCTTGCCCACCAATGCTTCCGCTGCTCCCACTGACCATGACAACCCTCTCGCAGAGTCATATAGACGTACACTTCTAAAGCTAGTTTAGAACGATGCTATACTCATCCTCCTGCCGGGTCTTACAGTCTGGAACAACAGCAATGGCATGTCTGGGTAAGCAAGAACCTCCCTGTCACCGTCCTTGAGGTTACTGGAGTACCTCTCAGGTGCTTGAGGTTACCCCCCATTTCTGCGGAGTGGCCAATGGAATGTAAAATACAGATTGAATCTTTAGGTTTTTTATCAAATCTTCAGTAATCGTTTGCGGTTCTGGAATCACTTCCAGTTCTACCATACTCCTACTACTGTTTTATGAAAAAATCCATTTTTATTAAAACTGTGGCGAGTCAAGAACAATATCACTATTGATCTTCCAGATGGTAGAAAATCAACCCTCATCATAGCCCGGGTCAACCCACAAACAGCCATTACAGAAACATGCCTTGAGTTATCCGGAGTCTGGTTTTAAGCATAAGCCGGACAACTCCCCGTATCTTAACAATGTCAAGATACGAACTGTTTTATATCCAATATAGAAACAGAGGCACTGATTTAATTGAACCAGATTCAAATCATGCAGCTGTCACCAGTGCATGTCAACTAAATGGAAGGAGGCCGATCAGCGTTACTCAACTTAGGAATACTTCCAATTATGAGTAACCTGAAAGAGAAGTAAGTTCTCTTAATCATTACTATCAACTGAATACCATACACAAGTATCTACATCTTCGATCACCTCGAAGAATCCCGATACTTGCAACATCTGGTTCTCTACTTTATTCTTATACCTATAACTCCTCAAAACTTAGACCTTGCATTTCTACGAAACACATGTCTAAGAACTAGAGAAGTCATAAGTAAACAGAATATAGTACGAGGACCAACCCCTCTGTCCTAATGGATACTGGACAATATACAATACTCTGTACAAGTCCCCTGAGTCTAATAACTCATTCACTGTGTGTCGTAGTTTGAAAACTGTACTTATGGTTAAGAAGAATTACACCGCTGTTCAATGCTCCTTACCTAACCATCCACTGATATAGGTAAATGTCATAGACATAATTTCAAAAAGGTATATCTCACTCTATAAAAATAGACGTACAGATATATCAATTTGAAATTGGTGCATAACAACGGATATTCAAAACCAAACATTTGCCGTCCGGCAAACAACCCAGGTGACTTCCTCAAATATCACCAATTACAACGAATCCTGATATAATGAGGATGATCACCTAATCCCCAAAAACTTACTCCCACTCATCATCTGTAAAACCATACAGATGAGAGAATCATACCAGGTAAATACATACCCTGGAGCAAGTGTCTAATTGGGAAGTCAGTTTTCTTTTAACAGTACACAGTGAAATTGAAACATTGAAATGTTTCGTAGGGGTATCCGGGTATTCCAAGTAAGGCATCTTCCATTATCCAGATTCACAACTATAACCGTATAATTCTTTGCCACCTCTCCAAATCCCTTTATATGTCTTTAGTCGTTACCTTCTGCACACCACTTTAGGCCAAATAGTTTTCTTCCTTCCCTACCGTTCGGCACCAGCCTATGGTTTGGAAGAAGACTATCCAATAAGCATAATGGGTGTACTGTCCTAGTCTTAGGAGCACTCGCAATGCGGGAGAAGGTGAAGATAAAAGACAACCGAATAAACATTATTCCTATTTCTGCTGAACCAGGATCCATCCCCGGACTGGAACAAGTTCCTTTCGAGTTCGTATATAACCATACGATGGAGTATCCAATAAACTTGGGATCTTCGTAATGATACGGAGTGTCCTGGAGAAATACAAAGGTGATTTAGGATTGGCGAAGAAATACTTGGTTTGGTCGTGAATAGCAGTCGCAATTTACTTTGCCCTCTTACTAATCCCTTTCTTTGTCTTTACATAATACCTTCTGTACACCATCGTTATGCTAATTGGTTTTCTTCATTCCCCACCGTTCGACACCAGCCTAAGGTTTGGAAGAAGACTATCCAATTTGCGTAATAGGTGTACTATCTCCTAAACCAAGGAGTACTCGCAACCTGAGAGAAGGTAAAAGGAAAAGACAACTGAATAATCCTATTCGTTTTCTCCAGAACCGGAAACCATCCTCGAATTCCTTCGAGTTCGTATATTACCATACGATGGTTTTATCCAATGGAAGTGGACGTTCGTAGTAATACGGGGTGTCCTGGAGAAAAGGGTAAGAGTAGGAGTGGCAATGAGGTATGCAACTCTGACAATCCAAAAGCCAGTGTTAAGAAGGTTCGGTCAACTTGGTCACTGAGTCATAGTCTAGGGTCGGGTCAATGGTCGCTGCCAAAGAGAGAGAGAAAAGAAACACTCAGCGTGCACTCTAACCTAGATCAGAATGGTTATCACTTTATCTAATCAGGAAACCTCCCACTGTACCGTCAAATTCTTCCCCAAACCTAAAAGAAGAATTAGTCGGGATCACTTGAGGAGTAAACCAACTCATCAGTGGGAATCGGGACCCAACAATCATCGCATGATAACGTGACGGAATCCGCTCACGTTATCACACTTCAGAAGGTATGCGCATATCTGGCAAGTTTCAGTTTCTTTTGAAACTCCCGATGTGATTTTTGCCCCATGCTCTTATGACCTTGACTAAGGCCAACAAATCATAAGTCACATGTCAAGTTCTACCCGTCATTGTCCAGGTTGATTTGAACCCACCCGTACAAGTCCTTGACTAGGGCCAACAAGGCTATACGACTGTCCCAAACCAACGCATCTATCTATGCAGCATATGAACACCTAATAGCTACCAAACACTGTGCCTTGACTATGGCCAACAAACACAGCTTGAATACTATTGACTATCCATATGAAACGACGGAGGGCTACGAATGGTTTCTGGCGAAAACCTTTAACGTAATGAACTTGATATCGTTGAAGGAACTGATAGCTTTTTTAAAAATATAGTAACGAAAACCTTTGCTAAAGAGGTCACTCCCGGTGAAGGGATCTCGGCTCTTTCCCCGTAGGATGTGGTGCAGGATATTCCAACTGAATACCATGATGCAAAGAAAAAGCAATCGGCTACAGTGAAGTTATTGCCCTGACGCAAACTTCTGTTCAAGGGGTCACTCCCGGTGAAGGGATCTCGGCCTTTGCCTCGTCGACTGAGGAGCAGGATATTCCAACTGAATACCACTGTGCAAAACAAAAGAGAACGCCCTTGCAATAACAGCTTTTTGAAAAATATTCCAACAACATCAGATTAGGTTTGTTTATCTTGCATTGATCCGAATTAACACAGTCCCATCAATTGATCACACCAATAAAGAACGAAAATAATGACGTACGTATATGCCATCCGCATTCGCCACTGGGTCCCGTCATCACCCGTTAGGTTAGTTAACTAACGACAGAGCGGGGACTGGACTAGCGCGGATGCAAAACATATACAACATCTACTAGTATATATATCAATATATAATATTTCGCTCAAGGCGTGATAAAATGCAACAGCACAGAAATGTACAGCATCACAGAACAATACAGATATCTGGGATCCCCGGGTTTCATAGAGCCGCTACTGAAACCCGACGTTCCCCTGGTCGTGTGGATAGCCTGTGCAATGAAATCCTAGACCCCTACGGGCGCGGCAAGTTACCCGCCAAAACCTGAAGCGAGGCAGCCCCTTTCAGCAACGTGAATGGACCACCCAGCACTTCACGGAATCCGGTAACTTGGGCACCCCTCCTGGGTCAACCTGTACCCCCTATGAGTGCGGCGAATAGCCCGCCAATTCTAGAGTGAAGCCCCTCCGTCTCAACGCCATGAGATGCGGGCTTGTTGCCCTCTAGACCCCGTCTATCCGTGCACCCCTCCGCGGGATAATCCTAGTACAGATAGTAAAAATATACATACAACGGGTACATCGACCTCGACCCGGTCGTGCCCCAAAAGAATAATACAAACAGGCAGTGACGGCAGTCCACATGTCGGACGCTCGCCCCGCAATATCAAATGTACATATAAAACAAAACTGTACTAACATCGCATCCAGGCTATCCCCCACGACCAATCCGCAACATCACAGCAATACACAGAACATCAACGTGAATGTCACGTTCGTAAATCCGTCTAAAAGGGCTATAGCAGATAGACTGGATTTACCGATCAAATGACATTCACGGTCGCAGATATAATGTAAATACTGTGAACTAGCATGTTTAAAAAAAATCCGATCGATCAAATTTATCAAAGTGGGCCCCAAGCACTACTGTAGCTCTCACAGAAAATATGGGCCCAAAAAGAATGTTCCAAAAACCCTAATTCCATGTCAGAAGCCCACTGGAAAAAATTGATGAGATGAAGCTATATTACTGCGGTGGAACAGCGGCTAAAGTGGGGTTATGGCCGCGGTTCCGCGGCTATATTGAAGGATTAGGTCACCAAATTTCGACAGTGTTCTTAGAATTCTCTGCACATGTTTCTGAAACAACCTGAAAAATTTTTCGAGACAAAAATAATTCGACAGAAACTTGTGGAAGAAAAATACGGTTTTTGGAAATTCGTTCGATCGAAGCTTTAAACATACTAGAGCAAGCTAGACTAAGTTAATGGCGTGGCTCTGATACCAATGTAAGTGCACGGCGGCGCCCCGGTCGTCGATCCGACGCCGGAAACGCGGAAACGAAAAACTTTGCAAACTAGCAATCCGGCACCACCGCGCACTTTTATCCCGGATCGGGCCATTAACCTAGCTACTAACAAACAAGAAAAGGAGTAGAGAAGCTTTACCAACCGATCCGTGTCCTTCGGTCTTCGTCTCCACTTCGATCTCCTCGCGGAATCTCCGGTCGTCGCCTCCTCGTCGAAACGGGCACCACATTGCCGGGTTCTTTTATGGGCTCCCACCTCTGGACTGAGGCAACTCGGGCACGAAGTTGGCTAGCCGACGCGTCCAAGAGATGCTGTAGGTGTAGTGTAGAAACTGTTGTCTCATTTGGGGTAGTGAAGTTGCCATTTATGTGCAGGAGGAGAAAAAGACTTTGGTGGAAGAGGAATGGTGCTCTCATTTTTTTCAAGGAATGAGATGATAAAAAATCACACACCAAATGAACCTCTCTCTCTCATATAATGTGGCCGGCCCCTCTCATGATAGAATGAGAAGAGAGAGAGCAAGCAAAATACCAATAAGTGAAGATAATGATCAAAATAATCTCACATCAAAAATCCTCTCAAAACCAAATCAATCCCTTTCTCATAAGTGCAAAGGATAAGACTCAAAGAGAATCTCATCATGAAAGAAGCCACAAATGCAAGAAACCCCCCCATAAATAAGTTATTTGCAAACTGCAAATAACCCCTTCCAACGATAAAGTCCGGCCGTGAAGGAACAAAGGAAAACTGGCCGGAACGGAATGCAAACTGGCAACTTCAGAAAACTGATCCCGTAATAAATTACAGGAAAACCCCGCGACTGTATATTTGTATTCCCACTGAACACAAATGCAAAGAGACAAAACTACACAGTCTAATACTAGGATCCGGCTTAAGCCAAAGCCGGCTAGTAAAATCCGTCCGATCACGATCCGTGCAATACCGCACGTATCTGATCGAACCCTGCCATATCTCCATACGGCCTCTACAGCGTTTTGCCCGAAACTTGAGTAACTGTCTGTGGTGGACTCTAAAGACTCGTCAATACTATGGCTGTGGATTTAACCACTAGCACGTCAGAGGTATCAGCCATACGTAACGAGCTACCAGCTATTGACCAAAGGGACGTCGATGAGCGAACTCATCCTGACACCCTACTGAGCCTGTCAGTGACAATATCCGTACAGTCCGGTCCGTTCGTCTATGAGCATCGCATGGCGGGCCTAGGGGATTGGTAAAAGTCAGACCCCCAATAGCGGTACAAGTCATGTCGGAGTGTAGCCCAGAACACCCTGAGATACTACTGGAATACCTACCAGTAAATCTCCTGCCTTGGCCAAGGACTTTTCATGTACTGGCTCTCCTAGACACAGCGCGAACTCACCCCCATTACCGGGAGAGACGAACCCGTGCAGATACGCGCACTGCCTCCATATGGCTCGGGACTGTACCCAACTAAAACTTGTTTGCACGTCTCCTTTGAGCGTGGTAGGGTAGTAATCAAAGCACAGTGGGAACTCATACGAGACAAATGACAATCTCAGGTCGATAAACTAACCTGTACACATGTCACCAGGGAACTGCTATCTGACGTCAGGTATAATACCAATTAGCATCCTCCCGGCGAGTCCTGTCCGGTGTACTCATAACCCAATGAGCACCTGTATACATCTTAGGTGAACCAACTGACACCAGTGGCTTGTGAGACCGGCCACCGCCCCTCGTCGGGGTCTCGACTGTATACACTAGTCTACTCTAGAGTATCGATGCCCTGTCTCGAAACTCCCACGACTAGGGACCTTTTAAGGATGTGCTTATAGACTCCAGCTCTCACGTATATGATCGCCCTCATACTGCTTGTAGTCAAGCAAGAATCCTAGGGGCTTTATCAACGTGCAATAGCGACTCGTAAGGTCACCTAAAGCAGTACACGATGATAAAGATAAACCGGATAGCATACTATCATCTCGAGTAAGACTGTCCTACCGGCATAGGTCCTCCCTCAATCATTGCAATCACGTGCCTGTGATCCAATAATTGACTCTGAGGGCACTATATCCAACAAATAGGGCTGCGTCCACTGCTGCTGCATATGTATTACAATGTTGTGTGCTGATAGCGAGGAACAACTGGGTAAGAAGGCCTCGAACAAACCTCTTGACCCGCATCTCCTCAGTGTCCACCAAATACGGATCATACACGGATAGCTCGGTAAACTGCACATCGTACTCTACCACCGTCATACCCGGAGTCTGACGTAACGACTCGAAACTGGGCGCTCGAGCATCCATGACGCTCTGCGGAAGAAAACGGGCAAGAAACATCGTCACGAACTCAGCCCAGGTCATAGGAGAAAGACCTGCGGCTCTGCCCCTCTCTAAAGACTCGCACCACTTCTGGGAAAGACCTTCTAGACGAAAACTCGCGAACTCTACCCATCTCGCGTCGGAGCATCTCAGCGAATGACATATCATGGTCATCTGATTGATAAATGACTGCGGATCCTCAGCTGCATCAGTGCCTATGAAAACCGGAGTCTTCAAACTCATGAACTCAGATAACGATACGGTGATAACCTCCGTAGCTGCAGGTACAACTGCCTGAACAGTAGGCACCATCGCGATCCCCGTAACAGGTAGGACAACCTCCTATCGCTGCGCTCTACTGGCCTCGACTAACGATCCCATCATCTGGCGCAAATCCTGCATACAGGCCTCTAGCCTAATAATGTGATCAAGCGAAGGTGGATCAATCTGCTCCTGAACAACGGACGTACTGCCCTGGTCAGTTCTCATCTCAGACGAGCCAACTATAACCTTGGCTCTCGTGGCCGCTCTCTACGCCCTCGTAGTTTTCGGCGACATAATGGCTGAAAAATTAAAATAGGATTCGATAAGAACACAGAAATTGAATCACAAGGATGTATAAAATCATGGAAAGAATTTCAACCAACAAGTTCTAAGGTCACTTAGGCGGAGTACCGTGTCGTAAGTATGCCGCGGAACATACACACGCTACGTCACTCTGCTTAAGCTACTTACTCCATCATACCATGGTCATCTTACACTCCGAAAGGTAAAACCTAGCGCTCTGATACCAACTTTGTCACGACCTAAAATTTGGCATGTGACCGGCACTTAAACCACATAACGTCAACAGGCGTAACGCAATTTAAGTAAGCCGAAAACCCAGAATTCTAAACCATCAAAAGTAGTAATTAATAAAAATATTGTTAAGAACATTTGGAAATCTCAAGTAAAAATCTTTAAAGTTTAAATTTTATTTTCTTAAAAATTTCGGCAGCACCTCCTTTATAAAAACTAGCCCCGAAACGGGTACAAACATATAATATAAGTAAACCATCCCCAAACGGGAGCAAATCACACCCCAAGGTGGAAACAACCACCATTAGCATAATATACAACGCTGTAGCGAAGAAATAGACAGTATAAATGAAAAACAGCGTAAAGAAATAAAACTATATAATAAAAGCCGGCTCACACGAGCACAACACCCAGAGACACAAAATATAGAATATCGTCCTCACAACTGGTCTCTAGTCAATACATGAAATGGTAGATGGAGAGTACTAGATACAATAAGGTGTACAATTAATGTAAACAGATAACCGCAAAAACCACCTATAGCAAAACGGCTCATAACCAACCGTAGCGGTATCCGCTGCAAAAAGATACAATAAGATGCCCTGCCGCGACTACTCTGAGGGTCAACCTGCAAAACACTGTGGCACAATGGGGGTGAGTTGACAACTCGTAAATAGTAAGTAATATCATACATGTAATCGCAGGTATGCACGTACTGCGATACCCTATCACATGCAATCTGATAGTATCAATATGGTAATCTGGGTATGCAATAATCATAAAAGGTACTCTATCAGGTACTACAAATACATGATGCAGTGCATATCAATGAATGCTGAGTATGGGATAAAACATATCATCATCACGAATCATCATTGTGGAAAAACCCGGTGTCCACCAACGGCACCCCAAATCCCAATAACTCAGGCGCCGTCACTCTAATCGGCCTTCATATCCTGTAAATCTCATGGAACCTGAGTGCCCAACATCGGCACTCAAAAACATCATGAAATACTTGTGTTCAACATCGACACGCAAATCCACATATATCGGGCTTCATCAGTCCAGTTCGGCCCATGGGCTCCGTCTGTCCGGATCGGCCCTTGGGCCCCGGCAGTACGAATCGGCCCATATCCATCTCTCGACTCCGGTCGGTATCATCCGGATAACCGCCAGGTCCAACCAATCACCAATAGGTAGTATCCCTCAGCCAGGCTCATCTTCTACTACGCGACATCCCTTTCTTGCCCCGGGGTACCATACCGGGTCCACCATGAACCAGCAAACAGATCATCCAGCTGCTCGAATCGGGTTTCTATCACACGTCCCAGAACCGAGAAAACGCATGGTGGACGCACTGAAATATCATAACAAGAGAACCGGGTTTTCAAAACAATGCATACTTTCTTGAAATAATACCATGGTTCTCAAATCCAGAAATCACATGAAATCCATATCTCAATGTGTAAATCCGTGAAATGTGATAGATGCAACATAAAACAGTAATATGAGCATACCAAGAGAAAACCGCTCTTTTAAATGAATTCAGTTTTTAAATATATCATACGGTTCCCAATTTCTCCAAAATCAAATCTAACATCATCTAAAGTTGCATATGTAGCTATAGCAAGTATGGGTGTATACATGTAAGTATGTATGCACGATGTATCTCATATGCGGAATAGAACAATAATCCATGTATCAATATCAATAACAATACAATACAATACAATACTGCATATGGGTATAGGTTGTGCGTATCATGGCAATTACCGACGATGTGGGTATAGCATACAATTTAGTGCTCGTGCAACATGAATCGTCAGTAATGGTGCAGTGTCCACTAAGTATTAAGTCAAGGCACAACAAGTAATGGTATGTAAGGATGCTCATGCACAATCAACATATAAGAATATAAACATGCGGCTATAATACCCTATCAAGCCCTGACGCATAATGCCATACGGGCGATTTCCCCATAGATGTTAAATCTACTCACCGGTGATCTTGAGCTAGGTATATCCGACCACCTGCTTCCCTTTCTTCGCAGCGTCCGAAGTCCCCGCACTTGCCTATAAAATCACACAAACACAATAACACGTGGATTTAGCAAACTACGCAATAATAACGAATATAACGCCAATTTAACGAATCAGTCCCCTTAAGCTACAAAAGGGTTTGGTTAGCCACTAACGTGTGTGTCGACACTACTAAAACTAACCCACGACAGCAATCTACCCGAAACACTAGAACTACGTCGGATCACTCATAACGCGCGTCGTCGACACACTAAAAAACTAGCTAATCGATCCCAGATTTTGATACATAAAAATTAGTGAAAGTTGCAAGTTCCACGAGACCATAAACATCCCCAGAGACCTCACAACCAAGACTCGAGACCCCAGTCCCTAATCTGGCCGCAAATTGTGGCCAGAACCTTTTTATTTGCGGCCAAGTGTGCAGGGAATGGTCTCAGGTTCTAAGGTGGGTTCTAGGCCTCTAAACTAGGTCTCTGTGATGGCAACTTCTCCAACAAATTCCTGGTTCGAAAGCAGATTCACCCGAGACACAATACTATACCAAAATACGACATTTGCATAAAAACTGTAATTTTAGTGTTCTAAACAACATCTATTAAGCATCACAACATAATTAACACCGACTTAACAGTTAGAGATCGTTACCTATCTACACTTGCTAAAAACCCTATCTTTCCATGCTCCAAGTGATCCAGTGGCTTGATCTTGGCTTTGTGAAGGGTTTTAGTGAGTTTTGCGAAGATTTGCTGTGGGTTTGTAAGGATTGGGTTAGGGTTTCAGTTGAGGGATAAGGGAAGAGATGAGGTGAAGAAAAATATGAGAAGGAGAAAATAAATAAGGGAAAGAGAGAATGTGAGTGAGAGTGAGGGGTGTATGAGTGAGGGTGAGGAATGAGAAATGAGGGTGTGAGTTTAGTGTAAAGCCATGCCTCCCTCTTCTCTCTCCTCATTTAATACATGGCATGCTTGCCATGCCTCATGATGCATGCCATCTTCTCTCTCTCTCTCAAGTCAACTAATTTAAAAACCCCTTTTAATTTAAAACTAAACAATTTAATTAAATACATTTTACAACTTAATTGAAATGGGGTTAGGTGCCATGGCTATCTAAGCATGGTTAACCCCTAATTAAGCCTAGGTTAACATGCACATGTATGTGCAAGCCCAAAATAAATATTAATAAAATATTAATTAATTTTTATAAAATATTTGAAAACTATTTTGGTAAACTTTTTGCTAAAAATCCGCATTATCGCTTAATTAACACTAATCACATTCTAAGGTGTTACAATAACACCGCGTATCACTATGAAGATCCACATTTATTGGATATTCTATCGTATAGTTACATACGAACTCGAAGAAATTTGTTCCAGTTCGAGGATGGATTCTGGTTCTGGAGAAATTGAATAGGATTATTCGGTTGTCTTTTCCCTTTATCTTCTCTTAGGTTGCGAGGGCTCCTAGGATTAGGAGAGAGTACACCTATTACGTTTATTGGATAGTTTTCTTCCAAACCATAGGCAGGTGCCGAAAGGTGGGGAAGCAAGAAAACTAATTAGTCTAAGTGTGGTGTAGAGCAGGTAATAAGTAAAGACATAAAAAGGGAATAGATTAAGGGCAAAGAAAATTGCGACTACTATCATTCACGACGAAAACGCGTATACCCCTACCACTTATACATCCACTTTGAATTTCTCCAGAAAACTTCGTATCACTACGAAAATCCATATTGCTTGGATATGCCATCGTATAGTTACATACGAACTCGAAGGAACTTGTTCCAGTTTGAGTATGGATTCTGGTTCAGGAGAAATAGAATAGGATTATTCAGTTGTCTTTTCTCTTCACCTTCTCTCAGGTTGCGAGGGCTTCTGGTATTAGGAGAGTACACCTATTGCGCTTATTGGATAGTCTTCTTCCAAACCTTAGGTTGGTGCTGAAGGGTAGGGAAGAAAGAAAATCAGCCTAAGTGTGGTGTACAGAAGATAACAAGTAAAGACATATAAAGGGATTGGAGCGAGGGCAAGGAATTATACGGTTACTGTCATGAATCAGGATAATGGAAGAGGCATTACTTAGAATACCTGGTTACCCTTCAAAATATTTTTCATGTTTGAGATTTTTTGTGCGATGTTCAGTGAAAACTGTTTTCCCAATTGGATTCTAACTCCAGGGTATGTATTTACCAAGTTTGATTCTCACATCTGTATGGCATTACAGATGGTGAGTAGGAGTAAGATATTTGGAACTGGGTGATAAGATCCTCAATACATATCAGAATTCTTTGTAATTAGTGATATTTGAGGGAATCACCTGGGTTTTGCCTGACGGGAAACATTTGGTTTAGAATATCCATTGTTATACACTAATTTCAAACTGATATATCTATAAGTTTATTTTATAAAGTGAGATATAACTTTTTGAAATTATGTCTATGACATTTACCTATATCAATTGGTGATTAGGTAAGGGGCTTTCAATAACGGTGTAATTCTTCTTAACCATAATACAGTTTTTCAACCTACGACGCACAGGGTTTGAATTATTGAACTCAGAGGACTTATTGTAACACCTTAGAATGCGATTAGTGTTAATTAAGCGATAATGCGGATTTTTCATAAAAAGTTTACCAAAATAGTTTTCAAATATTTTATAAAAATTAATTAATAATTTATTATTATTTATTTTGGGCTTGCACACACTTGTTGAAGGGGTTTCTCTAGCACCACTACTAGGGTTTGGTAGCATCACACATGCCATAATAAAAAATTATAAGGTGCTAAAGAAACTATCCTAAAGATCAAACTAGAAAAGCTAGGGTAACATAAAAACTATCACAATCCATAAGTAGTAAAGTACTAGGTTTAGAGAATACGGCCTTTGTAGCTCCTTTCGCTAGACTCCTTGGCTACTTGAGAGTTGAATGAAACTCGGTTGAGATCCTCCAAGTCCACGACGATGCACCCGGAGTCCTCTTTGTCCAAGCTCAAAGCTCCACTTGATCAAGGTGATGAAGTTGAAACTAACACTCTAAACTAGTAGGCAAGAGTGGTATAGAATGATGACGTGGTTTGATTTCTCACTTAAAAACCCTAACTTTATCACTCCTTCACTCACTATCAAAACCTAGAGAGCAAGAGAGAGAGGAAGAAGAAGATGGCAAATGAGAGCTCAAGATAATGATAAGTGTTAGGATAAAAATGAGAAAAGAAAATATATATATTTTCTTCTTCTCATTCCTAACCCTAGTTAATAAATATCCAGATTTTTCTTTTGGAGCACTAATGTCCATAGACTAATAACTCATGGTTAAAGAGAGGTTTAGTGGAGGAATAAAATAATCAACCATGAGTAATTATCTATTTCCATTTATCTCAAAAATAAATATCAACATATTTACTAGCATGTGAGTCTTATATTGCTACCATCAAATGTACCAACAACCATGATACAAATTAGAATGCATGTATGTGTGCATGCACATCCATATGTGCATCAATGTAAACATGTGCATACATGCATGCATACACCAAAAGACAAAAAGGGTTTAATATGAAAAGCTAATGGTCAATGTTAAATCAACACTTGATTTAGCAAACCGGTCATATCTCATATGGCCCGACCAATAGCAAACCGCCCGATTAATATACGGTATCATATACACACATTTAATCGGGTCCCCGCGCATATCACATATGCACACCACATCGTTTCGCCTGGACTAGGTAACTCCATTGTGGAACTCTAAGACTCTTCAATACGCCGGCAGTGGGTGATGATCATATCAAGCACCCCAAGCCACAGGAGGTCAGCTAAACGTAACGGCCACCCGGGTATTGAGTGATCAGAAGAAAACAAGCGAACCTGTCACAACTCCCGTCGAGCCAACGAGCAACACTACCATACAGTCCGGTCTCTTCGTTAGATATGCTGCGTATCGAGTCTAGGGATGGTAACATCGACTCCAATAACTTAATAAGTCATGCCGATGAATGGTCTATAACAGATCGAGAAACTATTGATAACACTTATCAGTAAATCTCAACAGCCCTGGCCAGGGACTTACTGATATAGCCAATAGAGCACAACACAACATCAACTCCCAATATCGGGAGAGACGAAACCCCTCCTATCGCTCATCGTCTCCATGTGTCTCGGGACTGTACCCAAAAGCCACCTGTTTGCATGACCCAGTAGAGCCGTGGTAGGGTGGTAATCAAAGTAAAGTGGGAGAACACACAAGACTCTATGACAATCTCGGGTCTACAGACTAATCTGTACCAGTATCACCTGAGAACTGCTATTCGACGATAGATATAATACCATATAGGAGTTCCCGGCGAGTCCGTCCAGTGTACCCAGTCTCCACTGAGCACCCGCAAATGATCTCGATGTCAAACATCAATGGATGTGGGAACACCCATCGCCCATCATATAGGTCTAGTATCATATACGCTAGTCTACTCTGGTATATCGATACACCTACGACTAGGGACATTTCAGGATATGCTTATAAACTACAGACGTCCCACTAATATGGTCTCCATCATAATCACAGTAGTCAAGCAAATATCCTCGGGGCTTTATCAACATGTGTAAATGAATAAAAGCATGATCAAGTCAACATGTCAGATAAAGAAGAACCAAATATCATACTATCATATCGAACAAGAATGTCCTCTGTATATATATATATATATATATGTATAAATACATCTATTATCATATAATAGCCTCTAGGGCATACATATATCCATCAATCTCCCACTTGCACTAAGGCCAGTAATTAGCGTATCTCTAACTAAACATCTTAAAAATTCGCTCATGCTGCGGCTGAGGGAGGGCCTTGGTGAGTGGATCCACAGTGTTATTCTTTGTGTCTACTCTCCTAATCTCGATCTTGTGGCGATCTATAATCTCCCAGATCAAATGAAAGCGCCTCAGGATATATCGGGACCGCTGATGGGGCCTGGGCTCCTTTGCTAATGCCATAGCTCCATTATTATCACAATACAATGGTATTGGATAATAATGGTTGGAACTACTCCTAGCCCCGAGACAAACTTCCTCATCCAGACGGCTTCCTTGGTGACATCATTCGCAGCAATGTACTTAGCTTCCATCATAGAGTCTGCAACGGTATCCTGTTTGGAACTCTTCCAACTTACCGCCCCTCCATTGAGGGTAAATACAAACCCAGAGATAGATTTGATGTCGTCCTTATCACTCTGGAAGCTCGACTCGGTAAAGGCCTCCATTTGGAGATCTCCATTACCATACACCAAGAACAATTCTTTAATCTTTCGCAAGTACTTAAGAATGTTCTTCACAGCTATCCAGTGATTCTCCCCTGGGTTGGATTGATACCTGCTTACTACACTAAGTGCATAAGCTACATCTGGGCGTATACATAACATCGCATACATTATAGATCCTATTGCCGAAACATAGGGTATAATGCTCATGCGAGCTCTCTCTTCATCGGTTTTTGGGCGAAAGTCCTTGGAGAGGTGACTCCATGGAAAGCGGGTAAGGCACCCCGCTTGGAGTCTTCCATACTAAACCTTTTTATGACGGTGTTAATGTACCTGGTTTGGAACAATCCCAATAACCTCTTGGATCTATCCCTTTAGATCCTAATGCCCAGAATGTATGCGGTATCACCCAGGTCCTTTAAGGAGAACCTTAGTGATAAGAAAGATTTGATCGACTATAGCATAGGAATATCATTTCCTATCAGAAGAATGTCATCCACGTACAATACGAGGAATGTGACAGCTCTCCCTACAGTCTTCTTATAAACACAAGATTCATCTGGATTTTTGATGAAATCAAACTCTTTGATAACATCATCGAAACAGATGTTCCAACTCCGTGATGCCTGCTTTAATCTATAAATGGATTTAAGCAATCAACATGCTTTCCCGCTGCTCCCACTTTCAATGAAGCCTTCTGGCTGATCCATATAAACGCATTCATCTAAATCTCCATTTAGAAATGCAGTTTTAACATCCATCTGCCAGAATTCATAGTCGTAGTGAGCAGCAATAGCAAGTAGGATCTGAATGGATTTAAGCATGGCTACGGGAGAAAAAGTTTCATCATAGTCCAGACCTGGTCTTTGACAAAAACCCTTCGCCACAAGTCTTGCCTTATAGGTCTCCACCTGTCCATCTACACCAATCTTTCTTTTAAAGATCCATTTGCACCCCACGGGTTTTACCCCAGGGGATATAATGTCCAAAGTCCATACCTTGTTGGTGTACATAGACTCCATTTCAGATCTCATGGCATCCAGCCACTTCACAGAGTCTCCACTCGTGATAGCTTACTGAAAGCTGGTAGGATCATCATCCTCCATGATGCAGTCTTCTCTGCCACCATCAATGATGAAACCGTAGTACCTCTACGGTGGACGAGAAGTCCTACCAGACCTACGGAGTGGCCGAGGTTCATCAGTTTCTGTTGCAACAGCCGGTTCAACCAAGTTATCATTTGTAATTTATGTTTCTAGAACTTCTTCTAGGTCTACCACACTGCCATCTGTATCATTTATAAAAAACTCTTTTTCTAAAAATGTGGCATGCTGAGAAACAAACACCTTTTGTTCCTCCTTGTGGTAGAATAGATATCGATAAGAATTCTTTGGATATCCCACAAAATTACACATGACTGACCGTGTCTCGAGTTTGTTCATATTTTGCTTTTTAACATAGGCCGGACAACCCCAAATCTTAATACGTTTAAGAGATGGTCTCTTCCAATGCCATATCTCATATGGCGTGGAAAACACGGTTTTGGTTGGGACCATGTTCAGTAGAAACGCTGTAGTCTCCAACGCATGCCCCCAAAATGAGACGGGTAACTCAGCATCACTCATCATGGAAAAAACCATATCTAATAGGGTTTGATTCCGCCGTTCTGACACACCGTTATGTTGTGGTGTGTAAGGAGGAGTGAGCTGAGAGAGAATCCCATTCTCTTTTAGGAAGTTTGCAAACTCTGTACTGAGATACTCCCCACCTCAATCTGATCGAAGCATTTTGATACTCAAGCCGGTTTGATTTTCTACTTCGAGTTTATATTCAGTGAATTTCTCGAAAGCTTCGGATTTGTGCTTTAATAAAAATACATGACCGAATCTTGAGAAATCATCAGTGAAAGTAATGAAGTAAGAAAAACCACCTCTAGCCTGTGTAGACATTGGCCCGCATATTTCACTATATATGAGGCCTAAGAGCTCAGTAGCTCTTTCTCCATGTCCGGTAAACAGAGTTTTGGTCATTTCACCCTTGATACAAGACTGACAAGTCGCATAAGATTTATATTCAAAAGGATTTAAATATCCCTTTTTATGTAGCTTGTTTAGTCTTGTTTCGTTAATATGACCAAGTCTACAGTGCCAAAGAAAAGCTTCATTTATTTCTGAAAGTTTTCTTTTATTAGTGTGTTGTATGCTGAAAACTGTGTGTTGATTTAGGACGTATATCCCATTATTAAGTGTACCATACCTAACCAACATTTGATTCAGATGAATGTTCATAACATTATTCTGCAATACAAAATTATATTGTTCATTGTCTAACAAAGAAACGGATATTATATTACAAAGCATACTAGGTACATAATAACATGGGTTCAAAACCAATATACATCCAGACGGAAATCCCAAGTGATCCTCTCCCACTATAACTGTATGTACATTGGAACCATTTCCAACGCGGAGAGTATGGTCACCTGCCTTCAAAACCTTGCTATTTCTCAGCCCCTGCATAGAATTGCAAATGTGAGAACCTGAACTGGTATCTAATACCTAGGAAGCAGAGTTTATTGAAAAACAGTTTTCTGTCATAAACACACCGGAAGCGGAAGCATCCCCATGCTTCTTCTTTCTTGAGATCCAAGTACTCCGTGTGGTTGCGCTTCCAGTGTCCTGTTTTTTGGCAGTGATAACATTCCCCTTTCCCCGATTCCCCCGTCTTGGACTTGTCTTTCCCCTTAGCCTTTTTGACTCCACCCTTAGGTTTGGTGGGTTTCTTCTTCATCTTTCTCTTGGACTTAGCCTTCGGGGGAGAGGAGGAAGATGGCCCAACACACAAAACGGGAGTCTTCACTGACTTGAGCGTGCTCTCTGCACTCCTTAACATATTAAGGAGTTCAGGTAGTTCCTTCTCCATGTTGTGCATGTTGAAGTTAACTATAAATTGAGTAAAGGTGGAGGGGAGAGACTGCAGAATAATATCAGTATATTGCTCATTGTCCATCCAAGGTCCTCAAGCTCTTCTATGAGAGCTATCATCTTCAGAACATGGTCTCCTACTTGTATGCCAGGGGCCATCCGCATCTGGAACAGTTTTCGTGACGCTTCGTATCGTAAGACACGAGATTACTCCCCATACAACTCCTTTGTATGGAGAAATATGGCTTGGACGTCCATATTTTCGTGCTGCTTCTGATGTGTGTTATCCATCGATGCAAGCGCGAGGCATTTGGTCATGGCACAGTCAGCGTCCCATGTCTTGCAGACTTCCTTATCCGCAACCGAAGATTTAGGACCTGAGACGGGTGGGACTGGAGCCGTGAGGACATATGATACCTTATTATAAGTCAAGGCAATGTTAAGGTTCCTCAGCCAGTCTTTATAATTGGTCTCATTCAGTTTATTTTTATCTAGTAGAAGCTTGAGTCCTGTAATTGGTATCTGCCATTAAGAGAAAGAAAAGAATACACTCAGCGAAAGCTCTTGCAAAGATCAGATTGGTTATTATCTTATCTAATCGATATCTCCCACTGCTTTTATCAAATTTTCCCTCAAACCTTAAAAGGAAAACTAGCCAAGATTAATTACAGTCTACAACTTCGCAAACCATTTAGCCAGGCCAGTGTCGGTACTTGAGGGAGGTTCCCCGTGCTTTCGCACGGACCTAATTAATATAAACCTCGTCTTCCCAGAAGCGTTAACACCTTTCTAGACACCTATTGGGTTAGCTAATTATAAACTGCAAAATTCTCCTGGGAGCAACTATTGCCCACAGTGGGATCGGGATCCAACCATCATATGGAAGGTATGCAATCTCATTGCAAATTTCAACTCTTGAAATTCCCGATATGGTTTTTACCCCTAGCACTCATGACCTTGGCTATGGTCAACAAATCACAAGCACCAGTCAAGTTCAACCCGTCATTTCTTGATTAATTAGACCCGTTCACATGACCCTTGGTTAAGGTCAACAAAGTCACATGCCCATCCCAATTAATTTGCATTATATGCATTATTGGAAGACATCACTTAGCTACCGTACACTACACCTTGGCTAAGGTCAACAAACGTAGCACGAATACTAAGTACTCTACTTCCTAAAATGACGGAGGGTTGCTGATGGTTTTTAAGAAAACCTTTAACTCTTTGAACTTGATATCGCCGTAGAATCAAATGGTTTTCAAAAGGAGTGGCTTAAGCTCCGCAGTTTTGAAATGTAGCTTTTCGTAAAAAGCCGAGTGGTTTTCGAATCTGATTCTACAACATCTTTTTAGGTTTATTTTCTTTACATTAATCATATTAATGTAGTCCCATCATTTAAGTTCTTAAGCCATCACAGAAAAGAAACGAAAATACAACATACGCTTATGCCATCCGCATTCGCCACAATATTCCGTTATGCACCGTTTGGTTACTTAACTAACGGCATACCGGGACGGGACTAGTGCGGGTGCAAAGCATAAGCAACGCCTACAATATATCTCATATATAATATAGCATTCGTCTCAGTTATATTAAGCGATCACATAACAGAATATAGGCAGCAGAAATACAGATATGATAATATAGGATATACTAGGACGTCCGTATTTAGTATTTAGCCAACAATGGAAAATACGGATTCCACGGTCGTGATGAATAGCCAATCCCAGACCCTAGAACCCTACGAGAGCGGCAAGTGACCCTGCCAATTCTGGAGTTAGAAAACCCGGTCTTGACGCCTCGAGATGGTCTCCCACTGGACCCCAGAACCCGGTCACTTGTGCTCTCCACCTTGGGTCTATCCTAATGCGGAAAAGTAAATAGTATACAACAATGGTGACATCATCCTCAACCCGGAAGTGCCCAAAATAAAAGAATATTACATTACAAATGAATTTTAAATGAATGAAAAGTAAAACTCCCATCTTACATAAAAAAAACCCGGCCATTCGATAACGACAATCCTATACATCATAGCACTGCAACACATAACATCACACGTCATCAACGTAAGTAAGTATGCGTACCCCAATTGCCGTTGACATATAGCAACGAAACCGGCGATACACATACTACACTTACGGTCGCATAAACAAGTATCATATACTACAAGGCGATGTTAAACCCTTCGATCGAATTAACGAACACCCGCATTCCCCAGCAAGCTCAACACTTAAGCGCCGTTAAACAATACCCAAAGTCCATGCCACATTATTTAATGGACCGGCCGTAGAAGGGCAAACCCAAGCCTTATTTGTGGCGCCACTAACTACGGTAAACCCTAAGGTTTAGTCGTAGTTTGGTGGTCACATCTCGAGTTAGGGTTTCATTCTTCTAGAGGGTCTATAGGAATACCTGCATTATATATCGAGTACATTCAACCTGGAAAATACCAGTGTTTGATAATTCGTTCGACCTGTTAAACGTCGCCAAAGTTACCAATACAATACTATAAAAATACGAATATGAAATACTCCGCAAATAGCCCATTTCCAAACTAACATCACATGCAAATTTGGACTTCAAAACAATACCAGAAACCCTAAATCATGAGTAAAAGATCACAGGTGCAATACGAGCCAGAGGGGAGCAAAACCGGCCGACGACGCCGGAAAAATCGTATTGGTCGCCGGATTTTCCCGAACCCCTCTAATTCGTATTTCACCAGTTTTCTTATATCATCTTAAATGTCACTCTGCAGTTGCTTTAATAATATTTAGACCACTTTTCAAAAAATTTACAGAGAGCATTTCCATGGGTTTTCTAAAATCGTATTTTGCGGAGTTTTTCGGTTTCGGATTATCGTAACATCAACTAGATTTCTAGCTAGGCTCTGATACCATGAAGGGGTTTCTCTAGTACCACTACTAGGGTTTGGTAGCATCACACATGCCATATTAAAAAATTATAAGGTGCTAAAGAAACTATCCTAAGGATCAAACTAGAAAAGTTAGGGTAACACAAAAACTATCACAATCCACAAGTAGTAAAGTACTAGGTTTAGAGAATACAACCTTTGTAGCTCCCTTTGCTAGACTTCTTGGCTACTTGAGAGTTGAAAGAAGCTCGCTTGAGATCCTCCAAGTCCACGACGATCCACCCGGAGTCCTCTTTGTCCAAGCTCAAAGCTCCACTTGATCAAGGTGATGAAGTTGAAGCTAACACTCTAAACTAGTGGGCAAGAGTAGTATAGAATGATGATGTTGTTTGATTTCTAACTTAAAAACCCTAACTTGATCACTCCTTCACTCACTATCAAAACCTAGAGAGCAAGAGAGAGAGGAAGAAGAAGATGGCAAATTAGAGCTCAAGATGATGATAAGTGTTAGGATAAAAATGAGAAAAGAAAATAAATATATTTTCTTATTCTCATTCTTAACCCTAGTTAATAAATATCTAGGTATTTCTTTTGGAGCACAAATGGACATAGAATAATAACTCATGGTTAAAGAGAGGTTTAGTGGAAGAATAAAATAATCAACCATAAGTAATTATCTATTTCCATTTATCTCAAAAATAAATATCAACATATTTACTAGCATGTGAGTCTTATATTGCCACCATCAAATGTATCAACAACAATGATACAAATTAGTATGCATGTATGTATGCATGCACATCCATATGTGCATCAATGTAAACATGTGCATACATGCATGCATACACCAAAAGACAAAAAGGGTTTAAAGTGAAAAGCTAATGGTCAATGTTAAATCGACACTTGATTTAGCAAACCGGTCATATCTCATACGACCCGACCAATAGCAAACTGCCCGATTAATATACGGTATCATATACACGCATTTAATTGGGTCCCCGCGCATATCACATATGCACACCACATCGTTTCACCTGGACTAGGTAACTCCATTGTGGGACTCTAAGACTCGTCAATACGCCGGCAGTGGATGATGATCATATCAAGCACCCCCAAGCCGCAAGAGGTCAGCTAAACGTAACGGCCATCCGGGTATTGAGCGATCAGAAGAAAAAATAAATCAACCTGTCACAACTCCCGTCGAGCCAACCAGCAACACTACCGTACACTCCGGTCTCTTTGTCAGATATGCTGCATATCGAGTCTAGGGATAGTAATGTCGACACTATTAACTCAATAAGTCGTGCCGATGAATGGTCTATAACAGATCGAGAAACTACTGATAAAAATTATCAGTAAATCTCAACAGCCCTGGCCAGGGACTTACTGATATAGCCAATCGAGCACAGCACAACATCAACTCCCAACATCGGGAGAGACGAAACCCCTCCTATCGCTCATCGTCCCCATGTGTCTCGGGACTGTACCCAAAAGCCACCTGTTTGCACGACTCGGTAGAGCCGTGGTAGGGTGGTAATCAAAGTGCAGTAGGAGAACACACAAGACTCTATGACGATCTCGGGTCTACAGACTAACATGTACCAGTGTCACCTGAGAACTGCTATCCGACGATAGATATAATACCATATAGGAGTTCTCGGCGAGCCCGTCCAGTGTACCCAGTCTCCACTAAGCACCCGCATATGATCTCGATGTCAAACATCAATGGATGTGGGAACACCCATCGCCCATCATATAGGTCTAGTATCATATACGCTACTCTACTCTGGTATATCGATGCCCCATCTCGATACACCTACAACTAGCGACATTTCAGGATATGCTTATAAACTACAAACGTCCCACTAGTATGATCTCCATCATAATCACAGTAGTCAAGCAAATATCCTCAGGGCTTTATCAACATGTGTAAATGAATAAAACCATGATCAAGTCAACATATTAGATAAAGAAGAACCAGATAGCATACTATCATGTCGAGCAAGAATGTCCTCTGTATATATATACATGTATAAATACATCCCCTATCATATAATGGCCTCTAGGGCATACATATATCCAACACTTGTGCATGTTAACCTAGGGTTAATTAGGGTTAACCATGCTTAAGTGTAAGGTTCTCTAGCACGACAGCATGGTTTCGGGAGGTATCTTTCATGCCATTTTCAAAAAATTGTCATGCTAAGCAACCCTAAACTAAGAATCTTTAACTAGAGATTTGACAATAGCAAATGTAAACTACTTTTACATTAAGAGAACAAGAATACAACCTTTGTAGACGGTCCTTCTCTTCACTTGCTCCGTATAGTAGTCCTGCGACTCCACGAGGCTTCTCTTGAGACTTTGAACGAGCTTCCTCCGATGAACTTCGTGCCGAAGATGATCCACTTGAAATCCCTCCAACTCAAGCTATCTTTACAATAAACTCTTTAGCGTATGTAACACGCTACACTTGATCGCTAGTCAAGTGTAGGATGATAAAGTAGGGGATGTTAAGAGCTGAATATTTTGTGTTCAAGTTTCATGATTCACATCACATGTGAGGGTTGAATCTTGAGCCATGACAAGAGGAGGAAGAAGAAGCTAGAGAGCAACCATAGGAGAAACTTAACCCAAAATGGCTAAGTATTGAGAATGAGATAGAATAAAGACCAAGTCTTGACCCCTCACTCATTCAAGCATGGAATTATGCAATATAAAATTGCAACCATGTTTGAATACTAAGTCAAGAAGAATAAACAAAAGAAAATCCCATGCTCGCAACCATACTTCATTTTCCACCTCATTTCTAATTTCCCAAAATTGAAATTTAAATGCCATGCTTCATTATTATATATATATATGTATATATATATCATATATATATATATATAATGAAGAATAATTAGTGAGCTAATGAAATTAGTTAATATATAATTATATCACATATAATTTACATCATATTATTAAATCAACACTTGATCTAATAATCCGGTTATATCATATATAACCGACTAATATCATTTATCTATATATCACATTATCGAATCAACACTTGATCCGACAAACTGGTTATATCACATATAACCGAACCGATAACAGATGACTGCCAGATTACAATACGGTATCATATACTCGTATTTAATCAGGACTACACACATATCACATATGTGTCCTACTTCGTTTTGCTTGAACCAAGGAAATTCTGTGTAGGACTCTAAAGACTGGTCAATACGCCAGCAGTAGGTGATGATCACATCAGTCACATACAAGCCGTCAGCGGTACTAGCTGGACGTAACGGCTACCTAGGTATTGAGCGATATGAAGATCAACAAGCACGCCTGTCCATAGTCTCCATGAAGCCTATCAGTAACACTACCATACAGTCCGGTCTCTTCGTCTGATATGTCGCATATCATGTCTAGGGGTGGATATCGTCAGACCCCAGTAACGTGATAAGTCATGCCGATGTCTGGCCTATAATGGTTCGAGAAACTACTGATAACACTTATTAGTAAATCTTAGCAGCAGCCCTGGCCAGGGACTTCCAGTTATAGCCAATCGAGCATAGCGCAACATCAACCCCCAATACCGGGAGAGACGAAACCCCTCCTATCGCTCATTGCCTCTATGCGATTCGGGACTGTACCCAAAAGCCACCGTTTTGCACGTTCTCATGAATGTGGTAAGGTGGAAATCAAAGCACAGTGGGAATCACACAAGACTCTATGACGATCTCGGGTCTACAGACTAACCTATACCAGAATCACAAGAGGACTGCTATCTGACGATAGGTATACTACCACATAGGAGTCCTCGGTGAATCCTGTTCAGTGTACCCAGTCTCCACTGAGCACCCGTATACCATCTCTGATGTCAAACACCAATGGATGTGGGATCATCCATCGCCCATCATATAGGTCAAGAAGCGTATACGCTAGTCTACTCTGGAATATCGATGCCCTGTTTCGATATTCCCTCGACTAGGAACAATTGAAGGATGTACTTGTGAACTACCCTGGCCCCACTAGTATGATCTCCATCATAGTCCTGGTAGTCAAGTACATATCCTAAGGGTTTTATCAACTTGTGAGAGCAAAGACAGTATCAGAATACAAGTTAACATGTTAAGACAAAGATAACCAGATAGCATACTATCATGTCTAGAAAGAAAGTCCTTTCTATATATATCCAAGTATCCACTATAATATACATCATATGTACAATAATGGCCTCTAGGGCATACATATAACTAACAATCTCCCACTTGCACTAAGACCATGTGTTGTAGTATCTCATACCCAACATCCCAAAAAGCCTCGCAAATTGTGTCTGGGGGAGGGCCTTTGTGAGTGGATCCGCTACGTTGTCCTTCGTGTCAACTCTCCAGACCTCGATCTCCCGGCGATCAACTATCTCCCGGAACAGGTGATACCGTCTCAGAATATGTCTGGATCTCTGATGGGACCTGGGTTCCTTGGCTAAAGCCACCGCTCCATTGTTATCACAATACACAGGTATTGGATGCTCAATGGATAGAACCACACCAAGCTCAGCAATGAACATTTTCATCCAAACAGCTTCTTTGGCAGCATCTTTGGCAACGATGTATTCAGCCTCCATCGTCGAGTCTGCAACGGTGTCTTGCTTAGAACTCTTCCAACACACCGCCCATCCATTGAGGGTAAAGACAAAACCCGAGACCGACTTATTTTCGTCCTTATCACTTTGGAAGCTCGAGTCGGTAAAGGACTCCACTTGGAGTTCACCGTTACCGTACACCAACAACATCTCTTTAGTCCTTCTCAAGTACTTGAGAATGTTCTTCACAGCTGTCCAGTGATTCTTTCCTGGATCTGCTTGATACCTACTCACTACACTTAGTGAGTACGCTACATCGGGTCTGGTACATAACATCGCGTACATGATAAAGCCTACTGCCGAAGCATAAGCTATCCCTTGCATGCAAGCTCTCTCCAAATCAGTCTTGGGAGACATCTCTTTGGAAAGAGTGAGTCCTGAAATCGTGGGTATATTCCAATGCTTGGAATCTTTCATACTAAACTAATTTAGTACGGTGTCAATGTACCTGGATTGGGACAATCCCAGTATCTGTTTAGATCTATCTCTATAGATCTTAATTCCCAAGATGTAGGAGGCATCACCTAGATCTTTCATTGAGAATCTTTGTGACAAGAAGAGCTTGACCGAGTGCAGCACAGGGACATCATTTCCTATCAAGAGTATGCCATCCACGTACAATACGAGGAAGACGATCTTACTCTCTGCAACCTTATTGTATATACAAGGTTCATCAATGTTTTTGATGAAGTCAAACTCTTTGACTACCTCATCAAAACAGATGTTCCAACTCCGCGATGCCTGCTTCAACCCATAGATTGATTTAAGCAGCTTGCACACCTTTCCGCTGCTCCCACTGTCTACGAAGTCCTCTGGCTGAGTCATGTACATGCTTTTTTTCTAAATCACCATTTAGAAAGGCGGTCTTAACATCCATTTGCCAGATTTCGTAGTCATGGTATGCAGCGATGGCAAGTAGGATCCGGATGTACTTAAGCATGTAGGGTTCCTAGGCACACTAATGAGGTCTCACAAGGCATCAACCATGCCAATTTCAAATTTTTCATGTGCCGAGAAACCCTAATACGGATCGTTAACTAGAGAATAGACGAAACATGCAACTAGTTAACAACTTAACTAAGTGAACGGAAATACAACCTTTGTAGATCCGGTCCTCCACCTCCATAGCTCCGGGTTGACGTCCCTCCGCTGCGATCATCGGATCCCGGACTCTAGTAATGGTTTCGTCGAAGAAATGATCGGGCTAGATCGTCGACTTCGATGCCGAAGATGATCTACGTCGAGGCGACTCTAACTCGAGCTCCAACTTCACCAAGTCATGAAACTTATGAAGAAAACACCCTATACTACTTGGCAAGTGGTAGAGGATGAAGAAATAGGAAGTGGGTTCACTTTAGAATTGGATTTCTCACTCTTTTCATCAAGTCACCATTGAAGGTTGCAAGCTTTCTTCTTCTTGAAGAAGAAGAAGAAGAAGAAAAAGAATATGATAAGTATTTTAAAATAGAAAATAAAATGATACTTATCATATTTTCAACCATGGTTTAGTGTAGAGAATTAACTAAGGTTAGTTGAATGGTTAGCTTTAGGAGATGAAGACAAAATGGTCATTAAGTCAAAGATGCATGAAGCATCAAGAAAGTTCCAAAAGCAACCATTTTGTTTTCCTTTTATTTTAACCAAAATAAATAGATAAATAAATAAATTAAAAGAAACCCTAACCATTCACTAAACTTGGTTTAAGTCTTACACAAACCCAAGTTTGCATGTATCAACAAATATGATACAAACAAGTGCACAAAAGTATATCACATATACAACTTGTGTATTTCAAGTGAGAAAATCCATTTAAAGTGAACAAATATTAGCTAATGCAAAGTAATATATCAAATATATAATTATACATTAAATTATTAAATCAACACTTGATTTAACGATCCGGTCATATCGCATATGACCGACTAATATCCAATGTATCGGCTTATCGAATCAATCCTCGATTCGATAACTAGGTTATATCGCATACAACCAATCGATACATTCATCGCGAGAATAGAATATGGTATCATATACACGCATTATTCTCGGTCCCGCACATATCTCATATGCGCTCCTATTTCGTTTCGCTTGAGCCAGGAAACCTCTGTGTAGGACTCTAAAGACTAGTCAATACGTCGGCAGCAGGTGATGATCATATCAAACACCCACAAGCCGCAAGCGGTCTGCTAAACGTAACGGCCACTTGGGTATTGAGCGATTAGAAGATCGACGAGCAAGCCCGCTCACACTCCTGTGAATCCAACCAGTAACACTTACCGTACAGTCCGGTCTGAACGTCTGATATGTCGCATATCTTGCCTAGGGGTGGTAAACGTCAGACCCCAATAGCTTGATAAGTCGTGTCGATATGAGGTCTATAACTGTTCGAGAAACTACTGGTAACACTTACCAGTAAATCTCAGCAACCCTGGCCAGGGATTTCCGGTTATAGCCAATCGAACACAGCGCAACATCAACTCCCTATATGGGGAGAGACGAATCCCCTCCTATCGCTCATTGCCTCCGTGTGATTCAAGACTGTACCCAAAAACCACCGTTTTGCACGCCCTCTTGGATGTTGTAAGGTAGAAATCAAAGCACAGTGGGAATCACACAAGACTCTAAGACGATCTCGGGTCTACAGACTAACCTGTACCAGTGTCACCAGAGAACTGCCATCTGACGTAAGGTATAATACCATCTGGGAGTTCTCGGCGAGTCCGTCCAGTGTACCCAGTCTCCACTGAGCACCCGTATATCATCTCTGATGCCAAACACCAATGGATATGGGATCATCCATCGCCCATCTGTATGGGTCGAGAAGGTATACGCTAGTCTACTCTGGTATATCGATGCCCCGTCTCGATACACCCACGATAAGGGACCTTGAAGGATGTACTTATGGACTACCATGTCCCCACTAGTATGATCCGCATCATAGTCCAGGTAGTCAAGTACTCATCCTAAGGGCTTTACCAACATGTAACAGAGAGACAATCAGTGTACACGTTAAGGTAAAGAGCAACCAGATAGCATACTATCATGTCGAGCAAGAAAGTCCTCCCTATATATGTCCAAGCATCCACTACAATATACATCCTATGTATAGTAATGGCCTCTAGGGCATACATATAACTAACAATCTCCCACTTGCACTAGGGCCATCTGATAGCAGTGGTTGTAGTATCTCATACTCAACCATCCCATAAAAGTCTCTCTCTGGGAAAAGGCCTTTGTGTATGGATCCGCTGTGTTGTCCTCTGAGTTTACTCTCCTAACCTCGATCACCGTGGAGATCAACCATCTCCATGATCAGGTGATACTGCCTTAGAATAAGTCTGGATCACTGATGGGACGGACGTTCCTTGGCATAAGCCACAACTCCATTGTTAAACAATGGGAGGAACTAAGTTCATCTCATGAACAAATATACATCCAGACTGCCTCTTTGGTAGTATCTTAAGTAGCGATGTATCTAGCCTTTATCGTCTAGTAAGCCACGGTATTTAGCTTGGAACTCTTCCAACATACCGTCCCTCCACTGAGGGTAAAGACAATGCCTGTGACTGACATTCAGTCGTCCTTATCACCCTGGAACACTTCCAGTGATTCTCCCCAGGATCAATTGATACCATCTCACTTCAACCAGTGAGAATCCTAACATCCATTTAGATCTATCTCATAGATCCAAAACCCAGGATTTAGTAGGTATCACTTTGATCCTATGTGGAGAATCATTGTGATAAGCGGAGATTGATCGAGCATAGCATAGGAAACTCCTTCCCTATCAAGAGTATGTCATCCATGTACTCTACGAGGATCGTCACCATACTCCCTACTACCTTTTTTGTTTATACAAGGTTCATCTACCATTTTGATGATGTCAAGCTCTTTGACTACTTCATCAAAACAGACGTTCCAACTTCGCGATGCCTGCTTTATCCTATAAAGCATCTTGTACACGTTTCCGCTGCTCCCACTGTCTACGAAGCCCTCTGGCTGTGTACTTACAGACGCTCTCTTCTAAAACATCATTTTAGAAAAGCAGTCATGACACCCAACCGCCAGATATCGTAGTCATGGTATGTAGCCGTGGCAAGTAGGATCCGGATGGACTTAAGCATAGCCACTGGAAAAGGTTTCATCATTATCCACTCCTGGTCGATGACGAAAACCATTAACAAGTCTAGCTTTGAAAGTCTCAACTTTTCCATCTACACCAAGTAATCTTCTCAAGATATACTTGCTCCTGATGGGGATTTAACCCTTCAGATATAGCAACCAAAGTCCATACTTTGTTGGTGTATAAGGATTCCATCTCAGATCGCTAAGCATCCAGCCATTCTTATAGAGTCCCACTCCTGATGGCCACTTCGAAACTAGTTGGATCATCATCTCATGATGCAATCCTCGCTCCCACTGTCATAGAGAAACTGAAGTATCTCTCAGGTGGGTGAGAAACCCTACTAGATCGGCGGATAGTACACCTATTACGCAAATTGGACAGTCTTCTTCCAAACCATAGGCAGGTGCCGACCGGTAGGGAATGAAGAAAACCAATTAGCCTAAACGGTGTACAGAAGGTATTAAGTTAAGACAAAGCAAGGGATTAGTAAGAGGGCAAAGTAAATTGCGACTGTTATTCACGACCAAACCAAGTATTTCTTCGCCAATCCTAAATCACCTTTGTATTTCTCCAGGACACTCCGTATCACTACGAAGATCCCAAGTTTATTGGATAATCCATCGTATGGTTATATACGAACTCGAAAGGATTTTGTTCCAGTTCGGGGATGGATCCTGGTTCAGGAGAAATAGGAATAAAGTTCATTCGGGTATCTTTTATCTTCACGTTCTCTCGCGTTGCGATTGCTCCTAGGATTAGGACAGTACACCCATTATGCTTATTGGATAGTCTTCTTCCAAATCATAGGCTGGTGCCGAACAGTAGGGAAGGAAGAAAACCATTTGGCCTAAAGGGGTGTACAGAAGGTAATGACTAAAGACATATAAAGGGATTTGGAGAGGTGGCAAAGAATTATACGGTTACAGTTGTGAAACTGGATAATGGAAGAGGCATTACTAGGAATACCGGGATACCCCATCGAAACATTTCAATGTTTCAGTTTCACTGTGTACTGTTAAAAGAAAACTGATTTCCCAATTAGACACTTGCTCTAGGGTATGTATTTACCAGGTATAATTCTCACATCTGTATGGTTTTACAGATGATGAGTGGGAGTAAGTTATTGGGAATTGGGTGATCATCCTCATTATATCGGGATTCGTTGTAATCGGTGATATTTGAGGAAGTCACCTGGGTTGTTTGCCGGTCGACAAATATTTGGTTTTGAATATCCGTTGTTATGCACCAATTTCAAATTGATATATCTGTATGTCTATTTTTATAGAGTGAGACATACCTTTTTGAAATTATGTCTATGACATTTACCTATATCAGTGGATGGTTAGGTAAGGAGCATTGAACAGCGGTGTAATTCTTCATAACCATAGTACAGTTTTCAACCTACGACACACAGTGAATGAGTTATTTGACTCAAGGGACTTATACACAGTATTGTATGTTGTCCAGGGTCCATCAGGACAGAGGGGTTAGTCCTCGTACTATATTCGGTTTACTTATGACTTCTCTAGTTTTTAGACAGGTGTTTCGCGGAAACACAGGGTCAGAATTTTGAGAAGTTATAGGTATTTGAATAAAGTAGAGAACCAGGTGTTGCAAGTATCGGGATTCTTCAAGTTGATCGAAGATGTAGATACTTGAGTATGGTATTTAGTTGATAGTAATGGTTAAGAGAACTTGCTTCTCTTTCAGGTTACTCATAATTGGAAGCATTCCTAAGTTGAGTAACGCTGATTGGCCTCTCTCCATTTAGTTGACATGCACTGGAAATAGCTGCATGATTTGAATCTGGTTCAATTAAATCAGTGCCTCTGGTTCTATATTGGATATAGAACAGTTCATATCTTAACGTTGTTAAGGTACGGGGAGTTGTCCGGCTTATGATTAAAACCAGACTCTGGAAAACTCAAGGCACGTTTCTGTAATGGCTGTTTGTGGGTTGACCCAGGCTATGACGAGGGTTGACTTTCTACCATCTGGAAGATCAATAGTGATATTGTTCTAGACTCGCCACAGTTTTAAATAAAAATGGATTTTTTCAGAAAACAGTAGTGGGAGTATGGTAGAACTGGAAGTGATTCCAGAACCACAAACGATTACTGAAGATTTCATAGGAACCTAAAGATTCAATCTGGTTTGACATTCTATTGGCCACTCCATAGATATGATGGGTAACCTCAGGCAGCCGAGAGGTACTTCGGTATACTCAAGGACAGTGATAGGGAGGTTCTTGTTTACCCAGACTTGCCATTGCTGTTGTTCAGACTGTGAGACCCGGCAGGAGGATGAGTATAGCGCCGTTCTGAACTAGCTTTAGAAATGTACGTCTATATGACTCTGCCAGAGGGTTGTCGTAGTCAGTGGGAGCAGCGGAAGCATTGGTGGACAGGTAGCTTATGTCAATTTATAGACGAAAGCAGATATAGCGGAGATAGATCATCTATTTCTGATGTGACAGTCATAGGTTTGACTTCATAGAAATAGGGGATGGATCTGTTAAGAAGGTAGTAGGGTGTAATGTCCTGGTATTTGGATGACATACACAGAGTAGGAGTTGAAATTCCTATACTACGAACGGTTATACTTTGGTCGTCACACAGTGGATTCTCAACATAGGACTTGGATATTACATCAGACATTCTGGTTACTAGATCTATGGTTTTAGATCTAGATTTGGGTGGTTTCCCAATCTGGGTACTTTGACAAGCATTCTATAAGCATTTAGAATGGACGACTCCTGGCACGGTAGTATACCTGTAGGTAATGGAGTCACCCTCTCTAAAGGTGTCTTATAGACTAAAGGGGAGAGGGATACGCATGATTGGCATATCACTTGCTTAGGCAATTGAGTCAATCATGAGATGTCAAGTACCACACCAGATGTTGTTCTTACAGTAGGTGCAATAAGTTGATATTCATCCAATCCTGGAGAAACAATCGGAAGCAGTTTTAGAGCATAAGTTAATGTTCTAGGGAATTGATAACGACAGCCTCTTTTAGGAGATGGTTATCATTCCAGGCTTCCAAGGTGACCTGGATGGCAGAGTGGCTGTCAGAGTTATAGTTTTCCCTCTGACAAGGGGCAGTATTTTGGACAGGTGGTCCAGGTGGATACTGAGGGAAGGCATGGCGCAGGATACTGATTAAGTTCAGTTGACGATACAGTCTAAGAGGTTTGGATTTGGAGTTCATTTATGAGCTAGGTCCCATCAGACATCCAGACATATTCTGAGACAGGTATTGCTCATTTCGGGAGATGGGTTTCTCCGCGAACTTGAGATAAAGAGAGACATAGAAAGAAACACCATAGCGGATCCACTCACTGAGGCTATTTCTCGAAGGCAATAGTTTCGCAAACGAGCATTGTGAGACTGACTAGTAGAGGAGTTGGGTGTTCAGTATCACACGGGCTGTGAGTATGCGACATCGCAATAATTAGCCTTGAGTGCAAGTGGGAGATTGTTGGAGATAGTGCCCACAGAGTCAATTATTGGATCACAGGCACGTGATTGCAATGATTGAGGGAGGACCTATTCCAGTAGGACAGTCTTACTCAAGATGATAGTATGCTATCTGGTTTACCTTTATCATCGTGTACTGCTTTAGGCGACCTTACGAGTCGCTATTGCACGTTGATAGAGCCCCTAGGATTCATGCTTGACTACCAGCAGTATGAGGGCGATCATATAAGTGAGAGCTGGAGTCTATAAGCACATCCTTAAAAGGTCCCTAGTCGTGGGAGTTTCGAGACAGGGCATCGATTCTCCAAAGTAGACTAGTGTATACAGTCGAGACCCCGACGAGGGGCGGTGGCCGGTCTCACAAGCCACTGGTGTCAGTTGGTTCACCTAAGATGTATACAGGTGCTCATTGGGTTATGAGTACACCGGACAGGACTCGCCGGGAACCTGCTAGTTGGGATTATACCAGACGTCAGATAGCAGTTCCCTGGTGACATGTGTACAGGTTAGTTCATCGACCTGAGATCGTCATTTGTCTCGTGTGAGTTCCCACTGTACTTTGATTACTACCCTACCACGACTCAAAGGAGTCGTGCAAACAGGTTTTAGTTGGATACAGTCCCGAGCCACATTGAGGCAGTGAGCGGATCTGCAGGGGTTCGTCTCTCCCGGTATTAGGGGTGAGGTCGCGCTGTGTCTAAGAGAGCCATTACACAAAGCCCTCGGCCGAGGCAGGAGATTTACTGGTAGGTATTCCAGTAGTATCTCAGGGTGTTCTGGGCTACACTCCGACACGACTTGTACCGCTTTTGGGGGTCTGACTTTTACCAACCCCCTATGCCTGCCATGCGATGCTCATAGACGAACGGATCGGACTGTACGGATATTGTCACTGACAGGCTCAGTAAGGTGTCAGGATGAGTTCTCTCATCGACGTCCCTTTTGGTCAATAGCTGGTGGACCGTCACGTATGGCTAATACCTCTGACGTGCTAGTGGTTAAATCCACAGCCATTGTATTGACGAGTCTTTAGAGTCCACCACACACAGTTACTCAAGTTTCGGGCGAAACGCTGTATAGGCCGTATGGAGATATGGCAGGGTTCGATCAGATACGTGCGGTATTGCACGGATCGTGATCGGACGGATTTTACTAGCCGGCTTTGGCTTAAGCCGGATCCTAGTATTAGATAGTGTAGATCTTGTCTCTTTGCATTTGTGTTCAGTGGGAATACAAATGCGGGCATGTATATGCAGTCGTGGGGTTTTCCTGTAATTTATTACGGGATCAGTTTTCTGAGGTTGCCAGTTTGCTTTCCGTTCCGGCCGGTTTTTCTTTGTTCCTTCACGGCCGGACTTTTGTGATGGAGGGTGTTATGTGCAAGTTTGCAAATAACACATTATGGAGGGGTTTCTTGCATATGGATTGATTATGAGAGCATCTTTTTATTCCATTCTTTTCTATCATCATTTCATGCATTAATGAGATTAAGATTGATTTAGTGTATGATGTGAAGCTTGCTTTTGATGTGGTCACCACCCTTGATCCTCCTACCATCACCTCCCTTCATGATTTGGATTTTTCTTCCACCATTTTGAAAAAAGAGGGGTCGGCCACTTCATTAGGGGAGAGAGGATCATTTCATTTTGATGAGAGAAAATTTGTTCATCTCATTTTTCCATGCTACACAAATTCTAGCTCCACTTGGAATTTTAGTTCAACCTCATACCTCCATCAAGGCAACAAAACCCCAAAGAGACATGGATTCTACACTTGTCTACAGCAAACCTTGGACACGTCGGCTAGCTAACTTCGCGCCCGAGTTGCCTCGGTCCAGAGGTGGGAGCCTGTAAAAGAATCCGGCTACGTGGTGCCCTTTCCGACGATGAGGTGACGGACGGAGATTCCGCAGCAGATCGGAGTGGAGACGAAGACCGAAGGACACGGATCGCTTGGTATACTTCTCTACCCATCTTGTATTTTGCTATTAGCTAGGTTAATGGCCCGATCCGGGTTAAAAGTGTGTGGTGGTGCCGGTTTGCTAGTTTGCAAAGTTTTTCATTTCCGCGTTTCCGGCGTCGGCCGAGGCGCCGCCGCGGACTTGCAGATTGTATGTCGAAGAGTACGGATCGTTTCTTTGTCGTTGCTGAAATGCAGCATTGACTTGATCCTGTCCTTGAGTAGATGCATTATAAGGACACTCTTCGGTTAGATGTGATGGATCCGCACAACAAGCACAAACAGTTCGTGGAGGCATAACAGGGGCAGGAGAAGGCGATGAGATTTTGGTCTCAATGGCTTCTAGCTTTTTCATAAGTGCGGCCATCTCGGCCTTCATAGCAGTTGACATATCTACTTGATGTATGCCTGCCCTAGATTGACCACTAGAAGAAGATGATGTGGTCTTGGTACTCTCCCACTGAATTGTTTGCTCACTAAGATCCTCAAGAAACTGCCACGCTTCGTCGCTAGACTTGGAGAGAAAATGACCTTGACATATGGTTTCTAGCAACTGCTTCATTGCCGAGTTCAATCCCTCGTATAATGTTTGGCAAAGTTGCCAACTTTCGATCCCATGATGAGGGCATTGAACAAGTAGGTCTTTAAATCCCTCGAAGCACTTCCAAAATGGTTCGGAAGGAAGCTGTGAACATTGTATAATCTCGTTACGGATTCTAGCAGTTTTGTGATTAGGATAGAAATTTTTCAGAAAAGCTTTCACAAACTCGTCCCAATTTCTAATGGAATGTGATGCGGTGCTGTATAGCCACTTCTCGGCTACGTCATATAAGGTAAAAGGAATGACCCTTAGCCTTATAGCGTCATCACTTAATTAGGTCGTTTTCATCATAGCGCACACATTTTGGAATTTATTGATAAAGATATATGCATCTTCAGATTCCAAACCATGAAATTTTGGCAGCATATTGATGAAATGTGGTTTTATTTCAAAATTGTCCCCATTTGCCGGTGGGGGTGAAAGACATGTAGGTAAAGAAGTGCAGACGGGGTAGAAGAGATCCTGGAGCGCGATTCGTGCGGGCGCTACAACAGGCGGAAGATTCGGGTTATTCGCACCTAACGGAGGTGGAATCATTCCCGTCGGTAAGGTATCGTTGGGGTTGTGTCCCGACATACCTTCGAAAGAAGAATTTGAAGGTGGAGGTAAGGAAATGGAGGGAATTTCAACTTCGGTGTCGAAAGGTTCGTCGGTCGGTACCAACGAAACACGGACTAATCGGGCGTTAGTATCCCTAGTCCAAAGTGACATACACTAAAGGGGTAGTGTAGTCAGAAAAAAATTTGAAAAAACAGAATGTGAAGGTAAGATAACGTCAATGAGAAGAAGTGATGGAAGTGAGTTGCAAGTTTTCTTTAGCGACAAGTTGCAAGTTTTGAAAAGATTTTTCTTTTTTTTTTATGTGAGAATGTTTGCAAAGAGGTTTTTGAAAAGGGACTTGTGACACAAATGTATCAACCACACATGCACAATCAGGCCTAGATCTAGGGTCACCTAGGTCTGCTAGACAGCTCCTAACTAGGGCTAGAAATAGGACCTCAAACCGCCGCTTCACCGATAGTTGCGGCCAGGTAAGTGCCAGGTAAGTGGGAAGGAACCACAATAGTGGGCCTAATTAATAACCACTAGCCTAGACACACTTGCCTAGACACCGCAAAGTCAGTTAGGATAAACGGTCGATGCCTATACTAGTCCTTTTTCCTATTGAGCTCGACGTCCGTAGGGCGGAGTCTAATTTTTTTTTTATTAATTGTGGTCGATGCAAAATGGTTTAAGTGTTTTCTGGGGTCCTGGGATAGGTGATGAAATCCCCACCCAATCTGAGTTTGGTCAATTAGCCCCTTAAAGTCCGATTAAATTATGCAAAACAATAAAATTCACTTGCAATCAATTTTTTAGCGCGGTGCAAAGAAACCTGCAGAAAATCTGTTATTTAGAAGGGGAGAGAAGATTTTTAGCGCAAAGAATTCCTGCAGAAAGTTTTGACAAACAGATATATGGAGGTTGCAGAGGGGAGGAGGAACAAACCAAAAAATATTCGCGCAGTGTTGCCACTACTCCACCGCGGTTCCGCGGTCTGGTGCGCTATACCGCCACGGTTCCGTGGTCCTTCTGGAAGATCAAGTCTCCAAAAATCTTGTGTGGCTCTGTTGTGTCAATATACCTCTGTTCCAATATGCACTTTTCTGATTTGCCTTTTGTCAATTTTCAGATCCGAGAATCTTCGCTATTCCTGCAAAATTCAAAAGATACACCCTTCAAACATATAAAAATTGATAATAATTTTTTTAATTTTTTTATTTTCAGATTTTTATAATTTTAAAAATTTATATCAACCCGAAATCACACAAAAGAAATTTTACGCCACCCCCGGCAACGGCGACATTTGATTAAGTGCAAAAATACTTATTAACCGTAATCAGAAACGGCGTCGCTTTGCAGCTAGCCGGTGAATACGGGTCGATCCACAGAGATGTGTAATTTTCTTAATGTGTTTTTATGAGTTGATTCCAAATGTTGTTTGGATTGATTTATTAAATCTAAAAAAATCCTAGATCTATCAATAAACTAAATTAATCTAAATTAAAGTCTTGCTTGGGTTAGGCTTAGGGGAAGTTGGGAGATTAAAGGTTTCCTCACCGCTTTCAATGCCTTATTTTAGATCTATTAGATGTTGTGGTAATTATCAATAAAGTGGATTAGAATCTTTTGGGAAGATGTTTCTTCCTCTAGATTCTTATCGTTCCTTTATCGATTCTTACCCTAACCTCCATAGAAAACACGCGCAACCGGTCCTTTTCACTACGGTGTCACCATTACCTCGAGGGATAAGGTGCCATAGGGAGCTGGGTGTGCGTGCATGCATGGAGTTCTAATTCTTAGGTATGAAATGGCATGAAAGGGGTGAGAGATATCATCTCTCAAATCTTTCCCTAAGGCTAACCCTAACAAGCGAGGAGATTACTTGCTCATTAGGGGATTAAAAGACATTCTAATTAAAAGAGAATTAAAAGCGAAGAAATAAAATTAACTTACTAGTTTTTATTGATGGCTCCCTCCAAGCAATAATACAGAACAGATCTGAATTTGTTTATTAAAAAGAGGCATAGGGTTTTACAATTTTCGATTACAATTTTATAAGTAAACAGGAGAATTTAGGGTTACAGGATTCGCACATGTGCAATTACAGATTTGCCCACGAAAAATCCAAACCCCCGCACCGACGCACCGACACCAGAAAGATACACCGACACGGGCTTTAAATGGCCGTGGAACCGCGGCATTAGTGGGCTTGGGCCGCGGTTCCACGGCCCTTTGGGGAGATCTCTTGGTGAAATTTCCTGGGTTGCTTCTTGTTGGCTTGGGCTTCTTATTTATATATATCTTTTTCCATTTGGGCTTCTAGGTTGGTTCCAGATCTTCAGTGAACAATTTGCAATGGATTTTTAACCGTTCGCTTTGAGTCGATGTCTTGAATCTTGCTTTGTGAATTGTTCCTTATGTAGTCTTGATCAAGATTCTCTGTTTGTTGGTTAAAGTCCATATTTTCATCGTCTTTACATCGTTTGCACTGTTTTCTGTCCAAGAACCTGTAACTTGTAACATGTAGCAGACATGCGTCAAAAGCACCTGTTTATTTATAAAACGAATAAGAATTGGGGAATATAAACTGCAATATTATGATATGAACAGCTGACTAGTCAACCTATGGGCTGTTTTTGTAATTTCAGACATGCGAGTCATTGTAACCCTAGGGTTTCCTATTCTTTATAAATAGGAACTTTAATCATTGTAAACTTTATGCCTCCCTTCATTAATAAATTTTAGAATTCTTTTGGAGAGCATCGGTGCCTCTTTTCAATTCATGAATTCAGATCTGACAACCCTGCGTTGATGTTTGGAGAGAGCCATCTGTAAGTAGTTTTATTTAATTGCTCTAGTTTAGATTTTAATTCCTTGCAATAGATGTTAGCTTTGGGGAAGGATTTTGAGAGATGAGATCTCTCATCCCTTTCTTGCCCATAATATATTTTCAATAGGACTCCATGCATACACGCACACATTGCGCCCTACGGCACCCTATCCCTCGAGGTAGTAGTGATACCGTAGTATAAAGGCCCGGTTGCGCGCGTTTTCCATGGAGGTTAAGGTAAGGATCTCTAAAGGAAGGACAAGAACCTAGAGGAAGGAACACCTTCCCGAATGGATCTAATCCCCTTTATTGATAATTACCATAACTCCTCATAGATCTTCATTTGGGTATAGAAAGCGTTGAGATTTATTTACATTTCCAAACCATTCCTAAACCTAACCCTAGCAAGACTTAGATCTAGATAATCTTAGTATAGATAGATTTAGTTTTTAGATTTAATAATCAATCCGAACACCCTTCGGAATTAACTCGTAAGCGCGATTAGGAGATTCACAACATCCCTGTGGACCGACCCGTACTCACCGGCAAGCTTTATGCGACGCCGTTCTTGATTGCGGTTATTAGATAGTTTTTGACATAAAAATCAATAGCGGAGATAGATCATCTAATTTTGATGTGACAGTCATGGGTTTGACTTCATCAGAATAGGGGATGGATCTGTTAAGAAGGTAGTAGGGTGTGATGTCCTGGTATTTGGATGAAATACACAGAGTAGGAAGTAAAATTCCTATACTACGATCGGTTGTACTGTGGTCGTCACACAGTTGTTTCTCCAGACAGGATATGGATATAATATCTGACATTCTGGTTTCTAGATCTATGGTTTTAGATCTGGATTTGGGTAGTTTCCCAATGTGGGTACTTTGACAGTATTCTAATAGTATTTTAGAATAGATGACTTCTGGCATGGTGGTGTACCTGCAGGTGATGGAGTCACCCTCTCTAAAGGTGTCTTACAGACTAAAGGGGAGAGGGATGTGCATGATTGGCATATCACTTGCTTAGGCAATTGAGTCAATCATCAGATGTCAAGTACCACACCAGATGTTGTTTTTACACTATATGCGATAAGTTTATATTAATCCAATCCTGGAGAAACATAAGGAAGCAGTTTTAGAATATAAGTGGATGTTCTAGGGATTTGATAACGGCAGCCTCCTTCGGGAGACAGTTATCATTCCAGGCTTCAAAGGTGATATGGATGACAGAGTGATTGTCAGAGTTATAGTTTTCCCTCTGACGAAGGGGGCAGTATTATGGAAAGATGGTCCAAGAGGATACTGTGGGTGGTATGGTGCAGGATACTGATTAGGTTCAGTTATCGATACAGTCTAAGAAGTTTGGATTTGGAGTTCATATATGAACTAGGTCCCATCAGATATCCAGACATATTCTAAGACAGGTATTACTCGATTCGGGAGATGGTTTTCTCCGCGAACTTGAGATTAAGAGAGACATAGAAAGAAACATCAGGGCGGATCCACTCATTGAGGCTATTTCTCGAACACAAGAGTTTTACAAACGGGCTTTATGAAACTGATTAGTAGAGGAGTTGGATGTTCGGTTTCACACGGGCTGTGAGTAGTCGACATCGCAATAATTAGCCTTAAATGCAAGTGGGAGATTGTTGGATATAGTGCCCTCAAAGTCAATTATTGGATCGCAGGAACGTGATTGCAATGATTGAGGAGGACCTATACCGGTAGGACAGTTTTACTCGTAATGATAGTATGCTATCTGGTTTGCCTTTATCAGTCGTGTACAAGTTCAGGTGACTGATCACTGTTACACTTTGATAGAGCCTTTAGGATCTTACTTTACTACCAACAGTATGATGGCGATCATATACGTGAGGGTTGGGTGGTTTATAAGCAGATCCTTAATTGTGGTCCCTAGTCGTGGGAGTTTCGAGACAGGGCATCGATACTCCGGAGTAGACTAGTGTATACAGTCGAGACCCCGACAAGGGACGGTGTCCGGTCTCACAAGCCACTGGTGTCAGTTGGATCACCTAAGATGTATACAGGTGCTCATTGGGTTATGAGTACACCGGACAGGACTCGCCGGGAATCTGCTAGTTGGTATTATACCTATCGTCAGATAGCAGTTCGCTGGTGACATGTGTACAGGTGAGTTCATCGACCTGAGGACGTCATTTGTCTCGTGTGAGTTCCCACTGTGCTTTGATTTCTACCCTACCACGGCTCAAAGGAGTCATGCAAACAGGTAGTTTTTGGATACAGTCCCGAGCCACATGGAGGCAAGTGAGCGGATCGGCAGGAGATTCGTCTCTCCCGGTATTGGGGGTGGAGATCGCGTTGTGTCTAGGAAATCCATTACACCAAGTCCTTGGCCAAGGCAGGTGAGAATTACTGGTAGGTACTCCGGTAGTTTCTCAGGGTGTTCAGGGCTTGTCTCCGACACGACTTATACCGCTATTGGGGGTCTGACGATACTAGCCCCCTAGGCCGGATATACGATACTCATAGGCGAACGGAGCGGACTGTATATACATAGTCACTGTTAGGCTCAGTAGGGTTTCCAGATGAGTTCGCTCATCGGCCACCCTTGAGGTCAGTACATGGGCAGCCGTTACGCACAGCTAGTGCCGCTGACGGCTTGTGGTTAAACCCACTGCCAGGGTACTGACGAGTCATTAGAGTCCCCCACAGATAGTTTCCCAAGTTCGGGCGAAACGTTGTAGAGGCCATATGGTTTTATGGCAGGGTTCGGAAAATGCACGTGCATTTACGCACGTGTCATTTTTCGGACAGATAATACCGGTGGGCATTGGTTTAAGCCGGATCCGAGTATTATACTGTGCAGATATAATATCTTTGTCTCAGTTGCATTTGTATTCGGTCGTAATGTAAATGCGGGTATTTTTATACTGTTACGGGGTTATCCTGAAATTCGTTTCAGGATCACTTTTGGAAGTTGCCAGTTTCCAGTTTTCTATCAGCCGTATTTAACATTCGATTAAATGCGGATTTATCTTTTCTTGGGTGAGTCATGGTTCTAGAAGTTTCTAGAAATGGTGACTAGGATGATGAGGTGGCTAATGACTCATCTTGGCATTAATTGTTGCATTAATGAGTTGATGAGGTGTATTAGTGACTCATTCTTTTGCATTGATGTTTCTTGTTCTTGCTAAGATATTTTTTCTTGATCTTTTGTGAGAAACTTTTCTTGTGGTCACCTTTCCCTCTCCTACACTCACCCCCCCACCTCTATAAGTGGTCGGCCCCTCCCCTCCTCCTCACTCACTCACTTGGTTGAAAAGATTATGATAGATTTGTGTATGGAAATTTCATAACTCTTTTTATTCCATCTCCGGATTCAAATGGCAACTTCATTAACCGTTCGTCCATGGCTTTGGACGTAGCGAGACAAAGTGTTCTACTCATTCTCTACATCAATTTTGGTCATCTCTTTTAGCAAACTTGATGACCGAGTTGCCTCGGGTCAGAGGCGGGAGCCCGTTTAAAGATCCGATGACGTGGTGCTACCTGGACAAGGAGATTAGAGATCGACGAGATCGGAGCAGCCACAACGGAGCGTGGGATGATGGTTAAAGAACGAAGGACTTGGATCGTTCGGTATAACCTTTCTACCCTCTTTACAGTTTGTTAGCTTAGCGTTAATGGCAGATCTGGGTTATAGTATGCGATATCGCCAGTTATAAAAGTTTTTGTTCCGAATTTGGCGTCAGATTGACGGCCGGGGCGCTACCGTAGACTTACAGTTTCTTCATTTACATGTATTATGTTTTCATTACATTACATTCATACCTTATACATATGATATATTGTTACCTGAGGCACTGACACGAGCACATGGGATTACACTTATGTATAGATGTTTACCCTTGCCACCTTTTCATGCTTCAGACTTTATCATTTGAGGTTTATATATATATTTGTTCGTATTGATCTAGGATTGAGTCATACATACGATTTCTGCTCTGTGATGTTTTCTACTCACAAGTTGGCAACTCACCCCCGTTGTGTTAGTGATATGTATGCCCTAGAGGTCATTACTGTACATACGATGTATATTGTAGTGGATGCTTTGACATATATAGGGAGGACTTTCTTGCTCGACATGATAGTACGCTATCTGGTTGCTCTTTATCTTAACTTGTACTCTGATTGTCTCTATGTTACATATTGATAAAGCCCTTAGGATGAGTACTTGATGACCAGGACTATGATGCCGATCATATTAGTGGGGACAGTGTAGTCGCTAAGTACATCCTTCAAATGTTCCTAGTCGTGGGAGTACCGAGATAGGGCATCGATACTCCAGAGTAGACTAGCATATGCGCTTCTTGACCCATATGATGGGCGATGGATGATCCCATATCCATTGGTGTTTGACATCAGAGAAGGTATACCTGTAAGTCCACGTTGCCCACCCCGGTGCTTGCGGGGAGGCGGAAAACGGAATAAAAATCGGATTTTTATCACTTTAGGCAACATGGACTAGACAAAGAAGGATCTTTGCTAAACAAAAACAAGCTAAAGCTAACTAGAAACTAGCTAAGGGTAGAATGGCTATACCTAGGGCTTTATGTCCTTCTCTCCTTGCTCCTTGGAGTAGTAAAAAGGGATCACCTTTGTCGTCTTCTCACGTCGAAGAAGGATCCACCCGAAAGCCTCAACCTTTGGCTTCAACTCCAAGCTAGAAGTAACTAGGGTGCTAGAAGTGCTAATCCTAGAACCCTAGATGAGAGTAAAGATTATCAAGAAGTGGTTTTTCTCAAGCTCAAGTGTTTCTCAACACATGAGAGGGGAGAGCTTGAGGGAGAGGAAGAACAAGAGAGAGAAAGTGAATGATAGAAAATGAGAGAATAAACAACCATTCTCACATATATGTGTGAATTATTATAAATTGATAATTAGCTAGACAATTGTCATGGTTAATCAAGACATGACCATTATCATTTCATTTTTAATGCAAATTGCAAGGATCAAAGAGCATCTTCCAAATGAAATGATGATGGTCAAAGTGTCAACCTAGGTCAACAAGTCAAGAAGGTCAAATGGTCAACAACCATAACCATGCACAATTATATTAAACTAATATCAATTAACCATAATACACACATAAGCATTAGGGTTAATAAAATGACAATGGTCATTAACCCTAATCAAAGTCCTCTCCCTCTGTCTCTAGCTTTTTAACATGTGATGATAATGAGTGAGAAATTGAAAATAAAAGAGAGCTAAATTCCTACTTCATCATCCTCATCTATTCTAGCCACTTAGATTAGGGTGTTTGCTTTGCTAATACTTGATTAGTGAAGCAAGAGCTTGAGTTCGAGTTTCTTCAAGCTAGATCATCTTAGTTGTTGAAGATCGGAAGCAAGTTTGCATCTTTCTCTTCATGGAGCCTCTCTAGAGTCCGGGTACTTGATGATCGCAGTGAAGGGACCTCAACACGGAGCTTATGAAGTGAAGGAATGGACTACAAAGGTTGTAATCCCTAACTCTTAGATGTTAAAGTGTTTAACATGTTTGTTTACTTAATTCTCTAGTTAAGATCTTGGTTAGGGTTTGTTTAGCACCCAAAAAATTTCAATATGGCATGTGTGATGCCTTCATAAACCTTGCTAAGGTGCTATACTAACCCTACAGTGGTATCAGAGCCAAGCTAGAGGTTTAGGCGTTGTCTGGACGAAGTTTGAAGTCTGATCGAACCCTGAAACCCCAATACAAACCCCTTCTCTGAAAAATTTTTCAAAAGTTGAAATATTTCATATTAAAAATACTCAGAAAATCATGCAGGGAATTCTAAGAATTACTGTGAAGTACGAAGCCCTAACTCCCTCAAGAGACAGCAAAACCACGGCCAAACTATGCGTTTGGCGGCGGTTCCGCGACCATCTTTGGGAGTTAGGGGCTAATTGTTAGTTATATGTATGCCCTAGAGGCCATTACTGTACATACGATGTATATTGTAGTGGATGCTAGGACATATATAGGGAGGACTTTCTTGCTCGACATGATAGTATGCTATCTGGTTGTACTTTATCTTAACATGTACTCTGATTGTCTCTATATTACATGTTGATAAAGCCCTTAGGATATGTACTCGACTACTGGGACTATGATGAGATCATACTAGTGGGGCCACGGTAGTCGACGAGTACATCCTATAATTGTTCCTAGTCGAGGGTGTATCGAGACAGGGCATCGATACACCAGAGTAGACTAGCGTATACGCATCTTGATCCATATGATGGACGATGGATGATCCCATATCCATCGGTGTTTTGACATCAAGGATGGTGTACGGGTGCTCAGTGGAGACTGGGTACACTGGACGGACTCGCCGAGAACTCCCAGATGGTATTATACCATACGTCAGATGGCAGTTCTCCGGTGACACTGGTACAGAGTAGTCTGTCGACCCGAGATCGTCATAGAGTCTTGTGTGATTCCCACTGTGCTTTGATTTCCATCATACCACGTCCAAGAGGGCGTGCAAAAAGGTGGCTTTTGGGTACAGTCCCGAATCACATGGAGGCAATGAGCGATAGGAGGGGATTCGTCTCTCCCGGTATAGGGAGTTGATGTTGTGCTGTGTTCGATTGGCTATAACCGGAAATCCCTGGCCAGGGTTGCTGAGATTTACTGGTAAGTGTTATCAGTAGTTTCTCGGACTGTTATAGACCTCATATCGACATGACTTATCGAGCTACTGGGGTCTGACGTTTACCACCCCTAGGCGAGATATGCAACATATCAGACGACGAGACCGGACTGTACGGGAGTGTTACTGTTTGGATTCGCAGAAGAATGTACAGGCTTGTTTGTTGATCTTCTGAGCGCTCAATACCTGGGTAGCTGTTACGTTTAGCTGACCGCTTGCAGCTTGTGGGTGTTTGATATGATCATCACCTACTGCCGGCGTATTGACGATTCTTTAGTGTCCTACACAGAGGTTTCTTGACTCAGGCAAAACGGAGTAGGAGCACATATGTGATATGTGCGGGACCGAGGATAATGCGATATGTGATACCGTATTATATTCTCGCGATATTTGATATCAGCCGGGTCATCGGATCAAGTGTTGATTCGATGAATCGGTACGGATAAATATTAGTCGGTTATATACGATATAGCCGGATTGTCGGATCAAGTGTTGATTCGATAATTTAATGTATAATAATATATTTGATATATTAAATTGCATTAACTAATATTTGCTCACTAAAAGATTCTTTTTCTCACTCGGGTAATACATTGATATATATGCGATATATGTTAAATGTATTATTTTATTTTGTTACAGTAAATATTGTATATGTGATATATAATATTGTAACATATTATAATTATTAATGCAACATGTTTAGAGGAGTTTAAACATGATTAGGGTTTGGATTAGGGTTAAACCTTCTAGTTGATTCTAGAAGCTTTACTTTGTCTTTGTTAAGATATTATGATAGATATTTGTAAGTGACTCACCCTTTGACCTAACCCAAACCCTAACCCTAGTAAACTCTCTACAATGGTTACTACAACCATGGTTGCATAAATGATTATGATAACTTTTATTATTCATCACAAATAATATTGTTCATCTTCTTCCTTCTTCTTCTTTGCTTGAAATGGTTTCTTGCTTTGATTTTTGTGATGGATAAATATGAGAAAAAGATAAATAAAGAGAGCAAAAATCCTACTTCATCATCCTCATCTTCCCTTGCCATTTAGATGAGGGTGTTCACATCATTTCATGAGTGTTAGCTTGTGTTAAAGAAACTTCAAGGTAGATCATCTTAGTATCGAAGATCGGAAGCAAAGGTTGCGTCTTTCTCTTCGTGGAACCTCTCGAGAGTCCGGATCCCGATGATCGCAGCGAAGGGACCACAACACAGAGCATATGAAGTGAAGGACCGGATCTACAAAGGTTGTAATCCCTCTCACTTAGTGTTAAAATGTTTAGCATGTTAGTTTTCGCCTAATCTCTAGTTTAAAGTTCCGTATTCGGGTTGTTCGGCATGGCTAAATTTTTAATCGGGCATGGTTGATGCCTCGTAGACCCTTGTGCGCGTGCCTAGCAACCCTACACTAATACTTCAGGGGTTTATTCTTAGGTACTTTTTCATGCTTCTGGGAATTTTTAATTCTACTAAAGTGTTGAGCTTTCTGGGAAATATTGGGAAGTCGTTGATTCGATCGGAAAGTTTAACTTCGTTTATGTTTTTCCGGGTAATTTAGAACGTGTTAAAAACTTCGAACGGATAGCAATAACTCACTTTTTCCCCTGTTGGAAAACTTTCAAGTGTTGGATTTTTCCACGAGTTTAAAACTTTCGGGAAATCATGCAAGCGTATCTGTGGACCCTCTAGAAGAACGTAATCTTAACTCGATTATGTGACCGTCAAAACCGCCACTAGAACCCTACGGTTTGTGGTAGTTTAGCGTTGCCACATGTGAGGCGTTGGTTTGACCCTTCTACGGCTGGTTCATTGAGCTGTTTGGGAAATCTTGGGTGTTTGATTATTCGATCGGAAAGTTTAACATTGTCTATTTATCTGGAATGTGATACAATATTTGGAATCCACAAGTAGTTCTGAGATAACTAATTTGAATATTATAAATCTAGCAGTTTTTAGTCTCATATGATCAGTTTTCACGGGAGTTTGATGTGATCAAAAGTCCGTTGCAATCACGTATCGTACGCGGATACTCGCCGGGTAAACTTAATAGATAGCCACGCCCCATAGCCCCGACCAAGTGACTGTAGGAGAACACCGTCGCCAAAAGCATCCATTCGGGTGCTCGTGGCAGCGGTGTTCCGCCTTAGTGCACTTCGTCGACGGTATCGGGGGTGCGGCCGTCTACTAAAGTTTTTGACGAGCATTCGATCAAGATGTCGGGAATCTTGTTGAATTGCCCGACTAGATATTGAAAAGTGTTTTCGATATTGAGACTAAAATGCGGGGTTTATAATTGTTAGGCATGCGATGTCTAAGGAATTCATTTGGTTAGGTATGAAATCCAAAGTATGAGATACGTTGGGTTTATGATATCTAAGGAGGTTGCGGATTCCAACTGTTGAAGTTTTACACTTTCTTTTCTGCGACCGTAAGTGTAATATGTGGTGTATCGCCGGTTTCGTTGCTATATGTCAATGAAAATTGGGATACGCATATTTACTTACGTTGATGACATGTGATGTTATGTGTTGCTGTGATATGTTATGTTGGATCGTCGCGTTTTGAATAACCGGGGGTTTTATGTCAGATGAGAGTTTTTCTTTTTCATTCATGTAAAATTCATTGTATGTAATATTCTTTTATTAGGGCACTTCCGGGCTGAGGATGATGTCACCATTGTATATTATTTACTTTTCCGCATTAGGATAGACCCAAGGAGGGGAGCACAAGTAACGGGGTTCTAGGGTACAGTGGGAGACCATCTCGAGGAGTCGAGACCGGGTCTTCTAACTCTAGAATTGACAGGCTTACTTGTCTCTCTCGTAGGGGTCTAGGGATGTGGGTTTGGCTATTCATCGTGACCGTGGAATCCGTGTTTTATACTGGCTTGATATAAAACACGGAAATCCTAGTATATCCAATATTTCATATATGTTCTTCCGCTGCAATGTTCTGTGATGAGATCATATTACTGCCTGAGACGAATGTTTATATTATATATATGAGATATATATTATATATTGTTGATTTCGTTTCAAATGTGGTGCTTGTGAAGCATAATAAAATGGGACTTCATTAATGAGATTAATGAAAATTAAAGAAACCTAAAGATGCTGTAGAAACTTGTTTAAAAACTGGTAGCTCTAGTTCTTGCTCTGCATAGCGGTATTCCTTGTAGAATATCCAGCACCTTATTCGATAAGGAAAGAGCCGAGATCCCTTCACCGGGAGTGACCTCTATAGCGAAACTAGTAGGTACTACACAGTCGGTTTGTCTTTTGATTGGTTCTATGTTTTTGCTTTGCACAGCTGTATTTGTGAAATATCCTGCACCTTATTCGATAAGGAAAGAGCCGAGATCCCTCCACCGAGAGTGACCTCTTTAGCAAAACTAGTAAAGGCCTCAAAAACACTCAATTTAAAATCACTCGATTCTACGACGATATCAAGTTCATTACGCAAAAGGTTTTCTTAAAAACCTGTCGTAGCCCTCCGTCATTTCAGATAAGTCCTACTGTTAGTGTATATGCCCTAGAGGCCATTACTGTATCATACTAGTATGTATATTACTTGATGGAAGCTTGGGATATTCACAGTTGTACAGACAATCTTGCTCGATATAGTAGTATGCTACTTGGTTTGTCTCTGCTTTAATGTGTATATGTGTGTTTCTTTATTATATCACCTATACGCATTAGTAGAGCCCTTAGGATCTTTGCTTGATTACCGGCGTTGTGATGGCGATCACACTCGTGGGGGCTGGGTAATCAACAAGCACATCCTTATTCACGTCCTTAGTCGTGGGATTATCGAGATAGGGCATCGATACTCCGGAGTAGACTAGCATATGCGCTTCTTATCCCAGCACGGGAGACGGTCTGTCCCACAGCCGTCAGTACGTCGTACTTGAGATAGTATGCGGGTGCTCGTTAGGTTACGAGTACACTGGACAGGACTCGTTGGGAATTATGGTTGGTATTATACCTATCGTCAGTTATCAGTTCCCAGGTGACATGAGTACAGCTTAGTCCGCTGACTTGACACTGTCACTTCGCCTCGAGTGTGTTCCCACTGTTCTTTGATTACTACCCTACCACGGCTCTGCTGAGTCATGCAAATAGGTAGTAGTTGGGTGCAGTCCCAAAGCACTTAGAGGCAGTGACGGTTAGACAGGATTCGTCTCTCACGGTATTGGGGGTTGACATCACGCTGTGTCTAGGAGAGCCATTACACGAGTAGTCCCTGGCCAGGGCAAGCGAGATATAATGGTAGGTTTCCAGTGTTATCTCAGGGTGTAATGGGCTTTACACCGACATGACTTGTACCGCTATTAGGGGACTGACGTTTACCGCCCCCCTAGGCCCGCCATGCGATGTATCAGACGAAAAGACCGGACTGTACGGAGATTGTCACATACAGGCTCAGTAGGAGTTCGGATGGGATTACCTCATCGGCCTTCTTATCGACATCTACCTGGGGACCGTTACGTACAGCTAGTGCCGCTTGCGGTCTATGGTTAAACCCACTGCCAGCGTAGTGTCGAGTCTTTAGAGTCCCACACAGAGAGTTTCCCTGCACTGAGCGAAACGCGTAGAGGCCGTATGGTTTTACGGCAGGGCTACGATCACTTACGTACACTTGTGTGCGTGTGGTGTTCGGGCAGGCAATACTAGTGGGCTTTGGTTTAAGCCGGATCCTAGTATTGCACGGATGGATTTGTTTTGTCTTCTGTGCATCCGCATTCTACGGAATGCGGATGCAGGTGTGTATGCACAGTTTTCCGGAGCGTTGGAGGAGGAGGTGCCTCATTAGGGTTTTGGCAGTTGGTTCGGCCAAAACCATTATGTGGCAGGCTCATTAGGGTTTTGACAGTTGATTCGGACTCATCAGGGTTTTGGCAGTTCGTTTGGTCAAAACCATTATGAGCCGCGGACATCATTTACTAATCCTTTTAGTGATAATTTTATGATGGCTAATTGCATTGACCACCATGACCTCTCTTGACTTTATTGACCGGTTGACCGGGTTGACCGGGTTGACCATTGACCTTCAAGAGGGATCTACACTCTTCTTTTCTTTTTCTTTTTCTATTTTGATTATGATAATGGTCATTTCAATGTAGCCATCAAACTTTATCTTGACGGGATTAGTAATGATAATGTTTTTGAATTATTGCAACCATGGTTACTTTTCTTTAGTTCATAATTTCTTTCTCATTCTCTCTCTTGCCTTTTCAAGTGAGAAGAAAAGGAAATGAACCATGGTTGCTAGCTCCTCCTTCTTCTTCCTCCTCTTGATTCATCTTTTGATCTCATGTGTTGAGAGATAAAGATCCCACAAAGACAAAACCATTCATCTACCACTTCTACACAACCTAGGGCTTCTAGATTAACAATCTCTTTGCCCTAGTTACCTCGGCTCGAGGTGGAGCTCGGTGTACATCTCTCGGGTGGATCGTCTTCGACTCAAGGAGGCCGCGGAGGTGACCAAAGTCCGGATCAAGCCTCGGAGCAAGCAAGGAGAAGAACAACAAGAAGAGAAGGAGATCAAGTTGAGGTATAACCCCTAACCGAGTAGATAAATCTCTAGTTAGGATGCTAGTATGTTGTTTAGTAAAGATCCGGTTTTTACGGTCCAGGTTACCATGCTTAAGAAAATTTTTGTTTCACCGTTTCCGCAACCCCGAAAGTACCGGGAGAGGTAACGTGGACCTAACAGTGGTATCAGAGCCTAACTAAACACACCCTAGCATGTTAGCAAGGTATTTAGAATATCAACCGAACGAAAAAACCGAAAAACACCCCGGAAACCCTTAGTTTCTGCCGATTTTTTTTCTGCTCAAAAGATAATAAATCATGTCTTAAAAATCGGCTCAGGCTTTTCTTAGAACAGGCAAGAAAAATGATCGCATGAGTCGACCAACTTACCGCGGTTCCGCGGCAGAAGCTTGCTTCTGCCGCGGAACCGCGGCCGAGTTGACTCGGCCGTGGATCATTTTTGTTGCAGTTTGTTTCTGGTGAGTTTTTGGGATTTTTGGTATATGACTTTTCTGCCCAGATTTTCTAGAAAGCAAAAGTTTTTTTTGGGGCCCAAAAATCCGTATTTTTGGTCGATGTTCTGTAGACTTTGGCTAATGGTTATATCTGTAATGTTATATGTGTATTGAACGTCTGCTAATCGCTATACGTCGATTAGTGGGGGTTATACATATCTGTGATCTGTGATGGTTGATGGTTTGTGTATATGAACTCGTTGGAATATCGCGGATGAATAGCCGGGGTGGATGTGAGATGAGAGTTTCTTTTTCTTTCATTCATGTAATAATTTTGTAAATTGATGTAATATTACTTGTATGGCCGCACAACCGGGTCGGGGTTGTAGCCGTCATTGTATAATTCTTTTTACTGTTTTTTGCTCCTAGGATAAACCCATGGAAGGGGTGCATAAACTACCGGGTATCTCGAAGTGCCGAGTGGCCTACTCACGGCGTTGAGGGAGGTTGCTTCGCTTCGGGTACTTGGCGGGTAGTTTGCCGCACCCGTAGGGGTCTTGGGTGGGGTATTGGCTATTCATCGCGACCGTGTAATCCGTTTTTCGTTGCAGGCTCGAACGAATCGCGGGTTCCTAGTATATCCAAAGTGTTCATCTGTGATCTGGATTGGCTATCATTGCTATATATCTATATATAATAACTATTTAGGCGTTGCTTATGTTTTACAGCCGTGCTAGCCCAGCCCCCGCTCTGTCGTTAGTTAAGTAACCTAACGGGTGATGACGGGGCCCCGTGGCGAATGCGAATGGCATAAGCGTACGTCATATTTTGGTTGTTTTCTGCAATGGTAGGATTTAAATGATGGGACGCATTAAAAGAACTAATGCAAGAAAATAAACCTAAAAGACGTTGGAACAATTTTTCAAAAAGCTATTATTACAAGGACGTTCATTTTTGTTTTGCATCGAGGTATTCGGTTATGAATGCCCAGCACCTCATTCGACGAGGCAAGGGCCGAGATCCCCTCATCGGGAGTGACCCCTTAGACAAAAAGTTTGCGTCAGGGTGATAACTTCACTATAGTCGATTATTCTTGCTTTGCATCGAGGTATTCATCTTATGAATGCCCAGCACCTCACTCGACGAGGAAAGAGCCGAGATCCCATCACAGGGAGTGACCTCTTTAGCAAAAGTTTTCGCCACTATATTTTCAAAAAGGCAATCATGTTCCTTCAACGATATCAAGTTCATTACGTTAACGGGTTTTTCGCCAAAAACCCAGCCGTAGCCCTCCGTCATTTCCTACAAGTACTACTTAGTATTCGAGCTACGTATTTTGGCATTGTCAAGGCGTAGTGATCGGTAGCTAAGTATTGCTTGTTTGCAGCCTTATTTTTCGGATTATTTAGGACAGTCGCATAGCTATGTTGGCATTGTCAAGAGATATGCGGGTGGGTCTAAGTTAATCAAGATAATGACGGGCCGAACTTGACTAGCGGTTTATGATATGTTGGCATTGTCAAGGTCATAAACCGTTAGGGGCAAAAACCACATCGGGAGTTTCAAAAGTACTGAAACTTGCTAGTGTTGCATACCATTTGGAGTGTGATGATTCTGGTAGGATTCCTTCAGTTTTGTCACGCGATGATATTTGGATCCCGATCCTACTGTGAGTATATGCTACTCCTCGGGAACTTTCTCGCTTAACGATCAATGCTATAAACCAAGTAGGTGTCTAGAATGGTGTTAGCGGGGCTACGCCCACAGGGAAAAGAGGTTACTTAATTAAGGAACTTCGTGAAAGCGTTGGAAAACCTCCCTCGAAGTACCGACACTGGCCTGGCTGAACGGTTAAGCAAGTATTGTACGGTGAGATTGATCCCGACTAATTCTTCCTTTATGGTTTGAGGAGGGATTCGAGAGACAGCGGGAGCCATCCTGTTTAGATAAATTAAAAACCAATCTAAACTTGCAAGAGCGCACGCTAAGTGTTTCTTTTCTCTCTCTCTAGATAGTAACCATTTCACGCCCTAATCCAGATAATAAAATGTATCGCTTGACCGATCCAAATTCTTATTCGGGGCTGGGGAACATTGGTTCGGCTCTAACTTGTGACAACAGTCATAAGTATGAGCAAGGGAAAGGGGATTGTATGGATTCCCAGGATACCCAGTTGAAGAAGAAGCATGGTTTTGCATCTACTTCAGGTGTTCTTGTAATTGAGAACTGTTTTACGGTCAGCCCTACCTCCTGGGTACTTGATACCAGATCAGGATCTCATATCTGTAATTTATTGCAGGGACTGAGAAAAAGTAGGAAAGTTGCACCGGGTGATATGTCGCTCAGAGTAGCGAATGGAGCACAAGTTAATGCGGCAGCCGTCGGTGAATATCACCTAGTATTGCCCAATGGCAAGACTATGATTTTGAACGATTGCTACTATGTACCCTCCATGGTTTGCAACATCATATCAGTTTCTTTACTCGATAAAAATGGATATAACTTTGTTCTTGATAAGAATATCATGAACATTTACCTTCATAAGGTACTGGTTGCAGAGGGTACACTGTGTAATGGTATCTACGTTCTAAATCGGAATACAGTTCTCAATATACAAAACACACGCAAGAGGAAGAATTCAGATACGAATGAATTCTACTTGTGGCATTGTAGACTTGGTCATATCGGAGAGAAAAGACTGAGCAAGTTGCATAAAGATGGACTCTTGAATACGTTCGAGTTTTCATCTTATGAAACTTGTCAGTCTTGTCTCAAAGGGAAGATGACTAAATCTCCGTTCACCGGACATGGAGAAAGGGCAACAGAGCTCTTAGGACTCGTACACAGCGATGTGTGTGGTCCGATGTCTATACATGCAAGGGGTGGGTTCTCGTACTTCATCACATTCACTGACGATCTCTCTAGGTTCGGATATGTGTATCTGATGAAACACAAATCTGAAACTTTTGAGAAATTCAAGGAATTTAGAAATGAAGTAGAGAACCAGACAGGCAAAAGTATCAAGATCCTCCGGTCTGATAGGGGAGGGGAGTACTTAAGCACGGAATTCCGAGATTACTTAAAAGAGAATGGTATTCTCTCTCAGCTTACTCCTCCTTATACACCACAGCACAACGGTGTATCGGAGCGGAGGAATCGTACCCTACTGGATATGGTTCGCTCCATGATGAGTAATGCCGAGTTACCTCTTTCATTCTGGAGACTTGCGCTAGATACAGCTGCATACTTACTGAATCAGGTTCCGTCTAAATCCGTGCCTAAGACTCCATATGAAATATGGAGTGGTAAGAAACCATATCTTGAACGAATTAAGATATGGGGTTGTCCGGCCTATGTAAAAGTACAAAAACCGGACAAGCTTGAGGCACGGTCAGTTTTATGCAAGTTTGTGGGATATCCTAGAAATTCTCTGGGATATCTGTTCTACCACACTGAGGAACAGAAGGTGTTCGTTTCTCGTCGCGCCACCTTTTTAGAGTGGCAATTTCTTGCAAAAGAAATAAGTGGGAGCACGGTAGAACTGGATGAAATATCTGATCCACAAACTCAAACTGAGGATTTAGCAGAACCAGAAAATTCAATAACCCCAAACGAACCTCAGCCACTCCGCAGATCTGGTAGGATTTCTCATCCACCCGAGAGATATTACGGTTTTCTCATAGACGGGGACCGAGAGGATTGCATCTTGGAAGAAGATGACCCTACCAGTTTCAGGCAGGCCATTATCAGTAGGGACTCTGATAAGTGGCAGGAAGCAATGCAATCCGAAATGGAGTCCATGTACGCCAATAAAGTGTGGACCTTGGATATTGCTCCACCTGGGGTAAAACCCGTTGGATGCAAATGGATCTACAAAAGGAAACTTGGTGTAGATGGGCAGGTGGAAACCTATAAGGCTAGACTCGTTGCAAAAGGTTTTCGTCAAAGACCTGGTTTGGACTATGACGAAACTTTTTCTCCGGTGGCTATGCTCAAATCCATTCGGATCTTACTTGCCATTGCTGCCTTCCATGACTATGAATCTGGCAGATGGATATTAAAACGGCTTTCCTAAACGGTTGTTTGGAAGAGTGCGTTTACATGGATCAGCCAGAAGGTTTCGTAGACAGTGGGAGCAGCGGGAAGGTGTGCAAGTTTCTTAAATCCATTTATGGATTAAAGCAGGCATCGCGGAGCTGGAAAATCTGTTTTGATGAGGCAATCAAGGAATTTGATTTCATCAAGAACGAAGATGAACCTTGTGTCTATAAGAAGATTGTAGGACGAACTGTCGTATTCCTAGTATTATACGTGGACGACATTCTTTTGATAGGAAATGACATTCCTATGCTACAATCGGTCAAGCTATTTTTGTCACAATGGTTCTCCATGAAGGACCTGGGTGATGCCTCGTACATTCTGGGGATCAATATCTATAGAGATAGATCCAAGAGACTACTGGAACTTTCGTAGTCCAGGTACATAGAGACCGTACTAAAAAGATTTAGTATGGAGGGTTCCAAGCGCGGTAACATACCCGCATTGCACGGAATTACCCTCTCCAAGAAGATGTCTCCTAAGACTGATGAGGAGAGGGTTCGCATGAGCACTATACCCTACGCTTCGGCGGTAGGATCTATAATGTATGTGATGCTATGTACAAGACCAGATGTAGCTTACGCGCTGAGCGCGGTAAGCCGGTATCAGTTATCAGTTCCTAGGTGACATGAGTACAGCTTAGTCCGCTGAGTTGACACTGTCACTTCGCCTTGAGTGTGTTCCCACTGTTCTTTGATTACTACCCTACCACGGCTCTACTGAGTCGTGCAAACAGGTAGTAGTTGGGTGCAGTCCCGAAGCACTTGGAGGCAGTGACGGTTAGACAGGATTCGTCTCTCCCGGTATTGGGGGTTGACATCGCGCTGTGTCTAGGAGAGCCATTACACGAGTAGTCCCTGGCCAGGGCAAGCGAGATATACTGGTAGGTTTCCAGTGTTATCTCAGGGTGTAATGGGCTTCACTCCGACACGACTTGTACCGCTATTAGAGGACTGACGTTTACCGCCCCCTAGGCCCGCCATGCGATGTATCAGACGAAAAGACCGGACTGTACGGAGATTGTCACATACAGGCTCAGTAGGAGTTCGGATGGGTTTACCTCATCGGCCTTCTTATCGACATCTACCTGGGGACCGTTACGTACAGCTAGTGCCGCTTGCGGTCTGTGGTTAAACCCACTGCCAGCGTAGTGTCGAGTCTTTAGAGTCCCACACAGAGAGTTTCCCTGCACTGAGCGAAACGCGTAGAGGCCGTATGGTTTTACGGCAGGGCTGCGATCACTTACGTACACTTGTGTGCGTGTGGTGTTCGGGCAGGCAATACTAGTAGGCTTTGGTTTAAGCCGGATCCTAGTATTGCACGGATGGATTTGTTTTGTCTTCTGTGCATCCGCATTCTACGGAATGCGGATGCAGGTGTGTATGCACAGTTTTCCGGAGCGTTGGAGGAGGAGGTGCCTCATTAGGGTTTTGGCAGTTGGTTCGGCCAAAACCATTATGTGGCAGGCTCATTAGGGTTTTGACAGTTGATTCGGACTCATCAGGGTTTTGGCAGTTCGTTTGGTCAAAACCATTATGAGCCGTCGACATCATTTACTAATCCTCTTAGTGATAATTTTATGATGGCTAATTGCATTGACCATTTGACCACCATGACCTCTCTTGACTTTGTTGACCGGTTGACCGGGTTGACCATTGACCTTCAAGAGGGATCTACACTCTTCTTTTCTTTTTCTTTTTCTATTTTGATTATGATAATGGTCATTTCAATGTAGCCATCAAACTTTATCTTGATGGGATTAGTAATGATAATGTTTTTGAATTATTGCAACCATGGTTACTTTTCTTTAGTTCATAATTTCTTTCTCATTCTCTCTCTTGCCTTTTCAAGTGAGAAGAAATGAAAATGAACCATGGTTGCTAGCTCCTCCTTCTTCTTCCTCCTCTTGATTCATCTTTTGATCTCATGTGTTGAGAGATAAAGATCCCACAAAGACAAAACCATTCATCTACCACTTCTACACAACCTAGGGCTTCTAGATTAGCAATCTCTTTGCCCTAGTTACCTCGGCTCGAGGTGGAGCTCGGTGTACATCTCTCGGGTGGATCGTCTTCGACTCAAGGAGGCCGCGGAGGTGACCAAAGTCCGGATCAAGCCTCGGAGCAAGCAAGGAGAAGAACAACAAGAAGAGAAGGAGATCAAGTTGAGGTATAACCCCTAACCGAGTAGATAAATCTTTAGTTAGGATGCTAGTATGTTGTTTAGTAAAGATCCGGCTTTTACGGTCCATGTTACCATGCTTAAGATAATTTTTGTTTTACCGTTTCCGCAACCCCGAAAGTACCGGGAGAGGTAACGTGGACCTAACACCTACTTAATATTCGTGCTACGTTTGTTGACCTCCGTCAAGGAATAGTGTGCGGTAGCTGACTAGTATTTATCTGCTGCATATGATGCGATTATTCTAGGATAGTCGTGCAGCTTTGTTGACCTCCGTCAAGGGTCGTACGGGTGGGTTTAATTCAATCAGGAAATGACGGGTAGAACTTGACTAGCAGCCTATGGTTTGTTGACCTCCGTCAAGGTCATAGGACAGTATGGGTAAAATATTATTGGGAATTTCAAGTGTTGAAATTTGAAATGAGATTGCATACCTCCTATGAGATAGTTGGATCCCGATACCCGCTGCGAGTAAGAGTTACTCATGGGAGAGTTTTACACATTATAATTAGCCGATCAAGTAGGTGTCTAGAAAGGTATTAACGGGGTTACGCCCATGGGAAAATGAGATTTATTTTAATTAGGTCCGTGCGAAGGCACGGGGAACCTCCCTCAAAGTACGGCACTGGCCTGGCTGAAAGATTGGCGAACTTGTAGCGTGTAATTAATCCCGGCTAGTCTTTCCTTTTGGTGTTTGAATTAAGATTTGACTAAAACACTGGGAGACATCCTGATTAGATATGTTTATAACCAATCTAATCTTGCAAGAGCATACGCTGAGTGTTTTCTTCTCTCTCTCCAGGTAGCGACCATGTCATGCCTTAATCAAGATAATAATACGGATGTATTGACCGAACCCGCTTGTTATACTGCGCTGGGGAATGTTGGTCCCGCTCCAACTTATAATTGTTATAAGACAGAGCAGGAAATTGGGGATTACCAGAATTCCCGTGCCGCCCAAACGAAGAAAGTGCATGCTGATGCATCTTCTTCGGGTGTGTTCATTACCAAGAACTGTTTCTCAGTATCTTTTACGTCCTGGGTATGAGATACCGGATCAGGATCGCGCAAATGTAATTTGTTACATGGGCTACAGATAGGTAGAGAACTGAGAACGGGTGATAAGTTTCTAGAGTTGGAAATGATGCAAGTGTTGCAGCCAAATCTATTGGCAGTTATCACCCTGTATTATCAGAATACATTGATTCTGAACGAATGTTATTAGATACCGAACCTGATATACAACATCATATCAGTCTCTTTATTAATAAAGAAGGATATAATTTTGTATTGTTGGATAATGTTTTGAACATTTCCTATATCAAAAGTTGATTGGTTCAGGCACGTTATCTAAAAGCATATACGTTCTAAATTAAACTACAGTTCTTAACGTACGGAATACACACAAGGGGAAGAGTTCAGAAATGAACGAATCTTTCTTGAGGCATTGTAGACTATGTCATATCGATGCGACCCGATTAGCTAAGTTACATCTAGATGCATATTTAAATTAGTTTGAATTTACATCTTGTGAAACATTCCAGTCATGTCACAAAGATAGGATGACCATAGCTCTGTTTATTGGAAACAGAGAAAGAGTTGGTGAACTCTTGGGATTAATACATGTTGATGTATGAATGTCCCCTGTCTACACATGCCAGGACCGATTCTTTGTACTTCATTACATTCACTGATGATCTCTCAAGATTCAGACATATGTTCCTTTTGAAACATAAGTCCGAATCTTTTGAAATATTCACAGAATATAAGTTAGAAGTAGAGAACCAAAAACGGGTAAAAGTATTATGTCCTTTTATGAGATCAAGGAGGAGAATACTTGAGCACCGAATTCCTGGACTATTCTAAAGGAGAATGAGATTCTCTCTCAGCATTACTCCTTCATATACACCACAGCACGTCGGTGTATCGGGGCGGAGCAATCGCACCCTATGTGATATGGTGTGCTCTATGATGAGTACTACTGAGTTGCCTATTTTCTTTTGGGGTTATGCACTTGAGAAGTTGCATACCTATTGAATAGGGTTCCAACTAAATCAGATGCCTACCGCTCCATATGTGATATAGTATGGGAAGAGCCCATCTCTTAAAGAAGTTAAGATTTTGGGTTGTCCGACCTATGTCAAAAGCAAAATCCGGACAAGCTCGAGGCAAGGTCAGTTCTGTGGAAGTTTGTTGGATATCCCAAGCATTTGCAAAAGAATATCTTCTACCAACCTGAGGAACAAAAGATGTTTTGTTTTCTCAACATGCCACCTTTTGGAAAGGAAATTTCTTGTGAAGAAATTAGTGGTCATGAGGTAGAACTGGAAGTAGTTCCAGCTAAAACAAACTGCAGCTGATGATTTGGTAGAACCGGAGGATTCAATAGTTTCTAAACGAAACTCAGCCTCTCCGCCGATCTGGTAGGGTTCCTCATCCACCTGAGAGATACTTCGGTTTCTCTATGACAGTGGGAGCGAGGATTGCATCATGAGATGATGACCCAACTAGTTTCGAGCAGGCCATCAAGAGTGGGGACTCTGTGAGAATGGCTGGATGCTTAGAGATTTGAGATGGAATCCTTATACACCAACAAAGTATGGACTTTGGATGCTTTATATGAAGGGTTAAATCCCCATCAAGAGCAAGTATATCTTGAGAAGATTACTTGGTGTACATGGAAAAGTTGAGACTTTCAAAGCTATGCTTAAGTCCATCCAGATCCTACTTGCCACTGCTACATACCATGATTACGATATCTGGCGGTTGGATGTCATGACTGCTTTTCTAAATGATGATTTGGAAGAGAGCGTCTATAAGTACACAGCCAGAGGGCTTCGTAGACAGTGGGAGCAGCGGAAACGTGTGCAAGATGTTTTATGGGATAAATCAGGCATCGCGGAGTTGGAACGTCTGTTTAATGTGGTAGTCAAAGAGTTTGACTTCATCAAATTGGTAGATGAACCTAGTATATACAAAAAGGTAGTAGGGAGTATGGAGGTGATCCTTGTATTGTACGTGGATGACATTCTCTTGATAGGGAAGGAGTTTCCTATGCTACACTCGGTCAATCTCCTCTTATCACAAGGATTCTCTATAAAGGATCAAGTTGATACCTGCTAAATCCTGGATTTTGGATCTATGAGATAGATCTAATTGGATGTTAGGATTCTCACTAAGTATAGTGAGATGGTATCAATTGATCCTGGGGAGAATCACTAGAAAGGTTCCAGGGTGATAAGGATGACTGAATGTCAGTCGCAGGCATTGTCTTTACCCTCAGTGGAGGGACGGTATGTTGGAAGAGTTCCAAGTTATATACCATGACTTACTAGACGATTAAAAGTAAGATACATCATTACCAAGGTTGCTACCAAAGAGACAGTATGGATATATATGAGTTCATGAGATGAATTTTGTTCCTACCATTGTGTGACAATGGAGTTGTGGCTTATGCCTAGGAACCCCTGTCCCATAAGAGATCCAGACATATTCTTAGGCAGTATAACCTGATCATGGAGATGGTAGATCTCCACGGAGATCGAGGTTAGGAGAGTAGACACAGAGGACAACAGCGCGGATCCACTCAAAAAGGCCTATTTCCCAGTAGAGACTTTTATGGGATGGTTGAGTATGAGATAATTCAACCACAGCTGATTGTTGGGTATGCAATGTTAGTTATATGTATGCCCTAGAGGCCATTACTGTACATTGGATGTATATTGTAGTGGATGCTGGGACATATATAGGGAGGACTTTCTTGCTCGACATGATAGTATGCTATCTGGTTACTCTTTACCTTAACGTGTACATTGATTGTCTCTCTGTTACATGTTGGTAAAGCCCTTAGGATGTGTACTTGACTATCTGGACTATGATGCGGATCATACTAGTGGGGACATGGTAGTCCATAAGTACATCCTTCAAAGTCCCTAGTCGTAGGTATATCGAGACGGGGCATCGATATACCAGAGTAGACTAGCGTATACCTTCTCGACCCATACAGATGGGCGATGGATGATCCCATATCCATCGGTGTTTGACATCAGAGGAGATATACGGGTGCTCAGTAGAGACTGGGTACACTGGACGGACTCGCCGAGAACTCCCAGATGGTATTATACCGTACGTCAGATGGCAATTCTCAGGTGACACTGGTACAGAGTAGTCTGTTGACCCGAGATCGTCATAGAGTCTTGTGTGGTTCCCACTATGCTTTGATTTCCATCTTACCACGTCCAAGAAGGCGTGCAAAACGGTGGTTTTTGGGTACAGTCCCGAGTCACATGGAGGCAATGAGCGATAGGAGGGGATTCGTCTCTCCCGGTATAGGGGGTTGATGTTGCGCTGTGTTCGATTGGCTATAACCGGAAATCCCTCGCCAGGGTTGCTGAGATTTACTGGTAAGCGTTACCAGTAGTTTCTCGAATTGTTATAGACCTCATATCGACACGACTTATCGAGCTAATGGGGTCTGACGTTTACCACCCCTAGGCGAGATATGCGACATATCAGACGATCAGACCGGACTGTACGGTAGTGTTACTGGTTGGATTCACTGGAGTGTGAGCGGGCTTGCTCGTCGATCTTCTGATCGCTCAATACCCGGGTGGCCGTTACGTTTAGCAGACCGCTTGCGGCTTGTGGGTGCTTGATATGATCATCATCTGCTGCCGGCGTATTGACGAGTCTTTAAAGTCCTACACAGAGGTTTCCTGGCTCAAGCGAAACGAAATAGGAGCGCATATGAGATATGTGTGGGACCGAGAATAATGCGTGTATGTGATACCGTATTCTATTCTCACGATAAATGTATCGATTGGTTATATGCGATATAACCTAGTTATCGAATCAAGGATTGGTTCGATAAGCCGATACATAGGATACTAGTCGGTCATATGCGATATGACCGGATCGTTAAATCAAGTGTTGATTTAATGATTTAGTGTATAATTATATATTTGATATATTACTTTACATTAACTAGTATTGGTTCACTTTAAATGGATTTTCTCACTTGATTGTGCAAGTTGTATACTTTTGTGCACATTATTGTATCATGTTTGATGATACATGTTTACTTGGTTAAGTGTAAAGAATTAAACCATGGTTAAACTTATGATTAGGGTTTTGTTTTCTTTTTCATTTATTTGTTTATTCATTTTGGAAATGATAAGAAAAGAATGGTGGCTTTATTTGTAGTTTAGTTGAAGATTCATGAAACTTTGACCTAGTCCACCATTCTTGTCTCTTGCTTAACCCTAACCATCATATCTAACCATGGTCTATTCTCTACACTAAACTAAGGTTAGTATTATGATAAGTATTCATTTTCCTTTTCATTTTATAATAACTTATCATAATATTATCTTCTTCTTCTTCTTCTTCTTCAAGAAGAAAACCTAGACTTCATCAATGGTGACTTGATGAAATGAGTGAGAAATCCAATTTTAAAGTGAACCCACTTCCTATTTCTTCATCCTCTACCTCTTGCCAAGTAGTAGAGTGTGTTTTCTTCACAAGTTTCTTGACTTGGTGAAGTTGGAGCTTGATCTAGCGATGCCTCGACGTAGATCATCTTCGGCATCGTCGTCGATGACCTAGCCCGCTTTTTCTCCGATGAAGCCGACGCTAGAGCCCAAGATCCGATTTGTACAGCGAGGAGACTTCATCGCGGAGCCATGGAGGTGGAGAACCGGATCTACAAAGGTTGTATTTCCGTTTACCATTTAGTTAAGTTGTTAACTAGTTTCATTTTGCCTAAACTTCTAGCCAACGATCCGTATTAGGGTTTCTCGGCACCGTAATTTTTGAAATTGGCATGGTTGATGCCTTGTGAGACCTCTTGAGAGTGCCTAGGAACCCTACATTGGTATCAGAGCCTAGCTAGAGCCTTAGGCGAAGTCTAGACGGAGTTTGAAGTCCGATCGACCCGAAACCCCAACTCAAAACGGCTCTCTGGACTTTTTCTGAATTTGTGGATTTTTGAGTATTAAAAATATGCAGAAAACTAAGAAGGAGATTCTAAGAATTACTGTACAAAACGGGACTCATGATTCCTCCAAAGAGCGGCAGAACCGCGGCATAAGTATGGGTTATGCGGCGGTTCCGCGGTCAACAAGTCTCATTAGTCAACGATTTTGGCACAGTAACTTCTTTATTTTAATGCTGAGTTTTCTGGGAATTTTTAATATTTATTCAAGAGTTGAATTTTCTGGGGTTGTTTTGGGGATTCGGTGTTTCGATCGGAGCATCAGATTTTGTCTATGTGGCTTTCCGGATAATTTTTGAATATGTTAAAAAGTTCGACCGGATATTAATACCCAATTTTTCCCCTGTCGGGAAATTTCCAAGTGTTGGATTTTTCCGTAGTTTAACGACGTTCTAAGTAGTGCAAGTAACGCGATGGACCCTCTAGAAGACAACAAACCTTAACTCGATTATGTGACCATCTTGAACTGCCCTTTGAACCTTCGGGTTTGGGGCAGTACGGCGTGCCACATGTGAGGCGTTGGCTTGACCCTTCTACGGCTGGACCGTTGGTACTGAGGCACGAACTGAATGTTGTTAGACTTATTTCATGTGTTGAGCTGTTTCGGGAAAACTTGGGTGTTCGAATGTTCAATCGGAAAGTTTAACATTTTCTAATTATCTGGAATGTGATACAATAATTGGAATTCACAAGTAGTTATGAGATAACTGAATGAATGTTATAAACGTAGCAGTTTAGTCTCACTTGATCGGTTACCACGGAATTTTGATATGATCAAAAGTCCGTCGCAATCACGTAGCGTACGCGGATATTCGCCGGTAAACTTAATAGACAGCCTCATCCCATAGCCCCGACCAAGTGACTGTAGGAGAACCCCGTCGCCGAAAGCATCCGTCCGGGTGCTCGCGGCAGCGGTGTTCCGCCTTGGTGCACATCGTCAACGGTATCGGGGGTGCGGCCGTCTACTGAAGTTTGCGACGAGCATTCGATCAGGATGTCGGGAATCTTGTTGAATTGCCCGACTTGATATTGAAAAGTGTTTTCGATAATGAGACTAAAATGCGGGGTTTATAATTGTTAGGCATGCGATGTCTAAGAAATTCATTTTGTCAGGCATGCGATGTCTGAGGTGGTTGCGGATTCCAACTGTTGTAGTTTTACACTTTCTTTTCTGTGACCGTAAGTGTAATATGTGATATCGCCGGTTTCGTTGCTATATGTCAACGACAATTGGGATGCGCATATTTACTTACGTTGATGACATGTGATGTTATGTGTTGCTGGATATGTTATATTGGATCGTCGTCTTTGAATAGCGGGGGGTTTTTATGTGAGATGAGTGTTTTTTCATTTTCATTCATGTAAAAACTTGTATGTAATATTCTTTTATTGGGACACTTCCAGGTAGCGGAAGTTGTCACCTTTTGTATATTATTTACTTTTCCGCACTAGGATAGACCCAAGGAGGAGGGCACAAGTAACCGGGTTCTGGAGTCCAGTGGGAGACCAACTCGAGGAGTCGAGTCCGGGTCTCCTAACTCCAGAATTGGTAGGGTTGCTTGCCGCTCTCGTAGGGGTCTAGGGGTATGGGTTTGGCTATTCATCACGACCGTGGAATCCGTGTTTTATACTGGCTCGTATTGAAAACACGGACGTCCTAGTATATCCAATATTTCATATGTTTCTTCTGCTGCGATATCTGTGATGTGATCATGTGATGTTCTGTGATAGATACAGTATATAGTATATATGATATATTATATAGGCGTTACTTATGTTTTACACCCGCGCTAGCCCTGCCCCGCTCTGTCGTTAGTTACCTAACCTAACGGTGCACGAGGGGACATCGAGGCGAATGCGGATGGCATAAGTGTACGTCGTATTTATCTGTGATGTTTAGGTACTTAAATGATGGGACTTCATTAATATGATTAATGAAATAAAAGAAACCTAAGATGTTGTAGAATCGAATTTCAAAATTAAAACAGGTAGCTACAGTTCTTGCTTTGCACAGAGGTATATGTGATATATCCTGCACCTTATTCGATGAGGAAAGGACCGAGATCCCTTCACCGGGAGTGACTCCTTTAGCAATAACTGGCAGATGCTACACACTCGGTTTGTCTTTTGATTGCTTTTAAGAGTTTTTGCTTTGCACAGTGATATATATGATATATCCCGCACCTCATTCGACGAGGAAAGGACCGACGATCCCTTCACCGGGAGTGACTCCTTTAGCAATAACTGGCAGATGCTACACACTCGGTTTGTCTTTTGATTGCTTTTAAGAGTTTTTGCTTTGCACAGTGATATATATGATATATCCCGCACCTCATTCGACGAGGAAAGGACCGACGATCCCTTCACCGGGAGTGACTCCTTTAGCAAAACTAGAAAAGCCTCAAAAACACTCCATTTTAAAAATCATTTGATTCTACAACGATATCAAGTTCATTACGCAATAGGTTTTCAGAAAAACCTGTCGTAGCCCTCCGTCATTTCAGATAAGTACTAGTTAGTATTCGTGCTGCGGTAGTTTGGCATTCGTCAAGGCGTAGTGTGCGGTAGCTAACTAGTATTTATCTGCTTATGCATATGATGCAGATTGGATTAAGGTATTCGTACGGCGTTGTTTGGCATTCGTCAAGGGTCGTGCGGGTGGGTTTAATTCGATCAAGAAATGTACGGGTTGAACTTGACTAGTGGACTATGGGTTGTTTGGCATTCGTCAAGGTCATAGAACACTAGGGGCAAAATATTATCGGGAATTTCAAGTGTTGAAATTTGCAATGAGATTGCATACCTTCTATGAGATAGTTGGATCCCGATACCCGCTGCGAGTAAGAGTTACTCCTGGGAGAGTTTTATACATTACAATTAGCCGATCAAGTAGGTGTCTAGAAAGGTGTCAACGAGGTTACGCCTCTGGGAAAACGAGGTTTATATTAATTAGGTTCGTGCGAAAGCACAGGGGACCTCCCTTAAAGTACCGACACTGGCCTGGCCGAAAGATTGGCGAACTTGTAGTGTGTAATTAATCCCGGCTAGTCTTTCCTTTTAGGGTTTGAAGGAAGATTTGATAAAAACAGTGGGAGCCATCCTGATTAGATAAAATAAGAACCAATCTATTCTTGCAAGAGCGCACGCTGAGTGTTTTCTTCTCTCTCTCTCCAGGTAGCGACCATATCACGCCTTAATCAAGATAATAATACGGATATATTAACCGAACCCGCTTGTTATACTGAGATGGGGAACGTTGGTCCCGCTCCAACTTATAATTGTTATAAGACAGAGCAGGAAATTGGGGATTACCAGAATTCCCGTGCCGCCCAAACGAAGAGAGTGCATGCTGATGCATCATCTTCGGGTGTGTTCATTACAAACAACTGTTTCTCAGTATCCTCCGCATCCTGGGTATATGATACCGGATCAGGATCCCAGATATGTAATCTGTTACATAGGGCTGCAAAAAGGTAGAAAAACTGAGAACGGGTGATAAGTTTCATGAGACAGAAAACGGGGCAAGTGTTGCAGCCAAGTCTGTTGGTCACTGTCGCCCTGTATTACCTATACATTGATTCTGAACGAATGTTATTAGATACCGAACTTGATATACAAAATCATATCAGTCTCTTTATTAGTAAAGAAATGATAAAATTTTGTATTGTTGGATAATGTTTTGAACATTTCCTATATCAAAAGTTGATCGGTTCAGGCACGTTATCTAAAAGCATTAATGTTCTAAATCAAACTACAGTTCTTAGTATATGGAACACACACAAGAGGAAGAGTTCAGAAATGAACGAATCCTTCTTGAGGTATTGTAGACTAGGTCAGATTAATGTGACCCGACTGGCTAGAGTTACATAAAGATGCATATTTAAATTAGTTTGAATTTACATCTTGTGAAACTCGCCAGTCATGTCACAAAAATAAGATGACCATAGCTCCGTTTACTGGAAACAGAGAAAGAGTTAATGAACTCTTGGGACTGATACATGATGATGTATGTAAGGTCTCCTGTCTACATATGCCAGGACTGGTTCTTTATACTTCATTATATCCTCTGATAATCTCTCAAGATTCAGTCATATGTTCCTGTTGGAACATGAGTCCGAACCTTTTGAGATATTCACAGAATATAAGCGAGAAGTAGAGAACCAGAATACGGGTATAAGTATTATGTCCTTTGATGTGATCAAGGAGGAGAATACTTGAGCACGGAATTCCTGGATTATTCTAAAGGAGAATGAGATTCTCTCTCAGCATTACTCCTCCGTATACACCAATGCACGATGGTATATCGGGGCAGAGCAATCACACCCTATATGATAAGGTGTGCTCTATGATGAGTACTACTGAGTTCCCTATTTCCTTTTGAGAGTTATGCGCTTGAGAAGCTGCATACCTATTGAATAGGGTTCGAATCAAATCAGTTGCCTACCACTTCATATACGATATGGAAAGGGAAGAGCCCATGTCTTAAGTTAGTTAAGATTTGGGGTTGTCCGGCCTATGTCTAAAAGCAAAATCCGGACAATCTCGAGGCAAGGTTAGTTATGTAGAACTGGAAAGGTTCCAGCTATGCAAACTACAGAAGATGATTTGATAGAACCAAAGGATTCAGTAGATTCCAACGAACCTCAGCCTCTCCGCCGATCTAGTAGGGTTCCTCACCCACCTGAGAGATACTTCTGTTTCTCTATGACAGTGGGAGCGAGGATTGCATCATGAGATGATAACCCAACTAGCTTCGAGCTGGCTATCAGGAGTAAGACTCTGTAAGAATGGTTGGATGCTTAGTGATCTGAGATGGAATCCTTATACACCAGTAAAGTATGGACTTTGGCTGCTATATCTGAAGGGTTAAATCCCCATCAGGAGCAAGTATATCTTGAGAAGATTACTTGGTGTAGATGGAAAAGTTGAGACTTTCAAAGCTAGACTTGTTAAAGGTTTGCATCATTGACAAGGCATGGATTATGTTGAAACCTTTTTTCTAAGAAGCTATGCTTAAGTCCATCCAAATCCTACTTGCCACGGCTGCATACCATGACTACGATATCTGGTGGTTGGGTATCATGACTGCTTTTCAAAATGATGTTTTGGAAGAGAGCGTCTATAAGTACACAGCCACAGGGCCTCGTAGACAGTGGGAGCAGCGGAAACGTGTGCAAGATGCTTTATAGGATAAAGCAGGCATCGCGGAGTTGGAACGTCTGTTTTGATGTATTAGTCAAAGAAGTTGACATCATCAAAATGGTAGATGAACCTTGTATAAACAAAAAGGTAGTAGGGAGTATGGTGACGATCCTTGTAGAGTACGTGGATGACATACTCTTGATAGGGAAGGAGTTTCCTATGCTACGCTCGATCAATCTCCGCTTATCACACTGATTCTCCACATAAGATCAAAGTGATACCTACTAAATCCTGGAATATAGATCTATGAGATAGATCTAGTTGGATATTAGGACACTCACTAGTTGTAGTGAGATGGTATCAGTTGATCCTAGGGAGAATCACTAGATGTGTTCCAGAGTGATAAAGACGACTGAACGTCAGTCACAGGCATTGTCTTTACCCTCAGTAAAGGGACGGTATGTTGGAAGAGTTCCAAGCTAGATACCGTGACATACTAGACGATAAAGGCAGGATACATCGCTACTTAAGATGCTACCAAAGAGGCTGTTTGGGTGTATATTGATTCATGAGATGAACTATGTTCCTCCCATTGTGTGACAATGGAGTTGTGGCTTATGCCAAGGAACGAAGGTCCCATCAGTGATCCAGACATATTCTAAGGCAGTATCACCTGATCATGGAGATGGTTGATTTCTAAGGGATCAAGGTAAGGAGAGTAGACTCAGAAGACAACACGGCGGATCCACTCACGAAGGCCTATTCCCAGAGAGAGACTTTTATGGGATGGTTGAGTATGAGATACTACAACCACTGCTATCAGATGGCCCTAGTGCAAGTGGGAGATTGTTAGTTATATGTATGCCCTAGAGGCCATTACTGTACATTGGATGTATATTGTAGTGGATGCTGGGACATATATAGGGAGGACTTTCTTGCTCGACATGATAGTATGCTATCTGGTTACTCTTTACCTTAACGTGTACATTGATTGTCTCTCTGTTACATGTTGGTAAAGCCCTTAGGATGTGTACTTGACTATCTGGACTATGATGCGGATCATACTAGTGGGGACATGGTAGTCCATAAGTACATCCTTCAAAGTCCCTAGTCATGGGTATATCGAGACGGGGCATCGATATACCAGAGTAGACTAGCGTATACCTTCTCGACCCATACAGATGGGCGATGGATGATCCCATATCCATCGGTGTTTGACATCAGAGGAGATATACGGGTGCTCAGTAGAGACTGGGTACACTGGACGGACTCGCCGAGAACTCCCAGATGGTATTATACCTTACGTCAGATGGCAGTTCTCAGGTGACACTGGTACAGAGTAGTCTGTTGACCCGAGATCGTCATAGAGTCTTGTGTGGTTCCCACTGTGCTTTGATTTCCATCTTACCACGTCCAAGAGGGCGTGCAAAATGGTGGTTTTTGGGTACAGTCCCGAGTCACATGGAGGCAATGAGCGATAGAAGGGGATTCGTCTCTCCCGGTATAGGGGGTTGATGTTGCGCTGTGTTCGATTGGCTATAACCGGAAATCCCTGGCCAGGGTTGCTGAGATTTACTGGTAAGTGTTACCAGTAGTTTCTCGAATTGTTATAGACCTCATATCGACACGACTTATCGAGCTAATGGGGTCTGACGTTTACCACCCCTAGGCGAGATATGCGACATATCAGACGATCAGACCGGACTGTACGGTAGTGTTACTGGTTGGATTCACTGGAGTGTGAGCGGGCTTGCTCGTCGATCTTCTGATCGCTCAATACCCGGGTGGCCGTTACGTTTAGCAGACCGCTTGCGGCTTGTGGGTGCTTGATATGATCATCATCTGCTGCCGGCGTATTGACGAGTCTTTACAGTCCTACACAGAGGTTTCCTGGCTCAAGCGAAACGAAATAGGAGCGCATATGAGATATGTGCGGGACCGTGAATAATGCGTGTATGTGATACCGTATTCTATTCTCGCGATAAATGTATCGATTGGTTATATGCGATATAACCTAGTTATCGAATCAAGGATTGGTTCGATAAGCCGATACATAGGATACTAGTCGGTCATATGCGATATGACCGGATCGTTAAATCAAGTGTTGATTTAATAATTTAGTGTATAATTATATATTTGATATATTACTTTGCATTAACTAGTATTGGTTCACTTTAAATGGATTTTCTCACTTGATTGTGCAAGTTGTATACTTTTGTGCACATTATTGTATCATGTTTGATGATACATGTTTACTTGGTTAAGTGTAAAGAATTAAACCATGGTTAAACTAATGATTAGGGTTTTGTTTTCTTTTTCTTTTATTTGTTTATTCATTTTGGAAATGATAAGAAAAGAATGGTGGCTTTATTTGTAGTTTTGTTGAAGCTTCATGAAACTTTGACCTAGTCCGCCATTCTTGTCTCTTGCTTAACCCTAACCATCATATCTAACCATGGTCTATTCTCTACACTAAACTAAGGTTAGTATTATGATAAGTATTCATTTTCCTTTTCATTTTATAATAACTTATCATAATATTATCTTCTTCTTCTTCTTCATCAAGAAGAAAACCTAGACTTCATCAATGGTGACTTGATGAAATGAGTGAGAAATCCAATTTTAAAGTGAACCCACTTCCTATTTCTTCATCCTCTACCTCTTGCCAAGTAGTAGAGTGTGTTTTCTTCACAAGTTTCTTGACTTGGTGAAGTTGGAGCTTGATCTAGCGATGCCTCGACGTAGATCATCTTCGGCATCGTCGTCGATGACCTAGCCCGCTTTTTCTCCGATGAAGCCGACGCTAGAGCCCAAGATCCGATTTGTACAGCGAGGAGACTTCATCGCGGAGCCATGGAGGTGGAGAACCGGATCTACAAAGGTTGTATTTCCGTTTACCATTTAGTTAAGTTGTTAACCAGTTTCATTTTACCTAAACATCTAGCCAACGATCCGTATTAGGGTTTCTCGGCACCGTAATTTTTGAAATTGGCATGGTTGATGCCTTGTGAGACCTCTTGAGAGTGCCTAGGAACCCTACATGCGATACCACAACAGATGGTCCTAGTGCAAGTGGGAGATTGTTAATGATATGTATTCCCTAGAGGCCATTACTGTACATACGATGTATATTGTAGTGGATGCTTCGACATATATAGGGATGACTTTTTTGCTCGACATGATAGTATGCTATCTGGTTGTTCTTTATCTTAACATGTACTCTGATTGTCTCTATGTTACTTGTTGATAAAGCCCTTAGGATGAGTACTTGACTACCAGGACTATGATGCAGATCATACTAGTGGGGACAGTGTAGTCGCTAAGTACATCCTTCAAATGTTCCTAGTCATGGGAGTACCGAGACAGGGCATCGATACTCCAGACTAGACAAGCGTATGCGCTTCTTGACCCATATGATGGGCGAGCGATGATACCATATCCATTGGTGTTTGACATCAGAGAAGGTATACGGGTGCTCAGTGGAGACTGGGTACACTGGACGGACTCGCCGAGAACTCCCAGATGGATTATACCTCACGTCAGATGGCAGTTCTCTGGTGACACTGGTACAGGTTAGTCTGTAGACCCGAGATCGTCATAGAGTCTTGTGTGATTCCCACTGTGCTTTGATTTCCATCATACCACGTCCAAGAGGGCATGCAAAACGGTGGCTTTTGGGTACAGTCCCGAATCACATGGAGGCAACGAGCGATAGGAGGGGTTTCGCCTCTCCCGGTATAGGGAGTTGATGTTGCGCTGTGTTCGATTGGCTATAACTGGAAAACCCTGGCCAAGGTTGCTGAGATTTACTGGTAAGTGTTATCAGTAGTTTCTCGAACTGTTATAGACCTCATATCGACACGACTTATCAAGCTACTGGGGTCTGACGTTTACCACCCCTAGGCGAGATATGCGACATATCAGACGAAGAGACCGGACTGTACGGGAGTGTTACTGATTGGATTCGCAGGAGAATGTACAGGCTTGCTTGTTGATCTTCTGATCGCTCAATACATGGGTGGCTGTTACGTTTAGCTGACCGCCCGCAACTTGTGGGTGTTTGATATGATCATCACCTACTGCCGGCTTATTGATGATTATTTAGAGTCCTACATAGACGTTTCCTGGCTCAGGAAAAAAGGAGTAGGAGCACATATGTGATATGTGCGGGACCGAGAACAATACGAGTATGTGATACCGTATTAGATTCTCGCGATATGTGATATCAGCCGGTTATATGTGATATAGCCGGATCATCGGATCAAGTGTTGATTCGATGAACTGATACAGATTATATTAGTTGGTTATTTGTGAAATAGCCGGATTATCGGATCAAGTGTTGATTCGATAATTTAATGTATAATTATATATATTTGATAGATTATATTACATTAACTAATATTAGCTCACTTAAAGATTCTTTTTCTCACTTAGATTATACATTGATATATATGTGATATATATTAATTATATTATTTTATTTTGTTACAATAAATATTGTATATGTGATATATAATATTGTAACATGTTATGGTTACAAATGCAATTTATTTTTTGGAGTTTAAATGTGGTTAGGGTTTGGATTAGGGTTAAGCTTGCATGAAGCTTTCAAGAAGCTTCTTGAAGCTTTGACTTTGACTATGATATTTTATGTTGATATTTCATAACCCAACCCAAACCTTTTACCATAATTAGTTCTCTACAAGGGTTAAGTCTTCATTCATAACCCATGGTTGTAATTCTAACCACACACAAGTTTTCATTATTCATCACAAATGAAATTGTTCTTCTTCTTCTTCTTGAAAAAAGCTTTCTAGCTTTTTGACATGTGATGATAATGAGTGAGAAATTGAAAATAAAAGAGAGCTAAATTCATACTTCATCATCCTCATCTATTCTAGCCACTTAGATTAGGGTGTTTGCTTTGCTAATACTCGATTAGTGAAGTAAGAGCTTGAGTTTGAGTTTCTTCAAGGTAGATCATCTTAGTTGTTGAAGATCGGAAGCAAGTTTGCATCTTTCTCTTCATGGAGCCTCTCTAGAGTCCGGGTATTTGATGATCGCAGCGAAGGGACCTCAACACGGAGCTTATGAAGTGTAGGAACGGAATACAAAGGTTGTAATCCCTAACTCTTAGATGTTAAAGTGTTTAACATGCTTGTTTGCTTAATTCTCTAGTTAAGATCTTGGTTAGGGTTTGTTTAGCACCCCAAAAATTTCAATATGGCATGTGTGATGCCTTCCTAAACCTTGCTAAGGTGCTATACTAACCCTACACGTTGTGCCACAGTTCTTGCAGGTTTTGTCGTATAGGTTTCGTTACGGCTTTGCTGGCACACTGCTTCATTTTCCAGGTGATTGCTTTGGTAGGTGGGTTCACTTGCATCGTGACCACCATTATACCTTGTATATTATTTATTTCAGTTGTATCTAGTAAACTCCATCAACCAAACTTGTATATTTATTCATACTTAGAGACCAGTTGTATATTCTTTCGACCTTAGAATCACGCGTTGTATTATTATGGATTTTCATGTTGTTTTTTTAGTTTCCTTTCAGTTTTGATTCTCGCCCTTCGGCGTTGTATATTATATTGCTTGCGTGGTTGTGACCATCGATTGACGAAGGGCTAGCTCCTGCTTGGGGATGCCTTTATATATTATTCATGTTGTACCCCGTTCGTGGCCTGTATTTACAAAGGAAACTCTGCCGAAATTTTCTGAAAAGAATTGATGTTTTAAAAAAAAACGCATAATTCGGCTTATGCTATTAAAACCACTCGTTTTAAAATAAGTTTCTTCTTACCTAAAATGGTCTTAGATTTCTGGGGTTTTTGGCTTACTTGAATTAGATGGGGTCCTATAGACTTCATATGATTCAAGGGCCAGTCACGTGCTATTTCGGGTCGTGACAAAGTTGGTATCAGAGCGCTAGGTTAACCTTGGTTCGAGTCTATGTTTGACTATACGGAGCCTAGGGCGTTTGTATATATACGGAATCTAGGCTTGACCTTACAGAACATAGAACTAGTCGAGGGGGTATTAGACCCTAACTTTCGTCGTGTAGGTTGACCTTGGTTGATGGAGTAGGTGACTTAAGGAGAGTGACGTACCATGTGTATGTTCCGCGGCATACTTACGATACGCTACTCCGCTTAAGAAGCCTTAGGATGTACATTTTCTTGCACAGCATTATATTCATTCATGATCTATCCTCATCGATGTTGGTTTATGGTTTTGCTGCCACGATTACACGGGTAGAGAGAGCTACGGCTAGAGTTGCGGTCAACACGAGCTCGTCACGAACGAGGACTGACCAGGGCGTGATTCCAGGGACATACGATTTGCATAGATGCGTCGTGTTATTGTGTTTTCGCGCCATGAGCGTTGATGGATCGCTTTTACGAGATTACTCGGACGTGCAGATCAGCACCAGAGAATTGGGCCACTGATAGAGGCCAGCCAGAATATGATGACCGTTGATTAATCGATTATTCTTGATTATTGAGGCATTGTTCAGTGTGCGGATGAATGAGCCAGTTGTTGCCACGAACGACGAGATATTGCCCCAGATGTTGGAGCTATTACAGTACGAGTTGTACATAGAGATATGATATAAGATCGCTAGTCATCCGAGGATCAATTACTAGGACATGTGGTTCGTTCGCTTACCCCGATGCAAGGTCATCAGATAGATTGATTCCAGCTAGAGACGACTTCACGCAGGTATGTTGAGTGTCGATAAAGGCGATCGAATGTCAGAAACCCATATTCCAGGTTTAAAGTATTCGGAAAGACATGCAAGCAATTCTATGGACCCTCTAGAAGAATGAAAACCCTAACTCGACATAATGACCATGTGAAAGCCTTTGAACCTTGGGGTTTGCGGCAGTTCCGCGGTGCCATTAGTGAGGCTTGGGTTTGCCCTTCTACGGCTGGTCCACCGGTGCTGTGGTATGTAGTGGAATACTATTAAACTGTACCCAAGATGTTGAGCTCTTGGGTGATTATGAGGTTTTGATGAATCGATCGAATGGTTCGACTTCATTCGGATGCTATGTGATGGGATGCATTGCTTGGGAAACTCCAGATATGAGTATAGCCATTGGAGCACAGTCCATGCAGCCATGAAGAGACAAGTCCGAAGCAGTCGACATTAGAGGAAAGTGGAGTAAGAGATTCGTATGAGATTTCGATGAGATGACGTTCCACTCCGCTAACATCAGAGATGTGATACGCATGCAGAGGCGTTATATATGGATATATCTTCCAGGAGGAGTCGTGATGAATATGCAGCCGTTCCGGAACAAGAAAGAGACTTAGTAAAGGACGATGACTTCTGGGCAGTTCGACAGAAACGAGATTTGGGAGAGACCTCGACAGGACCTTTCTGGAACAATATACGAGAAGACTTGGACCCGGGAGCGGTCATTTTACGCACACCCAAAGGCCAGAGTTCGGCACCGTCGACGAGATATGTTATGAGTGACTACGACAGTTGGCTAGAGATTCTTAGAGGATGTGCTTGAGCGGGACTATTCCGCCATACTTGATTTCAGTATTTTGGGCCATCTATTCGCATGATTTAGTCTTGATGACTGAGTTTCATGATATTTGTTTCGTGCACCATGGTTGCACCTACGGGTATTCGTATTTATGCACCACAGTTCCATCTAACTTCGTTTTGATGTCATTTGAGATATTGATTGTGATTTCATGCCTAGGGCATGCATATGATTTGACTTATGCTTTCGGTATAGTTTTCATGCATTTTTAGAATTTTGATTTGATTTTGTGCACGCTGATGCACATGGCGGTGAGATTATATGCCACGGTATACCTGATTTGGATTTGGATTTAAGATGTGTTGTATACCGTCGATTTCGATTGTGACACTCGATATTTGTTTTGTGCACCTTGTGCACCTGATTTGATTCTTGCGCATATTTGACGCGCTTGGATTAGACTTTGCGCATGTTCGGCGCTTAATATTGGATTTCGTGATTTCGTGCATGATGGATGCACCTGATTTGGATTTTCGCGCATGTTGGGCGTATGGTATGATATGTGATTTTGGTGCACGCCAGATGCACAAAATCGAGATTCTTCGTGCATATCAGATGCACCTGATTTTGCTGTCAGGCATACACGTTGCCTTTGACAGGTGTTTCGTGCACACCCGTTGCACTTAGATGTTGTTTCTGTGCACATGTATGGTACATTCATGGATTTCGATTTCCTTGCGCACCAGACGCACATAGTATTCATATGCACATTTTGGGATTGATTTCTTATGGAGCCGTACGTTTTTATGATATTTACTATTTTTTTCGTACTGAGCAGGACTAGTCAGAGGACTGTACCCAGATATATTTTGCATGCATTGATAGTTATCGAAGGGATTTCCAAAAAGGGGAGCTATACTCTCAGTATTTACCTACGTGTCTGATATGACACGAAACGTTTAAAACAAGGAAACCCTTCTAAATTGTTTTCAAAACGGCGGGACGGGCATATTAAGCAAAAGATATATATATATATATATATATATATATATATATATATGGTTATTTTCTTACAATAGACATCCACCACTATGCAGTGTTATGCGCATCGCACAGCGACTTAAAGAGGTTTAGGATGCATTTCCTTCAGAGGTTTACATGTACAGTTCGATATATATATCATGTTGGTATTCGTATTGGATTTAGACATTGATGTATTCCCCATGACTCCGATGATTGCAGGATGCTTGACGGAGTTTTGATTTTGAGTTATCTGCTCATTGTTCATGCGCATGCATTGCGCTACGATGCGTTTTATGTATTGATAATTTCGGAGCCCCGACGACTGGACTTTTTACTGAAATGTTTTGGTATTTGAGGTGTTTAAATTTAAATTCGGGGACCGAATTTCTTTAAGGGGGAAGATTGTAACATTTCAAAAAAATAAAATATTATTTTTGGGAATTTTTATAATTAAATAATAAATATATTGAATATTTTAATAATGCGGTATAATTAAATACCGATAAATTGGGAAAAATTTGGAAAATTATAGAAATTACTAAAAAGAGGGTGTTTTATTGGATTTAAGCCAATTATGAAATTTTATGATTTATTATACACTATTTTATTGCTAATCGCGATTAAATATCGCTAATCTCGCATTAATCCGGTTTTGTGCACATGACATGCACCATGTCATTTTTACACTTTGTTATATTTTCTTTCATGGCTTCTCTCCATTTTTCATTTTGGGTTTTATTTTAATTAAGAGAAGAAGAGAAAAGGAAAAGAAAAGAAAAGAATAAAGAATGAGAGGTATGGGCATGAGAGAGAGAGACAGAGAGGTGAGGGGTCAAACCTAAGTCTTGGCATTCTCCCCTTCATTGTTTCCTTCATTGTTTCCTTCATTTTTCCCTCTCCTCCCTCAACAATGCCGCTGCCCTCTTCCCTCTCCCCTCTACCTCCTCAAAACACCAACATCCCCACCTCAAAAGTCCATCCCTACTTCACAAAAAACATGCACAAGCTCACACCAAGCACTTTGGACCAAGAAAGCAAGAATTTTAGAGACTTAGGGCAACTCAAGAAGATTCTTGAGTTGCCAAATGAGGTAAATTATCCATCATTAGTGTAGCATTTTCATTGCTTTTGTATCCATGTTAACTTAAAACCGATTAAGTGGTGATTTGTGAGCTTTGAATTTTCCTAGTGAGGTTAGGGTTTAATTTGAGTTATGAAGGTGTAATTGAGGCTTAATTGTGACCTTAAACCCTTGTGATGATTGATTTAAGACCAAAACCCGAGACTAGAACCCCAATTAGCGAACTTAGAAATCTCCGATATTCGTATTTTATGAGAATTGTGTAGGGAAATTGAAATCTGCCAACACCCGGGGACTCTAAAATTTATTTAGCAAACACTGTGAGTCATGCAGGCACCCAAAAAGCTACCACAGAGACCCGAGACCAAACCCTAACACCATGGCCACAAATTTAATCCCCTGGGCCGCAATTTGCGGCCAGGGTACCTCATTTGGGGTTCGTGCATCGTCTGTAACTCCTATATCAGTAAACTAGACACTTCACATGTGCAAAATTGGCTAATTTGACTTAGGGTAAAATTTGGAACATGTTTTCAAAGTTGCCGCTTTATGTTTGCAATGTTTATGACTTGGAGTTTTGATATTTGTGTTTGGTATCGATCACTTGACGTTTGTACGTCTATATCGGGTGATGTTTTGCGAGAGCTGACCATAGGTTTTGACCTATATGTGAAACTTGTGTCATTTTGGTTTTAAATTGGATTTTAATGCGGCACGACACGTTATGATGTGTAGGTACCCCACGAGGACTTCGAGATGACAAGCCAGCGAGTGGCGACGTCGGCATCGGCAAATGAAGATCATGGTGAGTAGATATATATCTACGGGGGGAGTCGGGTGGATGGCGTATAGCACCCCCTCAGTTCGTAGTAAATACAATATATGATATATATATATATGTTTATATATGTTTATGTGTTATAAAAACTGGATAGTTTAACAAGTTGGATCGTAGCAGATCATGGGTTAGTTTAGGGTAAATCAGAAACCCTAGAATAGTAGTTACACCCACATGCACGCACACACACTTGCATACTTTTATTTACCTGTGCGTATATGGGGATATGTATATATATATACACATGGGTATGGGACTATGTGTGTGTGTGTGTATACGTATACATATACATGGATTATAAGGATAGTACTTAGGATTGGAGATAAGTCGATGAGATTGGGCTTGAGGCCATGAGATCGGTGATGTGACATGGTTCGTATTTGAGATACGACATGAGATTTTAGCGGGTCCTTTAGGCGTGATGTTTTCATACATACGCATGCATATACATAGATGGTATCTGTTTTGTACTAGACGTAGATCAGTACCCCCAGATCATGATATATGATAAAGAGGATACCAGATGAATAATGAGGTAAATGCGATATTTGATCCGTACCAAGATTTGGGATGTCGTACGATGGATTTACCGTACAAGCTATATTGATGATAGATCCGCACTCTTGACTTGAGGATGTCATGTTATATAGGGTATCGTATGGGATACTATTGAGGCGGGATCACCGACTTTTATATGTGTGTGTATATGTGTCGACTCAGACTTAGGTGGTTTTCCTCACCCCTTTCGACTAACCTGTTAGTCTAGTACTGTAGTTTACTTAGTAGATATTAGACTAGACTCGAGTCATACCAATTTCCAAAAACTGACAAATCGTGGGTATTTTAAAGACAGGTCCTATATTCTAAAAACCACGATTCATGCGATTTCAAATGCCAAACTGTATGACTCGATTATATATAATGTGTATTCCTTATCGTTGCATTGCTATCTATTCCTGCATATTCCTGTGGTTATCATCGCACATTCATATTATTCATATCGTATTTGCATGCTTATACTTGTGCTTATTGTTATGAAACCATGCTGTCAGGACACCAGCACCATTACCGATGATGCATATGTTCCATGTACACCTGCTTGCCGGCTCACACACATCATCATCGGTAATTACCATGCTATGTACACTGTAGAGAATATTAATTCTTTGATATCACCTGTTAGATGATAGCTTAGATATTGCATTTATTACTGTGATTGTCATACATATTTGTACGTTCGATTTCATGCATCATTATTAGGGCCCGTCCGGATTGCCGGAGCCCAATATGTTAGAATTCATTGTTTATTTATACTTGAGATTGGGATTTCGGATTTTCATGAGATTTCTAGATTTGGAGAAACCGCAAGAATATATATAAACTTCTCTCTCTCTGCCTTTTTTTAAAAAGGTAAGTTGTGGTTTTCTCGTGATGTATGAGTCGTCCACCATGAGTTTTCATAATAGCTGTTGGATTTCGAAACCGTTTCGAGGAGTAGTATGAACCGTCTCGGGTACATGGTGGACCCGGTATGGTACCCCAGGGTGAGAGCGATTTCATTGAGGATGATAAGCCTGGCAAGGGCAGACTGCCTACCGGTGATTATTTAGCGCGGCGGATATCCGGAGGATACCGTCCGTGGTCGTGTGATTTGATGATATGGGCCGATCCATACTGACGGAGCCCGAGGTATTGAGACACTGTGATATTGAGATATTGGGATTATGTTTTGTGTCGATGCTAGACACTGATTATGTTGATTTCATTGATGATAACTCGTGTTATATAAACAGAATTCTCACTAAAACAAGAAAACAGTTTCTTTATTTACATGTATTCTGTTTTCATTATATTACATTCATACCTCTTACATATGATATATTGTTACCTGAGGCACTGACACGAGCACATGGGATTACACTTATGTATAGATGTTTACCCTTGCCACCTTTTCATGCTTCAGACTTTATCATTTGAGGTTTATATATATATTTGATCGTATTGACCTAGAATTGAATCATACATACGATTTCTGCTCTGTGATGTTTTCTACTCACGAGTTGGCAACTCACCCCCATTGAGCCACAGTTCTTGCAGGTTTTGCCGTACAGGTTTCGTTACGGCTTTGCTGGTACACTGCTTCCTTTTCCGGGTGATTGCTTTGGTAGGTGGGTTCACTTGCATCGTGAACACCATTATACCTTGTATATTATTTATTTCAGTTGTATCTAGTAAACTCCATCAACCAAACTTGTATATTTATTCAGACTTAGAGACCAGTTGTATATTCTTTCGACCTTAGTGTCGCGCGTTGTATTATTATGGGTTTTCATGTTGTTTTTTTTAGTTTCCTTTCAGTTTTGATCCTCACCCTTCGGCGTTGTATATTATATTGCTTGTGTGGTTGTGACCGTCGATTGACAAAGAGTTAGCTCCAGCTTGGGGATGCCTTTATATATTATTCATGTTGTACCCCGTTCAGGGCCTGTATTTACAAAGGAAACTCTGCCAAAATTTTCTGAAAAGAATTGATGTTTTATAAAAAAAAATGCATGATTCGGCTTATGCTATTAAAACCACTCGTTTTAAAATAAGTTTCTTCTTACCTAAAATGGTTTTAGATTTCTGGGTTTTTGGCCTACTTGAATTAGATGGGGTCCTATAGACTTCATATGATTCAAGGGCCAGTCACGTGCTATTTCGAGTCGTGACAGGTATGGATGAGGCATGGGTTTATTTGGTTTTTTATTAGTCTTGACTCACTATTCAAGCATGGTTGCAATTTAGAATTGCAATTTATTCCATACTTGAATGAGTGAGGAGAGAGATGATTCATATTATTGTTTCTACACTTGCTTCATGCTTAATGCCATAGCCATTTTCGTTGAGCTTCTTCTTCCTCTTGATCTCTACAATTTCTTCATCTCGCCTCCAAGCTCAAACCCTCACATGAAATGTGAATCATTGAGCTTGTGAGTAACCTAGTGAACTTATCATATCCCCTACTTCATTATCCCACACCAAACTAGCAATTTAGTGTAGTGTGTTTCATACACTAAAGAAGTTTAGTATATAGTTAGCTTGATCTAAAGGAACTTCGGATGGATCGTCTTTGGCGCGAAGATCACGAAGGAAGGTCGTTCATGTAGGGTTCCTAGGCACACTAGTGAGGTCTCCCAAGCCATCAACCATGGCAATTTCAAAAATTATGGTGCCTACAAACCCTAAACTACGGATCGATAACTAGATGTCTAGGCGAAAAAGAACTAATTAACACTTAACTAATGAGAAAACGGAAATACAACCTTTGTAGATCCGGTGCTCCACCTCCATAGCTCCGCAACGAGGTCCTCTCCGCTGTCCAAGTCAAATCCGGGCTCTAGGATCGGCTTCGTCGGAGAATGGGCAAGCTAGGTCGTCGATGTCCATGCCGAAAATGATCTACGTCGAGGCATCGCTAGATCAAGCTCACAACTTCACCAAGTCAAGAAACTTGTGAAGTAAACACACTCTACTACTTGGCAAGAGATAGAGGATGAAGAAATAGGAAGTGGGTAGACTTTAGTTTTGGATTTCTCACTCTTTTCAAACAATCACCATTGATGGAGCTTGAGCTTCTTCAAAGAAGAAGATGAAGAAGAAGAAGAAAATGATAAGATAAGATAATTCTAAAATGAAAAGAATAATACATTCTTATCATCTTAGAACCATGGTTTAGTGTAGAGAATTAATCATGGTTGAGTGGTATGGTTAGGGTTAAGGATGAGATAAGAATAGTGGACTAAGTCAAAGCTTCATGAAGCTTTAACTAAACAACAAAAGAAGCCACCATCCTTTTCTCTTTCTTTAATTCATTTATCAAAAATAAATGGATAACTAAATAAGATAAATGAATAACTAAATGATAAACCCTAACCATTTCATTAACCAAGGTTTAATACTTTACACTTAACCAAAAAGCATGCATCATCAAACATGATACAAGCAAGTGCACAAAATCATATCGCATATGTAATGCGCACACCCGAGTGAGAAAATCCATTTAAAGTGAACCAATACTAGTTAACGCAAAGTAATATATCAAATATATAATTATGCATTAAATCAACACTTGATTCAATGACCCGGTCATGTCGCACACAACCGACTAGTATATGATGTATCGGCTTATCAAATCAACCTTTGATTCGATAACTAGGGTATATCGCATATAACCTAATCGATACATTCATCGCGAGAATGGAATACGGTATCACATACACGCATTATTCTCGGTCCCGCACATATCTCATATGCGCTCCTATTTCGTTTCGCTTGATCCAGGAAACCTCTGTATAGGACTCTAAAGACTCGTCAATACGCCGGCAGCAGGCGATGATCATATCAAACACCCACAAGCCGCAAGCGGTCTGCTAAACGTAACGGCCACCCGGGTATTGAGCGATCTGAAGATCGACGAGCAAGCCCGCTCACACTCCAGTGAATCCGACTAGTAACACTACCGTACAGTCCGGTCTGATCGTCTGATATGTCGCATATCTCGCCTAGGGGTGGTAAACGTCAGATCCCAATAGCTCAATAAGTCGTGTCGATATGAGGTCTATAACTATTCGAGAAACTACTGGTAACACTTACCAGTAAATCTCAGCAACCCTGGCCAGGGATTTCCTGTTATAGCCAATCGAACACAGCGCAACATCAACCCCCTATACCGGGAGAGACGAATCCCCTCCTATCGCTCATTGCCTCCATGTGACTCGGGACTGTACCCAAAAACCACCGTTTTGCACGCCCTCTTGGACGTGGTAAGATGGAAATCAAAGCACAGTGGGAACCACACAAGACTCTATGACGATCTCGGGTCAACAGACTACTCTGTACCAGTGTCACCAGAGAACTGCCATCTGACGTGAGGTATAATACCATCTGGGAGTTCTCGGCGAGTCCGTCCAGTGTACCCAGTCTCTACTGAGCACCCGTATATCATCTCTGATGTCAAACACCAATGGATATGGGATCATCCATCGCCCATCTGTATGGGTCGAGAAGGTATACGCTAGTCTACTCTGGTATATCGATGCCCCGTCTCGATACACCCTCGACTAGGGACTTTGAAGGATGTACTTATGGACTACCATACCCCCACTAGTATGATCCGCATCATAGTCCAGGTAGTCAAGTACAGATCCTAAGGGCTTTACCAACATGTAACAGAGAGACAATCAGCATACACGTTAAGGTAAAGGGTAACCAGATAGCATACTATCATGTCGAGCAAGAAAGTCCTCCCTATATATGTCCCAGCATCCACTACAATATACATCCTATGTACAGTAATGGCCTCTAGGGCATACATATAACTAACAATCTCCCACTTGCACTAGGGCCATCTGTAGCAGTGGTTGCAGTATCTCATACTCAACCATCCCATAAAAATCTCTCTCTGGGAACAGGCCTTTGTGAGTGGATCCGCTGTGTTGTCCTCTTAGTCTACTCTCCAAACCTCGATCACCCTGGAGATCAACCATCTCCATGATCAGGTGTTACTGCCTTAGAATAAGTCTGGATCACTGATGGGACCGGCGTTCCTTGGCATAAGCCACAACTCCATTGTCTCACAATGGTAGGAACATAGTTCATCTCATGAACCACTATACACCCAAACAGCTTCTAGGGTAGCATCTTAAGTAGCGATGTATCCAGCCTTTATCGTCTAGTATGCCACGGTATCTAGCTTGGAACTCTTCCAACATACCGTCCCTTTACTGAGGGTAAAGACAATGCCTGCGACTGACATTCAGTCGTCCTTATCACCCTGGAGCCCTTCCAGTGATTCTCCCCAGGATCGGTTGATACCGTCTCACTACAACTAGTGAGAGTCCTAACATCCAATTAGATCTATCTCATAGATCCAAAATCCAGGATTTAGTAGGTATCACTTTAATCCTATATGGAGAATTATGGTGATAAGCGGAGATTGACCGAGCGTAGCATAGGAAACTCCTTTCCTATCAAGAGTATGTCATCCACGTACTCTACGAAGATCGTCACCATACTCCCTACTACCTTTTTGTATATACAAGGTTCATCTACCATTTTGATGATGTCAAACTCTTTGACCGCTTCATCAAAACAGATGTTCCAACTCCGCGATGCCTGCTTTATCCTATAAAGCATCTTGCACACGTTTCCGCTGCTCCCACTGTCTACGAAGCCCTCTGGCTGTGTACTTATAGACGCTCTCTTCTAAATCATCATTTAGAAAAGCAGTCAAGACACCTAACCACCAGATATCGCAGTCATGGTATGTAGCCGTGGTAAGTAGGATCTGGATGGACTTAAGCATAGTCACTTGAAAAGGTTTCATCATAATCCACGCCTGGTCGATGACGAAAAGCTTTATCAAGTCTAGCTTTGAAAGTCTCAACTTTTCCATCTACACCAAGTAATCTTCTCAAGATATACTTGCTCCTGATGGGGATTTAACCCTTCAGATCTAGCAGCTAAAGTCCATACTTTGCTGGTGTATAAGGATTCCATCTCAGATCACTAAGCATCCAACCATTCTTACAGAGTCTTACTCTCGATGGCCAGCTCGAAACTAGTTGGGTCATCATCTCATGATGCAATCCTCGCTCCCACTTTCATAGAGAAACCGAAGTATCTCTCAAGTGGGTGAGGAACCCTACTAGATCGGCGGAGAGGCTGAGGTTCGTTGGAATCTACTGAATCCTTTGGTTCTATCAAATCATCTGCTGTAGTTCGTATAGCTGGAACATTTCCAGCTCTACATTACAGTCTTTGCCTCGAGCTTGTCCGGATTTTGCTTTTAGACATAGCCCGGACAACCCCAAATCTTAACCAACTTAAGATATGGGCTCTTCCCTTATCATATCACATATGAAATGGTAGGCAACTGATTTGATTTGAACCCTATTCAATAGGTATGCAACTTCATAAGTGCATAACTCCCAAAAAGGAAAAAGGTAACTCAGTATTACTCATCATAGAGCACACCATATCAAATAGGGTGTATCTGCTCCGCCCCGACATACCATCGTGCTATGGTGTATACGGAGGAGTAATGCCGAGAGAGAATCTCATTCTCCTTTAGAATAATCCAGGATTTTCGTGCTCAAGTATTCTCCTCCTTGATCTCATCATAGGACATAATACTTATACCCTTATATCTGGTTCTCTACTTCTCGCTTATATTCTGTGAATATCTCAAAAGGCTCGGACTCATGTTTCAACAGGAACATATGTCTGAATCTTGAGAGATTATCAGAGAATGTAATGAAGTACAAAGAACCAGTCCTGGCATGTGTAGACAGGGGACCTTACATACATCAACATGTATCATCCCAAGAGTTCATTAACTCTTTCTCTGTTACCAGTAAACGGAGCTATGATCATCTTATCTTTGTGACATGACTGGCGAGTTTCACAAGATGTAAATTCAAACTTATTTAAATATGCATCTATATGTAACTCTAGCTAGTCGGGTCACTTTGATCAGACCTAGTCTACAATGCCTCAAGTAGGATTCGTTCATTTCTGAACTCTTCCTCTTGTGTGTGTTCAGTATACTAAGAACTGTAGTTTGATTTAGAACATCAACGCTTTTAGATAACGTGCCTGAACCGATCAACTTTTGATATAGGAAATGTTCAAAACATTATCCAACAATACAAAATTATATCCTTTCTTTTCTAACAAAGAGAGTGATATGATTTGGTATATCAGGTTCGGTATCTAATAACATTCGTTCAGAATCAATGTATTTGTAATACAGGGTGACAGTGACCGACAGACTTGGCTGCAACTCTTGCCCCGTTTTCTGTCTCATGAAACTTATCACCCGTTCTCAGTTCTCTACCTGTCTGTAGCCCTATGTAACAGATTACATATCTGGGATCCTGATCTGGTATCACATACCCAGGACGTAAAGGATACTGAGAAACAGTTCTGTATAATGAACACACCCGAAGATGATGCATCAGCATGCACTTTCTTCGTTTGGGCGGCATGGGAAATCTGGTATTCCCCAAATTCCTGCTCTGTCTTATAACAATTATAAGTTGGAGCGGGACCAACGTTCCCCAGCTCAGTATAACAAGCGGGTTCGGTCAATATTCCGTATTATTATCTTGATTAAGGCGTGATATGGTCGCTACCTGGAGAGAGAGAGAAGAAAACACTCAGCGTGCGCTCTGTCAAGAATAGATTGGTTATTATTTTATCTAATCAAGATGGCTCCCACTGCTTTTTATCAAATCTTCCTTCAAACCCTAAAAGGAAAGACTAGCCGGGATTAATTACACACTACAAGTTCGCCAATCTTTCAGCCAGGCCAGTGTCGGTACTTTGAGGGAGGTCCCCCGTGCTTTCGCACGAACCTAATTAATGTAAACCTCGTTTTCCCAGAGGCGTAACCCCGTTGACACCTTTCTAGACACCTACTTGATCGGCTAATTGTAATGTATAAAACTCTCCCAGGAGTAACTCTCACTCGCAGCGGGTATCGGGATCCAACTATCTCATAGAAGGTATGCAATCTCATTGCAAATTTCAACACTTGAAATTCCCGATAATATTTTGCCCCTAGCTCGCTGTGACCTTGACGAATGCCAAACAACCCATAGTCCACTAGTCAAGTTCAACCCGTACATTACTTGATCGAATTAAACCCACCCGCACGACCCTTGACGAATGCCAAACAACGCCGTACGAATACCCTAATCCAATCTGCATCATATGCATAAGCAGATAAATACTAGTTAGCTACCGCACACTACGCCTTGACGAATGCCAAACTACCGCAGCACGAATACTAACTAGTACTTATCTGTAATGACGGAGGGCTACGACAGGTTTTTCTGAAAACCTATTGCGTAATGAACTTGATATCGTTGTAGAATCAAATGATTTTAAAATGGAGTGCTTTTGAGGCTTTTCTAGTTTTGCTAAAGGAGTCACTCCCGGTGAAGGGATCGTCGGTCCTTTCCTCGTCGAATGAGGTGCGGGATATATCATATATATCACTGTGCAAAGCAAAAACACTTAAAAGCAATCAAAAGACAAACCGAGTGTGTAGCATCTGCCAGTTATTGCTAAAGGAGTCACTCCCGGTGAAGGGATCTCGGTCCTTTCCTCATCGAATAAGGTGCAGGATATATCTCATATACCGCTGTGCAAAGCAAGAACTGTAGCTACCTGTTTTATTTTGAAATTCGATTCTACAACATCTTAGGTTTATTTTATTTCATTAATCACATTAATGAAGTCCCATCATTTATGTACCTAAACATCACAGATAAATACGACGTACACTTATGCCATCCGCATTCGCCTCGATGTCCCCTCGTGCACCGTTAGGTTAGGTGACTAACGGCAGAGCGGGGCAGGGCTAGCGCGGGTGTAAAACATAAGTAACGTCTATATAATATATCATATATACTATATACTGTATCTATCACAGAACATCTCATGATCACATCAAAGATATCGCAGCAGAAGAAACATATGAAATATTGGATATACTAGGACGTCCGTGTTTTCAATACGAGCCAGTATAAAACACGGATTCCACGGTCGTGATGAATAGCCAAACCCACACCCCTAGACCCCTACGAGAGCGGCAAGCAACCCTACCAATTCTGGAGTTAGGAGACCCGGACTCGACTCCTCGAGTTGGTCTCCCACTGGACTCCAGAACCCGGTTACTTGTGCTCCCCTCCTTAGGTCTATCCTAGTGCAGAAAAGTAAATAATATACAAACGGTGACAACTTCCGCAACCTGGAAGCGTCCCAATAAAAGAATATTACATACAAGTTTTTACATGAATGAAAATGAAAAAACACTCATCTCACATAAAAAAACCCCGGCTATTCAAACACGATGATCCAATATAACATATCCAGCAACACATAACATCACATGTCATCAACGTAAGTAAATATGTCCATCCCAATTGTCGTTGACATATAGCAACGAAACCGGCGATATCACACATTACACTTACGGTCACAGAAAAGAAAGTGTAAAACTACAACAGTTGGAATCCGCAATCACCTCAGACATCGCATGCCTGACCAAATGAATTTCTTAGACATCGCATGCCTAACAATTATAAACCCCGCATTTTAGTCTCAAAATCGAAAACTCTTTTCAATATCAAGTCGGGCAATTCAACAGGATTTCCGACATTTTGATCGAATGCTCGTCGCAAACTTCAGTAGACGGCTGCACCCCCGATACCGTCGACGAAGTGCACCAAGGCGGAACACCGCTACCGCGAGCACCCGGACGGATGCTTTCGGCGACGGGGTTCTCCTACAGTCACTTGGTCGGGGCTATGGAGTGAAGCTGTCTATTAAGTTTACCCGGCGAGTATCCGCGTACGCTACGTGATTGCGACGGACTTTTGATCACATCAAAATTCCGTGGCAACCGATCAAGTGAGACTAAATTGCTAGATTTACAACATTCATTTGGTTATCACATAACTGTTTGTGAATTCCAATTATTGTATCACATTCCAGATAAATAGAAAATGTTAAACTTTCCGATCGAACAATCGAACACCCAAGTTTTCCCGATACAGATCAACACATGAAATAAGTCTAACAACATTCCGTTCGTGCCTCAGTACCAACGGTCCAGCCGTAGAAGGGTCAAGCCAACGCCTCACATGTAGCACGCCGTACTGCCCCAAACCCGAAGGTTCAAAGGGCAGTTCAAGACGGTCACATAATCGAGTTAAGGTTTGTGTCTTCTAGAGGGACCATCGCGTTACTTGCACTACTTAGAACGTCGTTAAACTACGGAAAAATCCAACACTTGGAAATTTCCCGACAGGGGAAAAATTGGGTATTTATATCCGGTCGAACTTTTTAACATATTCTAAGATTTCTCCGGAAAGCCACACAGAGAAAATTTGATATTCCGATCGAAACTCCGAAACCCCAAAACCACCTCTGAGAATTCAACTCTTGAAAAATTATTAAAAATTCCCAGAAAAAGAAGCACTGGAAATAAAGAATTACTGTGCAAATAGAATAAAATAATTCGGCCGTACCGCCGCGGAACCGCCGCACGAGCCTTGCTCGTGCCGCGGAACCGCGGAAGTTGGAAGGAGATAGGGGCACGAATTTCACAGTTTTTCTTATATTCACCTGCTTATTATTCTGAATATTTTTAATGTTGAAAAAACCACTATTTTCAAAAAAGGACAGAGAGCAATTTTCCGGGTTAAGTTTTGGTTCGATCGGACTTCAAATTCCGTCTGGACTTCGCCTAAGGCTCTAGCTAGGCTCTGATACCACTGTAGGGTTCCTAGGCACACTAGTGAGGTCTCCCAAGCCATCAACCATGGCAATTTCAAAAATTATGGTGCCTACAAACCCTAAACTACGGATCGATAACTAGATGTCTAGGCGAAAAAAAACTAGTTAACACTTAACTAATGAGAAAACGGAAATACAACCTTTGTAGATCCAGTGCTCCACCTCCATAGCTCCGCAACGAGGTCCTCTCCGCTGTCCAAGTCAAATCCGGGCTCTAGGATCGGCTTCGTCGGAGAATGGGCAAGCTAGGTCGTCGATGTCCATGCCGAAGATGATCTACGTCGAGGCATCGCTAGATCAAGCTCACAACTTCACCAAGTCAAGAAACTTGTGAAGTAAACACACTCTACTACTTGGCAAGAGGTAGAGGATGAAGAAATAGGAAGTGGGTAGACTTTAGTTTTGGATTTCTCACTCTTTTCAAACAATCACCATTGATGGAGCTTGAGCTTCTTCAAAGAAGAAGATGAAGAAGAAGAAGAAAATGATAAGATAAGATAATTCTAAAATGAAAAGAATAATACATTCTTATCATCTTAGAACCATGGTTTAGTGTAGAGAATTAATCATGGTTGAGTGGTATGGTTAGGGTTAAGGATGAGATAAGAATAGTGGACTAAGTCAAAGCTTCATGAAGCTTTAACTAAACAACAAAAGAAGCCACCATCCTTTTCTCTTTCTTTAATTCATTTATCAAAAATAAATGGATAACTAAATAAGATAAATGAATAACTAAATGATAAACCCTAACCATTTCATTAACCAAGGTTTAATACTTTACACTTAACCAAAAAGCATGCATCATCAAACATGATACAAGCAAGTGCACAAAATCATATCGCATATGTAATGCGCACACCCGAGTGAGAAAATCCATTTAAAGTGAACCAATACTAGTTAACGCAAAGTAATATATCAAATATATAATTATGCATTAAATCATTAAAACAACACTTGATTCAATGACCCGGTCATGTCGCACACAACCGACTAGTATATGATGTATCGGCTTATCAAATCAAACTTTGATTCGATAACTAGGGTATATCGCATATAACCTAATCGATACATTCATCGCGAGAATGGAATACGGTATCACATACACGCATTATTCTCGGTCCCGCACATATCTCATATGCGCTCCTATTTCGTTTCGCTTAAGCCAGGAAACCTCTGTGTAGGACTCTAAAGACTCGTCAATACGCCGGCAGCAGGCGATGATCATATCAAACACCCACAAGCCGCAAGCGGTCTGCTAAACGTAACGGCCACGCGGGTATTGAGCGATCTGAAGATCGACGAGCAAGCCCGCTCACACTCCAGTGAATCCGACTAGTAACACTACCGTACAGTCCGGTCTGATCGTCTGATATGTCGCATATCTCGCCTAGGGGTGGTAAACGTCAGACCCCAATAGCTCAATAAGTCGTGTCGATATGAGGTCTATAACTATTCGAGAAACTACTGGTAACACTTACCAGTAAATCTCAGCAACCCTGGCCAGGGATTTCCTGTTATAGCCAATCGAACACAGCGCAACATCAACCCCCTATACCGGGAGAGACGAATCCCCTCCTATCGCTCATTGCCTCCATGTGACTCGGGACTGTACCCAAAAACCACCGTTTTGCACGCGCTCTTGGACGTGGTAAGATGGAAATCAAAGCACAGTGGGAACCACACAAGACTCTATGACGATCTCGGGTCAACAGACTACTCTGTACCAGTGTCACCAGAGAACTGCCATCTGACGTGAGGTATAATACCATCTGGGAGTTCTCGGCGAGTCCGTCCAGTGTACCCAGTCTCTACTGAGCACCCGTATATCATCTCTGATGTCAAACACCAATGGATATGGGATCATCCATCGCCCATCTGTATGGGTCAAGAAGGTATACGCTAGTCTACTCTGGTATATCGATGCCCCGTCTCGATACACCCTCGACTAGGGACTTTGAAGGATGTACTTATGGACTACCATACCCCCACTAGTATGATCCGCATCATAGTCCAGGTAGTCAAGTACAGATCCTAAGGGCTTTACCAACATGTAACAGAGAGACAATCAGCATACACGTTAAGGTAAAGGGTAACCAGATAGCATACTATCATGTCGAGCAAGAAAGTCCTCCCTATATATGTCCCAGCATCCACTACAATATACATCCTATGTACAGTAATGGCCTCTGGGGCATACATATAACTAACAGTTCAACTCGAAGAGGGGCCTTATAGAATCACGTGGACTTCAACCCGGAACTTTAGAAGAGAAGGACTCGAACTATAAAGGTTGTATTCTTGTTCCCTAGATGTAAAGTAGTTTACATTTGGTATTGTCTAAATCTCTAGTTAAAGATTTTAGGATTAGAGTTGTTTAGCATGACAATTTTTTGAAAATGGCATGGACAATACCTCCCGAAACCTTGCTGTCGCGCTAGGGAACCTTACACTCGCACTGTCTTTTTCCCATGTCTTACGAATTTCAATATCCACGACGGTAAAATCTGGACCTTGGACTGTGGAGGCTTTGGTAGTAAAGAGGTAGCAGCCCAACTTGTCATAAGTAATAGCCATCTGGACATTTCTTAGCCAATTTTTATAGTTTGACCCAGTCAATTTATTAATATCTAGCAGTAACTTAAGCCCGGTCATTTTGGTTGCTGCTGTCAGGAGAGAGAGAAGAAACGCTCAGCATGATACTCTTGCAAGGTTAAATTGGTTATTAGTTTATCTAAACAAGATGGCTCCCACTGTTTCTTGAATCCTCCTTCAAACCATAAAAGAAGAATTAGTCAGCATTAATCTCACTGTTTATAATTCTTGCTTAGCCTTTCGGCCAGGCTAGTGTTGGTACTTCGAGAGAGGTTTTCCAACGCTTTCATGAAGTTTCTTAATTACATAATCTCTTTTCCCTGGAGGTGTAGCCCCGCTAACACCGTTCTAGGTACCTACTTGGTTTATAGCATTGATTGTTTAGTGAAAAATCTCCCGAAGAGTAGCGAATACTCACAGTAGGATCGGGATCCAAATATCATCGTGTGACGACCTTGAAGGAATCCTTCCAAAATCATCACACTCCAAATGGTATGCAGCACTAGCAAGTTTCAATTTCCTTAGAAACCCCGGATGTGGATTTTTTCCCTAAGCTCTTATGATCTTGACAAAGGCCAACATATCATAAGTCACAAGTCAAGTTCTACCTATCATTGTCCAGGTTAATTTGAACCCACCCATACATACCCTTGACGAAGGCCAAAATAGTACTACGACCGTCCCAAACCAACACATCTATCTATGCTACAGATGAATACTCAGCAGCTACCAATCACTATGTCTTGGAGAAGGTCAAAATACATAGCTTGAATAATACTGAATACTCATCTGAAATGACAGAGGGCTATGAATGGTTTTGGCGAAACCATGAACGTGATGAACTTGATATAGTCGGAGGAACCATGATAGCTTTTAAAGGGAGTAGTTTGGGCTCCGCATTTAAAAGTTTTTTTCAAGAAAACCGAGTGGTTTTGAAATTGTTCCAACGATTTAAACTTTGGTTTTTTTTCCTTACATTAATCGATGTTAATGAGATCCTATCATTTAACCCTATGATTGCAAAAAAGAAATGAAAATAGAACGTACGCTTATGCCATCTGCATTCGCCACGGGCCCCGTCATGCACCGTTAGGTTACATAACTAATAGCAGAGTGGGGGCTGACTTGTGCGGATGCAAAAAATAAGCAACGTTTATTATATATCATATATATAGCCATTCGTCTCATGCAATAATAGGCATTCCGGATCACAGATGAATATATTGGATATACTGGGAATTCCGTGTTTCTTTTTAGCCTAGAACGAAAGACGGATTCCACGGTCGTGATGAATAGCCAAACCCCACCCTAGACCCCTACAGGTGCGGCAAACTACCCGCCAAATTCCCGAAGTGAAGCAACCTCCCTCAATAAAATGAGTAGGTCACTCGGTACTTCAAGAACCCGGTAGTTTGTGCACCCCACCTTAGGTCTATCGTAGGTGCAAGAAACAGTAAATGAAATAATACAACGGTGGCTACAAGCTCAACCCGGATGTGCCCCGCAAAAATAATATTACATCACATTTACAAATTACATGAATGAAAGAAAAGAAACAGTCTTCTCACATCCCCCTAGCTATTCATCCACGACGATCTTATACTCCATATACACAAACCAACACAAAGATACAAATATGAGAAACCCCCACTAATCGACGTATAGCAATTAGCGGACGTTTAGCAACACATATACAAACTGAAACTTATAAACGATGTTAAAACTGCGACTTCGAAACACTCCGAATTGCCCCAACACAAAGATAACAGTATATGCAATCTGGGCAAAAATAAACATTACCTGAAACACTAAATCCAAGAGTACAGAATACCACCAAAACACCAACACCCAATTCACTTATAGAACCGGCCAAGCCAGGAAAAATGAATTTTTGGCCGGCCAAAAATTGGAATTTAGGCCTCGTATTTTGGTGGTTTTCAAGTTGTAGCAAGAATAGCACTCTGCAATTGTTTAAATAATTTTTAGAGCCTCTGGAAAAATCGAAAGAAACTTGGATTTTAGTTTCGATGTTTCAGAGTTATTTCGGTTTCGTAATTCTACACATCGTCTAAACTGCTAGTTAAGGTTAAATAGGCTCTGATACCACTGTAAGTCGATGTCACGCACCCCGTGGTTTCGCGGGGAGGCGGAATTTACAAAAAACGATTTTTACAAAGCTCGCAACACCGACTAAACTCTAGGATCTTAACAGAAACCCTAACTAGCAAAAACAACTAGGAGGTTCTAACTACTCGGTTAAGATTTATACCTCCTTGAACCATGTCCATCGGGTCTTCTTCTCCTCCTTTTCTTAAGCTCCTCGAAGATCCAGATCGAGCTTGCAACGTTGGCTTCCTTGCGTCAAAGACAATCCATCCGAGAGTATGTGCTTCAAGCTCCAATATCGAAATCGAGGTAACTAGGGTATCTAGTTTTCTAAACTAAGTAGCATAGGTGATATGGAGTATCTAACGGAGTGTTTTATCTCATGAGACTCTATACTTCACAACTCATGTGAGGGTTAGAGTCTTTGAGGAAGAAGGAGAGGAAACTTGGAGAGAGAAACAAAATGAGCAAATGAACTAAGTTGGCTAAGTGTGGAGAATGGCTCATGCTACTCAATAATGAAGCGTGGATTATTTTTCATAATTGAAAATAGCAACCATACTTCAAAAGTGTAGCCATAACTAATAAAAAAATGTTATGAACCATGCTTCACACCCATACCACAAATATCTCCAATTTCTACCACATTAATCCATTTGTGAAAATGGATAAATCAAGTAATGAGGTGTCCCCTTCTAGAAGCATGTCTTGTGAAATAACAAGAATGCCCTCACCATATATACATACCCGTATTCGTATTCCGAAAAATACGAATACAATGAGATGATAACAACCCAATAATATAATACTAGGATCCGGCTTAAACCAAAGCCCACTAGTATTAACCTTCCGAACGACATCCATGTAGCCAGTACCCGTATGTGATCGGAACCCTGCCGTAAAACCATACGGCCTCTACATCGTTTCGCCCGAAGTAGAAAAACCCTCTGTGTGGGACTCTAAAGACTCGACAGTACGCTGGCAATGGGTTTAACCACAAGTCCGTCAGTGGTACTAGCTGCACGTAACGGCTACCCAGGTATCTGTCGATAAGAAGGCCGATGAGAAAACTCATGTGAACTCCTACTGAGCCAATCTGTGACAATCTCTGTACAGTTCGGTCTATTCGTATACGATACTCGCATATCGGGCTAGGGAGATGGTAAACGTCAGACCCCTAACAGCGCAATAAATCGTTCCGGAGTATAGCCCAATACACCCTGAGAAACTAATGGAGTTTCTACCAGTAAATCTTGATTGCCCTGGCCAGGGATTTTTTGTAATGGCTTTCCGAACACAGCGCAATATCAACCCCCAATACCGGGAGAGATGAATCATATCTAACCGCTACTGCCTCTAAGTGCTTCGAGACTGCACCCAACTACGACCTGTTTAAACTACTCCTTTGAGCATGGTAGGGTAGTAATCTAAGTACAGTGGGAACACACTCGAGACGAATAGCGATGTCTAGTCAACGGACTAACCTATACTCATGCCTCCCGAGAACTGCTACCTGACGATAGGTATAATACCAACCAGCAGTTCCTAATGAGTCCTGTCCAGTGTAACTCATAACCCAATGAGCACCCATATACTATCTCCAGTACGACGTACTAATGGTTATGGGACAGACCATCTCCCCTGCTGGGATGAGAAACGTATACACTAGTCTACTCTGGAGTATCCATGCCCCGTCTCGATAATCCTACGACTAGGGACCTGTATAAGGATGTGCTTATAGAGTACCCAGCCCCTACTAGTGTGACTGCCATCACAACGTTGGTAGCCAAGAAAAAGATCCTAAGGGCTCTACCAATATGTATAAGCGATATGCTAAAAGAAACATATGCACATATTGAGATAGAATCAAACTAATTAGCATACTACCATTTTGAGCAAGACTGTTATCATAACTGTGAATATTCCAAGCTTCCAATATGTAATATACAATCCAGTATGATACAATAAAGGCCTCTAGGGCATATATCACTAACAGTTAGGACTTTCACAGTCCAGGTAACTAGAGTCCATACTAAAGAGATTTAGTATGGAAGATTCCAAGCGCGGTAATATACCAGCTTTGCACGGAATCACCCACTCCAAAGAGATGTCTCCCAAAACTGATGAAGAGAGGTACGCATGAGCACTATACCCTATGTTTCGGCGGTAGGATCTATAATGTATTCGATACTGTGTACCAGACCAGATGTAGCTTACGCATTTAGCGTAGTGAGCCGGTATTAGTCGAACCCAAGTGAGAATCATTGTACAACTGTAAAGAACATTTTCAAGTACTTAAGAAGAACTAAAGAGATGTTCTTGATTTACAGTAATGGAGACCTTCAGGTTGAGTCCTTTACCGACTCAAGCTTCCAGAGTGATAAGGATGACAGAAAGTCTGTCTCGGGTTTTTTGTTTACCCTTAACGGAGTGGCGGTCTATTGGAAGAGTTCCAAATAGGACACCGTCGCAAACTCGACGATGGAGGCTGAATATATTGCTGCCAACGATGCCACAAAAGAAGCGATCTGGATGAAGAAGTTCATTACTGAACTTTAGGTGGTTCCGTCCATTGTTAATCCGATACCTTTGTATTGCGATAACATTGAGGCTATGGCTATAGCGAAGGAACCATGGTCCAATCAGAAATTCAGACACATCTTGAGGCGGTATCACCTAATCAGAGAGATCGTAGATCGCTGGGAGATCGAGGTCCGGAGAGTAGATACAAAAGACAACACGGCGGATCCATTTACCAAGGCCTTCCTTCAAGCGCAGTTTGAGCGACTTCTTGAGATATTGGATATGCGATACGCCAACAATTGGCCCTAGAACAAACGTTGGGTATTCGGTATGCCAATTACAGGCCTTAGTGCAAGTGAGAGATTGTTGGATATGTATGCCCTTGAGACCTGTATTGTATAGGATGCTAGAGATATGTATGTACAGGACAATCTTGCTCAGTTGTATAGTATACTATTTGAGTTGTCTTTATCTGAATATGTGTATTTGTTTTTCTTACTACTTTGTAATGCTTATACATGTTAATAAAGACTCGTTACAATAGTATACTATTTTAGTTTGTCTTTATCTTAAATGTGCATATGTTATACTCGATATCACATATGACTGATACATGTTGATAATGCCCGTAGGATTTTTCTTGACTACCAGCGTTATGATGGAGATTATACTTGTGGGAGCTGGGTAGTCTATAAGCACATCCTTAAAGGTCCCAGGTCGCAGGAGTAACGAGATCGGGTATCGATATTCCAGAGTAGACTTGTGTATACGTTTCTAGACTACAACGATGGGCGGTGATTGGTCCTACAGTCATTGGTGTGATCATCTAAGATTGTATACAGGTGCTCACTGTGGGTGAGTACACTGGACAGACTCGCTGAGAACCTCTGGATGATATTATACCTATCGTTAGATAGCAGTTCTCAGGTGACATGAGTACTGGTTAGTCTTTAGACCTGATATCATTAGTTGCCTCATGTGAGTTCCCACTGTACTTTGATCACTACCCTACCACGGCTCTACTGAGTCATGCAATCAGGTTTTGGTTGGGTACAGTCCCGAGCAACGTTGAAGCAGTGAGTGATTTCCAGGGATTCGTCTCTCCCTGTATTAGGAGTTGATATCGCACAGTGTCTGGTTGGCCAGAACCATAAGACCTTGGCCAAGGCACTAAAGATTTACCGATGGTTAGATCAGTATTTTCTCGGATCGGTCCTAAGCCGAATTGACATGACATATCAGGTTATTAGGGGTCTGACGTTAACTACCCCTAGACCCAGTATGCGATACTCTTAGACAGAAAGACCGGACTGTATGAAGATTTTCACGGATAGGCTCAGTAGGGGTCCAGATGAGCTTGCTCGTCGGCTTTCCTTTTTCGATATGTATTTGGGTAGCCATTACGTACAGCTAGTGTCGCTGACATACTTGTGGTTAAACCCACTGCGTGCGTACTATCGAGTCTTTAGTGTCCCACACAGAGGGTTTCGCTAGCCAGGCGAAATGATGTAGTGGTCGTATTTTGACACGTTCAGGGTTCTGATCAAATAATAATACTAGCCGGCTTAGGATTAAGCCGAATTATTAAATCAGGTATTGATTTAATAATTTACATATGCATACTTCGATATGTATATTCTAGTGTTATCCCGGCTTTCGATCAGACGGTTGATTATACTAGACGGCTTAAGATTAAGCCGGATTATTAAATCAGGTATTGATTTAATAATTTTCATATGCATATTTCGATATGTTTATTCTAGTATTATGTTCTTTGTATTATTCTACCTCTTTGGGTATTCGTATTTTGATACGAATACGGGTATGTATATATAGTAAGTGTATTCCGTATTTTTACGGAAAATATTCTAGAAGGAGGACACCTCATTTCCATGGTTTTTCTTTTATTGAAAATTGAAATGAGGTGGAGGGGTGAGGTGGCAAAGAGAGTGGTATGAAGCATGGTTGAATAGGTATAATTCATTTTTCTACACTATTCAAGTATGGTTGGATTTAATTATTGCAAAAATCTTTTGATAGAACCATGCTTGCATTTTATTTTGTGATGAGATTTTTCATTTATACCATTCTCTTTCTCTCATCATTCTTGAGCTCCTTCTTCCTCTTCACCCTACACTCTCATGAGTTGAGAATCAAGGGTGAAGAGAAGTAGAAAATATACTAGAACAACATACTACATCACTAGACATTCTAGATTAGTAACCTAGAGCTTTTAGTTGCTCCACTAGGTTTTTGCATAGAGCTAGAGCCATGAACCACATCTCTCGGGTGGATCATCTTCGACGGAGGAGGACCTATGGTCAAGATCGATCATGGAGACTCCATGGAGCTAAGGAAGAGGGTAGAAGACCGAAGGATATGTATCTTTTGGTATAACCCTTTTTTAGAGTAGCTAGAACACCTCTTTAGTTTACTAGTTTAATGTTTGGTTAGATTCTAGGTTATCGTTTCTAGCGCCAAGTTTTTTTAAAAGTTAAAGTTTTTTGTTCCGCAACGGCTGTTGTTAGCGGCCAGGGCACTAGGAACCCCAACAACATGGTTGACCCGGTATGGTATCTCGGGACAAGAAGATCGTATAGAAAAGCGTTAAGCCTGGTAGGGGAACACTACCTACCGGTGAACGTATTGGACTCAGCGGATATCCAGAGGATACCGAACAGGGTGATATGTGACATATGGATATGAGGACCGATCTGATGAGATGGTGCCTGAGATATGAGGGCCGATACGATGAGACAGTACCTAAGATATGAGAATTTACGTGTCGATGCTGGAGACAGGATTTTTGATGATTTCGAGTGTCGATGCTGGACACTCAGAATTTATGATGATTTTGAGTGTCGTTGATGGACACTCATCGGATGATAGACATATATGATATATATATATATATACACACACATGATATGGACGACATGGTATCACATATTGACACATGCACGATATTATATTTATATACTTGTGTATACAAGATCACCTTCAATACCACACGATATGATATTATTATATTAATGTATGACCTAGGTAGATCGTTATACATTCGATTTATAGCTGATGATGTCTTCTACTCATGAGTTGGTAACTCACACCCGTTGTGCCATAGTTTTCTTGCAGGATCAACCGTTCGGATGAGTAGCGGCTTACTGGCACATTGCTTATTTTGGGTAATTGCTTGGTTGGTGGGTTACACTGCAGATCATAACCACCATTGTATATTTTATATTCATTGCATTTAGTTAAAAGCTCCATCAACCAGACTATATATATTGTAGACTTAGAGACCGATTGTATATTCTTTCAGACTTAGAGTCGAGGCTTGTATATTATTTGGATATAGTTGATCTGAGGATGTTTTGGGTTTTTTTTTACTTTCTTTTCTTGTGTTGATCTTCGCCTTGGGCGTCATATATATCTTGTGTAGTTGTGTTTCCGCTGATTGGCGAAGAGCTAGCTCTCGCTTGGGGATGCCAATATTATTATTGTTTATATACTATTTTGATCAAAATTTTCAGAGGAGGTGATATCCAAATTTCAAAAAACGAAAACGTTTTCAAATTTTAGTATAATTCCTTCTTGTATTTCTATAAACATTACTTATACTTTAAAAGCAGAACTTGATTTCATTTACACCCTTTTTAAAACTTCACCTCCACTATTTTCTTAAAAAGGTTTAGATTCCCAGTTTTTGGCTTACTTGGGTTACGGTAGGGTTCTATAGACTTCACGTGACTCAAGTGCCGGTCACGTGCCATTTTCGGGTCATGACATATAGTCAACAAATATAATCCAATCCTAGAGAAATAAAGGAAAGCAGTGAAGAACTTATTAGGATGTTCTTGGTGTGTAGTAATGGCAACCTCCTGAAGGAGGCGATTATTGGTTCTAGCTTCCAAGGTGACATGGATGGCAGAGTGAATGTAAGAGTTATAAGTTTACACTCTTCTGAGGAGCAGTATGTTGGAAGAAGTTCCGAGCAGGATACCGAGGTGGACATGGCGCTAGTTATTGATTATGGTCAGTAAGGGATACAGCCTAATAAGTTTGTTCTCCGCGAAATTGAGATATAGAGAGACAAAGATAGAAACATTATAGCGGATCCACTCACTGAGGCTATTTCTCGAACACGGTTGTTTCTCAAACTCAATTTGCCAAACTGATTAGTAGAGAAGTTGGGTATTCGGTAGCACACGAGCTGTGGGTATGCAATACCGCAATAATTAGCCTTAAGTGCAAGTGGGAGATTGTTGGCTATAGTACCCTCAAGGCAATTATTGTAATTGCATGTAGGTGATTATGATACTTAAGGGAGGACCTATACGGGTAGAACAGTCTTACTCGAGATGATAGTATGCTATCTGGTTTGTCTTTATCATCATGTACATGTCTTATATGGTATTGCGAATCGCTATTACATGTTAATATAGCCTATAGGATTCTTGCTTGATGGTAATCATACTAGTGATGCTTGGGTAGTCCATAAGCACATCCTTAAATATCCCTAGTCGTTGGATTATCGATACTGGGCATCGATAATCCGGAGTAGACTAGTGTATACGTTTCTTATTCCAAAGAGGGGAGGTGGTCGGTCTCGCAGCCATTGGTCTACGGCAGCAAAAATTGTATTCAGGTGCTCATTAGGGCATGAGTTACACTAGACGAACTCGCTGAAAATAGCTAGATGGTATTATACGTATAGTTAGATGGTTGTTCTTTGGTGACATGAGTATAGAGTAGTCTGTTGACCTAAGATCGTCATTTGTCTTGTATGAGTTCCTATTGTACTTTTATTACTACCCTACCACGGCTCTACTGAGTCGTGCAAACAGGTTTTAGTTGGGTACAGTCCCGGGCCATATGGAGGTAGTGAGCAGATTGAAGGGATTCGCCTCTCCCAGTATTGGGAGTCGATGTCGCGCTGTGTGTGGTTAGCTAATACTATAAGTCTCTAGCCAGGGCAGATGAGATTTACTGAAATGAGGTCAATAATTTCTCAATTGGTATTGAGCTTGATATTGACATGACTTATCGAGTTATTAAGGGTCTGACCTAGTCCAGCCCCTAGACCCGGTTGTTGGTGTGTAGTAGCGCCTCTAGTAAAGTTGCAACATCATAAAGTAGTGAACTTTTAAAATTCTAGAGGTCTATTACAAACGAACTACGAATCGTAACTAAAGATTAGGGTAATATCAACATAATAAGAAGTCTAAGCTAAAGGAAAAGGAAATACAACCTTTGTAGCTAACTCTTTTGGTCTTTAGGACTCCTACGGCATTGCACGAAGCTTGGAACGACTCCGCTCAAGGTCCTTCGTCGTCTACGATGATCCACCCGGAGATTTCTAGGTCAAGCACAAACACTCTACACTAAAGGGCTAGGGTAGTGTAAAATGGTTGTGTGGTTTGTGAACTCACTCAAAAACCCTTTCTTTTTAAGTTCCTCACTCCTTTAAAACTCAAGAGAGATTGAAGAATGAGAAAGATGAAGATGGCAAAAGCTTTTGGGAATATAATGAAAAACTACTTTTAATAAAATGAAAAACAAAGAATATATAATTGTTGGCTATAGTGTCACGACCCACCCCCAATACAGAGAGTATTGTCCGCTCTGACCGTAGCCGCACGGTTTTGACCTTCGGGCCGAACTGGACCTGACCAGGGGCGACTTCCCAGGTGGTCACCCATCCCAGGACTTCCCTGGCCCGAGCACGCTTAACTACAGAGTTCTCAAACTCCTGTAGTGCCAGTTCACTTAAAAGGCGCCTCTGTATTGAAGAGCGGTATCATTCCATTTATAGTACAGATCTGTCCTCTTTCGGAATGTATTCCGAATATTCCCCATTGTTTTATAGTGGCTCCCCATGCTTTTCTGGTATAAATGGGTATACCGGATAATACATGGGGTATTACATTCTCCCCGACTTAGAACAATGGTTCGTCCTTGAACCACAGACCTACTATTGAGGAACCCAGCTCTGATACCATTCTTTGTCACGACCCAAAATTTGGCACGTGACGGCCCTAATATTACGCAACGTCTACAGGCGTAACGCGGTAAAAGAAAGCTAAAACTCAGAAATCTAAACCATTAAAAGTAGTAAGAAAAGATAAGAAACATTGTTTAAACTTTTGAAATCGCAACCCAAATTCATTAAAAGTCCAACTTTATTTCCTTTAAAATTTTGGCAGCACCTCCTTTGTAAAAACTAACCCCAAAAATGGGTACAACATAAATATAAGTAAAGCATCCCCAACGGGAGAAAATCCATGCCAAAAGGCGGAAAACAACAACCACAACAGATATACGACGTCGTAGCGAAGAAGTAAAAGATGATAAAAAGGAAACTGTATAAAAGACAACCAAGTCACAAAATAATATACAATATCTTCCTCACATCAAGTCTCTAAGTCAATATGAAAATAGTAGATGGAGAGTACAAGGATACAACGAATATACAATACAACAACGACTAACCACAAAACCTACCTAAGAAAACTGCACGCTGTGAGCTGATGCGGTATCCGCAGCAAAAGATAATAAAATAGATGATAATAGCCCTGCCTCAGACTACTGTGAGGAACGACCTGCAAAACAACTGTAGCACAACGGGGGTGAGTTGCCAATTCGTGAATAGTAAATAACATATGCAGATAATCGCAAGTATGCACGTACAGCGCAAATCTAACATATGCAATTAATAGCAATAAAAGGTCATATGAATGCAATAATCAAGAAAAGTACACTAACGGTTACTACAAATACATGAAGCAATAATATGACAATCGGTATGCAATAATCATGCAATAATGATATGAAAAGGTATGTATATGCAACAGTCATGAAAGGTACTCTAGTAGGTACAACTAACACATGAAGTAATGCATATAAATAAAGCTATGTAAATGCAACAGTCATGAAAGGTAGACTAACAGGTACTACTAATACATGAAGCAGTGCATAAACAATACATGTGAAGTATGGAATGAAATATGTCATTTCCATGGAATCCTAACATCGTGGCAGGATCAAAATCCATCAAGACAATCCAAATCCCAATTCCTCAAATCTACAATATCGAATAAATCTCATATATCCCGAATGTACAAAATCAAGTGAATCTCATATATCCTTTATGTACAATATCAAGTAATCTCAAATGTCCTAAATCCAATATCAAGTGAATCTCTTATATCCTAGGTATGCTTGCATGAATAAATATAATGAAGTATATGAATTTATATGTATACATATATATTAGCGTCCCATTCCACGAATATATATATATATATATATATATATATAACAGCGTCCCATTCCACTGTTATATATATATATATAACAGCGTCACATTCCACTGTTATATATACTTAGAAGTAAAATATCATGAAAACAATGTGTCAAGTATCGACACAGAAAGGCTGATCTATCAGGTGCTGTCACTAAGACTGGCACCCTGATAGGTACGTATCACACGCTATCCGAAAAGCATGAGTGCCTAGCTCTGACCCTCATCTTTCTACGTATCCATACGTACATGACTCCCGTCGGTATCCCCATGATAACCGCCGAGTCATTGGTAATATCACAGGAGTGTATGGTGTAGGGTTACTAGGCACTCTCGCAAGGTTCTACAAGGCATCAACCATGCCCGATTTAAATTTTAGACGTGCCGAACAACCCTAACCAAGATCTTAAACTAGAGATTAGGTGAAACAAAGCACGTAAACAACTTTACATCTAAGAGTTTGGGATTACAACCTTTGTAGTCTGCTCCTTCACTTCTAAAGCTCCGTGTTATGGTCCCTTCGCTGCAATCATCAAGTTCCCGAACTCTAGAGAGGCTCCACGAAGAGAAAGATGCAAGCTTGCTTCCGATCTTCGATAACTAAGATGATCTACCTTGAAGTTTCTTTAACACAAGCTCTCACTCACTAAATGAAGTGAACACCCTAATCTAATTGGCAAAAATAGATTAGGATGATGAAGTAGGAATTTAGCTCTTATTTGTTTTCTTAATCTCACTCATTTTCATCACTTCTCAAAAATCTAGAAAGCTTTTCAAGCAAAGAAGAAGAAGGAAGAAGAAGCTAACTCTTTTGTGATGAATAATGAATAACTCAAGTGTAAGGTTAAAAATGCAACCATGGTATAAGTGAGAAGAACTAACCCTTATAGAGATTGAACCATGGTTAAAGGGTTGGGTTGGGTTAAACAAATATGTATACAAAATATCAAAACAAATATCTTTGCAAGAAACAAATGCAAAGCTTCCAGAAACTTCTAGAAAAGATTAACCCAAATCAAACGCTAACCATGTTTAATCTCTACTAAACATGTTGCATTAATAACCCTAACATGTTACAATATTATATATCACATATACAATATTTATTGTAACAAAATAAAATAATACAATTAACATATATCGCATATATATCAATGTATTACCCGAGTGAGAAAATGAATCTTTTAGTGAGCTTATATTAGTTAATGTAATTTAATATATCAAATATACAATTATACATTAAATTATCGAATCAACACTTGATCCGATAATCGGCTATTTCATAAATAACCGACTAATATAATCTGTATCAGTTTATCGAACCAATACTTGATCCGATGACCCGGCTATATCTCATATACCCGGCCGATATCCGATATCGCGAGAATCTAATACGGTATCACATACACGTATTGTTCTCGGTCCCGCACATATCACATATGTGCCCCTACTCCGTTTTGCGTGAGTCAAGAAACCTCTGTGTAGGACTCTAAAGAATAGTCAATACGTCGGCAGTAGGTGATGATCATATCAAACACCCACAAGCTGCAAGCGGTCAGCTAAACGTAACAGCCACCCAGGTATTGAGCGATCAGAAGATCAACAAGCAAACATGTACATTCTCCTGTGAATCCAATCAGTAACACTCCCGTACAGTCCGGTCTCTTCGTCTGATATGTCGCATTTCTCGCCTAGGGCTGGTAAACGTCAGACCCCAGTAACTTGATAAGTCGTGTCGATATGAGGTCTATAACAGTTCGAGAAAATACTGATAACACTTACCAGTAAATCTCAGCAACCATGGCCAGGGATTTCCAGTTATAGCCAATCGAACACAGCACAACATCAACTCCCTATACCGGGAGAGACGAGACCCCTCCTATCGCTCATTGCCTCCATGTGATTCGGGACTGTATCCAAAAGCCACCGTTTTGCACGCCCTCTTGGACGTGGTATGATGGAAATCAAAGCACAGTGGGAATCACACAAGACTCTATGACGATCTCGAGTCTACAGACTAACCTGTACCAGTGTCACCAGAGAACTGCCATCTGACGTGAGGTATAATACCATCTGGGAGTTCTCGGCGAGTCCATCCAGTGTACCCAGTCTCTACTGAGCACCCATACACCATCCTTGATGTCAAACACCGATGGATATGGGATCATCCATCGCCCATCATATGGGTCAAGAAGCGCATACGCTAGTCCACTCTGGAGTATCGATGCCCTGTCTCGGTACTCCCACGACTAGGAACAATTGAAGGATGTACTTGGCGACTACACTGTCCCCAGTAGTATGATATGCATCATAGTCCAGGTAGTCAAGTACTCATCCTAAGGGCTTTATCAACATGTGACATAGAGACAATCAGAGTACATGTTAAGATAAAGAGCAACCAGAAAGCGTACTATCATGTCGAGCAAGAAAGTCCTCCCTATATATGTCCAAGCAACCACTACAAAATACATCGTATGTACAGTAATGGCCTCTAGGGAATACATATAACTAACATATGGTTCCCCTTCCAGTCTCAATCGGCAAGGTCCATCAATTTTCTTGCCCCGGGATACCTTCGTGCCTCACCATGTACCCTTATACGGCCTCGACGCCTCCTCGCATGGGGTATATATATCAGATCCGATAAATCTCATGGTGGATGCTGAAATATCATATCAAGGGAAACCGGGTTTTTCAAATAATGCATAATTTCATTAACTACTACCACGGTCCCCAAATCCAGAAAACATCATGAAAAATCCATATCTAAATGCGAATATCCATGAATAAAATATACGCAACATAAAACTGTAGTGTAAGCATATAAAGGAAAAGCCGCTAATTAACTGCAACAAGTTAATATAAATATCATGCGGTTCCTAATTTCTCCAATTCTAAATAACATCAAGTAAAGGTAAACATGTAGCTATAACCAGATATATGTGTAAACATAAAGGTATAGCAAGGTATATGTATCTACCTATAAGTAATGATGTAATATACCCCCTGGGTATAAGTGAAGTATGTATGCAAGATATACCTGTAGCTATGTCATGAAGTGTGTATGTACCTATCTTTAATGGTACAATACTCTATAGGTATACAGGTAACTAGCATGTAAGTATGTCAAGGCATATGTGTAAGAATGTAGGTATACAGGTATGCTATAAGTCATATGCATAAAAAAATATGAATCAATGCCCCAATGTCCCTAACTAGACAATATCATTTCTATATGTGGGTTGTGCGTGACATGGCAATTATTGACGGTGTGTGTGGCATACAATCAGTGCTCGTGCAACATGAGCCGTCAATAATAGTGCAGTGTCCTAAGGATACTAGTCCAAACACAACAATTAACTAAGCCGTAGTGTATATGCGCAATTCTAAATATGATATAGAATATGCGACAATATTAACATCTCTAGCCCAGACGCATAACTCCATGCGGGCGATTCCCCTGTAGATGTTAAATCTACTCACCAACGCTCCTGGCTAAGTGAAGCCTACCACCAGTTTTCCTTTTGTAGTAGTGTCCGAAGTCCCCTCCTGCGAACCTACAATATTAAGACAATACAACAAGTGTATATTAGTAATAGTCCCAAAACACGTACAAACTATATTTGACCGACGCAACAACACAAAACATACTCTCAAGTGTTCGTATTGTGGCTAACGTGCGTAGCGACACGACGAAATCAACATAAGAGCAAAAATCATACAACGTGCACAATCCGTGTCGTATAACGTATCGCGCTTAAACGAAACACAAGAAACTACCTAGGAGATCCCAGATTTTGCATACTGAGAAAACTCAACAATCAAACAAGACAAAAAACACCTAAACCACTGCAGACACCTACCCAAAAAAACCCAAACCCTAACTCCTACCCACGGCCAATCTCGCCGGAATTCCCTTCAGACGTCGCCGGCTGAGTCCGAGCTGATAGGGTTCATGCTCCAGGTGAGGTCCTATGGTCACTGGTACAACCCAACTATATTGTTTGGTTTTCTAGTAAAAACTCCGGGTCACAGCAGAACACAGATATCATACACGACACTAAAAAATACGATATTATGCACAAAACGACACCAAACGCTATCTAAACTGAAACTAACGAGCTAAGCTACACAATAAACACCTAAACAACAGAAAGAGAACATTACCTACACAAAAGAACTCAAAAATCCAAGCTTTGCATGCTCCAAGGCATCCAAGAGGAAAAAGAGATCAAAGATGTGATTTTGGGTGAGATTTGTGAAGGATTGTGATGAATTTGTGATGGAATATGAAGTGTTCAGTTAGAGTTGAGAGAGAATAAAGAAAACGAAAAGAAATTAAGTGAGAAAGAATGAGAGAGTGTGAGAGATATGAGGGAAAAGAAAAGAGATAGAGAAAAAGAGAGAGTGTGAGGATATGAGAGAGGGAGGTAAGTGTAGGGTGAGAGATGAGGGTGAGTGTAACCATAGCATTAATGCACCATTAATGCATTCATACACTCATCTTGCCACCTCCTCTCATCCAACAAATATCTCCTCTTTCTCACACAAAAGATCTAGAGAAATGATTAAGGATTGGATTAAACAAAGATTTGGATAAAGCAAAGGGATTAGGTTAAGTGTCATGGTTGCTAAGAACAAAATTGGCACAAACAAATCCTCACATTTACGTGCACACATGCGTGCATGCTCATAACAAATAATAATAAATTATTAATTAAATGTTATATAATGTGAGGAATCCGAATTGGTAAACTTTTTACAGTAAACCCGCATTAACGTCTAAACGAACACTAACTGAAATCTAAGGCATTAAATGTCACGACCCGAAATTTGGCACGTGACGGCCGTAATACTACGCAACATCTACAGGCGTAACGCAGTAAAAGAAAGCCTAAACCCAAAAATCTAAACCATTAAAAGTAGTAAGAAAAGATAAGAAACATTGTTTAAACTTTTGAAATCGCAACTCAAATTCTTTAAAAGTCCAACTTTATTTCCTTTAAAATTTTGTCAGCACCTCCTTTGTGAAAACTAACACCAAAAATGGGCACAACAGAAATATAAGTAAAGCATCCCCAACGGGAGCAAATCCACGCCAAAAGGCGGAAAACAACCACCACAACAGATATACGACGCCGTAGCGAAGAAGTAAAAGTCGATAAAAAGTAAACTGTATAAAAGACAACTAAGTCACAAAATAATATACAATATTGTCCTCACATCAAGTCTCTAAATCAACATGAAAATAGTATATGGAGAGTACAAGGATACAACGAATATACAATACAACAACAAATAACCACAAAACCCACCTAAGCAAACTGCACACTGTGAGCTGATGCGGTATCCGCAGCAAAATATGATAAGATAGATGATAATAGCCCTGCCTCAGACTACTGTGAGGAACGACCTGCAAAACAACTGTGGCACAACGGGGGTGAGTTGCCAACTCGTGAATAGTAAATAACATATGCAGGTAATCACAAGTATGCACGTACAGCGCGAATCTAAAATATGTAATTAATAGCAATAAAAGGTCATATGAATGCAATAATCATGAAAAGTACACTAACGGTTACTACAAATATATGAAGCAATAATATGACGATCGGTATGCAATAATCATGCAATAATGATATGAAAAGGTATGTATATGCAACAGTCATGAAAGGTACTCTAGCAGGTACAACTAACACATGAAGTAATACATATAAATAAAGGTATGTAAATACAACAGTCATGAAAGGTAGACTAACAGGTACTACTAATACATGAAGCAGTGCATAAACAATACATGTGAAGTATGGAATGAAATATGTCATTTCCACGGAATCTTGACATCATGGTAGGATCAAAATCCATCAAGACAATCCAAATCTCAATTCCTCAAATCAGCCCCCAAATTGGCTCTCATATCATATAAGTCTCACAAATCCTTAATGTAAAATATCGAATAAATCTCTGTTAGTTATATGTATGCCCTAGAGGCCATTACTGTACATATGATGTATATTGTAATGGATGTTTAGACATATATAGGGAGGACTTTCTTTCTCGATATGATAGTACGCTATCTGGTTGTACTTTATCTTAACATGTACTCTGATTGTCTCTATGTTACATGTTGATAAAGCCCTTAGGATATGTACTCGACTACTGGGACTATGATGAGATCATACTAGTGGGGCCACGGTAGTCAAAGAGTACATCCTATAACTGTTCCTAATCGAGGGTGTATTGATACACCAGAGTAGACTAGCGTATACGCATCTTGACCCATATGATGGGTGATGGATGATCCCATATCCATCGATGTTTGACATCAAGGATGGTGTACGGGTGCTCAGTAGAGACTGGGTACACTGGACGGACTCGCCGAGAACTCCCAGATGGTATTATACCTCACGTCAGATGGCAGTTCTCCGGTGACACTGGTACAGAGTAGTCTGTTGACCCGAGATCGTCATAGAGTCTTGTGTGATTCCCACAGTGCTTTGATTTCCATCATACCACGTCCAAGAGGGCGTGCAAAAGGGTGGCTTTTGGGTACAGTTCCGAATCATATGGAGGCAATGAGCGATAGGAAAGGATTCGTCTCTCCCGGTATAGGGAGTTGATGTTGCGCTGTGTTCGATTGGCTATAACTGGAAATCCCCGGCCAGGGTTGCTGAGATTTACTGGTAAGTGTTATCAGTAGTTTCTCAAACTGTTATAGACCTCATATCGACACGACTTATCAAGCTACTGGGATCTGACGTATACCACCCCTAGGCGAGATATGCGATATATCAGACGACGAGATCGGACTGTACGGGAGTGTTACTGATTGGATTCACGGGAGAATGTACAGGCTTGCTTGTTGATCTTCTGAGCGCTCAATACCTGGGTGGCTGTTACGTTTAGCTGACCGCTTGCAGCTTGTGGGTGTTTGATATGATCATCACCTACTGCCGGCGTATTGACGATTCTTTAGAGTCCTACATAAAGGTTTCTTGGCTCAAGCAAAATGGAGTAGGGGCACATATGTGGTATGTTCGGGATCGAGAACAATACGTGTATTCGATACCGTATTTGATTCTCGCGATATTTGATATCAGCCGGGTCATCGGATCAAGTGTTGATTCGATGAATCGGTAAATGATATATTAGTCGGTTATATGCGATATAGCCGGATTATCGGATCAAGTGTTGATTCGATGATTTAATGTATAATTATATATATGATATATTAAATTACATTAGCTAATATAAGCTCAATAAAAGATTCTTTTTCTCACTCGGGTAATACATTGTTATATATGCGATATATGTTAATTGTATTATTTTATTTTGTTACAATAAATATTATATATGTGATATATAATATTGTAACATGTTATAATTACTAATGCAAAATGATTAGTGGAGATTAAACAAGGTTAGGGTTTGATTTGGGTTAGCTCATTCTTGTAGCTTCTAGAAGGTTTTCTTTTTGTCATGAGCTAAGATATTTTGTATGATATTTTGTAACCTAAACCACACCCTTAACTTAAGTTAACTCTCTACAAAGGTTAGCTATTATATTATTATCAACCATGGTTGCATAAGGAATTATCACAATATTTCATTATTCATCACAAATGATTATTCATCTTCTTCTTCCTTGAGCTTTTGAGAAAAGCTTTCTAGGTTTTTCTTATGTGATGAAAATGTGTGAGTTAATGAAAATAAATGAGAGCTAAAATCCCACTTCATCATCCTAATCTATCCTAACCATTTAGATTAGGGTGTTCACTTCATTTAGTGAGTGAGAGCTTGTGTTAAAGAAACTTCAAGGTAGATCATCTTTGTTATCGAAGATCGGAAGCAAGCTTGTATCTTTCTCTTCGTGGAACCTCTCTAGAGTTCGGATGCACGATGATTGCAGAGAAGGGACCTCAACACGGAGCTTAAGAAGTGAAGGACCGGATCTACAAAGGTTTTAATCCCTCTCACTTAGTGTTAAAGTGTTTAACATGCTTGTTTTCGCCTAATCTCTAGTTTAAAGATCTTGTTAAGGGTTGTTCGGCACGTCTAAATTTTAAATAGGGCATGGTTGATACCTCGTAGACCCTTGTAAGAGTGCCTAGTAACCCTACAGTGGTATCAGAGCCAAGCTAGAGGTTTAGGCGAAGTCCTGGCAAAGTTTAAAGTCCGATCGAACTCCGAATACCCGTAAAACCCTAGTTTCTGAAAAATTTTCAAAACTGTTGATTTTTCCATATTAAAAATACTCAAAAAATTCAGCAGGGTATTTTAGGAATTACTGTGCAAAACGACACCCTAAATCCACTAAAGCACCGCGGAACCGCGGCCAAACCAGGGTATTGGCGGCGATTCCGCGGCAGGTACTGGAGATTGAAGGATAGTTTTTATACAGTAACGACCGTAGGTACTTCCTGATTCTTCTGGGAATTTTTAATTATACTCAAGTATTGAGTTTTCTGGGTTGTATTGGGGACTCGTTGATTCGATCGGATAATTTAAGTTCGTTTAAGTTTTTTCCGGATAATTTTAGAAACTGTTAAAAAGTTCAAACGGATATCAATAACTCACTTTTTCCCCTGTCGGAAAATTTTTCAAAAGTTGGATTTTTTCTTGAGTTTGAAACTTCCGGAAAATCATGCAAGTAACGCGGTGGACCCTCTAGAAGTACACAAACCTTAACTCGATTATGTGACTGTCTGAACCGCCTCTGAACCTTAGGGTTTGGGGCAGTACGGCGTTGCCATGTGTAAGGCGTTGGCTTGACCCTTCTACGGCTGGACCATTGGTACTGTGGCATGTGATGGATACTTTTTGAACTCCGCTCAAGTGTTTAGCTATTTGGGAAATCTTGGGTGTTTATTTATTCGATCGGAAAGTTTAACACTGTCTATTTATCTGGAATGTGATACAATATTTGGAATCCACAAGTAGTTATGAGATAACTAATTTGAATGTTATAAATCCAGCAGTTCAGTCTCAGATAATCGGTTGCCACGGAATTTTGATGTGATCAAAAGTCCGTCGCAATCACGTAGCATACGCGGATACTCGCCGGGTAAACTTAACAGACAGCCACGCCCCATAGCCCCGACCAAGTGACTGTAGGAGAACCCCGTCGCCAAAAGCATCCGTTCGGGTGCTCGCGGCAGCGATGTTCCGCCTTAGTGAACTTCGCCGACGGCATCGGGGGTGCGGCCGTCTACTAAAGTTTGCGACTAGCATTCGATCAGGATGTCGGGAATCTTGTTGAATTGCCCGACTTGATATTAAAAAGAGTTTTCGATAATGAGACTAAAATGCGGGGTTTATAATTGTTAGGCAAGCGATATCTAAAGAATTCATTGGGTTAGGCATGCGATGTATAAGGAGGTTGCGGATTCCAACTGTTGTGGTTTTACACTTTCTTTTCTATGAGCGTAAGTGTATTATGTAGTTGTATCGCCGGTTTGTGTTGCTATACATCGACGACAATCGGTGTATGCATACTTACTTACGTTGATGGCATGTGATGTTATGTGTTGCTGTGATATGTTATATTGGATTGTCGTGTTCTGAATAGCCGGGGGTATTATGTGAGATGAGAGTTTTTTTATTTTTCATTCATGTAAATTTCATTTGTATGTAATATTCTTTTATTGGGGCACTTCCGGGCTGAGGATGATGTCACCATTGTATATTATTTACTTTTCCGCATTAGGTAGACCCAAGGCGGGGAGCACAAGTAACCGGGTTCTAGGGTCCAGTGGGAGACCATCTCGAGGAGTCGAGACCGGGTCTCCTAACCCTTGAATTGGCAGTGTTGCTTGCCGCTCTCGTAGGGGTCTAGGGATGTGGGTTTGGCTATTCATCGCGACCGTGGAATCCGTGTTTTATACAGGCTCGTATTAAAACACGGACGTCCTAGTATATCCAATATTTCATATATGTTCTTCTGCTGCAATGTTCTGTGATGAGATCATATTACTGCCTGAGACGAATGTTTATATTATATATATGAGATATATGTTATATTGCAGATTTCGTTTCAAATGTGATGCTTGTGAAGCATAATAAAATGCGACTTCATTAATGAGATTAATGAAATAAAAGAAACCTAAAGATGTTGTAGAAACTTGTTTAAAAACTGGTAACTCTAGTTCTTGCTTTGCATAGCGGTGTTCTTTGTAGAGCATCCAGCACCTTATTCGATAAGGAAAGAGCCGAGATCCCTTCACCGGGAGTGACCTCTTTAGTGAAACTAGCATATGCTACAAATTCGGTTTGTCTTTTGATTGTTTCTATAGTTTTTGTTTTGCATAGTGATATTTGTGAAATATCCTGCACCGTATTCGATGATGAAAGAGCCGACGATCCCTTCACCGGGAGTGACCTCTTTAGCAAAACTAGAAAAGCCCTAAAAAACATTCCATTTCAAAAAATCACTCAATTCTACAACGATATCAAGTTCATTGCACAAAAGGTTTTCTTAAAAACCTGTCGTAGCCCTCCGTCATTTTAGGAAGTAGAGTACTTAGTATTCGTGCTACGTATGTTGACCTTAGTTGAGACGTAGTGTATGGTAGCTAAGTGATGTCTTACTACACAGCATATGATGCGATTAGTTAGGACATTCATGTGATTATGTCGACCATAGTTGAGGGTCATGTAGGGTGGGTCTGATTAATCATGAAATGACGGGTAGAACTAGACTATTGCTTATGATATGTTGACCTTAGTTAAGGTCATAAGTGCTAGGGGTAAAATATTATCGGGAATTTCAAGTGTTGAAATGTGCAATAAGATTGCATACCTTCTATGAGATAGTTGGATCCCGATACCCGCTGCGAGTAAGAGTTACTCCTGGGAGAGTTTTACACATTACAATTAGCCGATCAAGTAAGTGTCTAGAAAGGTGTTAACGGGGTTACGCCCCTGGGAAAATGAGATTTACTTTAATTAGGTCCGTGCAAAAGCACGGGAAACCACCCTCAAAGTACCGACACTGGCCTGGCCGAAAGATTAGCGAACTTGTAGCGTGTAATTAATCCCGGCTAATCTTTCCTTATAGGGTTTGAAGGAAGATTTGACTAAAACAGTGGGAGCCATCCTGATTAGATAATTTGATAACCAATCTAATCTTGTAAAAGCGCACGCTGAGTGTTTTCTTCTCTCTCTCTCTCTCCAGGTAGCGACCATATCACGCCTTAATCAAGATAATAATACGGATGTATTGACCGAACCTGCTTGTTATACTGAGCTGGGAAACGTTGGTCCCGCTCCAACTAATAATTGTTATAAGATAGAGCAGGAAATTGAGGAATACCAGATTTCCCGTGCCGCCCAAACGAAGAAAGTGCATGTCGATACATCATCTTCGGGTGTGTTCATTACAGAGAACTGTTTCTCAGTATCCTTTACGTCCTGGATATTTGATACTGGATCAGGATCCCACATATGTAATTTGGTACATGGGCTATAGATAAGTAGAGGACTGAGAACGGGTGATAAATTTCATGAAATAGAAACGGTGCAAGTGTTGCAACCAAGTCTGTCGGTGATTATCACCCTGTATTAGCAAATACATTGATTCTGAACGGATGTTATTAGATACCGAACCTGATATACAACATCATATCAGTCTCTTTATTAGTAAAGAAGGATATAATTTTGTATTGTTGGATAATGTTTTGAACATTTCTTATATCAAGTGTTGATCGGTTCAAGCACGTTATCTAAAAGCATAGACGTTCTAAATCAAACCACAGTTCTTAATGTACAGAACACACACAAGAGGAAGAGTTCGGAAATGAATGAATCCTTCTTGAGGTATTGTAGACTAGGTCATATCAATGCGACCCGACTAGCTGAAGTTACATAAAGATGTATATTTAAATTAGTTTGAATTTACATCTTGTAAAACTTGCCAGTAAAGTCACAAAGATAAGATGACCACAGCTCCGTTCATTGGAAACAGAGAAAGAGTTAGTGAAATCTTGGGATTGATACATGCTGATGTATGAAGGTCCCCTGCCTACACATGCCAAGACTGGTTCTTTGTACTTCACTACATTCACTGATTATCTCTCAAGATTCGGACATATGTTCCTGTTGAAACACAAGTTTGAACCTTTTGAGAAATTCAATGAATATAAGATAGAAGTAGAGAACCAAAAACTGGGTATAAGTATTATGTCCTTTGATGAGATCAAGGACGAGAATACTTGAGCACGGGATTCCTGGACTATTCTAAAGGAGAATGAGATTCTCTCTCAGCATTTACTCCTCCGTATACACCATAGCACGATGGTATATCGGGGCGGAGCAATAGCACCCTATGTGATATGGTGTGCTCTATGATGAGTACTACTGAGTTTCCTATTTTAGGAGTTATGCACTTGAGAAGCTGCATACCTATTGAATAGGGTTCAAATCAAATCAGTTGCCTACCACTTCATATGTGATATGGAAAGGGAAGAGCCCATATGTTAAGTTTGTTAAGATTTGGGGTTGTCTAGCCTATGTCTAAAAGCATAATCCGGACAAGCTCGAGGCAAAGTCAGTTCTGTAGAAGTTCATGCCACCTTTGTGAAAGGGAATTTCTTGTGAAGAAATTATTGGTCATGACGTAGAACTGGAAAGAGTTCCAGCTATACAAACTGCAGCTGATGATTTGGTAGAACCAAAGGATTCAATAGTTTCCAACGAACCCCGGCCTCTCCGCCGATCTAGTAGGGTTCCTCACCCACCCGAGAGATACTTCGGTTTTCTCTATGACAGTGGGAGCGAGGATTGCATCATGAGATGATGACCCAACTAGTTTCGAGCTGGCCATCAGGAGTGGGACTCTGTAAGAATGGCTGGATGCTTAGCGATCTGAGATGGAATCCTTATACACCAACAAAGTATGGACTTTAGTTGCTTTATCTGAAGGGTTAAATCCCCATCAGGAGCAAGTATATCTTGAGAAGATTACTTGGTGTACATGGAAAAGTTGAGACTTTCAAAGCTATGCTTAAGTCCATCCAGATCCTACTTGCCACGGCTACATACCATAACTACGATATCTGGTGATTGGGTATCATGACTGCTTTTCTAAATAGTGATTTGGAAGAGAGCATCTATAAGTACACAGCCAGAGAGCTTCGTAGACAGTGGGAACAGCGGAAACGTGAGCAAGATGTTTTATGTGATAAATCAGGCATCGCGGAGTTGGAACGTCTGTTTTAATGAGGTAGTCAAAGAGTTTGACTTCATCAAAATGGTAGATGAACCTTGTATAAACAAAAAGGTAGTAAGGAGTATGGTGGTGATCCTCATAGAGTACGTGGATGACATACTCTTGATAGGGAAGAAGTTTCCTATGCTACGTTCGGTCAATCTTCGCTTATCCCAAGGATTCTCTATATAGGATCAAGTGATACGTCCTAAATCCTAGGTTTTATATCTATGAGATAGATCTAAATGGATGTTAGGATTCTCACTAGGTGTAGTGAGATGGTATCAATCGATCCTGGGAAGAATCACTGGAAAAGTTCCAGAGTGATAAGAACGACTGAATGTCAGTCGCAGGCATTGTCTTTACCCTCAGTGGCGGGACGGTATGTTGGAAGAGTTCTAAGCTAGATACCGTGACATACTAGATGATTAAAGGCAAGATACATCGTTACCAAGGATGCTACCAAAGAGGCAGTCTGGATATATAAGTTCATGAGATGAACTTCGTTCCTACCATTGTGTGACAATGGAGTTGTGGCTTATGCCAAGGAACCTCTGTCCCATCAGAAATCCAGATATAATTCTTAGGCAGTATCACCTGATCATGGAGATGGTTGATCTCTAGGAAGATCGAGGTAAGGAGAGTAGACACAGAGGACAACAGCGCGGATCCACTCACAAAGGGTTTTTTCCCAGAAGAGACTTTTATAGGATGGTTGAGTTTGAGATATTTCAACCACAGCTAATTGTTGGGTATATGATACCACAACAGATGGCCCTAGTGTTAGTTATATGTATGCCCTAGAGGCCATTACTGTACATACGATGTATATTGTAGTGGATGCTGGGACATATATAGGGAGGACTTTCTTGCTCGACATGATAGTATGCTATCTGGTTGTACTTTATCTTAACATGTACTCAGATTGTCTCTATGTTACATGTTGATAAAGCCCTTAGGATATGTACTCGACTACTGGGAATATGATGAGATCATACTAGTGGGGCAACGGTAGTCGACGAGTACATCCTATAACTGTTCCTAGTCGAGGGTGTATCGAGACAGGGCATCGTTGCACCAGAGTAGACTAGCGTATACGCATCTTGACCCATATGATGGGCGATGGATGATCCCATATCCATCGGTGTTTGACATCAAGGATGGTGTACGGGTGCTCAGTGGAGACTGGGTACACTGGACGGACTCGCCGAGAACTCCCAGATGGTATTATACCATACGTCAGATGGCAGTTCTCCGGTGACACTGGTACAGAGTAGTCTGTTGACCCGAGATCGTCATAGAGTCTTGTGTGATTCCCACTGTGCTTTGATTTCCATCATACCACATCCAAGAGGGCGTGCAAAAAGGTGGCTTTTGGGTACAGTCCCGAATCACATGGAGGCAATGAGCGATAGGAGGGGATTCGTCTCTCCCGGTATAGGGAGTTGATGTTGTGCTGTGTTCGATTGGCTATAACCGGAAATCCCTTGCCAGGGTTGCTGAGATTTACTGGTAAGTGTTATCAGTAGTTTCTCGAACTGTTATAGACCTCATATCGACACGACTTATCGAGCTACTGGGGTCTGACGTTTACCACCCCTAGGCGAGATATGCAACATATCAGACGACGAGACCGGACTGTACGGGAGTGTTACTGTTTGGATTCACAGGAGAATGTACAGGCTTGCTTGTTGATCTTCTGAGCGCTCAATACCTGGGTAGCTGTTACGTTTAGCTGACCGCTTGCAGCTTGTGGGTGATTGATATGATCATCACCTACTGCCGGCGTATTGACGATTCTTTAGAGTCCTACACAGAGGTTTCTTGGCTCAGGCAAAACAGGGTAGGAGCACATATGTGATATGTGCGGGACCGAGGATAATGCGATATGTGATACCGTATTATATTCTCGCGATATTTGATATCAGCCGGGTCATCGGATCAAGTGTTGATTCGATGAATCGGTACGGATAAATATTAGCCGGTTATATGCGATATAGCCGGATTATCGGATCAAGTGTTGATTCGATAATTTAATGTATAATAATATATATGATATATTAAATTGCATTAACTAATATTTGCTCACTAAAAGATTCTTTTTCTCACTCGGGTAATACATTGATATATATGCGATATATGTTAAATGTATTATTTTATTTTGTTACGATAAATATTATATATGTGATATATAATATTGTAACATGATATGATAACTAATGCAACTTGTTTAGTGGAGTTTAAACATGATTAGGGTTTGGATTAGGGTTAAGCTTTCTAGATGTTTCTAGAAGCTTTTCTTTTTGTCATGATAAAGATATTTGTAAGTGACTCATGCTTTAACCCAACCCAAACCCTAACCCTAGTCAATTCTCTACAATGGTTAAGTCAACCATGGTTGCATTATTCTTCATATTAATCCTTTCATTATTCATCACAAAAGGAAATGGATCACTATTCTTGTTCTTCCTTCATTTCTTTCATGAAAAAGCTTGCTAAATTTTTCCAAAGTGATGAATAAATATGAGAAAAAGATAAATAAAGAGAGCAAAAATCCTACTTCATCATCCTCATCTTCCCTTGCCATTTAGATGAGGGTGTTCACATCATTTCATGAGTGTTAGCTTGTGTTAAAGAAACTTCAAGGTAGATCATCTTAGTATCGAAGATCGGAAGCAAAGGTTGCATCTTTCTCTTCGTGGAACTTCTCGAGAGTCCGGAACCCGATGATCGCAGCGAAGGGACCACAACACGGAGCATATGAAGTGAAGGACCGGATCTACAAAGGTTGTAATCCCTCTCACTTAGTGTTAAAGTGTTTAGCATACTTGTTTTCGCCTAATCTCTAGTTTAAAGTTCCGTATTCGGGTTGTTCGGCACGGCTAAATTTTTATCCGGGCATGGTTGATGCCTCGTAGACCCTTGTGCGAGTGCCTAGCAACCCTACACCTAGTGCAAGTGGGAGATTATTAGTTATATGTATGCCCAACAGGCCATTACTGTACATATGATGTATATTGTAATGGATGCTTGGACATATATAGGGAGGACTTTCTTGCTCGACATGATAGTACGCTATCTGGTTGTACTTTATCTTAACATGTACTCTGATTGTCTCTATGTTACATGTTGATAAAGCCCTTAGGATATGTACTCGACTACTGGGACTATGATGCGATCATACTAGTAGGGCCACGGTAGTCGAAGAGTACATCCTATAACTGTTCCTACTCGAGGATCTATCGAGACAGGGCATCGATACACCAGAGTAGACTAGCGTATATGCATCTTGACCCATATGATGGGTGATGGATGATCCCATATCCATTGGTGTTTGACATCAAGGATGGTGTACGGGTGCTCAGTAGAGACTGGGTACACTGGACGGACTTGCCGAGAACTCCCAGATGGTATTATACCTCACGTCAGATGGCAGTTCTCCGGTGACACTAGTACAGAGCAGTCTGTTGACCCGAGATCGTCATAGAGTCTTGTGTGATTCCCACTGTACTTTGATTTCCATCATACCACGTCCAAGAGGGCATGCAAAAGGGTGGCTTTGGGGTACAGTCCCGAATCACATGGAGGAAATGAGCGATAGGAGGGGATTCGTCTCTCCCGGTATAGGGAGTTGATGTTGCGCTGTGTTCGATTGGCTATAACTAGAAATCCCTGGCCAGGGTTGCTGAGATTTACTGGTAAGTGTTATCAGTAGTTTCTCGAACTGTTATAGACCTCATTTCGACACGACTTATCAAGCTACTGGGGTCTGACGTATACCACCCCTAGGCGAGATATGCGACATATCAGACGACGAGACCGGACTGTACGGGAGTGTTACTGATTGGATTCACGGGAGAATGTACAGGCTTGCTTGTTGATCTTCTGAGCACTCAATACCTATGTGGTTGTTACGTTTAGCTGACCGTTTGCAGCTTGTGGGTGTTTGATATGATCATCACCTACTGCCGGCATATTGACGATTCTTTAGAGTCCTACACAGAGGTTTCTTGGTTCAGGCAAAACGGAGTAGGGGCACATATGTGATATGTGCGGGACCGAGAACAATACGTGTATTCGATACCGTATTTGATTCTCGTGATATTTCATATCAGCCGGGTCATCGGATCAAGTGTTGATTCGATGAATCGGTAAATGATATATTAGTCAGTTATATGTGATATAGCCGGATTGTCGGATCAAGTGTTGATTCGATGATTTAATGTATAATTATATATATGATATATTAAATTACATTAACTAATATAAGCTCACTAAAAGATTCTTTTTCTCACTCGGGCAATACATTGATATATATATGCGATATATATTAATTGTATTATTTTATTTTGTTACAATAAATATTGTATATGTGATGTATAATATTGTAACATCTTATAATTACTAATGCAATATGATCAGTGGAGATTAAACAAGATCAGGGTTTGATTTGGGTTAGCTCATTCTTGTAGCTTCTAGAAGCTTTTCTTTTTGTCATGAGCTAAGATATTTTGTATGATATTTTGTAACCCAAACCACACCCTTAACTCAAGTTAACTCTCTACAAAGGTTAGCTATTATATTATTAGAAACCATGGTTACATAAGGAATTATCACAACATTTGATTATTCATCACAAATGATTATTCATCTTCTTCTTTCTTGAGCTTTTGAGAAAAGCTTTCTAGGTTTTTCTTATGTGATGAAAATGAGTGAGTTAATGAAAATAAATGAGAGCTAAAATCCTACTTCATCATCCTAATCTATCCTAGCCATTTAGATTAGGGTGTTCACTTCATTTAGTGAGTGAGTGTTTGTGTTAAAGAAACTTCAAGGTAGATCATCTTTGTTATCGAAGATCGGAAGCAAGCTTCCATCTTTCTCTTCGTGGAACCTCTCTAGAGTCCGGATGCACGATGATCGCAGCGAAAGGATCTCAACACGGAGCTTAAGAAGTGAAGGACCGTATCTACAAAGGTTGTAATATCTCTCACTTAGTGTTAAAGTGTTTAATATGCTTGTTTTCGCCTAATCTCTAGTTTAAAGATCTTGTTAAGGGTTGTTCGACACGTCTAAATTTTAAATCGGGCATGGTTGATGCCTCGTAGACTCTTGTGAGAGTGCCTAGTAACCCTACAATCTCATATATCCCGAATGTACAAAATCAAGTGAATCTCATATATCCTTTATGTACAATATCAAGTAATCTCAAATGTCCTAAATCCAATATCAAGTGAATCTCTTATATCCTAGGTATATTTGCATGAATAAATATGATGAAGTATATTGATTTATATGTATACATATATATTAGCGTCCCATTCCACTAATATATATATATGCATATATAACAGCATCCCATTCCACTGTTATATATACTTAGAAGTAAAATATCATGAAAACAATGTGTCAAGTATCGACACAGAAAGGCTAATCTATCAGGTGTTGTTACCAAGACTGGCACCCTGATAGGTACGTATCACAGGCTATCCGAAAAGCATGAGTGCCTAGCTCTAACCCTCGTCTTTCCACGTATCCATACATACATGACTCCCGTCGGTATCCCCATGATAACCGCCGAGTCATTGGTAATGTCACCGGAGTGTATGGTTCCCCTGCCAGCCTCAATCGGCAAGGTCTATCAATCTTCTTGCCCCGGGGTACCTCCGGGCCCCACCATATACCCTCATACGTCCTCGACGCCTCTTCGCATGGGGTATATATATCAGATCCGATAAATCTCATGGTAGATGCTGAAATATCATATCAAGGGAAACCGGGTTTTTCAAATAATGCATAATTTCATGAAACTACTACGGTCCCCAAATCCAGAAAACATCATAAAAAATCCATATCTAAATGCGAAAATCCATGAATAAAATATACGCAACATAAAACTGTAGTGTAAGCATATAAAGGAAAAGCCGCTAATTAACTGCAACAAGTTAATATAAATATCATGCGGTTCCTAATTTCCCCAATTCTAAATAACATCAAGTAAAGGTAAACATGTAGGTATAACCAGATATATGTGTAAACATAAAGGTATAGCAAGGTATATGTATCTACCTATAAGTAATGATGTAATATACCCCCTGGGTATAAGTGAAGTATGTGTGCAAGATATACCTGTAGCTATGTCATGAAGTGTGTATGTACCTATCGCTAATGGTACAATATTCTATAGGTATACAGGTAACTAGCATGTAAGTATGTCAAGGCATATGTGTAAGAATGTAGGTATACAGGTATGCTATAAGTCATATGCATAAAGAAATATGAATCAATGTCTTAATATCCCTAACCAGACAATAACATTTCTATATGTGGGTTGTGCGTGACATGGCAATTATTGACGGTGTGTGTGGCATACAATCAGTGCTCGTGCAACATGAGCCGTCAATAATAGTGCAGTGTCCTAAGGATACTAGTCCAAACACAACAATTAACTAAGCAGAAGTGTATATGCGCAATTCTAAATATGACATAGAATATGCGACAATATTAACATCTCTAGCCCAGATGCATAACTCCATGCGGGCGATTCCTCTGTAGATGTTAAATCTACTCACCAACGCTCCTGGCTAAGTGAAGCCTACCACATGTTTTCCTTTTGTAGTAGTGTCCGAAGTCCCCTCCTGCGAACCTATAATATTAAGACAATACAACAAGTGTATATTAGTAATAAACCCAAAACACGTACAAACTACATTTGACCGACGCAACAACACTAAACATACTCTCAAATGTTCGTATTGTGGCTAACGTGCGTAGCGACACGACGAAACCAACCTAAGAGCAAAAATCACACAACGTGCACGATCCGTGTCGTATAACGTATCGCGCTTAAACGAAACACAAGAAACTAGCTAGGTGATCCCAGATTTTGCATACTGAGAAAACTCAACAATCAAACAAGACCAAAAACACCTAAACCACTGCAGACACCTACCTAAAAAAACCCAAACCCTAACTCCTAACCACGGCCGATCTCGCCGGAATTCCCTTCAGACGTCGCCGGCCGAGTCCGAGCTGATAGGGTTCGTTCTCCAGGTGAGGTCCTATGGTCACTGGTACAACCTAACTATATTGTTTGGTTTTCTAGTAAAAACTCCGGGTCACAACAGAACACAGATATCATACATGACACTAAAAAAATACGATATTATGCACAAAACGACACCAAACGCTATCTAAACTGAAACTAACGAGCTAAGCTACACAATAAACACCTAAACAACAGAAAGAGAACATTACCTACACAAAAGAACTCAAAGATCCAAGCTTTGCATGCTCAAAGGCATCCAAGAGGAAAAAGAGATCAAAGATGTGATTTTGGGTGAGATTTGTGAAGGATTGTGATGAATTTGTGATGGAATATGAAGTGTTCAGTTAGAGTTGAGAGAGAATAAGGAAAATGAAAAGAAATTAAGTGAGAAAGAATGAAAGAGTGTGAGAGATATGAGGGAAAAGAAAAGAGATAGAGAAAAAGAGAGAGTGTGTGAGGATATAAGAGAGGGAGGTGAGTGTAGGGTGAGAGATGAGGGTGAGTGTAACCATAGTATTAATGCACCATTAATGCATTCATACACTCATCTTGCCACCTCATCTCATCCAACAAATATCTCCTCTTTTTCACACAAAAGATCTAGAGAAATGATTAAGGATTGGATTAAACAAAGATTTGGATAAAGCAAAGGGATTAGGTTATATGTCATGGTTGCTAAGAACATAATTAGCACAAACAAATCCTCACATTTACGTGCACACGTGCGTGCATGCTCATAACAAATAATAATAAATTATTAATTAAATGTTATATAATGTGAGGAACCCGAATTGGTAAACTTTTTACAGTAAACCCGCATTAACGACTAAACGAACACTAACCGAAATTTAAGGCGTTACAATCTCCCCCCCCCTTATAAAAATTCGTCCCCGAATTTAAAATTCTCACTAAGCGTACCTTCAAAGAGATAATTACAAAACTCTCAAATCTCGCTTGCAGCCTCCCAAGTGATCACCTCACTATACGGCTACGCCCAAGAAAACCCTTCACAGATGGCAAGGCCCTTGACCGAAGTTTCTCCACCTGCCGAGCCATTAACATAATTGGTTGTTGGTGAATGAAAGATCGCGTCCAAGCTAAATGGTCTGGTGCTGAATCATGTGAGAAAGGTCATGAAGGTAATTACAAAGTTTCGACATAAGGAATACGGGGTGAATACTCAATAATCTGGGCGGAAGTGCCAAGTTAAAGGCAACGAAACTAACTCGCTTTAGGGATCTTAAAAGGACCTATAATCCTGGGATAAGCTTCCCAAAACTCAACACGTCATTCATCGGAAAGTCCGTAGGAATACATGATCTCCCACTGCAAACCCAAGTCTGCGACCACCATGGTCGGCATAAGACCTCTGTCTGCACTGGGCTGTCATCATCCTGACCTGAACCAACTGGATCATTTCCGAAGTCTCTAGACAAGCTGGGGTCCAAAAATCCTACTACGCAGAGTCAGAAAAATAGACTGGTGATCGACACAACCTAACAACTAAACCTAAAGGTTGCCAATTAGAGTGCCTCCTGATAACTGCTATCGAAGGAGAACCCTAACAATGGCAAGTGACGATCCCAACTGTCAACAACAATTAGTACGTACGCAGAAGCAAATCCTCCAGAGTCGGTATAACCCGCTCTCACAAAACCATCATCCTACGGATGGAAAGGAGGAGCTAAAGCTCAACCAGTACCCAAGGCTTCCTGAAGCTCCTGCCTAAGACGGCAAGCGAACAAGGTGCCTTCATTGGATATGACCCATGAAGGAACTTTGTACAACGCACAAACTTAACAAAGAACAACTGAGCAAACCGAGTATAACCAGACAACAAACACCCGAATGGAGTCACACTATTAATAAACCTGGGTAGACACCATAACGAAATTCGTGGAGATCTGCTCCCATTCCCACTTCGGAACGGTTAAAGGTTGCAACTCTCCAACCATCTTAGATGCTCAAGCAAAAAGCAAAGAAAGAACTGGTGCAATTGTCAACCGAGTCTTCAACTGCTGAAAAACTCCACACGCATGCCTCAGTCCAACGAAAAAGAACCTCCTTTCTGGTCAGTCCAGTCAACGGTGCAGCACTACACTAGCAATCCTGCACGAAACGGCGGTAAAAACCAGCTAAGCCTAAAAATCTGCGGACCTCCGTCCTGCACACAAGTCTGGGCCTAAGTTGTACGGCCTCGATCATCCTCGGTACCATACAAAACCATCTCCCATAACTACAAGACCTAGGAGTCAATACAAACAAGCCTGAAGGAACACTCCGAGAATGTAGCAAACAGCTGGGCTCTCCCAATGCCTGCAAAACAAATCCTCAAGTGCTACTCCTGTCCCTCATGACATATTAGAATAGACCAGAATGTCATCAATAACACAATAATAACTGGTCGAGGAACGACCTGAAGAAATCTGGTTCATCATATCTACGAATGCTGCTAAGGCATTGGTGAGTCCAATGACACCACCAAAACACACAAAGCCCATTGCACGCACAAGGCAGACTTCAAAATGTCATTACTCCGAACCCGCAACAATGATGACCTGATCCCAAACAAACTTAGAAAAATGTCTCACACTCTGGAGCCGATCGAAGAAATCGTCAATGCGAGGTAAAACACACCTATCCGCACCGTAAACCGATTCAATTGACGATCAATCAATACTCAACCTCAAAATGCCGTCTCTCTCCTTGACGAACAGAAATAGGAGCTACCCAATGCGAAACACTCAGACGCAAAAACCCCCCTTATAAACAACTCTGCAGCTGATCCTTAAGCTCCCTAAGCTTCGCCGGCTCATCTGGAACAACATCGGAAAACTCTCGCACGAAAGAAAAGCCGGTCCAACAAACCTACTGTGGCTCCGGCATCACGAATGAACGCCAAGAATCCTCAATTTCCTCACCTCAAAAGCCGACAAGCAAAAAAGGCTGAATTCAAGCTGTGAGAGGCGGCACCACTGTCCCCCTACACAACAACAACTGACTCGCCGGGGAAAACAACACCTGACTGTTTTCTCACGGTAGTCTACAGACTCCTAGCACGTAGCTAACCGGTCTGTGCTCAGGAGAACGTCAGATCCAACATCTCTAGAAGGATCAAAGTGACGGACGAATCTCTATCTCCTATCCGATTGGCACACCACTAAAATACGTGTCGCACAACAAAAGAATCGCTGACAGAAGTTAACACAGCAAACGGCTGATCTAGCTAACACGACTCTCCTCATCCCAAACCTATGGTACTCCCACGACGGTCACGAAAGCTGTTTCGACGACAAAGCCTCTGTTTCTGAGCTGGTACACCAGTACGAGTCCTCCTCTGTTCCGGAACTCCCAAAGTCTCTGGAATACGTGTCTCGTCAACTAGGGCTGCATCCACTGGTGCTATGTAGGTGAAGGGAATGCTGTGTGCTGATCGCAAGGAACAACTAGTTAACAGGGGTGACAACCCTGTCGCTGCGCTCGAATAGCCTCAACCAATGAACTCATCGTCTGGCGCAAGTCCTGCATCTCTTCCACAAACCTAGCGATACTGTCTGTCGAAGGCGGATCCGTATACTCCTGTGCAATGAGCGCGCCATCCTGGTCAGTCCTTGACCCACCCGAGTCAACTCTGACCTTGGCCCTCGCTGCATCACTCTGAGTCCCTATAGTCGGCGGCGGCAAAGGCTATAAATAGATATAGGATTCGATATGAACACGGAAATCAAATCACATAGATATGAATCATCAAGGAAGGAATTTCAAGCAATTTGTACTTAGGTCACTTTAGGCGGAGCACCGCAACGTGAGTATGCTACAGACATACACACACTACGTTACTCTGCTTAAGCTACCTACTCCATCATACCAAGGTCATCCTACACTCCGAAAGGTAAAACCTAACTCTCTGATACCATTCTGTCACGACCCACCCCCAATACAGAGAGTATTGTCCACTCTGACCGTAGCCACACGGTTTTGTCCTTCAGGGCGAACTGGACCCGACCAGGGGCCACTTCCCAGGAGGTCACCCATCCCAGGACTTTCCTGGCCCGAGCATGCTTAACTACGGAGTTCTCAAACTCCTGTAGTGCCAGTTCACTTAAAAGGCACCTCTGTATTGAAGAGCGGTATCATTCCATTTATAGTACAGATCTGTCCTCTTTCGGAATTTATTCCGAAGATTCCCCATTGTTTTATAGTGGGTCCCCATGCTTTTCTGGTATAAATGGGTATACTGGATAATACATGGGGTATTACATATAGTGCCCTCAAGGCAATTATCATAGTCGCCGGCAGGTGATCATGATGATTGAGGGAGGACCTATACCGATAAAACCGTCTTACTCGAGATGATAGTATACTATCTGATTTGTCTTTATCATCATGTATAAGTTTATAAAGCCCATAGGATTCTTTCTTGACTACCAGCATTGTGATGGCGATCACATACGTGGGAGCTGGGGGTCTATAAGCACATCCTTAAATGTCCCTAGTCATGGGAGTATCGAGACTCGGCATCGATACTACAGTGTAGACTGGTGTATACTTATCTAGACTCTGACGAGGGGCGGTGGCTGGTCTCACAAGCCATTCGTGTTAGTTGCTCACCTAAGATAGTATGCAGGTGCTCATTGGATTATGAGTATACTGGACGGACTCGCCGGGAACATGCTAGTTGGTATTATACCTATAGTCAGATAGCAGTTCCCTGGTGACATGTGTACAGGTTAGTCTGTCGACCTGAGATCGTCATTTGTCTCGTGTGAGTTCCTACTGTGCTTTGATTACTACCCTACCACGGCTCAAAGGAGTCGTGCAAACAGGTTTTAGTTGGGTACATTCCCGAGCCACATGGAGGCAGTGAGCGGATCGTCGGGGATTCGTCTCTCTCGATATTGGGGGTTGATGTCACGCAGTGCACGGGTGGCCATCACTAGAAATCCTCGGCCGGGGTGTGTGAGAATTACCGATCCAGAATCGATAGTTTCTCGGGTAGTGATGGGTTTCATACCGATATGAATTATCGCGTTGTTAGGGGTCTGACTTTATCCACCCCCTAGACTCGATATGCGATACTCTTAGACGAACAGACCGGACTGTATGAATATTGTCACTGACAGACTTAGTAGGAGTTCGGATGAGTTTGCTCATCGGCCTTCCTTTCGCTCAATACCTGGGTAGCCGTTACGTACAGCTAGTGCCGGTGACGTGCTTGTGGTTAAACCCACTGCCAGAGTATTGATGAGTCTTTAGAGTCCCACACAGAGAGTTTTCACGGTTCAGGCGATATGGTGTAGATGACGTATGTCGATACATACAGGTGTCCGATTAAATATGTGCACAGGCTGCACAGACTTTAATCGGACGGTTGATAATACTAGCGGCTTAGGATTAAGCCAGATTGTTAAATCAAGTTTCGATTTAATAATTTACATATGTATCTATATATATGTATTCTAGTATTATTGCTCACTATCTATTTTCTCTCTTTTGGCTATTCGTATTTACGTACGAATACGCGTATGTGTATTTCGATACATGTACCGGGAAGAACTCCGTATTTATACGTAATGGTTTCTAGAAGATGCCACCTCATTATTGATTTTATTTTGAAAATCATTTTGTTTATAATGAGGTGGAAAAGGTGACAAAGCATGGGTCTTGGACATGTTGTGATTGGTATCGGCTTATTTGTTTATTGCTAAATTGGAAAAGTGATTTTTATGTGTGCATTATTTTTTGTGGGGGAGAGAGGGCCGGCCACACTTGATGAGAGTGTGGAGGTTTGCTCATTTTGGTTACTACTCTCTCTAGCTCACTCTCTTTTCATATACACACGCCCAAAAATACTTAGCCATTTTTTGAGATCATGTCATTCTTGCTTTCATCACCTCCACATCTTCCATGGGTGCTCTATGAGCATTAGATTTTGAGAGAAAATCATGGTGACACAATCCTACACCTCAACTTTCCACCACTAGCAATTTTGGAGAGTCGGTTGGTCCGCTTGGCGAACCTGGAGCTTATGCCGTTTCTCTCGGGTGGATCATCGGAATGAAGGAAGACCGGTGACCAAAGTCGATCCGCATCACTAGGAGCTTGGAGATGGTTGAAGACCCGAAGGACTTGGTTCATTAGGTATAACCATTATATCTCTTTGTGTTTGGTTTGCTAGTTTTACGGTTAATGGTTTCGATCTTGTTAATCGGGTAATGTTACCGCCGGGTTTTTAGAAATTTTTGTTCCGTATTTGGCCACGGTTGGATGGCCGGGGCGCTCCCATAACCCTTCATGGTATCAGAGCCACCCATTAACCCATAACCTAGCTTGTTTAGACAATGTTAACATATCGAAATCCGAAAAATCCCGATACACTGCCCTGCACATTTCCTTCTCTGTCGATTTTCAAAGTGCCTTCAAAAATTATTTAAATAAGTACAGAAGGCTACTGACATGAACACAAGACAACACCCCAAACCCCAGACCATGTCGCCGGAATTTTTCCGATCACCATAGGTGAAATTCAGACAAGGCCGGTTTTTTAGTGGAGCCAGGTTTTCGGTTTTGGGGTGTAATCTTGTCTCTGGAGTATCTGTGCAGTGGTATTGTTTATTTAGCCAATTTTGTATATAGTTTTATCAGTTTGTCTGTGGCTATTCGGAGGTTATTTCGGAGTCAATAAGTTTTAATATTGTTTAAAGTTTACAGTACTTTACATTTCTATCTATGACCATGAATGTCATTTGATCGGTAAATCTTGTCTAATCGCTATAGTCCATTTAGACGGATTTGCGAACGTGACATTCACGTTGATATTCTGTGTTGTGCTGTGATGTTGCGGATTTGTCGTGGTGGATAGCTTGCGTGCAATGGTAGTGCAGTTTGGATTTATTTGTACATTTGATATTGCGGGGCGAGCGTCCGACATGTAGACTGCCGTCACTGCCTGTTTGTATATTATTCTTTTGGGGCACGACCGGGTTGAGGTCGATGTCACCCTTGTATATTATTTCCTTTTCTGTACTGGGATTACCCCAAGGTGGGATGCACGGATAGCCGGGTTCTAGAGGGCAACGGGCCCGCATCTCATGGCGTTGAGACGGAGGAGGCTTCACTCTAGAATTGGCGGGCTATTCCCCGCACTCGTATGGGGTATAGGTTGATCCAAGGAGGGGTGCTCAATTTACCGGATTCCGTGAAGTGCTGGGTGATCCATTCACTTTGTTGAAGGGGGCTGTCTCGCTTCTGGTTTTGCGGGTAACTTTCCGCGCTCGTAGGGGTCTAGGAATTCATTGCATAGGCTATCCACACGACCAGGGGAACGTCGGGTTTTCAGTTGTGGCTCAAAGGAAACCCGGGGATCCCAGATTATCTGTATTGTTCTGTGATGCTTATTACTTTTCTGTGATGTTACATTTATCATGCCTGGGACGATTGTTATATATATTTATATATACTAGTAGATCTTGTATATGTTTTGCACCCGTGCTAGCCCAGTCCCCGCTCTGTCGTTAGTTAAGTAAACTAACGGGTGATGACGGGACCCAGTGGCGAATGAGGATGGCATATACATACATTTTATTTTCGTTCTTTTCTGGTGTGATTAATTAATGGGACTGTATTGAATATTATCAATGCAAGGAAAACAAACCTATATATATATGATGTTGTTGGAACCAAGATTTTTAAAACTGACATTACAGACGTACGCTTTTGCTTTGCACAGTGGTATTCGGTTATGAATATCCAGCACCTCATTCGATGAGGCAAGGGCCGAGATCCCTTCATCGGGAGTGATCCCTTGGGCAGAAGTTTGCGTCAACGTAATAACTTCACTATAGTCGATTACTTTTTGCTTTGCACAGTGGTATTCAATTAGGAATATCTTGCACCTCATTCGACGAGGAAAGAGCCGAGATCCCTTTCACCGGGAGTGACCTCTTTAGCAAAAGTTTTCGCCACTATATATTTATAAAACCACTTGGATTCCTTCAACGATATCAAGTTCATTACATTAAAGGTTTTTCGCCAAAAACCAGTCGTAGCCCTCCATCATTTCAGATTAGTATTGCTTAGTATTCGTGCTGTGTTTGTTGACCTTGTCAAGGCGTAGTGAGCGGTAGCTCTGTAATACTTTTCTGTCGCAAGCAAATGTGGATTGGTTAGGACAGTCGTTCAACCTTGTTGACCTTGTCAAGGGTCTGTGTGGGTGGGTCTAATGCAATCAAGATAATGACGTGTTGAACTTGACTAGGACCCTTTGACTTGTTGACCTTGTCAAGGTCACTTGGATCCTACGGGTAAAAATCATATCGGGAGTTTCAAACATACAGGAAACTTGCCAGGCATGCGCATACCTTCTGGAGTGTGGTGACTTGAGTGGCTTCCATCAAGTTATCATGCGATGATAGTTGGATCCCGATTCCCACTGATGAGTAGGATTACTCCTCGGGTGATTCCGACTAATTCTCCTTTTAGGTTTGGAGGAGAATTCGAGAAAACAGTAGGAGCCATCCAGATTAGATTAAATGATTATCTATTCTGATCTAGGTTAGAGTGCACGCTGAGTGTTTCTTTTCTCCATCTTTTTGACTATGACCATGACCCGACCCTAGACTATAACTCAGTGACCAAATTAACCGAACCTTCTTAAAACGCTGGATTTTGGATTGTCCAAGTTGCATACATCATTGCCACTCCTTCTTTTACCCTTTGCTTTTCTCCAGAACACCCCGTATCACTACGTGTATCCACTTCCATTGGATAAAACCATCGTATGGTTACATACGAACTCGAAGGAACTTTTTCGAGGATGGTTTCTGGTTCTGGAGAGATAGAATAGGACTATTCAGTTGTCTTTTCCTTTTACCTTCTCTCAGGTTGTGGGGGCTCTTAGAATTAGGAGACAGTACACCTATTACGCTTATTGGATAGTCTTCTTCCAAACCATAGGCAGGTGCCGAACGGTAGGGAATGAAGAAAACCAATTAGCCTAAGTGTGGTGTGCAGAAGGTAATAAGTAAAGACAAATAAAAGGATTAGAAAGAGGACAAAGTAAATTGCGACTGCTATTCACGATCAAACCAAGACTTTCATCGCCACTCCTACTTCACCTTTGTATTTCTCTAGAACACTCCGTATTATTATGAACATCCAATTCCATTGGATAAATCCATCGTATAGTTATATACGAACTCGAAGGAACTTTTTCAAGGATGGATTCTGGTTCAGGAGAAATAGGAATAAGGTTTAATCAGTTGTCTTTTATCCTTACCTTCTCTCAGGTTGCGAGTGCTCCTAGAATTAGGAGAGTACGCCTATTATTTTTATTGGATAGTCTTCCTCCAAACCATAGGCTGGTGTCAAATGGTAGGGAAGGAAGAAAACCAATTAGCCTAACGATGGTGTACAGAAGGTAATGAGTAAAGACAAATAAAGGGATTTGGAGAGATGGCAAGGAAATATATGGTTTCAGTCATGAACCTGGATAATGGAAGAGGCATTACTAGGAATACCAGGATACCCCTATAAAACATTTTAATGTTTCAGTTTCACTATGCGTTGTTAATTGAAAACTGATTTCCCAATTAGGTCTTTACTCCAGGATATGTATTTACCAGGTTTGATTCTCACATTTGTATGGTTTTACAGATGATGAGTGGGAGTAAGTTATTGCGAATTAGGTGATCATCCTCATTATATCAGAATTTGTTGTAATTGGTGATATTTGAGGAAATCACCTAGGTTGTTTGCCGGACGGCAAGTATTTTGTTTTGAATATCCGTTGTTATGCACCAATTTCAAACTGATATATCTGTACGTTTATTTTTATAAAGTGAGATATAACTTTCTGAAATTATATCCATGATATTTTCCTATATCAGTTGATGGATAGGTAAGGAGTATTCAACAGCGGTGTAAGTCTTCATAACCATAGTACAGTTTTCAACCTACGACGCACAGGGTTTGAGTTATTAAACTCAGGGGACTTATACAATGTATTGTATGTTGTCCAGTGTCCATTAGGACAAAGCGGTTGGTCCTCGTACTATATTCTGTTTACTTATGATTTCTAAAGTTTTAGACAAGTGTTTCGTAGAAATACAAGGTCCAAGTTTGAGGAGTTATTTGTACAAGAATAAAGTAGAGAACCAGGTGTCGCAAGTATCGGGATTCCTCAAGGTGATCGAAGATGTAGATACTTGTATGAGATATTCAGTTGATAGTAATGGTTTTGAGAAACTTGTTTCTCTTTCAGGTTACTCATAATTGGACACACTCCTAAATTGAGTAATGTTGATCGGCCTCTCTCCATTTAGTTGACATACACTGGAGACAGCTGCATGATTTGAATCTGGTTCCAATTAAATTAGTGCATTTGTTTCTATATTAGATATATATATATAGAATCAATTTATATCTTAACGATGTTAAGGTATAGGGAGTCGTCCGGCTGATGCTTAAAACCAGAATCCGGATAAACTCAGGGCACGGTTCAGTAATGGCTATTTGTGGATTATCCCGGGCTTTGACGAGGGTTAACTTTCTACCATCTGGAAGATCAATAGTGATATTGTTCTTGACTCGCCACAGTTTTACTAAAATGAATTTTTCAGAAAATAGTAGTGGGAGTATGGTAGAACTGGAAGTGATTCCAGAACCACAAACGATTACTGAAAATTTAATAAGAACCTAAAGATTCAATCAGATTTGACATTCCATTGGCCACTCCGCAGATATGGAGGGTAACCTCAGGCACCCGAGAGGTACTTTGGTAGCCTCAAGAACGGTGACAGGGAGGTTCTTGTTTACCCGGACTTGACACTACTGTTGTTCTAGACTATGAGACCTGGCAGGGGGATGAGTATAGCGTCATTCTAAACTAGCTTTAGAACTACATGTGTATATAACTCTGTCAGAGGGTTGTCATAGTCAGTGGGAGCAGCGGAAGAGTAGTGGACAAGTAGCTTATGTCTATTTATAGACTAAAGCAGATATAGCAGAGAAAGATCATCTAATTTTTGATGTGACAGTCATAAGTTTTTTGATTTCATCAGAATAGGAGATGGATCTATTAAGAAGACAGTAGGGTGTGATGTCCTGGTATTTAGGATGACATACACATAGTAGGAAGTGAAATTCCTGTACTACGATCGGTTATACTTTGGTTGTCGCACGGTAGTTTCTCCACATAAGTTATGGATATTATATCAGACATTCTGGTTATTAGATCTATGGTTTTAGATCTAGATTTAGGAAGTGTCCCAATCTGGGTACTTAGACAGTATTCTAAAGGTGTTTTAGAATGGACGACTCCTGGCATGGTGGTGTACCAGCAGGTAATGGATTCACCCTCTCTAAAGGTGTCTTACAAACTAAAGGGGAGAGGGATGTGCATGATTGACATATCACTTGCTTAGGCAATTGAGTCAATCATGACATGTCAAGTACCACACCAGATGTTGTTTTTGCACTAGATGCAATAAGTTGATATATTAATCCAATCCTGGAGAAAAACGAATGGAAGCAGTTTATGAACATAAGTGGATGTTCTAGGGATTTGATAACGACGGCCTCTTTTGGGAGATGGTTATCATTCCAGGCTTCCAAGGTGACCTGGATGACAGAGTGACTGTCAGAGTTATAGTTTTCCCTCTGACGAGGGGCAGCAGTTTGGACAGATAGTCCAAGCGGATACTGAAGAAGGTATGGCGCAGTATACTGATTAAGTTCAGTAGATGGTACAGTCTAAGAAATTTACTGGATTTGGAGTTCATTTGTGAACTGGGTCCCATCAAATATCCAGACATATTCTAAGACGGGTATTGCTCATTTCGGGACATAGTTTTCTCCGCGAAGTTGAGATATAGAGAGACATAGAAAGAAACACTGGAGAGGATCCACTCACTGAGGCTATTTCTCGAACGCAATAGTTTTATAAACAAGGTTTGTAAAACTGATTAGTAGAAGAGTTGGGTGTTCGGTATCACACAGGCTGTGAGTATGCGACATCGCAATAATTAGCCTTAAGTGCAAGTGGGAGATTGTTGGCTATAGTGCCCTCAAGGCAATTATCATAGTCGCCAGCAGGTGATCATGATGATTGAGGGAGGACCTATACCGATAAAATTGTCTTAGTCGAGATGATAGTATGATATCTGGTTTGTCTTAATCATCATGTATATATTGATAAAGCCCATAGGATTCTTGCTTGACTACCAGCATTGTGATGGCGATCACATACATGGGAGCTAGGGGTCTATAAGCACATCCTTAAATGTCCTTAGTCGTGGGAGTATCGAGACTGGGCATCGATACTCCAATGTAGACTGGTGTATACTTATCTAGACCCTGACGAGGGGTGGTGGCTGGCCTCACAAGCCATTGGTGTTAGTTGCTCACCTAAGATAGTATGCAGGTGCTCATTGGGTTATGAGTATACTGGACGGACTCGCCGGGAACAAGCTAGTTGGTATTATACCTATAGTCAGATAGCAGTTCCCTGGTGACATGTGTACAGGTTAGTCTGTCGACCTGAGATTGTCATTTGTCTCGTGTGAGTTCTCACTGTGCTTTGATTACTACCCTACCACGGCTCAAAGGAGTTGTGCAAACAGGTTTTAGTAAGGTACAGTCCCGAGCCACATGGAGGCAGTGAGCGGATCGTCGGGGATTTGTCTCTCCCGGTATTGGGGGTTGATGTCGCGCAGTGCATGGGTGGCCATCACTAAAAATCCTCGACCGGGGTATGTGAGAATTACCGATCCAGGATCGATAGTTTCTCGGGTAGTGATGGGTTTCATACCGACATGAATTATCGCGTTGTTAGGGGTCTGACTTTATCCACCCCCTAGACTCGATATGTGATACTCTTAGACGAACAGACCGGACTGTACGAATATTGTCACTGACAGACTCAGTAGGGGTTCGGATGAGTTTGCTCGTCGGCCTTCCTTTCGCTCAATACCTGGGTAGCCGTTACGTACAGCTATTGCCGCTGACGTGCTTGTGGTTAAACCCACTGCCAGAGTATTGACGAGTCTTTAGAGTCCCACACAGAGGGTTTTCACGGTTCAGGCGATATGGTGTAGATGGCGTATGTTGATACATACAGGTGTCCGATTAAATATGTGCACAGACTGCACAGACTTTAATCGGACGGTTGATAATACTAGCGGCTTAGGATTAAGCCAGATTATTAAATCAAGTTTTGATTTAATAATTTACATATGTATTTATATATATGTATTCTAATATTATTTCTCACTATCTATTTTCTCTCTTTTGGCTATTCGTATTTTCGTACGAATACGCGTATGTGTATTTCGATACATGTACCGGGAAGCATCCGTATTTATTCGGAATGGCTTCTAGAAGATGCCACCTCATTATTGATTTTCTTTTGAAAATCATTTTGTTTATAATGAGGTGGAAAAGGTGACAAAGCATGGGTCTTAGACATGTTGTGATTGGTATGGGCTTATTTTTTTATTGCTAAATTGGAAAAGTGTTTTTTGTGTGTGCATTATTTTTTGTGGGAGAGAGAGGGCCGGCCACACTTGATGAGAGTGTGAGGGTTTGCTCATTTTGGTTACTACTCTCTCTAGCTCACTCTCTCTTCATATACACACGCCCAAAAACACTTAGCCATTTTTTGAGCTCATGTCATTCTTGCTTTCATCACCTCCACATCTTCCATGGGTGCTCTATGAGCATTAGATTTTGAGAGAAAATCATGGTGATACAATCCTACACCTCAACTCTCCACCACTAGCAATCTTGGAGAGTCGGTTGGTCCGCTTGGCGAACCTGGAGCTTGTGCCGTTTCCCTCGGGTGGATCATCGGAGATGAAGGAAGACCGGCGACCAAAGTCGATCCGCATCACTAGGAGCTTGGAGATGGTTGAAGACCCGAAGGACTTGGTTCATTAGGTATAACCATTCTATCTCTTTGTGTTTGGTTTGCTAGTTTTACAGTTAATGGTTTCGATCTTGTTAATCGGGTAATGGTAGCGCCGGGTTTTCAGAAATTTTTGTTCCGCATTTGGCCACGGTTGGATAGCTGGGGCGCTCCCATAACCCTTCATGAGACACTCTCAAAAATAACCTTGGTTATCTAAATATCTAGATATTTTGTGGATGAGTTAATGAACAAAGGAAATCTAACTAGGGTTAAGTTAAAGGTCAACTGAGAATTGTGTAGAAAGAACGAGTCATTTAGCTAATTTCCTTTTTCTTTAATCCATAAAAAAATAGAAGATATTTATCAACCATGTAAGTCTTGTATTTCCATCTTCTATATATCATCAACCATGATATATATGTATGTATGTATATATGTGTGCATGCACATCATCATGTGTATGTATAAACATATATGCATACATCCAAAAGAAAAGGTTTAATTAAAAGTGAGCTAAAAGTCAATATTAAATCAACACTTGATTTAATAAATCGGTCACATCAAATGCGACCCGATCAATAGTAAATTCCCGATTAAAATACGGTATCACAAACTCGCATTTAGTCGAGCTCCCGCACATATCTCATATGCACTCCACATCATTTCGACTGAGCCAGAAAAATCCTGTGTGGGACTCTAAGACTCGTCAATATGCCGGCAGTTGGTGATGATCATATCAAAACACCTACAAGTCGCAAGCGGTCAGCTAAACGTAATGGCCACCCGGGTATTGAGCGATCAGAAGAAAAACAAGTGAACCCGTCAAAACTCCTGTCGAGCCATTGGCAACACTTACCGTACAGTCCGGTCTCTTCGTCTGATATGTTGCATATCAAGTCTAGGTATGGAATCGTCGAGCCCTAATAACTCAATGAGTCATGTCGATATGGTCTATGACCGGTCGAGAAACTACTGATAATACTAATCAGTAAATCTGATCAGCCCTGGCCAGGGACTTCAAGTCAGAGCCAGTCGCATATAGCACAGCATCAACTTCCAATACCGGGAGAGACGAAACCCCTCCTATCGCTCACTGTCTCCATGTGTCTCAGGACTATACCCAAAAGCCACCTGTATGCACGACTTGGTAGAGATGTGGTAGGGTGGAAATCAAAGCACAGTGGGAGAACACACAAGACTCTATGACGATCTCGGGTTTACAGAGTAACCTGTACCAGTGTCACCAGAGAGCTGCTATCCGACGATAGATATAATACCATATAGGAATTCTCGGTGATTCCGTTCAGTGTACCCAGTCTCCACTGAGCACCCGTATACAATCTTCGATGTCACAACACCAATGGATATGGGATCATCCATCGCCCATCATATGGGTCAAGAAACGTACAAGCTAGTCTGCTCTGGAATATCGATGCCCTGTCTCGATATACCTATGACTAGGAACATTTAAGGATATGCTTATAGCCCACACATACCCCACTAGTATGATCTTCATCATAGCCATAGAAGTTAAGCAAATATCCTCAGGGCTTTATCAACATGTATCAAATGAACAGTATCAAGTAAACATGTCAGATAAAGTAAAAAAAGATAGCATACTATCATGTTGAGCAAGAAAGTCATATATCAAATATACATATATACATGTCCAAGCATCCACTATACATATAATGGCCTCTAGGGCATACATATATCCAACAATCTCCCACTTGCACTAAGGCCAATTATTGGCGTATCTCATACCCAACATCTCAAAAAGTCGCTCATGTTGCGGCTGTGGAAGGGCCTTGGTGAGTGGATCCGCGATGTTATCCTTTGTATCAACTCTCCGAATCTCGATCTCTTGGCGATCAACTATCTCCCGGATTAAATGATATCGCCTAAGGATGTGTCTGGACTTTTGATGGGATCTGGGTTCTTTGGCCAACGCCATAGCTCCGTTATTATCACAATACAATGGTATTAGATTAATAATGGTTGGAACTACTCCTAGCTCCGCAATGAACTCCCTCATCCAGACGGCTTCCTTGGCAGCATCATTTGCAGCAATATACTCAGCTTCCATCGTGGAGTCTGCAATGGTATCCTGTTTGGAACTCTTCCAACATACCGCCCCTCCATTAAGGGTAAATACAAACCCAGAGATAGATTTACTGTCATCCTTATCACTTTGGAAGCTGGAATCGGTAAAGGCCTCCATTTGGAGATCCCCATTACCATACACCAAGAACAATTCTTTAGTCCTTCATAAGTACTTAAGAATGTTCTTCACGGCTATCCAGTGCTGCTCCCCGGGGTTGGATTGATACCTGCTCACTACAGCTAGTGCATAAGCTACATCAGGGCGAGTACATATCATCGCATAAATTATAGATCCTACGGCTCAAGTGTAGGGTATAATACTCATGCGAGCTCTCTCTTCAATGGTCTTCGGACAGAAGTCCTTAGAGAGAGAGATTCCATGGCAAGCGGGTAAGGCACCACGCTTGGAATCTTCCATACTAAACCTTTTTAGGATGGTATCAACGTATTTTGATTGGGACAATCCCAATAATCTCTTGGATCTATCTCTATAGATCCTTATACCCAAAATGCACGAGGCATCATCCAGGTCCTTCATGGAGAACCTTTGTGATAAGAATAATTTGACCGATTGTAGCATAGGAATGTCATTTCCTATCAAGAGAATGTCATCCACGTACAATACGAGGAATGTGACAGTACTCCCTACAATCTTCTTATAAATGCATAGTTCATCTATATTTTTGATAAAATCAAACTCTTTGATTGTATCATCAAAACAGATGTTCCGGCTCCGAGATGCCTGCTTTAACCCATAAATGGATTTAAGCAACCTACACGCTTTTCGCTGCTCCCACTGTCAATGAAGCCCTCTGGCTGATCCATATAAACGCATTCTTCTAAATCACCATTCAGAAATGCAGTTTTAACATCCATCTGCCAGATTTCATAATCATAGTGAGCAGCAATAGCAAGTAGGATCCGAATGGATTTAAGCATTGCTACCGGAGAGAAAGCTTCATCATAGTCCAGTCCTGATCTTTGACGAAAACATTTCGCTACAAGCCTTGCTTTAAAGGTCTCTACCTGTCCATCTACACCAATCTTTCTCTTAAAGATCTATTTGCACCCAACGGGTTTTATCCCAGGAGGTGCAACGTCCAAAGTCCATACTTTGTTGGTGTACATGGACTTCATTTCGGATCTCATGGCATCTAGCCACTTCACTGAATCACCACTTGTGATAGCTTGCTGAAAACTAGTAGGGTCATCATCATCCATGACGCAATCTTCTCTATCACCATCAATGAGAAACCCATAGTATCTCTCCAGCGGGCGAGAAATTCTACTAGATCTCCGGAGCGGCTGAGGTTCTTGAAGTTCTACTGCAACATCAGTTTCAACCAATTCGTCCTGAGTAATTTGTGTCTCTAGAACCTCTTCTAGTTCTACCGCTTTGCCATCAGTACTGTCTGTAAAGATTTTATTTTCCAAAAATGTGGCATGCTGAGCAACAAACACCTTTTGTTCCTCCTTGTGGTAAAATGGATATCCATACGAGTGTTTTGGATATCCCACAAATTTACACATGACCGATCGTGTCTCGGGTTTTTCTGGATTCTGCTTTTTAACAAAAGCCGGAAAACCCCAAATCCTAACTCTTTTAAGAGATGGTCTCTTTCCACACCACATCTCATATGGAGTGGTAGATACGGTCTTTGTTGGAACCCTGTTCAATAGATAAATTGTTGTCTCTAATGCATGCCCCCAAAAGGAAAATGGTAACTCAGCATCAATCATTATGGACCGTACCATATCTAATAGGGTATGATTCCTCCGTTCTGACACACCATTGTGATGTGGTGTGTACGGAGGAGTGAGCTGAGAGAGAATCCCATTCTCTTTTAAGAAGTCTGAAAACTCAGTGCTTAAATACACTCCACCTCGATCTGATCGAAGTTTCTTGATACTCGAGCCAGTTTGTTTTTCTACTTCAAGTTTGTACTCCTTGAATTTCTCGAAAGCTTCGGATTTATGCTTCAATAAAAACACGTGTCCGAATCTTGAGAAATCATCAGTAAAAGTGATAAAGTATGAAAAACCGCCTCTTGCATGTGTAGACACTGTAGGGTTCCTAGGCACTCTGGTGAAGGTTCATAAGGCATCAAACAAGCCCAGATAAAAATTTAGACGTGCCGAACAACCCAAAGCCGGGATCTTTGCTAGATTATTAGGGTTAAACATGCAAGTAAACATCTTTACTACTAAGTGTGAGGGATTACAACCTTTGTAGTCCGCTCCTTCGCTTCATAAGCTCCGAGTAGAAGTCCCTTCGCCGCGATCCACGATCTCCCGGACTCAAGAGAGGCTCCACGACTCGAACGATCCATGCTAGCTTGTAGTGTTCCGTTTCTCCGATGATCTACGTCGAAGTTGCTATAACCCAAGCTCTCTCACTGTAATGAGGTGAACACCCTAATCTAATGGGCTAGATTAGATGAGGATGATGGAGTAGTATTTATGCTATCTTTTTATATCATAATCTCACATGAAATCATCACAAAAGGAATTTCTAGTAAGCTTTCTTAAAGCTAAAGAGAGAAGAAGAAGATGAATAATGAGATAATTCCTTTTGTCATGAATAATGAAATGTATATATGAATCAATAATGTAACCATAGTTTAGTTATGACAAGGATAACCCCTGTAGAGAATAAACAAGAGCTAGGGTTTGGTTAAGTTAGAAATGAGTCATGGATAAATATCAACCATAATATCTTAACCAAGACAAAAGAGAAAGCTTCTAGAAGGTGCAAGAAGAAGCTAACCCTAATCATACCCTAATTTTCTTTAATCATCACTAAACATATTTCATTATTAATCATATCATGTCACAATAATATATATCACATATATATTATATATTTGCAACAAAAGAAAATAATACAATTAACATATATCGCATATATATCAATGTATTATCCAGTGAGAAAATGAAATAATAAAGCGAGCCAATATTAGATAATGTAATACAATATATCATATATATTATTATACATTAAATCATCGAATCAACACTTGATCCGACAATCCGGCTATATCGAATATAACCGACTAATATATCATGTACCGATTCATCGAATCAACACTTGATCCGATCTCCCGGTTCATATCTAAATATCGCGAGAATATAATACGGTATCTCATATCGCATTATTCTCGGTCCTGCACATATCACTTATGTGCCTCTACTCCATTTTGCCTGAGTCAAGAAACCTCTGTGTAGGACTCTAAAGAATCGTCAATACGCCGGTAGCAGGTGATGATCATATCAAACACCCACAAGCTGCAAGCGGTCAGCTAAACGTAACAGCCACCCAGGTATTGAGCGATCAGAAGATCAACAAGCTAGCCTGTGCGTTCTCCTGTGAATCCAATCAGTAACACTACCGTACAGTCCGGTCTGTTCGTCTGATATGTCGCATATCAAGTATAGGGGTGGTATACGTCAGACCCCAGTAACCGATAAGTCGTGTCGATGTGTGGCTCATAACGGGTCGAGAAACTACTGGTAACACTTACCAGTAAATCTCTATATCAGCCCTGGCCAGGGACTTTCAGTTATAGCCAATCGAACACAGCACAACATCAATTCCCTATACCGGGAGAGACGAATCCCCTCCTATCGCTCATTGCCTCCATGTGATTCGGGACTGTACCCAAAAGCCACCGTTTTGCACGCTCTCTTGGACGTAGTAAGGTGGAAATCAAAGCACAGTGGGAATCATACAAGACTCTATGACGATCTCGGGTCTACAGACTACCCTGTACCAGTGTCACCGGAGAACTGCCATCTGACGTGTGGTATATCACCATCTGGGAGTTCTCGGCGAGTCCGTCCAGTGTACCCAGTCTCCACTGAGCACCCGTACACCATCTCTGATGTCAAACACCGATGGATATGGGATCATCCATCGCCCATTATATGGGTCAAGATGCGTATACGCTAGTCTACTCTGGTGTATCAATGCCCTGTCTCGATATACCCTCGACTAGGAACAGTTATAGGATGTACTCATCGACTACCATGGCCCCACTAGTATGATCTCATCATAGTCCCAGCAGTCAAGTACAGATCCTAAGGGCTTTATCAACATGTGAGAGAAAAACAGTAAACCAATACAAGTCAACATGTTAAGACAAAGTGAAACCAAATAGCATACTATCATGACGAGCAAGAAAGTCCTCTCTATATATATCCAAGCATCCATTATAATATACATCATATGTACAAAAATGACCTCTAGGGCATATACATAACTAACAATCTCCCACTTGCACTAAGGCCAGCTGCTGTAGTATCTCATACCTAGCATCCCGAATAATCTCTCAAATTGTATCTGGGGAATGGCCTTCGTGAATAGATCCGCATTGTTGTCCTTCATATCAACTCTCTTGACCTCGATCTTCCGGCGATCAACTATCTCCCTGATCAGGTGATACCGCCTCAGAATATGTCTGGACTTTTGATGGGACCTGGTTTCCTTGGCCAACGCCACAGCTCCATTGTTATCGCAATACAGAGGTATTGGATGTTCAATGGATGGAACCACACCAAGTTCACTAATGAACTTCCTGATCCAGACAGCCACTTTGGCAGCATCGTTGGCAGCGATGTATTCAGCCTCCATCGTCGAGTCTGCAACGGCATCCTGTTTGGAACTCTTCCATCATACCGCCCCTCCATTGAGGGTAAAGACAAAACCCGACTGCGACTTAAAGTCGTCCTTATCACTTTGGAAGATGGAATCGGTAAAGGACTCCACCTGGAGTTCTCCGTTACCATACACCAAGAACATCTCCTTAGTCCTTCGTAAGTACTTGAGAATGCTCTTCACAGCTGTCCAGTGACTCTCTCCAGGAACTGCTTGATACCGACTCACTACACTTAGTGAGTATGCTACATCGGGTCTGGTACATAGCATCGCATACATAATAGCGCCTACTGCCGAAGCATAGGGTATCCCTTGCATGCGAGCTCTCTCCAAATCAGTCTTGGGAGATATCTCTTTGGAGAGAGTGAGTCCAGAGATCGTGGGTTGGTTCCCACGCTTGGATTCTTCCATACTAAACCTCTTTAGTATGGTGTCAATGTACCTGGATTGGGACAATCCCAGTATCCGTTTAGATCTATCTCTATAGATCATGATTCCCAATATGCAGGAGGCATCACCTAGATCTTTCATTAAGAATCTTTGTGATAAGAAGAGCTTGACTGATTGCAGTATAGGAATATCATTTCCTATCAAGAGTATGTCATCTACGTACAATACGAGGAAGACAACCTTACTCTCTGCTACCTTCTTATAGATACAAGGTTCATCTATGTTTTTGATGAAGTCAAATTCTTTGACTACACTATCAAAACAGTTGTTCCAACTCCGCGATACTTGCTTTAACCCATAAATGGATTTAAGCAGCTTGCACACCTTTCCGGTGCTCCCACTATCTATGAAGCCCTCTGGCTGAGTCATGTACACGTACTCTTCTAAATCACCGTTTAGAAAGGCGGTCTTAACATCCATTTGCCAGATTTCGTAGTCATGGTACGCAGCAATGGCAAGTAAGATCCAGATAGACTTAAGCATAGCCACTGGAGAAAAGGTTTCGTCATAATCCACACCTGGTCTTTGACGAAAACCCTTTGCAACAAGTCTAGCTTTGAAAGTCTCAACTTTTCCATCTACACCAAATTTCTTTTTAAAGATCCACTTGCTCCCTATGGGTTTTACCCCTTCAGGAGCATTTTCCAAAGTCCATACTTTGTTGGTGTACATGGATTCCATCTCAGATCGCATTGCATCCAGCCATTTCACAGAGTCACCACTCGTGATGGCCTGCTCGAAACTAGTCGGGTCATCATCTTCCATGATGCAATCCTCACTTCCACCATCAATGAGAAAACCGTAGTATCTCTCAGGTGGACGAGAAACCCTACTAGATCGGCAGAGAGGCTGGGGTTCGTCGGGTACTACTGAATCCTCTGGTTCCACTAAATCTTTAGTTGCAGTTTGTGTTACTGAAACTTCTTCCAGTTCTACCTCAGAACCACTAATCTCTTTTGCAAGAAATTCCATTTCTAAAAAGGTGGCATGTTGAGCAACAAACACCTTTTGCTCCTCACTGTGGTAGAAAAAATATCCATAAGAATTTTTTGGATATCCTACAAACTTGCAAAGAACTGACCGTGCCTCAAGTTTGTCCAGATTTTGCCTTTTGACATAGGCCGGACAACCCCATATCTTAACTCGTTTAAGATACGGTCTTTTTCCACTCCATATCTCATATGGTGTGGTAGGTACAGATTTAGACGGAACTTGATTCAATAGGTATGCTGCTGTCTCAAGCGCATAACCCCAGAAGGAAATAGGTAACTCAGCAGTGCTCATCATAGAGCGCACCATATCTAATAGGGTGCGATTCCTCCGCTCCGATACACCGTTGTGCTGTGGTGTATAAGGAGGAGTAAGCTGAGAGAGAATCTCATTCTCTTTTAGATAATCTAGGAACTCATTGCTTAAGTATTCACCTCCTCGATCAGATCGAAGAATCTTAATACTTTTGCCCGTTTGGTTCTCTACTTCGTGTTTGTATTCCCTGAATTTCTCAAAAGCTTCAGACTTGTGTTTCATCAGGAACACATGTCCGAATCTTGAGAGATCGTCAGTGAATGTAATGAAGTAGGAAGAACCGTTCCTGGCATGCGTATACATGGGACCGCATACATCACTATGTACCAGTCCTAAGAGTTCGGTAACTCTTTCTCCGTGTCCACTAAACGGAGCTTTGGTCATTTTACCTCTGAGACATGAATGGCAAGTATCATAAGATGACAATTCGAATGAATTCAAATATCCATCCTTATGTAACTTAGCTAGCCGTGTCACATTGATATGACCAAGTCTACAATGCCACAAGAAGGATTCGTTCATTTCTGAACTTTTCCTCTTATGTGTGTTTAGTATATTGAGGACTGTATTTTGATTGAGAATGAATATGCCATTATGTAACGAGCCTGATGCAATCAACTTTTGATTTAGGAAGATGTTCATAACATTATCCTGTACTACAAAATTATATCCTTCTTTACTTAATAAAGAAACTGATATAATGTTGCACATCATGTTCGGTATATAATAGCACTTATTCAGAATCAGTATATTACGACTTGGTAATATTAGGTGATATTCGCCAACTGCTTTGGCTGCAACACTTGCACCATTCCCTACTTGAACGGAATGATCACCTTTTCCCAGTTCTCTACCTTTCCGTAGCCCATGTAACAATTTACATATGTGGGATCCTGATCCGGTATCTAATACCCAGGACGTAGGGTGAACTGAGAAACAGTTCTCAATAACTAACACACCTGAAGAAGATGCATCAACATGCATGTTCTTTTGGGCAGCTTGAGAATCCAGATATTCTCCTATTCCCTGTTCAGTCTTATAACTCTTATAAGAAAGAACGGGTCCAACGTTCCCTTGCTCAGTATAATAAGCGGGTTCAGTCAATACATCCATATTATTATCTTGATTATGGCATGACATGGTCGCTACCTGGAGAGAGAGAGAAGAAAACACTTTAGCGTATGCTCTTGCAAGATTAGATTGGTTATTATCTTATCTAATCAGGATGTCTCCCACTGTTTTTATCAAATCTACCTTCAAACCCTAAAAGGTAAGATTAGCCGGGATTAATTACACCCTACAATTTCGTCAATCTTTCAGCCAGATCAGTGTCGGTACTTTGAGGGAGGTTCCCAGTGCTTTCGCACGGACCTAATTAAAGTAAAACCTCGTTTTCCCAGAGGCGTAACCCCGTTAACTCTTTTCTAGACACCTACTTGATCGGCTAATTGTCCTGTGTAAAACTCTCCCAGGAGTAACACTTACTCGCAGTGGGTATCGGATCCAACTATCTCATAGGAGGTATGCAATCTAATTGCAAATTTCAACGCTTGAAATTCCCGATAATATTTTGCCCCTAGCGATCTATGACCTTGACAAGGTCAACAAACCATAAATCGCAAGTCAAGTTCAACCCGTCATTTCCCGATTGAATTAAATCCACCCGCATGACCCTTGACAAGGTCAACAAGGCCGTACGAATACCCTAATCCAATCACATCTCATGTTTTAGCAGATAAACACTAATTAGCTACCGCACACTGTGCCTTGACAAGGTCAACAAACGCAGCACGAATACTAAGTAGGATTTATCTGAAATGACGGAGGGCTACGTCAAGTTTTTCTGAAAACCTATTGCGTAATGAACTTGATATCGTTGTAGAATCTAGTAGTTTTGAAAAGGAGTGTTTTTTAGGCTTTTCCAGTTTTGCTAAAGAGGTCACTCCCGGTGAAGGGATCTCGGCTCTTTCCCTATCGAATAAGGTGCAGGGTATATCATATATACAGCTATGCAAAGCAAAAAACTATAAAAGCTATCAAAAACTAAACCGCGAGTTTGTAGCATCTGCCAGTTTCGCTAAAGAGGTCACTCCCGGTGAAGGGATCTCGGCTCTTTCCTCATCGAATAAGGTGCAGGATATATCATATATACCGCTATGCAAAGCAAAACTGTAGCTACCCTTTTTATAAAGTTTTGATTCTACAATATCTTTAGGTTTCTTTTCTTTTTATTAATCTCATTAATAAAATCCCATCAGCTTATGCTTCCCAAGCATCACAGAAGAAACGAAAGCAGTAATATTTATATATCAGCATATATATATATAGTATAAGCATTCGTCTCAGGAAGTAATATGATCTCATCACAGAACATTGCAGCAGAAGAATATATATGAAATATTGGATATACTAGGACGTCCGTGTTTTCAATACGAGCCTGTATAAAACACGGATTCCACGGTCGCGACGAATAGCCAAACGCACATCCCAAGACCCCTACGAGAGCGGCAAGTAACACTGCCAATTCTAGGGTTAGGAAATCCAGTCTCGACTCCTCGAGATGGCCTCCCACTGGACCCTAGAACCCGGTTACTTGTGCTCCCCTCCTTGGGTCTACCTAATGCGGAAAAGTAAATAATATACACTGGTGACATCAACCTCATCCCGGAAGTGCCCCAAATAAAAGAATATTACATACAAATGAATTTTACATGAATGAAAATAAAAACCCTCATCTCACATAAAACCCCCGGCTATTCTGAACACGACGATCCAATATAATATATCACAGCAACACATAATATCACATATCATCAACGTAAGTAAGTATGCATACACCGATCGTCGTTGATGTATAGCAACGAAAACCGGCAATACAACTACATACTACACTTACGGTCACAGAAAAGAAATTGTAAAACTACAATATTTGGAATCCACAATCACTTTAAATATCGTAAATCCGAAATATCACATACTTCGCATTTCATGCCTAACTGTATGAATTCCACATATTGTATCATATTTCAGATAAATAGACAGTATTAAACTTTCCGAACAGATAATCAAATACCCAAAATTTCCTAAATTGCTCAACACTTGAGCGGAGTTCAAATAATCCCAGAATATGTCACAGTACCGATGATCCAGCCGTAGAAGGGTCAAGCCAATGCCTCACATGTGGCACGCCGTACTGCCCCAAACCCTAAGGTTTAGAGGCAGTTGAAGACAGTTACATAATCGAGTTAAGGTTTGTTGTCTTCTAGAGGGTCCACCGTGTTACTTGCACATTTTTCCGAAAGATTTAAACCCGATAAAAATTCAACACTTGAAAGTTTTACATGCCAGGAAAAAGTGAGTTAATGATATCCGTTCGAACATTTTAACTGTTTCTAAATATCCGGAAATCAAAACGAATTTAAATTTTCCAATCGAATCTACGATTACAAAATAAATCCCAGATTACTCAACACTTGAGTCATTTTAAAAATACCCAGAAGCATCAACAAGCACCTACGGATATTACTATGAAGCCACGTGTCACAATCCTAAAGTTCGGCCGCGGAACCGCCGCAAGAAGCAGGTTTACGCCGCGGTTCCGTGGAGACTTAGTGGAATTGTGGGACCGTGTTTCATGGTAATTCTTAGAATTCCCTGCTGATTTTTTTAGGTATTTTTAATACAGAAAAATCACATTTTTTAAAAATTGTATAGAGAGGGGTTCGTTTCGTCGTATCGGGGTTCGTTCGGAGTTTTAACTTCGTATACACTTCGCCTAATGCTCTAGCTAGGCTCTGATACCACTGTAGGGTTCTTAGGCACTCTGGTGAAGGTTCATAAGGCATCAAACATGCCCGGATAAAAATTTAGACGTGCCGAACAACCCAAAGCCGGGATCTTTCCTAGATTATTAGGGTTAAACATGCAAATAAACATCTTTACTACTAAGTGTGAGGGATTACAACCTTTGTAGTCCACTCCTTCGCTTCACAAGCTCCGAGTAGAAGTCCCTTCGCCGCGATCCACGATCTCCCGGACTCAAGAGAGGCTCCACGACTCGAACGATCCATACTAGCTTGTAGTGTTCCGTTTCTCCGATGATCTACGTCGAAGTTGCTATAACCCAAGCTCTCTCACTCTAATGAGGTGAACACCCTAATCTAATGGGCTAGATTAGATGAGGATGATGGAGTAGTATTTATGCTATCTTTTTATATCATAATCTCACATGAAATCATCACAAAAGGAATTTCTAGTAAGCTTTCTCAAAGCTAAAGAGAGAAGAAGAAGATGAATAATGAGATAATTCCTTTTGTCATGAATAATGAAATGTATATATGAATCAATAATGTAACCATAGTTTAGTTATGACAAGGATAACCCTTGTAGAGAATAAACTAGAGCTAGGGTTTGGTTAGGTTAGAAATGAGTCATGGATAAATATCAACCATAATATCTTAACCAAGACAAAAGAGAAAGCTTCTAGAAGGTGCAAGAAGAAGCTAACCCTAATCATACCCTAATCTTGTTTAATCATCACTAAACATGTTTCATTATTAATCATATCATGTCACAATAATATATATCACAAATATATTATATATTTGCAACAAAAGGAAATTATACAATTAACATATATCGCATATATATCAATGTATTATCCAGTGAGAAAATGAAATAATAAAGCGAGCTAATATTAGATAATGTAATACAATATATCATATATATTATTATATATTAAATTATCGAATCAACACTTGATCCGACAATCCGGCTATATCGAATATAACCGACTAATATATCATGTACCGATTCATCGAATCAACACTTGATCCGATGTCCCGGTTCATATCTAAATATCGCGAAAATATAATACGGTATCTCATATCGCATTATCCTCAGTCCTGCGCATATCACATATGTGCCTCTACTCCGTTTTGCCTGAGTCAAGAAACCTCTGTGTAGGACTCTAAAGAATCGTCAATACGCCGGTAGCAGGTGATGATCATATCAAACACCCACAAGCTGCAAGCGGTCAGCTAAACATAACAGCCACCCAGGTATTGAGTAATCAGAAGATCAACAAGCTAGCCTGTGCGTTCTCCTGTGAATCCAATCAGTAACACTACCGTACAGTCCGGTCTGTTCGTCTGATATGTCGCATATCAAGTCTAGGGGTGGTATACGTCAGACCCCAGTAACCGATAAGTCGTGTCGATGTGTGGCTCATAACGGGTTGAGAAACTACTGGTAACACTTACCAGTAAATCTCTATATCAGCCCTGGCCAGGGACTTCCAGTTATAGCCAATCGAACACAGCACAACATCAACTCGCTATACCGGGAGAGACGAATCCCCTCCTATCGCTCATTGCCTCCATGTGATTCGGGACTGTACCCAAAAGCCACCATTTTGCACGCCCTCTTGGACGTGGTAAGGTGGAAATCAAAGCACAGTGGGAATCACACAAGACTCTATGACGATCTCGGGTCTACAGACTACCCTGTACCAGTGTCACCGGAGAACTGCCAACTGACGTGTGGTATATCACCATCTGGGAGTTCTCGGCGAGTCCGTCCAGTGTACCCAGTCTCCACTGAGCACCGGTACACCATCTCTGATGTTAAACACCGATGGATATGGGATCATCCATCGCCCATTATATGGGTCAAGATGCGTATACGCTAGTCTACTCTGGTGTATCGATGCCCTGTCTCGATATACCCTCGACTAGGAACAGTTATAGGATGTACTCATCGACTACCATGGCCCCACTAGTATGATCTCATCATAGTCCCTGTAGTCGAGTACAGATCCTAAGGGCTTTATCAACATGTGAGAGAAAAACAGTAAACCAATACAAGTCAACATGTTAAGACAAAGTGAAAGCAAATAGCATACTATCATGACGAGTAAGAAAGTCCTCTCTATATATATCCAAGCATCCATTATAATATACATCATATGTACAACAATGGCCTCTAGGGCATATACATAACTAACAGACATTAGTCCGCATACATCACTATGTATGAGGCTTAAGAGTTCTGTAGCTCTCTCTCCGTGTCCTATAAACGGAGTTTTGGTCATTTTACCTTTGATACAAGACTGACAAGTCGCATAAGATTTATATTCAAAAGGTTTTAAATACCCATCTTTATGTAACTTGTTTAGTCTTGTTTCATTAATATGACCAAGTCTACAATGCCAAAGAAATGATTCATTTATATCTGAAATCTTTCTTTTATTTTTATGTTGTATATTGAAAACTGTATGTTGGTTTAGGACGTAAATTTCGTTACTTAGTGTACCATACCAAATCAACTGTTAATTCAAGTTAATATTCATAACATTATTTTGCAATACAAAATGATATCCTTCATTGTCCAACAAAGATACGGATATTATATTACATAGCATACCAGGTACAAAACAATAAGGGTTCAAAACTAAAATACATCCTAAAAGCAACCCTAGATGACACTATCGTACGGATACAGCATGTACATTAGAACCATTTCCAACCCGTAGAGTGTGGTCCCCAGTCTTCAAAACTCTACTGTTTCTTAATCCCTGCATACAATTACAGATATGAGAACCAGAACCGGTATCTAATACCCAAGATGCAGAGTTTAATGAAAAACAGTTTTCAGTTACAAACACACCTGAAGCGGAAGCATCAACATGATTCTTCTTCTTGAGATCTGCAAGATACAAAGCACAATTTCGTTTCCAGTGTCCCGACTTGTGGCAGTAAAAACATTCTCCTTTTCCACTTTCCGCGGTCCCAGACTTGTCTTTCCCCTTCGCCTTTTCAACTCCACCTCTCGGCTTGGTGGGATTCTTCTTCTTCTTTCCCTAGGCCTTGGCTTTCGGGACTGAAGAGGAAGATGACCCATAAAACAGAGCGGGAGTTTTCGCTATCTTAAGCGTTCTCTCTGTATTTCTCAACATATTGAGAAGTTCAGGCAATGATTTCTCCAAATCGTTCATATTGAAATTCACTATGAACGGGACAAAGGCGGGAGAGAGAGACTGCAGAACAATATCTGTATATTGCTCATTATCCATAGTCCATCCCAGTTCCTCAAGTTCTTCTATAAGACCAATCATCTTCAGAACATGGTCTCCTACTATTGCGCCGGGGGCCAACCGCATCTGAAACAGCTTTCGAGATGCCTCGTATCGTAAAGTCTAAGATTGCTCTTCATACAACTCCTTTGTATGAAGAAAGATGGATTGTACATCCATCTTCTCGTGCTGTTTCTGATGGATACTGTCCATAAAAGCAAGCGCGAGGCACGTGGCCGTGTTGCAATCAATATCCTATGTTTTTCGGATCTCCTTATCTGAAACAGACGATTCAGGTCCTGGGATGGTGGAGGCTTTGGTAGTGAGGACATATGATACTTTATCATATGTGAGTGCAATGTTCAAGTTCCTCAACCAATCATTATAATTTGGTCCAGTCAGTTTGTTTTTCTCTAAAAGAAGCTTAAGTCCCGTCATCAGTATCTGCCATTAGGAGAGAGAAAAGAATACACTCAGCGAAAAGCTCTTGCAAAGATCAGATTGGTTATTATCTTATTTAATCGATATCTCCCACTGTTTTTATCAAATTTTCTTTCAAACCTGAAAAGAAAACTAGCCAGGATTAATTACATTCTACAGTTTCGCTAACCGGTCAGCCGGGCCAGTGTCGGTACTTTGAGGGAGGTTCCCCGTGCTTGCGCACGGACCTAATTAAAATAAACCTTGTTTTTCGCAGAGGTCAAACCCCATTAACACCATTCTAGACACCTACTGGATTAGCTAATTGTAAAGTGTAAAACTCTCATGCGAGTAACTCTTACTTACAGTGGGATCGGGATCCAACTATCGTATAGATGGAATGCAATCTCATTGCAAATTTCAACACTTGAAATTCCCAATATAATTTTTACCCCTAGATGCTTATGACCTTGGCTATGGTCAACATATCATAAGCACTAGTCAAGTTCTACCCGTGATTTCGTGATTAACTAGACCCACCCATATGACCCTTGACTATGATCAACATAATCATATGAATGTCCTAACTTATCGCATCATATGCTTTGTAGAAAGACATCACTTAGCTACCTTACACTACGCCTTGACTATAATCAACATACGTAGCACAAATGCTAAGTATTCTGCTTCCTAAAATGATGGAGGGTTGCAGATGGTTTTTATGAAAACTTTTAACACTTTGAACTTGATTTCGTTGTAGAATCTAAATAGTTTTTAGAAAAGGAGTGGTTTAAGCTCCGCATCTTTTAAAACTTGCTTTTTCATAAAAGAGCCGAGTGGGTTTCAAATCTGATTCTACAACATCATTAGGTTTCTTTTCTTTTACATTAATCTCATTAATGTATTCCCATCATTTAAGTTCCTAAGCCATTACAGAAAGAAATGAAAAACAGTATTACATATCACATATATAACAATATTACATTCGTCTCAGATATTTAAGCAATCACATCACAGAATAATTAGCAACAGAAACACATATATGAAAATATAGGATATACTTGGAACTCCGTATTTTATACTTAGCCTAAGATAGAAAATACAGATTCCACGGACGTGATGAATAACCAAGCCCACACCCTTAGACCCCTACAAGAGCGGCAAGTGACCCTTCTAATTCTGGAGTTTAGGAGACCCGATCTCGACTCCTTGAGATGGCCTCCCACTGAACTCCAAAACCCAGCCACTCGTGCTCCCCTCCTTGGGTCTATCCTAATGCGGAAAAGTAAAATATACATCAATGGAGACATCATCCTCAACCCGGATGTGCCCAAATAAAAGAATAATATATACAATGAATTTTACATGAATGAAAAGATAAACTCTCATCTCACATAAAAAACCCGGCCATTCGATCACGACGATCCTATACATCATAGCACATCAACAAATGAAAAGCATAGACGACGTTAAAATATATCAATTAACACATCAACATACACACTGTTGTAATAGATCTCAACACTTGAACCTGAATAAAAATTCCCAGAGAGCATATATAGTACCTACGGATCAACGTAAGAACGCACGGTCCAAGCCTCACCAACGGCGCCGCGGAACCGCCGCAAATACACTTATTTGGCCGCGGTTCCGCGGTCGTTGTGTCGAGTTAGGCGCTCATTTTTCTTGGGGATCCACAGAAAAAAATTTCAGTGAGCATGTAAAAATATCATTTTTCATGTTCAATTGAGTTTTTAAACGTCGTCCGGTTTACTCTAAAACTCTAGCTAGGCTCTGATACCATGTTGGTGTGTAGTAGCGCCTCTAGTAAGGTTGCAACATCATAAAGTAGTGAACTTTTAAAATTCTAGAGGGCAATTAAAAACAAACTACGAATCGTAACTAGAGATTAGGGTAATATTAACATAATAAGAAGTCTAAACTAAAGGAAAAGGAAATACAACCTTTGTAGCCAACTCCTTCGGCCTTTAGGACTCCTACGTCTATGCATGAAGCTTGGAACGACTCCGCTCAAGGTCCTTCGTCGTCTACGATGATCCACCCGGAGATTTCTAGGTCAAGCTCAAACACTCTACACAAAAGGGCTAGGGTAGGGTAGAATGGTTGTGTGGTTTGTGAACTCACTTAAAAACCCTTTCTTTTTAAGTTCCTCCCTCTTTTAAAACTCAAAAGAGATTGAAGAAGGAAGAAGATGAAGATGGCAAAAGCTTTTGTGAATATAATGAAAAACTTCTTTTAATAAAATGAAAAACAAAGAATATATATGAGACACTCTCAAAAATAACCATGGTTATCTAAATATCTAGATATTTTGTGGATAAGTTAAAGAACAAAGGAAATCTAACTAGGGTTAAGTCAAAGGTCAACTAAGAATTGTGTAGAAAGAATGAGTCATTTAGCTAATTTCCTTTTTCTTTAATCCATAAACAAAATAGAAGATATTTATCAACCATGTAAGTCTTGTATTGCCATCTTCTATGTATCATCAACCATGATACATATGTATGTATGTGTGCATGTGTGCATGTACATCATCATGTGTATGTATAAACATATATGCATACATCCAAAAGAAAAGGTTTAATTAAAAGTGAGCTAAAATTCAATATTAAATCAACACTTGATTTAATAAATTGGTCACATCAAATGCGACCCGACCAATAATAAATGCCCGATTAAAATACGGTATCACATACTCGCATTTAGTCGAGCTCCCGTACATATCTCATATGCACTCCACATCATTTCGCCTGAGCTAGAAAAATCCTATATGGGACTCTAAGACTCGTCAATACGCCGGCAGTAGGTGATGATCATATCAAAACACCTACAAGCCGCAAGCGGTCAGCTAAACGTAACGGCCATCCGGGTATTGAGCGATCAGAAGAAAAACAAGCGAACCCGTCAAAACTCCTGTCGAGCCATTGGCAAAACATACCGTACAGTCCGGTCTCTTCATCTGATATTTTGCAAATCAAGTCTAGGGATGGAATCGTCGAGCCATAATAACTCAATGAGTCATGTCGATATGGTCTATGACCGATCGAGAAACTACTAATAACACATATCAGTAAATCCCATCAGCCCTGGCCAGAGACTTCAAGTCAGAGCCAATCGCACATAGCACAACATCAACTCCCAATACCGGGAGAGACGAAACCCCTCCTATCGCTCACTGTCTCCATGTGTCTCGGGACTATACCCAAGATCCACCTGTTTGCACGACTCAGTAGAGCCATGGTAGGGTGGAAATCAAAGTACAGTGGGAGAACACACAAGACTCTATGACGATCTCGGGTCTACAGACTAACCTGTACCAGTATCATCAGAGAACTGCTATCCGATGATAGATATAATACCATATAGGAATTCTCGGTGAGTTCGTTCAGTGTACTCAGTCTCCACTGAGCACCCGTATACAATCTTCGATGTCACAACACCAATGGATATGGGATCATCCATCGCCCATCATATGGGTCAAGAAACGTACACGCTAGTCTACTCTGGAATATCGATGCCCTGTCTCGATATACCTACGACTAGGAACATTTAAGGATATGCTTATAGACCACACATGCCCCACTAGTATGATCTTCATCATAGCCATGGAAGTTAAGCAAATATCCTCAGGGCTTTATCAACATGTATCAAATGAACAGTATCAAGTAAACATGTCAGATAAAGTAAAACCAGATAGCATACTATCATGTTGAGCAAGAAAGTCATATATCAAATATACATATATACATGTCCAAGCATCTACTATACATATAATGGCCTCTAGGGCATACATATATCCAACACCGGTATGCGATACTCTTAGATGAATAGACCGGACTGTACGGTGACTGTCATTTATAGGATCGGTAGGGGTTCGAATGGGCTTACTTATCGATCTTCTTTTCGACAAATACTTGGGTAGCCGTTACGTATAGGTAGTGCCACTGTCATGCTTGTGGGCTAGGGATATTATCCAGTAGCTCACTGCCAGCGTACTATCGGGTCTTTAGAGTCCCACACGGAGAGTTTCCAGTTTTGGAGAAACGATGTAGTAGCAATGTTGGGTACGTGTAGTAGTCCGATTAAAACTAGTGTATTGGATACACAGACGGTAATCGGACGGTCGAAATACTAGACGGTTTTTTGGAAAGACGGATATTAAATCTAGTTTGTATTTAATATATTAATACATGTATTAGATATATGTATTTACTAGTATTTTGTCATTATTAATATATATCTCTTTTATGTATTTTAAATACATATGAAAATAATTACAAGTATATAATATATATATATATATATATATATATATTGTAATTATTTATTTCTTTTTCTTTGGTTCTCTTTTGATTATGTTGTGCCATAGAATTAGCATAAGCTTGCCCACTCTCATATGGTGGACAAGTGAAGGAGAGAGAAGACGATAGACACTTGGAATGAGATGGAAATTTAATGGCTGGATTTATATTTCCTTATGATAAATTAATACCAACCATTTAGTTATATTTCATAATTTAATATGCTTTCTCTCTCATCTCAAGCTGCAAGCTCTCTTCTTCCTCTTCATTTTTCCAAAAGAAAAAGAAAACTAAAAGAGAAAAATATTATAATGAATGAAACTACATCCTTTAGTTCTTTTAGTTAGCAACTATTAGATCTAAGTTAGCTTCAAATGAGAAGATTGAAGCCAAAGATTGGAGCTCTCAAGGTGGATCCATTTATGACAAAGGGAGGTATTCACCAAGCTTGTTCCCTCACCCTACGAGTCTAGCTAGAATTCAACACAACAATGGAGCATATGAAGATGCTACAATGGTTGTATGCTGTCTATCTTATATGGAAACTCCTATGGCTTTATTGCAAGTTCAATTCTTTAGCTAAGATTCTATGTTTGGAACTTATTACTCTCTTGATTTTTGAAAACCCTATTAGACAAAATTCTAAAATTGCATGCAAGGGTGCAAAATTTCCATAAGCCCCGATGCCCTACACCTCTACATATAACTCGTTCCGCATGTAAATCTTCCGGCTCCCGGCGAGTATTCTCCTGTATTCTACAAACCCTTCCCTGTGTCGGGAGATGTAGTCCATGGCTTCCGAATCTATAATCCATAAATTTGTAGAGTCAACCATCATCACCGTACTAGCAACTAATGTTATATAGTGAGAAGAGCGTGAGCTTACCTTTCTAAGCCACTTGCAATCACGAGCAAAGTGACCTAGCTGCTCACAGTTGAAGCATGCATTCCTCTTAGGTGATCTTTTCTCGCGCTTTGCGAGCTTCTTGGGCTCCGCATTTTCATCATTTTCCTCTTTGTTCGATTCCTTGTAAGATCCTTTGCGTCTAGGAATTTTGGCCTTCTGCTTGGAGCCTTCAGTTGCCATAACTGAGGATGATGGCTTCTAAGCCTTGAGGGCGTCCCTACGCTTCGCTTCAAACTCAACTTTATTTTTTACGTCCTCGAACGTATTCACGTTCTCAGCATAGCTTAAAAAGAGTTTGAGATCATCCCAGAAATCGGGCAGAGCCCGAATGACGGCTTGAATTCGCTGCTCATTGCTAAGTGCAGCTCCAACAATTCTGAGATCCCTGATCATCGATGCCATCACACGAAGACGAAACTTAATGTCCTGCCCTGCGGTCATCTTGTTCGAATCCATCTTGATAGTTAGCGCCCGGATCCGTATCGAAGAGACATGTCCAAAACGAGCCTTAAGAGCCTCCCAAAGTCTCTTCATTGTCGGATAGTTCTTAAACTCACCGATTAGATCGTTCCTCATTACGGCTAATATGATATACCGTGCTGAACGATCTTTCTAGACCCAACTCTTGTACTGCTCCTCAGCCCTCCTATGTTGCTGAGTGGAGCCCTACTCCGGTTAAGGCATTTCTACCTCAGAACAGTCTTGCATTTATTGCTTATTTAAGAGGAATCGGATCTTTCGACGCCTGTCAAAGAAATTATCACAGTTTAGCTTGTCACCCTTGGTGAAATCGGCGATAATCGTTTTGGAAGTCATCTGTTTAAGACAAAAATTCATTTTTAAGTGCGTTAACACTATTGGTTTTTAATGGAGTATCATTTTTTCCTAAAGAACGCTTCGTCTTCAACCCATCTTAACAAAAATAATAAAATTACACCCCGAAGAAAGAGAAGAAAGCCTACAGCCCCAATCACATCCTTCAAAAATATTAAATTTAAGATTTTATTAAAATGATTGAAAAATGGTTTAAAGAATTCTAGAAGTGGAATACATATGGTACTTGAATTTTAATTCATGCTTCTATCACGAAATCTTCCACTTGAAACTTGTTAGATTTTATTAATGAATGCAGCATGCGCCTGAATTCATTAAGTATGATTTGTACATCACAATATACAACAAAACACTCTAACAAATTTCACTTTTATTAAACTACCCTATTTAATTTTGTCCGTTTTTATTAGGGTTTTCCGTTCCTTGTGAAATTAGTACATGCCCCGGGCGCTCCCACTTTACCAAACTTCCCATACAATCTCCAAGATATTATGTAAAAATAAAATTTTGAAAATTTTGGTGAAGGGGGGAAAATTTTCGAAAATTATAACTCTTAGAGTTAAAATAGTGTAAGCTCAAAACGCTATGGAAAACTTTAAGTGGGAAATTTTTTTTTCCAAAAATCAGAATTAATTTATTTCATTTTTCTAGAATTTTGGAAAAATTTCTACAATTTTTTTTTAAAAAATAGTCAAACCAAGCCCAGCTGGGGCACTCTCGGCTGGCTTCCCGCGAGCCCAGCTCGCGAGAGCTACAGCCGCAGCCACCGCTGCTGTGGCCCAGCTTGCGGGAGCTGTAGCCACAGCCACCACTGCTGCGGCCCAGCACTTATGCAGACGCTGCAGCTGGCTTCCCGTGAGCCTAACTTGCGGGAGTAGCAGTCGCAGCCGCCCCTGCCGCCGCCGCCCCCTTTTTTTTGATTTTCCAAGAACACAAAAAAAAATTAATATCCGAAAAATTCCAGAAAAAAAAAGTTTCAGTAAATTGAGAATAATATTCTTTTTAAAAAAAATATTTTGGCCCATAGCCCAAAAAAAAAAATCCCACAAACTTAATCTAAAAGAAATTAGAGTTAGTCTTTGTGTTTTCTAACTCTTTGTTTTTCTCATAAAATTTCGCCCAAAAATTTATAAACAAGATCCAATTTTTACCAAAAGAAAATAATCTCACAATTTTGATCTATAGCGTATCCTCACATCAAGAAACACATTTTTAATCATCACAACGTCACAAAATTTAGATATAATTTAGATGACAAATGCATGAAAAAAATAAATTGATCTAAAACTCTATTTTCGTCAACAACACTAATAATTGCATATCTATAAAAATTAATAAAAAAAAATTATCCAACTTTTAGATAAAAAATTACGCACCTTTGAGTTGCTGCCATTTTTAAAATATAGATCTAAGTACGAACTACAAACGTGGCCATTCAAGCTCTGATACCAATGCAGCATTTAGGAGCATGATCATATTATCAAATCATGGCAGCGGAATAGATAGATCTACACACAAGGTTTTATGAGAATTAGCTAACCTGAAAGTGGTGGAATCGTTATTCTCGTCCACATTACCACAACGAATTTTGAACTTCGTCTTCTAGCAACGGCCAGAGTGAAACCACATCCTTAATGAGCGAGAATCTCCCACGTGGTCATCTTGCAAGCCAACCCTCGATAAAACTTAGAGAAGTGAAGACGACAGCTCAAACCCTAACAATTTCTCAGGTCCTTTTTTTCTCTTAATTAGATTACTTATTCCTAACCCAATATATCACACATATATATAGGAGCGACTAGAAAAGGCGGGTATTGGGCCGCATGAAGCCCAATAGCCAAACCCAATCCAATTAAACTACGAGTTTCGTTGATCTTCTTTCACCTCGGAACATTTCTTTGTCAGGAAATTAGATCAAAGATGTAATTAAGAGGGAAAAAACTAAGATTCGTAAAATAAGATTATGTTTTACGCTGGATGTATACGACATAGCGCAATCCTCATCATTTATATATTTAGATATACAAGGCAGGGTTAAGAAACAAGAAACTAGAGGATCACAAAACCCAAGATCCAGATTTATTAACTATAAATAGTTTCTGATAGGAAAACCTGTTTGTTACGACCCGAAAATATTAGCTCGTGACCGGCACTTAAATCACGCCACGTCTAAAGGCGTAACGTAATTCAAGTAAACCAAAACCCAGAAATCTAAACCCTTTTTAAATTAAAATAAAGAGGTGAAATTTTGAAATGAAGATATAATGAAATCAAACGTTTTCTTAATGCCTAATAGTGGAACATGAAAAATGCAAGTGAAATTTATTAGATGAAAAACATATTTCGTCTTTTAAAAATTTGGGCAGCACCTCCTTTGTATATTTTGATCCAAAACCATATTTACATAATAATGATAAAGGCATCCCCAAGCGGGAGCTAGCTCCTCGCCAGTCGACGGATCCACAACCACACAAATCATAAATATAAGTATACAACGCCCAACGGCGAAGATCGCCATAAAAGATAATGAAATAAGCAAGACATCAAAACCACTAGTAGCGGAATACCTCTCGCTCTAAGTCTCGCAACCACAAGTCTCACTAAGTCTCACTACATATACAAATACTAGTTTGTATGATAGAGTTGACTAGATACAACAGGAAATATAAATACAAGAGTGGTACGATCCGATATGTACCACCTACCAAAGCAATCACTCGAATGCAACTGTGTGCCAGCAATACCGCTACTGATCTATGCGGTCAACCTGCAAGAACTGTGGCACAACGGGGGGGAGTTGCTAACTCGTGAGTAGAAAAACATCATCAAGTAGAAATCGAATAAAATAACGATTTCCTAGGTCAGCTATATCATAAAGGTAATACTATGATATCTAGGGTGACTGTATCTGTATATGTACCAAATAATATACCCAATGTCTATATGTATGTGGATATCATCCAACCATGTAATCAATGCATGTATGCATGTGGATCTCGTCCACGTGTCACCAATGACACAACAATATCATGCATGTAAATATCATGAAAATATATGCATGTAAATATGAAGATATAAATCAACGTGTCCCTCGCGACATATCAAAATCATGGAACCTGAGTATCCAGTATCGACACTCGAAACATCATGAAACTCGTGTCCAACATCGACACGTAAATCCTCATATCTCGACTCCGTCTACGGGATCGGCCCGCGGGCTCCGGCAGAACGGGTCGGCCCATATCCATCTCATAACTCCTGTCGGTATCCTCCGGATAACTGCCGAGTTCAAATACTATCACGGGTAGGTATTACTCTCTCTGCCAGGCTCATCGTCTACACCACGATAATCATCTCTCGCCCCGGGGAACCATACCGGGTCCACTATATACCCACAGACGGTGCCTCCCACTTCTCGAATCGGGTATCACATGCCAATCTCAGAATCGAGATAACAATTGGTGGACGCACTGAAATATCATATCAAGAGAAACCGGATTTTTAAAACAATATATACTTTCTTTTGAAATAACCACGGTTCTCAAATTCAGAAATCTTATGAAAATAGCATATCTCAATGCGTATAATCGTAAAACATGATATATGCGACATATAACAGAATATAAGTATATCCTTGTATCATGCAGCATGGAACAGTGATGCGAGCATGTCAATATAATAGCACGATGTAGCAATTCTACTGTGTACGTGACATAGTAATTATCGATCATGAAGTGTGTGAGCCGGCCAATCTGTTTAAGTGTAACATACGCATCATTGATAATGGTGTAGATGTACTAGCACAGGTATATAGAATGCAATGAGAATGACATGAACGTACATAAGTACATCGCCAGCTAAATGCTATAAGGTATACGTATCTAATATGACCGAGTCGGTGAATTTATCAATCGGCATCCAGCCTCACAACATCACGTACAGTATAATCCATCGTACGGTATCCTCTAGTTAAGGGTACGGATCAATCATCATAAAACTCATCACATACGGTAAATTATCGTACGACGGTATTAACAATTGGGGATCCTATCAACCTATATGACAATGAAAGTACGGACCTAATATCTCGTACGGCATATCACTCATGATTCACAACATTATATCTATCTATATACCTACATCCCAGGTCACATCCATAACAATCTCATATCAGGGGACCGACAAAGGTATCAATCATCTCATATCGACTCGCATCCGTATACCGACATATCAATCAAGTCATCATATCATCTCGTATATCCTTTTCATCATATTAAGTCATCTTACATATACATTGTATCTTATTAATCTCATATCAATCATCTTATTAGTCTAAAGTCGTATTTTATCAACCTCATAAAATGCCACTATAAACTCCTATTGATTCTCTTTACAATTACTTATCTATATCTAGTAACTCGCATCCTTAAACATCAATTCGGGACATCTTTCCTATCATACTATATCACCTAAACCATAAACTATAACTTTAAGTCAAGGTATTTCTTATTTCCTACAATTTCTTTAACCATATTCATGGGTTTCTAACACGGATACCTTAACCATACTCTATATATATATATCGGTTTCCATCAAAGTTTGCGGGGGTGCTATACGCCATCCACCCGACTTCCCCCGTAGATATAGATCTACTCACCTTAATCCTTACTTTCCGAAGTCGATGACGCCATGCTCCGTTGCCTCGGAATCCACGCGAAAGTACCTACAATAATACACAATCGAAATCGCTATTAAAATCAAGTCCGGAAAACCAATACGACACACGTTTCGCTCATAGGTTAAAACATATAGCCTCGCATACAAAACACAACCAAATAACCCTCGGCGTTGACGTTCAAACGCCACATGACGGAATTCAAATCAAATACAAAAACCAAGTTTTCAGAATCGGAAAACATAAATTCGGCAACATGAGAAATCTATCCCAGATTTTCCATCAGGTAGAATTAGCCAATTTTGTATATGGGGTTGCTCTAGATATCAGATAACAATACCACAGACCAAAAATCACACACTTTCACCACAACTTGGCCGCTAATTGCGGCCAAACCTAATTAATCTGCGGCCAGATTAGAAGAATAGGGGCTCAGGTTTTAGGTGATGCTTCTAGGTTGCCTGCTCGTCTCAAGGTCATGGGAACTTATTTTATAAGGGTCTCGGGTCATCCCAGATTCCCAGATACACTCACTAAATCCACAAAAACCCGATATCAGCAAATCTAAAGTTCGTATCCTCTGTTCTAGGCCATACAAACTACACTAAAGTCTAGTAATAGCCATTACACATCACCACTACACAACTCAAACCCTAATCATTCTCTTGAAATTTCCAACATCACTAATCACCACTAAACCAATTCTAAACTAACATAGAAACTAAAACAACTAAATTACTAAGCTAAAGGTGTAGGAGATACCTCATTTGGGCAACTCAAGAAAAACCCTAGCTCTTCAAAGTCTCCAAAATCCAAACTTGCAAGGTCCAATGTGTAGAGGATGAAGTGGGGATCATTTTTAATGAAAAGGGTATAGGGTTTGGATGAAAATTTTGAGATGAATTTTGGGGGTGAAGGTGGAGGGAAATGAGGAAGAAGAAGATGATGGTAAATAATGGGGAGGGGAATGAGTGGCTGTCCCCCTCTCTCTCTTTCTTATTCTCACCCTCACACTCATGCTTCACTCTCTCTCTCTCTCTCCAATCATTCTCTTTTAACCCCTTTTTTTCTTTTCTCACAAAACCAAATACAATATGAAACCAACAAACACAAATGAACCACATGCGACCAAATGCAACATGCCATGGTATACTAACCATGGAAAAATGTAGAAACACGGATTTGGCCTAATCGCGATTAGTAGTGCACTAATCAATTTTTATCCAAACTGCATATAATAAATTATAAAAATACCAAATCCGATAAATATATTTTAAATGAATAAATCATTTTAAATCCCCAATCATTTCACAATTATTGGCATATATTTATACCACTTTACGAAAACCCCAATTTCGCAAATCGGGCAGTTTTCGTGAAATATATTATTTTAATATTAAATTCCAAAAATAATATTTTATATTTTCTGAAATGTTATAATCTTCCCCCCTTAAATAAATTCGGTCCCCGAATTTAAATTTAAACACCCAAATACTAAAACATTTCAAAATTCAACTCAATCAACGGGACTCCGAAATCACGGAAGATATAGAAATACTACAGCGCTTCCTGTGCACCTGAAAACGAGTATGAAACTCAAAATCAAACTCCGTCAAGCGTCACGCAAATCATCGGATTTGCACGCATATCCTCGGAGTTACCATGGAGACACAGATCTCGAAATCCACTACTGAAATCCAATATCACTAGTCAAATATTATAATACATATATAGTACGCATCCTTGGGAAAATCTTCTAAAACAGATTAACACACATTCAAAATCTTTTCTAAATCGCCGTGTGATGCGTAACTCACGACATAAGTGACGGACACTCATTTGTAAGTAATAATTATACGCTCATATATGTTTTGTTAAAATATACGTTCCGCCCCTTTCAAAAATATCCCAAAAGGTTTTCCTTTGTAAACGTTCGTGTCGCTCACAGACACGTAGGAAATAGCGAGACTATAGCTCCTTTTTGAAAAGCTCTTGTTAAACTTTTAATGCATGCAAACTACTTAAGTACTGTCCTCAGATCAGTCCTGTTCGGCTACTATTTAGTATAGTACCCATCATGAAAACAAGGTGTTCAAGAGCAAAATCAGCCTCAAAAGACGTATCCAACATCACGTACGTCTGGTGCGCACAGAAATCAAATCCAATACAAGTGCTATGAATGTGCACAAAAGCAAAACTAAGTGCAACGGGTGTGCACGAAAGCATCTGTCCAGTGCAACGGATGTATACGACAACAACATCAAGTGTATCTAGAGTGAACGAAAGTTTCAACCCAGTGCAACTAACCTGCACAATGAAAATCTCAATCGAGTGCATCCAGTGTGCACAAAATCACATCTCACATCATGCGCCCAACATGCGCGAAAACCTAAATCAAGTGCATCCGTCATGCAAGAATGAAATCGGAATCAAGTGCATCTCACATGCACGAATAAAATCTAAAACAAGTGCATCCAATGCGCAAAAATCCAATACCAAGCGCCTAATATGCGCAAAAATACAACCCAAGTGCGTCAGGTCCGTAAAAAGCATCCAGTGCAGTAGCATGCATGAAACGAATATCAAGTACAAACGCGTACGAAAACACAAATCTGGTAAAACGAATGCTCAAGATATAAACTGGGTGCAACCAAGGTACGGAGTATAACTCTAGTGCAACCAATACACGAAATACCGATTTGGTGCAACCAATGCACAAAAATATAAATCCAATGCAGCAAATGCACGAAATAAAAATCTGGTGCAACAAATGCATAAAATACAAATCGGGTGCATCCAGTGCACGAAATAACAATCTAGTGCAACAAATGCACGAAAACTCATCAATAACTCAAATGTGCATAAAAACAACACCGAGTGTACCAAGTTGTATAAAATCCAAAAATGAATGCAACTGCATGCACAAAACACGTATCAATGCACTGCAAGCACATATAAGCTATACCGAGTGTAAAAATCAAATCGAGTGCGTACAACATGCACCAAACAAATCAATCATATGAAATCCACGAAATCATAAGCCAACACAATAGTGTGTATAACACATGTCAAGTGCAAAAATAATACGCACAAATCGCAAACAGATGCAGCGGTGTATAAACGTAAATTAAGTGCAATAACTATGCACAAAATGTAAATACCCAGTAGGTGCAGCCATGGTGCACGAAAATAATATCATAAAGCTCAATCATCAAAACTCAAATCCAAGCGATATAAGCGTGATACTCGGATCACAAATGCAAATCACAAAAAATGACATTGAGATACACCTCCTACCATGTCGAAAAATATCGGTGCGCCCAAAACTGAAAGAGTAAGAACATCCGCTTTCCTCCTGCTCACGGTCTGGCGTCCTCTGTCTCTAGGTCCTCATTTCTTTCTAGATTACCAATCTCGCAACTCATCGGCTCGTCGGCCCGGTCAGGTGTACTAACGGAAATAATTCCGCTCTGGCATTCCTCTGGTCATCTTTCGGCCAATTAGCATAACTACTCGCAACAGGACGTCACCGGCTTCGGCCTCTGGCCCGCTGAATACATGTGACACAACTGATCCTCGATGCAAATCTTATCGCAGCAGTGTCCTGGAAGGAACTTGCTCAAGGTCTTTTCGCATCTCACCTATGCCGAACTATACGGAGGTTGGTACTATTACATAATCTTTTCTCGTTTTCTGGACATCTGTGTTTTCAGCACAACATTTCCTCGGGAACTGGCCATATCCCAACGCCTCTGTATACATATCAGATCTCTAATCTCGACGGGGAGTAACAACAGCTCGTCAGCATCTCGCACGAACCTCTTGTTCCACTCGTCTTTATAATTGTCCGCTTCGACGTCACGTTATGCTATCTGCGCACTGCAATTGTTCTCGGCTACAGTCAATCTGGAATCTCTCACACGGACTCGAAATCACAAACTCGGTATCTTCATCACTCTGTAGAAGATATCTAGCCGAACACGTCCTCGGGAACTCGTCCCAACCATCGGAGGAATACTCATACTCGTCTGTTCTCGATCAACTCACAACGCATCTGGGTGAGGTCCTTTATTCGAAACTGGTCAACTTACTAGTCTCCTATCACATGATATCCGGACGACGTTAAATTTTTCGATCGATTCATCAAGGTCCCATAATTCCCCAAGAGCTCAACACTTGAGTGTGGTTTAATAATATCCAGTACATACCACAGTACCTATGGACCAGCCATAGAAGGGCAAACCCAAGCCTCACTGATGGCACCGCGGAACTGCTGCAAACCCTAAGGTTCAAAAGCGGTTCCATGGGCATTATGTCGAGTTAGGGTTTCATTCTTCTAGAGGGTCCACAGAATTACTTGCATGTCCCTCCGAATACCTTAAACTTGGAAAAAATAGGTTTCTGACATTTGTTCGAACTTTTTAACTTTGTCTAGACAACATGTGAATACCCTTCGTCTCTCAACTCAAATTAGACTAGCTATCATCTGTCGTAGCTCTGCCTGAAAGCTCCAGCGATCTTATCTCGTAAACTATGGAGGCGGCATCCTATTAATCTCAGCAACAGCCGGGTCATCTATCTGCATGGTAGACGACATTACAATCTCTGAGATATGCTGTACATCAACAATCCTCTCTCAACTGGCACCCTCTATCAATGGCCCGATCATACGGTGCAACACCGAACACTCACCTCAAACAAGAGGTCACAACACAAACACTACATCAAGACGTTCCCATGTCACCAGAAAACACAATGGTCAGTCCTCGTCCATGATGAGCTCGTCCTGACCGCATCACTAGCAGCAGTTCAATCTGCACTCAAACCATGGTGATTGGAATCTCAATCGAGTGTCGATGGAAACAACTCAAAGAAATGAAAGGAATCAACAGATCTAGAATGGATACATGATCATAAGAAGGAACGGAACAATAAGAGTATGATCATGGAAACGAATAAAATCACGGATCTCATATGGATGTATAATCATGGGAACGAAGAGAATCACGGATCTCAAAATATGTACATCCTAAGGATTCTTAAGTGGAGTATATGCCGCGGAACATACATAAGGTATGTCACTCTACTCAAGCTACCTACTCCATCAATTAGGGTCAGCCTATGAAACGAAAGTTCGGGTCTAATTGTTGGAGATAGTGCCCTCATAGTCAATTATTGGATCGCAGGTACGTGATTGCAATGATTGCGGAGGACCTATCCCGGTAGGACAGTCTTACTCGAGATGATAGTTTACTATCTGGTTTGCCTTTATCAGTCGTGTACATGTTCAGGTGACTGATTGCATGTTACACTTTGATAGAGCCCTTAGGATCTTGCTTTACTACCAACTGTATGATGGCGATCATATACGTGAGAGTTGGGTAGTTTAGATGCATATCCTTAATTGTGGTCCCTAGTCGTGGGAGTTTCGAGACAGGGCATCGATACTCCGGAGTAGACTAGTGTATACAGTCGAGACCCCGACGAGGGGCGGTGGCCGGTCTTACAAGCCACTGGTGTCAGTTGGATCACCTAAGATGTATACAGGTGCTCATTGGGTTATGAGTACACCGGACAGGACTCGCCGGGAATCTGCTAGTTAGTATTATATCTACCGTCAGATAGCAGTTCCCTGGTGACATGTGTACAGGTTAGTTCATCGACCTGAGGTCGTCATTTGTCTCGTGTGAGTTCCCACTGTGCTTTGATTTCTACCCTACCACGGCTCAAAGGAGTCGTGCAAACAGGTAGCTTTTGGGTACAGTCCCGAGCCATATGGAGGCACGTGAGCGGATCGGCAGGGGATTCGTCTCTCCCGGTATTGGGGGCGAGATCGTGCTGTGTCTAGGAGAGCCATTACACATAGCCCACGGCCGTGGCAGGAGATTTACTGGTAGGTACTCCAGTAGTATCTCAGGGTGTTTTTGGGCTTCACTCCGACACGACTTATACTGCTTCTGGGGGTCTGACGTTACTAGCCCCCTAGGCGGATATGCGATACTCATTGACGAACGGACCGGACTGTATATACATTGTCGCTGTTAGACTCAGTAGGGTTTCTGGATGTGTTAGCTCATCGGCCACCCTTGAGTGCGCTCATCAGCCTCCCTTAAGTTCAGTCCGTGGGCAACCGTCACGCATAGCTAGTGCCGCTGACGGTTTGTGGTTAAACCCACTGCCAGGGTACTGAAGAGTCATTAGAGTCCCCCACAGACAGTTTCCCAAGTTTCGGGCGAAACGTTGTAGAGGCCGTATGGTTTTATGGCAGGGTTCGGAAAATGCACGTGCGTTTACGCACGTGTCAGTTTTCGGGCAGATAATACTGGTCGGCTTTGGTTTAAGCCGGATCCGAGTATTATATTGAGTAGGTATAATATCTTTGTCTCAGTTGCATTTGTATTCGGTCGTAATACAAATGCGGGTATATTTATACAGTTTCGGGGTTATCCTGAAAGTCGTTTCAGGATCACTTTTGGAAGTTGCCAGTTTCCAGTTTTCTATCAGCCGTCTTTTAACATTTGGTTAAAGGCGGATTTATCTTTTATTGGATGAGAGTGAGTCGTGCTTCTAGAAGTGATGATGAGGCATATGACTCATTAGTGCATTAATGGTGTCATTAAAGCTTTTGGGGACTAGGGTTTTTAGTTCAATGTTTCTAAATGACTCATCCTTTTTCATTAATGCATTTTGTTTTGGCTAAAGATATTTTAGTGAGAAGCTTTTGGTTTATGGTCACCTCCCTCCTCCTACGTTCACCTCCTTCTTCCTTATAAGGTGGCCGGCCCTTCCCCTCTCTCTCATGGTTGTTGATTTCATTTTGTAGAAAAGATATGATAGTATTTGGGTGCATGGAAATTTCATCACTTCATTTTCTTTCCATCACCAAGTCCCTCGGCAACTTCATTAACCGTCCGTCCACAGTTTTGGACGGAACGAGACAAAGTCATCTACTCATTCTCTACATCAATTCTTGGTCGTCTCTTTTAGCAAACTTGACGATCGAGTTGCCTCGAGTCAGAGGCGGGAGCCCGTTTAAAGAATCGGTGATGTGGTGCCACCTCGACGAGGATATCGGAGATCGACGAGATCGGAGCAGCCGCAACGGAGCGTGGGATGATGGTTAAAGAACGAAGGACTCGGATCGTTCGGTATAACCTTTCTACACTCTTTACAGTTTGTTAGTTTAGCAATAATGGCAGATCCGGGTTAAAGTATACGATAGCGCCAGTTTAAAAGTTTTTATTCCGCATTTGGCGTCTGTAGACGGCCGGGGCGCTAGCGTTGCCTTACAGTGGTATCAGAGCCTAACCATTTTGCTATACTAACTTGTGCTAACGCGTTCAAAACATCGATCGAACCGAAAATCGAAAACGGCAAAATCCTTGCTCGACAGTTTCTGTTGATTTTAAATGGTCTCAAAATTTATTTATGGATGTCTTAAAAATCTGAGCAGGCATTTCTAAGAGTCACGACAAAATTTGGGGTCGTGATCCCTCCAAGACGCCGCGGAAGGGCGGCCAAACCCATGGTTTGGCCGCGCAACCGCGGCCATGTGGGGAGCACGTGCTCCCAAATTTGGTCAGTGGGTTCTTTGTTGGATTTTGGGGTTTTTGGTAAATATCATTTTTGCCCAGGTTTTGTTACTGTTCACCAGTAAGCAGTGGGGCCCACTTTTTGATATTTGGTCGATCGAAATTTAAACACGTTAGTTTACAGTGCTTACATTATATCTCCGACCGGGAATGTCATTTGATCGGTAAACCGCGTCCGATTGCTATAGTTCTTTTAGACGGGTTTGCGAACGTGACATTCGCGTTGATGTTCTGTGTTGTGCTGTATTGTTGCGGATTTGTCGTGGTGGATAGCAGTGTGCAATGGTAGTACAGTTTGAGTTTATTTGTACATTTGATATTGCGGGGCGAGCGTCCAACTTGTGGACTGCCGTCACTGCCTGTTGTATAATATTCTTTTTGGGGCACGACCAGGTTGCGGTCGATGTACCTATTGTACTATTTTTCATTACTGTACTAGGTTTTACCCCGAGACGGAGTGCACGGATTGCCGGATTCTGGAGGGCAACGGGTCCGCATCTCATGGCTTTGGGAGGCAGAGGGGCCCCACTCTAAAATTGGCAGACTATTCGCCGCACTCGTAGGGGGTACAGGTTGACCCAAGGAGGGGTGCTCAATTTACCGGATTCCGTGAAGTGCCGGGTGTTCCATTCACTATGCTGTGGGGGACTGCCTCGCTTCAGGTTTTGGCGGGTAACTTGCCGCACCCGTAGGGGTCTAGGTTTCATTGCACAGGCTATCCACACGACAGGGGAACGTCGGGTTTCAGCAGCGGCTCTGTGAAACTCGGGGATCCCAGATATCTGTATTGTTCTGTGATGCTTATTACTTTTCTGTAATGTTGCATATTATCACGCCTGGAGCGATTATGTATATTGGTTTATATACTATTAGATGTTGTATATGTTTTTCACCCGCGCTAGTCCAGTCCCCGCTCTGTCGTTAGTTAAGTAACCTAACGGGTGATGACGGGACCCAGTGACGAATGCGGATGGCATATACGTACATTTTATTTTCGTTCTTTTCTGGTGTGATTGATTGATGGGACTGCGTTGATTCTGATCAATGCAAAGTAAAACAAACCTGTTTTCAGTTGTTGGAACAAATTTAAAAGGTGTTATTGCAAAGACGTTTTCTTTTGTTTTGCATAGCGGTATTCAGTGGAATATCCTGCACCTCATTCGACGGGGCAAGGGCCGATATCCCTTCACCGGGACTGACCCCTTGGGCAGAAGTTTGCGTCAGGGTAATAACTTCACTATAGCCGATTACATGTTGCTATGCATAGCGGTATTCAGTGGAATATCCTGCACCTCATTCCACGAGGAAAGAGCCGAGATCCCTTCACCGGGAGTGACCTCTTTAGCAAAGGTTTTCGCCACTATATTTTAAAAAGCTATCAGGTTCCTTCAGCGATATCAAGTTCACTACACTAAAGGTTTTTCGCCAAAAACCAGTCGTAGCCCTCCGTCATTTCATATGGATGGTCAGTAGTATTCAAGCTATGTTGGTCTGGCCCTTAGCCAGGACATAGTGTTTGGTAGCTGCTGGGGTATTCGCATGTTGCATAGATAGATGCGTTGGTTTGGGACAGTCGTACAGCCTTGTTGGCCCTTAGTCAAGGGCGAGTACGGGTGGGTTCAAATTAACAAGATAATGATGGGAAGAACTTGACATGTGACTTATGGTGGGCTGGCCCTTAGTCACGATCATAAGAGCATGGGGCAAAAATCGTATCGGGAGTTTCTAAAGAAACTGAAACTTGCCAGGCATGCGCATACCTTCTGGAGTGTGATAACGTGAGTGGATTCCGTCACGTTATCATGTGATGAGAGTTGGATCCCGATTCCCACTGATGAGTTGGTTTACTCTTCGGGTGATCCCGATTGATTCTTCTTTGGGTTTGGAGGAGAATTTGACAGGACAGTGGGAGGTTTCCGGATTAGATAAAGTTATGACCATTCTGATCTAGGTTAGAGTGCACGCAGAGTGTTTCTTTTCTCTCTCTCTCTTTGGCAGCGACCTTTGACCGACCCTAGACTATGACTCAGTGACCAGGTTGACCGAACCTTCTTAAAATACTGGCTTTTGGATTGTCTATGTTGCATAAGTCATTGCCACTCCTTCTTCTACCCTTTGCATTTCTCAGAACACCCGTATTACTACGGATATCCACTTCCATTGGATAGATCCATCGTATGGTTATATACGAACTCGAAGGGAATTCTTCGAGGATGGATCCAGGTTCAGGAGAAATAGAATTGGTTTATTCAGTTTTCTTTTATTATCACCTTCTCTCAGGTTGCGAGAGCTCCTTGGTTTAGGAGAGTACACCTATTACGCTTATTGGATAGTCTTATTCCAAACCATAGGCAGGTGCCGAAAGGTAGGGAATGAAGAAAACCAATTAGCCTAAGTAGGGTGTGCAGAAGGTAATATGTAAAGACAAAATAAAGGGATTAGAAAGAGGGCAAAGTAAATTGCGACTGATATCATTCACGACCAAAACCGCGTACTTCATCGCCACTCCTATTTCACCTTTAAAAGAATAAGGTATTATTCAGCTGTCTTTTATCATCACCTTCTCTCGAGATGCGAGCACTCCTTGGTTTAGGAGGGTACACCTATTATGCTTACTGGATAGTCTTCTTCCAAACCATAGGCTGGTGCCGAACGGTAGGGAGGGAAGAAAACCATTTAGCCTAACGATGGTGTACAGAAGGTAACGACTAAAGACAAATAAAGGGATTTGGAGAGATGGCAATAAAATATACGGTTAAAGTCATGAATTGGATTATGGAAAAGGCATTACTATGAATACCAGGATACCCCTACGAAACATTTTCATGTTTCAGTGCATTGTTAAGGAAAACTGTTTTCCCGATTAGACACTTACTCCAAGGGTATGTATTTACCAGGTTTCATTCTCATATCTGTATGGTTTTACAGATGATGAGTGGGAGTAAGATATTGGGAATTAAGTGATCATCCTCATTATATCGGAATTCGTTGAAATTGGTGACATTTGAGGAAATCGCCAGGGTACAGTTTTCAACCTACAATGCACAGGTTATGAGTTGTTTAACTCAGCGGACTTATACAGAGTATTGTATGTTGTCCAGTGTCCATCAGGACAAAAGGGTAGGTCCTCGTACTATGTTCTGTTTACTTATAACTTCTCTAGTATTTAGACAAGTGTTTCGTAGAAATACAAGGTCTAAGTTTTGAGAAGTTGTGGGTATAAGAATAAAGTAGAGAACCAGGTATCACAAGTATCGGGATTCTTCAAAGAGATCGAAGATGTAGATTCTTGCGATTGGTATTCAGATGATAGTGATGGTTTTGAGAAACGTATTTCTCTTTCAGGTTACTCATAATTGGAAGGATTCCTAAGTTGAGTAATGCTGATTAGCCTCTTTCCATTAAGGTGATATGCACTGGAGACAGCTGCATGATTTGAATATGGTTCCAATTAAATTAGTGCCATAGTTTCTGTATTGGATATAGAATGGATCGTACCTTAAAAGAAATTAAGGTACGGGGAGTTGTCCAGCTTATGCTTAAAACCAGACTCTGGATAACTCAGGGCACGTTTCTGTAATGGCTGTTTGTGGGTTGACCCTGGCTATGTCGAGGGTTAATATCTACCATTTGGAAGATCAATAGTGATATTGTTCTTGACTCGCCACAGTTTTAGTAAAATGGACTTTTTCAGAAAACAGTAGTGGGAGTATGGTAGAACTGGAAGTGATTCCAGAACCGCAAACGATTACGGAAAATTTAATAGGACCTATATATTCAATCAGGTTTGACATTCCAATAGCCACTCCGCAGATTTGGTGGGTAACCTCAGACACCCGAGAAGTACTTCGGTAGCCTCAAGGACGGTGACAGGGAGGTTCTTATCTACCTAGACTTGACACTACTGTTGTTCCAGGATATGAGACCCGGTAGGAGGGTTGTCGTAGTCAGTGGGAGCAGCGGAAGTATAGTGGGCAAGTAGCTTATGTCTATTTATAGACTTGAGCAGTTATAGCGGAGATAGATCATCTAATTTTGATGTGACAGTCATGGGTTTGACATCAATCAGAATAGGGGATGGATCTGTTAAGAAGGTAGTAGGGTGTGATGTCATGGTATTTGGATGACATACACAGAGTAGGAAGTAAAATTCCTATACTACGATCGGTTGTACTGTGATCGTCACACAGTTGTTTCTCCGGACAGGATATGGATATAATATTTGACATTCTGGTTTCTGGATCTATGGTTTTAGATCTGGATTTGGGTAGTTTCCCAATGTGGGTACTTTGACAGATATTCTAATGGTTTTTAGAATAGTTGACTCCTAGCATGGTAGTGTACCTGCAGGTGATGGAGTCACCCTCTCTAAAGGTGTCGTAAGACTAAAGGGGAGAGGGATGTGCATGATTGGCAGATCACTTGCTTAGGCAATTGAGTCAATCATGAGATGTCAAGTACCGCACCAAATGTTGTTTTTACACTAGATGCAATAAGTTTGTATTAATCCAATCCTGGAGAAACATAAGGAAGCAGTTTTAGAACATTAGTACATGTTCTACGGATTTGATAACGGCAGCCTCTTCCGGGAGACGGTTATCATTCCAGGCTTCAAAGGTGACATGGATGACAGAGTGATTGTCAGAGTTTTAGTTTTCCCTCAGACGAGGGACAGTATTATGGACAGGTGGTTCCAGAGGATACTGTGGGTGGCATGGTGCCGGATACTGATTAGGTTCAGTGATCCATACAGTCTAAGAAGTTTGGATATGGAGTTCATTTATGAACTAAGGTCCCATCAGATATCCAGACATATTCTAAGACAGGTACTACTCAATTCGGGAGATGGCTTTCTCCGCGAACTTGAGATTAAGAGAGATATAGAAAGATATTTCTAGGCGGATCCACTTTCTGAGGCTATTTCTCGAACACAATAGTTTTACAAACGGGCTTTGTGAAACTGATTAGTAGAGGAGTTGGATGTTCGTTTTCACACGGGCTGTGAGTAGTCGACATCGCAATAATTAGCCTTGAGTACAAGTGGGAGATTGTTGGAGATAGTGCCCTCATAGTCAATTATTGGATCGCAGGTACGTGATTGCAATGATTGCGGAGGACCTATCCCGGTAGGACAGTCTTACTCGAGATGATAGTTTACTATCTGGTTTGCCTTTATCAGTCGTGTACATGTTCAGGTGACTGATTGCATGTTATACTTTGATAGAGCCCTTAGGATCTTGCTTTACTACCAACTGTATGATGGCGATCATATACGTGAGAGTTGGGTAGTTTAGATGCATATCCTTAATTGTGGTCCCTAGTCGTGGGAGTTTCGAGACAGGGCATCGATACTCCGGAGTAGACTAGTGTATACAGTCGAGACCCCGACGAGGGGCGGTGGCCGGTCTTACAAGCCACTAGTGTCAGTTGGATCACCTAAGATGTATACAGGTGCTCATTGGGTTATGAGTACACCGGACAGGACTCGCCGGGAATCTGCTAGTTAGTATTATATCTACCGTCAGATAGCAGTTCCCTGGTGACATGTGTACAGGTTAGTTCATCGACCTGAGGTCGTCATTTGTCTCGTGTGAGTTCCTACTGTGCTTTGATTTCTACCCTACCACGGCTCAAAGGAGTCGTGCAAACAGGTAGCTTTTGGGTACAGTCCCGAGCCATATGGAGGCACGTGAGCGGATCGGCAGGGGATTCGTCTCTCCCGGTATTGGGGGCGAGATCGTGCTGTGTCTAGGAGAGCCATTACACATAGCCCACGGCCGTGGCAGGAGATTTACTGGTAGGTACTCCAGTAGTATCTCAGGGTGTTTTTGGGCTTCACTCCGACACGACTTATACTGCTTCTGGGGGTCTGACGTTACTAGCCCCCTAGGCGGATATGCGATACTCATTGACGAACGGACCGGACTGTATATACATTGTCGCTGTTAGACTCAGTAGGGTTTCTGGATGTGTTAGCTCATCGGCCACCCTTGAGTGCGCTCATCAGCCTCCCTTAAGTTCAGTCCGTGGGCAACCGTCACGCATAGCTAGTGCCGCTGACGGTTTGTGGTTAAACCCACTGCCAGGGTACTGAAGAGTCATTAGAGTCCCCCACAGACAGTTTCCCAAGTTTCGGGCGAAACGTTGTAGAGGCCGTATGGTTTTATGGCAGGGTTCGGAAAATGCACGTGCGTTTACGCACGTGTCAGTTTTCGGGCAGATAATACTGGTCGGCTTTGGTTTAAGCCGGATCCGAGTATTATATTGAGTAGGTATAATATCTTTGTCTCAGTTGCATTTGTATTCGGTCGTAATACAAATGCGGGTATATTTATACAGTTTCGGGGTTATCCTGAAAGTCGTTTCAGGATCACTTTTGGAAGTTGCCAGTTTCCAGTTTTCTATCAGCCGTCTTTTAACATTTGGTTAAAGGCGGATTTATCTTTTATTGGATGAGAGTGAGTCGTGCTTCTAGAAGTGATGATGAGGCATATGACTCATTAGTGCATTAATGGTGTCATTAAAGCTTTTGGTGACTAGGGTTTTTAGTTCAATGTTTCTAAATGACTCATCCTTTTTCATTAATGCATTTTGTTTTGGCTAAAGATATTTTAGTGAGAAGCTTTTGGTTTATGGTCACCTCCCTCCTCCTACGGTCACCTCCCTCTTCCTTATAAGGTGGCCGGCCCTTCCCCTCTCTCTCATGGTTGTTGATTTCATTTTGTAGAAAAGATATGATAGTATTTGGGTGCATGGAAATTTCATCACTTCATTTTCTTTCCATCACCAAGTCCCTCGGCAACTTCATTAACCGTCCGTCCACAGTTTTGGACGGAACGAGACAAAGTCATCTACTCATTCTCTACATCAATTCTTGGTCGTCTCTTTTAGCAAACTTGACGATCGAGTTGCCTCGAGTCAGAGGCGGGAGCCCGTTTAAAGAATCGGTGATGTGGTGCCACCTCGACGAGGATATCGGAGATCGACGAGATCGGAGCAGCCGCAACGGAGTGTGGGATGATGGTTAAAGAACGAAGGACTCGGATCGTTCGGTATAACCTTTCTACACTCTTTACAGTTTGTTAGTTTAGCAATAATGGCAGATCCGGGTTAAAGTATACGATAGCGCCAGTTTAAAAGTTTTTATTCCGCATTTGGCGTCTGTAGACGGCCGGGGCGCTAGCGTTGCCTTACACTAATACCCCCCTCCCGTTCAAGTCTAAGTTCCGTAAGGTCAAGCCTAGGTTCCGAAATAGATTACGCCCCAGACTACACATAGTCAAACCTAAACTCAAACCAAGGTTAAACCTAGTGCTCTGATACCAACTTTGTCACAATCCGAAAATATTAGCTTGTGACCGGCACTTAAATCACGCCACGTCTAAAGGCGTAACGTAATTCAAGTAAGCCGAACCCAGAAATCTAAACCCTTTTTAAATTAAAATAAAGAGGTGAAGTTTTGAAATAAAGGTATAGTGAAATCAAACGTCTTCTTAATGCCTAATAGTGGAACATGAAAAATGCAAGTAAAATTTATTAGTTGAAAAACATGTTTCGTTTTTAAAAATTTGGGCAGTACCTCCTTTGTATATTTTGATCCAAAACCACATTTACATAATAATGATAAAGGCATCCCCAAGCGGGAGCTAGCTCTTCGCCAATCGGCGGATCCACAACCACGCAAATCATAAATATAAGTATACGACGCCCAATGGCGAAGATCACCACAAAAGATAATGAAATAAGCAAGACATCAAAACCACTAGTAGCGGAATACCCCTCGCTCTAAGTCTCACAACCACAAGTTTCACTAAGTCTCACTACATATACAAATACTAATTTGATTGATGGAGTTGACTAGATACAATAGGAAATATAAATACAAGAGTGGTACGATCCGACATGTACCACCTACCAAAACATTCACTCGAATGCAATTGTGTGCCAGCAATACCGCTACTGATCCATGCGGTCAACCTGCAAGAACTGTGGCACAACGGGGGTGAGTTGCCAACTCGTGAGTAGAAAAATATCATCAGGTAGAAATCGAATAAAATAACGATTTCCTAGGTCAGCTATATCATAAAGGTAATACTATGATATCTAGGGTGGCCGTATCTGTATATGTACCAAATAATATACCCAATGTCTATATGTATGTGGATATCATCCAACCATGTAATCAATGCCTGTATGCATGTGGATCTCGTCCACGTGTCAACCAATGACACAACAATATCATGCATGTAAATATCATGAAAACATATGCATGTAAATATGAGAATATAAATCAACGTGTGTCCCTCACGACACATCAAAATCATGGAACCTGAGTGTCCAGTATCGACACTCGAAATATCATGAAACCCGTGTCCAACATTGACACGTAAATCCTCATATCTCGACTCCGTCTGCGGGATCAGCCCGCGGGCTCCGGCAGAATGGGTCGGCCCATATCCATCTCATAACTCCGGTCGGTATCCTCCGGATAACCGCCGAGTTCAAATACTATCACCGGTAGGTACTACTCCCTCTGCCAGGCTCATCGTCTACACCACGATAATCATCTCTCGTCCCGGGGAACCATACCGGGTTCACCATGTACCCACAGACGGTGCCTCCCACTCCTCGAATCGGGTATCACATGCCAATCTCAGAACCGAGAAAACACATGGTGGATGCACTGAAATATCATATCAAGAGAAACCGGGTTTTTAAAACAATATATACTTTCCTTTGAAATAACCACGGTTCTCAAATCCAGAAATCTCATGAAAACAGCGTATCTCAATGCGTATAATCATAAAACATGATGTATGCGACATATAACAGAATATAAGCATATCCGTATATCATGCAGCATGGAACAGTGATGTGAGCATGGCAATATAATAGCATGATGTAGTAATTCTACTGTGTAAGTGACATAGTAATTATCGATGATGAAGTGTGTGAGCCGGCCAATCTGTGTAAGTGTAACATACGCATCATCGATAATGGTGTAGGTGTACTAGCACAGATATATGGAATGCAATGATAATGACATGAACGTAGCATAAGTAAATCGTCAGCTAAATGCTATAAGGTAAACGTATCTAATATGACCGAGTCAGTGAATCTATCAATCGGCATCCAGCCTCACAACATCACGTACGGTATAATCCATCGTACGGCATCCTCTAGTTAAGGGTACGGATCAATCATCATAAAACTCATCACATACGGTAAATCATCGTACGACGGCATTAACAATTGGGGATCCTATCAACCTATATGACAATGAAAGTACAGACCTAATATCTCGTACGGCATATCACTCATGATTCACAACATTATATCTATCTATATACCTACATCACAGGTCACATCCATAACAATCTCATATCAGGGGACCGACATAGGTATCAATCATCTCATATCGACTCGCATCTGTATACCGACATATCAATCAAGTCATCATATCATCTCGTATATCCTTTTCATCATATTAAGTCATCTTACATATACATTGTAGCTTATTAATCTCATATCAGTCATCTTATTAGTCTAAAGTCGTATTTTATCAACCTTATAACATGCCACTATAAACTCCTATTGATTCTCTTTACAACTACTTATCTATATCTAGTAATTCGCATCCTTAAACATCAATTCGGGACATCTTTCCTATCATACTATATCACCTAAACCATAAGCTATAATTTTAAGTCAAGGTATTTCTTATTTCCTACAATTTCTTTAACCATATTCATGGGTTTCTAACACGGTTACCTTAACCATACTCTCTATATATCGGTTTCCATCAAAGTTTGCGGGGGTGCTATACGCCATCCACCTGACTTCCCCCGTAGATATAGATCTACTCACCTTGATCCTTACTTTCCGAAGTCGATGACGCCATGCTCCGTCGTCTCGGAATCCATGCGAAAGTACCTACAATAATACACAATCGAAATCGCTATTAAAATCAAGTCCGGAAAACCAATACGGCACACGGTTCGCTCATAAGTTAAAGCCTATAGCCTCGAATGAAAAACACAACCAAATAACCCTTGTCGTTGACGTTCAAACGCTACACGACGGAATTCAAATCAAATACAAAAACTAAGTTTTCAAAATCGGAAAACATAAATTCAGTAATATGAGAAATCTATCCCAGATTTTCCATCAGGTAGAATTAGCCAATTTTGTATATGGGGTTGCTCTAGATATCAGATAACAATACCACAGAAAAATAATCACACTTTCACCACAACTTGGCCGCAAATTGCGGCCAAACCTAATTAATCTGCGGCCAGATTAGAAGAATAGGGGCTCAGATTTTAGGTGATGCTTCTAGGTTGCCTGCTCGTCTCATGGTCATGGAAACTTATTTTATAAGGATCTCGGGTCATTACAGATTCCCAGATACACTCACTAAATCCACAAAAACCCGATATCGGCAAATCTAAAGTTCGTATCCTCTGTTCTAGGCCATACAAACCACACTAAGGTCTAATAATAGCCACTATACAACTCAAACCCTAATCCTTCTCTTGAAATTTCCAACATTACTAATCACCACTAAACCAATTCTAAACTAACATAGAAACTAAAACAACTAAATTACTAAGCTAAAAATGTAGGAGATACCTCATTTGGGCAACTTAAGAAAAACCCTAGCTCTTCAAAGTCTCTAAAATCCAAACTTGGAAGGTCCAATGTGTAGAGGATGAAGTGGGGATCATTTTTAATGAAAGGGGTATATTGTTTGGATGAAGATTTTGAGATGAATGTTGGGGGTGAAGGTGGAGGAAAGTGAGGAAGAAGATGATGATGGTAAATAATAGGGAGGGGAATGAGTGGCTGCCCCCCCTCCCTCTTATTCTCACCCGCACACTCATGCCCCCCCCTCTCTCTCTCTCTCCAATCATTCTCTTTTAACTCCTTTTTTCCTTTTCTCACAAAACCAAATACAATATGAAACCAAAAAACACAAATGAACCACATGCAACCAAATGCAACATGTCATGATGCACTAACCACGGAAAAATGTAGAAACACGGATTTGGCCTAATTACGATTAGTAATGCACTAATCAATTTTTATCCAAACTGCATATAATAAATTATAAAAATGCCAAATCCGATAAATATATTTTAAATGAATAAATCATTTTAAATCTCCAATTATTTCACAATTATTTGTATATATTTATACCACTTTACGAAAACCCCAATTTCGCAAATCGGGCAGTTTTCGCGAAATATATTATTTTAATATTAAATTCCAAAATTAATATTTTATATTTTCTGAAATGTTACGCTGTTCCTTTTTCAAATGAGCACAACCTTGCATTCAAGAATGAAATGGAAAAAAACAACCAAGTTGCCAGAAAGAAAAATAGAAATTGCAGGCTCAATTGTCCATTTAAAATGGTTAGATTAAAAAAGAAAGGAAGAGAAGGGCATGTGTATCTTTCTGAAACTGGATTCTTCCATATTTTACAGTACCAAAAGACATCACATTATGACTAGCCATAAATTAAATTGCATTGGATTATACCCGAATTTTATAAAATACTGGAAAATCCTAATTTCATGATCACGCCGTTCTCTCACCAACCATCTTGGCTGACCATATAGGTGATGCCACCGACAGCTGATCCCCGAGACTGCACTTCATCGTCGAATCCGGCGAGTTGACCTCTGGTATCGTCCTCAACTGAGGGGTCCACAACAATCTCGGTAAGTCCGTTCTTCTGTCTCGGTTATTACTACTCCCTTTAGGATTCATAGTCGGCCCTTTCGCATTCGTATTTGAAGGAAGTGAACCTTTCAGCTCCACAATTTTTCGGAACTTATCAAACGTAGCTCGACACCTCGCCTTATCTTCGGGAATCAAGAAGTAGAGACGTTTGAATTCGAGCTCGGCCGAGCCCCCGAGAATGTATCGCTCCGAGTCGAAACGGACGATCTGGAAACCCGCATGGGCTGCTAAGACTTCTTGGGCTTGGACTCCTCTCTTGAATTTCAGAAGAGAACCATCAGATTTCATTACAATAACTCCTTTTGAGTTTTCAGAGCAAGGGCAAGTGAATGAATTGCCCATATTTTTTAGTTTTATTTTCAGACAATTAATGTAAAATCTTTGGAGGTGCAGGGGTTTTTATAAGGCTTGCTTTCACTAAAATACCATGAACTAGCTAGCATCAAATTTATTTATTTATATTTTTTGGAAAAGTACTATAAGTTTTATAAATTGCAAATACAAATCATGAACATAGTATGCTCAAATAAATATCATAAACATAATAAATTTTGTGATACGGCTAACTTACGACTGACAGATAGACGATGTGAATATTCCAACGAGGTAGATTGGAGATCCAAAATGTTTGGGGCGTAGATATCATGGCATTGTGTTGGTGTATTTACGTTAAAGAAATAGATAAAGAAACTTCTTCTTTACAAATAATTCATAAAATTAATGTTGGTGGAATCTTAATATTGGTCAAGTTGAGAACACGATACATAGTATTAAGTTTGGATATAAGCTTGGCATTTCTTAAAAAAGGATGTTGGGTATTCATTTGTAAATTATAAAGTATATGGTATCTATCTAAAAAATATTAATCCTGTGGTTAAAAAATGGTAATTTGGCATTGGTTTCTTGTTAGTTTTCACTGGAGACGAAGATTTGAGAATGGTGGGAGCTTTGGAAATGGCTTCAATTGTTGGAAAGAGACAAAGGTTTAGTTTGAATAGTTGGGATCTAATTCTTGTTTTATAATGAGCCCTACTTAATTTTCTCACTTGATTAATAATATTCTAAATATGCATGATACCTGGATCTCTACACCATTTCACAATACCGTTTTACTTTTGTACATAAATAAATAAGGAGTCCGTACATGACTAGAATAATATGTTTCTCGACTTTCACCATAATTTTATAGTACATATTCCATTTTGAGAGATTTGAAAAAACACTATAGCATGTCCTTGAAAAGATTGGTATGTCTGCTCATTCTTAATTTATTTCTTTAGATCCTAGTTTTCCTTTTAATTTCCGGGATAAAGAACATGGAGTTGTTAACCTAACCCATGTTTAAATTGAGATTGATATAGAAATAGCAAGTCCTTTCCTTCTATATTAGTTTTTAAAAATATTTTATAATATAAAATGGGTTTGCGTTTTGAAATAATAAGATGTTTGCATAGCTTTTACTTCATTGTACAATTCAATCATTTGACCTTACAAAAGTTGGAATAGTAATCCTCATAGACAAAAATTAATTATATTTATATGTATGGATTCAAAAGGTGTAAAAAAATTTAGAAAGTCGAATGCAGTTTGCTATTTGCCGAATCCATTAAGTTTGTTGTGTGCAAAAACTGTATTGCTAATTAAGTTACTTTTAAATGAAGACAACAAACACATTCAAACATGTGAATTTGCAGATGGTGAAGACTACCAAATAAATATTTTCTTTTTTCCTATCTTCATCCATCTTCGGCTTGCTTACCAGGTTGTTAACTAAAAAGAAGAGATGACCATAAAATTAAAGATGTCATTGGTGAAGGGGTAAACATAGGAACCAATTGCATTTCTCGAATTTGCTAGACTTTAATAACTAAATTATTGAAACGTTAATGGCTATGAGTTAGTACAACTCTATATCTATAAGGCAATGAAATAATTGAGATGAGTTTTATAAAGCCTAGGCAACATCAATCAATTGCTTAGATTCTGAATGAGCAAATCACATCTCATCAGAATCATGTTGGGATCCCCAAAATGTTGACAGTCCAAAAAGTTGATGGTCGAATCAATTTTCTCACTGGAATGGTGCTGGATATGGAGGTTAACTATAGCTTTTTTTTTTTTTTTGGTAACAAGGCAGTAACCAATTTTATATATATGGAAAACAGGGGATCCTTTGAGGGTCTAGATCAGGCAGAGATCAGGCAGTCGTCTCATATAGATTCCGGATTTCGAGCTACATATATATAGATAATTCAGTGAATAAATAAAATTAGAGTTAAAGTTTAAATAATCTTGTGTCTTGATCCAAGTTGTTTGGCCTTTGGTTTTCAAAACATTCGTCGGGTTTATGGAACCCTGTAAATTTTTCCTTTTTTTAATGCTTTCTATATACCCTATCATTTCTCCATTTATGTCCCCTTAAACTCGTTTTTATTTTACTTTATTTTTGGCAAGGACTCTTTTTAATTGTTTCATATTACAATTTCACATCAATTTTGTTTAGAACTTCATAATTAACAATTGCAATTTAAATTCCCTTGTTATTTCGAAATAGTAAAATGGATCCAAATTCAAATTAATGACATCAATATGTTAATAAAATTAAAATTTTAATATAAAAAATTCTTAACAAATAGCACATGGTTATATTTGTAAATTTAAAATATTTATAGTATAAATTTTGCCCCACTTGACGAAAGGTTCGGGATCTGCCTTGTTATCGTTCGTCCGGTTTAGTATCGTCTTGACCCATTTTGTCACGACCCGAAAGAGCACGTGACTGGCCCTTGAACCATATGAAGTCTATAGGACCCCATCTGATCCAAGTAAGCCAAAAGCCCAGAAATCTAAAACCATTTTAAGAGTAAATAAAGAAAACTGGTTTTAAAGAAGTGAAGGAAAACATGTTTGAAGTCCAGGTTTTTAAATAACTAAGCCGAATGTGCATTTTTAAAATGTAAAGTCTTTTCTAAAAATTTCGGCAGAGTTTCTTTTGTAAATACTGGCCCCGAACGGGGTACAACAAGAACAATATATATATATATATACAATGAATAAAAGGCATCCCCAAGCGGGAGCTAGCTCTTCGTCAATCGACGTTCATAACCACGCAAGCAATATAGTATACAACGCCGAAAGGCGAGGGTCAAATCCAAAAGAAACTCAATAAGCATGAAAACCGCAATACTACTAAGCGCGACTCTAAGGTCGAATAGTACAACACTAATGTCTAAGTCTGAAACAATATACAAGTATTGGTTGATGGAAATTCTAGATACAAAGAATAATACAAGTACAATGGTGGTTCTTGATGCAAAAGAATCCACCTACCAAATGCAATTCACCCGCAAGGAAGTAGTGTGCCAGAAATGCCGCAAAGAAACCTGTACGGCAAAACCTGCAAGAACTGTGGCACAACGGGGGTGAGTTGCCAACTCGTGAATAGATAATATCTACAAGCAGAAACCGAATGCAAGACATAATCCTAGGTCAACAATCAGTATAATATAACCCACAAGAGTACGTCTGAAGCATGATAAGGTGGCAATGTAACATCTAAACATGTATGTAGTGCCAAGTACTCAGGTAATAACATGTCATCAGTATAAGGTATGTCTGCATGAAGTAAATATGAATAACATTACACATATATTAGCGTCCCATACCACTAATATTGGTGTAAGGGTATATATAACAGCGCCCTCATACCCTGTTATATATACAAATGAAGTATGATCAATGTAAATCCAGTCTGTATGTGATCAAGTCTGTATAAACGTGGAACCCGTCCACCCGTCACCCAATGACAATAAACGTGGAACCCGTCCACCCGTCACCCAATGACAATAAGCATCATGTATGCAAATATGAGGATATAAAAAAAATCATGGAAAAACATCATGAAACCCGTGCCTAGCATCGACACGTAAATCCTCGTCCATATGGGGCTCCGTCTGCGGTATCGGCCCTCAGCCCCGGCAGTACGGGTCATCCCATGTCCTCATCCATATGGGGCTCCGTCTGCGGTATCGGCCCTCGGCCCCGGCAGTACGGGTCATCCCATGTCCATCTCTCAACTCCGGTCGGTATCCTCCAGATATCCGCCGAGCTCAAATACAATCACCGGTAGGTAGTAGTCCCACCGTCAGGCTCACCGTCTACTACACAGCGAAACCGTTCTCACCCCGGGGTACCATACCGGGTCCACCATGTACCCGCAATCGGCCTCATCCGCCTCCTCGAATCGGGTTTCACATGTCGCTCTCAGCACCGAGAAAACACATGGTGGACGCACTGAAATATCATATCAAGGGTAACCGGGTTTTTAACACAATTATATATTCTCTTTTGAAATACCCACGGTTCCCAAATCCAGAAATATCATGGAAGCAACATATCTCAATGCGTATAATCAAAACATGATGTATGCGACATGTAAGAAAGGTAAGCATATCATAAGTCATGCAACATGGAATAGTAATGTGCACATGTCGAGGGAAACCGCTCTTTTAAAACGAATCAGTTTTGAAGAACATCATGCGGTTCCCAAATCTCTAATCAAGTCAGAATCATCTATGTTTGTGTACAGGTATAAGTGTACAATATACCATGCAAGAATCATATCATGAATACAACAGTACTACAGTGTTGTGGCATGGCAATTATCGATGATGAAGTGTGTGTGAGCCGGTAAATAGTGTACGTGGACATACGCATCATCGATAATGGTACTGGTGTCCTAACAGCATGATAATAATATAGCAATAAACATATGCAATCAATGTGAATAGCATGAATATGCGGAAATCAAATAATCAACACCACAGTGAAGAAACTACATCAATATTTATATGTCATGCAGTTATGCCTTTTGAAATAAGACAAATCAGGGTTTTAGTAAAATAAGGGGTACGGTGTTTTTAAGAAAAGATACGCCTTTTAAAGTATCCGTAGAATCCCTTTGTTTGTCTTTAAGATATTCCTGATTCGTAGTTTTTGAAATAGGTATGACTCGGGTCTAGTCTAACATCTACTATGCAAACTACTGATCTAAGTATTAAGCCAATCGGGAGGGGTATGGAAACCACCTAAATCTGAATCGATATATATATATAGATATAATAGTCGATGATCCCGCCTCAATAGTATCGCGTACGATACAGTATATCATATGACATCCTCAAGTCATGAGTGCGGATCTATCATCAATGTAAAGCTCGTACGGTAAATCGTCGTACGGCATCCCAATAGCTGGGTACGGGTCAATATCACACAGCTCATCACATCTCAGGTATCACTATCATCTATCACATAATCTGGGGTACTGATCTAAGTCTAGTACAACTAATACCATCAATATACTGCGTGTGCAAGCACACGTCCCAAGGCCCGCTAGAGATCACGTATCGTATCCCAAATACGAATCATATCAAATCACCGATCTTGCGGCACGAAGCCCAACATCATTGACTCATCTCCAATGTCATCCAATATCATCAACACAGTGCAAGTATAATGAATATGCAATGGTGTGCGTATAGGTGTAAATCTATTCTAGGGTTCGCGACTATGAACTACACTAGTCACTTCTAATCCTATACTATCCATAGTACACCTAACTATCATATCCACGACACACTATAACTATCAAGCATAAAATATGGTGTACTAACTACGGACTGCGGGGGTACTATACGCCATCCACCCGACTTCCCCCAGTAGATATAATCTACTCACCTTGCGTCTCCATCTTTCGATGTCACCACGCGCTTGCTTGTCGTCCCGTAGTCTTCATGGGGTACCTACACATCAAGTGTCGTATATGCGCATTAAAACCAAACCAAAGCTAAAACGGCACACGAAACCCAAAACGATACGATAAGAGGCCTATAGGTTAGAACCTATGGCACGCCTTCAAAACCATCAATAAACCCTCTATATCGTCGTGTAAACGCCAAATAGTCGAGGTAAAACACAATACACAATTGCAGAATCAAAAATACGGAATACGGAAACACGAATCCAAAACAGCAACTTAGGAAATATGTTCCAGATTTCACCCTAGGCCCAATTAGACAAATCTATAAATACCAGGGGTCTAATCTATACATGTAGAAGCAGCAGAACCAAAACGACACAGATTGGTGCTGGTCGGGCCGCAAATTGCGGCCAATTGGGATTAATTGGCGGCCGGGTAAGGGAGTTAGGGGCTAGGGTCTTGGTGGTAGCTTCCTGGGTGCCTGCACATGCCACTGTCCAATCAATTTTATTTTAGGATGTCCCGGGTGATAGCAGATCCCAATTAACCTTCACAGATTTCACAAATTTTCCGATATCGGTTTCTAAAATCCGTATTCTGGGTTTAGGCTTCAGGTTAGGGTCTCAATTCATGCACTAGGGTGTTTATATAACCTCAACTGAGCTTAATTTCACAATACAACACAAGTTTCCCTCAAACCCTAACTAGGTTTTACCTCAAGTCACCAAATCACACAATATCGGTTCAATCACAACATGGGGGTGAAAGTAATGCTAAAACTAAGCTAAGGGTTCAGTAAATACCTCATTTGGCAACTCAAGAAAATTCTTGAGTTGCCTCAAGTTGCCAAAATCATTGCTTTCTTGGTCCGATGTGTAGATCTTGAGCTTGTGCACATTTTTAATGAAATCGGGGTAGGGTTTTGGTGTTGTTTTTGTGATGATTTGGGGAGTTGAAGAGGGGAGGAGAAAGAGGGCATTACCTCAGCTGAGAATGGAGAGGGAGAGATGAGGGAAATGAGTGTTGGAATCCAAGGAAATGGCTAAGTCTTTGGGTCAAAAGAAGACCATACCTCTCTCTCACCAACCCTCATATTTTATTCCCTTTTCCATTTTCTTTCCCTTTTCTTTTTCTCCTCAAAATCCTTCTCACATAAATAGTAAACCCAAATGAAAAACCATGGCAATAAAATGTAACACAAGTGTGAAAAGTGATATGTGCATGTTTTGCACAAAAATGCTAAAAACCGATTAGCGATTTTTAATCGCGATTAGCACTAAATTATCATATAACCAATCAATTAAACTTAGTAATGGCATAATTCTATAAAATAACCTATTTTTTTTCTATAATTTTCCCAAATTTTTCTGTATTTAATTATACCTAAATATTAAAATATTCATTAAAATAATATTAAATTATAAAAATTCCTAAAATTAATATTTTATCTTTTTGAAATGTTACAATCTACCCCCCTTAAATAAATTCGGTCCCCGAATTTAAATTTAAACCCCCAATACTAAAACATTCCAGTAAAAATCCAATTTGTCGGGGCTCCGAAAACATCAATACATAGCGAATATCATAAAAATGTACTGCTCTACTAGAAATCAATTCCCAAAATGCATATATAAGAATATCCTGTGCGCCTGGTGCGCAAGGAATCAAAATCCATATATGTGTCAAACAGGTGTACAAAACAACATCTAGGTGCAACTGGTGTGCACGAAACATCTGTCGTAGGCAACGTGTGTGCCTGACAATAAAAAAAATCAGGTGCATGTGACATGCACGAAGAATCCCGATTTAGTGCATCTGGCGTGCACCAGAATCGTATACCAAAACACTAAAGGTGCATGAAAACTATGCTGGAAGTGTAAATCAAATCACTGCATAAGATAGGCGTGAAATCACAATCAATAGCTCAAATGTAATAACTATGCGCAAAATATAAATATCTAGTAGGTGCATGAAACAATATCATGAAACTCAGTCATCAAAACTAAATCATGCAATAGAACGCCCAAAACACCGAAATCCAAAATGACGGATACGTGATAATCGAATCACAAAATCACAAATCATAAATACCGTCGTCGGTAGTTCCTCCTTCAAGGTCGAGAAGGAGTCGGTGCATCCAATGCTAGCAGCGCAAGATATCTACTTGCCTCTTGCTCACGGTCTGGCGTCCTCTGACTCCGGGTCATTATCTTCTCTGTGGATTACTCTTCTCGCAGTCAATCAGCTCATCGGCCCTGTCAGGTGTGCTAACGGGAACGATTCCGTTCTGGCACTTCTCTGGTCATCTCTCGGTCAATCCTCATGGCTACTCGTAAAGCAGCATGTCACTGGCGTCGGCCTCTGGCTCTCTGAATGCACATCCCACATCTGATCCTGGGTGCAAACATCATTGCAGCAATGTCCTGGAAGGAATCCTGCTCAAGGTCTCTTCCGATCTTGCCTATGACGAACTGTACGAAGGCTGGCTCTCTTGCATAATCTCTTCTCACTCGATGGACATCTGTGTCCTCAGCACAACATTCTCTCGGAAACTGGTCGCATCCCAACACCTCTGTAAGCATATCAGGTCTCTAGTCTCGACGGGAAGTAATGACAGCTCGTCAGCGTCTCGCACGAACCTCTGGTTCCACTTGTCTCTATTGTCGTCCACTATGGCGTCACGCCATGCTATCTACGCACTGCACTGTTCTCGGCCACAGTCAATCCGAAGTCTCTCGCACGGACTCGAAACCGCGTACCTGGTAGCTTCGTCATTCTGTAGAAGATGTCTGGCCGAACAGTTCCTCGGGAACGCATCCCAACCATCGGAGGAATACTCAATACTCGTCCGTCCTTGATCAATTCGCAACGCATCTGGGTAAGTTCCTTTATCCGAACCTGGTCAACTACCTCTTCGACGATGCCGAACTCTGGCCTGCTGGGTGTGCGCAATATGACCACCCCTGGGTCTAGGTCTTCTCGTATCGTATTCCAGAAAGGTCCTATCGAGGTTTCTCTCTCAAATCTCATTCCTGCCGGATTGCCCGGAAGTTATCATCCATTGCTGAAGCTAATTCTTATTCCGGAACGGCTGCATACTTATCGCGCTTCTTTCTGGAAGATATATCCATATACAACGCCTCTGGGTGCGTATCACATCTCTGATGTCAGTGGAGTGGGACGTCATCTCGTCGAAATCTCTTGCGAACTCTTTTCTTCACTCTGCTTCATTGTCGACTGATTCGGACTCGTCTCATCATGGCTGCATGGACTATGCTCCAACGGCTATACTCGTATCTGGAGTCTCCCAAGCAATGCATCCCATCACATGATATCCGAATGATGTCGAAACATTCGATCGACTCGTCAGAACCTTATAATCCCCCAAGAGATCAACATCATGGGTACAATTTAATAGTATCGAGTACATGCCACAGCGTCGGTGGTCCAGCCATAGAAGGGCAAACCCAAGCCTCACTAATGGCGCCGCGGAACTGCCGCAAACCCTAAGGTTCAAAGGCTTTCACACGGTCATTAAGTCGAGTTAGGGTTTCATTCTTCTAGAGGGTCCATGGAATCGCCTGCATGTCTTTCCGTATACTTTAAACTTGGAGAATGGGCTCCTGACATTCGATCGTCTCTGTCGACTCTCAACGAACCTGCGTGAAGTCGTCTCAAGCTAGAAGCAATCTATCTGATGACCTCGCATCGGGGTAAGTGAATGAACACCTGTCCTAGTCATTCATCCTCAGGTGACTAGCGACTCGCTAACATCTCTCTAAGTATGTACTCATGCTGCAGTAGCTCCAATCGTCTGGGCGATATCTCGTCATTTGCAGCAACAACTGGCTCATTCGCTTGCATGCCAAACATCGCCTCAATCCTCCAGGAAAGGCGATACATTGGCGGCCATCTCTGAATCGGTCTGCTCTAGATCCGAGTAAGACTCTCCACACTGGAAATCTTCAACTCAACTGGGCCTGCTCCGGCGCATAAATCGGACGAATCACCATCGTCTCTCAAATCGGGTAGACTAGCTATCATCTGTCTCATATCTGCCTAGAAGCTTCGACAATCTCAGCTCGTAAGCTCCGGGAGCGACATCCTGTCAATCTCAGCAACAGCTGGTCCATCTGTCTGCACGGTAGGCGGCATCATAATCTCTGAGGTATGCTGTACATCAACAGTCCTCTTTCAATTGGCAGCTCTAACAATGGCCCGATCATCCGGTGCAAAACCAAGCACTCGCCTCCACTAGAGGTCACAGTCACCAATACTAACTCGAGACGTTCCCATGTCACCAGAAAACACAATGGTCGGCCCTCGTACCAGACGAGCTCGCACCGACCGTAACCCTAGCAGCAGCCCAAAATGCGCTCAAACATGGCGACAGGAACCTCAATCGAGTATCGAAGAGAGCAGATCAATGGCAAGAAAGAGAACAACAGATCCAAAGTGGATACATGATCATAAGAAGGAACAGCATCAATGAAGGTATGATCGTGAAACTAATAGTATCGAGGATCTCAAATGGATGTATAATCATGGATATGAAGAGAATCACTGATCTCGAAAATATGTACATCCTAAGGTTCCTTAAGCGGAGTGGCGTGTCGTAAGTATGCCGCGGAACATACCCACGGTACGTCACTCTACTTTAGTCACCTATTCCATCAACCAAGGGTTATCCTACGCGACGAAAGTTCGGGTCTAATACCCCCTCGACTAAGTCTAAGTTCCATAAGGTCAAGCCTAAGTTCCGTATATATATAAACGCCCTAGGCTCCACATAGTCAAACTTAGACTCGAACCAAGGTCAACCTAGCGCTCTGATACCAACTTTGTCACGACCCGAAAGAGCACGTGACTGGCCCTTGGACCATATGAAGTCTATAGGACCCCATCTGATCCAAGTAAGCTAAAAGCCCAGAAATCTAAAACCATTTTAAGAGTAAATAAAGAAAACTGGTTTTAAAGAAGTGAAGGAAAACATGTTTGAAGTCCAGGTTTTTAAATAACTAAGCCGAATGTGCATTTTTAAAATGTAAAGTCTTTTCTAAAAATTTCGGCAGAGTTTCTTTTGTAAATACTGGCCCCGAACGAGGTACAACAAGAACAATATATATATATATATATATATATATATATATATATATATATATATATATATATATATACAATGAATAAAAGGCATCCCCAAGCGGGAGCTAGCTCTTCGTCAATCGACGGTCACAACCACGCAAGCAATATAGTATACAACGCCGAAAGGCGAGGGTCAAATCCAAAAGAAACTCAATAAGCATGAAAACCGCAATACTACTAAGCGCGACTCTAAGGTCGAATAGTACAACACAAATTTCTAAGTCTGAAATAATATACAAGTTTTGGTTGATGGAAATTATAGATACAAAGAATAATACAAGTACAATGGTGGTTCTTGATGCAAAAGAATCCACCTACCAAATGCAATTCACCCGCAAGGAAGTAGTGTGCCAGAAATGCCGCAAAGAAACCTGTACGGCAAAACCTGCAAGAACTGTGGCACAACGGGGGTGAGTTGCCAACTCGTGAATAGAGAATATCTATAAGCAGAAACCGAATGCAAGACATAATCCTAGGTCAACAATCAGTATAATATAACCCACAAGAGTACGTCTGAAGCATGATAAGGTGGCAATGTAACATCTAAACATGTATGTAGTGCCAAGTACTCAGGTAATAACATGTCATCAGTATAAGGTATGTCTGCATGAAGTAAATATGAATATCAATACACATATATTAGCGTCCCATACCACTAATATTGGTGTAAGGGTATATATAACAGCGCCCTCATACCCTGTTATATATACAAATGAAGTATGATCAATATAAATCCAGTCTGTATGTGATCAAGTCTGTATAAACGTGGAACCCGTCCACCCGTCACCCAATGACAATAAATGTGGAACCCGTCCACCCGTCACCCAATGACAATAAGCATCATGTATGCAAATATGAGGATATAAACAAAATCATGAAAAAACATCATGAAACCCGTGCCTAGCATCGACACGTAAATCCTCGTCCATATGGGGCTCCGTCTGCGGTATCGGCCCTCGGCCCCGGCAGTACGGGTCATCCCATGTCCTCATCCATATGGGGCTCCGTCTGCGGTATCGGCCCTCGGCCCCGGCAGTACGGGTCATCCCATGTCCATCTCTCAACTCCGGTCGGTATCCTCCAGATATCCGCCGAGCTCAAATACAATCACCGGTAGGTAGTAGTCCCTCCGTCAGGCTCACCGTCTACTACACAGCGAAACCGTTCTCGCCCCGGGGTACCATACCGGGTCCACCATGTACCCGCAATCGGCCTCATCCGCCTCCTCGAATCGGGTTTCACATGTCGCTCTCAGCACCGAGAAAACACATGGTGGACGCACTGAAATATCATATCAAGGGTAACCGGGTTTTTAACACAATTATATATTCTCTTTTGAAATACCCACGGTTCCCAAATCCAGAAATATCATGGAAATAACATATCTCAATGCGTATAATCAAAACATGATGTATGCGACATGTAAGAAAGGTAAGCATATCATAAGTCATGCAACATGGAATAGTAATGTGCACATGTCGAGGGAAACCGCTCTTTTAAAACGAATCAGTTTTGAAGAACATCATGCAGTTCCCAAATCTCTAATCAAGTCAGAATCATCTATGTTTGTGTACAGGTATAAGTGTACAATATGCCATGCAAGAATCATATCATGAATACAACAGTACTACAGTGTTGTGGCATGGCAATTATCGATGATGAAGTGTGTGTGAGCCGGCAAATAGTGTACGTGGACATACGCATCATCGATAATGGTGCTGGTGTCCTAACAGCATGATAATAATATAGCAATAAACATATGCAATCAATGTGAATAGCATGAATATGCGGAAATCAAATAATCAACACCACAGTGAAGAAACTACATCAATATTTATATGTCATGCGGTTATGCCTTTTGAAATAAGACAAATCAGGGTTTTAGTAAAATAAGGGGTACGGTGTTTTTAAGAAAAGATACGCCTTTTAAAGTATCCGTAGAATCCCTTTGTTTGTCTTTAAGATATTCCTGATTCGTAGTTTTTGAAATAGGTATGACTCGGGTCTAGTCTAACATCTACTATGCAAACTACTGATCTAAGTATCAAGCCAATCGGGAGGGGTATGGAAACCACCTAAATCTGAATCGATATATATATAGATATAATAGTCGGTGATCCCGCCTCAATAGTATCGCGTACGATACAGTATATCATATGACATCCTCAAGTCATGAGTGCGGATCTATCATCAATGTAAAGCTCGTACGGTAAATCGTCGTACGGCATCCCAATAGCTGGGTACGGGTCAATATCACACTAGCTCATCACATCTCAGGTATCACTATCATCTATCACATAATCTGGGGTACTGATCTAAGTCTAGTACAACTGATACCATCAATATACTGCGTGTGCAAGCACACGTCCCAAGGCCCGCTAGAGATCACGTATCGTATCCCAAATACGAATCACATCAAATCACCGATCTTGCGGCACGAAGCCCAACATCATCGACTCATCTCCAATGTCATCCAATATCATCAACACAGTGCAAGTATAATGAATATAAAAGGGTGTGCGTATAGGTGTAAATCTATTCTAGGGTTCGCGACTATGAACTACACTAGTCACTTCTAACCCTATACTATCCATAGTACACCTAACTATCATATCCACGACACACTATAACTATCAAGCATAATATATGGTATACTAACTACGGACTGCGGGGGTGCTATACGCCATCCACCCGACTTCCCCCAGTATATATAATCTACTCACCTTACGTCTCCATCTTTCGATGTCACCACGCGCTTGCTTGTCATCCCGTAGTCTTCATGGGGTACCTACACATCAAGTGTCGTATATGCGCATTAAAACCAAACCAAAGCTAAAACGGCACACAAAACCCAAAACGATACGATAAGAGGCCTATAGGTTAGAACCTTTGGCACGCCTTCAAAACCATCAATAAACCCTCTATATCGTCGTATAAACGCCAAATAGTCGAGGTAAAACACAATACACAATTGCAGAATCAAAAATACGGAATACGGAAACACGAATCCAAAACAGCAACTTAGGAAATATGTTCCAGATTTCACCCTAGGCCCAATTAGACAAATCTATAAATACCAGGGGTCTAATCTATACATGTAGAAGCAGCAGAACCAAAACGACACAGATTGGTGCTGGTCGGGCCGCAAATTGCGGCCAATTGGGATTAATTGGCGGCCGGGTAAGGGAGTTAGGGGCTAGGGTCTTGGTGGTAGCTTCCTGGGTGCCTGCACATGCCACTGTCCAATCAATTTTATTTTAGGATGTCCCGGGTGATAGCAGATCCCAATTAACCTTCACAGATTTCACAAATTTTCCGATATCGGTTTCTAAAATCCGTATTCTGGGTTTAGGCTTCAGGTTAGGGTCTCAATTCATGCACTAGGGTGTTTATATAACCTCAACTGAGCTTAATTTCACAATACAACACAAGTTTCCCTCAAACCCTAACTAGGTTTTACCTCAAGTCACCAAATCACACAATATCGGTTCAATCACAACATGGGGGTGAAAGTAATGCTAAAACTAAGCTAAGGGTTCCGTAAATACCTCATTTGGCAACTCAAGAAAATTCTTGAGTTGCCTCAAGTTGCCAAAATCATTGCTTTCTTGGTCCGATGTGTAGATCTTGAGCTTGTGCACATTTTTAATGAAATCGGGGTAGGGTTTTGGTGTTGTTTTTGTGATGATTTGGGGGGTTGAAGAGGGGAGGAGAAAGAGGGCAGCACCTCAGCTGAGAATGGAGAGGGAGAGATGAGGGAAATGAGTGTTGGAATCCAAGGAAATGGCTAAGTCTTTGGGTCAAAAGAAGACCATACCTCTCTCTCTCACCAACCCTCATATTTTATTCCCTTTTCCATTTTCTTTCCCTTTTTTTTTTCTCCTCAAAATCCTTCTCACATAAATAGTAAACCCAAATGAAAAACCATGGCAATAAAATGTAACACAAGTGTGAAAAGTGATATGTGCATGTTTTGCACAAAAATGCTAAAAAACGATTAGCGATTTTTAATCGCGATTAGCACTAAATTATCATATAACTAATCAATTAAATTTAGAAATGGCATAATTCTATAAAATAACCTATTTTTGAATTTTCCATAATTTTCCCAAATTTTTCTGTATTTAATTATACCTAAATATTAAAATATTCATTAAAATAATATTAAATTATAAAAATTCCTAAAATTAATATTTTATCGTTTTGAAATGTTACACATTTAGAGATGTAATCAACCGCTAGCAGAATATAAAGATTCCCAAAAGAGTTGGAAAATGAGCCCATGAAATCTATCCCCTAAACATCAATAATCTCAACAACCAGAATTGGTTGGAGTGACATTTCATTCCTCCAGGAGATCCGGCCCAAATGTTGGCACCGGGAACAAGTCTTGCAGTAATCATATTCATCTTTGAAAAGTTTCGGCCAATAAAAGCCGCATTGTAAGACTTTCTCTGTTGTTTTCCTTAGGCCAAAATTCCCGCCACACGTGTTAGTGATATATGCCCTAAAGGCCATTATTGTATCTTACTGGTTTGTATATTATTTAATGGAAGCTTGGAATATTCACAGTTATATTGACAGTCTTGCTCAAAATGGTAGTATCTTACTTGGTTTGTTTCTATCTCAATATATGTATGTGTTTCTTTTAGCATATCGCTTATATATATTGGTAGAGCCCTTATGATCTTTGCTTGATTACCAGCGTTATGATGGCAGTCACACTAGTGGGGACTGGGTAGTCTACAAGCACATCCTTATACAGGTCTCTAATCATAGGATTATTGAGACGGGGCATCGATACTCCAAAGTAGACTAGTGCATACGCTTCTCATCCCAGCAGGGCAGACGGTCTGTCCCACAGCCATTAGTGCGTCGTACTGGAGATAGTATGCAGGTGCCCATTAGGTTATGAGTACACTGGACAGGACTCGTCGGGAACTGTTGGTGGATATTATACCTATCATCAGGTAACAGTTTCCAGGTGACATGAATACAGTTTAGTCCATCGACTTGACACTGCTACTTCGCCTCGAGTGTGTTCCCACTGTACTTTGATTACTTCCCTACCACAGCTCAAAGGAGTCGTGCAAACAGGTAGTAGTTGGGTGTGGTCCCGAAGCACTTAGAGACAGTGGCGGTTAGATAGGATTCGTCTCTCCCGGTATTGGGTGTTGATATCGTGCTATGTTTGGAGAGCCATTACACAAAGTCCTTGGTCAGGGAAAGTGAGATTTACTGGTAGGTATTCCAGTAGTTTCTCAGGGTGTTTTAGGCTACACTCCGGCATGACATATTGCGCTATTAGGGCTCTGACGATTACCACCCCCTAGGCCCGATATGCGATACTCTTATACGAACAGACCGGACTGTATGGAGATTGTCACATACAGGCTCAGTGGAAGTTCGGATGAGTTTACTCATCGGCCTTCTCATCGACAGATACCTGGGTAGCCATTCCGTGCAGCTAGTACTGCTTGCGGCTTGTGGTTAAACCTATTGCCAGCGTACTGTCGAGTCTTTAGAGTCCCACACAAAGGGTTTCCCTGCATCGGGCAAAAGATGTAGATGCTGTATGGTTTTATGGCAGGGCTTCGATCACGTACGTGTACATGTGCACGTGTGATGATCGGACGGATAATATTAGTGGGCTTTGGTTTAAACCGGATCCTAGTATTATATTGATGGATTGTTTTCGTCTCATTTTATTCGTATTCTTCGGAATACGAATGAGGGTATGTATATACGGATGGGGGCGTTCTCGTAATTTCTCGGGAAAGCTTCTAGAAGGAGAAAACCTAATTAGGGTTTTGATTTTATTTTTGAGATTAAAACATAATTTGGATAGAGGAAAATTAGGTAGAGATATTTTGGCAAATGAAGCATAACTCACTATCATGACAAAATAGATATTTTCAAGTATGCTAGATATTTGTGAGGTATTTATCTCTTAAGTATTTGTATGCTTGAATATTCTACAAATGAGCCATTCTTATTATTCTCAAGATATTCTTCACTTGCTTTTCCTCAAACTTCATTTTCTTCTTCAAAATCCTAAAAGTCTCATGAGTTGAGAAACCTAGGGTTCCAAGAGACAAACTAATCCATCTTCTTCCTCTACGTCATCTAGGCCTTCTAATTTAGCAAGCAAATTGCCCTACTTACCTCGGATTTGACGTTGGAGCTCGGACTATAGACTCTCGGGTGGATCGTCTTTGACTCGAGGAAGCCGATGAGGAAGCTACGATCCGTTACGATCCTTGGAGCCTAAGATGACGAGGAGGACAACAAAGAAGACCCGAAGGACTTGTATCGTGAGGTATAAACTCTTTTCCGAGTAGTTAACCTCTTTACAAGTTTAGCTAGTTAGGGTTTAGCCAAGATCCTAGAGTTCAAGTCGGTGTTGCGAGCTTTGAAAATCGTTTTTTGAATATTCCGCCTCCCCGCGAACCCGTGGGGTGCACGACATCGAATTACAGTGGTATCAGAGCCTACTAAATCTTTACTAGCTAGTTAGCAACTTATTTGAACTTTGATCGTCGGAAAACTCGAAAACCATACACCCGTATCCTATGCTTTCTGTCGATTTTAAAACCGCAAGAAAAAATTATTTCAGAGGCATGAAAAATACAAGCAGGGAATTATAAGAACACAGCAGAAAAACTCGACACTAACTCATCATAACCACTGCGGAACCGCGGCGAATCGGTCGATTTGCCGCTGTTCCGCGGCCGAGTTGTGGCTGAGTCGGCTCGTTTTTCCTCTGTGTGTCTTATTTTTGGTGTATGGTTCTCTGTGATATTTGGTTTCTACCCATGATATTTTCTGTGCTGGTTTGCACTTGGGGTAGACACGGAAAATTGTTTTCGATCGAAATTCTAAGTTATTTGCTAATCGGGTTTTATCTGTGTTATGTATATGTACTGAACGTCTGCTAATCGCTATACGTCGATTAGTGGAGGTTGTACATATCTATGATATGTGATGTTGGATTGTGTATATGAACTTATTGGATCGTCGTGGATGAATATCCGGGGGATGTGAGATGAGAGTTTTCTTTTCTTTCATTTGATGTAAATTGTAAAGTGATGTAATATAATTTTGCGGGGCACATCCGGGTTGAGTTTGTACACATTGTTGTATTATTTTCTTTTACTATTTTCTACATCTAGGATAGACCCAAGTTGGAGTGCACAAACAGAAAGTCGGCCTTAACACCACCATGAGGTTCTAGAGGCATCAAGCATGCTACATTTTAATTTTTATTAGGTGCTAAGTTAGACTAACAAGATCACTACTAGATTATTAGGGTTTAGATTAGTGATGTGAACAACTAGAGAGAAAAGAAAAGAAGTTATACCCTATAGGATCAAGTCCTTCTCTTCTTAAGCTCCTTGTGATAGTCCTCTTGACTCCTCTAGACTCCACTTCGAGTTGAACGAACCTCCTCGAAAATCTTCACGCCAAAGACGATCCACCCGAAGTCCACAAGCTCAAGCTAACCCTTCACTAATCTCATTAGAGAAGGCAACACTCCACATTAAATTGCTAATCTAATATGTGATGGTGAAGTAGGGGTTTAATTTGATCACCAGGGTTTTCTCAAGTTCAATGATTCACATCATATGAGAGGGTTTGAACTTGGAAGTGAGGTGAAGAAAATTGTAAAGAGCAAGAGGAAGCAAGAGCTCAAAAATGGCTATAGCATGAAGAATGAAATATGAGAGTTAACTAAAATGACTCTCTCTTTCCTCACTTATTCAAGTATGGAATAAAATTGTAATTCTAAATTGCAATCATGCTTGAATAGTGAGTCAAGTCTAATATACAAATAATAAAACCCATGTCTTGCCCATTCCACAAATGTCTCCACAATTTACACCTCATTTTTCTATTTTCTAAAAATAGAAAAACATGTCATGCTTCATATAATAATATATATATTTATATATATCAAATATACATTAATATATATATATATATATAAAGCAATTAGTGAGTTAATGATATTAGTTAAGATATAATTATATCACATATAATATATATCACATTATTAAATCAACACTTGATCTAATAATCCGGTTATATCATATATAACCGACTAATATCATTAATCTGAATATCATATTATCAAACCAACACTTGATTCGATAATCCGGTTATATCATATATAACCTGACCGATAACAGATAACTGCTAGATTACAATACGGTATCACATACTTGTATTTAATCAGGCGCACACACATATCATATATGTGTCCTACTTCGTTTCGCTTGAACCAGGAAACTTCTGTATGGGACTCCAAAGACTCGTCAATACGCCAGCAGTAGGTGATGATCACATCAGTCACCTACAAGCCGTCAGCGGTACTAGCTAGACATAACGGCTACCCGGGTATTGAGCGATATGAAGATCAACAAGCAAGCTCGTCTATACTTTCCATGAAGCCTATCAGTAACATTACCATACAGTCTGGTCTCTTCGTCTGATATGCCACATATCATGTCTACGGGTGGTAAACGTCATCCCACAGTAACGTGATAAGTCATGTCGATATCTGGCCTATAACGGTTTGAGAAACTACGGATAACTCTTATCAGTAAATCTCAGCAGCAGCCCTGGCTAGGGACTTCCAGTTATAGCCAATCGAGTATAGCGCAACACCAACCCCTAATACAGGGAGAGATGAAACCCCTCCTATTGCTCATTGCCTCCATGTGATTCAGGACTGTACCCAAAATCCATCTGTTTGCACGACACCTATGAGCCATGGTAGGGAGGAAATCAAAGCATAGTGGGAGCCACACAAGACTCTATGACGATCTCGGGTCTACAGCCTAACCTGTACCGGTGTCACCAGAGGACTGCTATCTGACGATAGGTATACTACCACATAGGAGTCCTCAGCGAGTCCTGTTCGGCGTACCCATTCTCCAATGAGCACCTGTGTACAATCTTTGATGTCACACACCAATGGTTGTGGGATCAACCATCGCCCTCTAAGGGATAAGAAACGTACACACTAGTCTACTCTGGAATATCGATGCCCAGGTATCGACATTCCCACAACTAGGAACTGATTAAAGGATGTACTTGTGGACCACCCTGGCCCCACTAGTATGATCTCATCATAATCCTGGTAGTCAAGTACATATCTTAAGGGCTTTATCAAAATGTGAGAGTAAGATAATATAGAATACCAGTTAACATGTTAAGATAAAGAGTAACCAGATAGCATACTATCATGTCGAGCAAGAATGTCCTCCATATATATATATATATATATATATATATATGTCCAAGCATCCACTATAGTATATATATATATATATGTGTGTGTGTGTGTGTGTGTGTGTGTGTATGTGTGTCCAAGCATCCACTATAGTATACATCACATGTACAATAATGGCCTCTAGGGCATACATATAACTAACAATCTCCCACTTGCACTAAGTCCATGTGTTGTAGTATCTTATACCCAACATCCCAAAAAGTCTCTCAAATTGTATCTGGGGGAGGGCCTTTATGAGTGGATCCGCTACGTTGTCCTTCGTGTCAACTCTCCTGACCTCGATCTCCAGGCGATCTACTATCTCCCTAATCAGGTGATACCACCTCAGAATATGTCTGGATCTCTGATGGGACCTGGGTTCCTTGGCCAAAACCACCGCTCCATTGTTATCATAATACACAGGTATTGGATGCTCAATGGAAGGAACCACACCAAGCTCAGCAATGAACTTCTTCATCCAGACAACTTCTTTGGCAGTATCGTTGGCAGCGATGTATTCAGCCTCCATCATCGAGTCTGCTATGGTGTCTTGCTTGGAACTCTTCTAACACACCGCCCCTCCGTTGAGGGTACAGACAAAACCCGAGACTGACTTACTGTCGTCTTTATCACTCTGAAAGCTCGAATCGGTAAAGGACTCCACCTGGAGTTCTCCGTTACCATACACCAAGAATATTTCTTTAGTCCTTCTCAAGTACTTAAGAATGTTCTTCACAGCTGTCCAATATTTCTCCCCAGGATCTGATTGATACATGCTCACTACACTCAGTGAGTAAGCTACATCCGGTCTGGCACATAACATCGCATACATGATACAGCCAACTGCGGAAGCATAGGGTATCCTTTGTATGCGAGCCCTCTCCAAATCAGTCTTGGGAGACATCTCTTTGGAGAGAGTGATTCCTGAACAAGCATCTGCATTACCTCGCTTAGAATCTTCCATACTAAACCTATTTAGTATTGTGTCTATGTACCTGGATTGAAACAATCCCATCATCCGTTTAGATCTTTATCCCCAGAATGTAGGAGGCATCACCAAGATCTTTCATGGAGAACTTGAATGATAAGAAGAGCTTGACCGAGTGTTGCACAGGAATATCGTTTCCTATCAAGAGTATATCATCCATGTACAATACGAGGAAGACCACCTTACTCTCCACAACCTTCTTATATATACAAGATTCATCTACATTTTTGATGAAGTCAAACTCTTTGATAGCTTCATCAAAACAGATGTTCCAACTTCGCGATACCTGCTTTAATCCGTAGATGGATTTAAGCAGCTTGCACACCTTTCCGCTGCTCCCACTGTCTATGAAGCCTTCTGGCTGTGTCATGTACACGCTCTCTTCTAAATCACCATTTAGAAAAGCGGTCTTGACATCCATCTGCCAGATCTCGTAGTCATGGTATACAGCAATGGCAAGTAGGATCCTGACGGACTTAAGCATAGCTACAGGAGAAAAGGTTTCATCATAGTCGACGCCAGATCGTTGACGAAAACCTTTTGCTACAAGTCTAGTTTTGAAAGTCTCAACTTTTCCATCTACACCTATCTTCTTTTTGAAGATCCACTTGCTCCCAATGGGTTTTACCCCTTCAGGAGCAACTTCCAAAGTCCATACTTGGTTGGTGTACATGGATTCCATCTCGGATCGCATAGCATCCAGCCATTTCACAGAGTTCCCACTCGTGATGGCCTGCTCGAAACTAGTCGGGTCATCATCTTCCATGATGCAATCCTCGCTCCCACCGTCTATGAGAAAACTGTAGTATCTCTCAGGTGGATGAGGAACCCTACTAGATCTGCGAAGTGGCCGGGGTTCATTGGGCACTATTGGATCCTCTGGTTCCACCAAATCGTCAGTTGTAGTTTGTGCTGCTGGAACTTCTTCAAGTTTTACCTCATTGCTACTAATTTCTTTAACAAGAAATTCCTTTTCTAAAAAGGTGGCATATCGAGAAACAAACACCTTTTGTTCCTCTGTGTGGTAGAAGATATACCCTCGGGAATTCTTGTGATATCCTACAAATTTGCACAATACCGACCTTGCCTCGAGCTTGTCCGGATTTTGTGTTTTCACATAGGCCGGACAACCCCATACCTTAACATATTTAAGGTATAGTCTCTTTCTTTTCCATATCTCATATGGAGTGGTAGGCACAGATTTGGAAGGAACCATATTCAATAGGTCTGCAGCTGTTTCAAGCGCATATCTCCAAAAAGAAATAGGCAACTCAGCAGTACTCATCATAGAGCGCACTATATCTAATAGTGTGCGATTTCTCTGCTCCGATATACCGTTGTGCTGTGGTGTATACGGATGAGTAAGCTGAGAGAGAATCCTATTCTCTTTTAAATAGTCTCGAAATTCGCCGCTCAAGTATTCTCCTCCCCGATCAGATAGTAGTATTTTAATACTTTTGCCCGTCTGGTTTTCTACTTCACACTTATATTCCTTGAATTTCTCAAAAGCTTCAGACTTGTGTTTCAACAAAAATACATGTCCGAACCTTGAGAGATCATCGGTGAATGTAATAAAGTACGAAAAACCATTCTTGGCATGTGTAGACATAGGACTGCATGCATCACTATGTATCAGTCCCAAGAGTTCACTAGCTCATTCTTCGTGTTCAGTAAACGGAGTTTTGGTCATCTTGCCTTTGAGACATGACTGGCATGTTTCATAAGATGAAAATTTGAACGGATTCAAAAATCCATCTTTATGCAACTTAGCCAGTCTTGTCGCATTGATATGACCTAGTCTACAGTGCCACAAGAAGGCTTCATTCATTTCTGAACTTTTCTTCTTGTGTGTGTTCTGTACGTTAAGAACTGTGTTTTGATTTAGAACGTATAAACCGTTACATAACGCACCAAACCCAATAACCACTTGATTTAGGTAAATATTCATAACATTATTCTCTACTACAAAATTATATCCTTCTTTATCTAATAAAGAAATTGATATTAAATTGCATATCATAGAGGGCACGTAATAACAGTCATTCAAGATCAAAGTATTCCCATTTGGTAATACAAGGTGATATTCACCAACTGCTTTAGCTGCAACACTTGCACCATTCCCTACTTTTAGAAAAAGACCACCTTTACCCAGTTCTCTACCTTTTCTTAGCCCATGCAACATATTACATATGTGGGATCCCGATCTGATATCTAATACCCAGGACGTAGAGTGTACTGAGAAATAGTTCTCGGTAACTAACACACCCAAAGAAGAAGCATCAACATGCTTATTCTTTGTTTGGGTGGCGTGGGAATCCGGATATTCCCTTATTTCCTCCTCGGACTAATAACAATTATAAGATAGAGCGGGACCAACGTTTCCTTGCTCAGTATAAAAAGCGGGTTCGATCAATACATCCATATTATTATCTTGATTAAGGAATGCCATTGGTTGCTGCATGGAGAGAGAGAGAGAGAGAGAGAAACGCTTAGCGTATGCTCTTGTAAGATTAGTAGATTGGTTATTATCTTATCTAATCAGGATGGCTCCCACTGGTTTTATCAAATCTTCCTTCAAACCCTACAAGGTAAGACTAGCCGGGATTAATTACACCCTACAAGTTCGCCAATCTTTCAGCCAGGCCAGTGTCGGTACTTTGAGGGAGGTTTCCTGTGCTTTCGCACGGACCAAATTAAAATAAACCTCATTTTCCCAGGGGCGTAACCCTATTAACACCTTTCAAGACACCTACTTGATCGGCTAATTGTAATGTGTAAAACTCTCCCAGGAGTAACTCTTACTCCCAGTGAGTATCGGGATCCAACTATCATATAGAAGGTATGCAATCTCATTACAAATTTCAACACTTGAAATTCCCGATAATAGTTTTTACCCCTAACGACCTATGACCTTGACACAGGCCAACAAACCATAAGGCGTTAGTCAAGTTCAACCCGTTCATTTCTTGATTGAATTAAACCACCTGCACGACCCTTGACGCAGGATAACAAAGTCGTACGACTACCCTAATCCAATCGCATCACATGCTGTAAATAAGCACTAATTCAGTTACCGCACACTACGCCTTAACGCAGGCCAACAAACGTAGCACGAATACTAAAATAGCACTTATCTGAAATGACGGAGGGCTACGCAAGTTTTTAAGAAAACCAAGAGCGTAATGAACTTGATCGTCGTAGAATCTAACGATTTTGAAAAAAGGAGTGTTTTAAAGGCTTTTGCCAGTTTCACTAAAGAGGTCACTCCCGGTGAAAAGATCTTAGCTCTTTTCTCATCGAATGAGGTGCAGGATATTCAGCAATACCACTATGCAAAGCAGGAACTAGAGAAGCTGTCAAAAACAAAACCGAGTGTATTGTAGCATTTGTTAGTTTTGCTAAAGAGGTCACTCCCGGTGAAGGGATCTCGGCTCTTTCCTCTGTTGGGTTACCCTTGCACCTAGTCTAGGGTTTGGTAGCATCATATTGGATGTAGTGCCCTCAAAGTCAATTATTGGATCGCAGGCACATGATTGCAATGATTGAGGAGGACCTATACCGGTAGGACTGTCTTACTCAAGATGATAGTATGCTATCTGGTTTGCCTTTATCATCGTGTACAGCTTTAGGTGACATGATCACTATTACACATTGATAGAGCCCTTAGGATTCTGCTTGACTACCAACAGTACGATGGCGATCATCTACGTGAGAGTTGAGTAGTCTATAAGCACATCCTTAAAAGTGGTCCCTAGTCGTGGGAGTTTCGAGACAGGGTATTGATACTCCGGAGTAGACTAGTGTATACAGTCGAGACCCCGACAAGGGGCGATGGCCGGTCTCACAAGCCATTGGTGTCATTTGGATCACATAAGATGTATACAGGTGCTCATTGGGTTATGAGTGCACCGGACAGGACTCGCCGGGAACATGCTAGTTGGTATTATACCTAGTGTCAGATAGCAGTTCCCTGGTGACATGTGTACAGGTTAGTTCATCGACCTGAGGTCGTCATTTGTCTTGTGTGAGTTCCTACTGTGCTTTGATTATTACCCTACCATGGCTCAAAGGAGTCGTGCAAACAGGTTTTAGTTGGGTACAGTCCCGAGCCACATGGAGGCGGTGAGCGGATCGGCAGGGGATTCGTCTCTCCCGGTATTGGGGGTGAGATCGCGCTGTGTCTAGAAGAGCCATTACACCAAGTCCTTAGCCAAGGCATGTGAGAATTACTTGTAAGTATTCCAGTAGTTTCTTAGGGTGTTCAGGGCTATCCTCCGACACGACTTATACAGCTTTTGGGGGTCTGACGTTACCATCCCCTAGGCCGGATATGCGATGCTCATAGACGAACGGACCGGACTGTACAGATATTGTCACTGATAGGCTCAGTACGGTTCCAGGATGAGTTCGCTCATCAGCTTCCCTTTCGGTCAGTACATGGGCAGCCGTTACGCACAGCTAGTGCCGCTGACGTGCTTGTGGTTAAACCCACTGCCAGGGTACTGACGAGTCTTTAGAGTCCCCCACAGATAGTTTCCTAAGTTCAGGCGAAACGTTGTAGAGGCCGTATGGTTTTATGGCAGGGTTCGAACATGCACGTACATTTGTGCACGTGTCATATTTCGGACAGGTAATACTGGTAGGCTTTTGTTTAAGCCGGATCCAAGTATTATATTGAGTCAGAATATTTTAGTCTCTCGTATTCGTATTCGGTCGGAATACGGATACAGGTATGTATGTACAGGTGAGGGGTATTCTCGTAATCCGTTACAAGAATATTTTAGAAGATGCATTTGTTTTTGGATTAATCATTTTGGTTTAAATGATTATTGGATTTGGAAAGTGTGACTCATTGTTATGACTCATTGATTCTAGAATGTTCACTAATGACTCATGTAATGAGTCATCTAGTGAGTCATTAGAGAATTAATGATGTTTGTTTTGGGTAGGATATTATGAAGGGTTTGAGGAGATATTTTGTGAAGATATTTTCTTGAAAAAACCTTATATATATCACCACCATTATTTTGGGCAGCCAAGGCAAGTTTTATGCTTGGTTCTTTTGCTCACTTGATTCATTTCTTGAGCTCACACTCTCCAAACCTTAGCATCTTCTTCAACCTCCACTCTTACCCTCTCATGTGATGAGAACCAAAGAGTGTATTGAGACAAAGTATTCCGCTCATTCTCTACTTCATCTTGGTCATCTCTTTTAGTAGACTTGATGTCCGAGTTGCCTCGGTATAGAGGCGGGAGCCCGTATAAAGAATCAATGATGTGGTGTCACCTCGTCGAGAAGATCGGAGTCGCAACGAGGAGCGTGGGATGATGGCTAAAGACCGAAGGACACAGATCGATCGGTATAGCATTTCTACCTCTTTACAGTTTGTTAGTTTAGCGTTAATGGCAAGATCCGGGTTATAGTATGCGATAGCGCCAGTTGTAAAAGTTTTTGTTCCGCATTTGGCCTCAGATTATTGGCCGGGGCGCTACCGTAGACTTACAAGGTATCAGAGCCACGCCATTAACCTTTTCTAGCTTGTTCTAACGTGTTTAAAATATCGATCGAACGAAATTTCCAAAACCGCATTTTTCTTGATAAAGTTTCTGTCGAATTTTTAAACTGGTCTAAAAATTATTTGGAGCATCTCAGAAAATCGTGCAGGATTTTTTAAGACTCTGTAAAAAATTTGGGCGACTGAACCATCAAGACCGCCGTGGAACCGCCGCGCAAGCCTTGTATTGGCCGCGGTTCCGCCACCGTTTTGAGGCTTCAGTGCACCATTTTTCTTCTGGGTGTCTTTCATATGGAATTTTGGTTTCTGGAATATTTTGTTTGGGCCCAGATTTTGTTTGAATACTGGAGTTGTACTTGGGGCCCACTTCGGGAAGTTTTGTCGATCGGAATTTTAAATGTGTTAGTTTACAGTACTTACATTATATCTCCGACCGTGAATGTCATTCGAGCGGTAAATCGTGTCTAATTGCTATAGTCCTTTTAGACGGGTTTGCGAACGTGACATTCGCGTTGATGTTCTGTGTTGTGCTGTGATATTGCGGATTTGTCGTGGTGGATAGCTGTGTGCAATGGTAGTGCAGTTTGGATTTATTTGTACATTTGATATTGCGGGGCGAGCGTCCAACATGTGGACTGCCGTCACTGCCTGTTTGTATATTATTCTTTTGGGACACGACCGGGTTGAGGTCGATGTACCCGTTGTATATATTTTCAATTTTTACTAGGTTTACCCCACGACGGAGTGCACGGATAACCGGGTTCTGGAGGGCAACGGGTCCGTATCTCATGGATTTGAGAGGTAAAGGGGCCTCACTCTAGAATTGGCAGACTATTTGCCGCACTCTAGGGGGTACAGGTTGACCCAAGATGGAGTGCCTAAGTTACCGGATTCCGTGAAGTGCTGGGTGGTCCATTCACTTTGCTGTAGGGGGCTGCCTCGCTTTAGGTTTTGGTAGGTAACTTGCCGCACTTGTAGGGGTCTAGGTTTCATTGCACAGCCTATCCACACGACCAGGGGAACGTCAGGTTTCGGTAGCAGCTCTGTGAAACCCGGGGATCCCAGATTATCTGTATTGTTCTGTGATGCTTATTACTTTTCTGTAATGTTGCATTTATCATGCCTGGAGCGATTATTGTATATTGGTATATATACTAGTAGATATTGTATATGTTTTACACCCGTGCTAGTGTAGGGTTGCTGGGCACTGCCACAAGGGTCTACGAGGCATCAACCATGCCCGATTAAAATTTTAGCTGTGCCGAACAACCCAAAGCCGGATCTTTATACTAGAGTTTAGGCGAAAACAAGCGTGTTAAACACTTTAACACTAAGTGAGAGGAATTACAACCTTTGTAGATATGGTCCTTCACTTCAATAGCTCCGTGTTGATGTTCCCTTCACTGCGATCATGAACTCAGGACTCTAGAGAAGCTCCACAAGAAGAACAAACGTTCTTGCTTCGATGACTTCGAGGCCGAAGATGATCTACGTCGGGGAGACACTAACTCAAGCTATTCCTTCACTAGGTCATGAACTTTGTGAAGAGAACACACTCTACTACATGGAAAGTGGTAGAGGATGAAGAAGTAGGAGGTGGGCTCACTTTAGAATTGATTTTCTCACACTTTTTCTCAAACTCCATTAAAGCTAGAAAGCTTTTGTCGAATGAAGAAGAAGAAGAAGAAGTCTAATGAATAATTCATCCAAATGAAAACTTATCCAATGAATTATTGCACTATGGTTGAGTTAAGCCCTCATGCTCAACTCATGTAGAGAATTAACCAAGGTATGATGTTAAGGGTTGTTGGAGATAGTGCCCTCAGAGTCAATTATTGGATCACAGGCACGTGATTGCAATGATTGATGGAGGACCTATCCCGGTAGGACAGTCTTACTCAAGATGATAGTATGCTATCTGGTTTATCTTTATCATCGTGTACTGCTTTAGGTGACCTTACAGGTCACTATTGCACGTTGATAGAGGCCCTAGGATTCTTGCTTGACTGCCAGCAGTATGAGGGCGATCATATACGTGGGAGCTGGGGTCTATAAGCACATCCTTAAAAGGTCCCTAGTCGTGGGAGTTTCGAGACAGGGCATCGATTCTCCAGAGTAGACTAGTGTATACAGTCGAGACCCCGATGAGGGGCGGTGGCCGGTCTCACAAGCCACTGGTGTCAGTTGGTTCACCTAAGATGTATACAGGTGCTCATTGGGTTATGAGTACACCGGGCAGGACTCGCCGGGAACATGCTAGTTGGTATTATACCTGACGTCAGATAGCAGTTCCCTGGTGACATGTGTACAGGTTAGTTCATCGACCTGAGATCGTCATTTGTCTCGTGTGAGTTCCCACTATTCTTTGATTACTACCCTACCACGCTCAAAGGAGACGTGCAAACAGGTTTTAGTTGGGTACAGTCCCGAGCCACATGGAGGCAGTAAGCGGATCTGCAGGGGTTCGTCTCTCCCGGTATTGGGGGTGAGGTCGCGCTGTGTCTAGGAGAGTCAGTACATGAAAGTCCTTGGCCAAGGCAGGAAATATACTGGTAGGTATTCCAGTAGTATCTCAGGGTGTTCTGGGCTACTCTCCGACACGACTTGTACCGCTTTTGGGGGTCTGACTTTTACCAACCCCCTAGGCCCGCCATGCGATGCTCATAGACGAATGGACCGGACTGTATGGATATTGTCACTGTCAGGCTCAGCAGGGTTTCAGGATGAGTTCGCTCATCGACGTCCCTTTTGGTCAATAGCTGGTAGCTCGTTACGTATGGCTGATACCTCTGACGTGCTAGTGGTTAAATCCACAGCCATAGTATTGACGAGTCTTTAGAGTCCCCCACACACAGTTACTCAAGTTTCGGGAGAAACGCTGTAGAGGCCGTATGGAGATATGGCAGGGTTCGATCAGATACGTGCGGTATTGCACGGATCGTGATCGGACGGTTTTTACTAGCGGGCTTTGGTTTAAGCCGGATCCTAGTATTAGACAGTGTAGATTTTGTCTCTTTGCATTTGTATTCAGTGGGAATACAAATGCGGGTATGTATATACAATACCGGGGTTTTCCTGTAATTTATTACGGGATCAGTTTTCTGAAGTTGCCAGTTTGCATTCCGTTCCGGCCGTTTTTCCTTAGTTCCTTCGCGGCCGGACTTTCCGATGGAGGGGGTTATTTGCAGTTTTGCAAATTACCTATGTGGAGGGGGTTTCTTGCTTTTGTGGCTTTATGATAGCATCTTTTGATTCCATTCTTTTCTTGTGATCATTTCTTGCATTAATTGAGATTAGAATGGATTAGAAGTTGATGTGAGGCTTGCTTTTGGATGTGGTCACCTTTTGCCTTTTCCTACACTCACCTCCCTTGTGGCTTTTCTTTTGCTTCCCTCCACCATTTTGTAAAGGGGGCCGGCCACATTAGATAGGAGAAGAGAGGTTCATTTTTGGATGAGGGGAATAATTCATATCTCATTTGCTTGCTTGCAAAATTCAAAAACCCTCTCCAAAGTTCATTGATCATTCCTCCATCACCATAGCAACTTCACTAACCCTAAATGAGACAACCATTCTACACTACACCTACAGTACCCTTGGACGCGTCGGCTAGCCAACTTTGCGCCCGGGTTGCCTCTGTCAAGAGGTGGGAGCCCGTAAAAGAAATCGGCTATGTGGTGCCCTTTCCGACGAGGAGGTGACGGACGGAGATTCCGCGGGAGATCGGAGTGGAGACGAAGACCGATGGACACGGATCTCTTGGTATAGCTTCTCTACCCATCTTTTAGTTTGCTAGTAGCTAGGTTAATGGCCCGATCCGGGGTTAAAAGTGCGCGGTGGTGTCGGTTTGCAAGTTTCGCAAAGTTTTTCGTTTCCGCATTTCCGGCGTCGGATCGACGGCCGGGCCGCCGCCGTGCACTTACATTGGTATCAGAGCCATGCCGTTAACCTAGTCTAGCTTGCTCTAGTATGTTTAGAACTCGATCGAACAAAATTCCCAAAAACTGTATTTTTCTTGCATCAGGTTTCTGTCGAAATTTTTTTAGCTCCAAAAATTTTTCAGGGTGTTGAAGAAATATGTGCATGGTGTCCTAAGACTTCTGGAAAAATTTGGTTGCATGATTCGACTTTTCCACCGCGGAACCGTGGCCAAACACATGCATTGGCCGCGGTTCCACGACCATAATGACCCCTTGTTGCACCATTTTTTTCCAGTGAGTCCTAGTCTGTGAAATGGGGTTTTTTGGAACATTCTTTTTAGGCCCAGTTTTTCTGTGAGTGTTACAGTAGTGCTTGGGGCCCACTTCGATGAATTTGTTCGATCGGATATTTTAAACATGCTAGTTCACAGTATTTACATTATATCTGCGACCGTGAATGTCATTTGATCGGTAAATCCTGTCTAACTGCTATAGCCCTTTTAGACGGATTTGCGAACGTGACATTCACGTTGATGTTCTGTGTTGTACTGTGATGTTGCGGACTGGTCGTGGGGATAGCCTGGATGCAATCTTAGTATAGTTTTGTTTTATATGTACATTTGATATTGCGGGGCGAGCGTCCGACATGTGGACTGCCGTCACTGCCTGTTTGTATTATTCTTTTGGGGCACGACCGGGTCGAGGTCGATGTACCCGTTGTATATTTTACTTTCTGTACTAGGATTACCCCGCGGAGGGGTGCACGGATAGCCGGGTTCTAGAGGGCAACGAGCCCGCATCTCATGGCGTTGAGACGGAGGGGGCTTCACTCTAGAATTGGCGGGCTATTCGCCGCACTCGTAGGGGGTACAGGTTGACCCAGGAGGGGTGCCCAAGTTACCGGATTCCGTAAAGTGCTAGATGGTCCATTCACGTTGCTGAAGGGGGCTGCCTCGCTTCAGGTTTTGTCGGGTAACTTGCCGCTCCCGTAGGGGTCTAAGATTTCATTGCACAGGCTATCCACACGACCAGGGAAACGTCGGGTTTCAGTAGCGGCTCTATGAAACCCGGGGGTCCCAGATATCTGTATTGTTCTGTGATGCTGGTTACATTTCTGTGATGTTGCATTTTATCACGCCTTGAGCGAAATATTATATATTGATATATATACTAGTAGATGTTGTATATGTTTTGCATCCGCGCTAGTCCAGTCCCCGCTCTGTCGTTAGTTAAGTAACCTAATGGGTGATGACGGGACCCAGTGGCGAATGCGGATGGCATATACGTACATCATTATTTTCGTTCTTTATTGGTGTGATCAATTGATGGGACTGCGTTGATTCGGATCAATGCAAGCTAAACAAACCTATTCTGATGTTGTTGGAACATTTTTTCAAAAAGCTGTTATTGCAAGGGCGTTCTCTTTTGTTTTGCACAGTGGTATTCAGTTGGAATATCCTGCTCCTCAGTCGACGAGGCAAGGGCCGAGATCCCTTCACCGGGAGTGACCCCTTGGACAAAAGTTTGCGTCAGGGCAATAACTTCACTATAGCCGATTACTTTTGCTTTGCATCATGGTATTCAGTTGGAATATCCTGCACCTCATTCTACGGGGAAAGAGCCGAGATCCCTTCACCGGGAGTGACCTCTTTAGCAAAGTTTTTCGTCACTATATTTTTAAAAGCTATCCGGTTCCTTCAACGATGTCAAGTTCATACGTTAAAGGTTTTCGCCAGAAACCATTCGTAGCCCTCCGTCATTTCAGACGGGTAGCACGTAGTATTCATGCTATGTTGGTTGGCCTTCGTCAAGGCATAGTGTATGGTAGCTGCTTGTTACTTTTCTGCTGCATAGATAGATGCGTTGGTTTGGGACAGTCGTATAGCCTTGTTGGCCTTCGTCAAGGGCTTGTACGGGTGGGTTCAAATTAACCTGGACAATGACGGGTAGAACTTGACATGTGACTTATGATTTGTTGGCCTTCGTCAAGGTCATAAGAGCATGGGGCAAAAAAAATCGACATCGGGAGTTTCTAAAGAAACTGAAACATGCCAGATATGCGCATATCTTCTGGAGTGTGATAACGTGAGCGGATTCCGTCACGTTATCATGCGATGATAGTTGGATCCCGATTCCCACTAATGAGTTGGTTTACTCCTCGGGTGATCCCGACTAATTCTTCTTTCGGGTTTGGAGAAGAATTTGAGGTTACAGTGGGAGGTTTCAGATTAGATAAAGTGATAACCATTCAGATCTAGGTTAGAGTGCACACTGAGTGTTTCTTTTCTCTCTCTCTTTGGCAGCGACCATTGACCCGACCCTAGACTATGACTCAGTGACCAAGTTGACCGAACCTTCTTAACACTGGTTTTTGGATTGTCAGAGTTGCAAACCTCTTTGCCACTCCTACTTTTACCCTTTTCTCCAGGACACCCCGTATTACTACGAATGTCCACTTCCATTGGACTAAACCATCGTATGGTTATATATGAACTCGAAGGAATTTATTCGAGGATGGTTTCCACTTCTGGAGAAAACGAATAGGACTATTAAGTTGTCTTTTCTTTTTACCTTCTCTCAGGTTGCGAGTACTCCTTGGTTTAGGAGATAGTACACCTATTACGCAAATTAGATAGTCTTCTTCCAAACCATAGGCAGGTGACGACCGGTAGGGAATGAAGAAAACCAATTAGCCTAACGATGGTGTACAGAAGGTATTATGTAAAGACAAATAGAGGGATTAGAAGGAGGGCAAAGTAAACTGCGACTGCTATTCACGACCAAACCAAGTATTTCATTACCACTCTCATTTCACCTTTGTATTTCTCCAGGACACTCCGTATCACTACGAAGATCCACAGTTATTTGGATACTCCATCGTATGGTTATATATGAACTCGAAAGGAACTTGTTCCAGTTCGGGGATGGATTCTGGTTCGGGAGAAATAAGAATAAGGTTTATTCAGTTGTCTTTTATTTTCACCTTCTCTCGCATTGCGAGTGCTCCTAGGATTAGGACAGTACACCCATTATGCATATTGGATAGTCTTCTACCAAACCATAGGCTGGTGCCGAACGGTAGGGAAGGAAGAAAACCATTTAGCCTAAGAGGGTGTACAGAAGGTAATGACTAAAGACATATAAAGGGATTTGGAGAGATGGCAAAGAATTATACGGTTATAGTTGTGAATCTGGATAATGGAAGAGGCATTACTAGGAATACCCGGATACCCCATCGAAACATTTCAATGTTTCAGTTTCACTGTGTACGGTTAAAAGAAAACCGATTTCCCAATTAGACACTTGCTCCAGGGTATGTATTTACCAGGTTTGATTCTCACATCTGTATGGTTTTACAGATGATGAGTGGGAGTAAGTTATTGGGAATTAGGAGATCATCCTCATTATATCGGAATTCGTTGTAATTGGTGATATTTGAGGAAATCACCTGGGTAGTTTGCCGGACGGCAAATATTTGGTTTTGAATATCCGTTGTTATGCACCAATTTCAAATTGATATATCTGTACGTCTATTTTTATAGAGTGAGATGTACCTTTTTGAAGTTATATGACATTTACCTATATCAGTGGATGGTTAGGTAAGGAGCATTGAACAGCGGTGTAATTCTTCATAACCATAGTACAGTTTTCAACCTACGACACACAGGGAATGAGTTGTTAGACTCAGGGGACTTATACAGAGTATTGTATATTGTCCAGTATCCATTAGGACAGAGGGGTTGGTACTCGTACTATATTCTGTTTACTTTTGACTTCTCTAGTTCTTAGACATGTGTTTCGTAGAAATACAGGTTCTGAGTTTTGAGAAGTTATAGGTATAGGAGTAAAGTAGAGAACCAGATGTTACAAGTATCGGGATTCTTCAAGGTAATCGAAGATGTAGATACTTGTGTATAGTATTCAGTTGATAGTAATGTTTAAGAGAACTTGCTTCTCTTTCGGGTTACTCATAATTGGAAGTACTCCTAAGTTGAGTAATGCTGATCGGCCTCCTTCCATTTAGTTGACATGCACTGGAGACAGCTGCATGATTTGAATCTGGTTCAATTAAATCAGTGCCTCTGTTTCTATATTGGATATAGTACAGTTCATATCTTCACATTGTTAAGATACGGGGAGTTGTCCGGCTTATGCTTAAAACCAGACTCCGGATAACTCAAGGCACGTTTCTTTAATGGCAGTTTGTGGGTTGACCCGGGCTATGACGAGGGTTGACTTTCTACCATTTGGAAGATCAATAGTGATATTATTCTTGACTCACCACAGTTTTAATAAAAATGGATTTTTTCAGAAAACAGTAGTGGGAGTATGGTAGAACTGGAAGTGATTCCAGAACCGCAAACGATTACTGAAGATTTGATAAAGAACCTAAAGATTCGATCTGGTTTGACATTCCATTGGCCACTCCGCAGATACGGTGGGTAACCTCAGGCACCCGAGAGGTACTCCGGTAGCCTCAAGGACGGTAGCAGGGAGGTTCTTGTTTACCCAGACTTGCCATTGCTGTTGCTCCAGGCTGTGAGACCCGGTAGGAGGATGAGTATAGCGTCGTTCTGAACTAGCTTTAGAAGTGTACGTCTATATGACTCTGCCAGAGGGTTGTCGTAGTCAGTGGGAGCAGCGGAAGCGTAGTGGACAAGTGGCTTATGTCTATTTATAGACTAAAGCAGATATAGCGGAGATAGATCATCTATTTCTGATGTGACAGTCATAGGTTTGACTTCATCAGAATAGGGGATGTATCTGTTAAGAAGGTAGTAGGGTGTGATGTCCTAGTATTTGGATGATATACACAGAGTAGGAAGTGATATTCCTATACAACGATCAGTTATTCTTTGGTTGTCACACAGTGGTTTCTCCACATTGGACATGGATATTATATCAGACATTCTGGTTACTAGATCTATGGTTTTAGATCTAGATTTGGATAGTTTCCCAATCTGGGTACTTAGACAGCATTCTATGAGTATTTAGAATGGACGACTCCTGACACGGTAGTGTACCTGCAGGTGATGGAGTCACCCTCTCTTAAGGTGTCTTACAGACTAAAGTGGAGAGGGATGTGCATGATTGGCAGATCACTTGCTTAGGCAATTGAGTCAATCATGAAATGTCAAGTCCCACACCTGATGTTGTTCTTGCAGTAGATGCAATAAGTTGATATTGATCCAATCCTGGAGAAACATTCGGAAGCAGTTTTAGAACATAAGTGGATGTTCTAGGGATTTGATGACGGCAGCCTTCTTTAGGAGACGGTTATCATTCCAGGCTTCCAAGGTGACATGGATGACAGAGTGACTGTCAGAGTTATAGTTTTCCCTCTGATGAGGGGCAGTATTTTGGACAAGTGGTCCAGGCGGATACTGAGGGAAGGATGGCGCAGGATACTGATTAAGTTCAGTTGACGATACAGTCTGAGAAGTTTGGATTTGGAGTTCATTTATGAACTGGGTCCCATCAGATATCCAGACATATTCTAAGACAGTTATTGCTCATTTCGGGAGACGGCTTTCTCCGCGAACTTGAGATAAAGAGAGACATAGAAAGAAACATCAGAGTGGATCCACTCACTGAGGCTATTCCTCGAACGCAATAGTTTCGCAAACGAGCTTTGTGAGACTGGTTAGTAGAGGAGTTGGGTGTTCGGTATCACACAGGCTGTGAGTATACGACATCGCAATAATTATCCTTGAGTGCAAGTGGGAGATTGTTGGAGATAGTGCCCTCAGAGTCAATTATTGGATCACAGGCACGTGATTGCAATGATTGATGGAGGACCTATCCCGGTTAGGACAGTTTTACTCAAGATGATAGTATGCTATCTGGTTTATCTTTATCATCGTGTACTGCTTTAGGTGACCTTACAGGTCACTATTGCACATTGATAGAGCCCCTAGGATTCTTGCTTGACTGCCAGCAGTATGAGGGCGATCATATACGTGGGAGCTGGGGTCTATAAGCACATCCTTAAAAGGTCCCTAGTCGTGGGAGTTTCGAGACAGGGCATCGATTCTCCAGAGTAGACTAGTGTTTACAGTCGAGACCCCGACGAGGGGAAGTGGCCGGTCTCACAAGCCACTGGTGTTAGTTGGTTCACCTAAGATGTATACAGGTGCTCATTGGGTTATGAGTACACCGGACAGGACTCGCCGGGAACATGCAAGTTGGTATTATACCTGACGTCAGATAGCAGTTCCCTGGTGACATGTGTACAGGTTAGTTCATCGACCTGAGATCGTCATTTGTCTCGTGTGAGTTCCCACTGTGCTTTGATTACTACCCTACCACGCTCAAAGGAGACGGTGCAAACAGGTTTTAGTTGGTTACAGTCCCGAGCCACATGGAGGCAGTGAGTGGATCTGCAGGCGTTCGTCTCTCCCGGTATTCGGGGTGAGGTCGCGCTGTGTCTAGGAGAGTCAGTATATGAAAGTCCTTGGCCAAGGCAGGAGATATACTGGTAGGTATTCCAGTAGTATCTCAGGGTGTTCTGGGCTACTCTCCGACACGACTTGTACCGCTTTTGGGGGTCTGACTTTTACCAACCCCCTAGGCCCGCCATGCGATACTCATAGACGAACGGACCGGACTGTATGGATATTGTCACTGTCAGGATCAGTAGGGTTTCAGGATGAGTTCGCTCATCGACATCCCTTTTGGTCAATAGCTGGTAGCTTGTTACGTATGGCTGATACCTCTGACGTGCTAGTGGTTAAATCCACAGCCATAGTATTGACGAGTCTTTAGAGTCCCCCACACACAGTTACTCAAGTTTCGGGCGAAACGCTGTAGAGGCCGTATGGAGATATGGCAGGGTTCGATCAGATACGTGCGGTATTGCACGGATCGTGATCGGACGGTTTTTATTAGCGGGATTTGGTTTAAGCCGGATCCTAGTATTAGACAGTGTAGATTTTGTCTCTTTGCATTTGTATTCAGTGGGAATACAAATGCGGGTATGTATATACAATACCGGGGTTTTCCTGTAATTTATTACGGGATCAGTTTTCTGAAGTTGCCAGTTTGCATTCCGTTCCGGCCGTTTTTCCTTAGTTCCTTCGCGGCCGGACTTTCCGATGGAGGGGGTTATTTGCAGTTTTGCAAATTACCTATGTGGAGGGGGTTTCTTGCTTTTGTGGCTTTATGATAGCATCTTTTGATTCCATTCTTTTCTTGTGATCATTTCTTGCATTAATTGAGATTAGAATGGATTAGAAGTTGATGTGAGGCTTGCTTTTGGATGTGGTCACCTTTTGCCTTTTCCTACACTCACCTCCCTTGTGCTTTTTCTTTTGCTTCCCTCCACCATTTTGTAAAGGGGGACGACCACATTAGATAGGAGAGGAGAGGTTCATTTTTGGATGAGGGGAATAATTCATATCTCATTTGCTTGCTTGCAAAATTCAAAAACCCTCTCCAAAGTTCATTGATCATTCTCCAGTCACCATGGGCAACTTCACTAACCCCAAATGAGACAACCATTCTACACTACACCTACAGTACCCTTGGACGCGTCGGCTAGCCAACTTCGCGCCCGAGTTGCCTCGGTCAAGAGCTGGGAGCCCGTAAATAAAATCGGCTACGTGGTGCCCTTTCCGACGAGGAGGTGACGGACGGAGATTCCGCGGGAGATCGGAGTGGAGACGGAGACCGAAGGACACGGATCGCTTGGTATAGCTTCTCTACCCATCTTTTAGTTTGCTAGTAGCTAGGTTAATGGCCCGATCCGGGGGTTAAAATTGCGCGGTGGTGTCGGTTTGCAAGTTTCGCAAAGTTTTTCGTTTCCGCATTTCCGGTGTCGGATCGACGGCTGGGGCGCCGCCGTGCACTTACAAGGGTTGGGTTAACTAATATCCTAAGAAATGACAAAAGAGTTTGACTTTGTCAATGTTTCTTCAAGCTCATGAAGCTTGATAACTTTGACCAAAGTCTCATCTCTTTTGTTATTTATTAGGAAATAAGTAAACCCTAATTTAACCTTGATTTGGTTTAAGTCTCATACACCCAAGTTGTATGTATCATCAAGCATGATACAAACATGTACACTTGCATATATCACATATAAACAATGTGCACAATCTAGTGAGAAAATAAATCATAAGTGAGCTAATACTAGTTAATGTAATGTAATATATCAAATATATAATTATACATTAAATTATTAAATCAACTCTTGATTTAATAACCCGGCTATAACCGACTAATATCATATGTAACAACTTATCGAATCACACTTGATCCGATAACCCGGCTATATCGCCTACAACCGATCAATGTCACGAATCGCGAGAATAGAATACGGTATCTCATATCGTATTAATCTCGGTCCCCGCACATATCACAAATGTGATCCTACTCTGTTTCGCTTGAGCCAGGAAACCCCTGTGTAGGACTTTAAAGACTCGTCAATACGCCGGCAGTAGGTGATGATCATATCAAACACCCACAAGCCGCAAGCGGTCTGCTAAACGTAACGGCCACCCGGGTATTGAGCGATCAGAAGATCAACAAGCAAGCATGTACATTCTCCTGCGAATCCAATCAGTAACACTCCCCGCACAGTCCGGTCCGTTCGTCTGATATGTCGCATATCTCGTCTAGGGGTGGTAAACGTCAAACCCCAGTAGCTTGATAAGTCATGCCGATATAAGGTCCATAACAAGCATGAAAATACTGATAACACTTACCAGTAAATCATTGCAACCCTGGCCAGGGATTTCCAGTTATGGCCAGTCGAGCATAGCGCAACATCAACCCCCAATACCGGGAGAGACGAATCCTCTTATCGCTCATTGCCTCCATGTGAATCGGGACTGTACCCAAAAACCACCTGTTTGCATGACTCAGTAGAGCCGTGGTAGGGTGGAAATCAAAGCACGGTGGGAGACATATAAGACTCTATGACGATCTCGGGTCAACAGACTAAGCTGTACCAGTGTCACCAGAGAACTGCCATCTGACGTGAGGTATAATACCATCTGGGAGTTCTCGGTGAGTCCGTTCAGTGTACCCAGTCTCCACTGAGCACCCGCATACCGTCTCTGATGTCAAACACCAATGGATATGGGATCATCCATCGCCCATCACATGGGTCGAGAAGATATACGCTAGTCTACTCTGGAATATCGATGTCCCGTCTTGATATTCCCACGACTAGGAACATTGAAGGATGTACTCATGGACTACCCAGGCCCCACTAGTATGATCTGTATCATAGTCCTGCAAGTCGAGTACACATCCTAAGGGCTTTATCAACATGTAATAGAGAGACAGCAAGTATACATGTTAAGATAAAGAGCAACCAGATAGCGTACTATCATGTCGAGCAAGAAAGTCCTACCTATATATGTCCCAGCATCCACTACAATATACATCTCATGTACAGTAATGGCCTCTAGGGCATACATATTACTAATAGCTAGTCCAGTCCCCGCTCTGTCGTTAGTTAAGTAACCTAACGGGTGATGACGGGACCCCAGTGACGAATGCGGATGGCATATACGTAAATTTTATTTTCGTTCTTTTCTGGTGTAATTAAATTATGGGACTACGTTGATTCTGATCAATGCAAAGAAAAAACAAACCTGTTTGACGTTGTTGGAACAGTTTTCAAAAAGTGTTATTGTAAGGATGTTTTCTTTTGTTTTGCACAGTGGTATTCAATTGGAATTCCTGCACCTCATTTGATGAGGCAAGGGCCGAGATCCCTTCACCGGGAGTGAGCCCTTGGGAAGAAGTTTGCGTCAGGGTAATAACTTCACTATAGTCGATTACTTGTTGCTTTGCATCGTGGTATTCAGTTGGAATATCCTGCACCTCATTCCACGAGGAAAGAGCCGAGATCCCTTCACCGGAGTGACCTCTTTAGCGAAGGTTTTTACCACTATATTTTGTAAAAAGCTATCAGGTTCCTTCAGCGATATCAAGTTCGTTACGTTAAAGGTTTTTCGCCAAAAAGCAGTCGTAGCCCTCCGTCGTTTCAGACGGGTAGCAAGTAGTATTCATGCTATGTTTGTTGGCCTTCGTCAAGGCATAGTGGATGGTAGCTGCTTGTTACCTTTCTGTTGCATAGATAGATGCATTGGTTTGGGACAGTCGTATTACCTTGTTGGCCTTCGTCAAGGGTATGTACGGGTGGGTTCAAATTAACCTGGACAATGATGGGTAGAACTTGACATGTGACTTATGATTTGTTGGCCTTCGTCAAGGTCGTAAGAGCATGGGGCAAAAATCGACATCGGGAGTTTCTAAAGAAACTGAAACTTGCCAGGGATGCGCATACCTTCTGGAGTGTGATAACGTGAGTGGATTCCATCACGTTATCATGCGATTAGAGTTGGATCCCGATTCCCACTGATGAGTTGGTTTACTCTTCGGGTGATCCCGACTAATTCTTCTTTCAGGTTTGGAAGAGAATTTAACGGTACAGTGGGAGGTTTCCTGATTACATAAAGTGATAACCATTCTGATCTAGGTTAGAGTGCACGCAGAGTGTTTCTTTTCTCTCTCTCTTTGGCAGCGACCATTGACCGACCCTAGACTATGACTCGGTGACCAAGTTGACCGAACCTTCTTAAAATACTGGCTTTTGGAATGTCTGAGTTGCAAAAGTCATTGCCACTCCTTCTTTTACCCTTTGCATTTCTCTAGAACACCTCGTATTACTACGAACATCCACTTCCATTGGATAAATCCATCGTATGGTTATATACGAACTCGAAGAGACTTCTTTGAGGATGGATCCAGGTTCAGGAGAAATTGAATTGGTTTATTCAGTTGTCTTTTATCATCACCTTCTCTCAGGTTGCGAGGGCTCCTTGGATTAGGAGAGTACACTTATTACGCTTATTGGATAGTCTTCTTCCAAACCATAGGCAGGTGCCGAAAGGTAGGGAATGAAGAAAACCAATTAGCCTAAGTAGGGTGTACAGAAGGTAATAAGTAAAGACAAAATAAAGGGATTAGAAAGAGGGCAAAGTAAATTGCGACTGCTATCATTCACGACCAAACCGTGTAGTTCATCGCCACTCCTATTTCACCTTTGTTTTTTCCCCCAGTTCGGGAGAAATAGAATAAGGTATTATTCAATTGTCTTTTATCATCACCTTCTCTCAGGTTACGAGTACTCTTAGGATTAAGAGTATACACCTATTACGCTTATTGGATAGTCTTCTATCAAACCATAGGCTGGTGCCGAACAGTAGGGAAGGAAGAAAACCATTTAGCCTAAATGATGGTGTACAGAAGGTAGCGACTAAAGACAAATAAAGGGATTTGGAGAGATGGCAAAGAAATATACGGTTATAGTCATGAATTGGATAATGGAAGAGGCATTACTAGGAATACCAGGATACTCCTACGAAACATTTTCATGTTTCAGTTTCACTGTGCGTTATTAAAGGAAAACTGATTTCCCGATTAGATACTTACTCCAGGATATGTATTTACGGGGTATGATTCTCACATCTGTATGGTTTTACAGATGATGAGTGGGAGTAAGTTATTGGGAATAAGGTGATCATCCTCATTATATCGGAATTCGTTGTAATTGGTGATATTTGAGGAAATCGCCTGGGTTTTTGCCGTACGACAAGTATTTGGTTTTGAGTATCCGTCGTTGTGCACCAATTTCAAACTGATATATCTGTACGTTTATTTTTATAAAGTGATATATAACCTTTTGAAATAATGTCCATGATATTTACCTATATCAGTTGACGATTGGGTAAGGAGCATTGAACAGCGGAGTAGTTCTTAACCATAAGTACAGTTTTCAACCTACGATGCACAGGTTTTGAGTTATTCAACTCAGCGGACTTATACAGAGTATTGTATGCTGTCCAGTGTCCATTAGGACAAAGGGGTTGGTCCTCGTACTATGTTCTGTTTACTTGTGACTTCACTAGTTTTTAGACAAGTGTTTCGTAGAAATACAAGGTCTAAATTTTCAGAAGTTATAGGTATAAGAATAAAGTAGAGAACCAAGTGTCGCAAGTATCGGGATTCTTCAAGGAGATAGAAGATGTAGATACTTGTGATTGGTATTCAGTTGATAGTAATGGTTTTGAGAAACTTGTTTCTCTTTCGGGTTACTCATAATTGGATGCATTCCTAAAGTTGAGTAATGCTGATCGGCCTCTCTCCATTAAGTTGACATGCACTGGAGACAGCTGCATGATTTGAATCTGGTTCCAATTAAATAAGTGCCAAAGTTTCTATATTGGATATAGAATGGTTCATAACTTAACGATGTTAAGGTACGGGGAGTTGTCCGGCTTATGCTTAAAACCAGACTCTGGATAACTCAAGGCACGTTTCTGTAATGGCAGTTTGTGGGTTGACCCGGGCTATGTCGAGGGTTGACTTTCTACCATCTGGAAGATCAATAGTGATATTGTTCTTGACTCGCCACAGTTTTAGTAAAATGGAGTTTTTCAGAAAACAGTAGTGGGAGTATGGTAGAACTGGATGAGATTCCAGAACCGCAAACGATTACAGAAAATTTAAAAGGACCTAAAGATTCAATCAGGTTTGACATTCCATTAGCCACTCCGCAGATATGGTGGGTAACCTCAGGCACCCGAGAGGTACTTCGGTAGTCTCAAGGACGGTGACAGGGAGGTTTTTGTTTACCCAGACTTGACCCTATTGTTGTTACAGGCTATGAGACCCGGCAGGAGGTTAAGTATAGCGTCGTTCTAAACTAGCTTTAGAAGTGCACGTATATATTATTCTGCCAGAGGGTTGTTATGGTCAGTGGGAGCAGCGGAAGAATAGTGGGCAAGTAGCTTATGTCTATTTATAGACTCGAGCAGATATAGCGGAAAGAGATCATCTAATTTTGATGTGACATTCATGGGTTTGACTTCATCAGAATAGAGGATGGATCTGTTAAGAAGGTAGTAGGGTGTGATGTCCTGGTATTTGGATGACTTACACAGAGTAGGAAGTAAAATTCTTATATTACGATCGGTTATACTTTGGTTGTCACACAGTTGTTTCTCCACACAGGATATGGATATAATATCAGACATTCTGGATTTGGGTAGTTTCCCAATCTTGGTACTTAGACAGTTTTCTAAAGGTGTTTTAGAATGGACGACTCCTGGCATGGTGGTGTACCTGCAGGTGATGGAGTTTCCCACTCTAAAGGTGTCTTACAGACTAAAGGGGAGAGGGATGTGCATGATTAACATATCACTTGCTTAGGCAATTGAGTTGATCATGAGATGTCAAGTACCACACCAGATGTTGTTTTTGCACTAGATGCAATAAGTTTATATTAATCCAATCCTGGAGAAACATTCGGAAGCAGTTTTAGAACATAAGTGGATGTTCTAGGGATTTGATAACAGCAGCCTCCTTCGGAGACGGTTATCATTCCAGGCTTCTAAGGTGACATGGATGACAGAGTGATTGTCAGAGTTATAGTTTTCCCTTTAACGAAGGGGGCAGTATTTTGGACAGGTGGTCCAAGAGGATACTGTGGGAGGCCTGGTGCAGGATACTGATTAGGTTCAGTTGACGATACAGTCTAAGAAGTTTGGATTTGGAGTTCATTTATGAACTAGGTCCCATCATATATCCAGACATATTCTAAGATATGTATTACTCAATTCGGGAGATGGCTTTCTCCGCGAACTTGAGATTAAGAGAGACATAGAAAGAAACATCAGGGCGGATCCACTCATTGAGGCTATTTCTCGAGCACAAAAGTTTTACAAACGAGCTTTGTGAAACTGATTAGTAGGGGAGTTAGGTGTTCGGTATCACACGGGCTGTGAGTATGTGACATCGCAATAATTAGCCTTAAGTGCAAGTGGGAGATTGTTGGATGTAGTGCCCTCAAAGTCAATTATTGGATCGTAGGCACGTGATTGCAATGATTGAGGAGGACCTATACCAGTAGGACAGTCTTACTCAAGATGATAGTATGCTATCTGGTTTTCCTTTATCATCGTGTACAACTTTAGGTGACATGATCACTATTACACATTGATAGAGCCCTTAGGATTCTGCTTGACAACCAACAGTATGATGGCGATCATATACGTGAGAGTTGGGTAGTCTATAAGCACATCCTTAAAAGTGGTCTCTAGTCGTGGGAGTTTCAAGACAGGGAATCGATACTCCTGAGTAGACTAGTGTATACAGTTGAGACCCAGACAAGGGGCGATGGCCGGTCTCGCAAGCCATTGGTGTCAGTTGGATCACCTAAGATGTATACATGTGCTCATTGGGTTATGAGTGCACCGGACAGGACTCGCCGGGAACATGCTAGTTGGTATTATACCTAGCGTCAGATAGCAGTTCCCTTGTGACATGTGTCCAGGTTAGTTCATCGACCTGAGGTCATCATTTGTCTCGTGTGAGTTCCCACTGTGCTTTGATTATTACCCTACCACGGCTCAAAGGAGTCATGCAAACAGTTTTTAGTTGGGTACAGTCACGAGCCACATGGAGTCAGTGAGCGGATCGGCAGGGGATTCGTCTCTCCCGGTATTGGGGGTGAGATCGCGCTGTGTCTAGGAGAGCCATTACACCAAGTCTTTGGCCAAGGCAGGTGAGAATTACTGGTAGGTATTCCAGTAGTTTCTCAGGGTGTTCAGGGCTACCCTCCGACACGACTTATACAGCTTTTGGGGGTCTGACATTACCAGCCCCTAGGCCGGATATGCGATGCTCATAGACGAATGGACCGGACAATACAGATATTGTCACTGATAGGCTCAGTAGGGTTCCAGGATGAGTTCCCTCATCCGCATCCCTTTCGGTCAGTACATGGGCAGCCGTTACACACAGCTAGTGCCGCTGACATGCTTGTGGTTAAACCCACTGCCAGGGTACTGATGAGTCTTTAGAGTCCCCCACAGATAGTTTCTCAAGTTCGGGCGAAACGTTGTAGAGGCGATATTGTTTTATGGCAGGGTTCGAACATCCACGTACATTTGTGCACGTGTCATATTTCGGACTGGTAATACTGGTAGGCTTTGGTTTAAGCCGGATCCAAGTATTATATTGAGTCAGAATATTTTAGTCTCTCGTATTCGTATTCGGTCGGAATACGGATACAGGTATGTATATACTGTAGGGTTACTAGGCACTCTCATAAGGGTCTATAAGGCATCAACCATGCCCGATTCAAAATTTAGACGTGCCGAAAAACCCTAACCAAGATCTTTAAACTAGAGATTAGGCGAAACAATGCATGTTAAACACTTTAACATCTAAGAGTTTGGGATTACAACCTTTGTAGTCCGGTCCTTCACTTCATAAGCTCCGTGTTGTGGTCCCTTCACTGCGATCATCAAGTTCCGGACTCTCGAGAGGCTCCACGAAGAGAAAGACGCAAGCTTGCTTCCGATCTTCGATAACAAAGATGATCTACCTTGAAGTTTCTATAACACAAGCTCTCACTCACTAAATGAAGTGAACACCCTAATCTAAATGGTTAGGATAGATTAGGATGATGAAGTAGGATTTTAGCTCTCATTTGTTTTCATTAACTCACTCATTTTCATCACTAATGAAAAAGCTAGTAAGCTTTTCCATCAAGAACTCAAGGAAGAAGAAGAAGAATCCTTTTGTGATGAATAATGAAACTCTAGTGTGTGGTTAGAAATGCAACCATGGTAGATAATGAGATGGCTAACCATTGTAGAGACATAACTAGGGTTAAAGGGTTGGGTTGGGTTAAACAAATATCACAAAATATCACAAAATATCCAAGTCAAAGTCAAAACTTCAAGAAGCTTCTTGAAAGCTTCATGAAAGCTTTACCCTAATCCAAACCCTAACCATATTTATTCTCCACAAAACATGTTGCATTAATAACCATATCATGTTACAATATTATATATCACATATACAATATTTATTGTAACAAAATAAAATAATACAATTAACATAAATCGCATATATATCAATGTATTACCCGAGTGAGAAAAAGAATTTTATAGTGAGCTTATATCAGTTAATGTAATTTAATATATCAAATATATAATTATATATTAAATTATCGAATTAACACTTGATCCGATAATCCGGTTATTTCACAAATAACCGACTAATATAATCTGTATCAGTTCATCGAATCAACACTTGATCCGATGACCCGGCTATAGCACATATACCCGGCCGATATCTCATATCGCGAGAATATAATACGGTATCACATACACGTATTGTTCTCGGTCCCGCACATATCATATATGTGCTCCTACTCCGTTTTGCCTGAGCCAAGAAAACTCTGTGTAGGACTCTAAAAATCGTCAATACGCCGGCAGTAGGTGATGATCATATCAAACACCCACAAGTTGCAAGCGGTCAGCTAAATGTAACAGCCACACAGGTATTGAGCGCTCAAAAGATCAACAAGCAAGCCTGTACATTCTCCTGTGAATCCAGTCAGTAACACTCCCGTACAGTCCGGTCTCTTTGTCTGATATGTCGCATATCTCGCCTAGGGGTGGTAAACGTCAGACCCCAGTAGCTTGATAAGTTGTGTCGATATGAGGTCTATAACAGTTCGAGAAACTACTGATAACACTTACCAGTAAATCTCAGCAACCTTGGCCAGGGATTTCCAGTTATAGCCAATCGAACACAGCGCAACATCAACTCCCTATACCGGGAGAGACGAATCCCCTCCTATCGCTCATTGCCTCCATGTGATTCGGGACTGTACCCAAAAGCCACCTTTTTGCACGCCCTCTTGGACGTGGTATGATGGAAATCAAAGCACAGTGGGAATCACACGAGACTCTATGACGATCTCGGGTCTACTGACTAACTTGTACCAGTGTCACCAGAGAACTGCCATCTGACGTGAGGTATAATACCATCTGGGAGTTCTCGGCGAGTCCGTCCATTGTACCCAGTCTCTACTGAGCACCCGTATACCTTCTCTGATGTCAAACACCAATGGATATGGGATCATCCATCGCCCATCATATGGGTCAAGAAGCGCATACGCTAGTCTACTTTTGAGTATCGATGCCCTGTCTCGGTATTCCCACGACTAGGAACATTTGAAGGATGTACTTGGCGACTACCTTGTCCCCACTAGTATGATCTGCATTATAGTCCTGGTAGTCAAGTACTCATCCTAAGGGCTTTATCAACATGTAACATAGAGATAATCAGAGTACATGTTAAGATAAAGTGCAACCAGATAGCGTACTATCATGTCGAGCAAGAAAGTCCTCCCTATATATGTCCAAGTATCCACTACAATATATATCGTATGTACAGTAATGGCCTCTAGGGCATACATATAACTAACAATCTCCCACTTGCACTGGGGCCATCTGTTGTGGTATCGCATACCCAACAATCAGTTGTGGTTGAAGTATCTCATACTCAACCATCCCATAAAAGTCTCTACTGGGAAAAAGGCCTTTGTGAGTGGATCCGCGCTGTTGTCCTCTGTGTCTACTCTCCTAACCTTGATCTCCCTGGAGATCAACCATCTTCATGATCAGGTGATACTGTCTAAGAATTATATCTGGATTTCTGATGGGACGGGGGTTCCTTGGCATAAGCCACAACTCCATTGTCATACAATGGTAGGAACGAAGTTCATCTCATGAACATATATTTATCCAGACTGCCTCTTTGGTAGCATCCTTGGTAACGACGTATCTTGCCTTTAATCGTCTAGTAAGTCACGGTATCTAGCTTGGAACCCTTCCAACATACCGTCCCTCCACTGAGGGTAAAGACAATGCCTGCGGCTGACATTCAGTCGTCCTTATCACTCTGGAACCATTCCAGTGATTCTCCCCAGGATCGATTGATACCATCTCACTACAACTAGTGAGAATCCTAATATCCAATTACATCTATCTCATAGATCAAAAGCCAGGATTTAGGAGGTATCACTTTGATCCTATATGGAGAAACTTTGTGATAAGCAGAGATTGACCGAGCGTAGCATAGGAAACTCCTTCCCTATCAAGAGTATGTCATCCACGTACTCTACAAGGATCATCACCATACTCCCTACTACTTTTTTGTATATACAAGGTTCATCTACCATTTTGATGAAGTCAAACTCTTTGACTACTACATCAAAACAGACATTCCAACTCCGCGATGCCTGCTTTATCAAATAAAACATCTTGCATACGTTTCTGCTGCTCCCACTGTCTACGAAGCCCTCTGGCTGTGTACTTATAGACGCTCTCTTCCAAATCATCAGTTAGAAAAGCAGTCATGACACCCAACCGCCAGATATCGTAGTCATGGTATGTAGCCGTGGCAAGTAGGATCTGGATGGACTTAAGCATAGCTTTGAAAGTCTCAACTTTTCCATGTACACCAAGTAATCTTCTCAAGATATACTTGCTCCTGATGGGGATTTAACCCTTCAGATAAAGCAACCAAAGTCCATACTTTGTTGGTGTATAAGGATTCCATCTCAGATCGCTTAGCATCCAGCCATTCTTACAGAGTCCCACTCCTGATGGCCTTCTCGAAATAAGTTAGGTCATCATCTCATGATGCAATCCTCGCTCCCACTGTCATAGAGAAACTGAAGTATCTCTCAGGTAGGTGAGGAACCCTACTAGATCGGCGGAGAGGCTGAGGTTCGTTAGAAACTATTGAATCCTTCGGTTCTACCAAATCATTAGCTGCAGTTCGTATAGCTGAAACTGTTTCTAGTTCTACCTAATGACCACTAATTTCTTCACAAGAAATTCCCTTTCAGAAAGGTGGTATGCTGAGAAATAAAACAACTTTTGTTCCTCGGTTAGGTAGAAGATATTCCCTTGCGAATGCTTGGGATATCCAACAAACATCCACAGAACTAACCTTGCCTCGAGCTTGTCTGGATTTTGCTTTTGACATAGGCCGGACAACCCCAAATCTTAACTTTCTTAAGAGATGGACTCTTCCCATACCATATCACATATGGAGTGGTAGGCACATGATTTGATTGGAACCATATTCAATAGGTATGCAGCTTCTCAAGTGCATAACTTCCAAAAGGAAATAGAAAACTCAGTAGTACTCATCATAGAGCACACCATATCATATAGGGTGTTATTCCTCCGCCCCGATACACCGACGTGATGTGGTGTATTCGGAGGAGTAATGCTGAGAGAGAATCTCATTCTCCTTTAGAATAGTCCTGGAATTCCGTGCTCAAGTATTCTCCTCCTTGATCTTATCAAAGGACATAATACTTTTACCCGTTTTTGGTTCTCTACTTCTAACTTATATTCTGTGATTATCTTAAAAGTTTCGGACTTGTGTTTCAACAGGAACATATGTCTGAATCTTGAGAGATCATCAGTGAATGTAATGAAGTACAAAGAACCGGTCCTGGCATGTGTAGACAGGGGACCTTCATACATCAGCATGTATCAATCCCAAGAGTTCACTAACTCTTTCTCTATTTCCAATAAACAGAGCTGTGGTCATCTTATCTTTGTGAAATGACCGGCAAGTTTCACAAGATGTAAATTCAAACTAATTTAAATATGCATCTAAATGTAACTTCAGCTAGTCGGGTCACATTGATATGACCTAGTCTACAATACCTCAAGAAGGATTCGTTCATTTCTGAACTCTTCCTGTTGTGTGTGTTCTGTATACTAGGAACTGTGGTTTGATTTAGAATGACTATGCTTTTAGATAACGTGCCTGATCCGATCAACTCTTGATAAAGGAAATGTTCAAAATATTATCCAACAATACAAAATTATATCCTTCTTTACTAATAAAGAGACTGATATGATGTTGTACATCAGGTTCGGTATCTAATAACATTCGTTCAGAATCAATGTATTCTGGTAATACAGGGTGATAACTACTAACAGACTTGGCTGCAACACTTGCATCGTTTCTATCTCATGAAACTTATCACCCGTTCTCAGTTCTCTACCTATCTGTAGCCCATGTAACAAATTACATATGTGGGATCCTGATCCGGTATCTCATACCCAGGACGTAAATGATACTGAGAAACAGTTCTCTGTAATGAACACACCCGAAGATGATGCATCAGTATGCACTTTCTTCGTTTGGGCGGCACGGGAATTCTGGTAATCCCCTATTTCCTGCTCTGTCTTATAATAATTATAAGTTGGAGCGGGACCAACGTTCCCCAGCGTAGTATAACAAGCGGATTCGGTCAATACATCCGTATTATTATCTTGATTAAGGCGTGATATGGTCGCTATCTGGAGAGAGAAGAAAACACTCAGCGTGGGCTTTTACAAAATTAGATTGGTTATCAATTTATCTAATCAGGATGTCTCCCACTGTTTTAGTCAAATCTTCCTTCAAACCCTAAAAGGAAAGACTAGCCGGGATTAATTACATCCTACAAGTTCGCCAATCATTCAGCCAGGCCAGTGCCGGTACTTTGAGGGAGGTTTCCCGTGCTTTCGTACGGACCTAATTAAAATAAACCTCATTTTCCCAGGGGCGTAACCCCGTTGACACCTTTCTAGACACCTACTTGATCGGCTAATTGTAATGTGTAAAACTCTCCCAGGAGTAACTCTTACTCGCAGCGGGTATCGGGATCCAACTATCTCATAGAAGGTATGCAATCTCATTGCAAATTTCAACTCTTGAAATTCCCAATAATATTTTACCCCTAGTGACTTATGACCTTAACTATGGTCAACAAATCATAAGCACTAGTCAAGTTCAACCCGTTATTTCCCGATTGATTAGACCCACCCACATGACCCTTAACTAAGATCAACAAAGTCATATGACTGTCCTAATTAATCACATCATATGTTATATAGGAATACATCACTCAGCTACCATACACTACGCCATAACTATGGTCAACAAACGCAGCACGAATACTAAGTACTCTATTTCCTAAAATGACGGAGGGTTACGACAGGTTTTTAAGAAAACCCTTTGCGTAATGAACTTGATATCGTTATAGAATCGAGTGATTTTAAATGGAATGTTTTTTTAGGCCTTTTCTAGTTTTGCTAAAGAGGTCACTCCCGGTGAAGGGATCTCGGCTCTTTCCTCATCGAATAAGGTGCAGGATATTTCGCAAATACCACTATGCAAAGCAAAAGCTATAGAAGCAATCAAAAGACAAACCGAGTTTGTAGCATCTGCTAGTTTCGCTAAAGAGCTCACTCCCGGTGAAGGGATCTCGGCTCTTTCCTTATCGAATAAGGTGCTGGATATTCTTCAAGGAATACCGCTATGCAAAGTAAGAACTAGAGCTACCAGTTTTTAAACAAGTTTCTACAACATCTTTAGGTTTCTTTTAGTTTCACTAATCTCATTAATGAAGTCCCATTTTATTATGCTTCACAAGCATTACATTTGAAACGAAATCTGCAATATAACATATATCTCATATATATAATATAAACATTCATCTCAGGCAGTAATATGATCTCATCACAGAACATTGCAGCAGAAGAACATATATGAAATATTGGATATACTAGGAGGTTCGTGTTTTTAATACGAGCCTGTATAAAACACGGATTCCACGGTCGCGATGAATAGCCAAACCCATATCCCTAGACCCCTACGAGAGCGGCAAGCAACACAGCCAATTCTAGGGTTAGGAGACCCGGTCTCGACTCCTCGAGATGGTCTCCTACTGGACCCTAGAACCCGGTTACTTGTGCTTCCCGCCTTGGATCTACCTAATGCGGAAAAGTAAATAATATACAATGGTGACATCATCCTCAACCCGGAAGTGCCCCAATAAAAGAATATTACATACAAATGAATTTTACATGAATGAAAAAGAAAAACTCTCATCTCATATAAAACCCCCGGCTATTTAGAACGCGAAGATCCAATATAACATATCACAGCAACACATATTATCACATATCATCAACGTAAGTAAATATGCGTATCCCAATTGTCGTTGATGTATAGCAACGAAACCGGCGATACACTACATATTACACTTACGGTCACAGAAAAGAAAGTGTAAAACTACAATAGTTGGAATCCGCAACCACCTTAGACATCGCATGCCTAACAATTATAAAACCCGCATTTTAGTCTCATTATCGAAAACTCTTTTCAATATCAAATCGGGCAATTCAACAAGATTCCCGACATCCTGATCGAATGCTCATCGCAAACTTTAGTAGACGGCCGCACCCCCGATGCCGTCGACGAAGTGCACTAAGGCGGAACACCGCTGCCGCGAGCACCCGAACAGATGCTTTTGGCGACAGGGTTCTCCTACAGTCACTTGGTCGGGGCTATGGGGCATGGCTGTCTATTAAGTTTACCCGGCGAGTATCCGCGTACGCTACGTGATTGCGACGGACTTTTGATCACATCAAAATCCCGTGGCAACCGATCAAATGAGACTGAACTGTTAGATTTATAACATTCAAATTAGTTATCTCATAACTACTTGTGGATTCCAAATATTGTATCACATTCCAGATAAATAGATAATGTTAAACTTTCCGATCGAATGATCAAACACCCAAGATTTCCCAAATAGCTCAACACTTTAAATTAGTTTAAAAACATCCATCACATGCCACAGTACCAATGGTCCAGCCGTAGAAGGGTCAAACCAACGCCTCACATGTGGCAACGCCGTACTGCCCCAAACCCTAAGGTTTAGAGGCAGTTCAGACGGTCACATAATCGAGTTAAGGTTTGTGTTCTTCTAGAGGGTACACCGCGTTACTTGCACGACTTAGAACGTTCTTAAACAACGGAAAAATCTAACACTTGGAAATTTTCCGGCAGGGGAAAAAGTGAGTTATTGATATCCGTTCGAACTTTTTAATACGTTCTAAAAATTATCCGGACAAACTAAATGAAGTTAAACTTTCCGATCAAATCAACGAGCTCCCAATATAACCCAGAAAACTCAACACTTGAGTGAAATTAAAAATGCCAAGAATAATGCAAAAGAACCCAGGAATAATACTGTGAAGCAGTGGGCCCCAACGACACTGTTCGGCCGTGGAACCGCCGCCACGTGCGTGGTTTAGCCGCGGTTCCGTAGTCACGTGATCGACTTGGTGGTCCGTACATCACAATAATTCTTAGATTTTCCTGCTTATTTTTCTGAGTATTTTTAATGCGAAAAAATCAACATTTTAAAAAATTTCCAGAGAAGGGGTCCGTGTCGGGGTTTCGAGGTTCGATCGGACTTTAAACTTCGCCTAGACATCGCCTAAAGCTCTAGCTTGGCTCTGATACCACTGTAGGGTTACTAAGCACTCTCACAAGGGTCTATAAGGCATCAACCATGCCCGATTCAAAATTTAGACGTGCCGAACAACCCTAACCAAGATCTTTAAACTGGAGATTAGGCGAAACAAAGCATGTTAAACACTTTAACATCTAAGAGTCTGGGATTACAACCTTTGTAGTCCGGTCCTTCACTTCATAAGCTTCGTGTTGTGGTCCCTTCGCTGCGATCATCAAGTTTCGGACTCTCGAGAGGCTCCATGAAGAGAAAGACACAAGCTTGCTTCCGATCTTCGATAACAAAGATGATAAAGTAGGATTTTAGCTCTCATTTGTTTTCATTAACTCACTCATTTTCATCACTAATGAAAAAGCTAGAAAGCTTTTCCATCAAGAACTCAAGGAAGAAGAAGAAGAATCCTTTTGTGATGAATAATGAAACTCTAGTGTGTGGTTAGAAATGCAACCACGGTAGATAATGAGAAGGCTAACCATTGTAGAGACATAACTAGGGTTAAAGGGTTGGGTTGGGTTAAACAAATATCACAAAATATCCAAGTCAAAGTCAAAGCTTCAAGAAGCTTCTTGAAAGCTTCATGAAAGCTTAACCCTAATCCAAACCCTAACCATATTTATTCTTCACAAAACATGTTGCATTAATAACCATATCATGTTACAATATTATATATCACATATACAATATTTATTGTAACAAAATAAAATAATACAATTAACATATATCGCATATATATCAATGTATTACCCGAGTGAGAAAAAGAATCTTTTAGTGAGCTTATATCAGTTAATGTAATTTAATATATCAAATATATAATTATACATTAAATTATCGAATCAACACTTGATCCGATAATCCGGTTATTTCACAAATAACCGACTAATATAATCTGTATCAGTTCATCGAATCAACACTTGATCCGATGACCCAGCTATATCACATATACCCGGCCGATATCTCATATCGCGAGAATCTAATACGGTATCACATACACGTATTGTTCTCGGTCCCGCACATATCATATATGTGCTCCTACTCCGTTTTGCCTAAGCTAAGAAAACTCTGTGTAGTCAATATGCCGGCAGTAGGTGATGATCATATCAAATACCCACAAGCTGCAAGCGGTCAGCTAAACGTAGCAGCCACCCAGGTATTGAGCGCTCAGAAGATCAACAAGCAAGCCTGTACATTCTCCTGTGAATCCAGTCAGTAACACTCCCGTACAGTCCGGTCTCTTTGTCTGATATGTCGCATATCTCGCCTAGGGGTGGTAAACGTCAGACCCCAGTAGCTTGATAAGTCGTGTCGATATGAGGTCTATAACAGTTCAAGAAACTACTGATAACACTTACCAGTAAATCTCAGAAACCCTGGCCAGGAATTTCCAGTTATAGCCAATCGAACACAGTGCAACATCAACTCCCTATACCGGGAGAGACGAATCCCCTCCTATCGCTCATTGCCTCCATGTGATTCGGGACTGTACCCAAAAGCCATCTTTTTGCACGCCCTCTTGGACGTGGTATGATGGAAATCAAAGCACAGTGGGAATCACACAAGACTCTATGACGATCTCGGGTCTACTGACTAACCTGTACCAGTGTCACCAGAGAACTGCCATCTGACGTGAGGTATAATACCATCTGGGAGTTCTAGGCGAGTCCGTCCAGTGTACCCAGTCTCCACTGAGCACCCGTATACCTTCTCTGATGTCAAACACCAATAGATATAGGATCATCCATCGCCCATCATATGGGTCAAGAAGCGCATACGCTAGTCTACTCTGGAGTATCGATGCCCTGTCTCGGTACTCCCACGACTAGGAACATTTGAAGGATGTACTTGGCGACTACCCTGTCCCCACTAGTATGATCCGCATCATAGTCCTGGTAGTCAAGTACTCATCCTAAGGGCTTTATCAACATGTAACATAGAGACAATCAGAGTACATGTTAAGATAAAGAGCAACCAGATAGCGTACTATCATGTCGAGCAAGAAAGTCCTCCCTATATATGTCCAAGCATCCACGACAATATACATCGTATGTACAGTAATGCCTCTAGGGCATACATATAACTAACATATACAGGTGAGGGGTATTCTCGTAATCCGTTACGAGAATATTTTAGAAGATACATTTCTTTTTGGATTAATCATTTTGGTTTAAATGATTATTGGATTTGGAAAGTGTGACTAATTGTTATGACTCATTGATTCTAGAATGTTCACTAATGACCCATGTAATGAGTCATCTAGTGAGTCATTAGAGAATTATTGATGTTTGTTTTGGGTAGGATATTATGAAGGGTTTGTGGAGATATTTTGTGAAGATATTTTCCTTGATATTTCATCACAAAACCTTATATATATCACCACCATTATTTTGGGCAGCCAAGGCAAGTTTTATGCTTGGTTCTTTTGCTCACTTGATTCATTTCTTGAGCTCACACTCTCCAAACCTTAGCATCTTCTTCAACCTCCACTCTTACCCTCTCATGTGATGAGAACTAAAGAGTGTATTAAGACAAAGTATTCCGCTCATTCTCTACTTCATCTTGGTCATCTCTTTTAGCAGACTTGATGTCCGAGTTGCCTCGGTATAGAGGCGGGAGCCCGTATAAAGAATCGATGATATGGTGTCACCTCATCGAGAAGATCGGAGTCACAGCGAGGAGCGTGGGATGATGGCTAAAGACCGAAGGACACAGATCGATCGGTATAGCATTTCTACCTTTTTACAGTTTGTTAGTTTAGCGTTAATGGCAAGATCCGGGTTATAGTATGCGATAGCGCCAGTTGTAAAAGTTTTTGTTCCGCGTTTGGCCTCAGATTATTGGCCGGGGCGCTACCGTAGACTTACACATCACTCATGCCATTTTAAAATTTAGAGAGGTGCAAAGCTAACTAACCATGAATCATGCTAGAATTTCTAGGGTAACAAAGTTTGTATCACATACAAAGAAGTAAAGAGATAGGGATTACAACATTTGTAGTTCGTTCCTTCACTTTATAAGCTCCGTGTTGAGGTCCCTTCGCTGCGATCAATAAGAACTCCGACTTTCGAGTGGCTCCATGAGATAAATGAGACACCTTGCTTGTAGTCTTCATGATCTAAGATGATCTACCTTGAAGAATCTCTAACCCAAGCTTACACTTCACTAAACAACTTATTAGAGTAGTGAACACCCAAATCTAACTGGCTAGAATAGATGAGGACGATGAAGTAGGAATTTAGCTCTCTTTTGTTTTCAATTTCTCGCACTAATTCATCACATGCAAAAAGCTAGCAAGCTTTTTCATGGAGGAAGAAGAAGAAGAAAGCTTTTGTGATGAATAATGAATTATTGTTGTGGTTACAATTGCAACTAAGAGTTAAGAATGAAGGGATTAACTCATGTAGAGAATAAACCATAGGTAAAGGGTTTGGGTTGGGTTAACAAATATCTACACAAAATATCAAGCGAAAGACAAAAGAAAGCTTCATGAAGCTTCATGAAAAAGCTAACCCAAATCCAAACCCTAACTTGTTTAAACTCTACAAAACATGTTGCATTTGTAACCCTAACATGTTGCATTTGTAAACTCTACAATCTTATATATCACATATATAATATATTTTTGTAACAAAAGAAAATAATACAATTAACATATATCGCATATATATCAATGTATTATCCGGTGAGAAAATGAATCAATAAAGCGAGCTTATATTAGTTAACGTAATGTAATATATCATATATATAATTATACATTAAATTATCGAATCAACACTTGATCCGATAATCCGGCTATATAGCATATAACCGACTAATATAACAGGTACCAATTCATCGAATCAACACTTGATCCGATGAACCGGCTATATCACATATACCCGGCCGATATCACATATCGCGAGAATGGAATACAGTATCTTATATCGTAATATTCTCGGTCCCGCACATATCACATATGTGCTCCTACTCCGTTTTTCCTGATCCAGGAAACCTCTGTGTAGGACTCTAAAGAATCGTCAATACTCCGGCAGTAGGTGATGATCATATCAAACACCCACAAGCTGCAAGCGGTCAGCTAAACGTAACAGCCACCCAGGTACTGAGCGATCAGAAGATCAACAAGCAAGCCTGTACATTCTCCTGTGAATCCAATCAGTAACACTACTGTACAGTCCGGTCTCTTCGTCTGATATGTCGCATATCAAGTCTAGGGGTGGTAAACGTCAGACCCCAGTAACCGATAAGTCATGTCGATGTGAGGCTCGTAATAGGTCGAGAAACCACTGATAACACTTATCAGTAGCACTCCATATCAGCCTTGGCCAGGGACTTCCAGTTATAGCCAATCGAACACAGCACAACATCAACTCCCAATACCGGGAGAGACGAAACCCCTCCTATCGCTCATTGCCTCCATGTGATTCGGGACTCTACCCAAAAGCCACCATTTTGCACGCTCTCTTGGACGTGATAAGGTGGAAATCAAAGCACAGTGGGAATCACACATGACTCTATGACGATCTCGGGTCTACAAACTAACCTGTACCAGTGTCACCGGAGAACTGCTATCTGACGATAGGTATAATACCATCTAGGAGTTCTCGGCGAGTCCGTTCAGTGTACCCAGTCTCCACTGAGCACCCGTACACCATCTTTGATGTCAAACACAGATGGATATGGGATCTTCCATCGCCCATCATTTGGGTCAAGATGCATATACGCTAGTCTACTCTGGTGTATCAATTCCCTGTCTCGATACACCCTCGACTAGGAACAGTTATAGGATGTACTCTTTGACTACCATGGCCCCACTAGTATGATCTCATCATAGTCCCAGTAGTCAAGTACATTTCCTAAGGGCTTTATCAACATGTGAAAGCAAGACAGTAAACTACTACAAGTAAACATGTTAAGATAAAGTGTAACCAAATAGAATACTATCATGTCGAGCAAGAAAGTCCTCTCTATATATATCCAAGCATCCACTATAATATACATCATATGTACAATAATGGCCTCTAGGGCTTATACATAACTAACAATCTCCCACTTGCACTAAGGCCAGCTGTTGTAGTATCTCATACCCAACATCCCGAAGAGTCTCTCAAACTGTGTCTGGAGAATGGCCTTCGTGAGTGGATCCGCAGTGTTGTCCTTCGTATCAACTCTTCTAAGCTCGATCTCCCGGCGATCAACTATCTCCCGGATCAGGTGATACCGCCTCAGAATATGTCTGGACTTCTGATGGGACTTAGGTTCTTTGGCCAAAGCCACAGCTCCATTGTTATCACAACACAAAGGTATTGGATGCTCAATGGACGGAACCACTCCAAGTTTAGTGATGAACTTCTTCATCCAGACAGCCTCTTTAGCAGCATCGTTGGCAGTGATGTATTCAGCCTCCATCGTTGAGTCTGCAACGGTTTCCTTTTTGGAACTCTTCCAACACACCACCCCTCCATTGAGGGTAAAGACAAATCCCGAGTGCGACTTAGAGTCGTCCTTATCACTCTGGAAGCTCAAATCGGTAAAGGACTCCACTTGGAGTTCACCGTTACCATACACCTAGAACATCCCTTTAGTCCTTTGCAAGTACTTGAGAATGTTCTTCACAGCTGTCCAGTGACTCTCTCCAGGATCTGCTTAATACTGACTCACTACACTTAGTGAGTATGCTACATCGGGTCTAGTACATAGCATCGAATACATGATAGAGCCTACTGCCGAAGCATAGGGTATCCCTTGCATGCGAGCTCTTTCCAAATCGGTCTTGGGAGACATCTCTTTGGAGAGAGTGAGTCCAGAGATCGTGGGTTGGTTCCTACGCTTGGATTCTTCCATACTAAACCTTTTTAGTATGGTGTCAATGTACCTGGATTGGGAAAATCCCTGTATCCGTTTAGATCTATCTCTATAGATCTTAATTCCCAAAATGCAGGAGGCATCACCTAGATCTTTCATTGAAAATCTTTGTGATAAGAAAAGCTTGACCGAGTGCAGCATAGGAGCATCATTTCCTATCAAGAGTATGTCATCCACGTACAATACGAGGAAGACAACCTTACTCTCTACAACCTTCTTATAAATACAAGGTTCATCTATATTTTTGATGAAGTCAAACTCTTTGACTACAACATCAAAACAGATGTTCCAACTCCGCGATGCTTGCTTTAACCCATAGATGGATTTAAGCAGCTTGCACATCTTTCCGCTGCTCCCGCTGTCTACGAAGCCCTCTGGCTGAGTCATGTACATGCACTCTTCTAAATCACCATTTAGAAAGGCGGTCTTAATATCCATCTGCCAGATTTCGTAGTCATGGTATGCAACAATGGCAAGTAGGATCCGGATGGACTTAAGCATAGCCACTGGAGAAAAGGTTTCGTCATAATCCACACCTGGTCGTTGACGAAAACCCTTTGCAACAAGTCTAGCTTTGTAAGTCTCAACTTTTCCATCTACACCAAGTTTCTTCTTAAAGATCCATTTGCTCCCAATGGGTTTTACCCCTTCAGGAGCAACTTCCAAAGTCCATACTTTGTTGGTGTACATAGATTCCATCTCAGATCGCATTGCATCCAGCCACTTCACAGTGTCCCCACTCGTGATGGCCTGCTCGAAGCTAGTCGGGTCATCATCTTCCATGATACAATCCTCGCTCCCACCATCAACGAGAAAACCGTAGTATCTCTCAGGTGGATGAGAAACCCTACTAGATCGGCGGAGAGGCTGGGGTTCGTTGGGAACTACTGAATCCTCTGGTTCCACTAAATCTTCAGTCGTAGTTTGTGTTGCTGGAACTTCTTCCAGTTCTACCTCATTGCTACTAATTTCTTTTGCAAGAAATTCCTTTTCTAAAAAGGTGGTATGCTGAGCAACAAACACCTTTTGTTGTTCACTGTGGTAAAATAGATATCCATACGAATTGCTTGGATATCCTACAAACTTGCACAGATTTGATCTTGCCTCGAGCTTGTTCGGATTTTTCTTTTTAACATAGGCCGGACAACCCCATATCTTAACTCGTTTAAGAGATGGTCTCTTCCCATTCCATATCTCATATGGAGTGGTAGGCACCGATTTGGTTGGAACTCTATTCAATAGGTATATGGACGTCTCAAGCGCATACCCTAGAAGGAAATAGGTAACTCAGCAGTGCTTATCATAGAGCGCACCATATCTAATAGGGTGTGATTCCTCCGTTTCGATACTCCGTTGTGCTGTGGTGTATAAGGAGGAGTAAGCTGAGAGAGAATCCCATTCTCTTTTAGATAGTCCAGAAACTCATTGCTCAAGTATTCTCCTCCTCGATCAGATCGTAGGATCTTAATACTTTTTCCCGTTTGGTTCTCTACTTCGTTTTTATATTCTTTGAATTTCTCAAAAGCTTCAGACTTGTTTCAACTTGAACACATGTCCGTATCTTGAGAGATCGTCAGTGAATGTAATGAAGTAGGAAGAACCGTTCCTGGCATGTGTAGACATTGGACCACATACATCACTATGTATCGGCCCTAAGAGTTCTGTAACTCTTTCTCTGAGTCCACTAAACGGAGTTTTGGTCATCTTGCCTTTGAGACATGACCGGCAAGTATCATAAGATGAAAATTCTAACGGATTCAGATATCCATTCTTATGTAACTTAGCTAGCCGTGTCGTATTGATATGACCTAGTCTACAATGCCATAAGAAGGATTCGTTCATTTCTGAACTTTTCCTCTTGTGTGTGTTTTGTATATTAAGTACTGTAGTTTGGTTGAGAACGTATATGCCATTATTTAACGATCCTGATCCAATCAACTTTTGATCAAGGAATATGTTCATAACATTATCCTGTACTACAAAATTATATCCTTCTTTGCTCAATAAAGAAACTGATATAAGATTACATATCAGCGTCGGAATGTAATAGCATTCATTCAGAACCAATGTATTACCATTTGGTAACACAAGGTTATATTCACCAACAGCCTTGGATGCAACATCTGCACCATTCCCTACTCTTACGGAATGATCACCCATTCCCAGTTCTCTACCTTTACGTAGCCCACGCAACATATTACATATGTGGGATCCCGATCCGGTATCTAATACTCAGGACATAGAGTGAACTGAGAAACAGTTCTCGATAACTAGCACACCCGAAGAAGATGCATCAGCATGCTTGTTCTTCGTTTGGGCGGTGTGAGTATCCAGATATTCTCCTATTTCCTGCTCAGTCTTATAACACTTATAAGAAAGAACGGGACCAACGTTCCCCTGCTCAGTATAATAAGCGGGTTTAGTCAATACATCCATATTATTATCTTGATTAAGGCTTGACAGGGTCGCTACCTGGAGAGAGAGAGAGAGAAGAAAACACTTTAGCGCATACTCTTGCAAGATTAGATTGGTTATTATTTTATCTAATCAGGATGGCTCCCACTATTTTCATCAAATCTTCCTTTAAACCCTAAAAGGAAAGACTAGCCGGGATTAATTACACCTTACAAGTTCGCCAATCTTTCAGCCAGGCCAGTGTTGGTACTTTGAGGGAGGTTCCCCGTGCTTTCGCACGGACCTAATTAAAATAAACCTCGTTTTCCCAGAGGTATAACCCCGTTAACACCTTTCTAGACACCTACTTGATCAACTAATTGTCCTGTGTAAAACTCTCCCAGGAGTAACTCTTACTCACAGTGGGTATCGGGATCCATCAATCTCATAGAAGGTATGCAATCTCATTGCAAATTTCAACACTTGAATCCCGATAATGCTTTTGCCCCTTGCAACTTATGACCTTGGCTAAGGTCAACAAATCATAAGTGCTAGCCAAGTTCAACCCGTCATTTCCCAATTGAATTAAACACACCCGTACGACCCTTAGCTATGGTCAACAAAGTCGTACGACTACCCTAACTCAATCACATCTCATGTTTTAGCAGATAAATACTAATTAGCTACCGTACACTATGCCTTGGCTAAGCTCAACAAACGCAGCACGGATACTAACTAGTATCTATCTGAAATGACGGAGGGCTACGCAGGTTTTCCAGAAAATCATAAGCGTAATGAACTTGATATCGTTGTAGAAACAAGTGATTTTGAAAAGGAATGTTTTTTAGGCTTTTCTAGTTTCGCTAAAGAGGTCACTCCCTGTGAAGGGATCTCGGCTCTTTCCTTATCGAATAAGGTGCAGGATATTTCACAAATACCGCTGTGCAAAGAAAGAACTATAGAAGCAATCAAAAACTAAACCGTGAGTTTGTATCATGTGCCAGTTTTGCTAAAGAGGTCACTCCCGGTGAAGGGATCTCGGCTCTTTCCTCATCAAATAAGGTGCAGGGTATATCATATATACCGCTGTGCAAAGCAAAAACTGTAGCTACCCTTTTTGAAAATTTGATTCTACAACATCTTTTAGGTTTTTTCTTTTATTAATCTCATTAATAAATCCCATCATTTATGCTTCCGAAGCATCACAGAAGAAACGAAAGCAGTAATATTTATATATCATCATATATATATAGTATAAGCATTCGTCTCAGGAAGTAATATGTTCTCATGACAGAACATTGTAGCAGAAGATAACATATGAAATATTGGATTTACTAGGACGTCCGTGTTTTACATTGAACCTGTATAAAACACGGATTCCACGGTCGCGATGAATAGCCAAACCCACATCCCTAGACCCCTACGAGAGAGGCAAGCAACACTGCCAATTCTAGGGTTAGGAGACCCGGTCTTGACTCCTCGAGATGGCCTCCCACTGGACCCTAGAACCCGGTTACCTGTGCTCCCCTCCTTGGGTCTATCCTAATGCGGAAAAGTTAATAATATACAATAGTGACATCATCCTCAACCAGGAAGTGCCCCAATAAAAGAATATTACATATAATGAATTTTACATGAATGAAAATAAAAACCCTCATCTCACATAAAAACCCCGGCTATTCAGAACACGACGATCCAATATAACATATCAAAGCAACACATAATATCAAATATCATCAACGTAAGCAAGCATGCGTATCCCGATTGTCGTTGATGTATAGCAATGAAGCCGGCAATACCCCACATACTACACTTACGGTTGCAGAAAAGAAAGTGAAAAACTACAACATTTGGAATCCATAATCTCCTTAGACATCGTAAACCCGAAATATCACATATTACGGATTTCATGCCTAACTATATGAATTCCACATATTGTATCACAATCACAGAATATCATGACGATGTTTAACGTTTCGATCGAATCAACATACACTCACAAATTACCCCCGTGAGCTCAACACTTGAGCAAAGTCGAAACACTCAAAAACCGTGCCATAGTGTCCATGGACCAGCCGTAGAAGGAGTTAACCAACGCCTCATCTATGACACCATGGAACTACGGCAAACCCGAAGGTTCATTCGCGGTTCGGTGGGCATAGAATCGAGTTAAGGTTATTATGTCTTCTAGGGCGTCCATAGGGGTACTTTCACGATTTAACGAGTATAATCAACTTTGGAAAATTACAACACTTGGAAATTTCAGCGGGGTACAAAATGCGGTGTGCGAAGTTCGATCGAACTGCTAAAAATAGTCAAGGTTACCAATACAGTGTTAAGTTATACGACTTCGAAGCACTATGAATTAGCCCCAGGTCAAACAGATCATCACATGAAAATTGGGCTAAATAAACAATACTAGGAAACCCAAAATGAACCCAAAAGAGCACAGATGAAGCACAGAGGGCAGAGGAGGCAGGGGGGCCGGCCTGGCCGGAATTTCCCTCCTGTGGCCGGTTCAAAACCGGTTCCCTCCCTCCGTATTTCTCCCATGTTCATATAAAGGTCCCAGTAACACTCTGCACCTGTTTGAAAAAATTTTAAAGGACTTTTTGAAACATTTCCAGAGAGCAAGAATGGGGTTTCCTAATACCGTATTTCGAAGTAATTTTCGTTTTCGTAATTGTTATAACACCGTATCTAGAATTCTAGTTTGGCTCTGATACCACTGTTGGGTTACCCTTGCACCTAATCTAGCGTTTGGTAGCATCACTCATGCCATTTTAAAATTTAGAGAGGTGCAAAGCTAACTAACCATGAATCATGCTAGAATTTCTAGGGTAACAAAGTTTGTATCATATACAAAGAAGTAAAGAGATAGGAATTACAACCTTTGTAGTTCGTTCCTTTGCTTCATAAGCTCCGTGTTGAGGTCCCTTCGCTGCGATCAACATGAACTCCGACTCTCGAGTGGCTCCATGAGGTAAATGAGACACCTTGCTTGTAGTCTTCATGATCTAAGATGATCTACCTTGAAGAATCTCTAACCCAAGCTTACACTTCACTAAATAACTTATTAGAGAAGTGAACACCCTAATCTAAGTGGCTAGAATAGATGAGGATGATGAAGTAGGAATTTAGCTCTCTTTTGTTTTCAATTTCTCATACTAATTCATCAAATGCAAAAAGCTAGCAAGTTTTTTCAAGGAGGAAGAAGAAGAAGAAAGCTTTTGTGATGAATAATGAATTATTGTTGTGGTTACAATTGCAACCATGAGTTAAGAATGAAGGGCTTAACTCATGTAGAGAATAAACCATAGGTAAAGGGTTTGGGTTGGGTTAACAAATATCTACACAAAATATCAATCTAAGGACAAAAGAAAGCTTCATGATGCTTCATGAAAAAGCTAACCCAAAACCTAACCCAAATCCAAACCCTAACTTGTTTAAACTCCACAAAACATGTTGCATTTGTAACCCTAACATGTTACAATAGTATATATCACATATATAATTTATTTTTGTAAAAAAAGAAAATAATACAATTAACATATATCGCATATATATCAATGTATTATCCGGTGAGAAAATGAATCAATAAAGAGAGCTTATATTAGTTAATGTAATGTAATATATCACATATATAATTATACATTAAATTATCGAATCAACACTTGATCCGATAATCTGGCTATATAGCATATAACCGACTAATATAACAGGTACCAATTCATCGAATCAACACTTGATCCGATGACCCGGTTATATCACATATACCCGGCCGATACACATATCGCGAGAATGGAATACGGTATCTCATATCGTAATATTCTTGGTCCCGCACATATCACATATGTGCTCCTACTCCGTTTTGCCTGAGCCAGGAAACCTCTGTGTAGGACTCTAAAGAATCGTCAATAATCCGGCAGTAGGTGATGATCATATCAAACACCCACAAGCTGCAAGCGGTCAGCTAAACTAACAGCCACCCAGGTATTGAGCGATCAGAAGATCAACAAGTAAGCCTGTACATTCTCCTGTGAATCCAATCAGTAACACCACTTTACAGTCTGGTCTTTTCGTCTGATATGTCGCATATCAAGTCTAGGGGTGGTAAACATCAGACCCCAGTAACAGATAAGTCATGTCGATGTGAGGCTCATAACCGGTCGAGAAACTACTGATAACACTTACCAGTAGCACTCTATATCAGCCCTGGCCAAGGACTTCCAGTTATAGCCAATCGAACATAGAACAACATCAACTCCCTATACCGGGAGAGACGAAACCCCTCCTATCGCTCATTGCCTCCTTGTGATTCGGGTCTGTACCCAAAAGCCACCGTTTTGAACGCCCTCTTGGATGTGGTAAGGTGGAAATCAAAGCACAGTGGGAATCACATAAGACTCTATGACGATCTCGGGTCTACAGACTAACCTGTACCAGTGTCACCGGAGAACTGCTATCTGACGATAGGTATAATACAATCTAGGAGTTCTCGGAGAGTCCGTTCAGTGTACCCAGTCTCCACTGAGCACCCATACACCATCTTTGATGTTAAACACCGATGGATATGGGATCATCCATCGCCCATCATATGGGTCAAGATGCGTATACGCTAGTCTACTCTGGTGTATCAATGCCCTGTCTCGATACACCCACGACTAGGAACAGTTATAGGATGTACTCTTTGACTACCATGGCCCCACTAGTATGATCTCATCATAGTCCCAGTAGTCAATACATTTCCTAAGGGCTTTATCAACATGTGAGAGCAAGACAGTAAACTAATACAAGTCAACATGTTAAGATAAAATGTAACCATATAGCATACTATCATGTCGAGCAAGAAAGTCCTCTCTATATATATCCAAGCATCCACTATAATATACATCATATGTACAATAATGGCCTCAGGGTGTTGGAGATGGTGCCCTCAGAGTCAATTATTGGATCACAGGCACGTGATTGCAATGATTGAGTGAGGACCTATACCGGTAAGGCAGTCTTACTCAAGATGATAGTATGCTATCTGGTTTACCTTTATCATTGTATACTGCTTCAGGTGACCTTACAGGTCACTATTACACGTTGATAAAGCCCTTAGGATTCTTGCTTGACGACCAGCAGTATGATGGCTGTTCAGTTGATAAAACTGCACATTTGTATTACATTTTTCCTACCATTTTCATATTAAAAATGGACTTTATTATGATATATTATACATATGAAGGTTTATATGTAAAGACACCATTTTCCATGTGTTAATATATTTTAATTAGCATTTGGTAGGAAAATATATGCAAATAAATCCATTGACCAAATCCTAGTAGAAATAAGCCTAATAAATATTATTTGAGATTATTGTGCAGAATTTTCCAAGTTGTTATGCAGAATTTATCAAACAAATCAAGTTGTTGAAGAAAACTTGCCAAATTAAGAAGCAAAACTTGGAGACCAAGTCTGGAAGCAACCGAGAAAAGATTTTTGAATTCTGAAGGTGCCTAGGATTGCCACATGTCACAAGATGCAAGCCCAAAAAATTCTGTCAAGAGATCCTCATCTTTGAGCGCGGATCCACGGCCAAACCCCCCCTTGGGCCGCGGATCCGCCGCAATTCCAGGGAGTTAGAGCATGAGATTTCTTGGCATAAATATATGATAAATTTTACCAAGTTTTCAACAAGAAGATTCTGGCTTTGCACTATAAAAGAGCACCGAGAGCCTCTTGGAAAAGTTATCAAGCCGACGAGATCACGAAGTTCAAGACGGCTCACGCATCCAGGCTGATCATCAACGGTTCATCTACCTCCTTAGAAGAGATCGAGAAGCAAACTAGGTTTTTGTAATCATTTTCTAAGGAATCAAAGTGTACTTGATATTGTTGATTAATAAAGGTATCTTTCTTCTTCTTCTATTTCTTCGTAGTTTAATTATGCATTTTCTCTCCATCTCTTTTTCTCCCAACATGCGCGAGTAATTCTCCGCTTGTTAGGGTTCGTAGGATTAGGATGGGCTAACGGATGATGAACATCTCTAAACCCTTTTTAAGTCCTATAAAGTTTATGAACTTTATCAAAAGAATCATTAACATCCTAATCGGGCGCGCTAACAATTCTTTGCTAGTTCCGACCGCGATTAGAGATTAGATTAATGATTGTTTTGGTAAAGGCTAGATAATGAACGGAGTTCCGTGTCGAGATAAGGGTTAAGAGTGGGATTCATTTTCCCTCCAGAAACCCTAATCTACACGCATCACCGTCGTTCTAGTTTTAAATCTATTAATGGATAAAAAGGGTAATTTTTAATTAATCGTCCATAACTACTAAATCCTAACGAACCCTACAAGCCCTCTTATTATATTAATTACACCGCAAAAATAATCTAGATCTATATTTTTTGCATTCTTGCTTAACGTAGATCTAGAAACCATTCTTCAAAATTCTTTATTCTTTCCCCTCTCTTTTTCAACACATCTAAAGTAAGAATAAAAGGTTCAACGTTTCCTAGAGGACGACCCGTACTCATCTCGGTCTAGTTACACGCGACACCGTTATTGATTGCGATTATAACTACACAAACACACTCTTTCGTGTCGAACCAATCAAATGGCGTCGTTGCCGGAGATACGTGCGTAATTTTTTTTCTTACTATTTGTATTGAATTCTTAGACGATTCATATCATTATTAACACAAAACTGCAAATTGTATATTTAACGATTATTGTGTGAATTTTGCGAGGGAATCTGGAGTCACAGACTTGAGGAAACAGAAGATCTAGGGTTTAAACTTCTCTGGTAAGATTCTAAACTCCTTCTCTCTCCTCTCAAATCCAATAAAATCTATCTTCTGCAGGATTCTTTGCAAAATAGCGCCGCTCAAAAATCTTTTTGCAAAAGTTTTGTGATTGGTTTTGTTTTGCATATTTAATACGGATTTTAAGAGGCAAAGACCAAATCAAGATTAGGTGGGGATTTCATCACCCTTCCTAAGCCCCATAAATCACCAACCGAGCATATAGATCAACCCTTCATTAATTTAAAAAATATCTAGACCAGACTCTAAGGACTGTTGCGCTCAATAAGGACAGAGGAAGGTCGTGGGTAATCTATCGTTTATCCGCATTACTTTTGTAGTGCCTAGGCAAGTGTGACAATGGCTAGTGGTTTTTAATTAGGCCAACGACGTGGATCCTTCCCACTTACCTGGCACTTACCTGGCTACAAGGGTAGTACGGAGGCGGTAGAGGATTTATCCTGCGGCTTGTCTTTTGGAAGTCTAGGAGCGGTCTAGAGACTGGACCTAGGTGACCTTAGTTTTAGGGTTGCTTGTGCATCTTAGGGTGATTTGTCTTGAGTCCCACTTTTTCAAAAACAAGCCAATTTTAAATCACACACACGCTGCCACTTGCACTAAACCCGCTTAGTGCATGCTTAGCTGGACACGGGATCCTAGTGCCCGTCTTGTCCGCGTTCTTGCTATCGACGCCGAAGTCGGTACTTCTTCATCTTCTTTTCCCCCACCACACACCACATCGACCGTGATGGACGGCACTCCATCTAATTATAACACCACGCTGCCACCGCTCGCAGGTGAGCAGAATCCACCGCGCATCTCTCTCCAAGAGAGATGCTATCATATTCGTTGTCCTCTTCCCACTTGTCTATCTCTTCCACCACCTAACGGGGATAATTTCGAAATTAAACCCCACTACATCAATCTACTGCCCAAATTTCACGGGCTTGAGTCGGAAGACGCGTACGTTTTCGTCACCAAATTCGAAAACGTATGCGCAATGATGGGTACTTCATAATTGACTTTAGATGCTATGCGCTTACGTCTTCTCCTATTCACACTGTGCGACTTAGAAGAAAAATGGCTTTACAATACTGCCGCACACTCTATCACTAATTGGGACGAATTCGTCGCAGCATTTCTTAAGAAGTTTTACCCAAACCATAAGACTGCCCACATTAGGAGCGAGATCAACCAGTTCACCCAGCTTCCCAATGAACCATTTTGGAAGTGCTTTGAACGTTTCAAGGATCTGCTTGTCCAATGCCCCCATCACGGAATACAAAGATGGGATTTATGTCGGATTATATATGAGGGCATTAATCCAGCGACAAAGCAGATGCTTGAAACAATGTGTCAATGCAATTTCATGTCTAAAGATGACGGTGAAGCGTGGAAATATCTGGAAGACCTTGCTGAACACAGGTTGCAGTGGGAAAGCGTAAGACCACCTTCAACTAAGGGAGGTATTCACCAGCTCGATGTTTCTATCGCAGTAAAAGCCGAAATGGCAGCGATACAGAAGAAACTCGACGCTATCGAAAACAAGTTCTCATCTTTCTCCCTAAATCAGGTCACGCTTCCTAAGACCGTCTGTGGTTGCTGTTCGGATCCTTCACACTTAACGGAAGAATGTCCTATGAATGCATCGTTTCAAGCTAATGCTGCTTTTCAGCAGCGATCTAGAAACGACCCTTATTCTTCTACATATAATCAAGGATGGAGGAATCATCCTAACTTTGCTTGGAATCAAAACCAACAAAGCAATTATCAAAGACCTCCTCCACAGCAACCACAACCACAGAATCAGCCCCTCTTTCAGTCACAAAATTTCCAAAATCCGGCCAATACTTCTACACCACAAATGGCCGGTACTGATAACTCTTCACTCGCACAAACTTTGGATATGTTCATGAAACAATCCATGAAATTTTCGGCTGAGATGACGTCTTCTATTGATACCCTAACGAAAAACTCCGCCTCCCATGGTGAGAGTATTAAATCATTAAAGAACCAAATCGCACAGTTAAACGCCGCAATGAGTGCTAGAGAGAAAGGGAAACTCCTGTCTCAACCCCTACCGAATCCTGGCCATTCACAAAATCATAATGTGAATGCCGTTACTATGTTGAGATCGGGAAAAATACTGAATAACCGAGTGGGTGAGCCATGTGAAGATAGTGACACCAATGATACCCCAGCTTCTTCTTCTTCCCCTAATTCGTCTAGTCTCCCACCTTCACCCGAGCCTATTCTCCGTTTTCCCCAAGGCTCGAACCCTTCGCCCATTTCGCCAAATCTATCTAAGTCGATTCCCACTCTAATTTTGGGATCGAATCCATCCCCACAGTCTTCTCCACAAACGTTGGACCCAAAACTTATTGATCAAGCACCTTATCCAAACAGGTTAAGGGGCAACAGACCAAGTCCACAAATGGAGAAGATTGTGGAAATTTTTAAGCAAGTTAACATAAACATTCTTTTCCTAGATGCTATTCAACAAGTTCCGTCATATGCGAAAATCCTAAAGGACTTGTGCACTAGGAAGAGAAAAGTTCAAGTACCTAAAAAAGTTTTCCTTGCGAGTAATGTGAGCACAGCTTTTACACAACAACTTCCCAAGAAACGAAAGGACCCCGGAAGTCCTATAATTTCAATTTCTATTGGGGGTAAAAATATCAATCGTGCTCTACTCGACTTAGGTGCTAGTGTTAACTTGCTTCCGTATTCGGTTTATGAGCAATTAGGAATCGGAGAGTTAAAACCTGCGCATTGCACTCTTCAGATGGCTGATCGATCTATCACCCAACCTAGGGGTGAGCTAGAGGATGTGTTAATCAAAGTCGGGGAATTCATATTCCCTGTGGACTTTATCGTTATAGATACACAACCTGTAGCAAACCCACGCAATCAAATCCCGGTGATACTCGGTCGACCCTTTTTGGCCACTTCCAACGTAGTAATTGTAGGGTTCCTAGGCACCCTAGTGAGGTCTCACAAGGCATCGAACATGCCAATATAAAAATTTATGGGTGCCGAGAGACCCGACTACGGATCGTTTGCTAGAAAACTAGGCGAAAAAGCTAACTAGTTAACACTTAACTAAGGGAATACGGAAATACAACCTTTGTAGATCCGGTTCTCCACCTCCATAGCTCCGCAATGAAGTCTCCTCGCTGTCCTAATGAGTTCCCGGGCTCTAGCATCGGCTTCGTCGGAGAATGGGCAAGCTAGGTCGTCGATGTCCATGCCGAAGATGATCTACGTCGAGGCATCGCTAGATCAAGCTCACAACTTCACCAAGTCAAGAAACTTGTGAAGAAAACACACTCTACTACTTGGCAAGAGGTAGAGGATGAAGAAATAGGAAGTGGGTTCAATTTAGAATTGGATTTCTCACTCTTTATCATCAATCACCATTGATGAAGAAAGCTTTTTCTTCATGAAAGAAGATGAAGAAGAAGAAGAATATTGTAATAAGATTATTCAAAAAAGAAAAGAATAACAATACTTATCATAATATTAACTCTAGTCAAGTGTAGAGAATGAATCATGGTTAGTGGGAATGGTTAGGGTTAAGGATGAGATAAGAATGGTTGACTTGATCAAAGTTTCATGAAGCTTCAACTAAAGTCCAAATTAAGCCACCATTCTTTTCTCCTTTCCATTTATTTTCCAAAAGAAATGGATAAATAAATAAGTGAATAAAACAAAACCCTAACCATAATCATGTAACCATGGTTTGATCTTTACACAAAAACCCTAGCATAACATGTATCATCAAACTTGATACAATGAAGTGCACAAAAGTATATCACATATACAATGTGTACAATCCGAGTGAGAAAATCCATTTAAAGTGAACCAATACTAGTTAACGCAAAGTAATATATCAAATATATAATTATGCATTAAATTATTAAATCAACTCTTGATTTAACGATCCGGTCATATCGCATATAACCGACTAATATCATTAGTAACAACTTATCGAATCAACACTTGATTCGATAACCCGGCTATATCGCATATAACCGATCAATGTCACATCGCGAGAATGAAATACGGTATCACATACACGCATCATTCTCGGTCCCGCACATATCTCATATGCGCTCCTATTTCGTTTCGCTTGAGCCAGGAAACCTCTGTGTAGGACTCTAAAGACTCGTCAATACGCCGGCAGCAGATGATGATCATATCAAACATCCACAAGCCGCAAGCGGTCTGCTAAACGTAACGGCCACCCGGGTATTGAGCGATCTGAAGATCGACGAGCAAGCCCGCTCACACTCCAGTGAATCCAACCAGTAACACTACCGTACAGTCCGGTCTGATCGTCCGATATGTCGCATATCTCGCCTAGGGGTGGTAAACGTCAGACCCCAATAGCTCGATAAGTCGTGTCGATATGAGGTCTATAACTGTTCGAGAAACTACTGGTAACACTTACCAGTAAATCTCAGCAACCCTGGCCAGGGATTTCCTGTTATAGCCAATCGAACACAGCGCAACATCAACCCCCTATACCGGGAGAGACGAATCCCCTCCTATCGCTCATTGCCTCCATGTGACTCGGGACTGTACCCAAAAACCACCGTTTTACACGCCCTCTTGGACGTGGTAAGATGGAAATCAAAGCACAGTGGGAACCACACAAGACTCTATGACGATCTCGGGTCAACAGACTACTCGGTACCAGTGTCACCAGAGAACTGCCATCTGACGTGAGGTATAATACCATCTGGGAGTTCTCGGCGAGTCCGTCCAGTATACCCAGTCTCTACTGAGCACCCGTATATCATCTCTGATGTCAAACACCAATGGATATGGGATCATCCATCGCCCATCTGTATGGGTCGAGAAGGTACACGCTAGTCTACTCTGGTATATCGATGCCCCGTCTCGATACACCCTCGACTAGGGACTTTGAAGGATGTACTTATGGACTACCATGTCCCCACTAGTATGATCAGCATCATAGTCCAGGTAGTCAAGCACAGATCCTAAGGGCTTTACCAACATGTAACAGAGAGACAATCAGTATACACGTTAAGGTAAAGATCAACCAGATAGCATACTATCATGTCGAGCAAGAAAGTCCTCCCTATATATGTCCCAGCATCCACTACAATATACATCCTATGTATAGTAATGGCCTCTAGGGCATACATATAACTAACAATCTCCCACTTGCACTAGGGCCATCTGATAGCAGTGGTTGTAGTATCTCATACTCAACCATCCCATAAAAGTCTCTCTCTGGGAACAGGCCTTTGTGAGTGGATCCGCTGTGTTGTCCTCTGAGTCTACTCTCCAATCCTCAATCACCCTGGAGATCAACCATCTCCATGATCAAGTGATACTGCCTTAGAATATGTCTGGATCACTGATGGGACCGGCGTTCCTTGGCATAAGCCACAACTCCATTGTCACACAATGGGAGGAACATAGTTCATCTAATGAACCAATATACACCCAAACAGCCTCTTTGGTAGCATCTTAAGTAGCGATGTATCCTGCCTTTATCGTCTAGTATGTCACGGTATCTAACTTGGAACTCTTCCAACATACCGTCCCTTTACTGAGGGTAAAGACAATGCCTGCGACTGACATTCAGTCGTCTTTATCACCCTGGAACACTTCCAGTGATTCTCCCCAGGATCAATTGATACCATCTCACTACTACTAGTGAGATTCTTAACATCCAATTAGATCTATCTCATAGATCCAAAATCCAGGATTTAGTAGGTATCACTTTAATCCTATATGGAGAATCTTTGTGATAAGCGGAGATTGATCGAGCGTAGCATAAGAAACTCCTTCCCTATCAAGAGTATGTCATCCACGTACTCTACGAGAATCGTCACCATACTCCATACTACCTTTTTGTTTATACAAGGTTCATCTACCATTTTGATGATGTCAAACTCTTTGACTAACTCATCAAAACTGATGTTCCAACTCCGCGATGCCTGCTTTATCCTATAAAGCATCTTGCACACGTTTCCGCTGCTCCCACTGTCTACGAAGCCCTCTGGCTGTGTACTTATAGACGCTCTCTTCTAAATCATTATTTAGAAAAGCAGTCAAGACACCCAACCACCAGATATCGCAGTCATGGTATGTAGCCATGACAAGTAGGATCTGGATGGACTTAAGCATAGCTACTTGAAAAGGTTTCATCATTATCCACACCTGGTCAATGATGCAAACTTTTAACAAGTCTAGTTTTGAAAGTCTCAACTTTTCCATGTACACCAAGTAATCTTCTCAAGATATACTTGCTCCTGATGGGGATTTAACCCTTCAGATATAGCAACTAAAGTCCATACTTTGTTGGTGTATAAGGATTCCATCTTAGATCGCTAAACATCCAGCCATTCTTACAGAGTCATACTCCTGATGGCCAGCTCGAAACTAGTTGGGTCATGATCTCATGATGCAATTCTCGCTCCCACTGTCATAGAGAAACCGAAGTATCTCTCAGGTGGGTGAGGAACCCTACTAGATCGGCGGAGAGGCTGAGGTTCGTTGGTATCTACTGAATCCCTTGGTTCTATCAAATCATCTGCTGTAGTTCGTATAGCTGGAACTTTTCCAGTTCTACATTACAGACTTTGCCTTCGAGCTTGTCCGGATTTTGCTTTCAGACATAGGCCGGACAACCCCAAATCTTAACTAGCTTAAGACATGGGCTCTTACCATACCATATCTCATATGAAGTGGTAGGCAACTGATTTGATTCGAACCCTATTCAATAGGTATGCAGCTTCTCAAGTGCATAACTCCCAAAAAGGAAATAGGTAACTCAGTAGTACTCATCATAGAGCACACCTTATCATATAGGGTGTGTTTGCTCCGCCCCGACATACCATCGTACTATGGTGTATACGGAAGAGTAATGCAGAGAGAGAATCTCATTCTCCTTTAGAATAGTCCAGGAATTTCGTGCTCAAGTATTCTCCTCCTTGATCTCATCAAAGGACATAATACTTATACCCGTATTTTAGTTCTCTACTTCTCGCTTATATTCTGTGAATATCTCAAAAGGTTCGGACTCATGTTTCAACAGGAACATATGTCTGAATCTCGAGAGATCATCAGAGAATGTAATGAAGTATAAAGAACCAGTCTTGGCATGTGTATACAGGGGACCTTACATACATCAACATGTATCATCCCAAGAGTTCATTAACTCTTTCTCTGTTTCCAATAAACAGAGCTGTGGTCATCTTATCTTTGTGACATGACTGGCAAGTTTCACAAGATGTAAATTCAAACTGATTTAAATATACATCTATATGTAACTCTAGCCAGTCGGGTCGCATTGATATGACCTAGTCTATAATGCCTTAAGAAGGATTCGTTCATTTCTGAACTCTTCCTCTTGTGTGTGTTCTGTATACTAAAGAACTGTGGTTTGATTTAGAACATTAATGCTTTTAGATAACGTGCCTGAACCGATCAACTTTTGATATAGGAAATGTTCAAAACATTATCCAACAATACAAAATTTTATCATTTCTTTACAGATAAAGAGACTGATATGATTTTGTATATCAGGTTCGGTATCTAATAACATTCGTTCAGAATCAATGTATTGGTAATACAGGGTGACAGTGACCAACAGACTTGGCTGCAACTCTTGCCCCGTTTTCTGTCTCATGAAACTTATCACCCGTTCTCAGTTCTTCTACCTTTCTGTAGCCCTATGTAACAGATTACATATCTGGGATCCTGATCTGGTATCACATACCCAGGACGTAAAGGATACTGAGAAACAGTTCTGTATAATGAACACACCCGAAGATGATGCATCAGCATGCACTCTCTTCGTTTGGGCGGCACGAGAATTCTGGTAATCCCCAATTTCCTACTCTGTCTTATAACATTTATAAGTTGGAGCGGGACCAACGTTCCCCAGCTCAGTATAACAAGCGGGTTCGGTCAATATTCCGTATTATTATCTTGATTAAGGCGTGATATGGTCGCTACCTGGAGAGAGAGAGAAGAAAACACTCAGCGTGCGCTCTTGCAAGAATAGATTGGTTATTATTTTATCTAATCAGGATGGCTCCCACTGCTTTTTATCAAATCTTCCTTCAAACCTTAAAAGGAAAGACTAGCCGGGATTAATTACACACTACAAGTTCGCCAATCTTTCAGCCAGGCCAGTGTCGGTACTTTGAGGGAGGTCCCCCGTGCTTTCGCACGAACCTAATTAATGTAAACCTCGTTTTCCCAGAGGCGTAACCTCGTTAACACCTTTCTAGTTACCTACTTGATCGGCTAATTGTAATATGTAAAACTCTCCCAGGAGTAACACTTACTCGCAGCGGGTATCGGGATCCAACTATCTCATAGAAGGTATGCAATCTCATTGCAAATTTCAACACTTGAAATTCCCGATAATATTTTGCCCCTAGCAGCTATATGACCTTAACATAGTCAACAAATCATAAGTGCTAGTCAAGTTCAACCCGTCATTTCCCGATTGAATTAAACCCACCCGCACGACCCTTAACATAGTCAACAAAGTCGCACGACTACCCTAATTCAATCACATCATATGCTTATGCAGATAAGCACTAATTAGCTACCGCACACTACGCCTTAACATAGTCAACAAACATAGCACGAATACTAACTAGTACTTATCTGAAATGACGGAGGGCTACGACAGGTTTTTCTGAAAACCTATTGCGTAATGAACTTGATATCGTTATAGAATCAAATGATTTTAAAATGGAGTGTTTTTGAGGCTTTTCTAGTTTTGCTAAAGGAGTCACTCCCGGTGAAAGGATCGTCGGTCCTTTCCTCGTCGAATGAGGTGCGGGATATATCATATATATCACTGTGCAAAGCAAAAACTCTTAAAAGCAATCAAAAGACAAACCGAGTGTGTAGCATCTGCCAGTTATTGCTAAAGGAGTCACTCTCGGTGAAGGGATCTCGGTCCTTTCCTCATTGAATAAGGTGCAGGATATATCACATATACCGCTGTGCAAAGCAAGAACTGTAGCTACCTGTTTTAATTTTGAAATTCGATTCTACAACATCTTTAGGTTTCTTTTACTTTCATTAATTACATTAATGAAGTCCCATCATTTAAATACCTAAACATCACAGATAAATACGACGTACACTTATGCCATCCGCATTCGCCTCGATGTCCCCTCGTGCACCGTTAGGATAGGTAACTAACGGCAGAGCGGGGCAGGGCTAGCGCGGGTGTAAAACATAAGTAACGTCTATATAATATATCATATATACTATATACTGTATCTATCACAGAACATCACATGATCACATCACAGATATCGCAGCAGAAGAAACATATGAAATATTGGACATACTAGGACGTCCGTGTTTTCAATACGAGCCAGTATAAAACACGGATTCCACGGTCGTGATGAATAGCCAAACCCACACCCCTAGACCCCTACGAGAGCGGCAAGCAACCCTACCAATTCTAGAGTTAGGAGACCCGGACTCGACTCCTCGAGTTGGTCTCCCACTGGACTCCAGAACCCGGTTACTTGTGCCCTCCTCCTTGGGTCTATCCTAGTGCGGAAAAGTAAATAATATACAAACGGTGACAACTTCCGCAACCTGGAAGCGCCCCAATAAAAGAATATTACATACAAGTTTTTTTTACATGAATGAAAATGAAAAACACTCATCTCACATAAAAACCCCCGGCTATTCAAACACGACGATCCAATATAACATATCCAGCAACACATAACATCACATGTCATCAACGTAAGTAAATATGCGCATCCCAATTGTCGTTGACATATAGCAACGAAACCGGCGATATCACATATTACACTTACGGTCACAGAAAAGAAAGTGTAAAACTACAACAGTTGGAATCCGCAATCTGCATAGACATCGCATGCCTAATCAAATGAATACCTTAGACATCACATACCTAACAATTATAAACCCCGCATTTTAGTCTCAAAATCGAAAACACTTTTCAATATCGAGTCGGGCAATTCAACAGGATTCCCGACATTCTGATCGAATGCTCGTCGCAAACTTTAGTAGGCGGCCGCACCCCCGATGCCGTCGACGAAGTGCACCAAGGCGGAACACCGCTACCGCGAGCACCCAAACGGATGCTTTCGGCGACGGGGTTCTCCTACAGTCACTTGGTCGGGGCTATGGAGTGAGGCTGTCTATTAAGTTTACCCGGCGAGTATCCGCGTACACTACGTGATTGCGACGGACTTTTGATCACATCAAAATTCCGTGGCAACCGATCAAGTGAGACTAAACTGCTACGTTTATAACATTCATTCAGTTATCACATAACTTTTTGTGAATTCCAATTATTGTATCCCATTCCAGATAATTAGAAAATGTTAAACTTTCCGATTGAACATTCGAAAACCCAAGTTTTCCCGATATAGCTCAACACATGAAATAAGTCTAACAACATTCCGTTCGTGCCTCAGTACCAACGGTCCAGCCGTAGAAGGGTCAAGCCAACGCCTCACATGTGGCACGCCGTACTGCCCCAAACCCTAAGGTTCAAAGGGCAGTTCAAGACGGTCACATAATCGAGTTAAGGTTTGTTGTCTTCTAGAGGGACCATCGCGTTACTTGCACTACTTAGAACATCGTTAAACCACGGAAAAATCCAACACTTGGAAATTTCCCGACAGGGGAAAAATTGGGTATTTATATCCGGTCGAACTTTTTAACATATTCTAAAAATTATCCGGAAAGCCACACAGACAAAATTTGATAATCCGATCGAAACACCGAATCCCCAAATCAATCCCAGAAAATTCAACTCTTGAATAACTATTAAAAATTTCCAGAAAATCCAGCATTAAAAATTATGAGTTACTGTGAAAAAAATATTTAATAAAGTGTCCGTACCGCCGCGGAACCGCCGCACGAGCCTTGCTCGTGCCGCGGAACCGCGGCAGTTTGATGGAGATAGGGTCACGAATTTCACAGTAGCTCTTAAATTCACCTGCTGATTTTTATGCATATTTTTAATGTTGAAAAACTCACTGTTTTCAAAAAAGGACAGAGAGCATGTTAGAAATGGGTTTTCGGGTTCGTTCGGACTTCAAACTCCGTCTGGACTTCGCCTAAGGCTCTAGCTAGGCTCTGATACCACTGTAGGGTTCCTAGGCATCCTAGTGAGGTCTCACAAGGCATCGAACATGCCAATATAAAAATTTATGGGTGCCGAGAGACCCGACTACGGATCGTTTGCTAGAAAACTAGGCGAAAAAGCTAACTAGTTAACACTTAACTAAGGGAATACGGAAATACAACCTTTGTAGATCCGGTTCTCCACTTCCATAGCTCCGCAATGAAGTCTCCTCGCTGTCCTAATGAGTTCCCGGGCTCTAGCGTCGGCTTCGTCGGAGAATGGGCAAGCTAGGTCGTCGATGTCCATGCCGAAGATGATCTACGTCGAGGCATCGCTAGATCAAGCTCACAACTTCACCAAGTCAAGAAACTTTTGAAGAAAACACACTCTACTACTTGGCAAGAGGTAGAGGATGAAGAAATAGGAAGTGGGTTCAATTTAGAATTGGATTTCTCACTCTTTATCATCAATCACCATTGATGAAGAAAGCTTTTTCTTCATGAAAGAAGATGAAGAAGAAGAAGAATATTGTAATAAGATTATTCAAAAAAGAAAAGAATAACAATACTTATCATAATATTAACTCTAGTCAAGTGTAGAGAATGAATCATGGTTAGTGGGAATGGTTAGGGTTAAGGATGAGATAAGAATGGTTGACTTGATCAAAGTTTCATGAAGCTTCAACTAAAGTCCAAATTAAGCCACCATTCTTTTCTCCTTTCCATTTATTTTCCAAAAGAAATGGATAAATAAATAAGTGAATAAAACAAAACCCTAACCATAATCATGTAACCATGGTTTGATCTTTACACAAAAACCCTAGCATAACATGTATCATCAAACATGATACAATGAAGTGCACAAAAGTATATCACATATACAATGTGTACAATCCGAGTGAGAAAATCCATTTAAAGTGAACCAATACTAGTTAACGCAAAGTAATATATTAAATATATAATTATGCATTAAATTATTAAATCAACTCTTGATTTAACGATCCGGTCATATCGCATATAACCGACTAATATCATTAGTAACAACTTATCGAATCAACACTTGATTCGATAACCCGGCTATATCGCATATAACCGATCAATGTCACATCGCGAGAATGAAATACGGTATCACATACACGCATCATTCTCGGTCCCGCACATATCTCATATGCGCTCCTATTTCGTTTCGCTTGAGCTAGGAAACCTCTGTGTAGGACTCTAAAGACTCGTCAATACGCCGGCAGCAGATGATGATCATATCAAACATCCACAAGCCGCAAGCGGTCTGCTAAACGTAACGGCCACCCGGGTATTGAGCGATCTGAAGATCGACGAGCAAGCCCGCTCACACTCCAGTGAATCCAACCAGTAACACTACCGTACAGTCCGGTCTGATCGTCCGATATGTCGCATATCTCGCCTAGGGGTGGTAAACGTCAGACCCCAATAGCTCGATAAGTCGTGTCGATATGAGGTCTATAACTGTTCGAGAAACTACTGGTAACACTTACCAGTAAATCTCAGCAACCCTGGCCAGGGATTTCCTGTTATAGCCAATCGAACACAGCGCAACATCAACCCCCTATACCGGGAGAGACGAATCCCCTCCTATCGCTCATTGCCTCCATGTGACTCGGGACTGTACCCAAAAACCACCGTTTTGCACGCCCTCTTGGACGTGGTAAGATGGAAATCAAAGCACAGTGGGAACCACACAAGACTCTATGACGATCTCGGGTCAACAGACTACTCTGTACCAGTGTCACCAGAGAACTGCCATCTGACGTGAGGTATAATACCATCTAGGAGTTCTCGACGAGTCCTTCCAGTGTACCCAGTCTCTACTGAGCACCCGTATATCATCTCTGATGTCAAACACCAATGGATATGGGATCATCCATCGCCCATCTGTATGGGTCGAGAAGGTACACGCTAGTCTACTCTGGTATATCGATGCCCCGTCTCGATACACCCTCGACTAGGGACTTTGAAGGATGTACTTATGGACTACCATGTCCCCACTAGTATGATCCGCATCATAGTCCAGGTAATCAAGCACAGATCCTAAGGGCTTTACCAACATGTAACAGAGAGACAATCAGTATACACGTTAAGGTAAAGATCAACCAGATAGCATACTATCATGTCGAGCAAAAAAGTCCTCCCTATATATGTCCCAGCATCCACTACAATATACATCCTATGTATAGTAATGGCCTCTAGGGCATACATATAACTAACAGTAATCAATTGTAGAAACGGCTCTATGACCCTATCCTTTGGAAAGAAGTCAATTGAGCTTAACATTTACAAGTTGGGAAGTGAACCCTCCGAACCCTATGCTCATGTGTGTTCTGTCGAATTAATGGATGTCGACAGCAGCGAATTTGATCAACCTCATGATACTGACTCTTTTCATATGTTTTTGCTTGATACGGCCTCTTCCACCAAGTTGTCCGGGTCAACATCTAACACTGATGATGAACTTTTTATAGAGTCTGACAATCACCCCATTTTTTCTGATGACATTATTCTTCGGGGTATCGATGAAAGCTTTGAGGAAATTTTCGCTGATGAACTCGCATTTTTACAAGACACGGGTGTTGAGATGAATCAACTCCAAGATGAAGAAATTGAACCTCCACCCCTTCTTTTGGACAATCATGATAATGCGAGTAATCCATCATTACTATCACTGTGTCGTCTCTCCAAATTGAGACGCAATCCTTTTCCATTACACCTCTTGTCACCTCCCAACTTCTTCACGTCAATAGGTGACATGTTCTTCCACCAACCTTGGTGCTTCATCGATAAAATTTTTGAATGGTTGGTGTTGACCTTCGGTCTTTGCAAAGCTTGGCATTGACCAATAAGCTTGACCCCCTCATGTGATTTTAAAAGATTAAAATTGTTTAACTTAAGTTTGGGGGGGGGGTATATTTTGGCTCTTGAAAAGAAAATGTTTTTTACAAATTTGTGAGCCTAAAATAAGTTTGGGAGAGGATTTTCACTTTCATATATTCTTGCCCCCATTAATAATTTCCTCCCAAGTCTACAGGTTTTTGAGCTTAACGGATGACATCAGTGAGGACACTGCTGTAAACAGGTTTGGGGGAGGTTTGTGCTTATACTTTGCATTATACTATATTAAAGCACAAAAATTTTTTGATAATAAAAGAATAGAAAGTGAAAAATTACATCCAAAAGATAGGAATAGTTTAAGAAAACTAAGAAAATTAGAAGTTTTCTTAAACGAACTAGTAATAAGTAGTTATGAGCTGTTGTCCCAAGGGTTAGTACGATGAAAGAAGTCACTAATCTGAGGATAAAAATAAGTATGAAAAATAGTTTCTATTCTAGAAGCCAAACATTTGAATGTTGATACCCTACTATATGCACTTATACACGTCTTGAAACTCGGGATAGTAGAGGATACCTTGAAATGCTCTTGTCTAAAAGCCAAAGTATGAAAAAAAAATGAAGAAAATATAAAAATGGTGAAAGAAAAAAATGAACACCGGTTTTGTATCGCCAAGGCAGCAATAAAAAAAATATAGCGAGGGTGCCTCTTCACCTAGTGCCCTAAGGCCAACTGGTCTGGGAGTCACTGCTAAGCCTTAGGTAGTGCAAGACGAGGAAAATATTATCACCTAATCAGCAAGCACATGAGTAATCGGTCGGTTAGTACCTCAAGAAGTATTAACGGTCGCATGAAAATGTGTGAGCAAATCTTAATATTCATCAAATTAAAAAGTACTAAGGTAGATGGACAAGAGTATGATAGCTTGAATTGAATTCTCCGAGTGTAGGGATGTTCTTTACACACACGTGGGGTTATATGATCAATGTTTGGATGAAAGGTATGAATGAAGAATAAAGACGATGTTTTATTGAGGGATGATGTGATTTCTAACATTTTTTCATGACTATTAAGATAGGGCTCATGATAACTGAAAAGCCAGTATAGTTGGAAACTCTTATTTTCAAGATCATTCTTTTATGGTTCTTATCTTTATATGTAAATTTCACCATCTTTCTTTTGTTATAGGATTTTGTGGGTGTAATCCGCTGAGAACCTTCAGGAGACAACACTCCTCCTACTAGGGACACCTAGAGGTTTAACGGCTTGTTGCACGTGCTCAGTGCAATCGTGTCTGTCTACGAAAGTGTGCTTAGTTTTCTCCTTTCTTTTTCTCTCTTCTTGAATAAACTAGTTTGCTCGGGACGATCAAAGATAAGTTTGGGGGTATTTGTTCAGTTGATAAAACTGCACATTTGTATTACATTTTTCCTATCATTTTCATATTAAAAATGGACTTTATTATGATATATTATACATATGAGGGTTTATGTGTAAAGACACCATTTTCCATGTGTTAATATATTTTAATTAGCATTTGGTAGGAAAATGTATGCAAATAAATCCATTGACCAAATCCCAGTAGAAATAAGCCTACTAAATATTATTTGAGATTATTGTGCAGAATTTTCCAAGTTGTTATGCAGAATTTATCAAACAAATCAAGTTGTTGAAGAAAACTTGCCAAATTAAGAAGCAAAATTTGGAGACCAAGTCTGGAAGCAACCGAGAAAAGATTTTTGAATTCTGAAGGTGCCTAAGATTGCCACATGTCACAAGATGCAAGTCCAAAAAATTCTGTCAAGAGATCCTCATCTTTGAGCGCGGATCCGCGGCCAAACCCTTCTTGGGCCACGGATCCGCCGCAATTCCAGGGAGTTAGAGCATGAGATTTCTTGGCATAAATATATGATAAATTTTACCAAGTTTTCAACAAGAAGATTCTGGCTTTGCACTATAAAAGTGCACCGAGAGCCTCTTGGAAAAGTTATCAAGCCGACGAGATCACGAAGTCCAAGACGGCTCACGCATCCAGGCTGATCATCAACGGTTCATCTACCTCCTTAGAAGAGATCGAGAAGCAAACTAGGTTTTTGTAATCATTTTCTAAGGAATCAAAGTGTACTTGATATTGTTGATTAATAAAGGTATCTTTCTTCTTCTTATTCTATTTCTTCGTAGTTTAATTATGCATTTTCTCTCCATCTCTTTTTCTCCCAACATGCGCGAGTAATTCTCCGCTTGTTAGGGTTCGTAGGATTAGGGTGGGCTATTGGATGATGAACATCTCTAAACCCTTTTTAAGTCCTATAAAGTTTATGAACTTTATCAAAAGAATCATTAACATCCTAATCGGGCGCGCTAACAATTCTTTGCTAGTTCCGACCGCGATTAGAGATTAGATTAATGATTGTTTTGGTAAAGGCTAGATAATGAACGGAGTTCCGTGTCGAGATAAGGGTTAAGAGTGGGATTCCTTTTCCCTCCAGAAACCCTAATCTAAACGCATCACCGTCGTTCTAGTTTTAAATCTATTAATGGATAAAAAGGGTAATTTTTAATTAATCGTCCATAACTACTAAATCCTAACGAACCCTACAAGCCCTCTTATTATATTAATTACACCCCTAAAATAATCTAGATCTATATTTTTTGCATTCTTGCTTAACGTAGATCTAGAAACCATTCTTCAAAATTCTTTATTCTTCCCCCTCTCTTTTTCAACACATCTAAAGTAAGAATAAAAGGTTCAACGTTTCCTAGAGGACGACTCGTACTCATCTCGGTCTAGTTACACGCGACACCGTTATTGATTGCGGTTATAACTACACAAACGCACTCTTTCGTGTCAAAAATCAATGGCGATCATATACGTGGGAGCTGGGGTCTATAAGCACATCCTAAAAAGGTCCCTAGCCGTAGGAGTTTTGAGACAGGGCATCGATACTCCAGAGTAGACTAGTGTATATAGTCGAAACCCCGACGAGGGGCGGTGGCCGGTCTCACAAGCCACTGGTGTCAGTTGGTTCACCTAAGATGTATACAGGTGCTCATTGGGTTATGAGTACACCGGACAGGACTCGCCGGGAACATGCTAGTTGGTCTTATACCAGACGTCAGATAGCAGTTCCCTGGTGACATGTGTACAGGTTAGTTCATCGACCTGAGATCGTCATTTGACTCGTGTGAGTTCCCACTGTACTTTGATTACTACCCTACCACGCTCAAAGGAGACGTGCAAACAGGTTTTAGTTGGGTACAGTCCCGAGCCACATAGAGGCATTGAGCGGATCTGCAGGGGTTCGTCTCTCCCGGTATTGGGGGTGAGGTCGCGCTGTGTCTAGGAGAGCCATTACATGAAGTCCTTGGCCAAGGCAGGAGATTTACTGGTAGGCATTCCAGTAGTATCTCAGGGTGTTCTGGGCTACACTCCGACACGACTTGTACCGCTTTTGGGGGTCTGACTTTCACCAACCCCCTAGGCCCGCCATGCGATGCTCATAGACGAACGGACCGGACTGTACGGATATTGTCGCTGATAGGCTCAGTAGGGTGTCAGGATGAGTTCGCTCATCGACGTCCCTTTTGGTCAATACCTGGTAGCCCGTTACGTATGGCTAATATCTCTGACGTGCTAGTGGTTAAATCCACAACCAAAGTATTGACGAGTCTTTAGAGTCCCCCACAGACCGTTTTCTCAAGTTTCGGGTGAAACGCTGTAGAGGCCTTATGGAGATATGGCGGGGTTCGATCATGTACGTGCGGTATTGCACGGATCATGATCGGACGGATAATACTAGCGAGCTTTGGTTTAAGCCGGATCCTAGTATTGTACAGTGTAGATTTTGTCTCATTGCATTTGTATTCGGTCGGAATACAAATGCGGGTATGTATATACAGTCGTGGGGTTTTCCTGTAATTTATTACGGGATCAGTTTTCTGAAGTTGCCAGTTTGCTTTCCGTTTCGGCCATTTTCCTTTTTTTCTTTCTCTGGCTGAAAGTTGGTGGAGGGGGTTATTTGCAATTGTGCATTTAACAAAGGAGAAGACTTTTTATGCATCATGATGGTTTCATGATGGTGCACCATCCATTGACTTCATTGGTTCATCATTTCTTGACTTTGCTTGATGGTGATGGGATATGATTAGGTGATGGAGTGGGGATTTGGTAGTGATGATTATTCCTCATGGTCATCTCTTTTCTCTTCCTTGTATTATTTTCTCTCTCTCTCTCCTTTTCACTAAAAGGGGCCGGCCACAAGAGGGAGTGGGGCTGTCCAAAATTTTGGTGAGGCATTTTTGTTCTCTTCATGCTCACAAAAATTCCTTTGTTCATCTCAAAAAGCATATATCTCATTCCTCCACCAAAAGAAAACTTCTAGTAACCCCATCGAGACAAAAGAGTTCTACACTTCATCTACAGTATTCATGGACACGTCGACTCGCCAACTTCGTGCCCGAGTTGTGTAACGTTTTAAAAATAATTAAATAAATAAAATCGTTTAAGTGAATTTTATAATTTTCGGTAAAGTAAAATGTAGTTTTCATAAAACTAAACCGTAATTATTTTTCACTATAAATTTAAAATACCTATTTTAATTATGTTATTACTAGTAAATGGTGTTTATTTAGTCACTTATAAATTTTTAGTTTAATTAAATATTTTTCCTAAATTAATTATTTTAAATATTAACATAAGCTTTATTTATGCACTAAATTAGTGTAAATTTCAAATTTGAAATGGGTTAATTTTACAAAATAAACCATGCAATATTAGAATCAAGTGTTTTTATGCAAAATTCTTTCTCAAACATTTTCATGATTCTAGATTTTTCTAGGATCAATTTTTGAAGAGGAAAAATTATTAAATAAGAAATTAATGAAAAGACATAAAGAAGGTGTTGTTGTGGAGAAGTTTCTACATCATTCTCACTCTTTTTCTTTCTCTCCCTCTTCTTCATGGTGTGGCCGGCCTCCTCCCCAAGCAGCCCCCCATTTTCCCCTCTTGATTTTGTCTCAAAAATCCTTAAAAATTCATCAAAAATCCAATAAAAAATCCACAAAATCCTAATAAATTCATACCCTCTATTCTTTGCTCTTCTTTGAATGGATTTTGGAGATGGAAAACAATCATTTTGGAGGCTCATTTTCATGTTTGGATTTTATGTTGTGGAGGTATAAATCTTTTTCTTTTGATTTATTTTTATTAGATGTTTCTTTTAAGCATAATTAGATTTATTAAATTAATTCTATTTGCAAATTTTAAAATTCAAGTTAGGGTTATAAAATCAAGTTATGATTTTTATTAATTAATTAGGGTTATAATAACTAGTTTAACATTTTTAGAAGTGGAAATTCTTGTATGGATGATAGATTGTAAATTGCTTATCCAAAATTGTTAAATTAAACCATTTTTGCAAACTAGATTTATATATATTGTATATTTTGGTGAAATAAAATTCCATATAATGTTTGTAACATTAGATTGTTGTTTTAATGAGGGTATTAAGTTGTTTGTGGAATGAAAAACTCAATTTAGTCACTAGTTTTATTGAAAATTGATATATTGTGATAAAAATTGCTATTTTTGCTAACTTGGTTTTTGGAAATGGACTAAATAATGGGGATTAAAATCTAATTATGGTTTTCATGATATTATTAACATTCTAGTTTGTTGTTTAGCAATTTAGATCATGCAAACTTAGTTTAGTTGTTGATTTGTAAAATTTTGCTTGCAAAGTGTTGAAATGGATAAATTGCAAACTAGAAATCTATTTTTAAACAAATTGGTGAGGATAAAAATATAGTAATGGGTTGTATAGTCTAGTTATGCTATTTAATGAGTTTTATGACCATTGGTTTCATTTAAATGTCAAGTTTTGAAGAAAAACGGTAAATTGGCATTTTCGGGTTTTACGAAATCGGGCGATTTGATGGATTTTAGGGTTTCGATGAATTAAATAATGTTTTATATTATAAGTAATGAGTTTTAAAACTATGAGTTGGTTGTTGATGTTTATCTCGATTAATCGGAGTTTGTACGGCGATATCGAGCGATATTGGGTTCTTTTGCGTGAACGGGACATAGGTTTTAACCTATGCGCGTTCCGTGTGTCGTTTTGACTTTTGTCCGTGATTTAGTTTACGATACTATATATGTTTGTGTATAGGTACCCTTCACGTGGACCGGGCGATGAAGAAGAGGATGGCGACACCGTCTTCGGCAGACATGGACCAGGTGAGTAGATGTATATCTACGGGGGGAAGTCGGGTGGATGGCGTTTAGCACCCCCGCAACGTAGAATAGGAATAGTACCTATTGATATTAGGGAGCCAGATGTGACCCTAGATTCTTAATAAGTAGGATCCTAGTAATGACCCCAGGCTGGACTAGACTGATTTAGGAAGACCATACCAAAGAATGAATACCTTGGAAGAGATTCGTAGGTTTCAGGTAGATACACACACACGCACACACTGGAACTCGACGTGGTGTATACGTGTACATGTATATATATAGGACTAGGTGTAGGTATATATATATACACAATAGGTATATGTGATACAAGGATGTGATATGATACACGGGAATGAAACAGTATAGCTGGGATTGATACCGTGATTCTTGACTATACGGTCGTATTATGATGTTAGCGGATCATTAAAAAAGTGATATAATGAATAGGTATACATTAATAATAAAGGGTGGTGATGATATAGAGGTACATGGGACTCTAAAATACCACCCGGACCGTAACATGTGATTGATATTCTGATATGATATATGTGTGACTTGATTACGACATCATACAGGTGTAACTTGATTTCGATATCATATACGCGTGACTTGATTACGATATCATACAGGTGTGATTTGATTATGATATGATCTAAGTGTGACTTAATCGCAATATGATACATGTACATGATATTTCTGAGGATAAATTAATGATGTATATTTATGCTGGCAATGATATATGATTGATGTATGCGATTACAGTATAGCACCTTGATCATGACATGTGTTGATGATGATATTATATGAATAATGAGACACGTAGGTGATACTTGACCCGTACCCCGATATTGGGATGCCGTACGATGGATTTTACCGTACGAGGCATAGATGTGATGATTGATCCGCACTCTTGTTTCGAGGAAATCGTACTAAGTACGTGACGCTATTGAGGCTGGATCGCCGACTATTAGAGATATGGACTCAGACTTTAGGTGTACTCTTATTTCTTACCGACTAGTTCTTAGTTTTAGTTCTTTAGGAGGTTAGATGGACACTAGTTAGGCTCGAGACATATAGTTGTAGTTATACTTGTATATCAAATGACTGGTTATTGCACATCTGTCTTTACATTCATACTGTAATCATAATGTTGCATGTTCATACATATGTTTCTATAATCAGCATAAAACTTTGCCTGTTAGGACACCAGCACCATTACCGATGATGCGCATATTCCACGCACACTTATTTGCCGGCTCACACACATCATTATCGGTAATTGCTATGTCACGTACACTTTAGATTATATTATCTTCTATTGATAGAATCAGCAAACAGCTAGATCGATATAATATTGTGATTACTCTCTGATGTTAGTCTAGACATGGCATTTATTACTTAGACATTCATGCATTCATATTTTCATGTTATCATGCAGTATTATGGGGCATATGCCGACACTTATCATATACTTACTCATGATTTTTTTTGGGATTTTGGATTTATATGAGATTTCTGGATTTCTGGGGAAAACCGCAAGAATACATAAAAACTTCTCTCTCTCTCCCCTCTCTTTTTAAAACATAAGATGCGGTTTTCTCGTGATGTATGTGTCGTCCACCATGAGATTTCATGTTTTCTGTTGGATTTTGAGACCCGATTCGAGGAGTGGATGAACCGTCTCGGGTACATGGTGGGCCCGGTATGGTACCCCGGGGCAGGAAGATCGAGTTGTAGACGATGAGCCTGGCAGGGGAAGGCTACCTATCGGTAATGTCTGGCGCGGCGGATATCCGGAGGATACCGACCGTTGTCGTGAGATTTGATGATATGGGTCGATCCGGACTGACGGAGCCCGAGATATTGAGACCATGAGACTTGAGATTATGAGGTATTGAGACTTGAGATTTACATGCTTTGTGTCGATACTTGACACGGATTTCCATGGATTTCGTTGTTGATATTTAAGATTTCTATACACATTTTACTATGATAAAAGCTAAACATTTCTTATACAGATAAACCTAGATTTCAGGATTGGTTATTTTACATTCATGGTGCATGCATACTCATTCACATGACATAGTACTATATGAGGCACTGACACGAGCACGGAGTATTTGCATTTACTCGTAGTATTACCCTGCCATTACTAGATGATTAGGATATAGTAGTGTATTATTATGACCTAGGACAGCGTCGTGCATTTGATTTCTTTTCGCAGATATCTTCTACTCACGAGTTGGCAACTCACCCCCGTTGTGCCAAATTTTATTACAGGTTGATGTACAGGGTTCCTTGGCAGATTGCTGGCACATGATTTCTTTCCGGATGATTTGCATGGTAGGTTGGTTCATTTGTATCTGGATCGCCGTTGTATTTTTATTATTTCATTTGTATCTAGAAAGCTCCATCAACCAAACTTGTATTACTTGATAAGTTTACTGGACCAGTTATTTATTGTGTCCTTAGAGTTGCGCTTGTATTATTATGATATTTGGTGGTTTTGTTTTCTTTTGAGTTTTGAGCCTCGCCCTTTGGCGTTGTATACTATTGTGCATTGATGTGGTTGTTTCCGCCTTTTGGCGTAGAGCTAGCTCCCGTTTGGGGATGCTTTTTATTGTTTATGTATATTATACTTGTTGTCCCCGTTTGGGGCCAGTTTTTACAGAGGAGACTCTGCCGAAATTTTTGGGAAAATTTGCTGATGCATTTAAACTTGTTTTCTTCATGTTTTCTTTTACTTCTTCTTCTTTTATGGTTTAGATTTCTGGGCTTCGGCTTACTTAGATTACGTTGCGCCTCTAGACGCTTCGTAATCTAAGTGCCGGCCACGTTCCGTACTTTCGGGTCGTGACAAAATTGGTATCAGAGCGCTAGGTTTAACCCTGTATAAGTCTAGGTGACCCTTGGTTGATGGAGTAGGCGACTTATGTTGAGTGACGTACCGTGGGTATGATCCGCGGCATACTTACGATACGCTACTCTTCTTAAGTAGCCTTAGAATGTATATTTGTTTGCACCGCATTTCATTCGTTCCTTGATCAATCTTCGTCGATATCGGAAGGTGGTTTCTGTTACCACGGGCGCACGGACAGAGGGAGCTGCGGCTCGAATGCGATAACCATTAGGGTATTGGTTATTCTTGAGGATTGAAGCATTGCTTAGCGTGCGGACGAAGAGTATTCACATGCCGTCCAGACGAAGTTAAAGGGTTCGAGCGATTATCAGAAAACCATTTTCCCAACTTTAAGGTATTCGGAAGAACATGCAGGTATTTCGATGGACCCTCTAGAAGAATGAAACCCTAATTCGACATAATGACCACGAGAACGCCCTTGAACCTTATGGTTGACGGCAGTTCCGCGGTGCCATTAGTGAGGCTTGGGTTTACCCTTCTACGGCTGGACCATTGATGCTGGGGTATGTACCGGATATTTTTAAACTGTACTTGAGTGTTGAGCTCTCGGGGAATTATGGGATTTTGATGGATCGATCGAAAAGTTTAATGTAGTCCGGATATCAGGTGAAGGGATCGACTACGTGGGAGACTCTAGATATGAGTATTGCCGTTGGTAGCGCAGTCAGCACACCCAGGAAGAGACGAGTTCAAAGCAGTCAACACTAGAGGAAAGGGGGGAAAGAGGCGCACATTGACGATAGTGTTTACGATCGTGATTTGGTAATTTGAATTTCATATTTCCGTTGATTGGATTTTGGTATTTTGAGTACTTTTTTCTACGGTATTTCCTATGTGTACCTTCATTACATTCTATTTGTGTTTCATATATCAGTGGTATTGATGTTGTTTAGTACACACCCAGTACACTCGATTTGGTTTTATACATTTTGAGATTTTTGATTTGATTTCGTGCATATGGGTTACACATGATTTTGATATATGCTTCGACCTAGTTTTCATTCATTTTCGTACTGTGATTTCGATTTTGATATTCGGTGTATGTTTTCATGCACCATGTGCACCTGATTAGGATTCTTGCGCATCCTTGGCGTACTTGATGCGATTTTGTGCACACCAGATGCACTAAATCGGGGTTTTGTGCAGATTAGATGCACCTGATATTGAGTCGTGCACGCCCGTTGCACTTAGCAGATGTTTTTGGTGCACACCTGTTGCACTTAGTTTTGTTTTTTTGTGTATTCGTGGTATCTGTATTTGGTTTCGATTTCAGTGCGCACCGGACACACATGATATTTTTATGATATGATTGGGATTGATTTCAGTTTGAGCAGTATGTTTTCATAATCATTATTATTTGATTTAGTAACCAGGTGGGACGTGTATGTTAAATAAAAGATATATATATATATAGCTATTTTTTTTTAAAATAAACGTCCGCTACTTATGCCGTGACACGTGCATCACACGGCGATTTTGAAAAGGGGGTTTTTGCATATTTCTTTATCCAGATATTTGGACGGTTTTACTATGATGCGCAATATATATAAGTTATAGATTGATGTATATTATGTTGGTTTTTGTATTGGGTTTTGAAATTTTATTCTCGCCATAACTCCGATAATTGCGTTATGCTTGACGGAGTTGATTTTAGTTATGTATTGATGCTTTCGGAGCCCCGACGATTTGAGTGTTTTGCGAAATGTTTTAGTATTTGGAGGGGGAATTTTAATTTAAATTCGAGGACCGAATTTCTTTAAGGGGGGAAGATTGTAACGTTTTAAAAATAATCAAATAATTAATTAAATAAATAAAATCGTTTAAGTGAATTTTATAATTTTCGGTAAAGTAAAATGTAGTTTTCATAAAACTAAACCGTAATTATTTTTCACTATAATTTTAAAATACCTATTTTAATTATGTTATTACTAGTAAATGGTGTTTATTTAGTCACTTATAAATTTTTAGTTTAATTAAATATTTTTCCTAAATTAATTATTTTAAATATTAACATAAGCTTTATTTATGCACTAAATTAGTGTAAATTTCAAATTTGAAATGGGTTAATTTTACAAAATAAACCATGCAATATTAGAATCAAGTGTTTTTATGCAAAATTCTTTCTCAAACATTTTCATGATTCTAGATTTTTCTAGGATCAATTTTTGAAGAGGAAAAATTATTAAATAAGAAATTAATGAAAAGACATAAAGGAGGTGTTGTTGTGGAGAAGTTTCTACATCATTCTCACTCTTTTTCTTTCTCTCCCTCTTCTCCATGGTGTGGCCGGCCTCCTCCCCAAGCAGCCCCCCATTTTCCCCTCTTGATTTTGTCTCAAAAATCCTTAAAAATTCATCAAAAATCCAATAAAAAATCCACAAAATCCTAATAAATTCATACCCTCTATTCTTTGCTCTTCTTTGCATGGATTTTGGAGATGGAAAACAATCATTTTGGAGGCTCATTTTCATGTTTGGATTTTATGTTGTGGAGGTATAAATCTTTTTCTTTTGATTTATTTTTATTAGATGTTTCTTTTAAGCATAATTAGATTTATTAAATTAATTCTATTTGCAAATTTTAAAATTCAAGTTAGGGTTATAAAATCAAGTTATGATTTTTATTAATTAATTAGGGTTATAATAACTAGTTTAACATTTTTAGAAGTGGAAATTCTTGTATGGATGATAGATTGTAAATTGCTTATCCAAAATTGTTAAATTAAACCATTTTTGCAAACTAGATTTATATATATTGTATATTTTGGTGAAATAAAATTCCATATAATGTTTGTAACATTAGATTGTTGTTTTAATGAGGGTATTAAGTTGTTGGTGGAATGAAAAACTCAATTTAGTCACTAGTTTTATTGAAAATTGATATATTGTGATAAAAATTGCTATTTTTGCTAACTTGGTTTTTGGAAATGGACTAAATAATGGGGATTAAAATCTAATTATGGTTTTCATGATATTATTAATATTCTAGTTTGTTGTTTAGCAACTTAGATCATGCAAACTTAGTTTAGTTGTTGATTTGTAAAATTTTGCTTGCAAAGTGTTGAAATGGATAAATTGCAAACTAGAAATCTATTTTTAAACAAATTGGTGAGGATAAAAATATAGTAATGGGTTGTATAGTCTAGTTATGCTATTTAATGAGTTTTATGACCATTGGTTTCATTTAAATGTCAAGTTTTGAAGAAAAACGGTAAATTGGCATTTTCGGGTTTTACGAAATCGGGCGATTTGATGGATTTTAGGGTTTCGATGAATTAAATAATGTTTTATATTATAAGTAATGAGTTTTAAAACTATGAGTTGGTTGTTGATGTTTATCTCGATTAATCGGAGTTTGTACGCCGATATCGAGCAATATTTGGTTCTTTTGCGTGAACGGGACATAGGTTTTAACCTATGCGCGTTCCGTGTGTCGTTTTGACTTTTGTCCGTGATTTAGTTTACGATACTATATATGTTTGCGTATAGGTACCCTTCACGTAGACCACGGTCGATGAAGAAGAGGATGGCGACACCGTCTTCGGCAGACATGGACCAGGTGAGTAGATGTATATCTACGGGGGAAGTCGGGTGGATGGCGTTTAGCACCCTCGCAACGTAGAATAGGAATAGTACCTATTGATATTAGGGAGCCAGATGTGACCCTAGATTCTTAATAAGTAGGATCCTAGTAATGACCCCAGGCTGGACTAGACTGATTTAGGAAGACCATACCAAAGAATGAATACCTTGGAAGAGATTCGTAGGTTTCAAGTAGATACACACACGCACACACTGGAACTCGACGTGGTGTATACGTGTACATGTATATATATAGGAATAGGTGTAGGTATATATATATACACAATACGTATATGTGATACAAGGATGTGATATGATACACGGGAATGAAACAGTAGCTGGGCTTGATACCGTGATTCTTGACTATACGGTCATATTATGATGTTAGCGGATCATTAAAAAAGTGATATAATGAATAGGTATACATAGATAATAAAGGGTGGTGATGATATAGAGGTACATGGGACTCTAAAATACCACCCGGACCGTAACATGTGATTGATATTCTGATATGATATATGTGTAACTTGATTACGACATCATACAGGTGTAACTTGATTTCGATATCATATACGTGTGACTTGATTACGATATCATACAGGTGTGATTTGATTATGATATGATCTAAGTGTGACTTAATCGCAATATGATACATGTACATGATATTTCTGAGGATAAATTAATGATGTATATTTATGCTGGCAATGATATATGATTGATGTATGCGATTACAGTATAGCACCTTGATCATGACATGTGTTGATGATGATATTATACGAATAATGAGACACGTAGGTGATACTTGACCCGTACCCCGATATTGGGATGCCGTACGATGGATTTTACCGTACGAGGCATAGATGTGATGATTGATCCGCACTCTTGTTTCGAGGAAATCGTACTAAGTACGTGACGCTATTGAGGCTGGATCGCCGACTATTAGAGATATGGACTCAGACTTTAGGTGTACTCTTATTTCTTACCGACTAGTTCTTAGTTTTAGTTCTTTAGGAGGTTAGATGGACACTAGTTAGGCTCGAGACATATAGTTGTAGTTATACTTGTATATCAAATGACTGGTTATTGCACATCTGTCTTTACATTCATACTGTAATCATAATGTTGCATGTTCATACATATGTTTCTATAATCAGCATAAAACTTTGCCTGTTAGGACACCAGCACCATTACCGATGATGCGCATATTCCACGCACACTTATTTGCCGGCTCACACACATCATTATCGGTAATTGCTATGTCACGTACACTTTAGATCATATTATCTTCTATTGATAGAATCAGCAAACAGCTAGATCGATATAATATTGTGATTACTCTCTGATGTTTGTCTAGACATGGCATTTATTACTTAGACATTCATGCATTCATATTTTCATGTTATCATGCAGTATTATGGGGCATATGCCGACACTTATCATATACTTACTCATGATTTTTTTTGGGATTTTGGATTTATATGAGATTTCTGGATTTCTGGGGAAAACCGCAAGAATACATAAAAACTTCTCTCTCTCTCCCCCTCTCTTTTTAAAACATAAGATGCGGTTTTCTCGTGATGTATGTATCGTCCACCATGAGATTTCTTGTTTTCTGTTGGATTTCGAGACCCGATTCGAGGAGTGGATGAACCGTCTCGGGTACATGGTGGGCCCGGTATGGTACCCCGGGGCAGGAAGATCGAGTTGTAGACGATGAGCCTGGCAGGGGAAGGCTACCTACCGGTGATGTCTGGCGCGGCGGATATCCGGAGGATACCGACCGTTGTCGTGAGATTTGATGATATGGGCCGATCCGGACTGACGGAGCCCGAGATATTGAGACCATGAGAAATTGAGATTATGAGGTATTGAGACTTGAGATTTACATGCTTTGTGTCGATACTTGACACGGATTTCCATGGATTTCGTTGTTGATATTTAAGATTTCTATACACATTTTACTATGATAAAAGCTAAACATTTCTTATACAGATATACCTAGATTTCAGGATTGGTTATTTTACATTCATGGTGCATGCATACTCATTCACATGACATAGTACTATATGAGGCACTGACACGAGCACGGAGTATTTGCATTTACTCGTAGTATTACCCTGCCATTACTAGATGATTAGGATATAGTAGTGTATTATTATGACCTGGGACAGCGTCGTGCATTCGATTTCTTTTCGCAGATATCTTCTACTCACGAGTTGGCAACTCACCCCCGTTGTGCCAAATTTTATTACAGGTTGATGTACAGGGTTCCTTGGCAGATTGCTGGCACATGATTTCTTTCCGGGTGATTTGCACGGTAGGTTGGTTCATTTGTATCTGGATCGCCGTTGTATTTTTATTATTTCATTTGTATCTAGAAAGCTCCATCAACCAAACTTGTATTACTTGATAAGTTTACTGGACCAGTTATTTATTGTGACCTTAGAGTTGCGCTTGTATTATTATGATATTTGGTGGTTTTGTTTTCTTTTGAGTTTTGAGCCTCGCCCTTTGGCATTGTATACTATTGTGCATTGATGTGGTTGTTTCCGCCTTTTGGCGTAGAGCTAGCTCCCGTTTGGGGATGCTTTTTATTGTTTATGTATATTATACTTGTTGTCCCCGTTTGGGGCCAGTTTTTACAGAGGAGACTCTGCCGAAATTTTTGGGAAAATTTGCTGATGCATTTAAACTTGTTTTCTTCATGTTTTCTTTTACTTCTTCTTCTTTTATGGTTTAGATTTCTGGGTTTCGGTTTACTTAGATTACGTTGCGCCTCTAGACGCTTCGTAATCTAAGTGCCGGCCACGTTCCGTACTTTCGGGTCGTGATAAGTTGCCTCGGTCCAGAAGTGGGAGCCCGTAAAAGAACCCGGCGATGTGGTGCCCTTCTAACGAGGAGATGAAGACCGGAGATTCCGCGGGGAGATCGGGATGACGAAGAGAAGACCGAAGGACACGGATCGCTCAGTATATCTCTCAACCCTTTCTCTAATTAGCTAGGAGTAGGTTAATGGCCCGATCCGGGTTCAAAGTACGCGGTGGTGCCGGTTTTAAAAGTTTCGTAAAAGTATCGTTTATGCATTTTGGCCTCGGATTGACGGCCGGGGCGCCGCCGTGCACTTACACTGATATCAGAGCTACGCCATTAACCTAGTCTAGCTTACTCTAACATGTTTACAAGTTCGATCGAACGAAAATTCCAAAAACTGCGTTTTCATGCATCGGTTTTCTGTCGAATTGTTTTTGGCTTGAAAAAATATTTAGAGTGTTGCAGAAATCTGAGCAGGTGATTTTAAGAATTCTGTAGAAATCTGGTATTGTGATGCTACAAGAAGACCGCGGAACCGTGGCCAAACCCATATTCTGGCCGCGGTTCCGCCGCAGTCAAGGGTCAACGCAATGCCATTTTTCTCCAGTGATCTTTATATTTGAAATTGGGGTTTTTGGAATATTCTGTTTGGGCCCAGATTTTCTTTGAGTGCTACAGTAGTGCTTGGGGCCCACTTCGGTAAATTTGGTCGATCGAAAATTTTAAACATGTTAGTTCACAGTATTTATATTATATTTGCGACCATGAATGTCATTTGATCGGTAAATCCTGTCTAACTGCTATAGCCCTTTTAGATGGATTTGCGAACGTGACATTCACGTTGATGTTCTGTGTTGTACTGTGATGTTGCGGATTGTCGTGGTGGATAGCCTGGATGCAATGGTAGTACAGTTTGGTATTTTTATGTACATTTGATATTACGGGGCGAGCGTCGGACATGTGGACTGCCGTCACTGCATGTTTGTATATTATTCTTTTGGTGCACGACCGGGCTGAGGTCGATGTACCCATTGTATGTATATTTTACTTTCTGTACTAGGATTACCCCGCGGTGAGGTGCACGGATAGCCGGGTTATAGAGGGCAACGGGCCCGCATCTCATGACGTTGAGACGGAGGGGGCTTCACTCTAGAATTGGCGGGCTATTCGCCGCACTCGTAGGGGGTACAGGTTGACCCAAGGAGGGGTGCCCAAGTTACCGGATTCCGTGAAGTGCTGGGTGGTCCATTCACATTGCTGAAGGGGGCTGCCTCGCTTCAGGTTTTGGCGGGTAACTTGCCGCGCCCGTAGGGGTCTAGAATTTCATTGCACAGGCTATCCACACGACCAGGGGAACGTCGGGTTTCAGTAGAAGCTCTATGAAACCCGGGGATCCCAGATATCTGTATTGTTCTTTGATGCTTATTACATTTCTGTGATGTTGCATTTTTATCACGCCTTGAGCGAATATTATATATTGATATATATACTAGTAGATGTTGTATATGTTTTGCATCCGCGCTAGTCCAGTCCCCGCTCTGTCGTTAGTTAAGTAACCTAACGGGTAATGACGGGACCCAGTGGCAAATGCGGATGGCATATACGTACATCATTATTTTCGTTCTTTATTGGTGTGATCAATTGATGGGACTGCATTGATTCGGATCAATGCAAGCTAAACAAACCTATTCTGATGTTGTTGGAACAATTTTCAAAAAGTTGTTATTGCAAGGACGTTCACTTTTGTTTTGCACAGTGGTATTCAGTTGGAATATCCTGCACCTCAGTCGACGAGGCAAGGGCCGAGATCCCTTCACCGAGAGTGACCCCTTGGACAGAAGTTTGCGTCAGGGTAATAACTTCACTATAGCCGATTGCTTTTTGCTTTGCATCATGGTATTCAGTTGGAATATCCTGCACCTCATTCTACGGGGAAAGAGCCGAGATCCCTTCACCGGGAGTGACCTCTTTAGCAAAGGTTTTCGACACTATATTTTTATAAAAGATATCTGGTTCCTTCAACGATATCAAGTTCATTACGTTAAAGGTTTTTTGCCAAAAACCATTCGTAGCCCTCTGTCGTTTCAGTTAAATGTTTGGTAGTATTCAAGCTATGTATTTTGACCTACGCCAAGGCATAGTGATTGGTAGCTACCGGATATTTATCTGTTGCATAGATAGATGCGTTAGTTTAGGGCAGTCGTACTACTATTTTGGCCTACGTCAAGGGTATATACGGATGGGTTCAAATTAATCTGGACAATGACGGGTAGAACTTGACATGTGACTTATGATATTTTGGCCTACGTCAAGGTCATAAGAGCATAGGGCAAAAATCACATCGGGAGTTTCTAAAGAAACTGAAACTTGCCAGATATGCGCATACCTTCTAGAGTGTAATAACGTGAGCGGATTCCGTCACGTTATCATGCGATGATAGTTGGATCCCGATTCCCACTGATGAGTTGGTTTACCCCTCGGGTGATCCCGACTAATTCTTCTTTCAGATTTGGAGGAGAATTTGACGGTACAGTGGAAGGTTTCCAGATTAGATAAATTGATAACCATTCTGATCTAGGTTAGAGTGCACGCTGAGTGTTTCTTTTCTCTCTCTCTTTGGCAGCGACCATTGCCCGACCCTAGACTATGACTCAGTGACCAAATTGACCGAACCTTCTTATAAGACTGGCTTTTGGATTGTCCGTGTTGCTTACCTCATTACCACTCCTACTTTTACCCTTTTTTCTCCAGAACACCCCGTATTACTACGAACGTCCACTTCCATTGGAAAAAACCATCGTATGGTTATATACGAACTTGAAGGAATTTATTCGAGGATGGTTTCCGGTTCTGGAGAAAACGAATATGACTATTCAGCTGTCTTTTCCTTTTACCTTCTCTCTGGTTGCGAGTGCCCCTTAGATTAGGGGATAGTACACCTATTACGCAAATTGGATAGTCTTCTTCCGAACCATAGGCAGGTGCCGACCGGTAGGGAATGAAGAAAACCAATTAGCCTAACGATGGTGTACAGAAGGTATTATGTAAAGACAAATAAAGGGATTAGAAGGAGGGAAAAGTAAATTGCGACTGATATTCACGACCAAACCAAGTATTTCATCGCCACTCCCACATCACCTTTGTATTTCTCCAGAACACTCCGTATCACTACGAAGATCCACAGTTTATTGGATACTCCATCGTATGGGTATATACGAACTCGAAAGGAACTTGTTCCAGTTCGGGGATGGATTCTGGTTCAGGAGAAATAGGAATAAGGTTTATTCAGGTGTCTTTTATCTTCACCTCTCTCGCATTGCGAGTGCTCCTAGAATTAGGACAGTACACCCATTATGCTTATTGGATAGTCTTCTTCCAAACCATAGGCTGGTGCCGAGCGGTAGGGAAGGAAGAAAACCATTTGGCCTAAAGGGGTGTACAGAAGGTAATGACTAAAGACATATGAAGGGATGTGAAGAGATGGTATAGAAATATACGGTTACAGTTGTGAATCTGATAATGGAAAAGGCATTACTAGGAATACCAGGATACCCCATCGAAACATTTCAATGTTTCAGTTTCACTGTGTACTGTTAAAAGAAAACGGATTTCCCAATTAGACACTTGCTCCAGGGTATGTATTTACCAGGTATGATTCTCACATCTGTATGGTTTTACAGTTGATGAGTAGGAGCAAGGTATTGGGAATTAGGTGATCATCCTCATTATATCGGAATTCGTTGTAATTGGTGATATTTGAGGAAATCACCTGGGTAGTTTGCCGGACGACAAATATTTGGTTTTGAATATCCGCTGTTATGCACCAATTTCAAATTGATATATCTGTACGTCTATTTTTATATAGAGTGAGATGTACCTTTTTAAAATTATGTCTATGACATTTACCTATATCGGTGGATGGTTAGGTAAGGAGCATTAAACAGCGGTGTAATTCTTCTTAACCATAAGTACAGTTTTCAACCTACGACACACAGGAAATGAGTTATTAGACTCAGGGGACTTATACAGAGTATTTTATATTGTCCAGTGTCCATTAGGACAGAGGGGTTGGTCATCGTACTATGTTCTGTTTACTTTTGACTTCTCTAGTTCTCAGACAAGTGTTTCGTAGAAACACAAGGTCCAAGTTTTGAGAAGTTATAGGTATAAGAATAAAGTAGAGAACCAGGCATTGTAAGTATCGGGATTGATATAGATACTTGTGTGTGGTATTCAGTTGATAGTAATGATTAAGAGAACTTGCTTCTCATTCAGATTACTCATAATTGGAAGCACTCCTAAGTTGAGTAATGCTGATCGGCCTCTCTCCATTTAGTTGACATGCACTGGAGACAGCTGTATGATTTGATCTGATTCAATTAAATCAGTGCCTCTGTTTCTATATTGGATATAGAACGGTTCATATCTTAACGATGTTAAGGTACGGGGAGTTGTCCGGCATATGCTTAAAACCAGACTCTGGATAACTCAAGGCACGTTTCTGTAATGGCTGTTTGTGGGTTAACCCGGGCTATGACGAGGGTTGATTTTCTACCATCTGAAAGATCAATAGTGATATTGTTCTTGACTCGCCACAGTTTTGATAAAAATGGATTTTCTCAGAAAACAGTAGTGGGAGTATGGTAGAACTGGAAGTAATTCCAGAAATGCAAACGATTACTGAAAATTTAATAAGAACCTAAAGATTCAATCTGGTTTGACATTACATTGGCTACTCCGCAGATATAGTGGGTAACCTCAGGCACCCGAGAGGTACTCCGGTAGCCTCAAGGACGGTGACAGGGAGGTTCTTGTTTACCCAGACTTGCCATTGCTGTTGTTCCAGGCTGCGAGACCCGGCAGGAAGATGAATATAGTGTCGTTCTGAACTGGCTTTAGAAGTCCACGTGTATATGATTCTGCCAGAGGGTTGTCGTAGTCAGTGGGAGCAGCGGAAGCATAGTGGACAAGTGGCTTATGTCTATTTATATACTAAAGCAGATATAGCGGAGATAGATCATCTATTTCTGATGTCACAGGTTTGACTTCATCAGAATAGGGGATGGATCTGTTAAGAAGGTAGTAGGGTGTGATGTCCTGGTATTTGGATGACATACACAGAGTAAAAAGTGATATTCCTATACTACGATCAGTTATACTTTGGTTGTCACACAGTGGTTTCTCCACATGCGACTTGGATATAATATCAAGACATTCTGGTTACTGGATCTATGGTTTTAGATCTAGATTTGGGTAGTTTCCCAATTAGGGTACTTAGACAGCATTCTGAAGGTGTTTTAGAATGGACGACTCCAGGCACGGTAGTGTACCTGCAGGTGATGGAGTCACCCTCTCTAAAGGTGTCTTACAGACTAAAGTGGAGAGGGATGTGCTTGATTGGCAGATCACTTGCTTAGGCAATTGAGTCAATCATGAGATGTCAAGCACCACACCAGATGTTTTTTGCAATAGATGCAATATGTTGATATTGATCCAATCCTGGAGAAACGAACGGAAGCAATTTTGGAACATAAGTGGATGTTCTAGGGATATGATAACAACAGCCTCTTTTAGGAGACAATTATCATTCCAGGCTTCCAAAGTGACATGGATGACAGAGAGGTTGTCAGAGTTATAGTTTTCCTTCTGACGAGGGGCAGTATTTTGGACAAGTGGTCCAAGGGGATACTGAGGGAGGCATGACGCAGGATACTGATTAAGTTCAGTTGACGATACAGTCTAAGAAGTTTGGATTTGGAGTTCATTTATGAGCTAGGTCCCATCAGATATCCAGACATATTCTAAGACAGGTATTGCTCATTTCGGGAGATGGCTTTCTCCGTGAACTTGAGATAAAGAGAGACATAGAAAGAAACATTAAAGCGGATCCACTCACTGAGGCTATTCCTCGGACGCATTAGTTTCACAAACGGGTTTTGTGAGACTGATTAGTAGAGGAGTTGGGTGTTCGGTATCACACGGGCTGTGAGTATACGACATCGCAATAATTAGCCTTGAGTGCAAATGGGAGATTGTTGGAGATAGTGCCCTCAGAGTCAATTATTGGATCACAGGCACGTGATTGCAATGATTGAGTGAGGACCTATACTGGTAGGACAGTCTTACTCAAGATGATAGTATGCTATCTGGTTTACCTTTATTATCATGTACTACTTCACGTGACCTTACAGGTCACTATTACACGTTGATAGAGCCCTTAGGATTCTTGCTTGACGACCAGCAGTATGACGGCGATCATATACGTGGGAGCTAGGGTCTATAATCACATCCTTAAAAGGTCCCTAGTCGTGGGAGTTTCGAGACAGGGCATCGATACTCCAGAGTAGACTAGTGTATACAGTCGAGACCCCGACGAGAGGCGGTGGCCGGTCTCACAAGCCACAGGTGTCAGTTGGTTCACCTAAGATGTATACAGGTGCTCATTGGGTTATGAGTACACCGGACAGGACTCGCCGGGAACATGCTAGTTGGTCTTATACCAGACGTCAGATAGCAGTTCCCTGGTGACATGTGTACAGGTTAGTTCATCGACCTGAGATCGTCATTTGTCTCGTGTGAGTTCCTACTGTACTTTGATTACTACCCTACCACGCTCAAAGGAGACGTGCAAACAGGTTTTAGTTGGGTACAGTCCCGAGCCACATGGAGGCAGTGAGCGGATCTGCAGGGGTTCGTCTCTCCCGGTATTGGGGGTGAGGTCGCGCTGTGTCTAGGAGAGCCATTACACGAAGTCCTTGGCCAAGGCAGGAGATTTACTGGTAGGTATTCCAGTAGTATCTCAGGGTGTTCTGGGCTACACTCCGACACGACTTGTACCGCTTTTGGGGGTCTGACTTTCACCAACCCCCTAGGCCCGCCATGCGATGCTCATAGACGAATGGACCGGACTGTACGGATATTGTCACTGACAGGCTCAGTAGGGTGTCAGGATGAGTTCGCTCATCGACGTCCCTTTTGGTCAATACCTCGTAGCCCGTTACGTATGGCTAATACCTCTGACGTGCTAGTGGTTAAATCCACAACCAAAGTATTGACGAGTCTTTAGAGTCCACCACACGCAGTTACTCAAGTTTCGGGTGAAACGCTGTAGAGGACGTATGGAGATATGGCAGGGTTCGATCAGATACGTGCGGTATTGCACGAATCGTGATCGGACAGATAATACTAGCGGGCTTTGGTTTAAGCCGGATCCTAGTATTGTACAGTGTAGATTTTGTCTCATTGCATTTGTATTCGGTCGGAATACAAATGCGGGTATGTATATACAGTCGCGGGGTTTTCCTGTAATTTATTACGGGATCAGTTTTCTGAAGTTGCCAGTTTGCTTTCCGTTTCGGCCATTTTCCTTTGTTTCTTTCTCTGGCTGAAAGTTGGTGGAGGGGGTAATTTGCAATTGTGCATTTAACAAAGGAGAAGACTTTTTATACATCATGATGGTTTCATGTGAAAGGTTCCTAGGCACCCTAATGAGGTCTCACAAGGCATCGAACATGCCAATTTCAAAAAAAACTAGGTGCCGAGAAACCCGACTACGGATCGTCGGCTAGAAATCTAGGCGAAAAAGAAATCTAGTTAACACTTAACTAATAGTATACGGAAATACAACCTTTGTAGATCCGGTGCTCCACCTCCATAGCTCCGCAACGAAGTCCCCTCGCTGTCCAAATGAATTCCCGGGCTCTAGCGTCGGCTTCGTCGGAGAAATGGCGAGCTAGGTCGTCGATGTCCATGCCGAAGATGATCTACGTCGAAGCATCGCAAGATCAAGCTCTCACTTCACCAAGTCATGAAACTTGTGAAGAAAACACACTCTACTACTTGGAAAGAGGTAGAGGATGAAGAAATAGGAAGTGGGTAGACTTTAGATTTGGATTTCTCACTCTTTTTCATCACTTGCCATTGATGGAGGCAAGCTTTCTTCACTTGAAGAAATGAAGAAGAAGAAGGTAAATGTTATGACAAGTTAATTCCAAAAAGAAAATTAAAAGAATACTTATCATAACCAAACCATGGTCAAGTGTAGAGAATAAATCATGGTTAGTGGGATGGTTAGGGTTAAGCATGAGACAAAATGGTCACTTGGTCAAAGTCTTCATGAAGCTTCATGAACAAAACAAAACATGCCACCATTTTCTCATTTGCTTTTATTTTTCCAAAAGAATAAATAAATGAATAAAATGAATAAGGAAAAAGTAAACCCTAACCATTTCATTAACCAAGGTTTAATTCTTTACACTTAACCAAAAGGCATGCATCATCAAACATGATACAAGCAAGTGCACAAAATCATATCGCATATGCAATGTGCACATCCGAGTGAGAAAATCCATCTTAAAGTGAACCAATACTAGTTAATGCAAAGTAATATATCAAATATATAATTATGCATTAAATCATTAAATCAACACTTGATTTAAAGATCCGGTCATATCGCATATAACCGACTAGTATTCTATGTATCGGCTTATCGAACCAACCCTTGATTCGATAACTAGGTTATATCGCATACAACCTTTCGATACATTCATCGTGAGAATGGAATATGGTATCACATACACGCATTATTCTCGGTCCCGCACATATCTCATATGCGCTCCTATTTCGTTTCGCTTGAGCCAGGAAACCTCTGTGTAGGACTCTAAAGACTCGTCAATACGCCGGCAGCAGGTGATGATCATATCAAGCACCCACAAGCCGCAAGCGGTCTGCTAAACATAACGGCCACCCGGGTATTGAGCGATCAGAAGATCGACGAGCAAGCCCGCTCATACTCCTGTGAATCCAACCAGTAACACTACCGTACAGTCCGGTCTGATCGTCTGATATGTCGCATATCTCGCCTAGGGGTGGTAAACGTCAGACCCCAATAGCTCGATAAGTCGTGTCGATATGAGGTCTATAACAATTCGAGAAACTACTGGTAACACTTACCAGTAAATCTCAGCAACCCTGGCCAGGGATTTCCTGTTATAGCCAATCGAACACTGCGCAACATCAACTCCCTATACCGGGAGAGACGAATCCCCTCCTATCGCTCATTGCCTCCATGTGACTCGGGACTGTACCCAAAAACCACCGTTTTGCACGCCCTCTTGGACGTAGTAAGATGGAAATCAAAGCACAGTGGGAACCACACAAGACTCTATGACGATCTCGGGTCAACAGACTACTCTGTACCAGTGTCACCAGAGAACTGCCATCTGACGTGAGGTATAATACCATCTGGGAGTTCTCGGCGAGTCCGTCCAGTGTACCCAGTCTCTACTGAGCACCCGTATATCATCTCTGATGTCAAACACCAATGGATATGGGATCATCCATCGCCCATCTGTATGGGTCGAGAAGGTATACGCTAGTCTACTCTGGTATATCGATGCCCCGTCTCGATACACCCACGACTAGAGACTGTGAAGGATGTACTTATGGACTACCATGTCCCCACTAGTATGATCCGCATCATAGTCCAGGTAGTCAAGCACACATCCTAAGGGCTTTATCAACATGTAACAGAGAGACAATCAGTGTACACGTTAAGGTAAAGAGCAACCAGATAGCATACTATCATGTCGAGCAAGAAAGTCCTCCCTATATATGTCCCAGCATCCACTACAATATACATCCAATGTACAGTAATGGCCTCTAGGGCATACATATAACTAACAATCTCCCACTTACACTAGGGCCATCTGTAGCAGTGGTTGTAGTATCTCATACTCAAACCATCCCATAAAAGTCTCTCTCTGGGAACAGGCCTTTGTGAGTGGATCCGCTGTGTTGTCCTCTGAGTCTACTCTCCAAACCTCGATCACCCTGGAGATCAACTATCTCCATGATCAGGTGATACTGCCTTAGAATATGTCTGGATCACTGATGGGACGGACGTTCCTTGGCATAAGACACAACTCCATTGTCACACAATGGGAGGAACTAAGTTCATCTCATGAACCAATATACACCCAGACAGCCACTTTGGTAGCATCTTAAGTAGCGATGTATCCAGCCTTTATCGTCTAGTATGCCACGGTATCTAGCTTGGAACTCTTCCAACATACCGTCCCTTTACTGAGGGTAAAGACAATGCCTGTGACTGACTTTCAGTCGTCCTTATCACCCTGGAACCCTTCCAGTGATTCTCCCAGGATCGGTTGATACCATCTCACTACAACTAGTGAGAATCCTAACATCCAATTAGATCTATCTCATAGATCCAAAATCCAGGAGTTAGTAGGTATCATTATGATCCTATATGGAGAATCATTGTGATAAACGGAGATTGACCGAGCGTAGCATAGGAAACTCTTTCCCTATCAAGAGTATATCCACGTACTCTACGAGGATCACCACCATACTCCCTACTACCTTTTTGTTTATACAAGGTTCATCTACCATTTTGATGATGTCAAACTCTTTGACTATCTCATCAAAACAGATGTTCCAACTCCGCGATGCCTGCTTCATCATATAAAACATTTTGCACACGTTTCCGCTGCTCCCACTGTCTACGAAGCCCTCTGGCTGTGTACTTATAGACGCTCTCTTCCAAATCATCATTTAGAAAAGCAGTCATGACACCCAACCACCAGATATCGTAGTCATGGTATGTAGCCGTGGCAAGTAGGATCTGGATGGACTTAAGCATAGATCCTTAGAAAAAGTTTCATCATGATCCACACCTGGTCAATGATGTAAACCTTTAACAAGTCTAGCTTTGAAAGTCTCAACCTTTCCATGTACACCATGTAATCTTCTCAAGATATACTTGCTCCTGATAGGGATTTAACCCTTCAGATATTGCAACCAAAGTCCATACGTTGTTGGTGTATAAGGATTCCATCTCAGATCACTAAGCATCCAGCCATTCTTACAGAGTCCCACTCTTGATGGCCAGCTCGAAACTAGTTGGGTCATCATCTCATGATGCAATCCTCGCTCCCACTGTCATAGAGAAACCGAAGTATCTCTCAGGCGGGTGAGGAACCTTACTAGATCGGCGGAGAGGCTGAGGTTCGTTGGAATCTACTGAATCCTTTGGTTCTACCAAATCATCTGCTGTAGTTTGTATAGCTGGAACCTTTCCAGTTCTCCATAACTAACCTTGCCTCGAGCTTGTCCGGATTTTGCTTTTAGACACAGGCCGGACAACCCTAAATCTTAACTAGTTTAAGACATGGGCTCTTCCCATTCCATATCACATATGAAGTGGTAGGCAACTGATTTGATTTGAACCCTATTCAATAGGTATGCATCTTCTCAAGTGCATAACTCCCATAAAGGAAATAGGTAACTCAGTATTACTCATCATAGAGCACACCTTATCACATAGGGTGTGATTGCTCCGCCCCGATATACTATCGTGCCATGGTGTATACGGAGGAGTAATGCTGAGAGAGAATCTCATTCTCCTTTAGAATGGTCCAGGAATTCCGTGCTCAAGTATTCTCCTCCTTGATCACATCAAAGGACATAATACTTATACCCGTATTTGTTCTCTTCTTCTAACTTATATTCTGTGAATATCTCAAAAGGTTCGGACTCATGTTTCAACAGGAACATATGACTAAATCTTGAGAGATTATCAGAGAATATAATGAAGTATAAAGAACCGGTCTTGGCATGTGTAGACAGGGGACCTACATACATCAACATGTATCATCCCAAGAGTTCATTAACTCTTTCTCTGTTTCCAGTAAACGGAGCTATGGTCATCTTATCTTTGTGACATGACTAGCGAGTTTCACAAGATGTAAATTCAAACTGATTTAAATATGCATCTACATGTAACTACAGCCAGTCGGGTCGCATAGATATGACCTAGTCTACAATGCCTTAAGAAAGATTCGTTCATTTCTGAACTTATCCTCTTGTGTGTGTTCCGTATACTAAGAACTGTAGTTTGATTTAGAACATTAATTCTTTTAGATAACGTGCCTGAACCGATCAACTTTTGATATAGGAAATGTTCAAAACATTGTCCAACAATACAAAATTTTATCGTTTCTTTACTAATAAAGAGACAGATATGATTTTGCATAACAGGTTCGGTATCTAATAACATTCGTTCAGAATCAATGTATTTGTAATACAGGGTGACAGTGACCAACAGACTTGGCTGCAACACTTGCCCCGTTTTCTGCCTCATGAAACTTATCACCCGTTCTCAGTCCTCTACCTTTTTGTAGCCCTATGTAACAGATTACATATCTGGGATCCTGATCCGGTATCATATACCCAGGATGCGGAGGATACTGAGAAACAGTTCTGTATAATGAACACACCCGAAGATGATGCATCAACATGCACTCTCTTCGTTTGGGCGGCACGGGAATTCTGGTATTCCCCAATTTCCTGCTCTGTCTTATAACAATTATAAGTTGGAGCGGGACCAACGTTCCCCTGCTCAGTATAATAAGCGGGTTCGGTCAAAATTCCGTATTATTATCTTGATTAAGGCGTGGTATGGTCGTTACCAGGAGAGAGAGAGAAGAAAACACTCAGCGTGCGTTCTTGCAAGAATAGATTGGTTATTATTTTATCTAATCAGGATGGCTCCCACTGCTTTTTATCAAATCTTCCTTCAAACCCTAAAAGGAAAGACTAGCCGGGATTAATTACACACTACAAGTTCGCCAATCTTTCAGCCAGGCCAGTGTCGGTACTTTGAGGGAGGTCCCCCGTGCTTTCGCACGAACCTAATTAATGTAAACCTTGTTTTCCCAGAGGTGTAACCCCGTTGACACCTTTCTGGACACCTACTTGTGTAGGGTTCCTAGGCACCCTAATGAGGTCTCACAAGGCATCAACCATGCCATATTCAAAAAATCTAGGTGCCGAGAGACCCGACTACGGATCGTTTGCTAGAAATCTAGACGAACAAACTAACTACTTAACACTTAACTAAGGGATACGGATATACAACCTTTGTAGATCCGTTTGTCCACCTCCATAGCTCCATGAAGAAGTCATCTCCGCTGTACAAATCCGAAATCCGGGCTCTTGCGTCGGCTTCATCGGAGAAGAAGCGGGCTAGGTCATCGACGACGTGCCGAAGATGATCTATGTCGAGGCATCGCTAAATCAAGCTCCGACTTCACCAAGTCAAGAAACTTGTGAAGTAAACACACTCTACTACTTGGCAAGAGGTAGAGGATGAAGAAATAGGAGTTGGGTTCACTTTAGAATTGGATTTCTCACTCAAAAACATCAATCACCATTGATGAAGAGAGCTTTCTTCTTGTGAGGAAGAAGAAGAAGAAGAAAAAGTTATGATAAGTTATTAGAAAAATAGAAAAGAATAATAATCTTATCATAATCAAACCATGGTTTGTTGTAGAGAGTTGACCAAGGTTAGATGAGTGGTTAGGGTCAAGCATGAAGACAAAGTGGTCACTTTGGTCAAATCTTCATGAAGCTTCAACAAGCTTCAAGATTTAAAGCCACCACTTTGTTTTATTTTCTTTTTGTTAATCCAAAATAAATAGATAAATAAATGAATAAGAAAAACAAAACCCTAACCATTTAAATAACATTGGTTTAATTCTTTACACAAACCCTAGCAATCATGCATCATCAAACATGATACAATGAAGTGCACAAAAATATATCGAATATACAATGCGCACATCCGAGTGAGAAAATCCATCTTAAGTGAACCGATACTAGTTAATGCAAAGTAATATATCAAATATATAATTATGCATTAAATCATTAAATCAACACTTGATTTAACGATCCGGTCATATCGCATATAACCGACTAGTATCCAATGTATCGGCTTATCGAATCAACCCTCGATTCGATAACTAGGTTATATCGCATATAACCATTCGACACATTCATCGCGAGAATGAAATACGGTATCACATACACGCATGATTCTCGGTCCCGCACATATCTCATATGCGCTCCTATTTCGTTTCGCTTGAGCCAGGAAACCTCTGTGTAGGACTCTAAAGACTCGTCAATACGCCGGCAGCAGGTGATGATCATATCAAGCACCCACAAGCCGCAAGCGGTCTGCTAAACGTAACGGCCACCCTGGTATTGAGCGATCTGAAGATCGACGAGCAAGCCCGCTCACACTCCAGTGAATCCAACTAGTAACACTACCGTACAGTCCGGTCTGATCGTCTGATATGTCGCATATCTTGCCTAGGGGTGGTAAACGTCAGACCCCAATAGCTCGATAAGTCATGTCGGTATGAGGCTCATAACGGGTCGAGAAACTACTGGTAACACTTACCAGTAATTCTCTGATCAGCCCTGGCCAGGGACTTCCTGTTATGGCCAATCGAACACAGCGCAACATCAACTCCCTATACCGGGAGAGACGAATCCCCTCCTATCGCTCATTGCCTCCATGTGACTCGGGACTGTACCCAAAAACCACCGTTTTGCACGCCCTCTTGGACGTGGTAAGATGGAAATCAAAGCACAGTGGGAACCACACAAGACTCTATGACGATCTTGGGTCAACAGACTACTCTGTACCAGTGTCACCAGAGAACTGCCATCTGACGTGAGGTATAATACCATCTGGGAGTTCTCGGCGAGTCCGTCCAGTGTACCCAGTCTCTACTGAGCACCCGTATATCATCTCTGATGTCAAACACCAATGGATATGGGATCATCCATCGCCCATCTATATGGGTCGAGAAGGTATACGCTAGTCTACTCTGGTATATCGATGCCCCGTCTCGATACACCCTCGACTAGGGACTTTGAAGGATGTACTTATGGACTACCATGTCCCCACTAGTATGATCCGCATCATAGTCCAGGTAGTCAAGTACAGATCCTAAGGGCTTTACCAACATGTAACAGAGAGACAATCAGTATACACGTTAAGGTAAAGAGCAACCAGATAGCATACTATCATGTCGACCAAGAAAGTACTCCCTATATATGTCCCAGCATCCACTACAATATACATCCAATGTACAGTAATGGCCTCTAGGGCATACATATAACTAACAACTTGATCGGCTAATTGTAATGTGTAAAACTCTCCCAGGAGTAACTCTTACTCGCAGCGGGTATCGGGATCCAACTATCTCATAGAAGGTATGCAATCTCATTGCAAATTTCAACACTTGAAATTCCCGATAATATTTTGCCCCTAACCTCCTATGACCTTGACAAAGGCCAACAAACCATAGGATGCTAGTCAAGTTCAACCCGTCATTTCCTGATTGAATTAAACCCACCCGCACGGCCCTTGACAAAGGCCAACAAGGTCGCACGACTACCCTAACTCAATCTGCATCATATGCATAAGCAGATAAGCACCAGTTAGCTACCGCACACTGCGCCTTGACAAAGGCCAACAAACGCAGCACGAATACTAACTACTACTTATCTGAAATGACGGAGGGCTACGACAGGCTTTTATGAAAACCTATTGCGTAATGAACTTGATATCGTTGTAGGATCGAATGAATTTTGAAAATGGAGTGCTTTTGAAGCTTTTCTAGTTTTGCTAAAGGAGTCACTCCCGGTGAAGGGATCGTCGGTCCTTTCCTCGTCGAATGAGGTGCGGGATATATCATATATATCACTGTGCAAAGCAAAAACACTTAAAAGCAATCAAAAGACAAACCGAGTGTGTAGCATCTGCCAGTTATTGCTAAAGGAGTCACTCCCGGTGAAGGGATCTCGGTCCTTTCCTCATCGAATAAGGTGCAGGATATATCGTATATACCGCTGTGCAAAGCAAGAACTGTAGCTACCTGTTTTATTTTGAAATTCGATTCTACAACATCTTAGGTTTCTTTTATTTTATTAATCACATTAATGAAGTCCCATCATTTAAGTACCTAAACATCACAGATAAATTCGACGTACACTTATGCCATCCGCATTTGCCTCGATCTCCCCTCATGCACCGTTGAGTTAGGTAACTAACGGCAGAGCGGGGCAGGGCTAGCACGGGTGTAAAACATAAGTAACGTCTATATAATATATCATATATACTATATACTGTATCTATCACAGAATATCACATGATCACATCACAGATATCGCAGCAGAAGAAACATATAAAATATTGGATATACTAGGACGTCCGTGTTTTCAATACGAGCCAGTATAAAACACGGATTCCACGGTCGCGATGAATAGCCAAACCCACACCTCTAGACCCCTACGAGAGCGGCAAGCAACCCTACCAATTCTAGAGTTAGGAGACCCGGACTCGACTCCTCGAATTGGTCTCCCACTGGACCCTAGAACCCGGTTACTTATGCTCCCCTCCTTGGGTCTATCCTACTGCGGAAAAGTAAATAATATACAAACGGTGACATCTTCCGCAACCTGGAAGTGCCCCAATAAAAGAATATTACATACAAGTTTTTACATGAATGAAAATGAAAAACACTCATCTCACATAAAAACCCCCGGCTATTCAAACACGACGATCCAATATAACATATCCAGCAACACATAACATCACATGTCATCAACGTAAGTAAACATGCGCATCCCAATTGTTGTTGACATATAGCAACGAAACCGGCGATATCACATATTACACTTACGGTCACAGAAAAGAAAGTGTAAAACTACAACAGTTGGAATCCGCAACCACCTCAGACATCTCATGCCTGACCAAATGAATTCCTTAGACATCACATGCCTAACAATTATAAACCCCGCATTTTAGTCTCATTATCGAAAACACTTTTCAATATCAAGTCGGGTAATTCAACAAGAATCCCGACATCCTGATCGAATGCTCGTCGCAAACTTTAGTAGGCGGCCGCACCCCTCACGCCGTCAACGAAGTGCACCAAAGCGGAACACCGCTACCGGGAGCACCCGAACGGATGCTTTTGTCGACGGGGTTCTCCTACAGTCACTTGGTCGAGGCTATGGAGTGAGGCTGTCTATTAAGTTTACCCGGCGAGTATCCGCGTACACTACGTGATTGCGACGGACTTTTGATCACATCAAAATTCCGTGGCAACCGATCAAGTGAGACTAAACTGCTATGTTTATAACATTCATTCAGTTATCACATAACTTTTTGCGAATTCCAAGTATTGTATCCCATTCCAGATAAACAGAAAATGTTAAACTTTTCGATCGAACAATCGAACACCCAAGTTTTCCCGATACAGCTCAACACATGAAATAAGTCTAACAACATTCCGTTCGTGCCTCAGTACCAACGGTCCAGCCGTAGAAGGGTCAAGCCAACGCCTCATATGTGGCACGCCGTACTGCCCCAAACCCTAAAGTTCAAAGGGCAGTTCAAGACGGTCACATAATCGAGTTAAGGTTTGTTGTCTTCTAGAGGGTCCATCGCGTTACTTGCACTACTTAGAACGTCGTCAAACTACGGAAAAATCCAACACTTGGAAATTTCCCGGCAGGGGAAAAAGTGGGTATTTATATCCGGTCGAACTTTTTAACATATTCTAAAATTTATCCGGAAAGCCAAATAGACAAAATCTGATAAACCCGATCGAATCAACGAAGCTCCAAAACATCCCAGATTATTCAACTCTTGAATAAATATTAAAAATACCCAGAGAACTCATCATTGTTAAATAGGAATTACTGTGCAAAAGTCAACGCAAGAGGAGACCATGAGGCCGCGGAACCGCCGCACATGCCAAGCTCGTGCCGCGGTTCCGCAGTGGTTTAATTGAATTAGGCCCCCGTATTTCACAGTAATTCATATAAAACCCTGCTTAATTTTCTGCATATTTTTAATGTGGAAAAATGCACAGTTTTGAAAAAAGGACAGAGAGCATGGGAAAAATGAGGTTTCGGGTTCGATCGGGATTCAAACTTTGTCTAGACTTCGCCTAAGGCTCTAGCTAGGCTCTGATACCAGTGAAAGGTTCCTAGGCACCCTAATGAGATCTCACAAGGCATCGAACATGCCAATTTCAAAAAAAACTAGGTGCCGAGAAACCCGACTACGGATCGTCGGCTAGAAATCTAGGCGAAAAAGAAATCTAGTTAACACTTAACTAATAGTATACGGAAATACAACCTTTGTAGATCCGGTGCTCCACCTCCATAGCTCCGCAACGAAGTCCCCTCGCTGTCCAAATGAATTCCGGGGCTCTAGCGTCGGCTTCGTCGGAGAAATGGCGAGCTAGGTCGTCGATGTCCATGCCGAAGATGATCTACGTCGAAGCATCGCAAGATCAAGCTCTCACTTCACCAAGTCATGAAACTTGTGAAGAAAACACACTCTACTACTTGGCAAGAGGTAGAGGATGAAGAAATAGGAAGTGGGTAGACTTTAGATTTGGATTTCTCACTCTTTTTCATCACTTGCCATTGATGGAGGCAAGCTTTCTTCACTTGAAGAAATGAAGAAGAAGAAGGTAAATGTTATAACAAGTTAATTCCAAAAAGAAAATTAAAAGAATACTTATCATAACCAAACCATGGTCAAGTGTAGAGAATAAATCATGGTTAGTGGGATGGTTAGGGTTAAGCATGAGACAAAATGGTCACTTGGTCAAAGTCTTCATGAAGCTTCATGAACAAAACAAAACATGCCACCATTTTCTCATTTGCTTTTCTTTTTCCAAAAGAATAAATAAATGAATAAAATGAATAAGGAAAAAGTAAACCCTAACCATTTCATTAACCAAGGTTTAATTCTTTACACTTAACCAAAATGCATGCATCATGAAACATGATACAAGCAAGTGCACAAAATCATATCTCATATGCAATGCGCACATCCGAGTGAGAAAATCCATCTTAAAGTGAACCAATACTAGTTAATGCAAAGTAATATATCAAATATATAATTATGCATTAAATCATTAAATCAACACTTGATTTAACGATCCGGTCATATCGCATATAACCGACTAGTATTCTATGTATCGGCTTATCGAACCAACCCTTGATTCGATAACTAGGTTATATCGCATACAACCTTTCGATACATTCATCGCGAGAATGGAATACGGTATCACATACACGCATTATTCTCGGTCCCGCACATATCTCATATGCGCTCCTATTTCGTTTCGCTTGAGCCAGGAAACCTCTGTGTAGGACTCTACAGACTCGTCAATACGCCGGCAGCAGGTGATGATCATATCAAGCACCCACAAGCCGCAAGCGGTCTGCTAAACGTAACGGCCACCCGGGTATTGAGCGATCAGAAGATCGACGAGCAAGCCCGCTCATACTCCTGTGAATCCAACCAGTAACACTACCGTACAGTCCGGTCTGATCGTCTGATATGTCGCATATCTCGTCTAGGGTTGGTAAACGTCAGACCCCAATAGCTCGATAAGTAGTGTCGATATGAGGTCTATAACAATTCGAGAAACTACTGGTAACACTTACCAGTAAATCTCAGCAACCCTGGCCAGGGATTTCCGGTTATAGCCAATCGAACACTGCGCAACATCAACTCCCTATACCGGGAGAGACGAATCCCCTCCTATCGCTCATTGCCTCCATGTGACTCGGGACTGTACCCAAAAACCACCGTTTTGCACGCCCTCTTGGACGTGGTAAGATGGAAATCAAAGCACAGTGGGAACCACACAAGACTCTATGACGATCTCGGGTCAACAGACTACTCTGTACCAGTGTCACCAGAGAACTGCCATCTGACGTGAGGTATAATACCATCTGGGAGTTCTCGGCGAGTCCGTCCAGTGTACCCAGTCTCTACTGAGCACCCGTATATCATCTCTGATGTCAAACACCAATGGATATGGGATCATCCATCGCCCATCTGTATGGGTCGAGAAGGTATACGCTAGTCTACTCTGGTATATCGATGCCCCGTCTCGATACACCCACGACTAGGGACTGTGAAGGATATACTTATGGACTACCATGTCCCTACTAGTATGATCCGCATCATAGTCCAGGTAGTCAAGCACACATCCTAAGGGCTTTACCAACATGTAACAGAGAGACAATCAGTGTACACGTTAAGGTAAAGAGCAACCAGATAGCATACTATCATGTCGAGCAAGAAAGTCCTCCCTATATATGTCCCAGCATCCACTACAATATACATCCAATGTACAGTAATGGCCTCTAGGGCATACATATAACTAACATCATGATGGTGCACCATCCATTGACTTCATTGGTTCATCATTGCTTGACTTTGCTTGATGGTGATGGGATATGATTAGGTGATGGAGTGGGGATTTGGTAGTGATGATTATTCCTCATGGTCATCTCTTTTCTCTTCCTTGTATTATTTTCTCTCTCTCTCCTTTTCACTAAAAGGGGCCGGCCACAAGAGGGAGTGGGGCTGTCCAAAATTTTGGTGGGGCATTTTTGTTCTCTTCATGCTCACAAAAATCCCTTTGTTCATCTCAAAAAGCATATATCTCATTCCTCCACCAAAAGGCAACTTCTAGTAACCCCATCGAGACAAAAGAGTTCTACACTTCATCTACAGTATTCTTGGACATGTCGACTCGCCAACTTCATGCCCGAGTTGCCTCGGTCCAGAGGTGGGAGCCCGTAAAAGAACCCGGCGATGTGGTGCCCTTCCGACGAGGAGATGAAGACCGGATATTCCGCGGGGAGATCGGGACGACGATGAGAAGACCGAAGGACACGGATCGCTCGGTATATCTCTCTACCCCTTCTCTAGTTAGCTAGGAGTAGGTTAATGGCCCGATCTGGGTTCAAAGTACGCGGTGGCGCCGGCTTTAAAAGTTTCGTAAAAGTATCGTTTCCGCATTTTGGTCTCGGATTGACGGCCGGGGCGCCGCCATGCACTTACATAGGGCATATACGTAACTAACATCCTCATCGAATGAGGTGCTGGATATTCATCAAGGAATACCACTATGCAAAGCAAAAACTAGAGCTACCCTTTTTGAAAATTTGATTCTGCAACATCTTTTGGTTTCTTTCTTTTCATTAATCTCATTAATGAAGTCCCATCAATTAATGTTTCCTACACATCACAGAAAAATGTAACGAAAATAGAACATACGCTTATGTCGTCCGCATTCGCCACAAGGCCCCGTCATGCACCGTTAAGTTACTTAACTACCGGCAGAGCAGGGGATGGACTAGCACGGGTGCAAAACATAAGCAACGTTTATTATATATTATATAAATAATATTACATTCGTCTCATGCAGTTATATGATCAACATCACAGAATCAAGTAGCAGAAGCAACATATGAAATATTGGATATACTAGGATGTCCATGTTTTAAATTTAGCCAATAATGTAAAAAACGGATTCCACAGTCGTGATGGATAGCCAAACCCACATCCCTATACCCCTACGAGAGCGACAAGTAACCCTGCCAATTCTAGAGTTAGGAGACCTGGTCTCAACTTCTTGAGATTGTCTCCCACTGGACTCTAGAACCTGGTTACTTGTGCTCCCCACCTTTGGTCTATCCTAATGCGGAAAAGTAAATAATATACAACGATGGTGGCATCATCCTCAACCCAGAAGTGCGGCAATAAAAGAATATTACATTGAATTTTACATGAATGAAAATATAAAAACTCTAATCTCACATAAAACCCATCGGCTATTCAATCACGACGATCCAATGAATCATATCAACAGCAACACATAACATCTCATGTCATCAACGTAAGTAAATATGCATATCCTGAAAACTCTTTGACATATAGTAATGAGATTGGGATACCCCACATATTACACTTACGATCGCAGAAAAGAAACAAAAAACTACAATGATTAGAATCCGCAATATCCTTAGACATCATAAACCTGGAATATCTCATATTCCGGATTTCATAGCTAACATGTAAAACTTGCATTTTAGTCTCAAATTGAAAACACTTTTCAATTGGTTTTCGGATAATTCAACAAGATTCTCGGCTTAGTGATCGTGTATAATACGCAATTGCGACGGAGTTTTGATCTGAATCAAAACTTCATGGCAATCGATCAATTGAGACTAAACGGCTAGCTTTACAATATACTAACTTAGTTTTCACAAAAACTAATTAATCCAGATTCTAATAATTGTATCACACATCACAAAGCTTGTATAGTAACTGTTCAGTTGATAAAACTGCACATTTGTATTACATTTTTCCTACCATTTTTATATTAAAAAAGGACTTTATTTTAATATATTATACATATGAGGGTTTATATGTTAAAACACCATTTTCCATGTGTTAATATATTTTAATTATCATTTGGTAGGAAAATGTATGCAAATAAATCTATTGACCAAATCCTAATAGAACTAAGCCTACTAAATATTATTTGAGATTATTGTGCAGAATTTTCCAAGTTGTTATGCAGAATTTATCAAACAAATCAAGTTGTTGAAGAAATCTTGCCAAATTAAGAAGCAAAACTTGGAGACCAAGTCTGGAAGCAACCGAGAAAAGATTTTTGAATTCTGAAGGTGCCTAGGATTGCCACATGTCATGAGATGAAAGCCCAAAAAAATTCAGTCGAGAGATCTCAACCATTAAGCGTGGATCCGCGGCCAAACCTACCCTTGGGCCGCGGATCCGCCGCACTTCTAGGGAATTGGGAAGCAAGATTTTTTGGCATAAATATATGAAGAATTTTACCAAGTTTTCAACAATAAGATTCTGGCTTTGCACTTAAAAGGGCACCGAGAGCCTCTTGGAAAAGTTATCAAGCCGAAGAGATCACGAAGCTCCAGACGCTCACGCATCCAGGCTGATCATCGACTGTTCGACTACCTCCTTAGGAAAGATCGAGAAGCAACTAGTTGTAATCATTTTCTATGGATTAAAAGTGTAGTTTGAAGAAGTCGATTAATAAAGGTAGTTATTTTTATTTAATTGTCTTTGCACTTTACATTATGTTTTCCCTCGATTTCTTTTCATCTTCTTCTCCCAACATGCGCGAGTAATTCTCCGCTTGTTAGGGTTCGTAAGATTAGGGTAGGCTAATGGACGATGAAAATAATTAAACCCTTTTTAAGTCCTATAAAGTTTAGGAACTTTATCAAAAGAATCATTAACATCCTAATCGGGCACGCTAGCAATTCTTTGCTAGTTCTGACCACGATTAGAGATTAGATTAATGATTGTTTTGGTAAAGGGTAGATATGAACGGAGTTCCGTGTCGAGATAAGGGTTAAGAGTGGGATTCCTTTTCCCTCCAGAAACCCTAATCTACACGCATCACCGTCGTTCTAGTTCTAAATCTATTAATGGATAAAAAGGGTAACATTTAATTAATCGTCCATAACTACTAAATCCTAACGAACCCTACAAGCCTTCTTATTATATTATCTAAGTCTCTAAAATAATTTAGATCTATATTTTACATTCTTGTTTAACGTAGATCTAGAAACCATTCTATAAAAATTCTTTATCCCTCCTCTCTTTCTCAACACATCTAAAGTAAGAGTAAAAGGTTCCACGTTTCCCAGAGGACGACCCGTACTCACCTCGGTCTAGCTACATGCGACACCGTTCTGATTGCGGTTAAAAACTACAAACAAACAACTTTTTCGAATCAATCAAATGGCGCCGTTGCCGGGGATACGTGCGTAATTTTTTATTTTTACTATTTGTGTTGGATTCTTAGACGAGTCATATCATTATTAACACAAAACTGCAAATTGCATATTTAACGATTTGTGCGTGAATTTTTGCAAGGAGATCTGGAGATACAGAATTAAGGGGAACAGGGAACAGAGACATTTTTAGAGATCCAGAGGAGCATAGAAGGCTATACAAAAATTTTCATCAAGTGATCCCTCTGGCACGCGGCGGAACCGCGGCATAAAGGCACCTTCTGCGGCGGAATCGCGGCAGGTTGGAGGAATTAGGGCTTCAATCTTCTCTGGTATCTTTCTTAACTCCTTCTCTCTCCTCAAATCCAATAAAATCTATTTTCTGCAGGATTCTTTGCAAAATTGGGCCGCTCAAAAATCTTTTTGCAAAAGTTTTGTGATTGGTTTTCTTTTGCATATTTAATACGGATTTTAAGGGGCAAAGACCAAATCAAGATTAGGTGGGGATTTCATCACCCTTCCTAAGCCCCATAAATCATAAACTGAGCATATAGATCAACCCTTCATTAATTTAAAAAATATCTAGACCAGGCTCTAAGGACTGTCGCGCTCAATAAGGACAGAGGAAGGTCGTGGGTAATCTATCGTTTATCCGCATTACTTTTGTAGTGCCTAGGCAAGTGTGACAAAGGCTAGTGGTTTTTAATTAGGCCCACGACGTGGTTCCTTCCCACTTACCTGGCACTTATCTGGCTACAAGGGTAGTACGGAGGCGGTAGAGGATTGATCCTGCGGCTTGTCCTTTGGAAGTCTAGGAGCGGTCTAGAGACTGGACCTAGGTGACCTTAGTTCTAGGGTTGCTTGTGCATCTTAGGGAGATTTGTCTTGAGTCCCACTTTTTCAAAACAAACCAATTTTAAAATCACACACACGCTGCCACTTGCACTAAACCCGCTTAGTGCATGCTCGGCTGGACACGGGATCCTAGTGCCCGTCTTGTCCGCGTTCCTGCTATCGACACCGAAGTCGGTACTTCTTCATCTTCTTTTCCCCCACCACACACCACATCGACCGTGATGGACGGCACTCCATCTAATTATAACACCACACTATCACCGCCCGCAGGTGAGCAGAATCCACCACGCATCTCTCTCCAAGAGAGATGTTATCCTATTCGTGGTCCCCTTCCTACTTGTCTATCTCTTCCACCACCTAACGGGGATAATTTCGAAATTAAACCCCACTACATCAATCTGCTGCCCAAATTTCACGGGCTTGAGTCGGAAGACGCGTACGTTTTCATCACCAAATTCGAGAACGTATGCGCAATGATGGGTACTTCACAATTGACTTTAGATACTATGCGCTTACGTCTTCTCCCATTCACACTGTGCAACTTAGCAGAAAAATGGCTTTATAATACTGCCGCACACTCTATCACTAATTGGGATGAATTTGTCATAGCATTTCTTAAGAAGTTTTACCCAAATCATAAGACTGCTCACATTAGGAGCGAGATCAACCAGTTCACCCAGCTTCCCAATGAACCATTTTGGAAGTGCTTTGAACGTTTCAAAGATCTGCTTGTCTAATGCCCCCATCACGGAATACAAAGATGGGATTTATGTCGGATTATATATGATGGCATTAATCCAGCGACAAAGCAGATGCTTGAAACAATGTGTCAATGCAATTTCATGTCTAAAGATGATGGTGAAGCATGGAAATATCTGGAAGATCTCGCTGAACACACGTTGCAGTGGGAAAGCGTAAGACCACCTTCAACTAAGGGAGGTATTCACCAGCTCGATATTTCTATCGCAGTAAAAGCCGAAATGGCAGCGATACAGAAGAAACTCGATTCTATTGAGAACAAACTTTCATCAGTCTCCCTAAATCAGGTCATGCTTCCCAAGACTGTCTGTGGTTACTGTTCGGATCCTTCACACTTAACTGAAGAATATCCTATGAATGCATCGTTTCAAGCTAATGCTGCTTTTCAGCAGCGACCTAGAAACGACCCTTATTCTTCCACGTACAATCAAGGATGGAGGAATCATCCTAACTTTGCTTGGAATCAAAACCAACAAAGCAATTATCAAAGATCTCCTCCACAGCAACCACAACCACAGAATCAGCCCCCCTTTCAGTCACAGAATTTCCAAAATCCGGCCAACATTTCTACACCACAAGTGGCCGGTTTTGACAACTCACTTGCACAAACTTTGGATATGTTCATGAAACAATCCATGCAAAATTCGGCTGAGATGAGGTCTTCTATTGATGCCCTAACGAAAAACTCCTCCTCCCATAGTGAGAGTATCAAATCAATAGAAAACCAAATCGCACAATTAAACGCCGCAATAAGTGCGAGAGAGAAAGGGAAACTCCCATCTCAACCCCTACCGAATCCTGGCCATTCACAAAGTCATAATGTGAATGCCGTCACTACGTTGAGATCGGGGAGAGTGCTGAATAACCGAGTGGGTGAGCAAGTTGATGATAGTGACACATTTGATACCCCTTCTTCTTCTTCTTCCCCTAACTCGTCTAGTCTTCCACCTTCATCCGAGCCTATTCTCCGTTTTCCCCAAGGCTCAAACATTTCGCCAAATCTATCTAAGTCGATGCCCACTCCAATTTTGGGATCGAATCCGTCGCCACAGTCTTCTCCACAAACGTTGGACCCAAAACTTATTGATCGAGCTCCATTTCCAAACCGATTAAGGGCCAACCGACCTAACCCGCAAATGGAGAAGATTGTGGAAATGTTTAAGCAAGTTAGCGTGAATATTCCTCTCCTAGATGCCATTCAACAAGTCCCATCTTATGCAAGAATCCTTAAAGACTTGTGCACTAGGAAGAGAAAAACTCAAGTGCCTAAAAAGGTTTTCATGACGAGTAATGTTAGCACAGCTTTTACCCAACAAATACCAAAGAAACGTAAGGACCCCGGCTGTCCTACAATCTCTATTTCTATTGGGGGTAAAAATATAAATCGTGCTTTACTCGATCTAGGCGCTAGCGTCAACTTGCTTCCTTATTCAGTATACGAGCAGTTAGGAATTGGAGAGTTAAAACCCGCCCATTGTACTCTCCAAATGGCAGACCGATCTATCACCAAACCTCGGGGCGAACTAGAGGATGTGTTAATTAATGTTGGGGAATTCATATTTCCCGTGGACTTTATTGTTTTAGATACACAACCTGTGGCAAACCCACGCAATCAAATCCCGGTGATACTTGGTCGACCCTTCCTAGCAACTTCTAACGCTGTAATTAATTGTCGTAACGGTTCTATGAACTTATCCTTCGGGAAAATGACAATTGAGCTTAATATTTACAAGCTAGGAAGTCAGCCATCAGAACCTACTGCTCATTTGCTGGATGTTTGTTCCATCCACGAGATAGCTATCGAAAGCTGCATGGATGAGGAGCTTTGCTTTGATGTTCTCGACAACATTAATGAGACATCGTTTGATCTTGCACCACTTTACAGTGAGGATATGTTCAATGAGTCCGACCTTGAGATTGAACCCGTTGACTCGTTGCAAAAGTCAGCAGCACTTTCCGAGTCAATATCTTATGCAAGTTTTGAATCTCTTCAGGAGTCCGAATATCATTCGCTTACCCCACCTTCTATAGTCTCTCCGCCAATTCTTGATCTCAAACCGCTACCTTCTCATCTTAAATATTCATATTTAGGAGAGAATGAGACTTTGCCAGTGATTATTTCCGCTTCTCTAGCCTTAGAGCAAGAGAATGCACTTTTGGCAGTGTTGAGATCGAATCGGGAAGCATTTGGTTGGACAATGGCTGACATCAAAGGGATTAGTCCCTTAATTGTTGAACATTACATACATCTGATAGATGAAGCCAAACCAACCTGAGACCCACAAAGACGGTTAAATCCCGTTATGAAGGAGGCGGTAAAGAAAGAAATCGTCAAGTGCCTTGATAGTGGAATAATTTACCCCATATCTGATAGTCAATGGGTAAGTCCAATTCATGTGGTCCCTAAAAAGTCTGGCATCACGGTCATCACTAATGAGGCTAATGAGTTAATCCAAACACGCACCCAAACTGGGTGGCGCGTATGTATCGATTACAGGAAACTCAATGCCGCGACGAGGAAAGATCATTTCCCTCTACCTTTCATTGACCAGATGTTAGAACGATTAGCGGGACACGAAAACTACTGTTTCTTGGACGGATACTCTGGTTATAACCAGGTCCCCATCGCCGAAAAGGATCAAGATAAAACCACTTTTACTTGTCATTTCGGAACTTTTGCTTATAGACGCATGCCCTTTGGATTATGTGTAGGGTTCCTAGGCACGCTAATGAGGTCTCACAAGGCAACAACCATGCCAATTTCAAAATTTACGGGTGCCGAGAAACCCTAATACGGATCGTTGGCTAGAAGTCTAGGCGAAAAAGAAGCTAGTTAACAACTTAACTAAAGTGTAATGGAAATACAACCTTTGTAGATCCGGTGCTCCACCTCCATGGCTCCGCGATGATGTCTCCTCGCTGTACAAATTGGATCTTGGGCTCTAGCGTCGGCTTCATCGGAGAAAAAGCGGGCTAGGTCATCGACGACGATGCCGAAGATGATCTACGTCGAGGCATCGCTAGATCAAGCTCCAAATTCACCAAGTCATGAAACTTGTGAAGAAAACACACTCTACTACTTGGCAAGAGGTAGAGGATGAAGAAATAGGAAGTGGGTTCACTTTAGAATTGGATTTCTCACTCTTTTTCATCAATCACCATTGATGAAGCGAGCTTCTTCATTGAAGAAGATGAAGAAGAAGAAGGAATAATATGATAAGTTATTTTTGAAAATAGAAAATCAATGAATACTTATCATAATCCAACTCTAGTTAGGTGTAGAGAATTAACTAAGGTTAGGTTGTATGGTTAGGGTTAGAGAAAGAAACAAAATGGTCAACCATTTCAAAGCTTCATGAAGCTTCAAGGATAATCCAAAATTGGCCACCATTTTATTTCTTTCACAAATCAATGAATAAATAAAAGAATAAGTAAATGAAGCATATGAAACCCCAACCATTGACCAACCATGGTTTAAACCATACACCAAACTATCATGTATCATCAAACATGATACATACAAGTGCACAAAACTATATCACATATACAATGTGCAAATGAACAAGTGAGAAAAACCATTTAAAGTGAACCAATACTAGTTAATGCAAAGTAATATATCAAATATATAATTATGCATTAAATCATTAAATCAACACTTGATTTAACGATCCGGTCATATCGCATATAACCGGCTAGTATCTTATGTATCGGCTTATCGAATCAATACTTGATTCGATAACTAGGTTATATCGCATACAACCAATCGATACATTCATCGCGAGAATGAAATACGGTATCACATACACGCATTATTCTCGGTCCCGTACATATCTCATATGCGCTCCTATTTCGTTTCGCTTGAGCCAGGAAACCTCTGTGTAGGACTCTAAAGACTCGTCAATACGCCGGTAGCAGATGATGATCATATCAAGCACCCACAAGCCGCAAGCGGTCTGCTAAACGTAACGGCCACCCGGGTATTGAGCGATCAGAAGATCGACGAGCAAGCCCTCTCACACTCCTGTGAATCCAACCAATAACACTTACCGTACAGTCCGGTCTGATCGTCTGATCTGTCGCATATCTCGCCTAGGGGTGGTAAACGTCAGACCCCAATAGCTCGATAAGTTGTGTCGATATGAGGTCTATAACAATTCGAGAAACTACTGGTAACTCTTACCAGTAAATCTTAGCAACCCTGGCCAGGGATTTCCTGTTATAGCCAATCGAACACAGCGCAACATCAACCCCCTATACCGGGAGAGACGAATCCCCTCCTATCGCTCATTGCCTCCATGTGACTCGGGACTGTACCCAAAAACCACCGTTTTGCACGCCCTCTTGGACGTGGTAAGATGGAAATCAAAGCACAGTGGGAACCACACAAGACTCTATGACGATCTCGGGTCAACAGACTACTCTGTACCAGTGTCACCAGAGAACTGCCATCTGACGTAAGGTATAATACCATCTGGGAGTTCTCGGCGAGTCCGTCCAGTGTATCCAGTCTCCACTGAGCACCCGTATATCATCTCTGATGTCAAACACCAATGGATATGGGATCATCCATCGCCCATCTGTATGGGTCGAGAAGGTATACGCTAGTCTACTCTGGTATATCGATGCCCCGTCTCGATACACCCACGACTAGGGACCTTGAAGGATGTACTTATGGACTACCATGTCCTCACTAGTATGATCCGCATCATAGTCCAAGTAGTCAAGCACACATCCTAAGGGCTTTACCAACACGTAACAGAGAGACAATCAGTATACGCGTTAAGGTAAAGAGCAACCAGATAGCATACTATCATGTCGAGCAAGAGAGTCCTCCCTATATATGTCCCAGTATCCACTACAATATACATCCTATGTACAGTAATGGCCTCTAGGGCATATATATAACTAACAATCTCACACTTGCACTAGGGCCATCTGTAGCAGTGGTTGCAGTATCTCATACTCAACCATCCCATAAAAATCTCTCTCTGGGAATAGGCCTTCGTGAGTGGATCCGCCGTGTTGTCCTCTGAGTCTACTCTCCTAACCTCGATCACCCTGGAGATCAACCATCTCCATGATCAGGTGATACTGCCTTAGAATATGTCTGGATCACTGATGGGACGGACGTTCCTTGGCATAAGCCACAACTCCATTGTCACACAATGGGAGGAACTAAGTTCATCTTATGAACAAATGTACATCCAGACTGCCTCTTTGGTAGCATCTCAAGTAGCGATGTATCCTGCCTTTATCATCTAGTTAGCCACGGTATCTAGCTTGGAACTCTTCCAACATACCGTCCCTTTACTGAGGGTAAAGACAATGCCTGTGACTGACTTTCAGTCGTCCTTATCACTCTGGAACCCTTCCAGTGATTCTCCCCAGGATCGCATTGATACCATCTCACTACAACTAGTGAGAATCCTAAAATCCAATTAGATCTCTCTCATAGATTCACAACGCAGGATTTAGGAGGTATCACTTTGATCCTTTATGGAGAATCATTGTGATAAGCGGAGATTGACCGAGCGTTGCATAGGAAACTCCTTCCCTATCAAGAGTATGTCATCCACGTACTCTACGAGGATCGTCATTATACTCCCTATTACCTTTTTGTTTATACAAGGTTCATCTACCATTTTGATGATGTCAAACTCTTTGACTAACACATCAAAACAGATGTTCCAACTCCGCGATACCTGCTTTATCCTATAAAGCATCTTGTACACGTTTCCGCTGCTCCCACTGTCTACGAAGCCCTCTGGCTGTGTACTTATAGACTCTCTCTTCTAAAACATCATTTAGAAAAGCAGTCATGACACCCAACCGCCAGATATCGTAGTCATGGTATGTAGCCGTGGCAAGTAGGATCTGGATGGACTTAAGCATAGCTACTTGAAAAGGTTTCATCATTATCCACTCCTGGTCGATGACGAAAAGCTTTAACAAGTCTAGCTTTGAAAGTCTCAACTTTTCCATCTACACCAAGTAATCTTCTCAAGATATACATGCTCCTGATGGGGATTTAACCCTTCAGATATAGCAACCAAAGTCCATACTTTGTTGGTGTACATGGATTCCATCTCAGATCGCTAAGCATCCAGCCATTCTTACAGTGTCCTACTCATGATGGCCAGCTCGAAACTAGTTGGGTCATCATCTCATGATGCAATCCTCGCTCCCACTGTCATAAAGAAATCGAAATATCTCTCAGGCGCGTGAGGAACCTCACTAGATCGGCGGAGAGGCTGAGGTTCGTTAGTAACTATTGAATCCTTTGGTTGTATCAAATCATCTGCTGTAGTTTGTATAGCTGGAACCTTTCCAGTTCTACATTACAGACCTTGCCTCGAGCTTGTCCGGATTTTGCTTTTCAGACATAACCCGGACAACCCCAAATCTTAACCAACTTAAGATATGGGCTCTTCCCTTATCATATCAAATATGAAGTGGTAGGAAACTGATTTGATTTGAACCCTATTCAATACGTATGCAGCTTCTCAAGTGCATAACTCCCAAAAAGGAAATAGGTAACTCAGTAGTACTCATCATAGAGCACACCTTATCACATAGGGTGTGATTGCTCCGCCCCGATATACCATCGTGCCATGGTGTATACGGAGGAGTAATGCTGAGAGAGAATCTCATTCTCCTTTAGAATAGTCCAAGAATTTCGTGCTCAAGTATTCTCCTCCTTGATCACATCAAAGGACATAATACTTATACCCGTATTGGTTCTCTACTTCTAACTTATATTCTGTGAATATCTCAAAAGGTTCGGACTTGTATTTCAACAGGAACATATATCTGAATCTTGAGAGATCATCAGAGAATTTAATGAAGTACAAAGAACCGGTCTTGGCATCTGTAGACAGGGGACCTTCATACATCAACATGTATCATCCCAAGAGTTCACTAACTCTTTCTCTGTTTCCAATAAACGGAGCTATGGTCATCTTATCTCTGTGACATGACTGGCACGTTTCACAAGATGTAAATTCAAACTGATTTAAATATGCATCTAAAATGTAACTTCAGCCAGTCGAATCGCATTGATATGACCTAGTCTACAATGCCTCAAGAAGGATTCGTTCATTTCTGAACTCTTCCTCTTGTGTGTGTTCCGTATACTAAGAACTGTAGTTTGATTTAGAACATCAATGCTTTTAGATAACGTGCCTGATCCGATCAACTTTTGATATAGGAAATGTTCAAAACATTATCCAACTACACAAAATTTTATCATTTCTTTACTAATAAAGAGATTGATATGATTTTGTATATCAGGTTCAGTATCTAATAACATTCGTTCAGAATCAACGTACTGGTCATACAGGGTGACAGTGACCAACAGACTTGGCTGCAACACTTGCCCCGTTTTTTGCCTTATGAAACTTATCACCCGTTCTCAGTTCTCTACCTCTCTGTAGCCCTATGTAACAGATTACATATCTGGGATCCTGATCTGGTATCACATACCCAGGACGTAGAGGATACAGAGAAATAGTACTTTGTAACGAACACACCCGAAGATGATGCATCAGCATGCACTCTCTTCGTTTGGGCGGCACGGGAATTCTGGTAATCCCCAATTTCCTGCTCTGTCTTGTAACAATTATAAGTTGGAGCGGGACCAATGTTCCCCAGCTCAGTATAACAAGCGGGTTCGGTCAATAATCCGTATTATTATCTTGATAAAGGCGTGATATGGTCGCTACCTGGAGAGAGAGAGAAGAAAACACTCAGCGTGCGCTCTTGCAAGAATAGATTAGTTATTATTTTATCTAATCAGGATGGCTCCCACTGCTTTTTATCGAATCTTCGTTCAAACCCTAAAAGGAAAGACTAGCCGGGATTAATTACACACTACAAGTTCGCCAATCTTTCAGCCAGGCCAGTGTCGGTACTTTGAGGGAGGTCCTCCGTGCTTTCGCACGAACCTAATTAATGTAAACCTCGTTTTCCCAGAGGCGTAACCTCGTTGACACTTTTCTAGACACCTACTTGATCGGCTAATTGTAATGTGTAAAACTCTCCCAGGAGTAACTCTTACTCGCAGCGGGTATCGGGATCCAACTATCTCATAGAAGGTATGCAATCTCATTGCAAATTTCAACACTTGAAATTCCCGATAATATTTTGCCCCGAACGATCTATGACCTTAACAAGGTCAACAAACCATAGATCGCAAGTCAAGTTCAAACCGTCATTTCTTGATTGAATCAAACCCACCCGCACGACCCTTGACAAGGTCAACAAGGCCGCACGACTACCCTAACCCAATCTGCACCATATGCATAAGCAGATAAATACTGGTTAGCTACCGCACACTGCGCCTTGACAAGGTCAACAAACGCAGCAAGATACTAAACAGGACTTATCTGAAATGACGGAGGGCTACGACAGGTTTTTCTAAAAACCTATTGCGTAATGAACTTGATATCGTTGTAGAATCAAATGATTTTAAAATGGAGTGCTTTTGAGGCTTTTCTAGTTTTGCTAAAGGAGTCACTCCCGGTGAAGGGATCGTCGGTCCTTTCCTCGTCGAATGAGGTGCGGGATATATCATATATATCACTGTGCAAAGCAAAAACTCTTAAAAGCAATCAAAAGACAAACCGAGTGTGTAGCATCTGCCAATTATTGCTAAAGGAGTCACTCCCGGTGAAGGGATCTCGGTCCTTTCCTCATCGAATAAGGTGCAGGATATATCACATATACCTCTGTGCAAAGCAAGAACTGTAGCTACCTGTTTTATTTTGAAATTCGATTCTACAACATCTTAGGTTTCTTTTATTTTCATTAATCACATTAATGAAGTCCCATCATTTAAAATACCTAAACATCACAGATAAATACGACGTACACTTATGCCATCCGCATTCGCCTCGATGTCCCCTCGTGCACCGTTAGGTTAGGTAACTAACGGCAGAGCGGGGCAGGGCTAGCGCGGGTGTAAAACATAAGTAACGTCTATATAATATATCATATATACTATATACAGTATCCATCACAGAACATCACATGATCACATCACAGATATCACAGCAGAAGAAACATATGAAATATTGGATATACTAGGACGTCCGTGTTTTCAATACGAGCCAGTATAAAACACGGATTCCACGGTCGTGATGAATAGCCAAACCCACACCCCTAGACCCTTACGAGAGCGGCAAGCAACCCTACCAATTCTAGAGTTAGGAGACCCGGACTCGACTCCTCGAGTTGGTCTCCCACTGGACTCCAGAACCCGGTTACTTGTGCTCCCCTCCTTGGGTCTATCCTAGTGCAGAAAAGTAAATAATATACAAAAGATGACATCTTCCGCAACCTGGAAGTGCCCCAATAAAAGAATATTACATACAAGTTTTTACATGAATGAAAATGAAAAACACTCATCTCACATAAAAAAACCCCGGCTATTCAAACACGACGATCCAATATAACATATCCAGCAACACATAACATCACATGTCATCAACGTAAGTAAATATGCGTATCCCAATTGTCGTTGACATATAGCAACGAAACCGGCGATATCACATATTACACTTACGGTCGCAGAAAAGAAAGTGTAAAACTACAACAGTTGGAATCCGCAACCTTCATAGACATCGCATGCCTAATCAAATGAATTCCTTAGACATCGCATGCCTAACAATTATAAACCCCGCATTTTAGTCTCATTATCGAAAACTCTTTTCAATATCAAGTCGGGCAATTCAACAGGATTCCCGACATCCTGATCGAATGCTCGTCGCAAACTTCAGTAGACGGTCGCACCCCCGATACCGTCGACGAAGTGCACCAAGGCGGAACACCGCTACCTGGAGCACCCAAACGGATGCTTTCGGCGATGGGGTTCTCCTACAGTCGCTTGGTCGGGGCTAAGGGGTGTAGCTGTCTATTAAGTTTATCCGGCGAGTATCCGCGTACGCTACGTGATTGCGACGGACTTTTGATCACATCAAAATTCCGTGGCAACCGATCAAGTGAGACTAAACTGCTATGTTTATAACATTCATTCAGTTATCTCATAACTTATTGTGAATTCCAATTATTGTATCACATTCCAGATAATTAGAAAATGTTAAACTTTCCGATCGAACATTCAAACACCCAAGTTTTCCCGATACAGATCAACACATGAAACAAGTCTAAAAACATTCAGTTCGTGCCTCAGTACCAACGGTCCAGCCGTAGAAGGGTCAAGCCAACGCCTCACATGTGGCACGCCGTACTGCCCCAAACCCGGAGGGTCAAAGGGCAGTTCAAGACGGTCACATAATCGAGTTAAGGTTTGTTGTCTTCTAGAGGGTCCATCGAGTTACTTGCACTACTTAGAACGTCTTTAAACCACGGAAAAATCCAACACTTGGAAATTTCCCGACAGGGGAAAAATTGGGTATTTATATCCGGTCGAACTTTTTAACATATTCTAAAATTTATCCGGAAAGCCACATAGACAAAATCTGATACTCCGATCGAAACACCGAATCCCCAAAACAACCCCGAATATTCAACTCTTAAAAAAAATATTAAAAATTCCCAGGAAAACCAGCACTGGAAACTAAGAATTACTGTGCAAAATTCTTTATACAAGGAGGCATTTCGGCCGCGGAACCGCCGCACGAAACATGCTCGTGCCGCGGAACCGCGGCGACTTGGTGGAATTGGGAGATTGAATTTTACAGAAACTCTTAGAAACTCCTGCTGATTTTTCTGCATATTTTTAATTTGGAAAAATCCCAATTTTTATAAAAAGTCCAGAGAGCATGTTTGCATTAGGGTTTCGGGTTCGTTCGGATTTCAAACGTCGTCTAGACATCGCCTAAGGCTCTAGCTAGGCTCTGATACCACTGTAGGGTTCCTAGGCACGCTAATGAGGTCTCACAAGGCATCAACCATGCCAATTTCAAAATTTACGGGTGCCGAGAAACCCTAATACGGATCGTTGGCTAGAAGTCTAGGCGAAAAAGAAGCTAGTTAACAACTTAACTAAAGTGTAATGGAAATACAACCTTTGTAGATCCGATGCTCCACCTCCATGGCTCCGCGATGATGTCTCCTCGCTGTACAAATCGGATCTTGGGCTCTAGCGTCGGCTTCATCGGAGAAAAAGCGGGCTAGGTCATCGACGACGATGCCGAAGATGATCTACGTCGAGGCATCGCTAGATCAAGCTCCAAATTCACCAAGTCATGAAACTTGTGAAGAAAACACACTCTACTACTTGGCAAGAGGTAGAGGATGAAGAAATAGGAAGTGGGTTCACTTTAGAATTGGATTTCTCACTCTTTTTCATCAATCACCATTGATGAAGCGAGCTTCTTCATTGAAGAAGATGAAGAAGAAGAAGGAATAATATGATAAGTTATTTTTCAAAATAGAAAATCAATGAATACTTATCATAATCCAACTCTAGTTAGGTGTAGAGAATTAACTAAGGTTAGGTTGTATGGTTAGGGTTAGAGAAAGAAACAAAATGGTCAACCATTTCAAAGCTTCATGAAGCTTCAAGGATAATCCAAAATTGGCCACCATTTTATTTCTTTCACAAATCAATGAATAAATAAAAGAATAAGTAAATGAAGCATAAGAAACCCCAACCATTGACCAACCATGGTTTAAACCATACACCAAACTATCATGTATCATCAAACATGATACATACAAGTGCACAAAACTATATCACATATACAATGTGCAAATGAACAAGTGAGAAAAACCATTTAAAGTGAACCAATACTAGTTAATGCAAAGTAATATATCAAATATATAATTATGCATTAAATCATTAAATCAACACTTGATTTAACGATCCGGTCATATCGCATATAACCGGCTAGTATCTTATGTATCGGCTTATCGAATCAATACTTGATTCGATAACTAGGTTATATCGCATACAACCAATCGATACATTCATCGCGAGAATGAAATACGGTATCACATACACGCATTATTCTCGGTCCCGCACATATCTCATATGCGCTCCTATTTCGTTTCGCTTGAGCCAGGAAACCTCTGTGTAGGACTCTAAAGACTCGTCAATACGCCGGTAGCAGATGATGATCATATCAAGCACCCACAAGCCGCAAGCGGTCTGCTAAACGTAACGGCCACCCGGGTATTGAGCGATCAGAAGATCGACGAGCAAGCCCTCTCACACTCCTGTGAATCCAACCAGTAACACTTACCGTACAGTCCGGTCTGATCGTCTGATCTGTCGCATATCTCGCCTAGGGGTGGTAAACGTCAGACCCCAATAGCTCGATAAGTCATGTCGATATGAGGTCTATAACAATTCGAGAAACTACTGGTAACTCTTACCAGTAAATCTCAGCAACCCTGGCTAGGGATTTCCTGTTATAGCCAATCGAACACAGCGCAACATCAACCCCCTATACCAGGAGAGGCGAATCCCCTCCTATCGCTCATTGCCTCCATGTGACTCGGGACTGTACCCAAAAACCACCGTTTTGCACGCCCTCTTGGACGTGGTAAGATGGAAATCAAAGCACAGTGGGAACCAAACAAGACTCTATGACGATCTCGGATCAACAGACTACTCTGTACCAGTGTCACCAGAGAACTGCCATCTGACGTAAGGTATAATACCATCTGGGAGTTCTCGGCGAGTCCGTCCAGTGTACCCAGTCTCCACTGAGCACCCGTATATCATCTCTGATGTCAAACACCAATGGATATGGGATCATCCATCGCCCATCTGTATGGGTCGAGAAGGTATACGCTAGTCTACTCTGGTATATCGATGCCCCGTCTCGATACACCCACGACTAGGGACCTTGAAGGATGTACTTATGGACTACCATGTCCCCACTAGTATGATCCGCATCATAGTCCAGGTAGTCAAGCACACATCCTAAGGGCTTTACCAACACGTAACAGAGAGACAATCAGTATACACGTTAAGGTAAAGAGCAACCAGATAGCATACTATCATGTCGAGCAAGAGAGTCCTCCCTATATATGTCCCAGCATCCACTACAATATACATCCTATGTACAGTAATGGCCTCTAGGGCATATATATAACTAACATTATGCAACGCTCCCGCTACATATCAGCGGTATATGTTGGGGATATTTTCAGATATGGTGGAAGATTTTCTGGAAATTTTTATGGACGATTTCTCCATTTTTGGGGACTCCTTTGAGGACTGCCTTCGTAATCTTGACGCTGTTCTTACCCGCTGTAAGGATAAGAACTTGACTTTGAATTGGGAAAAATGCCATTTTATGGTCCAAGAAGGTATTGTACTTGGACATATAATTTCACATAAAGGCATTGAGGTTGACAGAGCTAAAATAGATGTCATTCAAAACCTCCCTCGTCCCAATTGCGTCAAAGATATACGATCCTTCCTTGGTCATGCAGGATTTTATAGGAGATTTATTAAGGACTTTAGCAAAATTGCTAGACCCTTAACCCTTCTATTGGCCAAGGACACTACTTTTCACTTCGATTCGGATTGTGAGGCTGCTTTTGAATCGCTTAAAGAATCACTCACTACAGCCCCCGTTTTATCATCTCCGGATTGGAACCACCCGTTCGAGCTTATGTGTGATGCATCAGATTTTGCTATTGGTGCGGTCTTAGGACAGCATATTGATAAGATGCCACATGTAATTCACTATGCAAGTAGGACCTTGAATGATGCACAAATAAATTACACAACTACCGAAAAAGAACTCTTGGCAGTTGTATTTGCATTAGAGAAATTCAGGCCCTACTTGATTGGCTCGCCTATTGTGGTTTACACAGATCACTCCGCCCTACGACATCTTTTATCGAAGAAGGATGCGAAGGCCAGGCTAATACGTTGGATCCTATTGTTACAAGAATTTGATCTTGTCATCAAAGACAAGAGTGGATGTGAAAACGTTGTAGCCGACCATCTTTCACGTATCACTTCTTCGCCAACTGTGACCGTGCCGATAAATGACTCATTTCCCGACGAACAGCTCTTGAATGTATCCTACGAACCTTGGTTTGTGGATATCGTGAACTATCTTGCGACGGGACTTATACCTAGCGATTGGTCGAAACAAGACAAACTTCGGTTTTATCCCAAGTAAAATATTTTTACTGGGATGAACCATATCTATTCAAGTATTGTTCCGATCAAATCATTCACAGGTGTGTCCCTAACGATGAATTCAAGAGCGTGTTATCATTTTGTCATGATCAGGCATGCGGCGGTCACTTTGGACCTCGAAAAACGGCGGAGAAAGTTTTGCAATGTGGCTTTTATTGGCCAACATTATTTAAAGATGCATTTGAACATTGCAAAACTTGTCCGCGATGTCGGCATTTGGGTCGGATTTCACGAAGGAATGAGATGCCGCTCCAACCTATATTGGTTGTGGAAATATTTGATGTTTGGGGTATTGATTTTATGGGCCCTTTTCCCAACTCCTTTGGGAATCTATATATCTTATTAGCGGTTGATTATGTCTCGAAGTGGGTGGAAGCTGTACCGTGTCGCACTAATGACAACAAAGTTGTCATTAAGTTCCTTAAAGAAAATATCTTTTCGTGATTCGTGTTAGTTGTATGTATGCCCTAGAGGCCAGTATTGTACAGATGATGTATATTATATTGGATGCTTGGACATATATAGAGATGACTTTCTTGCTCGATATGATAGTATGCTATCTGGTTACTCTTTATCTTAACATGTACACTAGTCTCTTTAAACTGTCTTATAGTTACATGTTGGTAAAGCCCTTAGGATATGTACTTGACTACCTGGACTGTGATGCAGATCATACTAGTGGGGACATGGTGTTGGAGATAGTGCCCTCAGAGTCAATTATTGGATCACAGGCACGTGATTCCAATGATTGAGGGAGGACCTATCCCGGTAGAACAGTCTTACTCGAGATGATAGTATGCTATATGGTTTACCTTTATCATCGTGTACTGCTTTAGGTGACCTGACAGGTCGCTATTGCACGTTGATAGAGCCCCTAGGATTCTTGCTTGACTGCCAGCAGTATGAGGGCGATCATATAAGTGAGAGCTGGAGTCTATAAGCGCATCCTTAAAAGGTCCCTAGTCGTGGGAGTTTCGAGACTGGGCATCGATACTCCATTAGTAGACTAGTGTATACAGTCGAGACCCCGACGAGGGGCGGTGGCCGGTCTCACAAGCCACTGGTGTCAGTTGGTTCACCTAAGATGTATACAGGTGCTCATTGGGTTATGAGTACACCGGACAGGACTCGCCGGGAACCTGCTAGTTGGGATTATACCAGACGTCAGATAGCAGTTCCCAGGTGACATGTGTACAGGTTAGTTCATCGACCTGAGATCGTCATTTGTCTCGTGTGAGTTCCCACTGTGCTTTGATTACTACCCTACAACGGCTCAAAGGAGTCGTGCAAACAGGTTTTAGTTGGGTACAGTCCCGAGCCACATGGAGGCAGTGAGCGGATCTGCAGGGGTTCGTCTCTCCCGGTATTGGGGGTGAGGTCGCGCTGTGTCTAGGAGAGCCATTACACAAAGCCCTCGGCCGAGGCAGGAGATTTACTGGTAGGTATTCTAGTAGTATCTCAGGGTGTTCTGGGCTTCACTCCGACACGACTTGTACCGCCTTTGGGGGTCTGACTTTTACCAACCCCCTAGGCCCGCCATGCGATGCTCATAGACGAACGGACCGGACTGTACGGATATTGTCACTGACAGGCTCAGTAGGGTGTCAGGATGAGTTCGCTCATCGACGTCCCTTTTGGTCAATAGCTGGTGGCCCGTTACGTATTGGCTTATACCTCTGACGTGCTAGTGGTTAAATCCACAGCCATAGTATTGACGAGTCTTTAGAGTCCACCACACTTTCAGTTACTCAGTTTTCGGGCGAAACGCTGTAGAGGCCGTATGGAGATATGGCAGGGTCCGATCAGATACGTGCGGTATTGCACGGATCAGGATCGGACGGTTTGTACTAGTGGCCGTATGGATATATGGCAGGGTTCGATCCGATACGTGCGGTATTGCACGGATTGGGATCGAACGGATATTACTAGCCGGCTTTGGTTTAAGCCGGTCCTAGTTTAGTACAGTGTAGATTTTGTCTCTTTGCATTTGTATCCGGACGGAATACAGATGCGGGTGTGTATGCACAGTATCGGGGTTTTCCTGTAATTTATTACGGGACCAGTTTTCTGGAGTTGCCAGTTTGCATTCCGTTCCGGCCGGTTTTCCTTTGTTCTTTCCCGGCCGGACTTTTCCGATGGAGGGGGTAATTTGCAGTTTTGCAAATTACATTTGGGGAGGGGGTTTCTTGCATATGTGGGATTATGATTTGACCATCATCATTCTTTTTACCATCACTTGCATTTAATAAGAGGGTATGGGTTTAAAGTTTGAAGTATGGTTGATGTTTTTGGATGTGGTCACCTTTATCTTTATCCTACACTCACCTCCCTCTTGCATTTTGTTCTCACTTCACCACCATTCCTCTTTAGACATGGCCGGCCACATTTTGTGAGGGGATGAGAGAAATTTCCATTTTGAGTGTGGCACATATTTCTTCATCTCATTCATTTTGTTTTGGAAAAATGAAAGCACCATTTTTCCATAACCTTATTCCTCCATCAAGGCAACTTCACCAACCCAAAAGAGACTATGATTCTACACTATATTCTACAGCTAATCTTGGGCGCGTCGGCTAGCCAACTTCGCGCCCGAGTTGCCTCGGTATTGAGGTGGGAGCCCGTAAAAGATACAGACGATGTGGTGCCCTTCCGGTAAGGATGCGACGACCGGAGTTTCCGCGGGAGATCGGGACGATGAAGAGAAGACCGGAGGACTCGGATCACTCGGTACATCTCTCACCCTTTCTCTTATTTGCTAGTATCGGTTAATGGTTACGATCCGGGTATATTGTCCGCGGTAGCGCCAGTTTCCAAGTTAGGAAAATTTTTGATTCCGCATTTTGGCCTCGGATAGACGGCCGGGGCGCTGCCGTGGCGCAACATGGTATCAGAGCCACGCCATTAACCTTGTCTAGCTTGTTCTAATGTGTTTTACTTATCCGATCGACCAAAATTCCAAAAACCGCGTTTTGCATGCATCAGTTTTCTGTCGATTTTTTCCGGGCTCGAAAAATTTTTCAGGTGATTGCAGAATGATGCACAGAGAATCCTAAGATCACTGCAAAAATTTGGAAGCTTGATCGCTCCGTACGACCGCGGAACCGCGGCCATTACCACTCTGGGGGCCGCGGATCCGCGGCAAGTATGAGAGATCATGTGATCAATTTTTTTCAGTGGGCTTTTGGGCTAAAAATAGGGGTTTTGGAATATTAAAATTGGGCCCAGATTTTCTGTGAGTGCTACAGTATTGCTTGGGGGCCCACTTGTTAATTTTTGATTGATCGGATATTTTAAACACATTATTTCACAGTATTTACATTATATCTGCGACCGTGAATGTCACTCGATCGGTAAATCCGGTCTAACTGCTATAGCCCGGTTAGACGGATTTGCGAACGTGACTTTCACGTTGATGTTCTATGTTTATGCTGTGTTGTTGCGGATCGGTCGTAGGGATAGCCTGGATGCAATGCTAGTACAGTTTCTGTTGTATTATGTACATTTGATATTGCGGGGCGAGCGTCCGACATGTGGACTGCCGTCACTGCCTGTTTGTATTATTCTTTTGGGGCACGACCTGGTTGCGGTCGATGTACCCGGTGTATGTATATTTTACTTTCTGTACTAGGATTGCCCCGCGGTGGGGTGCACGGATAGCCGGGTTCTGGAGGGCAACAAGCCCGCATCTCATGGCATTGGGTCGGAGGGGGCTTCACTCCAGGATTGGCGGGCTATTCGCCGCACTCGTAGGGGGTACAGGTAGACCCAGGAGGGGTGCCCGAGTTACCGGATTCCGTGAAGTGCTGGGTGGTCCATTCACGTTGCTGAAGGGGGCTGCCTCGCTTCAGGTTTTGGCGGGTGACTTGCCGCGCCCGTAGGGGTCTAGATTTTCATTGCACAGGCTATCCACACGACCAGGGGAACGTCGGGTTTCAGCAGCGGCTCTGTGAAACCCGGGGATCCCAGATATCTGTTTTGTTCTGTGATGCTGTACATTTCTGTGATGTTGCTTTTTATTCACGCCCTGAGCGAAATATAATATATTGGTATATATATTAGTAGATGTTGTATATGTTTTTCATCCGCGCTAGTCCAGTCCCCGCTCTGCCGTTAGTTAGCTAACCTAACGGGTGATGACGGGACCCAGTGGCAAATGCGGATGGCATATACGTACGTCAGTATATTTTCGTTCTTTGTGGTGTGATCAATTGATGGGACTGCATTGATTCGGATCAATGCAAGATAAACAAACCTATTCTGATGTTGTTGGAACATTTTTCAAAAAGCTGTTATTGCAAGGACGTTCACTTTTGTTTTGCATCGTGGTATTCATTTGGAATATCCTGCTCCTCAGTCGACGAGGCAAGGGCCGAGATCCCTTCACCGGGAGTGACCCCTTGGACAGAAGTTTGCGTTAGGGTATTAACTTCACTATAGCCGATTACTTTTGCTTTGCATCGTGGTATTCAGTTGGAATATCCAGCACCTCATTCTACGGGGAAAGAGCCGAGATCCCTTCACCGGGAGTGACCTCTTTAGTAAAGGTTTTCGTCACTATATTTTCTAAAAGGGCTATGCAGTTCCTTCAACGATATCAAGTTCTTTACGTTAAAGGTTTTTCGCCAAAAACCAGTCGTAGCCCTCCGTCATTTCTTATGGGTATTATTTAGTATTCGTGCTGCGTTTGTTGACTCCGTCAAGGCGTAGTGTACGGTAGCTAAGTGGTGCTTGTTTGTTGCATAAATGGGATTGATTAGGACAGTCGTGCGGCCTTGTTGACTCCGTCAAGGGCACGTACGGGTGGGTTTAATGCAATCCAGATATTGACGGGTTGAACTTGACTAGGACTCTTTGATTTGTTGACTCCGTCAAGATCACTTGAGTCCTGGGGGTAAAAACATCACATCGGGAGTTTCAAAAGAACTGAAACTTGCCAGGCATGCGCATACCTTCTGGAGTGTGGTGACTTGAGTGGATTCCGTCAAGTTATCATGCGATGATAGTTGGATCCCGATTCCCACTGATGAGTTGGTTTACTCCTCGGGTGATCCCGACTAATTCTTCTTTCAGGTTTGGAGGAGAATTTGAGAGACAGTGGGAGGTTTCCAGATTAGATAAAGTGATAACCATTCTGATCTAGGTTAGAGTGCTCGCTGAGTGTTTCTTTTCTCTCTCTCTGGCAGCGACCATTGACCCGACCCTAAGACTATGACTCAGTGACCAAGTTGACCGAACCTTCTTAACACAGGCTTTTGGATTGTCAGAGTTGCAAACCTCATTGCCACTCCTACTTTTACCCTTTTCTCCAGGACACCCCGTATTACTACGAACGTCCACTTCCATTGGACAAAACCATCGTATAGTTATATACGAACTCGAAGGACTTCGAGGATGGTTTCTGGTTCTGGAGAAAACGAATAGGATTATTCAGTTGTCTTTTCTTTTCACCTTCTCTCATTGTGAGTACTCCTTGGTTTAGGAGATAGTACACCTATTATGCAAATTGGATAGTCTTCTTCCAAACCTTAGGCTGGTGCCGAACGGTGGGGAATGAAGAAAACCAATTAGCATAACGATGGTGTGCAGAAGGTATTAAGTTAAGACAAAGAAAGGGATTAGTAAGAGGGCAAAGTAAATTGCGACTGCTATTCACGACCAAACCGAGTATTTCTTCGCCAATCCTAAATCACCTTTGTATTTCTCCAGGACACTCCGTATCACTACGAAGATCCCAAGTTTTTGGATACTCCATCGTATGGTTATATACGAACTCGAAAGGAACTTGTTCCAGTTCGGGGATGGATTCTGGTCTAGGAGAAATAGGAATACGGTTTATTCGGTTGTCTTTTCTCTTCACCTTCTCTCGCAATGCGAGTGCTCCTAGGATTAGGATAGTACACTCATTATGCTTATTGGATAGTCTTCTTCCAAACCATAGGCTGGTGCCGAACGGTAGGGAAGGAAGAAAACCATTTGGCCTAAGGGGTGTGAAGAAGGTAATGACTAAAGACATATAAAGGGATTTGGAGATGTGGCAAAGAATTATACGGTTATAGTTGTGAATCTGGATAATGGTAGAGGCATTACTAAGAATACCAGGATACCCCATCGAAACATTTCAATGTTTCAGTTCAACTGTGTACTGTTAAAAGAAAACTGATTTCCCGAATGGACACTTGCTCCAGGGTATGTATTTACCAGATTTGATTCTCACATCTGTATGGTTTTACAGATGATGAGTGGGAGTAAGTCATTGGGAATAGGATGATCATCCTCATTATATCGGGATTCGTTGTAATCGGTGATATTTGAGGAGATCACCTGGGCTGTTTGCCGGTCAGCAAATATTTGGTTTTGAATATCCGCTGTTGTGCACCAATTTCAAATTGATATATCTGTACATCTATTTTCATAGAATGAGATATACCTTTTGACATTATGTCGATGACATTTACCTATATCAGTGGATGGTTAGGTAAGGAGCATCAAACAGCGGTGTAATTCTTCTTAACCATAAGTACAGTTTTTAACCTACGACACACAGTGAGAGAGTTGTTAGACTCAGCGGACTTATACAGAGTATTGTATGTTGTCCAGTGTCCATTAGGACAGAGGGGTTGGTCCTCATACTATATTCTGTTTACTTTTAACTTCTCTAGTTCTTAGACATGTGTTTCGTACAAACACAGGGTCTAAGTTTTGAGGAGTTATAGGTATTTGAATAGAGTAGAGTACCAGGTGTAGCAAGTATCGGGATTCTTCAAAGTGATCGAAGATTTAGATACTTGTGTATGGTACTCAGTTGATAGTAATGATAAAGAGAAATTGCTTCTCTTTCAGGTTACTCATAATTGGAAGCATTCCTAAGTTGAGTAACGCTGATCGGCCTCTCTCCATTTAGTTTACATGCACTGGAGATAGCTGCATGATTTGAATCTGGTTCAATTAAATCAGTGCCTCTGGTTCTATATTGGATATAGAACAGTTCATATCTTAACGATGTTAAGGTACGGGGAGTTGTCCGGCTTATGCTTAAAACCAGACACTGGACAACTCAAGGCAAGTTTCTGTAATGGCTGTTTGTGGGTTGACCCAGGCTATGACGAGGGTTGACTTTCTACCATCTGGCAGATCAATAGAAATATTGTTCTAGACTCGCCACAGTTTTATTAAAAAATGGATTTTTTTTCAGAAAACAGTAGTGGGAGTATGGTAGAACTGGAAGCGATTCCAGAACCGCAAACGATTACTGAAGATTTGATAAGGAACCTAAAGATTCAATCTGATTTGACATTCCATTGGCCACTCCGCAGATAAGGTGGGTAACTTCAGGCACCCAATAGGTACTCCGGTAGCCTCAAGGACGGTGACAGGGAAGTTCTTGTTTACCCACACTTGCCATTGTTGTTGTTCCAGGCTGCGAGACCTGGCAGGAGGATGAGTATAGCGTCGTTCTAAACTAGCTTTAGAAGTGCACGTCTATATGACTCTGGCAGAGGGTTGTCGTAGTCAGTGGGAGCAGCAGAAGCATTGGTGGGCTTCAGGCTTATGTCTATTTATAGACTAAAGCAGATATAGCGGAGTTAGATCATCTGTTTCTGATGTGATAGTCATGGGTTTGACGTCATCAGAATAGGGGATGGATCTGTTGAGAAGGTAGTAGGAAGTGATATTCCTATACTACGATCGGTTATACTTTGGTCGTCACACAGTGTTTTCTCCACATGGGACTTGGACATTATATCAGACATACTGGTTACTAGATCTATGGTTTTAGATCTAGATTTGGGTGGTTTCCCAATCAGGGTACTTTGACAGCATTCTAAGAGTATTTAGAATGGACGACTCCTGGCACGGTAGTGTACCTGCAGGTGATGGAGTCACCCTCTCTAAAGGTGTCTCATAGACTAAAGTAGAGAGGGATGTGCATAATTGGCAGATCACTTGCTTAGGCAATTGAGTCAATCATGAGATGTCAAGTACCACACCAGATGTAGTTCTTGCACTAGATGCAATAAGTTGATATTGATCCAATCCTGGAGGAACAGTCGGAAGCAGTTTTAGAACATAAGTGAATGTTCTAGGGATATGATAACGGCTGCCTCCTTTAGGAGACGGTTATCACTCCAGGCTTCCAAGGTGACATGGACGACAAGGTGGTTGTCAGAGTTATAGTTCTCCCTCTGACGAGGGGCAGTATTTTGGACAGGTGGTCCAAGGCAACACTGAGGGAGGCATGGCGCTGGGTACTGATTAAGTTCAGTTATCAATACAGTCTAAGAAGTTTGGATTTGGAGTTCATTTATGAGCTAGGTCCCATCAGATATCCAGACATACTCTAAGACAGGTATTGCTCATTTCGGGAGATGGTTTTCTCTGCGAACTTGAGATATAGAGAGACATAGAAAGAAACATCTAGGCGGATCCACTCACTGAGGCTTTTCCTCGAACGCAATAGTTTCGCCAACAGGCTTTGTGCGACTGACAAGTAGAGGAGTTGGGTGTTCGGTATCACACGGGCTGTGAGTATGCGACATCGCAATAATTAGCCTTGAGTGCAAGTGGGAGATTGTTGGAGATAGTGCCCTCAGAGTCAATTATTGGATCACAGGCACGTGATTGCAATGATTGAGGGAGGACCTATCCCGGTAGAACAGTCTTACTCGAGATGATAGTATGCTATCTGGTTTACCTTTATCATCGTGTACTGCTTTAGGTGACCTGACAGGTCGCTATTGCACGTTGATAGAGCCCCTAGGATTCTTGCTTGACTGCCAGCAGTATGAGGGCGATCATATAAGTGAGAGCTGGAGTCTATAAGCGCATCCTTAAAAGGTCCCTAGTCGTGGGAGTTTCGAGACTGGGCATCGATACTCCATTAGTAGACTAGTGTATACAGTCGAGACCCCGACGAGGGGCGGTGGCCGGTCTCACAAGCCACTGGTGTCAGTTGGTTCACCTAAGATGTATACAGGTGCTCATTGGGTTATGAGTACACCGGACAGGACTCGCCGGGAACCTGCTAGTTGGGATTATACCAGATGTCAGATAGCAGTTCCCAGGTGACATGTGTACAGGTTAGTTCATCGACCTGAGATCGTCATTTGTCTCGTGTGAGTTCCCACTGTGCTTTGATTACTACCCTACCACGGCTCAAAGGAGTCGTGCAAACAGGTTTTAGTTGGGTACAGTCCCGAGCCACATGGAGGCAGTGAGCGGATCTGCAGGGGTTCGTCTCTCCCGGTATTGGGGGTGAGGTCGCGCTGTGTCTAGGAGAGCCATTACACAAAGCCCTCGGCCGAGGCAGGAGATTTACTGGTAGGTATTCCAGTAGTATCTCAGGGTGTTCTGGGCTTCACTCCGACAAGACTTGTACCACCTTTGGGGGTCTGACTTTTACCAACCCCCTAGGCCCGCCATGCGATGCTCATAGACGAACGGACCGGACTGTACGGATATTGTCACTGACAGGCTCAGTAGGGTGTCAGGATGAGTTCGCTCATCGACGTCCTTTTTGGTCAATAGCTGGTGGCCCGTTACGTATTGGCTTATACCTCTGACGTGCTAGTGGTTAAATCCACAGCCATAGTATTGACGAGTCTTTAGAGTCCACCACACTTTCAGTTACTCAGTTTTCGGGCGAAACGCTGTAGAGGCCGTATGGAGATATGGCAGGGTCCGATCAGATACGTGCGGTATTGCACGGATCAGGATCGGACGGTTTGTACTAGTGGCCGTATGGATATATGGCAGGGTTCGATCCGATACGTGCGGTATTGCACGGATTGGGATCGAACGGATATTACTAGCCGGCTTTGGTTTAAGCCGGTCCTAGTTTAGTACAGTGTAGATTTTGTCTCTTTGCATTTGTATCCGGACGGAATACAGATGCGGGTGTGTATGCACAGTATCGGGGTTTTCCTGTAATTTATTACGGGACCAGTTTTCTGGAGTTGCCAGTTTGCATTCCGTTCCGGCCGGTTTTCCTTTGTTCTTTCCCGGCCGGACTTTTCCGATGGAGGGGGTAATTTGCAGTTTTGCAAATTACATTTGGGGAGGGGGTTTCTTGCATATGTGGGATTATGATTTGGCCATCATCATTCTTTTTACCATCACTTGCATTTAATAAGAGGGTATGGGTTTAAAGTTTGAAGTATGGTTGATGTTTTTGGATGTGGTCACCTTTATCTTTATCCTACACTCACCTCCCTCTTGCATTTTGTTCTCACTTCACCACCATTCCTCTTTAGACATGGCCGGCCACATTTTGTGAGGGGATGAGAGAAATTTCCATTTTGAGTGTGGCACATATTTCTTCATCTCATTCATTTTGTTTTGGAAAAATGAAAGCACCATTTTTCCATAACCTTATTCCTCCATCAAGGCAACTTCACCAACCCAAAAGAGACTATGATTCTACACTACATTCTACAGCTAATCTTGGGCGCGTCGGCTAGCCAACTTCGCGCCCGAGTTGCCTCGGTATTGAGGTGGGAGCCCGTAAAAGATACAGACGATGTGGTGCCCTTCCGGCAAGGATGCGACGACCGGAGTTTCCGCGGGAGATCGGGACGATGACGAGAAGACCGGAGGACTCGGATCACTCGGTACATCTCTCACCCTTTCTCTTATTTGCAAGTATCGGTTAATGGTTACGATCCGGGTATATTGTCCGCGGTAGCGCCAGTTTCCAAGTTAGGAAAATTTTTGATTCCGCATTTTGGCCTCGGATAGACGGCCGGGGCGCTGCCGCGGCGCAACACATGGTAGTCCATAAGTACATCCTTCAAGGTCCCTAGTTGTGGGTGTATCGAGACGGGGCATCGATATACCAGAGTAGACTAGCGTATACGCTTCTCGACCCATGAGATGGGCGATGGATGATCCCACATCCATTGGTGTTTGACATCAGAGATGGTATACGGGTGCTCAGTGGAGACTGGGTACACTGGACGGACTCGCCGAGAACTCCCAGATGGTATTATACCTCACGTCAGATGGCAGTTCTCAGGTGACACGTGTGCAGGTTAGTCTGTAGACCCGAGATCGTCATAGAGTCTTGTGTGATTCCCACTGTGCTTTGATCTCCACCTTACCACGTCCATGAGGGCGTGCAAAACGGTGGTCTTTGGGTACAGTCCCGAGTCACATGGAGGCAATGAGCGATAGGAGGGGTTTCGTCTCTCCCGGTATTGGGGGTTGATGTTGCGCTGTGCTCGATTGGCCGTAACAGGGAAGTCCCTGGCCAGGGCTGATCAGAGATTTGCTGGTAAGTGTTACCAGTAGTTTCTCGACCCGTTATGAGCCTCACATCGGCACGACTTATCGGTTATTGGGGTCTGACGTATACCACCCCTAGACTTGATATGCGACGTATCAGACGAACAGACCGGACTGTACGGTACGTGTTACTGGTTGGATTCACAGGAGTATGAGCGGGCTAGCTCGTCGATCTTCTGATCGCTCAATACCCGGATGGCCGTTACGTTTAGCAGACCGCTTGCGGCTTGTGGGTGCTTGATATGATCATCATCTGCTACCGGCGTATTGACGAGTCTTTAGAGTCCTACACAGAGGTTTCCTGGCTCAAGCGAAACGAAATAGGAGCGCATATGAGATATGTGCGGGACCGAGAATAATGCGTGTATGTGATACCGCATTTCATTCTCGCGATAAATGTTTCGATTGGTTATATTCGATATGACCTAGTTATCGAATCATTGATTCGATAAGCCGATACATTGGATACTAGTCGGTTATATGCGATATGACCGGATCGTTAAATCAAGTGTTGATTTAATGATTTAATGTATAATTATATATTTGATATATTACTTTGCATTAACTAGTATTGGTTCACTTTATACGGATTTTCTCACTTGATGTGCAAGTTGTATATGTGATATACTTTTGTACACATGTTTGTATCATGTTTGATGATACTTGCTCTTTTGGTTAAGTGTAAAGAATTAAACCATGGTTAAGTGTTGATTAGGGTTTTGCAAATTCAATTATCTATTTATTTATTTATTTGAAATGGATTAAGATAAGAATGGTGGCTTTATTTGTTTTATGTTGAAGCTTCATGAAGCTTTGACCTTAGTGACCATTCTTGTCTTCATGCTTAACCCTAACTCATCCAAGTAACCATGGTCCATTCTCTACACTCAACTAAGGTTAGATTATGATAAGTATTGATTTCTTTTTCAATTTATAATAACACTTATCATAAACTAGCTTCATCTTCTCCTTCTTCTTCAAGAGAGAAAACTAGATGCCATCAATGGCAACTTGAGCAAAAGTGAGTGAAATCCAATTCTAAAGTGAACCCACCTCCTATTTCTTCACCCTCTACCTCTTACCAAGTTGTTTTGGGTGTTTTCTTCACAAGTTTCATAACTTTGTGAAGTCGGAGCTTGAACTTGTGATGCCTCGACGTAGATCGTCTTTGACACGAAGCCGACGACCAAGCTCGCTCGTTTCTCCGATGAAGCCGACGAATGAGTTCGGGATTCATGATGGACAGCGAGAGGACACCCACGTGGAGCTAAGGAAGTAGAGAACCGGATCTACAAAGGTTGTAGCATCTAACTTTTAGTTAAAGTGTTAACTAGTTGATAGTTTCGCCTAGAAATCTAACCGACGATCCGTATTAGGGTTTCTCGGCACCCATAAAATTTTAAATTGGCATGTTCGATGCCTTGTGAGACCTCTATAGTGTGCCTAGGAACCCTACAGTGGTATCAGAGCCTAGCTAAAGCCTTAGGCGAAGTCTAGACGGAGTTTGAAAGCCGGACGAACCGAAAACCTAACCCCAAAATAGCTCTCTGGACTTTTTCTAAAAAATGGGATTTTTGTCAATTAAAAATATGCAGAAAATCAAGCAGGGTGTTATTGGAATTACTGTGAAATACGAGGGCCTAAGTCAACTTTTCCACCGCGGAACCGCGTCACGTGCTATGCATGATGCGGCGGTTCCGCGGCCTTACTGTTCCCTTGTATGATGATTTCTGCACAGTAACTCATATAATTTAATGCTATATTTTCTGGGATATTTTTATTGTGACTCTACAGCAGAGTATTCTGGGGGTGTATTGGGAATCAAAGATTCGATCGGATTATCAAATTTCGTCTTTGTGTTTTTCCGGATAATCTTTTGAATATGTTAAAAAGTTCGACCGGATATAAATACCCAATTTTTCCCCTGTCGGGAAATTTCCAAGTGTTGGATTTTTCCGTAGTTTAACGACGTTCTAAGTAGTGCAAGTAACGTGATGGACCCTCTAGAAGACAACAAACCTTAACTCGATTATGTGACCGTCTTGAACTGCCCTTTGAACCTTCGGGTTTGGGGCAGTACGGCGTGCCACATGTGAGGCGTTGGCTTGACCCTTCTACGGCTGGACCGTTGGTACTGAGGCACGAACTGAATGTTGTTAGACTTATTTCATGTGTTGAGCTGTATCGGGAAAACTTGGGTATTCGACTGTTCGATCGGAAAGTTTAACATTTTCTGTTTATCTGGAATGTGATACAATAATTGGAATTCACAAGTAGTTATGAGATAACTGAATGAATGTTATAAATCTAGCAATTTAGTCCCATATGATATTGAAAAGAGTTTTCGATAATGAGACTAAAATGCGGGATTTATATCTGTTAGGCATGCGATGTCTAAAGAGGTTGCGGATTCCAACTGTTGTAGTTTTACACTTTCTTTTCTGTGACCGTAAGTGTAGTATGTTCATATCGCCGGTTTCGTTGCTATACGTCAACGACAATTGGGGTATGCATACTTACTTACGTTGATGACATGTGATGTTATGTGTTGCTGGATATGTTATATTGGATCGTCGTGTTCGAATAGCCGGGGGTTTTTATGTGAGATGAGTGTTTTCCATTTTCATTCATGTAAAAACTTGTATGTAATATTCTTTTATTTGGGGCACTTCCAGGTAGCGGAAGTTGTCACCTTTTGTATATTATTTACTTTTCCGCATTAGGATAGACCCAAGGAGGGGAGCACAAGTAACCGGGTTCTGGGGTCCAGTGGGAGACTAACTCGAGGAGTCGAGTCCGGGTCTCCTAACCCTAGAATTGGCAGGGTTGCTTGCCGCTCTCGTAGGGGTCTAGGGGTGTGGGATTGGCAATTCATCACGACCGTGGAATCCGTGTTTTATACTGGCTCATATTGAAAACACGGACGTCCTAGTATATCCAATATTTCATATGTTTCTTCTGCTGCGATATCTGTGATGTGATCATGTGATGTTCTGTGATGGATATAGTATATATGATATATGATATATTATATAGACGTTACTTATGTTTTACATCCGCGCTAGCCCTGCCCTGCTCTGTCGTTAGTTACCTAACCTAACGGTGCACGAGGGGACATCGAGGCGAATGCGGATGGCATAAGTGTACGTCATATCTATCTGTGATGTTTAGGTATTTAAATGATGGGACTTCATTAATGTGATTAATGAAAAAAAAGAAACCTAAGATGTTGTAGAATCAAATTTTAAAACAAAACAGGTAGCTACAGTTCTTGCTTTGCATAGCGGTATATATGATATACCCTGCACCTTATTCGATGAGGAAAGGACCGAGATCCCTTCACTGGGAGTGACTCCTTTAGCAATAACTGGCAGATGCTACACACTCGGTTTGCTTTTGACTGCTTTTGGGTTTTTGCTTTGCATAGCGGTATATATGATATACCCTGCACCTTATTCGATGAGGAAAGGACCGAGATCCCTTCACCGGGAGTGACTCCTTTAGCAAAACTAGAAAAGCCTCAAAATCACTCCATTTCAAAAACTTCATTTGATTCTACAACGATATCAAGTTCATTACGCAATAGGTTTTCAGAAAAACCCGCGTAGCCCTCCGTCATTTCAGATAGAGACTAGTTAGTATTCGTGCTGCGTTTGTTGACCTTAGCCAAGGCGTGGTGTACGGTAGCTAATTAGTATTTATCTGCTAAAACATGAAATGTGATTGAGTTAGGGTAGTCGTGCGACTTTGTTGACCTTAGCCAAGGGTCGTACGGGTGGGTTTGATTCAATCAGGAAATGACGGGTTGAACTTGACTAGCGCTTATGATTTGTTGACCTTAGCCAAGGTCATAAGTTGCTAGGGGCAAAATATTATCGGGAATTTCAAGTGTTGAAATTTGCAATGAGATTGCATACCTTCTATGAGATAGTTGGATCCCGATACCCACTGCGAGTAAGAGTTACTCCTGGGAGAGTTTTACACATTGCAATTAGCTGATCAAGTAGGTGTCTAGAAAGGTGTTAACGAGGTTACGCCTCTGGAAAAACGAGGTTTACATTAATTAGGTTCGTGCGAAAGCACGGGGGACCTCTCTCAAAGTACCGACACTGGCCTGGCTGAAAGATTGGCGAACTTGTAGTGTGTAATTAATCCCGGCTACTCTTTCCTTTTAAGGTTTGAAGGAAGATTTGATAAAAAGCAGTGGGAGCCATCCTGATTAGATAAGATAATAACCAATCTGATCTTGCACAAGCATACGCTAAAGTGTTTTCTTCTCTCTCTCTCCAGGTAGCGACCATTTCATGCCTTAATAAAGATAATAATATGGATGTATTGACCGAACCCGCATGTTATACTGTGCTGGGGAACGTTGGTTCCGTTCTTTCTTATAAGAGTTATAGGAATGAACAGGATATAGGGGAATACCAGGATTCCCATGCCACCCGAATGAAGAAAGTACATGTTGATGCATTTTCTTCGGGTGTGTTCGTTACAGAGAACTGTTTCTCCATTTGCTCTACGTCCTGGGTATTGGATACCGGGTCAGGATCCCATATATGTAATCAGTTACATGGGCTTAGGAAAGATAGAGAACTTGGAGAAGGTGATAAAGACATTAGAGTTGGAAATGGTGCAATTGTTGCAGCTAAGACTGTCGGGGAATATCACCTTGCATTACCAACTGGTAATACATTGGTTCTGAACGAATGCTATTACATGCCGAACCTGATATGCAACATTATATCAGTTTCTTTATTGAGTAAAGAGGGATATAATTTTGTATTACAGGACAATGTTATGAACATTTTCCGTAACCAAAAGTTGGTTGGATCAGGCACGTTATGCAATGGCATTTATGTTCTAAATCAATCAACAGTTCTGAGCATAACAAACACACACAAGAGGAAGAGTTCTAAACTCAACGAATCCTTCTTGTGACATTGTAGACTGGGCCACATCAATGCGACACGACTAGCTAAGTTGCATAAAGATGGATATTTAAATCCGTTTGAATTTTCATCTTATGACACTTGCCAGTCATGTCTCAAAGGCAAGATGACCAAAACTCCGTTTACGGGACACGGAGAAAGAGTTACCGAACTCTTGGGACTTATACATAGTGATGTATGCGGTCCCATGTCTACACATGCCAGGGATGGTTCTTCATACTTCATTACATTCACTGACGATCTCTCTAGGTTTGGGTATGTGTTCCTGATGAAACACAAATCAGAAGCTTTTGAGAAATTTAGGGAATATAAACAAGAAGTTGAGAACCAAACCGGAAAAAGTATTAAAATCCTACGATCTGATCGAGGAGGAGAATACTTAAGCAATGAATTCCTGGACTTCCTAAAAGAGAATGGGATTCTCTCTCAGCTGACTCCTCCATATACACCACAGCACAACGGTGTATCAGAACGGAGGAACCGCACCCTATTAGATATGGTGCGCTCTATGATGAGCACAGCTGAGTTACCTATTTCCTTCTGGGGATATGCGCTGGAGACAGCCATATACCTATTGAATAGAGTTCCAACTAAATCTGTGCCTACCACTCCATATGAGATATGGAATGGAAAGAGACCATCTCTTAAAAGAGTTAAGATATGGGGTTGTCCGGCTTATGTTAAAAAGCAAAACCCGGACAAACTCGAGGCACGATCAGTTTTTTGTAAGTTTGTAGGATATCCAAGCAATTCGTATGGATATCTATTCTACCACAGTGAACAACAAAAGGTGTTTGTTGCTCAACATGCCACCTTTTTAGAAAAGGAATTTCTTACAAAAGAAATTAGTGGCGATGAGGTAGAGCTGGAAAGGTTCCAGCAACACAAACTACAACTGAAGATTTAGTGGAACCAGAGGATTCAGTAGCTCCCAATGAACCTCAGCCTCTCCGCCGATCTAGTAGGGTTCCTCGCCAACCTGAGAGATACTACGGTTTTCTCATGGATGGTGGAAGCGAGGATTGCATCATAGAGGATGATGACCTAACTAGCTTCGAGCAGGCCATCACGAGTGGGGACTCAGTGAAATGGCTGGATGCTATGCGGTCCGAGATGGAATCCATGTACACCAACAAAGTATGGACTTTGGACGTTGCTCCTGAAGGGGTAAAACCCATTGGGAGCAAGTGGATCTTCAAGAAGAAACTTGGTGTAGATGGGAAAGTGGAGACTTTCAAAGCTATACTTGTAGCAAAGGGTTTTCGTCAAAAACCAGGTGTGGACTATGACGAGACCTTTTCTCCAATGGCTATGCTTAAATCCATCCGGATCATGCTTGCCATCGCTGCTTATCATGATTACGAAATCTGGCAAATGGATGTTAAGACCGCCTTTCTAAATGGTGATTTAGAAGAGTGCGTGTACATGACTCAGCCGGAGGGCTTCGTAGACAGTGGGAGCAGCGGAAAGGTATGCAAGCTGCTTAAATCCATTTATGGATTAAAGCAAGCATCGCGGAGTTGGAACATCTGCTTTGACGTCGTTATCAAAGAGTTTGATTTCGTCAAAAATCCAGATGAACCTTGTATCTACAAGAAGGTGGCAGAGAGTAAGGTTGTCTTCCTCGTATTGTACGTGGACGACATACTCTTGATAGGAAATGATATTCCTATGCTGCAATCGGTCAAGCTCTTCTTATCACAAAGATTCTCAATGAAAGATCTTGGTGATGCCTCCTGCATATTGGGAATTAGGATCTATAGAGATAGATCCAAACGGATTTTGGGATTGTCCCAATCCAGGTACATTGACACCATACTAAAGAGGTTTAGTATGGAAGAGTCCAAGCGTGGGAACTTGCCCACGATCTCTGGAGTCACTCTCTCCAAAGAGATGTCTCCCAAGACTGATTTGGAGAGAGCTCGCATGCAAGGGATACCCTATGCTTCGGCAGTAGGCTCTATCATATATGCGATGCTATGTACCAGACCCGATGTAGCATACTCACTAAGTGTAGTGAGCAGGTATCAAGCTGATCCTGGAGAGAGTCACTGGACAGCTGTGAAGAGCATTCTCAAGTACTTACGAAGGACTAGAGATATGTTCTTGGTGTATGGTAACGGAAAGCTCCAAGTGGAGTCCTTTACCGATTCGAGCTTCCAGAGTGATAAGGACGACTCTAAGTCGCAGTCGGGCTTTGTCTTTACCCTTTACGGAGGGGCGGTTAGCTGGAAGAGTTCCAAGCAGGAAACCGTGGCAGACTCGACGATGGAGGCTGAATACATCGCTGCCAACGATGCTGCCAAAGAGGCTGTCTGGATCAAGAAGTTCATTACTGAACTTGGAGTGGTTCCATCCATTGAGCATCCAATACCTTTGTATTGTGATAACAATGGAGCAGTGGCTTTGGCCAAGGAACCCAGGTCCCATCAGCGATCCAGGCATATTCTGAGGCGGTATCACCTGATCCGGGAGATAGTTGATCGCCGGGAGATCGAGGTCAGGAGGGTTGACACGAAGAACAACACGGCGGATCCACTCACGAAGGCCATTCCCAAGATACAGTTTTAGAGACTCTTCGGGATGCTCGGTATGCGATACTACAGCAGCTGGCCCTAGTGCAAGTGGGAGATTGTTAGTTGTATGTATGCCCTAGAGGCCAGTATTGTACAGATGATGTATATTATATTGGATGCTTGGACATATATAGAGATGACTTTCTTGCTCGATATGATAGTATGCTATCTGGTTACTCTTTATCTTAACATGTACACTAGTCTCTTTAAACTGTCTTATAGTTACATGTTGGTAAAGCCCTTAGGATATGTACTTGACTACCTGGACTGTGATGCAGATCATACTAGTGGGGACATGGTAGTCCATAAGTACATCCTTCAAGGTCCCTAGTCGTGGGTGTATCGAGACGGGGCATCGATATACCAGAGTAGACTAGCGTATACGCTTCTCGACCCATGAGATGGGCGATGGATGATCCCACATCCATTGGTGTTTGACATCAGAGATGGTATACGGGTGCTCAGTGGAGACTGGGTACACTGGACGGACTCGCCGAGAACTCCCAGATGGTATTATACCTCACGTCAGATGGCAGTTCTCAGGTGACACTTGTGCAGGTTAGTCTGTAGACCCGAGATCGTCATAGAGTCTTGTGTGATTCCCACTGTGCTTTGATCTCCACCTTACCACGTCCATGAGGGCGTGCAAAACGGTGGTCTTTGGGTACAGTCCCGAGTCACATGGAGGCAATGAGCGATAGGAGGGGTTTCGTCTCTCCCGGTATTGGGGGTTGATGTTGCGCTGTGCTCGATTGGCCGTAACAGGGAAGTCCCTGGCCAGGGCTGATCAGAGATTTGCTGGTAAGTGTTACCAGTAGTTTCTCGACCCGTTATGAGCCTCACATCGGCACGACTTATCGGTTATTGGGGTCTGACGTATACCACCCCTAGACTTGATATGCGACGTATCAGACGAACAGACCGGACTGTACGGTAAGTGTTACTGGTTGGATTCACAGGAGTATGAGCGGGCTAGCTCGTCGATCTTCTGATCGCTCAATACCCGGATGGCCGTTACGTTTAGCAGACCGCTTGCGGCTTGTGGGTGCTTGATATGATCATCATCTGCTACCGGCGTATTGACGAGTCTTTAGAGTCCTACACAGAGGTTTCCTGGCTCAAGCGAAACGAAATAGGAGCGCATATAGGATATGTGCGGGACCGAGAATAATGCGTGTATGTGATACCGCATTTCATTCTCGCGATAAATGTTTCGATTGGTTATATTCGATATGACCTAGTTATCGAATCATTGATTCGATAAGCCGATACATTGGATACTAGTCGGTTATATGCGATATGACCGGATCGTTAAATCAAGTGTTGATTTAATGATTTAATGTATAATTATATATTTGATATATTACTTTGCATTAACTAGTATTGGTTCACTTTATACGGATTTTCTCACTTGATGTGCAAGTTGTATATGTGATATACTTTTGTACACATGTTTGTATCATGTTTGATGATACTTGCTCTTTTGGTTAAGTGTAAAGAATTAAACCATGGTTAAGTGTTGATTAGGGTTTTGCAAATTCATTTATCTATTTATTTATTTATTTGAAATGGATTAAGATAAGAATGGTAGCTTTATTTGTTTTATGTTGAAGCTTTGACCTTAGTGACCATTCTTGTCTCCATGCTTAACCCTAACTCATCCAAGTAACCATGGTCCATTCTCTATACTCAACTAAGGTTAGATTATGATAAGTATTGATTTCTTTTTCAATTTATAATAACACTTATCATAAACTAGCTTCATCTTCTCCTTCTTCTTCAAGAGAGAAAACTAGATGCCATCAATGGCAACTTGAGCAAAAGTGAGTGAAATCCAATTCTAAAGTGAACCCACCTCCTATTTCTTCACCCTCTACCTCTTACCAAGTTGTTTTGGGTGTTTTCTTCACAAGTTTCATAACTTTGTGAAGTCGGAGCTTGAACTTGTGATGCCTCGACGTAGATCGTCTTTGACACGAAGCCGACGACCAAGCTCGCTCGTTTCTCCGATGAAGCCGACGAATGAGTTCGGGATTCATGATGGACAGCGAGAGGACACCCACGTGGAGCTAAGAAAGTAGAGAACCGGATCTACAAAGGTTGTAGCATCTAACTTTTAGTTAAAGTGTTAACTAGTTGATAGTTTCGCCTAGAAATCTAGACGACGATCCGTATTAGGGTTTCTCGGCACCCATAAAATTTTAAATTGGCATGTTCGATGCCTTGTGAGACCTCTATAGTGTGCCTAGGAACCCTACAATTCAGACACCCTCGCGCTATCATTAGCGACAACGGGACACATTTCTGCAATAGGTCTTTCGAGGCCTTGATGCGGAAATATTCAATCACCCACAAGCTTTCTACGCCCTATCACCCTCAAACAAGCGGGCTGGCTGAGATCTCAAATAGGCAAATCAAACAGATATTGGAGAAGACGGTTTCTAAGAACCGTAAAGATTGGTCAACCAAATTGACGGATGCTCTTTGGGCATTCCGCACTGCTTATAAGACCGATCTTGGTATGTCTCCATACCGCCTTGTGTTTGGGAAGGCATGCCACCTCCCTGTCGAGATTGAACATAAGGCAATGTGGGCTATTAAAGAGCTTAATTTTGATCTTGATCATGCAGGCAGCTATCGGAAGCTGCAATTGAATGAGCTAAGCGAACTCCACGATGAAGCTTACGATAATGCGGTGATAGTAAAGAATAGGACTAAAGTATTCCACGATAAAAATCTTTCTAGAAAAACCTTCACATCGGGGCAACAAGTCCTTCTTTACGATTCCCGTCTCCATCTTCATCCGGGTAAGCTTAAATCTCGTTGGAAAGGACCTTTTATGGTGCGGTATGTACACCCGCACGGGGCAGTTGAAGTCGAAAATTTGAAAAACGGTTCAATTTTTAAAGTAAACGGGCATAGATTAAAACCGTATTTTTCTGCTGACCCCGCGGAGGAGCTCCTGTTTTTACAGGAGCCGCTTTATCAAAACTAAAATTCCTCCGCCTCACCTCCATGTTTTGATAACTTTTTCACATTTTTAAGAATAGAGGTGAGTAAAAAAATGATTTGATTCAATATCTGTGCGTGTCAAAGAATAAGTTTGGGGGAATTTTTCATTTAACTATTATTTTACCCCTTGTATCTCTCCCTTAGTATACAGGTCCATATTCTCAAAAGGCTACATCAGTGAGGACACTGCTAAAAACAGGTTTGGGGGGAGGTTTGTATTCACTGAATTATCTTTGACACCGGGCATTAAAATTTTTTATATAACAAAAGAGTAGAAAGTGAAAAATTACATCCAAAAGATAGGAATAGTTTAAGAAAACCAAGAAAATTAGAAGTTTTCTTACACGAACTAGTAATAAGTAGTTATGAGCTGTTGTCCCAAGGGTTAGTAAGATGAAGGAAGTCACTAATCTGAGGATAAAAATAAGTCTGAAAAATAATTTCTATTCTGGAAGCCAAACATTTGAATGTTGATACCCTACTATATGCACTTACACACGTCTTGAAACTCGGGATAGTAGAGGATACCTTGAAATGCTCTTGTCTAAAAGCCTAAGTATGAAGGAAATAAAAAAAATGAAGAAAATATAAAAATGGTGAAAAGAAAAAAAATGAACACTGGTTTTGTTATCGCCAAGGCAGCAATAAAAAAATATAGCGAGGATGCCTCTTCACCTAGTGCCCTAAGGCCAACTGGTCTGGGAGTCACTGCTAAGCCTTAGGTGGTGCAAGACGAGGAAAATATTATCACCTAATTAGCAAGCACATGAGTAATCGGTTGGTTAGTACTTCAAGAAGTATTAACGGTCGCATGAAAATGTGTGAGCAAATCTTTAATATTCATTAAATTAAAAAGTACTAAGGTAGATGGACAAGAGTATGATAGCTTGAATTGAATTCTCCGAGTGTAGGGATGTCCATTTCACACACGTGGGGTTATATGATCAATGTTTGGAAGAAAGGTAGGAATGAAGAATAAAGACGACGTTTTATTGAGGGGTAATGTGATTTCTAACATTTTTTCATGACTATTAAGATAGGGCTCATGACAACTGAAAAGCTAGCATAGTTGGAAACTCTTCTTTTCAAAGTATTTCTTTTATGGTTCTTGTCTTTATATGTAAATTTCACCATCTTTCTTTTGTTATAGGATTTTGTGGGTGTAATCCGCTGAAAACCCTCAGGAGACAACACTCCTCCTACTAGGGACACCTAGAGGTTTAACGGCTTGTTGCACGTGCTCAGTGCAATCGTGTTGCCTACGAAAGTGTGCTTAGTTTTTCTCCTTTCTTTTTCTCCTCTTAAATAAACTAGTTTGCTCGGGACGATCAAAGATAAGTTTGGGGGTATTTGTTCAGTTGATAAAACTGCACATTTGTATTACATTTTTCCTACCATTTTTATATTAAAAAAGGATTTTATTTTAATATATTATACATATGAGGGTTTATGTGTTAAAACACCATTTTCCATATGTTAATATATTTTAATTATCATTTGGTAGGAAAATATATGCAAATAAATCTATTGACCAAATCCTAGTAGAACTAAGCCTACTAAATATTATTTGAGATTATTGTGCAGAATTTTCCAAGTTGTTATGCAGAATTTATCAAACAAATCAAGTTGTTGAAGAAATCTTGCCAAATTAAGAAGCAAAACTTGGAGACCAAGTCTGGAAGCAACCGAGAAAAGATTTTTGAATTCTGAAGGTGCCTAGGATTGCCACATGTCATGAGATGAAAGCCCAAAAAAATTCAGTCGAGAGATCTCAACCATTAAGCGCAGATCCGCGGCCAAACCTACCCTTGGGCCGCGGATCCGCCGCACTTCTAGGGAATTGGGAAGCAAGATTTTTTGGCATAAATATATGAAGAATTTTACCAAGTTTTCAACAATAAGATTCTGGCTTTGCACTATAAAAGGGCACCGAGAGCCTCTTGGAAAAGTTATTAAGCCGAAGAGATCACGAAGCTCCAGACGCTCACGCATCCAGGCTGATCATCGACTGTTCGACTACCTCCTTAGGAAAGATCGAGAAGCAACTAGTTGTAATCATTTTCTATGGATTAAAAGTGTAGTTTGAAGAAGTCGATTAATAAAGGTAGTTATTTTTATTTAATTGTCTTTGCACTTTACATTATGTTTTCCCTCGATTTCTTTTCATCTTCTTCTCCCAACATGCGCGAGTAATTCTCCGCTTGTTAGGGTTCGTAGGATTAGGGTAGGCTAATGGACGATGAAAATAATTAAACCCTTTTTAAGTCCTATAAAGTTTAGGAACTTTATCAAAAGAATCATTAACATCCTAATCGGGCGCGCTAGCAATTCTTTGCTAGTTCCGACCACGATTAGAGATTAGATTAATAATTGTTTTGGTAAAGGCTAGATATGAACGGAGTTCCGTGTCGAGATAAGGGTTAAGAGTGGGATTCCTTTTCACGCATCACCGTCGTTCTAGTTCTAAATCTATTAATGGATAATAAGGGTAACTTTTAATTAATCGTCCATAACTACTAAATCCTAACGAACCCTAAAATCCTTCTTATTATATTATCTAAGTCTCTAAAATAATTTAGATCTATATTTTACATTCTTGTTTAACGTAGATCTAGAAACCATTCTATAAAAATTCTTTATCCCTCCTCTCTTTCTCAACACATCTAAAGTAAGAGTAAAAGGTTCCACGTTTCCCAGAGGACGACCCGTACTCACCTCGGTCTAGCTACACGCGACACCGTTCTGATTGTGGTTAAAAACTACAAACAAACAACTTTTTTGAATCAATCAGTAACCGCGACATTAGAATTCCACACGCAATTACCAAACTAAACTAATTTTTCCAACACTTGAAAAATTCAGTGAGCTAAAGTTTCAAAACTGATCGTTTTAAGCCAATCCGGGAGACAAAAAGAACTCGAAACCCTCCTGAATCTTCATGGGGGCGAAGACCCACAAATAAGTATCGACTGGGAGCCTCGGGCGGGTATCCACCCCTGGGGGCCACCTCGAGGTGGCCCCCTGAAGTTGGCAGACCCGAGAGCACCCATTTGGGGTGCTCTCGGGTCACCCAGCCCTAAGGCCACCAAGTGGTGGTCTTGGGGTGTAGACCCGACCTATGGCCCCCCCGGGGCATTCGTGAGGTGCACACACCCTACCCCGCGGCTTCTCGGTTCAAACCGTGAGCCCGCGGAGTGTGCAAACAATTTAAAACATCAATTTTGAAAATTGTTTTATCGGCAGTTTTTGCGCGATAAAAACAACGGATTTCTAACGTCGCTACAAGATACCCTAATGTTCTAGCTTGGCTCTGATATCATGAAAGTCGACCTTAACACCACCATGAGGTTCTAGAGGCATCAAGCATGCCATGACTTATCGCGATATTTTAATTTTTATTAGGTGCTAAGTTAGACTAACAAGATCACTACTAGATTATTAGGGTTTAAATTAGTGATGTGAACAACTAGAGAGAAAAGAAAATAAGTTATACCCTATACGATCAAGTCCTTCTCTTCTTAAGCTCCTTGTGGTATTCCTCTTAACTCCTCTAGACTTCACTTCGAGTTGAACGAATGTCACGCCCTGCTTTCCAGAGTGCGCTAAGATCAGCATGTGACAGAGCCAACCATGCTACCTGTGCCTAGGAAACATCCTTCCACAGTCACATTACGTCTGTCTATAAGATATCAAGAATAGTAGAAATAAAATAAACTATCAAGTACATGTCCATGAGCCAGAATAAACGAGTCAAGAAATAATATGCGGAAGTAATAGATCTAATAAACAATAACAATCCAGAATGTACGTCCCAAATACGGGCTCACATCAGGAATGAAAATGCTGAAAGAAACTAAACTAAAATACTAACAGGTCCTCACTGCTCGGCCTTTTCAATGAAATACTCCTGATCGGCCTGCGGCAAAGGTTGAGGATCTGGGCCATGCAAAATCCAGACGTCAGTGCGTCATAATATCAAGAATAATATAATCAGGGGTAATAAGTCATGCCGGCATGAGTATAAACAGTAATAGAAGTATAACAGTAACATGAATTAGAAACAGTGAAGGGTATAAGAACATGTGACGTGCAGTGAGTAATCTGAACTAAACTACTGGGTTAACTACTCTCAATTCTTTGAGATAAATTTAATGAATCGTCGATGTAACTCAATAGTATCCCGTGCGTGCCCGGGACCACGGTCCAGATTTTCGGGCTGAAACCGAGACATGCCGCTAGGCACTAAATAGGAAACATGTATAGATGAATGATGTCAGCAGCATCATCCCAGGGCTGGTCTAGCCCATAAAACTGATCAGTATAAGAATCAAACTGTCGAGTTACAAGTCAAGTTTCATCATTGATTTCCCCATACCCCCAAGTTATGTGTTCAAGTCAGGTATTGATAAATCTGAACCTAATGCCAACACAGGATCAAGCAGGAACAGGTTTGTCTATACAGACAACAGGATATGTCCATCAGGACAACATGTCAGGATTGTCGGCATTAGGAACAGGATCAGGTATCAAGTCAAGTAATGATATATCAGGTCATGTCAGGTAGTATACATATATCAAGTGGGTGCCCAACAGTAAAATGTAACAGTATTGAATCAGGGTAGAATACAGATGTACAATAAAAGTATGGGTGCATAAATATCTACCAGGGGTTACACCATGACTAAGTAGGATGCACAATATCAAGCATGGGGTACTAATATATTAATAATATGAGTTAATGTAATATGGGGTGCAACTAGGTATGCAGAATTAATGGTATGGATACACAAATAGACATGGATGCATAACTAACTATCAGGGGTTACAACTATAGTTCCAAGATTAAACGGGATGCACATTATCTAGCATGGGGTACTAATGTATTAATAATATGAGCTAATATGATCCGTAGATGCAGCTACATGTATATTAAATGATATGGATGCATACGGGTATCCGAAAACAGTAAAACTTTAGTATGGATGTATAATGTGATAAACGGGTAACATTTTACTCATATAGATGCATAATAATATACCTAGCATGTAGCAAGATGAATTAGCATGCGACTTGATATGTAAATAACGATATGGATGCACACAGACGTCATAAAATAGTAAAATGGTAACAAGGGATGCACAATACACTAAACATGTAATATAATTATTAATATGGTTGTAAAATATATCATAGCATGTAGCAAGATCAACTTGCCTCGATCGGATCACACGACGGATACGTACGGCACGTCCAACATCGGGTAATCGTCGTAACGCACACACGGCACGCAGGACGGGTCCAGGAAAGGCAAGAGAGTAATCACGCGAGCAAGGGACGTTCACTGGATCGCCTGGATTGACAGCGGCGACACGACTCCGACGAAGGCTGGGGAAAATCAAGAATCAAGAAAAAGAAAAAGAGAAAGAAGGAGAGGAAGAAGAAGAGAGGGAATGTGCTCACTGGATATGGGACAGAAGAGGCGAGAGGGTGACGATGGTGTGAGGTCGTCGGGGTTAACGGAGCTCCGGCGAGGTAAGGTGTGCAGGGTGCTCGGGTTCGGTTAGGGTTTCAAGGTGGTCGGGGTTTGGTTGTTGGGGTGTGCAGGGTTTTAATAGAAGAAGAAAAGAAATGAAGGAGGAGAAGAGAATGAAGATGAGGAGGAAAGGAGAATGGGGTGAGGTCAAGGTGGAGATCGGCGGTTGGGTTGGTGGTTCTTGGGTTGGTTTGGGTGTGCAGGGGTTTTAGGGTTTGCAGCAGGGAGCTCGGGGATGGCGAGGAAGAAGAGTGGAGGAGATAGAGATGAGGGTGACGAGGAGATGAGGGAGATGATGACGAGGGTTGAGGAGGCAGAGGAGTTAGGGTTTGCAGTGGGTTCTCGTGGCGAGCGGGGGTTTTTATAGAGAGGAAGAAGAAATAGAGGAGGGAGGTGAGCGTAGTGGGGGAAATGGTGAGCAGAATCGAGAAATGAACAGGGATCGCGAGATGAGTGAGAGAAGGATTGAGAGGAGAGAGAAAGGGAGAGAGAGTGAGTGGGGAAAGAGAGAGACAGCGAGAAAGAGAGAAAGAGAAAGGAAGAGAGAGAGAGTGTCAGTGAGAGGGAGAGAGAGAGGTTGTTAGTTTAAGTTAGGATTTTATTTAAAAAAATCTTTTAGTTAAACTAAATTTTAAATCGTTATAATATTTAAAATATTATATTAATAAAATTTGATATTCTGGTAAATACAAATTTACTCCAAAATATGCCCAGGTCGGGTCTAAAAATTCTGTTTCAAAATACGAAAAATATATGTGTCGACTAAAATTAAAATTGGATATCCGGGTAACGAAAATGCATACCCCCAAGAACAGATGCACGTACGTGCGTGTAGCCATCAAAACAAGTCCGTTTCACTGAACGGGACGAGAACAAGATGCGTAGATACTACCACAGAGTCAGGGGTATGATGCAGGCCATGCAACATATTTTTAAAGTATTTTATTCAATTTTAAATGTTTCATAAAAAAATGCAGATTCTAGATGTAATGAGAGTATGCAAAATAAACAACATAAAAGTGCACGAATCCATGTAACAAGTCAGGATAAATCATAAACAGGAATCAAGATAGGTTTCTAGCAAGCGGGTCGGGTTGGATGCAAATACAGATGCCAAATACACTATTCGCACCCAAAACACAATAAATCAGGAAAATACCATGAATAAAAAAATACTTACCGGAACTTTTATAAATGAACTAGGGTGTTACATTATACCCAACTACAAAAAGAATTTCGTCCTCGAAATTCCTAAAACAAGGAAAGATAAACCCACATGAAACTAAAGGAAAAGATCTGGAAACTTCTGTCGAATCTCGTCTTCAGGTTCCTAAGTCGATTCTCCATGCGAGCGATTTCCCCAAGAAACAAGTACGAGAGGGATAACCTTGTTCTTAACGACCTTTTCTCTTCGATCAACGATTGACATCGGTCGTTCCTCAAAGGTCAAATCCTCCCTTACAGTCAGCTCCGAATGATCTAGCACGTGTGTCTCATCTCGAACATACTTACGGAGTTGAGATACATGAAACATGTCATGAACATTCACCAAAGATGGTGGTAAATCCAATCGATAAGCCACTTCTCCAACACGCTCCAAAATCTCGAAAGGCCCCACGAATCAAGGACTAAGCTTGTCTCGACTCCTAAAACGAATCACTCCTCTAGTTGGTGATATCTTCAAGAATACCAGATCACCAACAGCGAACTCTAGAGGTCTTCTCGATGTGTCGGCCCAACTCTTCTGCCGATCTTGTGATACCTTCATGTGATTCCGGATAGCACTAACTTTCTCCACGGTTTCCACGATCAAATCCGGTCCTGATGATGCTCAATATTGGCGATCTCCAAGATCAGGACATGTGACAGATGACATGTCCCGGAACTCAGAAGAAAGGGACACAGGGGCTGACCAGGCCACCCCTGTACCCGACCCGCAAGCACAAGCTGGCCCTCCTCGAAGCCCCCTGCAAATTGGACTCCTTGGCCCCTCAGCTCGCCCCGAGATGCCACAGGACTAGGACTCCTCGGCCCTCCTGCTCGTCTCCGAGCTCCCCAACCAAGGCCATCTTCCTCGGTCCCTCCGATCGACCAACTCCACCACTCACAGGCGTAACCGCCGCTCCGCAAATCTCGCCACGCATAGATTCTCCGCCAGCAACGTCCCACGTTCCACACCATCACGATCCCCATTAATGGGCGATCCGCTCTTTACGCGGGCGTGATGTCGGGAGCGTAACTGCCGGCGAGATTCTCGCGCCTGCTGCTGCATGCTGCCGCCACTATATAAACCCCCATCATAGAGGGGTCAAGTAAGCCATTTTTTACTCCACTTAGCCGTTACTCTGCTCGGAACTAGTGCTAACTTGATCGTCGGAGGGTCCTCGGTGGTACCAAACCATCCTGGGACTTCTTTACAGGTACTCGGCGCTAAGCTCCTCCAAATCACCAATCTCCTCAAAACCCATTGAGACCCACACGCAACATGGGATCACCTCCAAAATCCATCGGGAGATCGACGGAAGACAACATCTGACGGAGACCTGAAAAGGACATCCATCAGTTGGCGCCGTCTGTAGGAACAACACCAAAAAAAACTAAGTTGGCCTTCCGATCTCCATCCACATGGATAGCGACCACCCTGAAGATCCAGGTACCAGCCGCCGCCTCCCCCTCACCGGAGGCACGGATGAACCTCCCCCGGCGACCATCATCAACGCCCTCGCCAGCCGAATAGATTGGCTGCAGTCCCTCATGGAGGCGCTCGTCCGTGTCCAGACGGCTAGGCCAGGGCCCCAGATCGCCTCTCCACCGCCTCCAGAAGGCTCTGCCCTCGTCGGCATGGCTGACCATCGGCAAGCTACGACCCCTGGCTACATATCTCACGGGCCGATACTCCCTGAGACCCGCTGGGCGCCCCACGGCTCCACACACGGATCCGCCGCCAGAGGGCCTCGTCTCGAGCCTCCTCGCGACCCTTACCCCCCTGAAGAGATGTCGGTCACCTCGCCTGTCCACTGGCATGATAGACACCCCCTCCCTCAATGGGGTCGCATAGAAGGGGCTCGCCACGACGGCTCGAGAGCCACCTCGCCTGGAGATCTGAGGGACCTCATCGAGAGGAACCGGGGCCGCGTCCAGACCCAGGTCTCCCACAGCAGAGGCCAGGGATCACAAGGCGCCGAATCCTCGGGGTACCACGGCCGACTCAACGCCCTCGAAAAGAAGATCGAGGGCATGCGCTGGGAAGGTAACCTCTCGGGCGACGGGGCTAAGTACGCCGCCGACTCGCTCACCAAACCATTTACCGAGGGACTGCTCGCTATCCACGTCTCCTCGTGCAACAAGCCCCCGAAGGTCTCTCTGTTCGACGGGAAAACCAACCCCAAAGACCATTTGGATGCTTTCACCGTGGGGATGAGCTTCCAGGACCATTCCGACGCCGCCCAGTGCAGGGCCATCCCATCCACCCTCATCCGCTCTGGTCGGGACTAGTTTCGAGGACTCGAGCCTCGCTCAATCTCGACCTTCGACGAGCTGGCTACTCAGTTCCTCGGCCACTTCGTTGGGAACCGTCGGCAGAAGCGCACGGTCGACTACCTCTTCACAATTAAGAGCGGGGACAAAGAGAAGGCTTACATCACCCGCTTCTACAACGCCCTCCTTGAGGTCCCCGAGCACCAGGACGAGACCGTCATCACGGCGCTCAGATCTGGTCTGAGGCACAAGGAGTGCTTGCACTCCTTTGCGTTGGCATAGCCTAAGACCATGGTCGAGGTCAAGGCGTGGACCGAGCGCGAGATTCAGCTAGAGTCCGAGGTGAATGCGAACCTCCCACGAAAAGAACGGTCCGACCAGAAGGAGAAGGCTCGGGAGGAGAGGCCGGAGCGTCAGCAGCCCTATCACCCGAAGTTCTAAGGGTACACCCCGTTCAACGTCTCCCTTGCAGTGTTACTAGAGGAGGCTCAAGGCGAGGGGTTCTTCATGTTCCCTCCAATCCCGCGTCAAGCCTCGAAGCGAACCCGGGGCCCTTACTGCGCCTTCCACCGGACGCTGGGCCATGCCACGAAGGATTGTAAGCAACTCCGGGACTACATCAAGAAGCTCATCCGATCGGGGAACCTCGCCGCCTACTTGAGGGACAAACGGCAGGACGACCGTGAGCAGGAGCAGCGTCCCCCTCCCGCCGAGCTGACCATCGGCCAGATCATGCTCGTTTCGGCAGATGACCAGTCCATCGCTCACGGAGCCCTGTACCCGGTGCCGAGCATGGAGACCAACAAGCCCCCGGGGAGCTCGGGCCACGCTAATAAGGTCATCTATTAGCATGTACTTTTCTTTTGGGGCAATGTAAACTCTTCCTAGGGTCTGTTGTTAATTTAATAAAGATCATTGGAACATTGTGAAAAAGAAGGAAAGATCTCATTTATTCAAAAAACGTATTATAGGCTCCTCAGCCATACATACAAAAAGAAAAAGAAAATTACAACAGCGGGGGAAGGGGGTGCAGAGAGCACTGCTCATGATACTCGGTAAAGATCTCCGCCAGCCGAGGCCTCACGAGATCCAACCTCTGCCCTCGGTTCCCCCCGCGCGCGTTGACCCTGAGCCTCAGCTCATAGCACTCGCGGACGAGCGCCTCTGAGCGAGCCAGCCGTTCGCGGAGATCAGGCCGAAGCGCCTCAGAGACCGCAGCTTGCCCACGGCCTCGTCATAGAGTTGGTTGGACAGGGGGTTGTAAAGCCCCGACGACGCCCTCCAGATGGAGTACATTAGCAGGTACAGCTGGGAGGAGCGTCTGGGGAGCAGCCGGCCGAAGTGGTCCTCGATGCTCCTGTAGACCAACTGCACCGTATCCTCGGTGCAGTTCTAGTCATAGAGGTATACGTCTTCGAAGTTGATGATCTCGGGGATGGTAAAGGGGTAGTCTTGCATTCTCAATGATCTGTTTACGATGAAATGAAGGACCAATGCTCCTTCAGCCTTATATAGCCCACGCGCCCCAACAGAACTCAACAGTCGCCCGCCTTCGCCCAAAAATTCGCTGCCACGCGGTGATCAATTAGCCTTCCCTGGTGGAATTGAAACGACGCGACCCTGGCGCTTCGCCTCCCGCCACATTCAATGTGCATGCTGCGCGCGTGTTCGCCGCGACCGTTCCTGTTCCCCATACCTGCAACTGGATGGTTGGGCGAAACCTCATGAAGAATCAGCCGAGCAGTTACCCTGCTCGGTCATCCCTGGCCGTTAGCTCCCCTACTCACAACACCAGGGATCAAATCCCTCGCCAAGAGGCAACTGCGCAGCTTCACTGCCCGGTTATCCTTAGCAGGCCTCCTAAGGCCCCTCCAACACTAAGGGTCCAAGTCCTCCATAGAGGCAGCTCAGCAGCTACCCTGCTCGGCTATCCCCGGCTGGTAGCTTCCTACCATGACCGACAGGGATCGAAAGCCCTCCCAGAAGCAGTCGAGCCCGAGGATCCCTCACTCGGCTATCCTTCAGGAAAAAAGCCCTCGCCAAGAGGCACCGGGCAGTAACCCTGCCCGGCCAAGGGTCTTTGGTAGGCTTCTTACAGCCCCTCCCGCACTAAGGACCAAAGTCCTCCCAGAGGCAATCGAGTCCTTGCTTGGCTATCCCCGGCTGGTAGCTTCCTACTACAACCGACAGGGATCAAAGTCCTCGCCAAGAGGCACTGGGCAGTAACCCTGCTCGGTCCCCGTCCTGAAGGATCAAAGCCCTCGCAAGAGACAACCGAGCAGCTACCCTGCTCGGTCATCTCCGGCTGGTAGCTCCCTACACATGACGCCAGGGATCAAAGCCCTCGCAAGAGGCACCCGAGCGGCTACCCTGCTCGTTCGTCCCAGGCTGGTAGTTGCCTACCCACGACATCAAATATCAAAGCCCTCGCCAAGAGGCAACCGCACAGCTTCACTGCCCGGTCATCCTTAATGGGCTTCTTACAGCCCCTCCAACGCTTAGGATCAAAGTCCTCATTAGAGGCAGCCCAGCTGTAACATTTTAAAAAATAAAATATTATTTTGGTAATTTTTATAATTAAATAATAATTATATTGAATATTTTAATAAGGCGGTAAAATTAAATACCGATAAATTTGGGGAAAATTTGGAAAATTATGGAAATTACTGAAATGAGGGTTGATCGCACGCCAAAAGCATGTCGGATATTTAAAAGTTCTAAAATTTAACCGCGATCAGGACGATGTCGCTTTGCAGCTAGCCGGTTGAGCACGGGTCGATCCACAGGGAGATAGAGCGTTTTAAGTTCTTGTTTTCTCGAGTTAATGCGCGTGGGTGGAATTATTCGAATCTAACCTATGTGTTATATGCAAGTATAAAGCTTGTTAGGAAACGATACAATAGTCTAAGTTAGTGAATTCGTACTCAAATCCTTTGAGCCGAACTTAACTAATGAAGCTAGAACAATCGACAACAACGTGGATTAGGGTGCTTAAGCACGGTATTCGTGGAATCCGGCTTATTGACCTTGTCCTTCCGTTCTTGTCTCTTGCTTTCGCCTCCGGCCAAATCGAACGCAACCGGTCACGGTTAGGAATCACCATTACCTTGGTAGGGTAGGGTGCCTAACGGAGTGCTTGCGTAAGTTTTGGACGGAGTTCAATGGAAAATAACGGGAAAAGGAAATGGGAAACGGAAACCTTAACTTACAATATCGGTTTCTTTTCCTAACAACAATATTCACAACATCTCACAATAACAAACCAAAAAAGAGAGAACAAAAGAGAAGATAAACAAAGAAAAGAAAAGCATTACAAGAATTTAAATGACATGGTAATAAATTGCAAGAAAGTAAAGCATATAATTAAAGTGCAAGAAAGTAAATGAGCAAGAAATAAAAGAGAAAGATAATAACACTAAGAACCGTAGAACACAAGACAAGCCATGGGATCAATAACCAACCCTTAAACTTGCAAGCTCAATGAAGAGGTTGCAAGATCAAGAGAAGGGTAAAGAACTCATGTGAAATGAAGGCACAAAAGAGAAGGCTTTATTCAACTTCAAGAATGATACAACCCCTTGAGATCAATGACCAAAGCTTAACCTTGCAAGCTCAATGAAGAGGTTGCAAGATCAAGTTAAGGTAGAGAGCTCAAGGGGGATTAGCTATGTACAAGAAAAGAGAAAAGAAAATAAGAACAAAAGTGTAAAACTTGGACCAAAGTTGAGACAAAAATGAGACCATGAACCCTTGCCCACTGCCTGCTATATATAGGCACAAAAGAAAATAAAATAAACAATATAAATAGGGCTACTTGGAAGAAAGGAGGGGCCTACAGAAAGATGGAGGCAGTTGGGAGAGATAGGGCCGGCGACCCCGGTTTTGAAGGCAGTGTGCTCGGGTGAAATCCGAGCACTGGTGCTCGTACTTGTAGTGTAGGCTTGTGTTGTCTCCAGTATGACATTGGTGTTGTTTATTTTCTCTGTAAAAGCTTTGGATGCACCCAGGTTTTGGAAGGAAACTTGGTAGATAAGAATCACAGCATACTTTATTGCATTAAATGCACATCACACCATGCCACTTGCTCTAGCCCACATGCCATGGCTTCCCCCTAAGTCCATTATCCAAGCCCCAAGAGTTAGTGTGTACAGATGTTATGTATTGGACCAAAATATTGTGCACACACATGTTTGCAAAATAACTCTTGGGATATCGGTCGGTTTGCGGTTCTGGTTGCAGTGTCAGCTCACAAATGATATATCCGTGATTCTGGATGTATTTCTAGTTTTTTGTCACGGACACCTGTAATCTGTATTACTGAGCAAACACCGGTTAATAGTACCTATATATACAAAAAATAGATAATGAATGGGTGGTAATAAAATGCAATATTCTGGTCTGAACAAATACCCCCAAACTTATCTTTTGCTCGTCCCGAGCAAAACAAAATCCTAGCCTCACTTTCGCAGGGAACGCGATTGCACTGAGCGCGTGCAACAAGCCGTTAAACCTCTAGGTGTCCCTAGTAGGAGGAGTGTTGTCTCCTGAGGGTTTTCAGCGGATTACACCCACAAAATCCCGTCAAGTTAGTTTCATAGGTTTACGTCGATTCTACTCCTACAGTTTAGTATCTACGTTAGAAATTTTATCATCCTAAATTAGAAATATTCAACCCTTATGTTTCACGCCTCCTAATCTATTTAACCTTAGATCCTATACGTTCCAAAAAGGTTTAGAAAGATGTTGGTATCTCCTGAGTTTTCCTTCTAAAGTGCGGTCTCAAATCAGGGATTTTTATCAGTTTTACGGAAAACATAAGTCTTATTTTTCATTTCTATCTTTTATCCAAACATCGATTGTATACCTCTACGTGTGTGTATATTTGCACCCCTACACTCAAGAATTCAATTCAAGCTATAGTACCCTTGCCCTAATACCTAATACTACTTCTTTTCATTAAATGATAGATGGTGTTGCTCACACACCTTTCATGCGACTATTAATGCTTCTTGAGGCACTAACGACCGATTACTGAATGTGTGAGCTTAAAGAGAAAATAGCAGTTTCCAGGTCTTGACTTTATTTATTTTTATTTTTATTTTTTTCTTTTTCTTTTTCAAGACCGGATATATTTTTCAATATGCTCTTTAGGTGGTTAACTTTAAATACCGTTTTTTCTTTTATACTAGGTTTTCAGGCAAGAGTATTTCTAGGTATCCTCTACTATCCTAAATTTCAAGGTGCGTGTATGTGTAGTTTATAGGGTATATACTTTCTAAATTTGGACTCAAGAATAGAAACTATTTTTCAGACTTATCCTTCAGTAAAGCTTCAATACTTTCCCTTCATTTCGACTTAACTCGAGAACTGAACTCAAAATTACCTATTTCTCAAAAAAAAAACTGTAAGGACGTATACTTACCAAAGCTAAACATAATAAGGGTTATTTTTAGGGTTTTCAATTTCTAAACCTAGAATTTAGTTATTTCTAAAGTATCAACTAAATTTTCGGAATAAAAATCTAAGTTACCCTATTAGCTAACCTGATGACAAAGTTTTTATATTTTTGGAAAAATTTTCGATTTTTATGGGTTTTTTAATAAGTATGCAAATGCCAAATATAGAAATGAATGCGAAGGTAGAAAGCTTATCGAGCACACCCCCAAACTTAAACTTGACAGTGCCCTCACTGTCAAGCTACACCAAGAGGGTCAAAATTATCGGCGCTCCCCAAAAACAAATTTTATACAAAAGAAAAACAAAAACAAAAATATATACACAAAAAGGTTCCCCCCAAACTTAAGTAAAACATTGTTTCCACTGTTAAGCGTTGAAGTTCAGGATTAGGGGGGAAAGAACAATATGAATCTATACAAGGCCTTACACAGGCCAAAAGTGAGCACCAACCATTCAAAAAATTTATCTCTATAATGTGCTAGTTGGTGAAAGAATGCGGAGAGGTAAGAAATGGAGAATACGCGGGACCGTATGCGAATAGAAGTGGGATACAGTCTCGGTATATAAGAAGAATGGCGGAAGGGAAAAAGAAACGGAGTACGAACTTGAGGGTGGAAATGGAGTGAATAGACAAGCACAATTTGTGATGACCGATGTGTAAGAAGCGTTTGTGCTAATCTATTAAGCCGTCGCGAAATGGGGTCAAATCCTTCAAGATTCGTGAGAAACCATGGGTACGCCGAACTTGGTAAACCAGACACTGGAAATGAAAGTGATACGGTTTCTTGTAAGGTCGGAACGATGGAAAGGATGCAGGGAAGTGATCGAGGAAGGGTATCAGTTAAAGGTTCAGGAGGGTGTATACAGTCAATGAAAGGGATAGGATGAATTGGAAAATCCAACTCATCAAACAAGACCGTTTCATCCTCAAAAATATCCTCAAAATTCTCCTCAAAGTTAAGCTCATCCATGCATATTTCATCAAAATCAAGACGCATATGGAGTTCGGGAAAAACAGTTAAAGACTCGTGATGATGAATTGGAAAGGAAAACTCACCCAAAATTGCTGGCTCATCATCCAAAATATTCCCAGCGTCAATATCCTCAATCAAGTGAAAATCAATATTCTCAGACAGCTCATCAAAAGCATGGATATTAATCAATTTAGGTTGTAGAGTTGAGGTGTAGAGGTCAAAAGGATTTTGTGTGGTTTCACTTGACATGGACCCTTCACAATCTGGTAAATCAAACACTACAAAATCGCACAACTCATTCATCATTCTATCTTCAATTGATAAATCATGTGGGACACTCGATAGACTTTCAAAACAGGAGTTGTGGTATTCAATTTTCAATGGGTAGGTTTGATTTGGAAGGGTGTACAGCTCACTCTCTCCACTCAAATTCTCAGCCTGTCCTACCACCTCTTCATACATTGGAAAATATGGAGCTAACTGAAAACTAGCTACCGGGTCAGTAGGTTGTATGAGGGCGGTCATGGACGCATTCAAATCCATTATCTGTTGGCATGACGCTACCCTAAAGTCTTCCAACGACTGTTCCAAACTAGACATAGGTTGTGAAGGGGTTTCAGTAAAAGATTCAAAGTTGTTTGGATACTGAAAATTCCCAAATGGCGGTTCAGAAGAAATGTCTAGGGAAGGTGTAAAAGTCGGGTAGGACTGGTAGGAATTGAATGGTTGGACAGGGGTAGGATCAACATACAGCTAAGAAGGTGAATGGAATTGTTGATCCAAAGAATTCGCAGTGGTGAAAGGAGTGAAAGATCGGCTACGGGATTGTTCAATTCGTTCAGCAATAGACATAGGTCTTAGAGTTACAACAGGACTTGAAAAAGTGGTATCAACGTAAGAAGGTGGGGTAGGTTGAAACGGTTGATACAAGGTAGATTGCGGAGTCCAATTGTTCGTTCTAAACGCATCTATCCGATCTTTCAAAGAAATTTTGGGCATGGAGGGGTCGTTCGTAATTCGACCAAAGCAAGAACCGTAAGAAGTAATGTCTGGTTGTGGGTACCAAAGTTCGGCAAGAGTTTTGCGAGGTGGGGTACCCATGATATGAAGAGAGAAAGAAAGAAAGGAAGAGAAAAGGAGGAGAAAAAGAATGTGATTTTTTTATAGTTTTTTTTAGTTAGTTATGAACAGAAGAATGAAATATACATACAAAAACAATCTGGACAAAAATAATCACGACACAAAAATACCATGCACCTAATCGGTCAAGGGTTCACCTAGGTCAACTAGACCTGCTCAAAAACTTGATTGGCGAAGTAAAACTGTGTCGAGAAACGGGCTCAAGATATACTGATCACGAGGCCAGGTAAGTGCAGAGATAAGGGGAGGTTTTCCGACGCTTTCGCGAAGGTCCTAATTAAATAACCCTTTCTCTTTTGGCGGTTTCGCCGTTAACACTTTCTTAGACACCCCGTGAACGATATACCGTTAAGCGCTATTCTAAACACAGTTAACTACTCCTAGTGAGCGCGAAGTCCTTAAGGCTTAAAGTCTAATTTCTTTTAAAAATTTGTGTGGGTATACGTTATGCACAGTTCGTGATTTGTGGGCCACGGAAAAGGTGATGAAATCCTTTACCGTATGTGTTAGTGTATATGCCCTAGAGCCCATTACTGCATCATACTAGTTTGTATATTACTTAATGGAAGCTTAGGATATTCACAGTTGTATAGACAATCTTGATCAAAATAGTAGTATGCTACTTGGTTTGTTTCTACTTTAATGTGTACATGTGTTTCTTTTAGTATATCACCTATACACATTAGTGGAGCCCTTAGGATCTTTTCTTGATTACCAGTGTTGTGATGGCAGTCACACTCGTAGAGGCTGGGTAATCCACAAGCACATCCTTATACAGGTCCCTAGTCGTAGGACTATCGAGACAGGGCATCGATACTCCGAAGTAGACTAGCGTATGCGCTTCTCATCCCAGCATGGGAGACGGTCTGTCCCACAGCCGTCAGTACGTCGTACTTGAGATAGTATGCGGGTGCTCGTTAGGTTACGAGTACACTGGATAAGACTCATCGGGAACTGTTGGTTGGTACTATACCTATCGTCAGTTATCAGTTTCCAGGTGACATGAGTACAGCTTAGTCCGCTGACTTGACACTATCACTTCGCCTCGAGTGTGTTCCCACTGTACTTTGATTACTATCCTACCACGGCTCAAAGGAGTCGTGCAAACAGGTAGTAGTTGGGTGCATTCCCAAAGCACTTGGAGGCAGTGACGGTGACACAGGATTCGTCTTCCCGGTATTGGGGGTTGATATCGCGCTGTGTCTAGGAGAGCCATTACACAAAGTTCCTGGCCAGGGCAAGCGAGATATACTGGTAGGTTTCCAGTATTATATCAGGGTGTTCTGGGATACACTCCGACACGACTTGTACCGCTATTAGGGGACTGACGTTTACCGCCCCCCTAGGCCCGCCATGCGATATTCTCAGACGAACAGACCGGACTGTACGCAGATTGTCACATTCAGGCTCAGTAGGAGTTCAGATGGGTTTCACCTCGTCCGTCTTCTTGTCGGCATCTACCTGGGGGTCGTTACGCACAGCTAGTGCCGCTTGCGGTCTGTGGTTAAACCCACTTCCAGCGTAGTGTCGAGTCTTTAGAGTCCCACACAGAGAGCTATTCGCCTTTAGGCAAAAGAGTAGAGGTCGCATGGTTTTGCGACAGGGTTCGGTCACATCCGTGCACTTGTGCACGTTTAGTGTCCGGGCAGTTATTACTAGCGGGCTTTGGTTTAAGCCAGATCCTAGTATATGTTTTGGGATTGGTTTAAGCCAGATCCTAGTATATGTTTTGGTTTTATCTCGTTTGTATTCGTGTTCCTCGGAACGCGGATGCGGGTGTGTATGCACGGTTGACAGAGACAGAGGCAGAGGATTCTCATTAGGGTTGTTGACTGTTGACTTTTGCTAAACCCTAATGAGAATTAGAAATATGATTAATGATAATATTAATTAAGTATTATTGAGCCATGGTTGGGTTGAAAGGTTGACTTTGTTGACTTGTTGACTTTGTTGACCGGTTGACTAGGTTGGACTTGTTAACCATCATCATTACAATGGCTATCATTTCATGGCAAAGACTTTTGCTTGCTTGTTATACTTTACAAAATAAGTGCATGAAATGATATTGCCATTTGATATGATATGAACCATCACATAATACTCAATTACTATTATTGTTATGATTATTTTTGTGTTATGAGAGGATAGTGGGAAAAAGTCTTCTTCATTTCTATCATTCTTATTCTCTCTCATCCTCAAGCTCTCCCTCTTCGTCTTGCTCTCTCTCTAGTTCATGGTTCTATTGTCTCATGTGTTGAGAAGCAAGAACCATAGAGATAAAACCCAAAACACCTTTCTACTCATCCTAGTGTACAAGGTCTTGCAAGCCAAGTATTCTAGTTTCCTCTAGATTGAGGTTGGAGCCAAAGGTAGAAGCTTTTGGGTGGATCCATCTTCGGCACAAGGAGACGACGAAGTGAGGCCGATCCGACCACCACAAGGAGTTGAAGAGAAGGAGTTCAAGAATAGGTATAACCCCTAACATAGTAGCTAAACTCTTAGCTAGGTTGTTAGATAGTTTGTTTAGCAAAGATCCGTTCTTTGAATCCATGTTACCTCCACCGAAAAAAATCGTTTTTCACCATTTCCGCAACCCCAAAGAACCGGGGACGGGTAACGTGGACTTACAGTGGTATCAGAGCCTAGCTAAACACTATCTAACATGTTAGCAAAGTAACTAGAAGTTCGATAGGAGAAAAAGTCACGAAACATGCCCGGAACACAAACTTTCTGCCGATTTTATTTTCTGTTCAAAAAATAATAAATCATGTACTAAAAATCGGCTCAGGGTTTTTAAAGAACAAGAAAGAAAAATGGTCCACTAACTCGGTCAACACGCCGCGGAACCGCGGCAGGAGCGTGCTCCCGCCGCGGATCCACGGCCGAGTTGACTCGGTCGAGGCACAATTTTCCTGCAGTGTTTTTCTGGGGGTGTTTTGGGATTTTTACAATATGTTTTTTCTGCCCAGATTTTACAGAAAGCAAAACTTGTTTTTGGGTGGTTAAAAATCCGTATTTTGATCGAACTTCTAAAGGCTTTAGCTAACGGGTTATATCTGTGATGTGATATATGTATTGAACGTCTGCTAATCGCTATACGTCGATTAGTGGGGGTTATACATATCTGTGATCTGTAATGTTGATGGTATGTGTATATGAATTCATTGGATTGTCGCGGATGAATAGCTGGGGGGTTGTGAGATGAGAGTTTTCTTTATCTTTCAATTCATGTAATTTGTAATTGATGTAATATTATTTATATGGCCGCACAACCGGGATGGGGTTGTAGCCGTCATTGTATAATTTCTTTTACTGTTTTTGCTCCTAGGATAGACCCAAGGTAGGGTGCACAAACTACCGGGTATTTCGAAGTGCTGAGTGGCCTACTCACGGTGTTGAGGGAGGTTGCTTCGGTTCGGGTACTTGGCGGGTAGTTTGCCTCACCCGTAGGGGTCTGGATGGAGTATTGGCTATTCATCGTGACCGTGTAATCCGCTTTTCGTTACAGGCTCGTACGAAATGCGGATTCCAAGTATATCCAATGTGTTCATCTGTGATCTGGAATGGCTATCATTGCATCTGACGAATGTATATATCTATATATGATATCTATTTAGGCGTTGCTTATGTTTTGCATCCGTGCTAGTCCAGCCCCCGCTCTGTCGTTAGTTAAGTAACCTAACGGGTAATGACGGGGCCTCGTGGCGAATGCGGATGGCATAAGCGTACGCCATATTTTCGTTGTTTTCTGCAATGGTAGGATTAAATGATGGGACGCATTAAAATTAATGCAAGAAAATAAACCAAGTAAAAGTCGTTGGAACAATTTCAAAAACCACTCGGTTTCTTTTCAGAAACAACTTTTAAACGCGGAGCTTAAGCCACTCCTTTTAAAAGCTATCAAGGTTCATTCGATTATATCAAGTTCACTACGTTCACGGTTTCGCCAAAACCATTCGTAGCCTTCCGTCATTTCGTATGAATATTCAATAGTATTCAAGCTATGTTTGTTGACCTTCATCAAGGCATAGTGATTGGTAGCTGTTGGGTGTTCATATGTAGCATAGATAGATGCGTTGGTTTGGGACAGTTGTATTACCTTGTTGACCTTCGTCAAGGGTATATACAGGTGGGTTCAAATTAACCTGGACAATGACGGGTAGAACTTGACATGTGACTTATGATTTGTTGACCTTCGTCAAGGTCATAAGAGCATGGGGCAAAAATCCACATCGGGAGTTTCAAAAGAACCTGAAACTTGCTAGCGCTGCATACCATTTGGAGTATGATGATTCTGGTAGGATTCCTTCAGTTTTGTCACGCGATGATATTTGGATCCCGATCCTACTATGAGTATATGCTACTCCTCGGGAAATTTCTCACTTAACGATCAATGCTATAAACCACGTAGGTGTCTAGAAAGGTGTTAGTGGGGCTACCCCCCCAGGGAAAAGAGGTTATTTAATTAAGGAACTTCGCGAAAGCATTGGAAAACCTCCCTCGAAGTACCGACACTGGCCTGGCTGAACGGTTAAGCAAGTATTGTACGGTGAGATTGATCCCGACTAATTCTTCCTTTTTGGTTTAAGGAGGGATTCGAGAAACAGTGGGAGCCATCCTGTTTAGATAAATTAAAAACCAATCTAAACTTGCAAGAGCATCATGCTGAGTGTTTTCTTCTCTTTCTCTTTATTACAGCGACCCAGTGACCACACATAGGTTACATCTAGATAATAAGATGACTGAATCTGACTGTTATGATTGGTAAAGGTCTGTCCAGATGTCCATTGCCCATGACAAGATGGGACACCTCTTAACTAATCCAACCCCTGCCGTCTCAGGACCAGTTTCCTCTGTCACGGATATTGATATCCGTAAGACATCGGAAAAAGACTGTGCGAAAGCCAAGTGCCTCGTGTTAGCCTCAGTTAATGGTGCATACCAGAGGCAGCACGAGAAGATGGACTTAGCTTCTATCTTCCTCCATAACAAAGATTTATATGGAGAGCAATCTCGTATCGCAAGATATGAGAGCTCGAACGAATTGCTTCCAGCGAGGTTGGCTATCGGGTCATCTGTAGGAGGCATCATCCTTACAGAGACCAGCTATTTTGAGCTCACGAACCTGAAGACTACGTTGGAGAACGGGTCAGATACTGACTTGATTATACAATCTCTACCTTCTACCCTGAAGGAAACCAGGGAAGTAGAAGGAAAGGGAAGGGCAAAAGTTTCGGGACTGGATGTAGTAAAGGATGGACGTTCCTATTGTTATGGGAATGAACATTGGCAGAAGGATTGTAGGGCTAGCAAAGCCAGTAGCCAAGATTCGAAGCATGTTGTGGCTTCGGCTTTGGGTGTGTTTGTAGTAGAGAAGTGTATGTCTGTTAACCCTACTTCCTGGGTATTGGATACCGGATCAGGATCTCACATCTGTAACTCGTTACTTGCTCTGAGAAAACGTAGGGTTATCAGGAAAGGTGATATGACTCTCAGGGTTGCTAACGGAATGAGTATGGACGCTGAATCCGTAGGGGAATATCATCTTGGACTGACAACTGGGCAGATATTGATTCTGTGTAACTGTTTGTATGTACCAGGTGCGACTTGTAATATCATATCTGTATCCTTACTTTCTAAGGAAGGATATGATTTTACTTTTGTAAGCAATATGGTCCACATCCACCTAAATCAAGTTCTGATTGAGTCAGGTACATTAGAAAACGGGATATACGTATTAAATCAAGCTCAGATTTTCAGTGTCCAGAACACACTTAAAAGAAAGTCTCCGAAAACAAATCAGGCTTTCTTATGGCATTGTAGACTGGGTCACATTAATGAGACACGATTAACTAAGTTACATAAAGAGGGATACTTGAATCCGTTCGAGTATCAGTCTTATGCCACTTATGAATCTTGTCTCATGGGAAAGATGACAAAGAATCCGTTCGAGTATCAGTCTTATGTCACTTACAGTATGTTGTGGGTTCGCTTGCCCTTAAGTCTGTATTAATGTATGCAATGTGCAATTCAATGAAAAAATTCGTTCAAAATTTCAAACAATCATTTTTTATGTTAAGCATGGCACTGCAACAAATACGGGTTAGTCAATTTTTAGCGTTTGCTAGCGAACTTGCAAAGAATCCTGCAAAGAATAGTATATTGGATGCGTCGGATTTGAGAAAGAAGGTGCTAGAAATACGTACCGATAAATTTTTGGGTTAGGAAACCCGCATTGAAATTAAATCCGAATAGCTTGAAATGTTCGCTTGCGCGGGTCAAACTACCCGGATCTCAGGCACTGTACTTTGCAATCACCTTAACCTTGAATTTACACTTTGCTCCCTACAATCGCAGTTCGCAAATCCGCAAAAATCTGAAAATGTCGAAAAACGGATATTAGTGCGAAAAAGCGATATGAATGCCTAAATACCTGCACACCAAAAATTATAAAAAACAAACAATAAAAATGGGACAGAAATAGAACAGTTGAGCACAGAGGAGAAATTTGGAGGCAAAAGGAGGGGACAAGGCCGACGACGCCGGATTTCTTGGGTAAGTCGCCGGTTGAACTTTGAAGTGTGGGCGCCAATTTTCTTCTGGTGTCACAATGTTCTATAGGTATCTCAATGGTATCGTTTAGCTTTTCTGTTTAGAGCCAGAGTGCAAGCAGGTCCAATTTCCAGAGAACAAAATGGTTAGTTTAGTTAGTTTTTTTGTTTGGTTTTGAAATTTTTAATTTTTATGTTTGTTTTTGAAAAATAGTGTTAGAAGTATAAATGAGATGTACAATGATTAACCCGAAATAACAAGAATAAAAACGTTACCATCTGTAGGGTTCCTAGGCACTCTCAAGAGGTCTCACAAGGCATCAACCATGCCAATTTCAAATTTTACGGTACCGAGAAACCCTAGACTAGATCGTTGACTAGAAATTTAGGCGAAAAACGAAACTAGTTAACAACTTAACTAAAGGAGAGAGGCTACAACCTTTGTAGATTCGGTTCTCCACTTCCTTAGCTCCACGTAGGCGTCCTCTCGCTGTCCATCTCGAATCCCGAACTCAAACGTCGGCTTCATCGGAGAATTGGGCGGACTAGGTCGTCGGCTTCGTGCCGAAGATGATCTACGTCGAGGTTTCACAAATTCAAGCTCCGACTTCACCAAGTTGTGAAACTTGTGAAGAAAACACCCAAAACAACTTGGCAAGAGGTAGAGGGTGAAGAAATAGGAGGTGGGTTCACTTTAGAATTGGATTTCTCTCACTTTAGCTCAAGTTGCCATTGATGGACCTTAAGCTTTTCTTGAAGAAGAAGATGATCAAGAAGAAGAAAGAATATGATAAGTCTTATTTAAAAATGAAACTAATATGAATACTTATCATATCTTGACCATGGTCAAGTGTAGAGATTAAACTAAGGTTAGTAGGAATGGTTAAGGTTAAGGATGAGATAAGGATGGTGGACTTTGTCAAAGCTTCAAGAAGCTTCAACATAGAAACAAAATAAGCCACTATTCTTAATAATATCCAAAATGAATAAATAAATAAATAACTAAGTAAATAATCAAAACCCTAACCATTATACATGTAACCATGGTTTAATCTTTACACAAAAGCAAGTTAGGAAGTATCATCAAACATGATACAAACAAGTGCACAAAAATATATCACATATACAATGTGCATCAAGTGAGAAAATCCTTTTAAAATGAACCAATACTAGTTAATGCAAAGTAATATATCAAATATATAATTATACATTAAATCATTAAATCAACACTTGATTTAACGATCCGGTCATATCGCATATAACCGACTAGTATCCTATGTATCGGCTTATCGAATCAATCCTTGATTGGATATCTAGGTTATATCGCATATAACCAATCGACACATTCATCGCGAGAATGAAATACGGTATCACATACACACATTATTCTCGCTCCTGCACATATCTCATATGCGCTCCTATTTCGTTTCGCTTGAGCCAGGAAACCTCTGTGTAGGACTCTAAAGACTCGTCAATATGCCGGTAGCAGATGATGATCATATCAAGCACCCACAAGCCGCAAGCGGTCTGCTAAACGTAACGGCCACCTGGGTATTGAGCGATCAGAAGATCGACGAGCTAGCCCGCTCACACTCCTGTGAATCCAACCAGTAACACTTACCGTACAGTCCGGTCTGTTCGTCTGATATGTCGCATATCAAGTCTAGGGGTGCTATACGTCAGACCCCAATAACCGATAAGTCGTGCTGATGTGAGGCTCATAACGGGTCGAGAAACTACTGGTAACACTTACCAGCAAATCTCTGATCAGCCCTGGCCAGGGACTTCCCTGTTACGGCCAATCGAGCACAGCGCAACATCAACCCCCAATACCGGGAGAGACGAAACCCCTCCTATCGCTCATTGCCTCCATGTGACTCGGGACTGTGCCTAAAGACCACCGTTTTGCACGCCCTCATGGACATGGTAAGGTGGAGATCAAAGCACAGTGGGAATCACACAAGACTCTATGACGATCTCGGGTCTACAGACTAACCTGCACAAGTGTCACCTGAGAACTGCCATCTGACGTGAGGTATAATACCATCTGGGAGTTCTCGGCGAGTCCGTCCAGTGTACCCAGTCTCCACTGAGCACCCGTATACCATCTCTGATGTCAAACACCAATGGATATGGGATCATCCATCGCCCATTTCATAGGTCGAGAAGCGTATACGCTAGTCTACACTGGTATATCGATGCCCTGTCTCGATACACCCACGACTAGGGACCTTGAAGGATGTACTTATGGACTACCATGTCCCCACTAGTATGATCTGCATCATAGTCCAGGTAGTCAAGTACACATCCTAAGGGCTTTACCAACATGTAACTATAAGACAGTTTAAAGAGACAAGTGTACATGTTAAGATAAAGAGTAACCAGATAGCATACTATCATATCGAGCAAGAAAGTCATCTATATATATGTCCAAGCATCCAATATAATATACATCATCTGTACAATACTGGCCTCTAGGGCATACATACAATTAACAATCTCCCACTTGCACTAGGGCCAGCTGCTGTAGTATCGCATACCGAGCATCCCGAAGAGTCTCTCAAACTGTATCTGGGGAATGGCCTTCGTGAGTGGATCCGCCGTGTTGTTCTTCGTGTCAACTCTCCTGACCTCGATCTCCCGGCGATCAACTATCTCCCGGATCAGGTGATACCGCCTCAGAATATGCCTGGATCGCTGATGGGACCTGGGTTCCTTGGCCAAAGCCACCGCTCCATTGTTATCGCAATACAAAGGTATTGGATGCTCAATGGATGGAACCACTCCAAGTTCAGTAATGAACTTCTTGACCCAGACAGCCTCTTTGGCAGCATCGTTGGCAGCGATGTATTCAGCCTCCATCGTCGAGTCTGCCACGGTTTCCTGCTTGGAACTCTTCCAGCTAACCGCCCCTCCGTAAAGGGTAAAGACAAAGCCCGACTGCGACTTAGAGTCGTCCTTATCACTCTGGAAGCTCGAATCGGTAAAGGACTCCACTTGGAGTTCTCCGTTACCATACACCAAGAGCATCTCTTTAGTCCTTCGCAAGTACTTGAGAATGCTCTTCACAGCTGTCCAGTGATTCTCTCCAGGATCGGCTTGATACCTGCTCACTACACTTAGTGAGTATGCTACATCGGGTCTGGTACATAGCATTGCGTACATGATAGAGCCTACTGCCGAAGCATAGGTATCCCTTGTATGCGAGCTCTCTCCAAATCAGTCTTGGGAGACATCTCTTTGGAGAGAGTGACTCCAGAGATCGTGGGCAAGTTCCCACGCTTGGATTCTTCCATACTAAACCTCTTTAGTATGGTGTCAATGTACCTGGATTGGGACAATCCCAGTATCCGTTTGGATCTATCTCTATAGATCCTGATCCCCAATATGCAGGAGGCATCACCAAGATCTTTCATTGAGAATCTTTGTGATAAGAAGAGCTTAACCGATTGCAGCATAGGAATATCATTTCCTATCAAGAGTATGTCGTCCACGTATAATACGAGGAAGACAACCTTACTCTCTGCCACCTTCTTGTAAATACAAGGTTCATCTGGGTTTTTGACGAAATCAAACTCTTTGATAACGACGTCAAAGCAGATGTTCCAACTCCGCGATGCTTGCTTTAATCCATAAATGGATTTAAGCAGCTTGCACACCTTCCCGCTGCTCCCACTGTCTACGAAGCCCTCTGGCTGAGTCATGTACACGCACTCTTCTAAATCACCATTTAGAAAGGCGGTCTTAACATCCATTTGCCAGATTTCGTAGTCATGATATGCAGCGATGGCAAGCATGATTCGGATGGATTTAAGCATAGCCACTGGAGAAAAGGTTTCGTCATAGTCCACACCTGGTCTTTGACGAAAACCTTTTGCAACAAGTCTAGCTTTGAAAGTCTCCACTTTCCCATCTACACCAAGTTTCTTCTTAAAGATCCACTTGCTCCCGATGGGTTTTACCCCTTCAGGAGCAACATCCAAAGTCCATACTTTGTTGGTGTACATGGATTCCATCTCGGACCGCATAGCATCCAGCCATTTCACTGAGTCCCTACTCGTGATGGCCTGCTCGAAGCTAGTTGGGTCATCATCCTCCATGATGCAATCCTCACTTCCACCGTCAATGAGAAAACCGTAGTATCTCTCAGGTGGACGAGAAACCCTACTAGATCGGCGGAGAGGCTGGGGTTCGTCGAGTTCTACTGAATCCTCTGGTTCTACCAAGTCTTCTGTTTCAGTTTGTATTGCTGGAACCTCTTCCAGTTCTACCTGAATGCTACTTGTCTGTTTCATAAGAAAACTCTTTTCTAAGAAAGTGGCATGTTGAGAAACAAACACTTTTTGTTCCTCGGAGTGGTATAAGATATACCCTCGCGAATGTTTGGGATATCCAACAAACTTACATAGAACAGACCTTGCCTCGAGTTTGTCCGGATTTTGTGTCTTAACATAGGCCGGACAACCCCATATCTGAATAAAATTAAGACATGGTCTCTTACCATTCCATATCTCATATGGAGTGGTAGGCACAGATTTGGTTGGAACTCTATTCAATAGATATGCAGCAGTCTCCAGTGCATATCCCCAGAAGGAAATAGGTAACTCAGCTGCACTCATCATAGAGCGCACCATATCTAATAGGGTGCGATTTCTCTGCTCCGATACACCGTTGTGCTGTGGTGTATAAGGAGAAGTAAGCTGAGAGAGAATCCCATTCTCTTTTAGATAATCTCTGAATTCGTTACTTAAGTATTCTCCTCCTCGATCAGATCGAAGGATCTTAATACTTTTGCCCGTTTGGTTCTCTACTTCTTGTTTATATTCTCTAAATTTCTCAAAAGCTTCTGATTTGTGTTTCATCAGGAACACATATCCGAATCTAGAGAGATCGTCAGTGAATGTAATGAAGTACAAAGAACCATCCCTGGCATGTGTAGACATGGGACCGCATACATCACTATGTATTAGTCCCAAGAGTTCGGTAACTCTTTCTCCGTGTCCAGTAAACGGAGTTTTGGTCATCTTGCCTTTGAGACATGACTGGCAAGTGTCATAAGATGAAAATTCAAACGGATTTAAATATCCATCCTTATGCAACTTAGCTAGTCGTGTCGCATTGATGTGACCCAGTCTACAATGCCACAAGAAGGATTCGTTCAGTTCAGAACTCTTCCTCTTGTGTGTGTTTTGTAAATTGAGGACTGTATTTTGATTTAGAATGAATATGCCATTATGTAATGAGCCTGATGCAATCAACTTTTGATCTAGGAATATGTTCATAACATTATCCTGTGCTACAAAATTATATCCTTCTTTACTCAATAAAGAAACTGATATAATGTTGCACATCATGTTCGGTATATAATAGCACTCATTCAGAATCATAGTATCACCACTTGGTAATACTAGGTGATATTCGCCAACTGCTTTGGCTGCAACATTTGCACCATTCCCTACTTGAATGGAATGATCACCTTTTCCCAGTTCCCTACCTTTCCGTAGCCCATGTAACATCTTACATATGTGGGATCCTGATCCGGTATCTAATACCCAGGACGTAGGATGAACTGAGAAACAGTTCTCAATGACAAACACACCCGAAGATGATGCATCATCATGCATGTTCTCCTTTTGGGCGGTGTGAGAATCCAGATATTCTCCTGTTTCCTGTTCATTCTTATAACACTTATAAGATAGAACGGGTTCAACGTTCCCCTGCACAGTATAACATGCGGGTTCGGTCAATACATCCATATTATTATCTTTATTAGGGCATGAAATGGTCGCTACCTGGAGAGAGAGAGAAGAAAACACTTTAGCGTAAGCTCGTGCAAGATCAGATTGGTTATTATCTTATCTAATCAGGATGGCTCCCACTGCTTTTTATCAAATCTTCCTTCAAACCCTAAAAGGAAAGACTAGCCGGGATTAATTACACACTATAAGTTCGCCAATCTTTCAGCCAGGCCAGTGTCGGTACTTTGAGGGAGGTCCCCCGTGCTTTCGCACGAACCTAATTAATGTAAACCTCGTTTTCCCAGAGGCGTAACCTCTTTAACACCTTTCTAGACACCTACTTGATCGGCTAATTGTAATGTGTAAAACTCTCCCAGGAGTAACTCTTACTCGCAGCGGGTATCGGGATCCAACTATCTCATAGAAGGTATGCAATCTCATTGCAAATTTCAACACTTGAAATTCCCGATAATATTTTTCCCCTAGCGTCCTATGACCTTGATGGAGGCCAAACAACCCATAGTCCGCTAGTCAAGTTCAACCCGTCATTTCCTGATTAAATTAAACCCACCCGCACGACCCTTGACGGAGGCCAAACAACGCCGTACGAATACCCTAATCCAATCGCATCATATGCTAGCAGATAAGCACTAGTTAGCTACCGTACACTACGCCTTGACGGAGGCCAAACTACCGCAGCACGAATACTAACTAGTACTTATCTGAAATGACGGAGGGCTACGCAGGTTTTTCATAAAAACCATGAGCGTAATGAACTTGATATCATTGTAGAATCGAATGAAGTTTTGAAATGGAGTGATTTTGAGGTTTTTCTAGTTTTGCTAAAGGGGTCACTCCCGGTGAAGGGATCGTCGGCCCTTTCCTCATCGAATGAGGTGCGGGATATATCATATATATCACTGTGCAAAGCAAAACTCTAAAGCAATCAAAAGCAAACCGAGTGTGTAGCATCTGCCAGTTATTGCTAAAGGAGTCACTCCCGGTGAAGGGATCTCGGTCCTTTCCTCATCGAATAAGGTGCAGGATATATCACATATACCGCTGTGCAAAGCAAGAACTGTAGCTACCTGTTTTATTTAAAATTTGATTCTACAACATCTTAGGTTTTTTTTCTTTCATTAATCACATTAATGAAGTCCCATCATTTAAATACCTAAACATCACAGATAAATACGACGTACACTTATGCCATCCGCATTCACCTCGATGTCCCCTCGTGCACCGTTAGGTTAGGTAACTAACGACAGAGCAGGGCAGGGCTAGTGCGGGTGCAAAACATAAGTAACGTCTATATAATATATCATATATACTATATAAAGTATCTATCATAGAACATCACATGATCTCATCACAGATATCGCAGCAGAAGAAACATATGAAACATTGGATATACTAGGACGTCCGTGTTTTCAATACGAGCCAGTATAAAACACGGATTCCACGGTCGTGATGAACAGCCAATCCCACATCCCTAGACCCCTACGAGAGCGGAAAGCAACCCTGCCAATTCTAGGGTTAGAAGACCCGGACTCGACTCCTCGAGATGGTCTCCCACTGGACCCTAGAACCCGGTTACTTGTGCTCCCCTCCTTGGGTCTATCCTAATGCGGAAAAGTAAATAATATACAAAAGGTGACATCTTCCGCAACCTGGAAGTACCCCAAATAAAAGAATATTACATACAAGTTTTTACATGAATGAAAAAGAAAAACACTCATCTCACATAAAAACCCCCGGCTATTCAAACACGACAATCCAATATAACATATCCAGCAACATATAACATCACATGTCATCAACGTAAGTAAATATGCGCATCCCAATTGTCGTTGACATATAGCAACGAAACCGGCGATATCACATATTACACTTACGGTCACAGAAAAGAAAGTGTAAAACTACAACAGTTGGAATCCGCAACCTCTTTAGACATCACATGCCTAAACAAATGAAATACTTAGACATCACATGCCTAACAGTTATAAACCCCGCAATTTAGTCTCATTATCGAAAACTCTTTTCAATATCCAATGAAACTAAATCGCTAGATTTATAACATTCATTCAGTTATCTCATAACTGTTTGTGAATTCCAATTATTGTATCACATTCCAGATAAACAGAAAATGTTAAACTTTCCGATCGAACAGTCGAATACCCAAGTTTTCCCGATACAGCTCAACACATGAAATAAGTCTAACAACATTCAGTTCGTGCCTCAGTACCAACGGTCCAGCCGTAGAAGGGTCAAGCCAACGCCTCACATGTGGCACGCCGTACTGCCCCAAACCCGAAGGTTCAAAGGGCAGTTCAAGACGGTCACATAATCGAGTTAAGGTTTGTTGTCTTCTAGAGGGTCCATTGCGCTACTTGCACTACTTAGAACGTAGTTAAACCATGGAAAATCCAACTCTTGGAAATTTCCCGACAGGGGAAAAATTGGGTATTTATATCCGGTCGAACTTTTTAACATATTCTAAAAATTATCCGGAAAGCCACAAAGACAAAATCTGATACTCCGATCGAAACACCGAATCCCCAAAACAACCCCAGAAAATTCAACTCTTGAATAAAATTTAAAAATACCCAGAGAACTCAGCACTGTTAAATAGGAATTACTGTGCAAATTAGTAGGGCTGACGTCATACATTAGCCGCGGAACCGCCGCATAAGCTAGGCTTATGCCGCGGTTCCGCCGCGCATGTGAGGGATGATGAAATAAATTTTGCGCCGTAATTCTTAGAATTCCCTGCTGAGTTTTCTGCATATTTTTAATTTGGAAAAAACCCATTTTTTAAAAAATGTACAGAGAGCCGTTTTCGGGTTAGGGTTTTGGTTCGATCGGACTTCAAACGTCGTCTAGACTTCGCCTAAGGTTCTAGCTAGGCTCTGATACCACTGTAGGGTTCCTAGGCACTCTCAAGAGGTCTCACAAGGCATCAACCATGCCAATTTCAAATTTTACGGTGCCGAGAAACCCTAGACTAGATCGTTGACTAGAAATTTAGGCGAAAAACGAAACTAGTTAACAACTTAACTAAAGAAGAAAGGCTACAACCTTTGTAGATCCGGTTCTCCACTTCCTTAGCTCCACGTAGGCGTCCTCTCGCTGTCCATCTCGAATCCCGAACTCAAACGTCGGCTTCATCGGAGAATTGGGCGGACTAGGTCGTCGGCTTCGTGCCGAAGATGATCTACGTCGAGGTTTCACAAGTTCAAGCTCCGACTTCACCAAGTTGTGAAACTTGTGAAGAAAACACCCAAAACAACTTGGCAAGAGGTAGAGGGTGAAGAAATAGGAGGTGGGTTCACTTTAGAATTGGATTTCTCTCACTTTAGCTCAAGTTGCCATTAATGGACCTTAAGCTTTTCTTGAAGAAGAAGATGATCAAGAAGAAGAAAGAATATGATAAGTCTTATTTAAAAATGAAACTAATATGAATACTTATCATATCTTGACCATGGTCAAGTGTAGAGATTAAACTAAGGTTAGTAGGAATGGTTAGGGTTAAGGATGAGATAAGGATGGTGGACTTTGTCAAAGCTTCAAGAAGCTTCAACATAGAAACAAAATAAGCCACCATTCTTAATAATATCCAAAATAAATGAATAAATAAATAACTAAGTAAATAATCAAAACCCTAACCATTATACATGTAACCATGGTTTAATCTTTACACAAACGCAAGTTAGGAAGTATCATCAAACATGATACAAACAAGTGCACAAAAATATATCACATATACAATGTGCATCAAGTGAGAAAATCCTTTTAAAATGAACCAATACTAGTTAATGCAAAGTAATATATCAAATATATAATTATACATTAAATCATTAAATCAACACTTGATTTAACGATCCGGTCATATCGCATATAACCGACTAGTATCCTATGTATCGGCTTATCGAATCAATCCTTGATTCGATATCTAGGTTATATCGCATATAACCAATCGACACATTCATCGCGAGAATGAAATACGGTATCACATACACACATTATTCTCGCTCCTGCACATATCTCATATGCGCTCCTATTTCGTTTCGCTTGAGCCAGGAAACCTCTGTGTAGGACTCTAAAGACTCGTCAATACGCCGGTAGCAAATGATGATCATATCAAGCACCCACAAGCCGCAAGCGGTCTGCTAAACGTAACGGCCACCCGGGTATTGAGCGATCAGAAGATCGACGAGCTAGCCCGCTCACACTCCTGTGAATCCAACCAGTAACACTTACCGTACAGTCCGGTCTGTTCGTCTGATATGTCGCATATCAAGTCTAGGGGTGGTATACGTCAGACCCCAATAACCGATAAGTCGTGCCGATGTGAGGCTCATAACGGGTCGAGAAACTACTGGTAACACTTACCAGCAAATCTCTGATCAGCCCTGACTAGGGACTTCCCTGTTACGGCCAATCGAGCACAGCGCAACATCAACCCCCAATACCGGGAGAGACGAAACCCCTCCTATCGCTCATTGCCTCCATGTGACTCGGGACTGTGCCCAAAGACCACCGTTTTGCACGCCCTCATGGACGTGGTAAGGTGGAGATCAAAGCACAGTGGGAATCACACAAGACTCTATGACGATCTCGGGTCTACAGACTAACCTGCACAAGTGTCACCTGAGAACTGCCATCTGACGTGAGGTATAATACCATCTGGGAGTTCTCGGCGAGTCCGTCCAGTGTACCCAGTCTCCACTGAGCACCCGTACACCATCTCTGATGTCAAACACCAATGGATATGGGATCATCCATCGCCCATCTCATGGGTCGAGAAGCGTATACGCTAGTCTACACTGGTATATCGATGCCCTGTCTCGATACACCCACGACTAGGGACCTTGAAGGATGTACTTATGGACTACCATGTCCCTACTAGTATGATCTGCATCATAGTCCAGGTAGTCAAGTACACATCCTAAGGGCTTTACCAACATGTAACTATAAGACAGTTTAAAGAGACAAGTGTACATGTTAAGATAAAGAGTAACCAGATAGCATACTATCATATCGAGCAAGAAAGTCATCTATATATATGTCCAAGCATCCAATATAATATACATCATCTGTACAATACTGGCCTCTAGGGCATACATACAACTAACACCATCTTCCCGGCAACGACACCATTTGATCACATGCCAAAAGCGTGTCGGATATTTAAAAGTTCTAAAGTTTAACCGCGATCAGGACGGTGTCGCTTTGCAGCTAGCCGGTTGAGCACGGGTCGATCCATAGGAAGACGGAGCATTTTAAGTTTTTATTTTCACGAGTTAATGCGCGTGGGCGGAATTGTTCAAATTTAACCTATGTGTTATATGCAAGTATAAAGCTTGTTAGGAAACGATACAATAGTGTAAGTTAGTGAATTCGTACTCAAATCCTTTGAGCCAAACATAACCAATGAAGCTAAAGCAATCGGCAACAACGTGGATTAGGGTGCTTAAGCACGGTATTCGTGGAATCCGGCTTATTGACCCTTGTCCTTCCGTTCTTTTCTCTTGCTTTCGCCTCCGGCCAAATCGAACGCAACCGGTCACGGTTAGGAATCATCGTTACCTTGGTAGGGTAGGATGCCTAACAGAGCGCTTGTGTAAGGTTTGGGCGGAGTTAAATGGAAAATAACGGGAAAAAGAAATGGGAAAAGGAAATGGGAAACGGAAACCTTAACTTACAATATCGGTTTCTTTTCCTAACAACAATATTCACAACATCTCACAATAACAAACCAAAAGAGAGAGACCAAAAGAGAAGATAAACAAAGAAAAGAAAAGCATTACAAGAATGTAAATGACATGGTAATAAATTGCAAGAAAGTAAAGCATGTAATTAAAGTGCAAGAAAGTAAATGAGCAAGAAATAAAAGAGAAAGATAATAACACTAAGAACCGTAGAACACAAGACAAGCCATGGGATCAATAACCAACCCTTAAACTTGCAAGCTCAATGAAGAGGTTGCAAGATCAAGAGAAGGGTAAAGAACTCATGTGAAATGAAGGCACAAAAGAGAAGGCTTTATTCAACTTCAAGAATGATACAACCCTTTGAGATCAATGACCAAAGCTTAACCTTGCAAGCTCAATGAAGAGGTTGCAAGATCAAGTTAAGGTAGAGAGCTCAAGGGGGATTAGCTATGTCCAAGAAAAGAGAAAAGAAAACAAGAACAAAAGTGTAAAACATGGACCAAAGTTGAGACAAAAATGAGACCATGAACCCTTGCCCACTGCCTGCTATATATAGGCACAAAAGAAAAGAAAATAAACAATAAAAATAGGGCTACGTTGAAGAAAGGAGGGGCCCACAGAAAGATGGAGGCAGTTGGGGGAGATAGGGCCGGCGACCCCAGTTTTGAAGGCAGTGTGCTCGGCTGAAATCCGAGCACTGGTGCTCGTACTTGCAGTGTAGGCTTGTGTTGTCCCCAGTATCACATTGGTGTTGTTTATTTTCTCTGTAAAAGCTTTGGATGCACCCAGGTTTTGGAGGGAAACTTGGTAGATATGAATCACATCACACTTTATTGCATTAAATGCACATCACACCATGCCACTTTCTCTAGCCCACATGCCATGGATACCCCCTAGGTCCATGGTCCAAGCCCCAAGAGTTAGTGTGTATACATGTTATGTGTTGGACCAAAATATTGCGCACACACATGTTTGCAAAATAACTCTTGGGATATCGGTCGGTTTGGGGTTCTGGTTCCAGTGTCAGCTCACAAATGATATATCCGTGATTGTGGATGTATTTCTAGTATTTTGTCACGGACACCTGTAATCTGTATTACTGAGCAAACACCGGTTAATAGTACCGATATATACAAAAAATAGATAATGAATGGGTAATAATAAAATGCAATATTCTGGTCTGAATAAGGGTGCTTTATGTGATCTATGCAAATTATAAGTTTTTTATGATTAAGTATACACTATTTAGTGCTAATCGCGCATTAAACTTGTTTTGTGCAAAACATGCACCATGTCACATTTTGACACTTGTTTCATTTTGTCATGGCTTTTTCCTTCTCTTGCATGGTTTTGTTTTAGAAAAAAGAAAACAAAACAAAAAATAAAGATAAGAAAAGAAAAGATAAAGAAAACAAGAAAAAAAGAAAAGTCAAAGAGGTATGGGCATGAAAGAGAAAGAGAGGGTGAGGGGTCTTGGTTGACTTGGGGCATTCTCTTCCCTCTTCATTATTTTCTTAATCTTTCTTTCCCCTCCCTCTCCCATGGCAGCACTCCCTTTCCCTCCACATCTAAACCCTCAAAACACCTTCAAATCTTCATCAAAACTCCATCCCCACTTCAGTAAAAACATGCTCAAGCTCAAGGGAAGCACATTGGACCAAGAAAAATCAGATTTTTGGTGCTCTAGGGGATTCATGAGTGCCAAATGAGGTATATATTTCACATTAAGTGTAGTATTCCCTTTGTTTTAGCCTCTATTCAAGTTTAAATCCAATTTCGTGTAGTTTTGTGCACTTTGGAATTTCCTAGAAGAGGTTATGTGGAATATTGAGTTGGGTTAGTGCTAATAAGCCTTAGTGGTGACCTTAAACCCTCCTTGGTGGTAGAAACCCAGACCAAACACAAACAACAAACCTGAGACCCAAAACGGAAAACTTCCATGTCGGTTTGTGAGTGTATATGGCAGGGAAATCTAGGATGACCTGGAATATTTTCTATAAAAGTAAACAACACCACTAGCCTAGATTGACCACCACGAGACCACCTGCAAAAATGACACCCCAACTCCCCTGAAAATCCAGCCTGGACAGAATTTTCCTATGTGTGGCCGGCCACTCTGAGGAGATAGGTGCCCAGGGTGCCCCCATAGCTCATATACACCCTATACACTACTCCAGTATTGTTTGCTTACCGTGTTTTCTCTTTAGACAAAATCTAGGACCACTTTCTTGAGTTGCTGTTTTGATTCGGGGTTTTGTTTTACGTATTTTGGATTCTGGATTTTTGTATTTGTGTTTTACCTCGATGGTTTGACGTTTGTACATCGACATCGAGGGTTGGTTTGGCTATTCTTGCATGCATAGGCTATAGGTTTGGACCTATGTGTTATACGCGTGCCGATTTGGTTTTCGTATGTCGTTTCAATTTTGAATTGGATTTTAATGCGATACGATACGTTGTGAGATGTAAGTACCCCAGGTGGACTTCAAGACGACAAGCAAGCGCGTGGCGACGTCGGTATCGGCAAGCGAAGATCAGGTGAGTAGATTATATCTACTGGGGAAGTCGGGTGGATGGCGTATAGCACCCCCGCAAAGTTGTGAGAAATTATGGGATGTGATATATATATATACTTTTATATGTTATTGTGTGATAGGAACCTTATCAAGAAAAGCTTAGGAGATCATGGGTTTAGTGTTAGAGAGAATTGAAGAAAGGATTTAGTTGGTTTCTTAGTCGTGAACCATAGAATAGGTTTGCACACACGCACACATACCCTTGCATGCATTATTATCATTACTTGTGCGTATATGGAGATACGTATATACACACACACACACACATAGGTATGCGACTATATATATATATATATACACACACACATGGATATGAGGATAGTGGATGATAGTTGGAGACGGGTCGATGAGATTGGGCTTGATGCCACGAGATCGGTGATGTGATATGGATCGTATTATGAGACGCAACATGTGATGATAGCGGATCGGTAGGTGATGTGTTTCATACACACACATATATATATGTAGATGGTATCAGTATTGTACTAGACTTAGATCAGTACCCTCAGTTCACGATTTGTGATGATAAGGATACCAGAAAAATAATGAGATTGATGTGATAGTTGACCTGTACTCAGATTGGGATGCCGTACGAGCTATATATTGATGATAGATACGCACCCTTGACTCGAGAATGTCATATGATATATTGTATCGTACGTGGTACTATTGAGGCGGGATCACCGACTTATATATATATATATATATATATATATATATATATATATATCGACTCAGATTTAGGTGGGTTCCACACCCCTTTCGATTGGTTGTTAGTTAGACCTGTAATTTACCTAGTAGATGTTAGACTGGACCCAAGTCATACCTATTTCCAAAACTAACGAATCGTGAGAATTTTAAAGACATACCAAGGGATACTACGAATATTTCAAAAGACGTACCTTTTCTTAAAAACACCGTAGCCCTTGTTTTCAAAACACCACGATTCGTACTATTCCAAACGGAAAACAGTATAACACATGTATAGTAAGGAAGATACATTATTGTTGCGTTATTGTTCATGTTCCGCATATTATTGTTGCATTTACTATTCATTTGCCTTATTATGTTGTTATCGCCTCATTGCATGTTATTGTTTACTTAGTGATTATGAAACCATGCTGTTAGGACACCAGCACCATTACCGATGATGCGTATGCTCCACGTACACTCGCTTGTCGGCTCACACACATCTTCATCGGTAATTGCCATATCACGTACACTTTAGAAAATATCATTTCATTGACCTAGCTTGCTAGCTGATAGTCACAACATGTTATAGCTCCCATATGCTAGTTTAATTATTGCATTCATTGCATGATATCAGATGCATTCATATATTCATTGGTCATGCGGTATTATGGAGATTTATGCCGATATTCACTGTTTACTTACTCTTGATTCTTGGATTTCGGATTTCCATGAGATTTCTGGATTTGGGGGAAACCGCAAGAATATATATAAACTTCTCTCTCTCCCTCTTTTTAAAATGCATGTTGCGGTTTTGTCATGATGTATGAGTCATCCACCATGAGTTTTCATGATTGCTGTTGGTTTTCAAAACCCGTTGCGAGTAGAGGATGAATCGTCTCGGGTACATGGTGGGCCCCATAAGGTACCCTGAGGCAATAAGCTCGAGTTGTAGACGATGAGCCTGGCAGGGGAGTACTACCTACCGGTGATTTTATATTGTGCGGCGGATATCCAGAGGATACCATCCGTGGTTGTATGATTTGATGATATGGGCCAATCCGGACTGACAGAGCCCTAGATATTAAGATATTGGGATTTGAGACACTGAAATTTTGAGATTTGAGATATTGGGATACTGAGATATTGAGATACTGAGATTTATGTTTTGTGTCGATGCTTGACACTAATTTCTCTGTTGATTTCATGATGCATTCTGTTTCCATTTGTCATGCATTCATACATCATATATCTGATATGTTGCTATCTGAGGCACTGACACGAGCACGTAGTATTGCACTTATATGTAGATGGATCAGGATATTTATTTGAGGATATTACTTGATATGACCTAGGTTGCGTCATACATGCGATTTCTGCTCTGTGATGTTTTCTACTCATGAGTTGGCAACTCACCCCCGTTGTGCCACAGTTTCTTGCAGGTTTTGCCGTACAGGTTTCGTTGTGGCTTTGCTGGCACATTGTTCCTTCCGGGTGATTACCTTGGTAGGTGGTTTCTTTTGCATCAGGACCACCATTGTGTATTTGTTATTTCAGTTGTATCTAGTAAAACTCCATTAAGCAGACTTGTATATTTGATAGACATAGAAGACCAGTGTATATTATTTCAACCTTAGAGTCGCGCGTTGTATTATTATGGTTTTCTTGATGATTTTGAGTTTCCTTTTGAGCTTTGATCCTTGCCCATGGCGTTGTATATTATATTGCATTGTGTGGTTTTGTCCGTCGATTGACGAAGAGCTAGCTCCCGCCTGGGGATGCCTTTATTCATTATATAAGTTTTATCCGGTTTTGTACCCGTTTAGGGTCAGTATTTATAAAGGAAACTCTGCCGAAATTTTCAGAAAAGACTAGAGATTTTAAAAAATATACTTCGGCATATGTTGTTAAACTTCTTGCTTTAAATTGGTTTTCCTTCACTCTACTGCTTTACTTGGTTTTGATTTCTGGGTTTTGGCTTACTTAGATTACGTACACCTCGAGATGTTTCGTAATTCAAGTGCCAGTCACGCTCGGTACTTTTCGGGTCGTGACAAAATTGGTATCATAGCGTTAGATTTTACCTTCGGAATGTAGGATGACCCTTGGTTGATGGAGTAGGTGACTCAAGTAGAATGACGTACCGTGTGTATGTTTTGCGGCATACTTACGATACGATATTCCGCTTAAGAAGCTTTATGATGTACATTTCTTTGCATAGTATTATATTCATTCCTATGATCTATCCTCATCAGTACTAGTTTATGGTTTTGTTATCACGGTTGTACGGGCGTGGAGAACTACGGCTAGAGTTGCGGTCAGCACGAGCTCATCACAGACGAGGACTGACCAGGGCGTGATTCCAGGGACATACGATTGCATAGAGGCGTCATTTTATTGTGTTTTCACGCCATGAGCGTTTGATGGATCACCTTTAAGAGATTTCTCGGACGTGCAGATCAGCACCAGCGGATTGGGTTACCGCCAGAGGCCAGCTAGATTGTGATGACCGTCAAGGCACAGATTATTTTGATGATTGAGGCACTGTTCAGCGTGCGGACGAATGAGCCAGTGACTTCGGCAAATGAAAAGATTTCTCCCCAGATGTTTGAAGTTAATGCCGCACGAGTTATCGAGATATGATAGTAGATCGTTAGTCACCAAAGATGAAAGACTAGGACATGTGATTCATTGCCTACCCCGATACGAGGTCATCAGATTGATTGATTCCAGCTAGAAACGACTTCACGCTGATACGTTGAGAGTCGATATAGACGATCGAATGTCAGGAACCCATTTTCCAAGTTTAAAGTATTCGGAAAACAATGCAGGTAATTCTACGGACCCTCTAGAAGAATGAAACCCTAACTCGACATAATGACCATGGAACGCCGATGAACCTTAGGGTTTGCGGCAGTACAGCGGTGCCATTAGTGAGGCTTGGGTTTGTCCTTCTATGGTTGTTCCATAGGTGCTGTGGCATATATTCGATACTATTAAACTGTACCCAAGATGTTGAGCTCTTGGGGATTATGGAAGCTCGACGAATCGATCGAAAAGTTCGACATCATTCGGATATCATGTGATAGGATACATTGCTTGGGAGACTCCAGATACGAGTATAGCCGTTGGAGCGCAGTCCAAGCAGCCACGAGGAGACGAGTCCGAATAAGTCAACATTGGAGAAAAGTGGAGTAAGAGATTCGTACGAGATCGTGATGAGAGGCCGTTCCACTCTGCTGACATCACAGATGTGATACGCATGCAGAGGCATTGTAAATGGATATATCTTCCAGGAGGAGTCGTGATGAGTATGCAGTCGTTCCGGAACAAGAAAGAGATATAGTAAAAGATGATAGCCTCCGTACATTTCGGCATAGGCGAGATCGGAAGAGACCCTGAGCAGGTTCTTTCCAGGACACTGCTGCAATGAGATTTGCACCGAGGATCAGATGTGTGACGAATATTCAGAGGACCAGAGGCCGACGCCAGAGACATGCTGCTTGATGAGTGGTCGTGCTAATTGGCCGTGAGAGGACCAGAGGAGTACTAGAGTGGATCGTTTCCATTAGTACATCAGACCGGGCCGACGAGCTGATGGATTGCGAGATCGGTAATCCACAGAGAAATGGGTACCCAGAGACAGAAAAAGCCAGACCCTGAGCAGGAGGCAGCGGATGTTCTTACTCTGCTAGTTTTGAACGTACCGACACTTTTCGACGTTGTAGGAGGCGTACCTTAGTGTCTTTCTTTGCGATTTGCGTGGTGATCCGAGTATCATGCTTTTATCGCTTGGATTTGAGTTTTGATGATTGGGCTTTATGGTATTGTTTTCGTGCACCATGGCTGCACCTACTGGGTATTTATGTTTTTGTGCATAGTTATTGCACTTGAGATATGTTTTTGTACACCGTTGTGTTGATTTTTGATTTGTGCGTATTTATTGCACTTGATATCGGTTTGTGCCTTGGCTGCACATGTTTATGATTTCGTGGATTTCCTACGATTGATTTGATTTTTGTGCATATGGTATGCACTCGATTTGGTTTTTGCACTCGGTATAGCTTACACGTGCTTGCAGTGTATTGATACGTGTTTTTTGCACGCAGTTGCACGTGTTTATGATTTTATATATCTTGGCACACTCGGTGTTGCTTTTTATACGCATTTGAGTTATTGATGCATCTCCGTGCACTTGTTGCACCCGATTTGTATTTTGTGCACTGGATGCACTGTATTTGATATTTCGTGCACTGGATGCACCGGATTCGTATTTCGAGCATTTGTTGCACCAGCTAGGTATTTTGTGCATTGGTTGCACCGGACATATACTCCGTACCTTGGTTGTACCCGATATATGTCTTGAGCATTTGTGTTACCATATCTGTGTTTTGTGTGTGTCTGCACTTGATGTTAGTTTTCATGCATTTTTAGTATTTTGATTTGCTTTTGTGCACGCTGATGCACATAATTGTGAGATTATATACCACGGTATACCTAATTTGGATTTTGATTGAAATGTGTTGTATACCGTCGATTTCGATTGTGATACTCGATATTTGTTTTGTGCACCTTATGCACCTGATTGGATTCTTGCGCATGTTTGACGCGCTTGGATTGGATTTTGCGCATGTTCGGCGCTTGATATTGGATTTCGTGATTTCGTGCATGTTGGATGCACATGATTTAGATTTTATTCGTGCATGATGGATGCACTTGATTAGGATTTTCGCGCATGTTGGGCGCATGATATGAGATACGATTTTGGTGCACACCAGATGCACTAAATCGGGATTCTTTGTGTATATCAGATGCACCTGATATTGTTGTCGTGAACATACGTTGCACTGGACATATTCTTTCATGCACACCCGTTGCACTTAGATGTTGGTTCTGTGCACATGTATTGCACATTCATGGATTTTGATTTCCGTGCGCACCAGACGCACGTAGCATTCATATGCACATTTCGGGATTGATTCGTATGGAGCAGTACGTTTTTATGATATTTACTATTTGTTTTTGTACTGAGCAGGACTAGTCAGAGGACAGTACCTGGATATGTTTTGCATGCATTGATAGCTACCGAAGGGATTTCCAAAAGGGAGCTATAGTCTCAGTATTTACCTACGTGTCTAAGATGACACAAAATATTTTACAAAGGAAACCCTTCTAAATTATTTCAAAACAGCGGGACGTACATATTAAACAAAGGATAAGTAAACATATAGTTATTTTCTTACAATAGACGTCCGCCACTGTGCTGCGATACGCGCATCGTACAGCGACATGAAAGGTTTGGCATGCATTTCCTTCTGATGTTTACCTGTATAGTTTTGATGTTTACATGTATGGTTTTGATGTATATCATGATTGGTTTCGTTTTGGGCTTGGACATTGATGTCTTCTCCATGACTCCGATGATTGCGGGATGCTTGACGAATTTTTGATTTGGAGTTATCTGCTCATTGTTCATGCGCATGCTTTGCGCTATGATGCGTCTTATGTATTGATGATTTCGGAGCCTCGATGACTTAGACTTTTTACTGAAATGTTTTAGTATTTGAGGGGTTTAAATTTAAATTCGGGGACCGAATTTCTTTAAGGGGGGAAGATTGTAACATTTCAGAAAAATAAAATATTATTTATGGGAATTTTTATAATTAAATAATAATTATATTGAATATTTTAATAAGGCGGTAAAATTAAATACCGATAAATTTGGGGAAAATTTGGAAAATTATGGAAATTACTGAAATGGGGGTGCTTTATGTGATCTATGCAAATTATAAGTTTTTTATGATTAATTATACACTATTTAGTGCTAATCGCGATTAAATATCGCTAATTGCGCATTAAGCTTGTTTTGTGCAAAACATGCACCATGTCGCATTTTGACACTTGTTTCATTTTGTCATGGCTTTTTCCTTCTCTTACATGGTTTTGTTTTAGAAAAAAGAAAAGAAAACAAAAGATAAAGATAAGAAAAGAAAGGATAAAGAAAACAAGAAAAAAGAAAAGAAAAGTCAAAGAGGTATGGGCATGAGAGAGAAAGAGAGGGTGAGGGGTCTTGGTTGACTTGGGCCATTCTCTTCCCTCTTCATTATTTTCTTCATCTTGCTTTGCCCTCCCTCTCCCATGGCAGCAATCCCTCTCCCTCCACCTCTAAACCCTCAAAACACCATCAAATCTTCATTAAAACTCCATCCCCACTTCATTAAAAACATGCTCAAGCTCAAGGGAAGCACATTGGACCAAGAAAAATCAGATTTTTGGTGCTCTAGGGGATTCATGAGTGCCAAACGAGGTATATCTTTCACATTAATTGTAGTATTCCCTTTGTTTTAGCCTCTATTCAAGTTTAAATTCAATTTTGTGTAGTTTTGTGCACTTTGGAATTTCCTAGAAGAGCTTATGTGGAATATTGAGTTGGGTTAGTGCTAATAAGCCTTGGTGGTGACCTTAAACCCCCCTTGGTGGTAGAAACCCAGACCAAACACAAACACCAAACCTGAGAGGCAAAAAAGAAAACTTCCATGTCGGTTTGTGAGTGTATAGGCCGTGAAGGGTAATCTGGGATGACCTGGAATATTTTCTATAAAAGTAAACAACACCACTAGCCTAGATTGACCACCACGAGACCACCCTGCAAAAACGACACCCCAACTCCCCTGAAAATCCGGCCTGGCCAGAATTTTCCTATGTGTGGCCGGCCACTCTGAGGAGATAGGTGCCCAGGTTGCCCCCATAGCTCATATACGCCCTATACACTACTCCAGTATTGTTTGCTTACCTTGTTTTGCCTTAGACAAAATCTGGGACCACTTTCTTGAGTTTCTGTTTTGATTCAGGGCTTCGTTTTACGTATTTTGGATTCTGGATTTTTGTATTTGTGTTTTACCTTGATGGTTTGACGTTTGTACATCGACATCGAGAGTTGGTTTGGCTATTCTTGCATGCGTAGGCTATAGGTTTGGACCTATGTGCGATACACGTGCCGATTTGGTTTTCATATGTCGTTTCTATTTCGAATTGGATTTTAATGCGATACGATATGTTGTGACATGTAGGTACCCAGGTGGACTTCGAGACGACAAGCAAGCGCGTGGCGATGTCGGCATCGGCAAGCGAAGATCAGGTGAGTAGATTATATCTACGGGGGAAGTCGGGTGGATGGCGTATAGCACCCCCGCAAAGTTATGAGAAATGATGGGATGTGATACACACACACACACACACACACACACTTTTATATGTTATTGTGTGATAGGAACCTTAGCAAGAAAAGCTTTAGGAGATCATGGATTTAGTGTTAGCGAGAATTGAAAAAAGGATTTAGTTAGTTTCTTAGTCGCGAACCATAGAATAGGTTTGCACACACGCACACATACCCTTGCATGCATTATTATCATTACTTGTGCGTATATGGGGATACGTATACATACATACACACACACACACATATGTATGGGACTATATATATATATATATATATATATATATACGTATACCTATACATGGATATGAGGATAGTGGATGATAGTTGGAGATGAGTCGATGAGATTGGGCTTGATACCACGAGATCAGTGATGTGATATGGATCGTATTATGAAATGCGACATGTGATGATAGCGGATCGGTAGGCGATGTATTTCATACACATGCATAAATATATGTAGATGGTATCAGTATTGTACTAGACTTAGATCAGTATCCCTAGTTCACGATTTATGATGATAAGGATACCAGATAAATGATGAGATTGATGTGATAGTTGACCTGTACTCAGATTGAGATGACGTACGATGGATTTACCGTATGAGCTATATATTGATGATAGATACGCACTCTTGACTCAAGAATGTCATATGATATATTGTATCGTACGCGATACTATTGAGGCGGGATCACCGACTTATATATATATATATATATATATATATATATTTAGGTGGGTTCCACACCCCTTTCGATTGGTTGTTAGTTAGACCTGTAGTTTACCTAGTAGATGTTAGACTGGACCCGAGTCATACCTATTTCCAAAACTAACGAATCATGAGAATTTTAAAGTCATACCAAGGGATACTACGGATATTTCAAAAGACATACCTTTTCTTAAAAACACCGTAGCCCTTGTTTTCAAAACACCATGATTCGTACTATTCCAAACGAAAAACAGTATAACACATGTATAGTAAGGTAGATTCCTTATTGTTACGTTATTATTCATGTTCTGCATATTATTGTTGCATTTACTATTCATTTGCCTTATTATGTTGTTATCGCCTCATTGCATGTTATTGTGTACTTAGTGATTATGAAACCATGCTGTTAGGACATCAGCACCATTATCGATGACGCGTATGCTCCACGTACACTCGCTTTCCAGCTCAGATACATCTTCATCGGTAATTGCCATGTCACGTACACTTTAGAAAATACCATTTCATTGACCTAGCTTGCTAGCTGATAGTCGCAACATGTTATAGCTCCCATATGCTAGTTTAACCATTGCATTCATTGCATGATATCAGATGCATTCATATATTCATTGGTCATGCAGTATTATGGAGATTTATGCCGATATTCACTGTTTACTTACTCTTGATTCTTGGATTTTGGATTTCCATGAGATTTCTTGATTTGGGGGAAAACCGCAAGAATATATATAAACTTCTCTCTCTCCCTCTTTTTAAAATGCAAGTTGCGGTTTTCTCATGATGTATGAGTCGTCCACCATGAGTTTTCATGATTGTTGTTGGTTTTCAAGACCCGTTGAGAGGAGAGGATGAACCGTCTCGGGTACATGGTAAGCCCGGTAAGGTATCCTGGGGCAATAAGCTCGAGTTGTAGACGATGATCCTGGCAAGGGAGTACTACCTACAGGTGATTTTACCTGGCGCGGCGGATATCCGGAGGATACCGTCCGTGGTCATTTGATTTGATGATATGGGCCGATCCGGACTGACGGAGCCCTAGATATTGAGATATTGGGATTTGAGACACTGGGATTTTGAGATTTGAGATATTGGGATACTGAGAATTGAGATACTGAGATTTATGTTTTGTGTCGATGCTTGACACTGATTTATCTGTTGATTTCATGATGTATTCTGTTTCCATTGGTCATGCATTCATACATCATATATCTAATATGTTGCTATCTGAGGCACTAACACGAGCACGTAGTATTGCACTTATATGTAGATGGATCATGATATTTATTTGAGGATATTACTTGATATGATCTACGTTACGTCATACATGCGATTTCTGCTCTGTGATGTTTTCTACTCACGAGTTGGCAACTCACCCTCGTTGTGCCACAGTTCCTTGCAAGTTTTGCCATACAGGTTTCGTTGCGGTTTTGCTGGCACATTGTTCCTTCCGGGTAATTGCCTTGGTAGATGGTTTCTTTTGCATCAGGACCACCATTGTGTATTTGTTATTTCAGTTGTATCTAATAAAACTCCATCAACCAGACTTGTATATTTGATAGACATAGAAGACCAGTGTATATTATTTCGACCTTAGAGTCGCGCGTTGTATTATTATGGTTTTCTTGATGATTTTGAGTTTCCTTTTGAGCTTTGATTCTCGCCCTTGGCATTGTATATTATATTGCATTGTGTTGTTTTGCCCGTCGATTGACGAAGAGCTAGCTTCCGCTTAGGGATGCCTTTATTCATTATATATGTTTTATCCGGTTTTGTACCCGTTTGGGGTCAGTATTTACAAAGGAAACTCTGCCGAAATTTTCAGAAAAGACTAAAGATTTTAAAAATACATACTTCGGCTTATGTTGTTAAACTTCTTGTTTTAAATTGGTTATCCTTCACTCTACTGCTTTACTTGGTTTTGATTTCTGGGTTTTGGCTTACTTAGATTACGTACGCCTAGAGACATTTCGTAATTCAAGTGGCAGTCACGCTTGGTACTTTTCGGGTCGTGACACCAGCAGCTACCCTGCTCGGCTATCTCCGGCTAGTAGCTCCCTACCCATAGCGCCAGGGATCGATGCCCTCGCAAGAGGCATCCGAGCGGCTACCCCGCTCGATCTTCCCAGGCTGGTAGTTGCCTACCAACGACGCCAGATATCAAAGCCCCCGCCAAGAAGCAGCCGCGCAGTTTCACTGCCTGGTTATCCTTAGCGCGCTTCTTATAGCCCCTCCAACGCTAAGGATCAAAGTCCTCCGTAGAAGCAGCAGAACGGCTCCCCTGCTCGCCTATCCCTGGCCGATAGCTTCCCTACTCGCAAAGCAAGGGATCAAAGCCCTCGCCAAGGGGCAACCGATCAGCTTCTCGGCTCGTTCATGCCCAACGGACGCTGCGGGCTTGTAGCCCTTATAATGGGGCCTCTGAGCCCATTCATGCTCGGCACAAATACGGTGGACGTCCCTCTGCCCATCACATGCAGAGGATACGTGGCCCCAACAAAGGGCATCAGGTCTATCCAAGCCTGAGCGATCCCCTCTCGACTTCGGGGCCATGGAGATGCCTCCTTCTCGGCAGCGCTTGGCACGCTTGGCAAGTGATCGAAATCAACCCTACAAACGATCGCTAGACAGATGGCCGACCTGACATGGAAGCCCAACATTGCAAGCAGAGATATTTTACAAGCATTCTTCACAAACAGAAAACAAAGTGAAAACCGATGAAACCAAAGAAAAAGTTTTATTACTAAAGGCAAAGTCTTTACAAAGCGTATTTTGGGCTCCCCAGCCTTACAAAATGCCCGGAGGCTTAAAAAATTCCAGAAGCAACAAAATAAAAGGAGGAGGAAGACGGGGGCTTTAGGCCTCGGGGCCAGGCGTGACCTCGGGGCCCTCGACATCCACCAAGAGACGAGCTGGGTCCTCGGCGACTTCCTCTTCAGGAATCTCCTTCCCCTGCTCATCGGCTTCCGTGAGGGGGTATTCGGCCCGGAGCTCTTCGTCGGCGAACCCCGGCATCCGGGCCTTAACGGCGTCGAGGGCCTCGTGCCAGATGAGGGTCGTGGGAACAGCCAGGTCATCATAGAAGTCCTTCGACTTCTTGTATCCCTCCACCGCCTTCGCAGCCGAGAGGTCGACCAACTTCGCCGCTCTCAGGTCGGCCGACTTCGCCGACTCGGCAGTCGCCCCCAGCTCCTTCCGGAGGGTTTTAACCGTCTTCTTCAGGTTGCCGGCAAGCACCTGAGCGTCCTCAAGCTTGGCCTCGGAAGCCACGGCAGCCTCGCGGTACCAGGAAACCTCCCACTTCCCGGCCTCCACCTCGCCCTCCAGGGCGGCGACCCTCGCCATCACCGCCTCCAGCTCCCGCTTGGAGCTCTCTTCCAGCGAGGTGAGCTGGCCCGCAGCCTTCATCGCCGGGGCTATCACCTCGGCCTCTATGCGTAAGGCGAGAGCAACGTGCTGGAGAACCTGAAAGATAGGAAAGATATCAGAAAGACGAAGGAGGAACCGAATCTCACAAAAAGAAAACCAAACACTTACCTGCACGGACTCCTGGGCGAAAGACGCCATCTGAGCCTTGAAGGTCCCCCGGGGGACTCTACCTCTGGCCGATTTCTCTATTTCATGCAGCAGGATATCCGCGACGGATAGCCCCGAAGGCACTGCGAACTGGAGGCCCCCCTCCACCATGATCGGCAAGGACGGGCTCCGGGAAGATCTCCGAGAACCCCTCTTGAGCGGCTCCGAGGGAGAGCCGATCTTCTCTTCCGAGACTGGGTCCTCCAGAATCCGAGCCCGCTTCCGACCCGACACTCTGCTAGGCCTCGGGGCGATATCCACCCCCGAACGCTTATGGGACACGACCACCAGAGAAGAGGGAGCTGGGGCGGGCTTTGAGCGGGAAAAGCTGGCGCCTCCAGCCTTCGCGACCTTCCTCAGCGGGCGCATGGAGGATCGGAGCGAGTCCATATCCATGGGTCCTACACAAAACCAAATGCAAAGAAGTCAGTGACACATGCAATATAAAAGCCAGAAAGCAAGCCTAAACTTACCGACGAACTCAACGGGACTGAGCCCGGCCCAACTCAGGACCCTCTCAGACAGCAGCACGTCGAATCGAGAGATGGGCTCCCACGACGCCGCTCTCACCGCGGCGGGGTCATTGGATTGGTTCCCCGGCAAGCATTTCTCCCTCGACCACTTTGTAGGCACGGGCCAGTCCTCGCCCTCGGGAGGGGAAACGAAGAAGAACTTCTTCTTCCAGTCATGAATGGAAGAAGGCAGGGCCACAACCCCTGTCCCGGCGGCGCCCCCCTGTCGCTTTCTAAAAGAGAGGTAGACCCACCTCGGGTCACCCGCTCGACCACCGGGATGATTTTTGAAGACGAAGGAAGAATCAAGAAGGGAGAGGCTGAAGGGAATCGGCTGTAACTTCAGGCGGATCAGGAACCCGAGGAGAATCCTCCATGAGTTCAGCACTAACTGGCTAGCGGCTAACCCGAAGAAGTTCAGCGCTTCAACGACCTCGGGAGAGAAAGGCAGGCGCATTCCAACCCAAAAATCTTCCAAGTACAGGGCGATCTCCCTACCCCGTGCTTGGTCTGCCCTCTCTCCCTCCTTGGCTAGACGAAGCGTATAACGTGAGTGGATGTGGAAGCGAGCCTGAGCATTGGTGAGCTCGTCCTCATGTCTCACCCAACATGAGGCGCTGGGGGCAGCATCTACCGCCTCCTCCCTGGGGGCTGCCCCCGCCGCACGATCCCGGGAAGAGGGCCCGACCCCTGCTCCCCGGGAGGACTCAGGCTCAACTAAAGGGTCCCTAAAACCTACTCCTACGACATCTACAAACTCTACGAAAGAAGACATCTAACCTTGAGAAGAAGGATCCTCGGAAAACGAAAGCGGAAGAAAGAAGACGAGCGCCGAGCAACCAAGACTTAGAACAGGGAAATATGAAGAAGTAAGGGCCCTGGGGCGGGCCCCACCCCTATTTATCACCGCAAACAACCTCATCCAACGACGCCCTTCATCTCCTGTTAAAACGCCTCCTTGCGGCCGACGGCCCCGATTGCTCCACTTGTCGTTCCCGCACTGGACCGCACCCCATCAGACACCGCAAGTCTGCACACGTCGCGTCGGCCAACCGACGCTTGACACGTGGATCGTCGCCTCAGTGGCAGGATGCACAAACCGGCACACCTTCCTTAAATGCAGAGATCTCACCTTGATTCGCTGGCAGAAAAGACAGCTGACAGCCCAGGGATGCGTCCCAACGAAACCTTAGGAGGGAGCTTACCCCGGGCTGCCTGGCAGTCCACTCCCGACCCGACCCGCTAGCTGGTCGAGATAAGAGTGGGGGGCTAATGATGATGCTCAATATTGGCGATCTCCAAGATCAGGACACGTGGCAGATGACGTGTCCCAGAACTCAGAAGAAAGGGGCTACAGGGGCCGACCAGGCCACCCCTGTACCCGACCCGCAAGCATAAGCCGGACCTCCTCGAAGCCCCTGCAAATTGGCATCCTCGGCCCCTCAGCTCGCCCCGAGCTGCCATAGGATTAGGACTCCTCGGCCCTCCTGCTCGTCTCCGAGCTCCCCAACCGAGGCCATCTTCCTCGGTCCCTCCGACCGACCAACTCTACCACTCACAGGCGTAACCGCCACTCCGCAAATCTCGCCATACGCAGATTCTCCGCCAGCAATGTCCCACGTTCCACGCTATCATGATCCCCATTAATGGGCGATCCGCTCTTTACGCGGGCGTGACGTCGAGAGCGTAACTGCCAGCGAGATTCTCGTGCCTGCTGCTGCGTGCTGCCGCCACTATATAAACCCCCATCACAGAGGGGTCAAGTAAGCCATTTTTTACTCCACTTAGCCGTTACTCTGCTCGGATCTAGTGCTAACTTGATCGTCGGAGGGTCCTCGGTGGTACCAAACCACCCCGGGACTTCTTTGCAGGTACTCGGCGCTAAGCTCCTCCAAATCACCAATCTCCTCAAAACCCATTGAGACCCACACGCAACAAGCGATCACCTCCAAAATCCACCGGGAGATCGATGGAAGACAACATCTGACGGAGACCCGAAAAAGACATCCATCAGGTCCCAACAATCTTCGTTCTCCAACATCGTCCCAACAAACGGGTGAGCGACACTTGCGGCCATACAATGCTTCGAATGGAGCCATCTGAATAGTCGCCTGAAAGCTGTTATTGTAAGAAAACTCCGCCAATTGTAGATGATCCTCCCATGAACCCTTGAAGTCTAACATGCAAGCTCTCAACATATCTTTTAGAATTTGGATCGTTCTCTCCGACTAGCCATCTGTCTGGGGATGATAAGCAGTGTTAAACTTCAATCGCGTCCCCAAACTTTCCTGTAAGCTCCTCCAGAAGTGCGATAAGAATCGGGTATCACGATCAAAAATGATGCTCACAGGTACTCCATGCAATTTCATAATCTCTTGCATGTACCATTTTGCCAACGCTTCTGTTGACTGACCGACTCGAAATGGAATGAAATGAGCTGCCTTGGTCAATCGATCAACGATCACCCAAACTGCATTGTTGCCCTTTGGACTCCGCGGTAAAGCTGTCACGAAATCCATGGTTATATGTTCCCACTTCCACTGAGGAATCGGAAGTGGTTGCAATAAACCAGCTACCCTTTGATGTTCAGCCTTAACTTGCTGACACACCAAGCACTTTGCTGCAAAACGAGCAATCTCCCTTTTCATGCCTTCCCACCAAAAATGCTGTCGTAGATCACGGTACATCTTCGTTCCTCCTGGATGTACGGAATATGCGGAACTATGTGCCTCCTTCATAACTTCTTCACGAATGTCTCCTTTCGGCACACACAAATGGCTACCATATCGCAACGAACCATCTTCATGAATCAACAAATCCATTCGAAGTCCCGCTTCTACCTATTCTCGAAACTTCTGTAATCTTGGGTCCTGTGACTGCGATTCTTTAATATTATCGATCAGCGATGACTGTACTTGCAGCTGCATCAACTGTCCCGAAGTATGCGGTAGCATGATCTCCAACTCGAATCTCCGAAAGTCTTCGATAAGCTCCTTCTGTGCAGTAAACATCCGAATTGCTGGCAACCGACTAAGCGCATCCGGCACTACATTAACTTTCCCCTGATGGTACTTGAGATCAAGATCATAGTCAGCTATCAGCTCCAACCATCTACGCTGCCTCATATTAAGCTCTTTCTGCGTGAACACATACTTTAGGCTTTTGTGATCGATGAATACTTCGACCCTTTCACCCAATAAGTAGTGTCTCCAAATCTTCAAAGAGAAGATCACTGCTGCAAGCTCCAAATTATGAGTTGGGTAATTCTTCTCATGGGTCTTCAACTGTCTCGATGCGTAAGCTATAACCTTCCCATGCTGTATCAAAACACATCCCAAACCTTTCCTAGATGCGTCGCTATGAATCACCAATCCTCTGGAACCGTCTGGTATGGTCAAAATAGGAGCGGTTATCAAACTCTGCTTCAACGCCTCGAAAGCTGACGCACACTTATCCGTCCATACTAACGGTACTTCTTTGTGCGTAAGCTTGGTCAAAGGCTCAGCCAAACAGGAAAAATTCTCCACGAACCTTCTGTAATATCTGGCAAGTCCAAGAAAACTTCTGATCTCTGCTACGTTCTTCGGAATTGTCCAATCTTGAACTGTTGCAATCTTCTCGGGATCAACGGCGATTCCATCTCCGGATACGACATGCTCCAAAAACTTCACTTCTTCAAGCCAAAACTCGCACTTGCTCATCTTCGCATATAATCTTTTTTGCCTCAATATCTGCAGTGCGATCATCAAGTGTTCAGCATTCTCTTCTAGGCTCCTTGAGTAGACCAGAATATCATCGATGAACACCACTATAAACTGGTCCAAGAACGTTGAAAAGATTCGGTTCATCAAGTCCATAAATATCGCCGGTGCATTCGTGACTCCGAATGGCATTACTAAATACTCGTAATGTCCATATCGAGTTCGAAACGCAGTCTTGCAGATATCTTCTGATTTAACTCGAACTTGATGATATCCGGATCGCAAATCCAGCTTCAAGAATACCCTCGCGCCACTAAGTTGCTCGAATAGTTCGCCAATGCGAGGGATCGAGTATTTGTTCTTAATATTCACCCGGTTCAATTCTCGATAGTCGATGCACAACCTCCTTGTGCCATCTTTCTTCTTGACTAGAAGAACTGGAGCTCCCCAAGGTGAATTACTGTTGCGAATCCAACACCTCTCTAGCAATTCATTAACCTGTTTCTTGACTTCTTCCAACTCCACTGGTACCATTGGATAGTACGCCTTTGAGATTGGCGCTGCACCAGGAGCAAGATCAATCGCGAACTACACATCTCGTTTTGGCGGTAAACCCGAGATGTCCTCGAACACGTCCATGAACTCTTGAACTATAGCTGGCGCTTCCTCCTTATCAACTTCTATCGATGAAAGAACGTTGTTTGTCGGCCTAGCCCTAAACTCGACCGGCCCGACGGAACTGCTTCCTCCAGTGAAAACAAACTTCGGATGTTCGGGAATCTGGAAAATCACTTTCTTTGCCCTACAATCAATGTGAGCGTGGAAAGTGCCGAGAAAATCCATTCCCAAGACAACTTCATAACTGCCGGTATCGATCACCAAGAAATCTGCAAATAACTCACATCCGCAAATAACAACTGAACAATCCTTACACTCTCTACTAGCTATGATATTCCTTTTCCTAATGTGTATGTCCCAACAACTAGACAGGTTCGTGCAAGAAATCGAGTGTGCAGCAATAAACTTGGACGACATAAAATAATGGGATGCACTAGAATCGAATAATACTAATGCGGGAAAATCATGAACAAGTAGGATACCTGAAACCACTTCGTCTGAAGCCTTGGCCTCTTCAGCCGTCAGGGTAAAGGCTCGAGCTTGATTAGGTCCTTGAGTTAACTGCTTCTGCCCCCGAATCTACCTCTGCGGTCGCCTCTGAACATCTTCCTTCAAACGGAGCTTCGACGGACAGGCATTGATAGTATGATCCGCCGATCCGCAAACCAAACAAAGTCCCAGCATCCTTCGACAATCTTTCCTTAGGTGCCCAGGTAGATGGAAAAAGTTACAAATCACGCACTTTCTCTGATCTGCAACGACGGGCATCTTCATCGGTACTACGCCACGCTGGTTCACCGGAATACCTCTATGCACAGGCGCTCGATTCGGCATAAACGCCGGCTTCCGTACCACAACTGCCTACAGCTGTGCACCCTCCGCCTTCGTTGATAAGCTCTGCTGCTCTCTGGCCGCTTTAAGCACTTGCGAGAAACTGGTCAAACCCAGAGATATAATGTGCCTCTGGATTCCCACGTCCAAACTGCGCATAAACCTTTATGCCCTATCAGCCTCTTTGGCCACCAAAGGTCCAACGAAATGACTGAGCCGTGTCCACTCAGCTGCATGCGCATCCACGGATCCGCCATTCTGCTTCAAGCTGATAAACCTTTCTTCTATTTCTTCCCGTGCGGTCTGCGGAAAGAACTTCTCCAAGAAACTCTGTGAAAAAGTTGCCCAACTGATCGGCTTGGGCAAACGGGTCTCTTCCACGAGCCACCATTCGCGGGCATAGTCCACCAGTTGGATGCAAACTGCATCCACTCTCTTGTCCTCCGGAATCTGTGCTGCAACGAGTAGATTCTCCGTATCAACCAGCCACTGCTCTGCTAGCAACGGCTCCTCCAAACCAGTGAAAATGTACGGACCAAGTCTCCTGAAATCCGCCACGGTACCCACACGCTCAACTGGTTTGGCTGCAACATTGTTCACGGACTGCTGGACGGTCCGCAAACCTTCCTGAAAAGCTTCGGCTTGCCGCTGGTTCTGCTCGGCTTTCCGCCTCTGGTTCTCCAGCATCCCACGAATTACTCCAAGTAATGCGGCATCATCAATACGCCTCTGGTTTGATCGCAGATTCCTGTCTTCCATGTTCCTAAAACCAAGACACCGAAAAAGATTAGTATGACAAACAAGATTCAAAACTTGCGATGAATAATAACCATAAATCAATGATATGAATCAAGACTAGAACTCCAAGTTACATAAATAGAGTACCACATTGTAACCATGCCGCGATACATAATTACAATCACATAACTCCACCCAAGTCGCCCAAATCCTAGTATCAGAATAGAAAGAAACAATAGGGAACCAAAAGGTTTTCAAGCAGGGATGCAAAGTTGTTTACATTGTAGGGTTTCCTTATCACCTCATATAGGGTTTGGAAGCATCACACATACCACAATTTAAATTTTAAGAGGTGGTAAGTAAACTTAACTAGGAATCGAACTAGAAATATTGAGTAACAACTAATAGTATCATAAATAAAAGTTATTCTATCACTAAGTGGAGAGACTAAAACCTTTGTAGACCTCCTAGGGAGACTCCTTGGATCTCCTAAGGTTTGGAACGGCTCGCTTGAACGCTTCCAAGTCCACGACGATCCATCCGAAGTCCTTTGCTCAAAGCTTGTTGCTTCACTTGATCTATGAAATCCTTGGAGCAAACACCCTACACAAAGGAGCTAGAGATGTGTAGGATGATGAAGTGGTTTATGTTCTCACTTAAAAACCCTCTCTTTTTCTTTTCCTCACTCTAAACAAATCACAAAAGAGAATGAAGAAGGAGGAAGATGAAGATGGCAAAACTTTTTTGAAGATAATGAAAATTCTTATGTTTTAAAAATAAAACAAAGAGATATATATGTGAGACACTCTCACAACAAACCATAGTTAATATAAATATCTAGATATTTTTGTGATGAGTTAAAGAGCAAAGGAAATTAACCAAGGTTAAGTCAGTGGGCAAACAAAGAAGTGTGTAGAAACTATGAGTTATTTGTAAAGAAATGGCTCATTAGTTAATTTCCTTTTTCATTTAACTTAAAACAAAAACTATATATTAATATGAACCATGTGAATCTTGCATTTCCATCTTTAATATATCAACAACCATGATATATATGCATGTATGTATGTGTGTATGCACATCAACATGTATATATACATGATGCATTCATCAAAAGAATAGGGTTTAATAAAAGTGAGCTAAAAGTCATTATTAAATCAACATTTAATTTAATAAACCGGTCATATCACATACGACCCGACCAATAGTAAACACCCGATTAACATACGGTATCTCATACACATATTTAATCGAGTTCCTGCGCATATCTCATATGCACACTACATCGTTTTGCTTGAGCTAGGAAACTTCTGTATGGGACTCTAAGACTCGTTAATACGCCGGCAGCAGGTGATGATCACATCAAACACCTACAAGCCGCAAGCGGTCAGCTAAACGTAACGGCCATCCGGGTATTGAGCGATCAGAAGAAGAACAACGAACCCGTCAAAACTCCCGTCAATCCAACCGGCAACACATACCATACAGTCTGGTCTCTTCGTCAGATATGCTGCATATCAAGTCTGGGGATGGAATCGTCGACCCCAATAACTCGATAAGTCATGCCGGTATATGGTCTACAACAGATCGAGAAACTACTGATAACACTTATCAGTAATATCTCAGCAGCCCTGGCCAGGGACTTCCTGTTATAGCCAATAGTGCACAGCACAGTATCAACCCCCAATACCGGGAGAGACGAAACCCCTCCTATCGCTCATTGCCTCCATATGCCTCGGGACTGTACCCAAAATCCACCTGTTTGTACGACTCTGTAGAGCCGTAGTAGGGTGGAGACCAAAGTACAGTGGGAGGACACACAAGACTCTATGGCGATCTCGGGTCTACAGACTAACACGTACCAGTGTCACCTGAGAACTGTTATCCGATGTATGATATAATACCACATAGGAGTTCTCGGTGAGTCCGTTCAGTGTACCCAGTCTTACTGAGCACCCGTATACAATCTTTGGTGTCAACACACCAGACGGATATGGGATCATCCATCGCCCATCATATGGAACAAGAACAGTATACGCTAGTCTACACTGGAATATCGATGCCCTGTCTCGATATACCTACGGCTAGGAACATTTCAAGGATATGCTTATAAACTACAGGTGTCCCACTAGTATGATCCACATCATAATCCCAGTAGTCAAGCCAATATCCTTAAGGCTTTATCAACATATACCAAATGAGTAAAAACATGATCAAGTGAACATTTTGATCCTTGATGCTGGAGGGTCCCTGAGAGGCCTGCGAAGGATGGCCGAGCAGGGTAGCTGATCGGTTCCTCTTGGCGAGGGCTTTCTGATCCCCGGCGTTGCGGTAGGGAAGCTAACCGCCAGGGATAGCCGAGCGAGGGATCCTCGGGCTCGACTGCCTCTGGGAGGACTTTTGATCCTTCAGGACGGGGACCGAGCAGGGTTACTGCCCAGTGCCTCTTGGCGAGGACTTTGATCCCTGTCGGTTGTGGTAGGAAGCTACCGGCCGGGGATAGCCGAGCAAGGACCCGACTGCCTCTGGGAGGACTTTGGTTCTTGGCGCGGGAAGAGCTATAAGGCTGTAAGAAGCCTACTAAGGACCCTTGGCCGAGCAGGGTTACTGCCCGGTGCCTCTTGGCGAAGGCTTTTGTCCTGAAGGATAGCCGGATGAGGGATCCTCGGGCTCGACTGCCTCTGGGAGGGCTTTCTGATCCCTGGCGTTGCGGTAGGGAAGCTACCCGCCAGGGATAGCCGAGCGAGGGATCCTCGGGCTCGACTGCCTCTGGGAGGACTTTCTGATCCCTGGCGTTGCGGTAGGGAAGCTACCCGCCAGGGATAGCCGAACGAGGGATCCTCGGGCTTGACTGCCTCTGAGAGGACTTTCTGATCCCTGGCGTTGCGGTAGGGAAGCTACCCGCCAGGGATAGCCGAGCGAGGGATCCTCGGGCTCGATTGCCTCTGGGAGGACTTTCTGATCCTTGGCGTTGCGGTAGGGAAGCTACCCGCCAGGGATAGCCGAGCAGGGTAGCTGCTGGGCTGTCTCTTAGTGAGGGCTTAGATCCTTGGGCGAGGCGGCCCTCGAGCCGCCGTGGCGAGCCCCCTCTGTGCGACCCCGTCAAGGGAGGGGTGTCGGTCTATTCGGCCGGCGAGGGCATTGATGACGGTCGCTGGAGGAGGTTCATCCGTGCCTCCGGTGAGGAGGAGGCGGCGGCTGGTATCTGGATCTTCAGGATGATCGCTTGCCATGGGGATGGAGATCGGAAGGCCAACTTTGTTTTTTTGTGGAGTTTTTCCCACAGACGGTGCTAACTGATGGAGCTCTTTTTCGGGCCTCCGTCAGATGTTGTCTTCCGTTGATCTCGCGGTGGACTTAGTTGATTATCTTCCTTCGCGTGCGGATCTCAATGGGTTTTTGGAGGAAGAGGTGAGGTGAGGGAGGTATTGCCGAGTACCTGCAAAGAAGTCCCGGGGTGGTTTGGTACCACCAAGGACCCTCCGTCGCTCAAGTTAGTGATGAGATCCGAGCAGAGTAACGGCTTAAAGGTGTAAAAAATGGCTTACTTGACCCCTCTGTGATAGGGGTTTATATAGCGGTGGTGGCATGCAGCAGCAGACGCGAGAATCTCGCCGGCAGTTACGCTCCCGACGTCACGCTCGCGTAAAGAGCGGATCGCCCGTTAATGGGGATCGTGATGGCGTGGAACGTGGGATGTTGCCGGCGGAGAATCTGCGCATGGCGAGATTTGCGGAGCGGCGGTTACGCCTGTGAGTGGTAGAGTTGGTCGGTCGGAGGGACCGAGGAAGACGACCTCGGCTGGGGAGCTCAGAGGCGAGCACGAGGGTCGAGGAGTCTCGGTCTTGCGACAGCTCGGGACGAGCTGCAAGGCCGAGGAGGCCAATTTGAAGGGGTCTGAGGAGAGCCAGCTTGGGCTTGCAGGCCGGGTACTGGGGTGGCCTGGTCGGCCCTTGTGGGCCCCCTCTTCTGAGTTCTGAGACACGTCATCTGCCACGTGTTCTAATCTTGGAGATCGCCAATATTGAGCATCATCAGATCGACTTTTTCATAGAATTTCATTTTCAAAATGCTGAGAAAACAATTTGAATGAGATTTCAGATTTAATCTAGGTTTTCTAATTTTATTTTATTTTTTATTTTATCCCCTCGCACCGGTGCAAATCTTTGGGATCTACCAAACAAATCTACCTCTACAAGAGAAATATATAATAAGTGCATAAAAAGGTTCGAAATGTAATTTGTTACTTCGGCTTTTGTTGGCTCTACAATAATAATAGGAAAGAATATTAAAGGTTGGTAAATAAATTATTGTTCGCATCTATAGCTTATTGAGTCATATTGACAACTGGATTCAGCTGGCACCTGGGTCCCCCTGCATTCTATTTTACAGAAAAATCCACCTCTATTTGATAAATATTCATCAATGATGCACTTCATAATCATTTTCTATTAACTCCCTTATAATTTAGTTTGAAATATATAAAAGAGAATGGTGTGTTAATTAAAAGAGGAGTTTTTCTTCGGTCTTTCCCATCTCGCGTCTTGTAAAATGCGCTAGAAGAATCAAGTCAACATATACTGTTAGGTGTAGATAACTAACTTTTAAAACACGAGTCAAGTCAGAAAGTCTCTTTTCAACCCAAAAATCTAGTCCCTGCGGGATCTGAGGATGGAGAGCTGCTCGTGGCGGGCATCGGCGGTGGAGACGGAGAGGCCGGGGGAGAAGGAGATGTTGCGGCTGGGGTGATGGTGACGAAGATACGTGGGGCCCACCTTGTCGGCGAAGAGACGCCACATATACATGGTGTCGATCAGGCATCCACATGGCTGAGGATTTTGAGGGAGCAGCCAGCAAGGAGAAGGAGAAATTGGTACTGAGAGTGATGATGAGTAGTAAATTAAATAAAATTGAAAATAATTTGTGTGCATTTAAAGAATTTTCAAGAAATTAACAATGCTTGCAAGTCCAATGAATTGCGGGAGATATGGGGCCCTGTTTGGATACAAAGTTAGGATAACCATAGTTTCTTTTAGAATGAAGTTAGGAGACATACAAATTATGGAGTGTAGTAAATTTTGATTAGATTGGAGTTGAGATAACTGTAGTTTAAGGCTGAAAAATTTCAGTTATCTTAACTCAAAAATGGTTGACAAACAAGACAAAGTTGTCATTTTGGAGTTAACTTTTGCTAACTTTATGAAACCATAGTTTACAAACCTTAACTCCATTCCCAAACAGGCCCTGAATGCTTTAAATCTCTGAAATATGCCAGTATTCTGATCAAGCTCAAGCATGATGCTGTTTGGTATCTTGTGACCAGATTCATGAAGCGTATTATAAATTTTTTTTAATGCTTTTTTAAGTTAAGAATATATATAATTATATCCTGTGGCCAGATTCATGAAATTTAATCAAAGCCAACGAAGTGGAACCCGCTGTTGTTCATGAAGGTGAGCGATTGCAGGGATGGCGAGAGCGGTTAGGATTTTTGGGAAAGAAGACCGGGGTTTGAGAAAATCAAGGAAGAGGGGAGAGGGCGTTGTCCATGGCGCTGGCAATCCATTTCCAGAACCCTAGCTGGAAGGCGAGGAAGGGGGGGGGAGAGGAAGAGGCCGAGGAGAGCAAGAGAACGAAGCCGGCATCAGTGGGGAGGAGAGAGAGAGAAGAGAAAGAAAAACAAAGAGAGTGAAAGACAAACCGGGATCCGTACAATCTATATATTTTAGATTTGGAAGCACCAAAGAATATTTGAATATAAGTAAATAACTGACACGTGGCTATGTTTTTATTGGCTGGACCGGTTGAGGCTTGTACCATCCCTGCTTGGAACCCAATATCACATGCACCAGCGAAGTAATTTTCTAATTAAAAAGGTAAATTACACTAGAGTACCTTCACAACTATCATGGTTTTTTGCTGAAATATTTTAATTATTTTTATTACTGTAAACTACCTTAAACTATGGTTTAAGGTAAATTTTTGACTAAACCCCTCCAAATAGCATTTATGGCTGTTGTAAGAAAAGGACTTTAAGGCATTTTAGTGGAAAAAAACACAAGGTAACTTCTTATAATTTACCATAATTAATATTCTCTGGGCTGCAACTTAATACATTGTTTTACTGATAAATCAAAATTTTAAATATATGACTAATTTCTTCTTCTTTTTATTTTACATATAGATCCATCTAAATTACATACCCTTTTATTTGTAGGTTACATATTTCCAGAAACTATCTAAGTGGAAGCATCACATAGGATGAAAGAAACTGGCGTAAAAATGGCACTAACCCTGAGAAAAACAATTTGATAGAAATAACAAAATTATCAAATGCAATAAACAGAATTATCAAAAGCTTCTCACTTACAATATACTAATTTTTTGCCTCTACAACATAAAAGGACAGCATTGTCACTTTCTAATTTTACGTTAACGCCTTTATAGCATTTTTTTTGTAACTCTGAACGTTTATGATAGGAATTCATCATTTTAAAAGTTCAGAGTACCATTCGTGAAAAATGCCCAAAGTTCATGGCAGCAACTTGAAATTTAGTCAACAGTATATACAGAAAACAAAGTTAGTAAATTATGGTGAAAAAAATAAAACACTACACTATAAATTAAAAAAAAAGGAATTTTACGTCTAAAATTAATTAACACTAAAAATTTAGGATGTTAGTACAATTTAGGAGTACCATATACTCTATAATTTAGCAATTATTTCCTCTGGTCAAAGTCAAGGCTCAAGAATCAAATTGTACCAACACTTTCAAAAGAGACCCTTACATCTAAAAAAGTTTCGAAACTTCCACTCATAAAAAGGTCCTCCAAGGAATCCGGACGTTATGAAAAGGACTAAAATGTAAACTTCCTCCAAGGAATTAACTCGCCGTTAAAGCTACGGAAGGGCATTATCGTCATTTCCTATAAATGCCAGTGGGGCTTTAGCACTGTTGTATATTCTTCCATCTCAATTTTTTTTAATAAATTATATTTTCTCACTAGGCATTGATTTCGGATTCGCAATCTGTACCTCAACTACAATATCTGTTTAATTTTCAAATTCAAATTAGGGAGCGAAGCATTTTTTTGAAAGATTTCGAATCATTTGATGAATTGGAGATGATTCAATGCATTTTGTTGGATCAAATTAAGGGTTTTATAAGAAGAAAGATTGCATTTTGGGATATTTCAGTGCATTCGTCGGCTGAAATGACTGCAAAAATTTGACCTTTTTAAGGCTCATTGTGTTTCCTATCGAGATTTGGTTCAACAAACAGAGGCATCGCTGAAGATTTGAAGCTCTTGGGTTCCATTGGTGAACATTTTTCAGGTACTTTTTGGAGAAACTTCACATTTTTTCCTTATTTGGGTCTCATTTGTTGCTTGAGAGAGAATGCTAAATCTTTTAGAGATACCCATTTGTTGATTTGATCTCACAGATCTTCCAAAATTTTTATAAAAAAAATCTCTATAGCATCAATGAAGTACATTAGGCAAAATAGCTTCATTTTGATCTTCATCACATCTACCACAATTCTATTGTCATTTCAATGCATCGCCCAATCCCCCAATTCTTCTACTCCCACAACCTCATCAAGAGAGCTAGATTCACTTCTTCAAAACTACGCGTATCGATCTTTCGACAACCCCATCACAGGCAAAATCTATGAAGCAAACCCCCCTTCAAATCTCACCGGCATCGAAATCTCTGTTATCAGATTAAGAACTGGGAGTTTGAGATCAAGAGGTGTCAAAAACTTGAAAGAATTCCAAATCCCCACCGGAATCAACGTCAAGCCTTACATGACCCGCCTCGCCTTTGTTTATCAGAACTTAGGCAATTGGTCTTCATTCTACTATCCGTTGCCTGGCTTCGCTTACCTCACTCCTGTCATTGGATTGCTAGCTTACAATGCAGCAGATTTGGATGCCACAAACCTGAAGGAGCTCGATCTTGTCGCTTCTAAATCGCCCATTTTGATTAAATTCGCGAATGTCGGCTCAATACCGAATGGGAAAATCGCTAGGTGTGTTTCCTTTGGTTTAAATGGCTTGCCAAGTTGTAAAGACTTGGTATCGGATAATGTTTGTTCAACGTATAGACAAGGGCATTTCGCCATTGTGGTGAACAGCATCGTGTCTGGTTTAGCTCCGGCTCCAAGTCCTAACCCGGCTCCAGGCTTAGCTCCTGCTCCGGGTCCCAACCCAGCCCCCGGTTTAGCTCCTAGTGGTAAAAGGAGTGGTAAGTCGAGGATTTGGAAAATCGCAATCAGTGTTGTGTGTGGATTCGTTGGGGTGGTGCTTTTGGCTTTTCTTTTGGTTTGGTTTCGTCAGTGTAGTAAGAATAAGAAAATGATTGAGATGGAGCGAAGAGCTGAAGTTGGTGAATCTCTGCAGATGGCTCGAGTTGGGGAGACTCGGGCTCCTGTTGCTTCCGGGACTCGGACAAAACCGATTCTTGAAAATGAGGATTCCGTGTGAATGGAACATTTTTGTGAGAATGCAGATTGATTCATTCAACACCACTTGTTAGAAATGGGTCTATTTCTTTAGCAATTTGTATTGTTTGATATTTGGTAAATTGAAAATTTCATTCTTTTGGTAGGCAAATTGTTCAGGGTTGTTCTTTGAATATTGTTGATACGGGATGAATTTTTTTTGGTATTAGAATGCCACTGGAGGTGTTTCTTGATGTTAATTCTTGCTGGAATTGTTTTAGTTATTTTTTTGGATAATGCATGTGTAATTGTTGATGATTTTTTCGTGAATAAAGTTGAGGGGATTTTCCAGTTCATTTTATCAGCTGGTTTATTTAGTATTCTAACATTTGTTTCTACAGTGATTCAATGAGATTCATCTGGATTAAACTTTTTATGTTTTTCTTGCTGTTTCAAAGCCAAAAGGAGAAAAAAATAATTTAAGAGTGCTTGTATCTGAATATAGAGAGATGTTGTTTAATAATGTATTTGGCATTGTTGTTGTTGTCAATGGATTTACTATCCATTTATGTACTTTTGTCGTGACATTAATGAGGATGTCCGTAGCCTCATGGCTGCGGGTGCACAGCCCGAAAAGGGGAAACTGGATGCTGGTGGGGATCGGGGTTAAGTTGGACGGCGCTGGGGTTGGGTCAGGGGAACGTAGCCCTAAGGCGTAGTCCCGTAGTCGATACCAATCCCATTTTCCTGGTTTGTCATACCACCACAAACCCCTTGTAAATGAAAATAACTTTTGCATCCATCAAAAATAAAAGGGGTGCCAACTGTAGCTAATACGTACTTGAATAATGCTGATGATGGTCGGTACCGCGAACTCCCCATATCAAGACACGTGGCAGATGACGTGTCATGAGGCTTACGGGAAGGGAGCAAGAACGGTACATTGGATGCGTATCCCGGGCCTTCCTCCCGAGAATGTTCCCGACCTTCAGTGGCCTTCCAGACCACTCCTATACTCGTCTTACAAATAGCCATTGGCTCGCTTTCGAGCCCTTCCGCGCACTGAGCTTTCTCAGCCCACCTAGCTCGCCTTTGAGCTATCACAGAACCAAGCTTGCTCGGTCTCCCGCTTGCCTCTGGGCCTCCCGCCGAGCTCAGCTTCTTCGGTATCATCGACCGACCAACAGCACAGATCACATGTGTCTCCACCACGGCTCCGCGAATCTCGCCAGACGCGAGATATCCGCCTCCCACTATCCCGCGTTCCACGCCATCGCGTTCCTCCCATTAACGAGCGTATCTCGTCATTAATGGGGATCCCGTCTTTCACGCAGGCGTAACGCCAGGGGCGTAACGGCCGGCTTGAATCTCGCGCTCGCCAGCCCATGGCTGCCACTATATAAACCCCTCTCTCAGACGACTCAGATACGGCAATTTTACCCAATAGGCCGCTACTTTGCCAATATACCTCGACTAACTTGATCGTCGGAGGGTCCACGGTGGTACAACCACCCCGGGACATCCTTCCAGGTAGCTCGGCTTCATTCCAAATCAAGCCCACCGAGATTCACACGCTTCAAGAGGCAACCTTCAAATCCAATCTCAGCCATCCATCAACGCTCGCTACAGACCAACGAAAGATAACATATGAAGGAGATCAAGACCTCCATTAGTTGGCGCCGTCTGTGGGAACTGAAAGAATTCCACTCAACAAAAGTTAATCTTCCGATCTCGGAGTTATGGCAGGTGATCACCACGACGATCCCAGCACTAGCTGCCGGCTTCCTCACAACGGGGGCGACGGATCTCCTCCTCCCCCGAACGCCATTCACGCACCGTCTGCGCGAATAGATCGGCTCGCGTCCATCGTGGATGCGCTAGTCCGTGTCCAAACGGGAGGACAAGCTCCCCAAGTCGCTGCTCCCCCACATCGGGAGTGACACATAAGGAGAGAAGACAATATCCGTGCCGGCGCATCCGAGCACCACCACGCTATCTCCGGCGGCCACAGATCCCCTGTGGCGACCAATTCGATGCCAGGTAGGCACCTCACAGCTTGACGCCGAGGTCTTATGAAAGAGCACCCCGCCTTGAGGCCCATTGTGCTCCTGTCCCTCCCGAGGAGGTGTCGGTCAGCTCGCCTGCTCCCAGGTATGGCCGGTGCCCTCTCCCTCGACAAGTTCGTGCGGACGGGACTCACCATGGCAGCTCGAGGACGACCTCGCCAGGGGACCTGAGGAACCTCATAGAACGGAACCGGAACCGCGGCCATGCGCAGGTCGTCAGCTGCAGGGGCCATAAATCCGAGTATTCCGAATCCTCGGGATACCACGACCGACTCGATGCCCTCGAAAAGAAAATCGAGGGTATACATCGGGAGAGTCGTCCTTCAAGCGATGGCGCTAGATATGCAGCCGACTCACTTATGAAGCCTTTCACCAAAGAGCTGTTCTCCGTCCACGTCTCCTCCAGGAACAAGCCTTCGAAAGTATCCCTCTTCGACGGAAAGTCCGATCCGAAAGACCACTTGGACGCGTTCACAGCAGGGATGAGCTTCCAGGACAACTCCGACACCGCACAATGCCGTGCGTTCCGTGCCACTCTCATCCGCTCTGGACGAGACTGGTTCCGAGGACTCACGCCACGCTCCATCTCTACCTTCGATGAGCTGGCCACCCAGTTCCTCGGCCATTTCGTCGGGAACAGACGGCAGAAGCGGATAGTCGATCATCTCTTCACTATAAAGAGTGGGGACAAGGAATCCTTCAAAGGATACGTCACCCGCTTCTACAACGCCCTCCTTGAGGTCTCAGAGCATCGGGACGAGACGGTCATCACTGCCCTTAGGTCGGGTCTTAGGCATAAGGAGTGGCTCCGCTCCTTTGCATTAGCGCAACCTAAGACCATGGCCGAGGTAAAAGCCTGGACCGAGCAAAAGATCCAGTTCGAGTCCGAGGTGAACGCGAACCTATCTCGGACAGACCAGATTGATCAGAAGAAGAGGGTAAGGGAGGATAAAAAGAAAAATGAGCGGCGAAAGCCCTAGTCCCCAAAATTCCAAGAGTATACCCCACTCAACATCTCCCAGAAAGAGTTGTTGGAGGAGGCGAAGGGCGAGAGATTCTTCAAACTGTAGGGTTGCCCAGCACAGCAGCAAAGTTTCGGGAGGCATCGTCCATGCCAATTTCAAAAATTTGCCGTTCTAGCTAACCCTAACCCTAAAATCTTTACTAGAAAATCCGACGAAAACATATGTAAACTACTTTACATCCAAGTGAATGAGAAATAAAACCTTTGTAGACCGTTCCTTCACTTCTAAAGATCCATGTAGTAGTCCCTTCGCTGCATGTAGTGAACTCCCGGACTCTAGAAAGGGTTCACTTGAAGAAATGAACGAGCTTGCTCAATGTCTTCGAGGCCGAAGATGATCTACGTCGAGGAGACTCAAACTCATGCTACCTCTTCACTAATGGTCGAATTAGTGAAGCAAACACCCTAAGCTAAATGGCTAATAGTAGAGGATGATGAAATAGGAGAGATGTAGAGTGAACTCATGAGGTGAGAATTGTTGGCTATAGTGCCCTCAAGGCAATTATCATAGTCATGGACTTGTGATTATGATGAATGAGTGAGGACCTATACCGATAAAACAATCTTACTCAAGATGATAGTATGCTATCTGGTTTGTTTTTATCATCATATACTTGTTGATAGTGCCCATAGGATTCTTGCTTGACTGCCGGCATTATGATGGCGATCATATATGTGGGAGCTGGGGTCTATAAGCACATCCTTAAATGTCCCTAGTCGTAGGAGTATCGAGACCGGGCATCGATACTCCAGTGTAGACTAGTGTATACTGATCGAGACCCGGACGAGGCCAGGTCTCACAAGCCATTGGTGTTAGTTTGTTCACCCAAGATAGTATACAGATGCTCATTGGGTTATGAGTACACTGGACGGACTCGCCGGGAACCTGCTAGTTAGTATTATACCTATTGTCAGATAGCAGTTCCCAGGTGACATGTGTACAGGTTAGTCTGTCGATCTGAGACCGTCATTTTTCTCGTGTGAGTTCCCACTGTGCTTTGATTACTACCCTATGGCTCAAAGGAGTCGTGCAAACAGGTTTTAGTTGGGTACAGTCCCGAGCCACATGGAGGCAGTGATCGGATCGTTAGGGATTTGTCTCTCCTAGTATTGGGGGTTGATTTCGCGTTGTGTACGGATGGCCATCACCATAAATCCGTGGCCACGTTGGACGAGAACTACCGATCCAGGATCGATAGTTTCTCAGGTGGTGATGGGTTTCATACCGACACTAAATGTCGCGTTGTTGGGGGTCTGATTTTATCCACCCCCCTAGACTCGATATGCGATACTCTTAGATGAACAGACTGGACTGTACGGATATTGTCACTGTCAGGCTCAGTAGGGGTTCAGGATGAGTTTGCTCGTCGGCTTCCCTTTCGCTCAATACCTGGGTAGCCGTTACGTACAGCTAGTGCCGCTGACGTGCTTGTGGTTAAACCCACTGGCAGCGTATTGACGAGTCTTTAGAGTCCCACACAGAGGGTTTTCACGGTTCAGGCAATATGGTGTACATGTCGTATGTTGGTACATACGGGTGTCCGATTAAATATGTGCACTTGCTGCGCAGACTTTAATCGGACGGTTGATAATACTAGAGGCTTAGGATTAAGCCGGATTATTAAATCGGGTTTTGATTTAATAATTTATATATGTATTTGTATATACGTATTCTAGTATTATTGTTCACTATTCGTTTTCTCTCTCGGCTATTCGTATTTTGGTATGAATACGCGTATATGTATTTCGATACATGTACCGGAAAGTATTCCGTATTTTATACGGAATAGCTTCTAGAAGATGCCACCTCATTTATATGATTTTCCATTTATGGAAATTCATTTGTTTTTATTAATGAGGTGGAAAAGGTGATGTGATTTGTGACATGGGTTTGTGCATGTAGCATGGTATGGTTTCATTTGTTTAATGCAAAATGTTGGAAAAAGAAAATGTTTTTTTTTGTGTGGATGAGAAAGGGAGGCCGGCCACAATTTTGAGGTGGGGATTCATTTACATGATTGATTACATTAGCTCTCTCTCTCACTCTCTCATTCACCCAAAAAATGAGTTAGCAAATTTTGCTCATGCCAAAAGCCATCACCTCCTCCATTTTCTTCTATGGTTGCTCCATGGAGCACATGAAAAGAGAGAAAATTGTAGTGACACTTTCATACACCCCATTCTCCATAGCTAGCAATTTTGGGGCATCGGTTGCCTCGTTTGTCGAGGCTGGAACTTGCACCGTTTCTTTCAGGTGGATCATCGGAGATGGAGGAAGACCGGCAACCAAACATCATCAAAAGACCGCTAGGAGCTTGGAATGAAGACCGAAGGACTCGGATCAACTCGGTATAACGATTCTAACTCTTAGTTAGTTTGCTAGTTTAGAGTTTAAGGTCGATCCGTAAATCGGGTAGCGGTAGCGCCAGTTTAGAAAATTTTTGTTCCGCATTTTGGCCGCGTTTCGACGGCCGGGGCGCTGCCGGAACCATTTATGGTATCAGAGCCACCCTTTAAACCCCTTACTAGCTTGTTTAAACGTGCTTAAAAGATCGATCGACGGAAATTGCCAAAATCACGTTTTCCATTTTCTGTTTGCTGTCGATTTTCAAAAGTGATCAAAAACTTATTTAAGGCATCTTAAAAATCCGTGCAGGCAAATATAAGGCTACACAAAAAATTTGAGCTCGTGATGCCACTAAAGTGCCGCGGATCCGCCGCACTAACCCCCTATTGGCGGCGGTTCCGCGGCCATTTATTGGCGACGGGCCTTTAAATTTTCACTTTAGCTCATATACTTGGAATTGTGATTTTTGTGATATTCTGTTTTGGCCCAGGTTTCAGTGAAGTGTTGTTTTGCTATTGGGGGCAATTTGGAACTTAGTCGATCGATATTTTAAGTGTGCGTTTATCAGTACATACATTATAATCTGCGACCGCGAATGTCATTTGATTGGTAAACTCGTCTAATTGCTATATGTCTTTTAGACGGATTTGCGAACGTGACATTCACGTTGATGTTCTGTGTTGTGCTGTGATGTTGGTTGGATTGTCATGGTGGATAGCCAGTGGTGCAATATTAGTACAGTTTAATTTCATTTGTACATTTGATGTTGCGGGGCGAGCGTCCGACATGTGGACTGCCGTCACTGCCAGTTTGTATATTATTCTTTTGAGGCACGACCGGGCTGAGGTCGATGTCACCCTTGTATATTTTTTCTTTTTTGTATTAGGATTACCCCACGGTGGGGTGCACGAATAGCCGGATTCTAGAGGGCAACGGGTCCGCATCTCATGGCTTTGGGATGGAGGGGACCTTACTCTAGAATTGGCGGGCTATTCGCCGCACTCGTAGGGGGTATAGGTGACCCAGGAGGGGTGCTCAAGTTACCGGATTCCGTGAAGTGCTGGGTGGTCCATTCACGTTGCTGAATGGGGCTGCCTTACTTCTGGTTTTGGTGGGCAACTTGCCGCGCTCGTAGGGGTCTAGGTTTCATTGAACAGGCTATCCACACGACAGGGAACGTCGGGTCTCACTTGCGGCTCAAGTGAAACCCGGGGCTCCAGATTATCCACTATTCTGTGTTGCTTCTGTGATGTTTCTGTGATGTTGCTTATATCATGCCTGCGACGATTGTTATATATTTTTATATATATACTAGTAGATGTTGTATATGTTTTGCACCCTCGCTAGCCCAGTCCCCGCTCTGTCGTTAGTTAAGTAACCTAACGGGTGATGACGGGACCCAGTGGCGAATGCGGATGGCATATATGTACATTTTATTTTCGTTCTTTTCTGGTGTGATTAATTGATGGGACTGCATAGATTCTTATCAATGCAAGGATAAAACAAACCTATATATATGATGTTGTTGGAACCAAGTTTTTAAAAAACTGATATTACAGACGTTCTCTTTTTCTTTACACAGTGGTATTCGGTTATGAATATCCAGCACCTCATTCGACGAGGCAGGGGCCGAGACTCCTTCATCGGGAGTGACCCCTTGGGTAAAAGTTTGCGTCAACGTAATAATTTTACTGTAGTCGATTATTTTTGCTTTGCATCGAGATATTCAGTTTGGGATATCCTGCACCCCATTCGACGGGGAAAGAGCCGAGATCCCTTCACCGGGAGTGACCTCTTTAGCAAAAGTTTTCGCCACTATATATTTATAAAAACCACTTGGATTCCATCAACGATATTAAGTTCATTACGTTAAAGGTTTTTCGCCAAAAACCAGCCGTAGACCTCTGTCATTTCGGATAAATAACGCATAGTATTCGTGCGGTGTTTGTTGGCCAAAGTCATGGCATCGTGTGCGGTAGCTGTGTGTTGCTTATCGTTGCATGGATATGCATTGGTTTAGGACAGTCGTACCACCTTGTTGGCCAAAGTCAAGGGTGTGTGCGGATGGGTCTAAATCAATCAGGACAATGACGGGTAGAACTTGACTTGCGGGTTATGATTTGTTGGCCAAAATCAAGGTCATAAACCGCTTGGGGTAAAAATCACATCGGGAGTTTCAAATATACAGGAAACTTGCCAGGCTTGCGCATACCTTCTGGAGTGTGGTAACTTGAGTGGCTTCCATCAAGTTATCATACGATGATAGTTGGATCCCGATTCCTACTGATGAGTAGGATTACTCCTCGGGTGATTCCGACTAATTCTTCTTTTGGGTTTGGAGGAGATTTCGAGGAAACAGTGGGAGCCATCCAGATTAGATAAAATGATTAACCATTCTGATCTAGGTTAGAGTACACGCTGAGTGCTTCTTCTCTCTTTCTTTCTGGCTGCGACTATAACTCTACTTTTGACTAAAACCCATGAACCAAGTTGACTGAACCTTCTTAAAACACTTTGGCTTTTGGAATGTCACGGTGTCACATACATCATTACCACTTCTATATCGCCTTTGCTTTTCTCCAGAACACCTCGTATCACTGTGAGTATCCACTTCCATTGGATAAATCCATCGTATAGTTACATACGAACTCGAAGGAACTTTTTCGAGGATGGATTCAGGTTCTGGAGAGAATGAATAGGATTATTCGGTTGTCTTTTCCCTTTACCCTCTCTCAGGTTGTGAGGGCTCCTAGAATTAGGAAAGGGTACACCTATTAAGCTTATTGGATAGTCTTCCTCCAAACCTTAGGCTGGTGCCAAACGGTAGGGAAGGAAGAAAACCAACAAGCTTAATTGTGGTATACAGAAGGTAATAAGTAAAGACATATAAAGGGATTGGAATAATGGCAAAGGAAATTGCGATCACCATCATTCACGACGAAACCAGGTATACCCCTGCCACTCCCATATCACCTTTGCTTTTCTCTAGAACACTCCGTATCACTATGGATATCCACTTCCATTGGATAAATCTATCGTATGGTTATATACGAACTCAAAGGAACTTTTTTGAGGATGGATTCTGGTTTTGGAGAGATTGGATAGGATTATTCAGGTGTCTTTTCTCATTACCTTCTCTCAGGTTGCGAGGGCTCCTAGGATTAGGAGAGTACACCTATTACGCTTATTGGATAGTCTTCTTCCAAACCTTAGGCTGGTGCCGAAGGGTAGGGAAAGAAGAAAACCAATTAGCCTAAAGAAGGTGTACAGAAAGTAATAAGTAAAGACATAATAAAGGGATTGGAGTGAGGGCAGGTAAGTAAATGGTTACTGTCGTGAATCAGGATAGTGGAAGAGGCGTTACTAGGAATACCAGTAAACCCCTTCGAAACATTTTCATGTTTCAGTTTCACTGTGCGATGTTAATTGATAACTGTTTTCCCAGTTGGAATCTAACTCCAGGGTATGTATTTACCAGATCAGTTTCTCACATCTGTATGTTATTACAGATGGTGAGTGGGAGTAAGATATTGGGAATTGGGTGATTAGATCCTCATTATATCGGAATTCGTTGAAATTGGTAATATTTGAGGAAATCATTTGGATTTTGCCGGATGGCAAATATTTGGTTTTGAATATCCGGTGTTATGCACCAATTTCAAACTGGTATATCTGTACATTTATTTTATAAAGTGAGATATAACTTTTTGATATTGTGTCTATGACATTTACCTATATCAGTTGGTGATTAGGTAAGGTGCATTCAACAGCGGTGTAATTCTTCTTAACCATAGTACAGTTTTTCAACCTACGACGCACAGGCTTTGAGTTATTGAACTCAGTGGACTTGTACAAAGTATTGTATGTTGTCCAGTGTCGATTACGACAATGGGGTTGGTACTCGTACTATATTCTGTTTATTTGTGACTTCTCCAATTCTGGACAAGTATTTCGTTGAAATGCATGGTCCAAATTTTGAGAAGTTATAGGTATAAGAATAAAGTAGAGAACCATTTATTAGAAGTATCGGGATTCTTCGAAGTATTCGAAGATGTAGATACTTGTGTTTGGTATTCCATTGATAGTAATGGTTTTGAGAACTTGCTTCTCTTTTGGGTTACTCGTATATGGATGCATTCCTAGATGAGTAATGTTGATTGTCCTTTTTTCCATTTGGTTGATATGCACTGGAGACAGCTGCATGATTTTGAATCTGGTTCCAATTAAATTAGTGCTTTTGTTTCTATATTAGATATATATAGAATCAATTTATATCTTAACGATGTTAAGGTATAGGGAGTTGTCCGGCTGATGCTTAAAATCAGAATCCGGATAAACTCAAGGCATGCTTCAGTAATGGCTGTTTGTGGGTTATCCCGGGCTTTGACGAGGGTTAACTTTCTACCATCAGGAAGATCAATATTTATATTATTCTTGACTCACCACAGTTTTAAATAAAATGGACTTTTCAGAAAACACAAGTGGGAGTATGGTATAACTGGAAGTTATTCCAGAACCACAAACGATTACTGGAAATTTAAAAGAACCTAAGGATTCAATTGGATTTGATGTTCTATTAGCCACTCCGTAGATTTGGTGGGTAACCTCAGGCACCTGAGAGGTACTTCGGTCATCTCAGAGACGGAGACAGGGAGGTTCTTGTTTACCCAGACTTGCCATTGCTGCTGTTCTAGACTATAAGACCTGGCAAGAGGATGAGTATAGCGTCGTTCTAAACTAGCTTTAGAAGTGCACGTGTATATGACTCTGCCAGAGGGTTGTTGTAGTCAGTGGGAGCAGCGGAAGCATAGAAGGCAAGTAGCTTATGTCTATTTATAGACTAAAGCAGGTATAGCGGAAATAGATCATCTATTTTTGATGTGACAGTCATAGGCTTTGACCTCATCAGAATAGGAGATGGATCTGGTAAGAAGGTAGTAGAGAGTGATGTCCAAGTATTTTGGATGACATGCACTTGATAGGAAGAGATATTCCTATACTACGATCGGTTATACTGTGGTTGTCACAAAGTTGTTTCTCCGCAGAGGATGTGGATATAATATCAGGTTTTCTGGTTACTAGATCTATGGTTTTAGATCTAGATTTGGGAAGTATCCCAATCTGGGTACTTTGACATTAAATGGACGACTCCTGGCATGGTGGTATACCTGCAGGTGATGGAGTCACCCTCTCTAAAGGTGTCTTATAGACTAAAGGGGAGATGGATCTGCATGATTAGCATATCACTTGCTTAGGTAATTGAGTTAATCGTGAAATGTCAAGTACCACACCAGATATTGCGTTTGCACTAGATGCAATATGCAGATATATTAATCCACTCCTGGAGAAATATTGGCAAGCAGTTATTGAACATAAATGGATGTTCTTGCGATATGGTAACGGCAGCCTCCTTCTGGAGACGGTTATCATTTCAGGCTTCCAAGGTGATCTGGATGATAGAGTGACTGTCAGAGTTATAGTTTTCCCTCTTTTGGGGGACAATATGTTGGAAAGGTGGTCCAAGCGAATACTGAGGAAGGCATGGCGCATGTTACTGATTAAATTCAGTGGATGATACTGTCTAGGAGGTTTGCTGGATTTGGAGTTCATTTGTGAACTGGGTCCCATCAGATATCCAGACAAATTCTAAGACAGGTATTGCTCATTTCGGCAGATAGTTTTCTCCACGAAGTTGAGATACAGAGAGATACAGAGAGAAACATTAGAGCGGATCCACTCACTGAGGCTATTTCTAGAACGCAATCATTTTCGCAAACGGGCTTTGCGAAACTGATTAGTAGAGAAGTTGGGTGTTCGGTATCACATGGGCTGTGAGTATGCGACATCGCAATAATTGGCCTTAAGTGCAAGTGGGAGATTGTTGGCTATAGTGCCCTCAAGGAAATTATCATAGTCGTGGACTTGTGATTATGATGAATGAGTGAGGACCTATACCGATAAAACAGTCTTACTCAAGATGATAGTATGCTATCTGGTTTGTCTTTATCATCATATACTTGTTGATAGAGCCCAGAGGATTCTTGCTTGACTGCCGACATTATGATGGCGATCATATATGTGGGAGCTGGGGTCTATAAGCACATCCTTAAATATCCCTAGTCGTAGGAGTATCGAGACCGAGCATCGATACTCCAGTGTAGACTAGTGTATACTGATCGAGACTCCGATGAGGGGCGGTGGCCAGGTCTCACAAGCCATTGGTGTTAGTTTGTTCACCTAAGATAGTATACAGGTGCTTATTGGGTTATGAGTACACTGGACGGACTCGCCGGGAACCTGCTAGTTAGTATTATACCTATTGTCAGATAGCAGTTCCCAGGTGATATGTGTACATGTTAGTCTGTCGACCTGAGATCGTGATTTGTCTCGTGTGAGTTCCCACTGTGCTTTGATTACTACCCTACCACGGCTCAAAGGAGTCGTGCAAACAGGTTTTAGTTGGGTACAGTCCCGAGCCACATGGAGGCAGTGATCGGATCGTTGGGGATTTGTCTCTCCCGGTATTGGGGGTTAATTTCGCGTTGTGTACGGATGGCCATCACCATAAATCCGTGGCCACGGTGGACGAGAACTACCGATCCAGGATCGATAGTTTCTCAGGTGGTGATGGGTTTCATACCGACACTAAATGTCGCGTTGTTGGGGGTCTGACTTTATCCACCCCTTAAACTCGATATGCGATACTCTTAGACGAACAGACCGGACTGTACGGATATTGTCACTGTCAGGCTCAGTAGGGATTCAAGATGAGTTTGCTCGTCGGCCTCCCTTTCGCTCAGTACCTGGGTAACCGTTACGTACAGCTAGTGTCGCTGACGTGCTTGTGGTTAAACCCACTGCCAGCGTATTGACGAGTCTTTAGAGTCCCACACAGAGGGTTTTCACGGTTCAGGCAATATGGTGTACATGTCGTATGTTGGTACATACGGGTGTCCGATTAAATATGTGCACTTGTTGCGCAGACTTTAATCGGACGGTTGATAATACTAGCGGCTTAGGATTAAGCCGGATTATTAAATCGGATTTTGATTTAATAATTTATATATGTATTTGTATATACGTATTCTAGTATTATTGTTCACTATTCTGTAACGTTTCAAAATAATAAAATATTATTTTTGGGAAATTTTATAATTTAATATTATTTTATTGAATATTTTAATATTTTGGTATTATTAAATGCAAATAAATAGGAAAAATTTGAGAAAAATTATGGAAAATTCTAAAATAGGGTAAATTAGAGAATTATGCCATTTCTAAGTTTAATTGATTAGTTATATGCTTAATTAGTGCTAATCGTGATTAAAAAATCGCTAATCGGTTTTTAGCTTTTTTGTGCAAAACATGCACATATCACTTTTTCACACTTGTGTTACATTTTTATTACCATGGTTTGTTTTGGGGTTACTATTTAAGTGAGAAGGGTTTTAAGGAAAAAAGAAAAGAAAAGAGAAAAGAATAAAGAATGGGTAGTTGGTGAGAGAGAGAGGTATGGGCTTCATTGACTAAAGATTTAGCCATTTTCTCCCCTTCATTTCCCTCCCTCTTCTCCTCTCTCCTGCTGCTGCTCCTCTTTCATCTCCCTCCCCTCTTCAACTCCTCACTTCACCTCTAAAACAACTCCAAAACCCCACTCTCATTTCATTAAATGTGTGCACAATCCCTAGATCTACACTTGGAGCTAAAGAAGCAAGGATTTTGGCCACTAGGGGCAACTCAAGAAAATTCTTGAGTTGCCAAATGAGGTATTTTTCTGAACCATTAGCTTAGTTATAGCATTTCCTTTACCCCCATGTCAAGATTGAATCGATATTGTGTGATATTATGGACTTGAGGATAACCTAGTTAGGGTTGTGATGAATTATGGGTTGTAATATGAAATTGAGGTCAGTAGAGGTTATACCATCACCCTAGTGTATGAATTGGAACCCAAAACCTGAAGCTTAAACCAGAATACGGATTTTAGAAACCGATATCGGGGAATTTATGAAATCTGTGTAGTGTTTATTGAATCTGCTTTTACCCCGAGACTCTGATAATAAAATTGAGTGGATAGTGACTTGTGCAGGCATCCAGGAAGCTAACCCCAAGACCCCAGCCCCCACTTCTTCTTCCCGGCCGCCAATTTATTCCCATTGGCCGCAAATTGCGGCCTGGGTCCCACCATTTGGTCTCGTGTTTGTTCTGTAGCTCCCACATGTTTAGTTTAGACCCCTGGTATATATAGATTTGTATAAAGTGACCTAGGGTGAAATCTGGGACATATTTCCTAAGTTGCTGTTTTGGATTCATGTTTCCGTATTCCGTATTTTTAATTCTGCAATTGTGGATTGTGTTTTGCCTCGACTATTTGGCGTTTATACGACGATATAGAGGATTTATTGATGGTTTTGAAGGCGTGCCATAGGTTCTCACCTATAGGTCCCTTATCGTATCGTTTTGGATTTCATGTGCCGTTTTAGCTTGGATTTGGTTTTAATGCGCATATACGACACTTTGATGTGTAGGTACCCATGAAGACTTCGGGACGACAAGCAAATGCGTGGTGACGTCCGCAAATGATGATGCAAGGTGAGTAGATTATATCTACAGGGGGAAGTCGGGTGGATGGCGTATAGCACCCCCGCAGTCCGTAGTTAGTATACTATGTAGAATATATATATGATAGTTATAGTGTGCTATGGTTAGTTAGGGGTAGAAGTAACTAGCGTAGTTCCTAGTTGCGAGCCCTAGGATAGAATTGCACCCACACGCCTACACTGGTATGTTCCTTATACTTGCACTTTGTTGATGATATTGGACGACATTGGTGATGAGTCGATGCTTTTGGGCCTTGTGCTGCAAGATCGGTGATTTGATATGATTCATATTCGGGATATGACATGTGATTCTTGCGGGCTTGGGAGGTGTGTTTACCCCCGCATTCATACTTTGTAGATGGTATCGATTTGTACTAGACTTAGAGTAGTACCCCAGATCATGTGTTATGATGATAGTGATACCTGATATGTGACGAGATAGTGTGATATTGACCCGTACCCAGCTATTGGGATGCCGTACGACGATTTACCGTACGAGCCGATATTGATGATAGATCCGCATTCATTTCTCGAGGATGTCTTACGATATGTTATTGAGGCGGGATCACCGACTATTATATCTATATTTACATATCGACTCAAATTTAGGTAGATTCCATACATCTCCCGATTGACTTGATACTTAGATCTGTAGTTGCATAGTAGATTCTTCATTGTGGTGTTGATTATTTGATTTCCGCATTTTTATGCTATTCGCATTGTTTGCATATGTTTATTGCTATACTGTCATCATGCTGATAGGACACCAGCACCATTATCGATGATGCGTATGTTCCACGTACACTATTTGCCGGCTCACACACTTCATCATCGATAATTGCCATGCCACTACACTGTAGTACGGTTGCATTCATGATATGATTCTTGCATGGCATATTGTACGCTTATACCTGTACATAAACATATATGATTCTGACTTTATTAGGGATTTGAGAACCGCAAGATATTCTTTAAAACTGATTCATTCTAAAGGAGCGGTTTCCCTCGACCTATGCACATTTCTAGTCCATGTTGCATGACTTCTGATATGCTTACCTTTCCTTACATGTCGCATACATCATGTTTTGATTATACGCATTGAGATATGTTGTTTCCATGATATTTCTGGATTTGGGAACCGTGGTATTTCAAAAGAGAATATATAATTGTTTTAAAAACCCGGTTACCCTTGATATGATATTTCAGTGCGTCCACCATGTGTTTTCTCGGTGCTGAGAGCGACATGTGAAACCCGATTTGAGGAGGCGGATGAGGCCGATTGCGGGTACATGGTGGACCCGGTATGGTACCCCGGGGCGAGAACGGTTTCGCTGTGTAGTAGACGGTGAGCCTGGCGGAGGGACTACTACCTACCGATGATTGTATTTGTGCTCGGCGGATATCTGGAGGATACCGACGGGAGTTGAGAGATAGGCGTACTGCCGGGGCCGAGGGCCGATTCCGCAGACATAGCCCGCGGGCCGATCCGGACTGACGGAGCCCGATAGATGAGGATTTACGTGTCGATGCTAGGCACGGGTTTCATGATGTTTTCCATGATTTTATTATATCCTCATATTCGCATACATGATGTTATTGTCATTGGGTGACGGGTGGACGGATTCCACGTATGTACAGATATAGATCATACAGACTGGATTTACTTTGATCACACTTCACTTGTATATATAACAGGGTATGAGGGCGCTGTTATATATACCCTTACACCAATATTAGTGGTATGGGACGCTAATATATGTGTATTGATACTTCATCATTTTTACTTCATGCGGACATACCTTACATCTATGACATGTTATTACCTGAGTACTTGGCACTACATACCTGTTTAGATGTTGCTTTGCCACCTTATCATGTATCAGGCTTATTCTTGAGGTTTATATACTGATCGTATTGACCTAGGATTATGTCTTGCATTCGGTTTCTGCTTGTAGATATTTTCTATTCACGAGTTGGCAACTCACCCCCGTTGTGCCACAGTTCTTGCAGGTTCTGCCGTACAGGTTCCATTGCGGCATTTCTGGCACACTACTTCCTTGCGGGTGAATTGCTTTTGGTAGGTGGATTCTTTTGCATCAAGAACCACCATTGTATTTATTTTATCCATTGTATCTAGAATTTCCATCAACCAAAACTTGTATATTGTTTCAGACTTAGACTTAGTGTTGTATTATTCGACCTTAGAGTCGCGCTTAGTAGTATTGCGGTTTTCATGCTTATTGAGTTTCTTTTGGATTTGACCCTCGCCATTCGGCGTTGTATATTATATTGCTTGCGTGGTTGTGACCGTCGATTGACGAAGAGCTAGCTCCCGCTTGGGGATGCCTTTATCATTGTATATATATATTGTTCTTGTTGTACCCCGTTCGGGGCCAGTATTTACAAAAGAAACTCTGCCGAAATTTTTAGAAAAGACTTTACATTTTAAAAATGCACATTCGGCTTAGTTATTTAAAAACCTTGACTTCAAACATGTTTTCCTTCACTTCTTTAAAACCAGTTTTCTTTATTTACTCTTAAAATGGTTTTAGATTTCTGGGCTTTTGGCTTACTTGGATCAGATGGAGTCCTATAGACTTCATATGGTTCAAGGGCCAGTCACGTGCTCTTTCGGGTCGTGACAAAGTTGGTATCAGAGCGCTAGGTTGACCTTGGTTCGAGTCTAAGTTTGACTATGTGGAGCCTAGGGCGTTTATATCTATACGGAACTTAGGCTTGACCTTACGGAACTTAGACTTGGTCGAGGGGGTATTAGACCCGAACTTTCGTCGCGTAGGATGACCCTTGGTTGATGGAATAGGTGACTAAAGTAGAGTGACGTACCGTGGGTATGTTCCGCGGCATACTTACGACACGCCACTCCGCTTAAGGAACCTTAGGATGTTCATATTTTCGAGATCAGTGATTCTCTTCATATCCATGATTATACAGCCATTTGAGATCCTCGATACTACTAGTTTCATGATCATGCCTTCATTGGTGCTGTTCCTTCTTATGATCATGTATCCACTTTGGATCTGTTGTTCTCTTTCTTGCCATTGATCTGCTCTCTTCGATACTCGATTGAGGTTCCTGTCGCCATGTTTGAGCGCAGTTTGGGCTGCTGCTAGGATTACGGTCGGTGCGAGCTCGTCTGGTACGAGGGCCGACCATTGTGTTTTCTGGTGACATGGGAACGTCTTGAGTTAGTATTGGTGACTGTGACCTCTAGTGGAGGCGAGTGCTTGGTTTTGCACCAGATGATCGGGCCATTGTTAGAGCTGCCAGTTGAGAGAGGACTGTTGATGTACAGCATACCTTAGAGATTATGATGTCACCTACCGTGCAGACAGATGGACCAGCTGTTGCCGAGATTGACAGGATGTTGCTTTCGGAGCTTACGAGCTGAGATTGCCGGAGCTTTCAGGCAGATATGAGACAGATGATAGCTAGTCTACCCGGTTTGAGAGAAGAAGGTGATTCGTCCGATTTATGCGCCGGAGCGGGCCCAGTTGAGTTGAAGATTTCCAGTGTGGGGAGTCTTACTCAGATCTTGAGCCGACCGAGTCAGAGATGACCGCCTATGTATTTCCTTTCCTGGAGGATTGAGGCGCTGTTCGGCGTACAGGCGAATGAGCCAGTTGCTGCTGCAAATGACGAAATATCGCCCAGATGGTTGAAGCTACTGCAGCATGAGCATACACTTAGAGATATGATGGACGGTCGCTAGTCACCTGAGGACTAATGACTAGGACATGTGGTTCGTTCGTTTACCGATGCGAGGTCATCAGATAGATTGTTTCCAGCTAGAGGCGACTTCACGCGGATTCGTTGAGAGTCGATAGAGATGATCGAATGTCAGGAGCCCATTTTCGAAGTTTAAAGTATACGGAAAGACATGCAGGTGATTCTATGGACCCTCTAGAAGAATGAAACCCTAACTCGACTTAATGACCGTGTGAAAGCCTTTGAACCTTAGGGTTTGCGGCAGTTCCGCGGCGCCATTAGTGAGGCTTGGGTTTGCCCTTCTACGGCTGGACCACCGACGCTGTGGCATGTACTCGATACTATTAAACTGTACCCATGATGTCGATCTCTTGGGGGATTATAAGGTTCTGACGAGTCGATCGAATGTTTCGACATCATTCGGATATCATGTGATGGGATGCTTTGCTTGGAAGACTCCAGATACGAGTATAGCAGTTGGAGCACAGTCCATGCAGCCATGATGAGACGAGTCCGAATCAGTCGACATTGAAGCAGAGTGAAGAAAAGAGTTCGCAAGAGATTTCGACGAGATGACGTCCCACTCCGCTGACATCAGAGATGTGATACGCACCCAGAGGCGTTGTTTATGGATATATCTTCCAGAAAGAAGCGCGATAAGTATGTAGCCGTTCCGGAATAAGAATTTGCTTCAGCAATGGATGATGACTTCCGGGCAATCCGGCAGGAATGAGATTTGAGAGAGAAACCTCGATAGGACCTTTCTGGAAAACGATACGAGGAGACCTAGACCCAGGAGTGGTCATATTGCGCACCACCCAGCAGGCCAGAGTTCGGCATCTTTGACAGGGTAGTTGATGAGGTTCGGATAAAAGAACTTACCCAGATGCATTGCGAATTGATCAAGGACGGACAAGTATTGAGTAGTCCTCCGATAGTTGGGACGCGTTCCCGAGGACCTGTTTGGCCAGACATCTTCTACAGAATGAGGAAACTACAGAGTACGCGATTTCGAGTCCGTGTGAGAGATTTCGGATTGACCGTGGCCGAGAAACAGTGCAGTGCGTAGATAGTATGGCGTGACGTCATAGTAGACGACGATAGAGACAGGTGGAACCAGAGGTTCGTGCGAGACACTGACGAGCTGTCATTTCTTTTCGTCGAGACCAGAGACTTGATATGCTTACAGAGGCGTTGGGATGCGACCAGTTTACGAGAAATGTTGTACTGAGGACACAGATGTCTATCAAGCGAGAAGAGATTATGCAAGAGAGCTAGCCTCCGTACAGTTCGGCTTAGGCAAGGTCGAATGAGACCTTGAGCAGTATTCCTTCCAGGACATTGCTGCAATGATGTTTGCACCCAGGATCAGATGTGTGATGTGCATTCAGAGAGCCAGAGGCCGACGCTAGTGACATGCTGCTTTACGAATGGTCGTGAGGATTGATCGAGAGATGACCAGAGAAGTGCCAGAACGGAATCGTCCCTGTTAACACATCTGGCAGGGCCGATGAGCCGATTGACTGTGAGATTGGTAATCCACAGAGAAGATAAAGACCCAGAATTAGAGGACGCCAGACCGTGAGCAAGAGGCAAGTAGATATCTTGCGCTGCTAGCATTGGATGCACCGACTCCTTCTCGACCTCGAAGGAGGAACTACCGAAGACGGTATTTATGATTTGTGATTTTGTGATTCGATTATCACGTATCCGTCGTTTTGGATTTCAGTATTTTGGGCGTTCTGTTTGCATGATTTAGTTTTGATGACTGAGTTTCATGATATTTGTTTCATGCACCCACTGGATATTTATGTTTTGCGCATAGTTATTACGTTTGAGATATTGATTGAGATTTCATGCCTATCTTATGCAGTGATTTGATTTACACTTCCGGCATAGTTTTCATGCACCTTTAGTGTTTTGATATACGATTTTAGTGCACGCCAGATGCACTAAATCGGGATTCTTCGTGCATGTTACATGCACCTGATTTGGTTGCTGTCAGGCACACACGTTGCCTATGACAGATGTTTCGTGCACACCAGTTGCACCTAGATGTTGTTTTGTACACCTGTTTGACACATATATGGATTTTGATTCCTTGCGCACCAGACGCATAGGATATTCTTATATATACATTTTGTGGATTGATTTTTAGTAGAGCAGTACTCTTTGATGATATTCGCTATGTATTGATGTTTCGGAACCCCGACAAATTGGGTTTTTACTGAAATGTTTGTTGTAATTGGGGGTTTAAATTTAAATTCGGAGACCGAATTTCTTTAAAGGGGGTAGATTATAATGTTTCAAAATAATAAAATATTATTTTTGGGAAATTTTATAATTTAATATTATTTTATTGAATATTTTAATATTTTGGTATTATTAAATGCAAATAAATAGGATAAATTTGAGAAAAATTATGGAAAATTCTAAAATAGGGTAAATTAGAGAATTATGCCATTTCTAAGTTTAATTGATTAGTTATATGCTTAATTAGTGCTAATCGCGATTAAAAATCGCTAATCGGTTTTTAGCTTTTTTGTGCAAAACATGCACATATCACTTTTTCACACTTGTGTTACATTTTTATTACCATGGTTTGTTTTGGGGTTACTATTTGAGTGAGAAGGGTTTTAAGGAAAAAAGAAAAGAAAAGAGAAAAGAATAAAGAATGGGTAGTTGGTGAGAGAGAGAGGTATGGGCTTCATTGACTAAAGACTTAGCCATTTTCTCCCCTTCATTTCCCTCCCTCTTCTCCTCTCTCCTGCTGCTGCTCTTCTTTCATCTCCCTCCCCTCTTCAACTCCTCACTTCACCTCTAAAACAACTCCAAAACCCCACTCTCATTTCATTAAATGTGTGCACAATCCCTAGATCTACACTTGGAGCTAAAGAAGCAAGGATTTTGGCCACTAGGGGCAACTCAAGAAAATTCTTGAGTTGCCAAATGAGGTATTTTTCTGAACCATTAGCTTAGTTATAGCATTTCCTTTACCCCCATGTCAAGATTGAATCGATATTGTGTGATATTATGGACTTGAGGATAACCTAGTTAGGGTTGTGATGAATTATGGGTTGTAATATGAAATTGAGGTCAGTAGAGGTTATACCATCACCCTAGTGTATGAATTGGAACCCAAAACCTGAAGCTTAAACCAGAATACGGATTTTAGAAACCGATAACGGGGAATTTATGAAATCTGTGTAGTGTTTATTGAATCTGCTTTTACCCCGAGACTCTGATAATAAAATTGAGTGGATAGTGACTTGTGCAGGCACCCAGGAAGCTAACCCCAAGACCCCAGCCCCCACTTCTTCTTCCCGGCCGCCAATTTATTCCCATTGGCCGCAAATTGCGGCCTGGGTCCCACCATTTGGTCTCGTGTTTGTTCTGTAGCTCCCACATGTTTAGTTTAGACCCCTGGTATATATAGATTAGTATAAAGTGACCTAGGGTGAAATCTGGGACATATTTCCTAAGTTGCTGTTTTGGATTCATGTTTCCGTATTCCGTATTTTTAATTCTGCAATTGTGGATTGTGTTTTGCCTCGACTATTTGGCGTTTATACGACGATATAGAGGATTTATTGATGGTTTTGAAGGCGTGCCATATGTTCTCACCTATAGGCCCCTTATCGTATCGTTTTGGATTTCATGTGCCGTTTTAGCTTGGATTTGGTTTTAATGCGCATATACGACACTATGATGTGTAGGTACCCATGAAGACTTCGGGACGACAAGCAAATGCGTGGTGACGTCCGCAAATGATGATGCAAGGTGAGTAGATTATATCTACAGGGGGAAGTCGGGTGGATGGCGTATAGCACCCCCGCAGTCCGTTGTTAGTATACTATGTAGAATATATATATGATAGTTATAGTGTGCTATGGTTAGTTAGGGGTAGAAGTAACTAGCGTAGTTCCTAGTTGCGAGCCCTAGGATAGAATTGCACCCACACGCCTACACTGGTATGTTCCTTATACTTGCACTTTGTTGATGATATTGGACGACATTGGTGATGAGTCGATGCTTTTGGGCCTTGTGGTGCAAGATCGGTGATTTGATATGATTCATATTCGGGATATGACATGTGATTCTTGCGGGCTTGGGAGGTGTGTTTACCCCCGCATTCATACTTTATAGATGGTATCGATTTGTACTAGACTTAGAGTAGTACCCCAGATCATGTGTTATGATGATAGTGATACCTGATATGTGACGAGATAGTGTGATATTGATCCGTACCCAGCTATTGGGATGCCGTACGACGATTTACCGTACGAGCCGATATTGATGATAGATCCGCATTCATTTCTCGAGGATGTCTTACGATATGTTATTGAGGCGGGATCACCGACTATTATATCTATATTTACATATCGACTCAAATTTAGGTAGATTCCATACATCTCCCGATTGACTTGATACTTAGATCTGTAGTTGCATAGTAGATTCTTCATTGTGGTGTTGATTATTTGATTTCCGCATTTTTATGCTATTCGCATTGTTTGCATATGTTTATTGCTATACTGTCATCATGCTGATAGGACACCAGCACCATTATCGATGATGCGTATGTTCCACGTACACTATTTTCCGGCTCACACACTTCATCATCGATAATTGCCATGCCACTACACTGTAGTACTGTTGCATTCATGATATGATTCTTACATGGCATATTGTACGCTTATACCTGTACATAAACATATATGATTCTGACTTTATTAGAGATTTGAGAACCGTAAAATATTCTTTAAAACTGATTCATTCTAAAGGAGCGGTTTCCCTCGACCTATGCACATTTCTAGTCCATGTTGCATGACTTCTGATATGCTTACCTTTCCTTACATGTCGCATACATCATGTTTTGATTATACGCATTGAGATATGTTGTTTCCATGATATTTCTGGATTTGGGAACCGTGGTATTTCAAAAGAGAATATATAATTGTTTTAAAAACCCGGTTACCCTTGATATGATATTTCAGTGCGTCCACCATGTGTTTTCTCAGTGCTGAGAGCGACATGTGAAACCCGATTCGAGGAGGCGGATGAGGCCGATTGCGGGTACATGGTGGACCCGGTATGGTATCCCGGGGCGAGAACGGTTTCGCTGTGTAGTAGACGGTGAGTCTGGCGGAGGGACTACTACCTACCGGTGATTGTATTTGAGCTCGGCGGATATCTGGAGGATACCGACCGGAGTTGAGAGATGGGCGTACTTCCGGGGCCGAGGGCCGATTCCGCAGACATAGCCCGCGGGCCGATCCGGACTGACGGAGCCCGATGGATGAGGATTTACGTGTCGATGCTAGGCACGGGTTTCATGATGTTTTCCATGATTTTATTATATCCTCATATTCGCATACATGATGTTATTGTCACTGGGTGACGGGTGGACGGATTCCACGTATGTACAGATATAGATCATACAGACTGGATTTACTTTGATCACACTTCACTTGTATATATAACAGGGTATGAGGGCGCTGTTATATATACCCTTACACCAATATTAGTGGCATGGGACGCTAATATATGTGTATTGATACTTCATCATTTTTACTTCATGCAGACATACCTTACATCTATGACATGTTATTACCTGAGTACTTGGCACTACATACCTGTTTAGATGTTGCTTTGCCACCTTATCATGTATCAGGCTTATTCTTGAGGTTTATATACTGATCGTATTGACCTAGGATTATGTCTTGCATTCGGTTTCTGCTTGTAGATATTTTCTATTCACGAGTTGGCAACTCACCCCCGTTGTGCCACAGTTCTTGCAGGTTCTGCCGTACAGGTTCCATTGCGGCATTTCTGGCACACTACTTCCTTGCGGGTGAATTGCTTTTGGTAGGTGGATTCTTTTGCATCAAGAACCACCATTGTATTTATTTTATCCATTGTATCTAGAATTTCCATCAACCAAAACTTGTATATTGTTTCAGACTTAGACTTAGTGTTGTATTATTCGACCTTAGAGTCGCGCTTAGTAGTATTGCGGTTTTCATGCTTATTGAGTTTCTTTTGGATTTGACCCTCGCCATTCGGCGTTGTATATTATATTGCTTGCGTGGTTGTGACCGTCGATTGACGAAGAGCTAGCTCCCGCTTGGGGATGCCTTTATCATTGTATATATATATTGTTCTTGTTGTACCCCGTTCGGGGCAAGTATTTATAAAAGAAACTCTGCCGAAATTTTTAGAAAAGATTTTACATTTTAAAAATGCACATTCGGCTTAGTTATTTAAAAACCTTGACTTCAAACATGTTTTCCTTCACTTCTTTAAAACCAGTTTTCTTTATTTACTCTTAAAATGGTTTTAGATTTCTGGGCTTTTGGCTTACTTGGATCAGATGGAGTCCTATAGACTTCATATGGTTCAAGGGCCAGTCACGTGCTCTTTCGGGTCGTGACATATTCGTTTTCTCTCTCGGCGATTCATATTTTGGTACGAATACGCGTATATGTATTTCGATACATGTACCGGGAAGAATTCCGTATTTTTTACGGAATAGCTTCTAGAAGTTGGCACCTCATTTATATGATTTTCCATTTATGGAAATTCATTTGTTTTTATTAATGAGGTGGAAAAGGTGATGTGATTTGTGGCATGGGTTTATGCATGTAGCATGGTATGGTTTCATTTGTTTAATGCAAAATGTTGGAAAAAGAAAATGTTTTTTTTGTGTGGATGAGAGAGGGGGGGCCGGCCACAATTTTGAGGTGGGGATTCATTTACATGATTGATTACATTAGCTCTCTCTCTCTCACTCTCTCATTCACCCAAAAAATGAGTTAGCAAATTTTGCTCATGCTAAATGCCACTACCTCCTTCATCTTCTTCTATGGTTGCTCCATGGAGCACATGAAAAGAAAGAAAATTATAGTGACACTTTCATACACCCCCATTCTCCATAGCTAGCAATTTTGGGGCGTCGGTTGCCTCGTTTGTCGAGGCTGGAACTTGCACCATTTCCCTCAGGTGGATCATCGAAGATGGAGGAAGACCGGCAACCAAACATCATCAAAGGACCGCTAGGTGCTTGGAATGAAGACCGAAGGACTCAGATCAACTCGGTATAATGATTCTAACTCTTAGTTAGTTTGCTAGTTTAGGGTTTAAGGTCGATCCGTAAATCGGGTAGCGGTAGCGCCAGTTTAGAAAATTTTTGTTCCGCATTTTGGCCGCGTTTCGACGGCCGGGGCGCTGCCGGAACCCTTCAAGAATAGTAACCATGGGTGGGTTAGTGTCATACACTAAACCATGTAGAGAATAAACCATGGCTAACTAATAATGGTTAGGTTAATAAATATCTACAAGTGAAACAAAATTAGTGGACTTGGTCAATGGTTCCACAAGTTTCTACAAGCTTGAACCATATGACTAATTACCAATTAATTTTGATTAACTTTAAATAAATTAAACCATTCCATTATTATAAGCATGGTGTAACTCTCATACACGCATGTAGCATGTGGCATCTAGAATGACACAAAAGAAGTACATTAATATATATCACATATATACCAAATGTACACTAGTGAGAAAAAGAATTCTTAAGTGAGCTAATATTAGTTAATGTAAGTTAATATATCAAATATATAATTATACATTAAATTATTAAATCAATACTTGATTTAATAATCCGGCTATATCACATACAGCCGACAAATATCAAATGTAACAATCTATCGAATCAACACTTGATCCGATAACCCGGCTATATCATATATAACCGACCGATATCACATATCGCGAGAATAGAACGCGGTATCACATACACGCATTAATCTCGGTCCCGCACATATCACATATGTGCTCCTACTTCGTTTCGCATGAACCAGGAAACCTCTGTATAGGACTCTAAAGACTCGTCAATATGCCGGCAATAGGTGATGATCATATCAAACACCCACAAGCCGCAAACGGTCTGCTAAACGTAATGGCCACCCGGGTATTAAGCTATCAGAAGATCAACAAGTAAGCCTGCTCATACTCCTGCGAATCCAATCAGTAACACTACCGTACAGTCTGGTCTCTTCATCTGATATGTCGCATATCTCGTCTAGGGGCGGTAAACGTCAGACTCTAATAACTCGATAAGTCGTGCCGATGTGAGGCTCATAACGGGTCGAGAAACTACTGATAACACTTACCAGTAAATCTCAGAAACAGCCATAGCCAGAGACTTCCTGTTATAGCCAATCAAGCATTGCGCAACATCAACCCCTAATACCGGGAGAGACGAAATCCCCTCCTATCGCTCATTGCCTCCATGTGACTCGGGACTGTACCCAAAAACCACCGTTTTACACGTTCTCTTGAATGTGGTAAGAAGGAAATCAAAACACATTGGGAATCACACAAGACTCTATGGCGATCTTGGGTCGACAGACTAACCTGTACCAGTGTCACCAGAGAACTGCCATCTGACGTGAGGTATAATACCATCTAGGAGTTCTCGACGAGTCTGTCCAGTGTACCCAGTCTCCACTGATGTCACGACCCAAAATAGTACGTGTCTGGCACTTGAATCATAAGAAGTCTATAGGACCCCATCTAATTCAAGTAAGCCAAAAGCCCAGAAATCTAAAACCATTTTTTTGGAATAAATAAAGAAAACTAGTTTTAAGAAGTGAGGAAAACATGTTTTAAAAACAAGGTTTTTAAAATAAGTAAGCCGAATATGTATTTTTAAAATCTATCGTCTTTTCTGAAAATTTCGGCAGAGGTTCCTTTGTAAATACTGGCCCCGAACGGGGTAGAACAAGAATAATATATACACAATGACAAAAGGCATCCCCAAGCGGGAGCTAGCTCTTCGTCAATCGACGGTCACAACCACGCAAGCAATATAATATACAACGCCAAAGGGCGAGAATCAAAACTCAAAGGAAAACTCCAAATCAGCAAGAAAACCATAATACTACAACGCGCGACTCTAAAGTCGAAATAATACATAACTGGTTTTCTAAGTCTGAAACAATATATAAGTTTTGGTTGATGGAATTACTAGATACAACTGAATAAAATAATACAAGGGTGGTCACGATGCGAGTGAACCCACCTACCAATGCAATCACCCAGAAAGGAAGCAGTGTGCCAGAAAAGCCGCAATGAAACCTGTACGGCAAAACCTGCAAGAACTGTGGCACAACGGGGGTGAGTTGCCAACTCGTGAATAGAAAACATCGCAGAGTAGAAATTGTATGCATGACATAATCCTAGATCAATACGATCAGATATATATATATAAACCTCAAATGAATAAGTCTGAAGCAAGATAAGGTGGCAATGTAACATTTATACATGAGTGTAGTGCCAAGTGCTCGTGCCAGTGCCTCAGGTAATAACATATCATAAATATGAGGTATGATCAATGTAATCAATGTCAACTATATCAGGAAGTCTATGAGTATGTGGATATCATCCAACTATGTGATCAATGTCATCAATGACAATATATGTATGTGGAATTCATCCACGTGTCACCCAATGACAATAAGCATCATGCATGTAAATATCAAAAACATATGTATGGAAGTATGAGGATGTAAATCAACATGTGTCACTAGCGACATACCAAAATCATGGAACCTGAGTGTCAAGCATCGACACTCGAAAACATCATGAAATCTGTGCCTAGCATCGGTACGCAAATCCTCATATACATGGGGCTCCGTCAGTCTGGATCGGCCCATCTCATCTCTCAACTCCGGTCGGTATCCCCCAGATATCCGCCGAGCTCAACACAATCACCGGTAGGTAGTACTCCCCTGCCAGGCTCACCGTCTAACATATACGAGTCTTCTTATCCCGGGGTACCTCACCGGGTCCACCATGTATCCGCAGACGGTGCCTACCGCTCCTCGAATCGGGTTTCACATGCCACTCTCAGAACCGAGAAAACACATGGTGGACGCACTGAAATATCATATCAAGGGCAACTGTGTTTTTCAAACAATATATAGCTTCTTTTAAAATACCCACGTTTCCCAAATCCAAAAATATCATGGAAACAACATATCTCAATGCGTATAATCAGAAAGTATGATGTATGCGACATATAAAAGAGATGTAAGCATATCAGCGTATCATGCAACATGGAATAGTAATATGCACATATTTAGGGAAGACCGCCTCTTTAAAATGAATCAGTTTTAGAAAGTATCTTGTGGTTCCCAGATCTCCAAGTCAAACCAGAATCATCTATGTATGTGCAAATATGTATGTATACAAGTATGAGTGTACAACAGGTAGGTGCACGAGTATGAGTGTACAATAAATGTGTGCACAAGTATGAGTGTACAATAGATGTGTGCACAAGTACGAGTGTACAATATGTAAGTACACAAGAATGAATGTACAATAGATGTGTGCACAAGTATGAGTGTACAATATGTAAGTACACGAGTATGAATGTACAATAGATGTATGCACAAGTATGAGTCTACAATAGATGTGTGCACAAGTATGAGTGTACAATATGTAAGTACACGAGTATGCCATGTAAGGGTCATATCCTGAATGCAACAGTACTACAGTGTAGTGACATGGCAATTATCGATGATGAAGTGTGTGAGCCGGCAAGCAGGTGTACGTGGAACATATGCATCATCGATAATGGTGCTGGTGTCCTAACAGCATGAGTTTAATATAACAATAACTATATTTATCATGCAATGCGATGCAAACAGTAAGCATATGCAGCAAATGAATAATAAACACAACAGTGTAGAAGCTACATTATGCATCCATATCATACTGTTTTGCCATTTGAAAGAAGACGAATCGGGGTTTTCAGGAAAACAAGGGCTACGGTGTTTTTAAGAAAAGATGCGTTTTTTGAAAATATCCGTAGAATCCCTTGCATGTCTTTAACTACTCCCGATTCGTTAGTTTTTGAAATAGGTATGACATCGGCCTAGCCTAACATCTATTAGCAAATCTACAACTCTAACTAGCAAGTCAATCAGAAGGGGTATGGAAACCATCTAAATCTGAGTCGATATAATATATATATGCAATATAATAGTCGGTGATCCCGCCTCAAAGGTACCGCGTACGATACAATATCATATGACATCCTCGAGTCATGAGTGCGGATCTATCATCAACATAAAGCTCGTACGGTAAATCATCGTACGATATCCCAAAAGCTGGGTACGGGTCAATATCACATTCATCTCATCAATTATCTGGTATCTTTATCATCATATCTCATGATCTGGGGTACTGATCTAAGTCTAGTACAAATCGATACTGTCTATATAAATATAAATGCGTGTGTGAAACACACGTCTAAAGGCCCGCTAAAATCACCTGTCGTATCCCAAATACGAATCACATTATATCACCGATCTCATGGCACTATGCCCAATATCATCGACTCATCGCCAAATATCATCCACTATCTTCGTCACCTAAGTATATGTATAACAAATATGCAGGTGTGTGCGTGTGGGTGTAAGCCTATCCTAGGGTTCGCAACTAGGAACTATACTAGTTTACTTCTACGCCCTAATCTAACCATAGTACACCCAATCTCATCTGAATATCTATGACACACATAACACTATCAAATATATAAATATAGTATATATCGAACTGCGGGGGTGCTATACTCTATCCACCCGACTTCCCCCAAAGATATAATCTATTCATCTGCATCCTGCATGTCGGTCTCGATGTTGCCTTCATCTTCTTCATCGTATGAAGCCCTCGAGATGGTACCTACAAGATAACACAATCGCAAATGCACATTAAAATCACATCGGAAAACCAAAACGACACGCTAAGGCCTATAGGTTAGAACCTATGGACTACGCTTTCAAAACCATCAAACAACCCTTGATGTCGTCGTGCAAACGTCAAGTGATCGAGGTAAAACATAAATACGCAAATCTAGAATTCAAAATACGAGAAACGAAACACGAATCAAAACAGTAACTAGAGAAAAGGGTCCCAGATTTCACCCTAGGTCAAATTGGACAATTTTGCATATGCCAGGGGTCTATTTTACAGATTAGGGGACCACAGAACAAACACGAATGAAATAGGACCAGGTCTGGCCGCAATTTACGGCCAGACAGAATAAATCTGCGGCCAAGTTGGGGAGATAGGGACTAGGGTTTTGGTGGTAGCTTCCTAGGTGCCTGCATGTATCACTGTCCATGCAAAATAATTTTCAGAGTCTCGGGGTGATAGCAGATAACATTTTACATCCATAGAATTCATAATTCTTCCGATATCGTTTTCTAAATCCGTATTCCGGGTTTCAAGTCTCTGGTTTAGGCCTTTATTCTAGCACTAGGGGGGTTGTGTGGCCTCTACTGGGCTTAATTGTCCAACACAACTCTCAATTTCCACTAACCCAAACTAGGTTTTTCCTAAGTCCACAAAACCACCCGATATCGGTTCGAATCTAACATGGGGGTATAAATAATGGAAAAACTAAGCTCATGGTTCAGAAATTACCTTATTTGGCAACTCAAGAATTTTCTTGAGTTGCCCCTAGTGGCCAAAATCCTTGCTTTCTTGGTCCAATGTGCTTTCCTTGAGCTTGTGCATCTTTTTTGTGAAATGGGAATAGGGTTTTGGGTTGTTTTTGGATGTGTTTGTGATGATTTAGGGGGGGAGGAGATGAGGCAGCAGCAGCAGCAGAAATAGAGGGAGAGGGAGAGGAAATGAGGGGAATAATGAAGAGGGAATGGCTCATAACCAAGTCAAAGGCAATCCCTCACCTTTCTCTCTCATAACCATACCTAGTACTTTATTCCTTTTCTTTTCTTTTGTTTTCTAATCCTTTTTCCTTCTCTCCTCAATAGTAAACCCAAAATAAAAGCCATGCAAAATGTAACAAGTGTAAAAATGATACGGTGCAATGTTTTGCACAAAATACGCTTAAAACACGATTAGCGATTTTTAATCTCGATTAGCACTAAATTAGCATATAATTACTCATAAAACTTAAAATTTGCATAATTCACATAAAACACTCTCTTTTAGTAATTTCTATAATTTTCAAAATTTCCCCCCAATTTATCGGTGTTTAATTATACCGAAGTATTAAAATATTCATTAAAAATAATATTAAATTATAAAAATTCCCAAAATAATATTTTATTTTATTTTTTGAAATGTTACAATCTTTCCCCCTTAAAGAAATTCGGTCCCCGAATTTAAATTTAAATTCCTCAAATACCAAAACATTTCAGTAAAAGTCCAAGTCGTCGGGGCTCCGAAATCATTAATACATAAAACGCATCATAGCGCAATGCTTGCGCATGAGTAATGAGCTGATAACTCAAAATCAAAACTCTTTCAAGCATCCTGCAATCATCGGAGTCATGGTAAAGACACAAATGTCAAATCCAAAATAAAACCAATATGATATAAATCAGAACTATACATGTAGACATCAAATCTATACATGTAAATAGCTGAAGTAAATACATGCCAAATCTTTTTAAGTCACTGTGCGATGCGCATAACACTGCACAGTGGCAGAAGTCTATTATAATAAAATAACCATGTATGTATATATCCTTTGTTTAATATGTACGTTCCGCCGTTTTGAAAAGAATTTAGAAGGGTTTCCTTATTTTAAACGTTTCGTGTCATATCATACACGTCGGTAAATACTGAGACTATAGCTCTCTTTTTTGGGAATCCCTCCGATAACTATCAATGCATGCAAAATATATCCAGGTACTGTCCTCTGACTAGTCCTGTTCAGTACGAAAACAAATAGCAATATCATAAAAAACGTACTGATCCGTAAGGAATAAATCCCAAAATGTATATAAGAATACCCTGTGCGTCTGGTGCGCACAGAAATCAAAATCCATATATGTGAAACAACATCTAGGTGCAACAGGTGTGCACGAAATATCTGTCATAGGCAACGTGTGTGCCTGACAGCAAAATCAGGTGCATCTGACATGCACGAAGAATCTCGATTTAGTGCATCGGGCGTGCACCAAAATCGTATCTCAAAACATGCGCTCAACACGCGCGAAAATCCAAATCAAATGCTCGGAGTGCAAGAAATCAACATCAATGTCGGAATCAAAATCGACGGTATACAATACGGCTCAATCAAAATCAGGTGTACCGCGGTATATAAACTCACAACCATGTGCACAAAATATAAATCTGGTGCAACAAAGGCACGAAATATAAATCTGGTGCGACAAACGCACGAAACATAAAACTGGTGCGACAAACGCACGAAGTATAAAACTGGTGCATCCTGTGCACAAATATGATTACCCAGTAGGTGCAACCATGGTGCACGAAAACAGAAATTATGGAACTCAGCCATCAAGACCAAATCATGCGAATAGATCGCCCAAAATATCGAAATCCAAGATGACGGATACGCGATAATCGAATCACAAAATCATAAATCATAAATACCATCGTCGGTATATCCTCCTTCAAAGTCGAGAAGGTGTCGGTGCGTCCAATGCTAGCAGCGCAAGATATCTACTTGCCTCTTGCTCACGGTCTGGCGTCCTCTGTCTCTGGGTCCTTATCTCCCCTGCGGATTAACAATCTCGCAATCCATCGGCTCATCGGCCCTGTCAGGTGTGCTAACGGGGACGATTCCGTTTTGGCACTTCTCTGGTCATCTCTCGGTCAATCCTCACGGCCACTCGTAAAGCAGCACGTCACTGGTGTCGACCTCTGGTCCTCTGAATACGCATTACTCATCGGATCCTGGGTGCAAATCTTATCGCAGCAGCGTCCTAGAAGGAATCTTGCTCAAGGTCTTTTCCGATCTCGCCTATGCCGAACTGTACGGAGGCTGGTGCTCTTGCATAATCTTTTCTCGCTCTGTGGACATCTGCGTTCTCAGCACAGCATTTTCTCGGAAACTGGTCGCATCCCAACGCCTCTGTGGACATCTCCGACCTTTAATCTCAACGGGGAGTAACAATAGCTCATCGGCATCTCACACGAACCTCTTGTCCCACTTGTCTGTATCATCGTCTACTTCGACGTCACGTCTCTATCTGCGCACTGCAAATATTCTCGGCTACGGTCAATCCGAAGTCTCTCATACGGACTCGAAATCACGAACTCGGTATCTTCATCACTCTGTAGAAGATATCTAGCCGAACACGTCCTCAGGAACTTGTCCCAACCTGTAGATGTATATTCCATTCCCGTCTTTTCTTGATCAATTCACAACACATCTGGGTGAGGTCCTCTATCCGGACATGGTCAACTATCTCGTCGATGATGCCGAACTCTGGCCTGCTGGGTGTGCGCAATATGACCACTCCTGGGTCCAAGTCTTCTCGTATAGTATTCCAGAAAGGTCCTGTCAAGATCTTTCTTAAATCTCGCATTTGCCGAATTGCCCGGAAATTACCACCCTACTATATCTGTTTTTTGTTCCGGAACGGCTGCATACTCATCGCGACTCCTTCTAGAAGGTATATCCATATACTACGCCTCTGCATGTGTATCGCATCTCTGATGTCAGCAGAGTGGAACGTCATCTCGTCGAAATCTCATGCGAACTCTTTACTTCACTCTGCTCTAATGTCGACTGATTTGGACTCGTCTTCTCGTGGCTGCATAGACTGCGCTCCAACGGCTATACTCGTATCTGGAGTCTCTAAGGAATGTATCCCATCACATGATATCCGAATGATGTCGAACCATCCGATCGATTTGTCAGAACCTCATAATCCCCCAACAGATCAACATCTTGAGTACAGTTTAATAGTATCGAGTACATACCTCAGCATCGGTGGTCCAACCGTAGAAGGGCAAACCCAAGCCTCACTAATGGCGCCGCGGAACTGCCGCAAACCCTAAGGTTCAAAGACTTTCACACGGTCATTATGTCGAGTTAGGGTTTCATTCTTCTAGAGGGTCCATAGAGTCGTTTGCATGTCTTTCCGAATACTTTAAACTTGGAATATGGGTTTCTGACATTCGATCGTCTCCATCGACTACCAACGAACCTGCGTGAAGTCGTCTCTAGCTGGAATCAATCAATCTGATGACCTCGCATCGAGGTAAGCGAACAAACTATATGTCCTAGTCATTCATCCTCGGGTGACTAGCAACCTTCCATCATCTCTGAGTATATGCTCAAGCTGCAGTAGCTCTAATGTCTGGGCGATATCTCGTCATTTGCAGCAACAACTCGCTCATTCGTCTGTACACTAAACAGCGCCTCAATCATCCTGAGTAAATGACATATCAATGGTCATCACATCCTGACTGGCCTCTAGCAGTAGCCTGATCCTTTGGTGCCGATCAGCATATCCGGGAAATCTCGTAAAAGTGATCTGTCGAACGCTCATGGCGCGAAAACACACTAAAACGACGCCTCTCTATGCAATCGTATGCCTCTGGCATCACGCCCTGGTCAGTCCTCGTCCGTGACGAGCTCAAGCTGACGCAACTCTAGCCGTAGCTCTCTCTGCCCGTGTAATCGTGGCAGCAACATCATAACCAGTATCGATGAGGATAGATCACAGGAATGAATATAATACTGTGCAAGGAAATGTACATCCTAAGGTCTCTTAAGCGGAGTAGCGTATCGTAAATATTCCGCGGAACATACGTACGGCACGTCACTCTACTCAAGCTACCTACTCCATCAACCAAGGGTCATCCTACGCGATGAAAGTTCGGGTATAATATCCCCTCGACTAAGTCTATGTTCCGTAAGGTCAAGCCTAAGTTCCGTATATATATATAAACGACTTAGGCTCCGCATAGTCAAACTTAGACTACAACCAAGGTTAACCTAGCGCTCTGATACCAACTTTGTCACGACCCAAAATAGTACGTGACTGGCACTTGAATTATATGAAGCCTATAGGACCCTATCTAATTCAAGTAAGCCAAAAGCCCAGAAATCTAAAACCATTTTTTTTAGAATAAATAAAGAAAACTAGTTTTAAGAAGTGAAGAAAACATGTTTTAAAAACAAGGTTTTTAAAATAAGTAAGCCGAATATGCATTTTTAAAATCCATTGTCTTTTCTGAAAATTTCGGCAGAGCTTCCTTTGTAAATACTTGCCCCGAACGGGGTACAACAAGAATAATATATACACAATGATAAAAGGCATCCCCAAGCGGGAGCTAGCTCTTCGTCAATCGACGGTCACAACCATACAAACAATATAATATACAACGCCAAAGGGCGAGGATCAAAACTCAAAGGAAAACTCCAAATCAGCATGAAAACCATAATACTACAACGCGCGACTCTAAGGTTGAAATAATACATAACTGGTTTTCTAAGTCTGAAACAATATATAAGTTTTGGTTGATGGAATTACTAGATACAACTAAATAAAATAATACAAGGGTGGTCACGATGCGAGTGAACCCACCTACCAATGCAATCACCCAGAAAGGAAGCAGTGTGCCAGAAAAGCCGCAATGAAACCTGTATGGCAAAATCTGCAAGAACTGTGGCACAACGGGGGTGAGTTGCCAACTCGTAAATAGAAAACATCGCAGAGTAGAAATTGTATGCATGACATAATCCTAGGTCAATACGATCAGATATATATATATATATATATATATATATATATATATATATATATATATATATATATATATATATATATATATATAAACCTCAAATGAATAAGTCTGAAGCAAGATAAGGTGGCAGTGTAACATCTAAACATGAGTGTAGTGCCAAGTGCTCATGCCAGTGCCTCAGGTAATAACATATCATAAATATGAGGTATGATCAATGTAATCAATGTCAAATATATCAGGAAGTCTATGAGTATGTGGATATCATCCAACTATGTGATCAATGTCATCAATGTCAATATATGTATGTGGAATTCGTCCACGTGTCACCCAATGACAATAAGCATCATGCATGTAAATATCAGAAACATATGCATGGAAGTACGAGGATGTAAATCAACATGTGTCGCTCGCGACATATCAAAATCATGGAACCTGAGTGTCAAGCATCGACACTCGAAAACATCATGAAACCTGTGCCTAGCATCGGCACGCAAATCCTCATATACATGGGGCTCAGTCAGTCTGGATCGGCCCATCTCATCTCTCAACTCCGGTCGGTATCCCCCAGATATCTGCCGAGCTCAACACAATCACCGGTAGGTAGTACTCCCCTGCCAGGCTCACCGTCTAATATATACGAGTCTTCTTGCCCCGGGATACCTCACCGGGTCCACCATGTACCCGCAGACGGTGCCTACCGCTCCTCGAATCGGGTTTCACATGCCACTCTCAGAACCAAGAAAACACATGGTGGATGCACTGAAATATCATATCAAGGGTAACCGGGTTTTTCAAACAATATATACTTTCTTTTAAAATACCCACGGTTCACAAATTCAGAAATATCATGGAAACAACATATCTCAATGCGTATAATCAGAAAGCATGATGTATGCGACATATAAAAGAGATGTAAGCATATCAGCGTATCATGCAATATGGAATAGTAATATACACATATTTAGGGAAGACCGCCTCTTTAAAATGAATCAGTTTTAGAAAGTATCTTGCGGTTCCCAGATCTCCAAGTCAAACCAGAATCATCTATGTATGTGCAAATATGTATGTGTACAAGTATGAGTGTACAACAGGTAGGTGCACGAGTATGAGTGTACAATAGATGTGTGCACAAGTATGAGTGTACAATAGATGTGTGCACAAGTATGAGTGTACAATATGTAAGTACACGAGTATGAATGTACAATAGATGTGTGCACAAGTATGAGTGTACAATATGTAAGTACACGAGTATGAATGTACAATAGATGTGTGCACAAGTATGAGTGTACAATATGTAAGTACATGAGTATGAATGTACAATAGATGTGTGCACAAGTATGAGTGTACAATAGATGTGTGCACAAGTATGAGTGTACAATATATAAGTACATGAGTATACCATGCAAGGGTCATATCCTGAATGCAACAGTACTATAGTGTAGTGACATGGCAATTATCGATGATGAAGTGTGTGAGCCGGTAAGCAGGTGTACGTGGAACATATGCATCATCGATAATGGTGCTAGTGTCCTGACAGCATGAGTTTAATATAACAATAACTATATTTATCATGCAATGCGATGCAAACAGTAAGCATATGCAGCAAATGAATAATAAACACAACAGTGTAGAAGCTACATCAATGCATCCATATCATACTGTTTTGCCATTTGAAAGAAGACGAATCGGGGTTTTTAGGAAAATAAGGGCTACGGTGTTTTTAAGAAAAGATGCGTCTTTTGAAAATATCCGTAGAATCCCTTGCCTGTCTTTAACTACTCCTGATTCGTTGGTTTTTGAAATAGGTATGACATCGGCCTAGCCTAACTTCTACTAGCAAATCTACAGCTCTAACTAGCAAGTCAATTAGAAGGGGTATGGAAACCACCTAAATCTGAGTCGATATAATATATATATATAATATAATAGTCGGTGATCCCGTCTCAAAGGTACCGCGTACGATACAATATCATATGACATCCTCGAGTCATGAGTGCGAATCTATCATCAACATAAAGCTCGTACGGTAAATCATCGTACGGCATCCCAAAGCTGGGTACGGGTCAATATCACATTCATCTCATCAATTATCTGGTATCCTTATCATCATATCTCATGATCTTGGGTACTAATCTAAGTCTAGTATAAATCGATACCGTCTATGTAAATATAAATGCGTGTGTGAAACACACGTCTAAAGGACCGCTAAAATCACCTGTCGTATCCCAAATACAAATCACATTATATCACCGATCTCATGGCACTATGCCCAATATCATCGACTCATCTCCAAATATCATCCACTATCCTCGTCACCTAAGTATATGTATTACAAATATGCAGGTGTGTGCGTATGGGTGTAAGCCTATCCTAGGGTTCACAACTAGGAACTATACTAGTTTATCTCTACGCCCTAATCTAACCATAGTACACCCAATCTCATCTGAATATCTATGACACACATAACACTATCAAATATATAAATATAGTATATATCGAACTGCGGGGGTGCTATGCGCCATCCACCCGACTTCCGCCATAGATATAATCTATTCACCTGCATCCTGCGTGTCGGTGTCGATGTCGCCTTCATCTTCTTCATCGTATGAAGCCCTTTAGAAGGTACCTACAAGATAGCACAATCGCAAATGCATATTAAAATCACATCGGAAAACCAAAACGACACGCTAAGGCCTATAGGTTAAAACCTATGGACTACGCTTTCAAAACCATCAAACAACTCTCGATGTCGTCGTGCAAACGTCAAGTGATCGAGGTAAAACACAAATACGCAAATCCAGAATTCAAAATACGAGAAACAAAACACGAATCAAAACAGCAACTAGAGAAAAGGGTCCCAGATTTCACCCTAGGTCAAATTGGACAATTTTGCATATGCCAGGGGTCTATTTTACAGATTAGGGGACCACAAAACAAACACGAATGAAATAGGACCAGGTCTGGCCGCAATTTGCGGCCAGACAGAATAAATCTGCGGCCAAGTTGGGGAGATAGGGGCTAGGGTTTTGGTGGTACCTTCCAAGGTGTCTGCATGTATCACTGTCCATGGAAAATAATTTTCAGAGTCTCGGGGTGATAGCAGATTCCATTTTACATCCACAGAATTTACAATTCTTCCGATATCATTTTCTAAATCCGTATCCCGGGTTTCAAGTCTCTAGTTTAGGCCTTTATTCCAGCACTAGGGGGGTTGTGTGGCCTCTACTGGGTTTAATTGTCCAACACAACTCTCAATTTCCACTAACCCAAAACTAGGTTTTTCCCAAGTCCACAAAACCACCCGATATCGGTTCAAATCTAACATGGGGGTATAAGTAATGGAAAAACTAAGCTCATGGTTCAGAAATTACCTTTGGCAACTCAAGAATTTTCTTGAGTTGCCCCAAGTGGCCAAAATCCTTGCTTTCTTGCTCCAATGTGTTTCCTTTGAGCTTGTGCATCTTTTTTGTGAAATGGGAATAGGGTTTTGGGTTGTTTTTGGATGTGTTTGTGATGATTTGAGGAGGGGGGAGATGAGGCAGCAGCAGCAGCAGAAATAGAGGGAGGGGGAGAGGAAATGAGGGGAATAATGAAGGGGGAATGGCTCATAACCAAGTCAAAGCTAATCCCTCACCTTTTTCTCTCATAACCATACCTAATACTATATTCCTTTTCTTTTCTTTTGTTTTCTAATCTATTTTCCTTCTCTCCTCAATAGTAAACCCAAAATAAAAGCCTTGCAAAATGTAACAAGTGTAAAAATGATACGGTCCAATGTTTTGCACAAAATACGCTTAAAACGCGATTAGCGATTTTTAATCGCGATTAGCACTAAATTAGCATATAATTACTCATAAAACTTAAAATTTTCATAATTCACATAAAACACCCTCTTTTAGTAATTTCTATAATTTTCAAAATTTTTCCCCAATTTATCGGTATTTAATTATACCGAAATATTAAAATATTCATTAAAAATAATATTAAATTATAAAAATTCCCAAAATAATATTTTATTTTTTTTTGAAATGTTACAACTGAGCACCCGTATACCATCTTTGATGTCAAACACCAATGGATATGGGATCATCCATCGTCCATCTACATGGGTCAAGAAGCTATACGTTAGTCTACTCTGGTATATCGATACCCTGTCTCGATACACCCACGACTAGGGACCTTAAAGGATGTACTCACGGACTACCTTTGTCCCACTAGTATGATCCGCATCATAATCCAGGTAGTCAAGTACACATCCTAAGGGCTTTATCAACATGTAACAGAGAGACAATCAGTGTACATGTTAAGATAAAGAGTAACCAGATAGTATACTATCATGTCGAGCAAGAAAGTCCTTCCTATGTATGTCTAAGCATCCACTATAATATACATCACATGTACAATAATGGCCTCTACAGCATACATATAACTAACAATCTCCCACTTGCACTAGGGCCATAATATAGCAGTGGTTGTAGTATCTCATACCTAACCATCCCATAAAAGTCTCTCTTGGGAAAATGCCTTTGTGAGTGGATCCGCTGTGTTATCCTCTGAGTCTACTCTCCTAACCTTGATCTCCCTGGAGATCAACCATCTCCATGATCAGGTGATACTGCCTTAGAATATGTCTGGATCACTGATGGGACGGGGCTTCCTAGGCATAAACCACAACTCCATTGTCACACAATGGTAGGAACGAAGTTTATCTCATGGACTTATATACACCCAGACTGCCTCTTTGGTAGTATCGTTGGTAGCGATGTATCGAGCCTTTATCTTCTAGTTTGCCACGGTATCTAGCTTGGAACTCTTCCAACATATCGTCCCTCTACTGAGGGTAAAGACAATGCCTGTGACTAACATCCAATCGTCCTTACCACTCTGGAAACTATCCAGTGATTCTCCCCAGGATCGATTGATACCATCTCACTACTCCTAGCGAGAATCCTAATATCCACTTAGATCTATCTCATAGATCCAAAATCCAGGATTTAGGAGGTATCACCTTGATCCTATATGAAGAATCCTTGTGATAAGAGGAGATTGACCGAGCGTAGCATAGGAAACACCTTTCCTATCAAGAGTATGTCATCCACGTACAATACGAGAATGACCACCATACTCTCTACTACCCTTTTGTATATACAAAGTTCATATACCATTTTGATGAAGTCAAACTCTTTGACTACCACATCAAAACAGATGTTCTAACTCCATAATTCCTGCTTTAACCTGTAAAGCAACTTGCACACGTTTCCGCTGCTCCCACTTTCTATGAAGCCCTCTGGTGTGTACTTATAGATGCTTTCTTCTAAATCAGTATTTAGAAAAGCAGTCATGACACCCATCCGTCAGATATCGTAGTCATGGTATGTAGCAATGGCAAGTAGGATCCGAATGGACTTAAGCATAGCCACTGGAGAAAAGGTTTCATCATTATCCACACCTGGTCGATGACGAGAATCTTTTACAACAAGTCTAGTTTTGAAAGTCTCAACTTTTCCATCTACACCAAGTAATATTCTCAAGATATACTTGCTCCCGATGGGGATTTAACCCTTCAGATATAGCAACCAAAGTCCATACTTTGTTGGTGTATATGGATTCCATCTCAGATCACTTAGCATCCGGCCATTCTTACAGAGTCCCCACTCTTGATGGCCTGCTCGAAACTAGTTGGGTCATCATCTCATGATGCAATTCTTGATCCCACTGTCATTGAGAAAACCAAAGTATCTCTCAGGAGGATGAGAAACCCTACCAGATCGGCGGAGAGGCTGAGCTTCGTTAGGAACTATTGAATCCTCCGGTTCTACCAAATCATCAGTTGTAGTTTGTATAGCTGGAACTTATTCCAGTTCTACCTCATTTCCACAAATTTCTTTCCAAAATAAAATCCTTTTCTAAAAAGGTGGCATGCCGAGAAATAAAACACCATTTGTTCCTCGGTGTGGTAGAAGATATTCCCTTGCGAATGCTTGGGATATCCAACAAACTTCCACAGAACTTACCTTGCCTCGAGCTTGTCCGAATTTTTCTTTTAGACATAGGCCGGACAACCCCAAATCTTAACTTACTTAAGAGATGAGCTCTTCCCATACCATATCACATATGGAGTGGTAGGCACCTGATTTGGCTGGAACCCAATTCAATAGGTATGCAACTTCTCAAGTGCATAACTCCCAAAGAAATAGGTAACTTAGCATGACTTATCATAGAGCGCACCATATCTAATAGGGTGTGATTGCTCCGCCCCGATATACCGTTGTGTTGTGGTGTATACGGAGGAGTAATGCTGAGAGAGAATCTCATTTTCCTTTAGAATATTCCAGTAATACCGTGCTCAAGTATTCTCCTCCCTGATCACATTAAAAGACATAATACTTACCCTTTTTGGTTCTCTACTTCTAACTTATATTCATTGAATTTCTCAAAAGGTTCAGACTTGTGTTCCAACAGGAACATATGTCCAAATCTTTCGAGATCATCAGTGAATGTAATGAAGTACAAAGAACAGGTCCTGGTATGTGTAGACAGGGGACCTACATACATCATCATGTATCAATCCTAAAAGTTCACTAACTCTTTCTTTGTTTCCAATAAACGAAGCTATGGTCATCTTATCTTTGTGACAAGACTGGTAAGTTTCATAAGATGTAAATTCAAACTGATTTAAATATGCATATTTATGTAACTTATCTAGTCGGGTCACATTGATATGACCTAGTCTACAATGCCTCAAGAAGGATTCGTTCATTTCTGAACTCTTCCTCTTGTGTGTGTTTTGCACGTTAAGAACCGTGGTTTGATTTAGAACGTATATGCTTTTAGATAACGTTCCTGAACCGATCAACTCTTGATATAGGAAATGTTCAAAATATTATCCAACAATACAAAATTATATCATTCTTTACTAAATAATGAGACTGATATGATGTTGTATATCAGATTCGGTATCTAATAACATTCGTTCAGAATCAATGTATTTGGTAATACAGGGTGATAATCGCCAACTGCTTGGCTGCAACAATTGCACTGCTTCTAACTCTTAAAACTTATCACCCATTCTCAGTTCTCTACCTATCTGTAGCCTATATAACAAATTACATATGTAGGATCCTGATCCGGTATCTCATACCCAGGACGTAGATGATACTGAGAAACAGTTCTTGGTAATGAACACACCCGAAGAAGATGTATCAACATGCACTTTCTTCGTTTGGGCGGCTCGGGAATCCTGGTAATCCCCTATTTCCTGCTCGGTCTTATAACAATTATAAGTTGGAGCGGGACCAACGTTTCCCAGCTCAGTATAACAAGTGGGTTCGGTCAATACATCTATATTATTATCTTGATTAAGGCATGACATGGTCGCTACCTAGAGAGAGAGAGAGAGAAGAAAACACTCAGCGTATGCTCTTACAAGATTAGATTGGTTATTATTTTATCTAATCAGGATGGCTCCCACTGTTTTTATCAAATCTTCCTTCAAACCCTAAAAGGAAAGACTAGCCGGGATTAATTACACCCTACAAGTTCGCCAATCTTTCAGCCAGGACAGTACCGGTATTTTGAGGGAGGTTCCTCGTGCTTTCACACAGACCTAATTAAAATAAACCTCGTTTTCCCAGGGACGTAACCCCGTTAACACCTTTCTAGACACCTACTTGATCGGCTAATTGTAATGTGTAAAACTCTTCCAGAAGTAACTTTTACTCGCAGTGGGTATCGGGATCCAACTATCTCATAGAAGGTATGCAATCTCATTGCAAATTTCAACACTTGAAATTCCCGATAATATTTTGCCCTTAGCATCCTATGACCTTGACAAAAGCCAACAAATCATAGGCTGCTAATTAAGTTCAACCCATACATTTCATGATTGAATTAAACCCACCCGCACGACCCTTGACGAAAGCCAACAAATTCGCACGACTACCCTAACTCAATCGCATCATATGCTTTTGCAGATAAGCATAAATAGCTACCGCACACTACGCCTTGACGAAAGCCAACAAACGTAACACGAATACTATGAAGTACTTATCTGAAATGAAGGAGGGCTACGACAGGTTTTTAAGAAAACCTTTTGCGTAATGAACTTGATATCGTTGTAGCATCAAATGATTTAAAATGGAGTGTTTTTGAGGCTTTTGCTAGTTTCGCTAAAGAGGTCACTCCCGGTGAAGGGATCTCGGTTCTTTCCTCGTTGAATGAGGTGCAGGATATTCACAATGCCGCTATGCAAAGCAAGAACTAGAAAAGCAATCAAAAGACGAAACCGAGGGTTGTAACATCTGCCAATTATTGCTAAAGAGGTCACTCCCGGTGAAGGGATCTCGGCTCTTTCCTTATCGAATAAGGTGCAATATGTTCTATAAGGAACACCGCTATGCAAAGAAAAAACTAGAGCTACCTGTTTTTGAAAATTCGATTCCACAACATCTTTAGGTTTATTTTCTTTCATTAATCTCATTAATGAAGTCCCATCATTTATGTTACCTAAGCATCACAGATAAATACAACGTACGCTTATGCCATCCGCATTCGCCTCGATGTCCCGTCATGCACCGTTAGGTTACGTAACTAACGGCAGAGCGGGGCAGGGCTAGCGCGGATGAAAAACATAAGCAACGTCTATATAATATATCACATATACTATATACAGTATCTATCTCAACATATCAAGTGATCACATTACAGAATATCGCAGTAGAAATCAACATATGAAATATTGGATGTACTAACATTTCCGGGTTTTATATTAAGTGTAAGTCCATGTCACGCACCCCACGTGTTCGCGGGGAGGCGGAATATATGAAAAACAATTATCAAAGCTTCGTAACACGGACTTGAGCACACAGATCGTGTCTAAACCATTACTAGCAAACAACGAGAGGTTTAACTACTCTGATTTGAAGTTATACCTCACGTTACTTGTCTTTCGGGTCTTCATCGCTATCCTCCACACCTCGTCGGCTCTATGGAACATGGGTACCTCAACGGCCTCCTCGAGTCAAAGACGATCCACCCGAGAGTCTATAGTCCGAGCTCCTATCTCGAATCTGAGATAACTACGGCTTCTAGTTTGATAATCTAGAAGTCCTAGAGGGTGTAGAGTATTTAGATGGATTACTTAGTCACTTTAAACCCTAGGATTCTCAACTCATGAGAGCTTTTAGGGTTTGAAGAAGAAGATGAAGACTTGAGGAGAGAGAAGTGTTTTGTGATAATGAATGAATAATATCTCATGCTAGAATAATATGAAGCATACAAATATCTTTCTTGATAATATCAAGATAATATCATACTTCATTTAATTCTAAGGGTGAATCACCTCATGAGTCATTAAGCATTTAATGTTAACTACACCTCATCTCCTCCACCTCATTTAGTTTAAATATAAAAAGAAATAAACACAAATGAGTTACCTCCTTCTAGAACCTTCCCGACAAATTACGAGACTGCCCCTCCCATCCGTATTTCCGAAAAACACGGATAATCTTTGACTGAATAAATCCATCTGTATAATACTAGAATCTGGCTTAAACTAAAGCCCGCTAGTATTATCTGCCCGATCATAATACGTGCACAAGTGTACGTAAGTGATCGCAGCCCTGCCGTAAAACCATACGGCCTCTACACCTTTTGCCCGGTGCAGGGAAACTCTCTGTGTGGGACTCTAAAGACTCGACACTACGCTGGCAGTAGGTTTAACCACAGGCCACAAGCGGTACTAGCTGTACGTAACGGTCCCCAGGTAGATGTCGATAAGAAGGACGATGAGGAAACCCATCCGAACTCCTACTGAGCCTGATGTGACAATCTCCGTACAGTCCGGTCTATTCTTCTAGGACTATCTCATATCAGGCCTAGGGGGCGGTAAATGTCAGACCCCTAATAGCGGTATAAGTCGTGTCGGAGTGAAGCCCATTACACCTTGAGAAACTACTGAAACCTACCAGTAAATCTCGCTTGCCCTGGTCAGGGACTTTGCGTAATGGCTCTCCATACACAGCGCGATATCAACCCCCAATACCGGGAGAGATGAATCCTGTCTAACCGCCACTGCCTCCAAGTGCTTCGGGACTGCACCCAACTACTACCAGTTTGCATAACTCCTTTGAGCCGTGGTAGGGTAGTAATCTAAGTACAGTGGGAACACACCCGAGGCAAAGTAGCAGTGTCAAGTCGATGGACTAAGTTGTGCTCATGTGACCTGGGAACTGCTATCTGATGATAGGTATAAAACCAACCTGCAGTTCCCGGCGAATCCTGTCCAGTGTACTCGTAACCTAACGAGCACCTGCATACTATCTCCAGTACGACGTATTGATGGCTGTGGGACAAAACATCTCCCCATGCTGGGATGAGAAGAGTATACACCAATCTACTCTGGAGTATCGATGCCCCATCTCGATAATCCTACGACTAGGGACCTGTTTAGGATGTTGCTTATAGATTACCCAGCCCCCACTAGTGTGATTGCCATCACAATGCTGGTAATCAAGCAAAGATCCTAAGGGCTCTACTAATATGTATAAGCGACATGTTAAAAGAAACACATGCACATATCAAAGTAGACACAAACCAAGTAACATACTATCATTTTTAGCAAGACTGTCAATACAACTGTGAATATCCCAAGCTTCCATTAAGTAATATACAAACTAGTATGATACAGTAATGGCCTCTAGGGTATAAACACTAACAATCTCCCACTTGCACTTGGGCCATGTACTAGCATATCGCAGACCTATCATCTCGAATAGCCTTTCGAACTGCGTCTGAGAAATGGCCTTTGTGAATGGATCAACAGTGTTATTCTCCGTATCTACTCTCTTTACCTCGATCTCCCGGCGATCTATGATCTCCCTGATCAGGTGATACAGCCTTAAGATGTGTCTGGACTTCTGATGGGACCTGGGTTCCTTCGCTAAAGCTATAGCGCCATTGTTGTCGCAATACAGAGGTATTGGATCAACACTGTTAGGAACCACCTGAAGTTCCGTGAGGAACTTCTTCATCCAGACAGCTTCTTTTGCGGCATCGCAAGCATCTATGTACTCCGCTTCCATCGTCGAGTCAGCAACGGTGTTCTGCTCGGAACTCTTCCAACAGACCGCCCCTCCATTGAGGGTAAAGACATAACCCGACATGGACTTGGAGTCATCCTTGTCACTCTGGAAGCTGGAGTCGGCAAAGGTCTCGATCTGGAGGTCCTTTCCGCCGTACACTAGGAATATCTCCTTAGTCCTCCTCAGATACTTGAGAATGTTCTTTACTGCTATCCAGTGCTTCTCCCCTGGGTTTGCCTAATACCGGCTTACAACGCTCAATGCGTATGCTACATCTGGTCTGGTAAATAACATCGCATACATTATAGAGCCTACCGCAGAAGCGTAGGGTATAATCGACATGCGATCCCTTTCCAAATCAGTCTTGGGAGACATCTCTTTGGAGAGGGTGATTTCGTGACAAGCCGGTAGGTAACCGCGCTTAGAATCTTCCATACTGAAACTTTTCAATATGGTGTCTATGTACCTGGACTGCGAAAGTCCCAACATCCTCTTTGATCTATCACGATAGATCTGGATCCCCACAATCTAGGTGGCATAACCTAGGTCCTTCGTGGAGAACTTATGTGACAAGAATCCTTTGACTGACTGTAGCATAGGAATATCATTTCCTATTAAGAGAATGTCATCCACGTACAAGACGAGGAATACTACAGTTCTTCTTACAATCTTACTGTATATGCATGGTTCATTTGGATTTTTGATAAAGTTGAATTCTTTAACAGTATCATCAAAACAGATGTTCCAACTCTGCGATGCCTGCTTTAGTCCATAAATGGACTTGAGAAACTTGCACACTTTACCGCTGCTCCCACTCAGAATGAATCCTTCTGGCTGATCCATATAGACGCACTCTTCCAAATTACCATTTAGAAAAACCGTCTTTATGTCTATCTGCCAGATCTCATAATCGTGGAAGGTAGCAATGACAAGAAGGACCTGAATGGATTTGAGCATAGCCACTGGAGAAAAGGTTTCGTTATTGTCACGACCCGAAAGTACAGAACATGACCGGCACTTAGACTACAAAACGTCTCGAGGCGTACGTAATCTAAGTAAGCCGAAAACCCAGAAATCCAAAACCAAGAAAAGTAGTAGAGTGAAGGAAAACCAATTTAAATCAAGTAGTTTTAATAGCATAAGCTGAATTATGCATTTTTTTTAAAACATCAAATATTTCCTGAAAATTTCGGCAGAGTCTCCTTTGTAAATACTGGCCCCCAAACGGGATACAACATGAATAGTATACGAAATCAATAAAAGGCATCCTCAAGCGGGAGCTAGCTCTTCATCAATCGACGGTCACAACCACACAAGCAATATAATATACAACGCCAAGGGCGAGGATCAAAACTCAAAAGGAAACTCAAAACCACCAGAAATCCACAGAAATACAACGCGCGACTCTAAGGTCGAAAGAATAACATCACTGGTATCTATCTCTGAAATAAATACATGTTTGGTTGATGGAATTTACTAGATACAACTGAATAATATTATACAAGGTAATATGATGGGTACGATACCAATAAACCCACCTACTAGCAAGTCACCCGAAAGAAGCAGTGCCAGCAAAGCCGTAATGAAACCTGTACAGCAAAACCTGCAAGGAACTGTGGCACAACGGGGGTGAGTTGCCAACTCGTGAGTAGAAAAACATCTACGAACAGAAACCGCATGAACAATGCAAACTTAGGTCAACGATCATAATATATCCTCAAAATATAACCAGCAGCCTATAACCATGGCTAGGGTATACCACTAAACAACAGTAATACCAAGTGCTCGTGTCAGTGCCTCAGATAGCAATATATCATATGGATGATGTAGGAATGCATGAAAACAGAATAAATGTACTGAAGAAACTGCTTTCATAACTTTGTGAGATTACTTTATTTTTAAAGTGAGGTATCATAAATGAAATCAGCATAAACAGTGTCTAGCATCGACACAAAACATAAATCCCAATGTCTTAAAAATCCGAGGCTCCGGCTATCCGGACTGGCCTGTATCATCAAATCTCAGTACCTCAATATCTCAAAATCTCAGTATCAATCTCACTATCTAGGGCGCCGTCAGTCCTGACCGGCCCCTACCATCAATCTCAAGACCACGACGGTATCCTCCGGATATCCGATGCGTCGGGTAAAATCACCGGTCGGTAGTGCTCCCCTGCCAGGCTCAACGTCAACAACACGGCCTTCTCGTCCCGGGGTACCGCACCGGGCCCACCATGTACCTGAAACGGTTCATCTAACTCCTCGAATCGGGTCTCGAAATCCATCAGCAAACTCATGGTGGACGACTCATATATCATGGGAAAACCGCACTTTTTTATTTAAAAGAGAGGAAAGAAGCTTATACAAGTTTTGTGGTTTTCCCCCAAATCCAGAAAATCTTATGGAAATCCGAATCCAAATCATCAATAGCATGTAAAACAATGAATATAGGCATGAGAATCCATGAATACGGCATAACAATGAATAACAGTATGCATGAAGTGACAAGTAATAACTACAATATCTAAGCTGGCATAAAAGGTAAGTATACTAATATCATGTCAAACTACTAGCTATCAAGCTAAGTTAAGCCATAATATTTTCTAAGGTGTACGTGACATGGCAATTACCGATGAAGATGTGTGTGAGCCGGCAAGTAAGTGTACGTGGTACATACGCATCATCGGTAATGGTGCTGGTGTCCTAACAGCATAATATCAACAATGCAATATGAAACAACAATATAAGTATGCGATGCGGAGCGAGCAACCATAATGACCGGGAACTAAATATTAAACAATGGTGCCATTTGAAATAACACGAATCGTGGGGTTTTGAAAATAAGGGCTACGGTGGTTTTAAGAAAGGATACATCTTTTGAAATATCCGTAGATCCCTTGATCTGTCTTTTAAAATACCCACGATCCGCTAGTTTTTGAAATAGGTAGGAGTCTAATCTAATCTAACAACTACACTAAACTATACGGCTGAACTAACAAGCTGAACTATACGACTATGTATATGTATAGTCGGTGATCCCGCCTCAAGAATATCATTTCCGATACCATATCTATAGTCAGACATCCCAAGTCAAGGGTGCGGATCAATCATCAATATATAGCTCGTACGTAAATCCGTCGTACGGCATCCCAAATCTGGGTACGGGTCAATATCACATTCATCATATTATTCATCTGGTATCCTCTTTATCAAATATCATGATCGGGGTACTGACCTACGTCTAGTACAATACTGATATTGATGAACCTACGTATGCATGTACGTGTGTGAAACACTACGTCAAAGGACCCGCTACAACGTTATGTCGTATCTCAAATACGAACCCTGCCAAATCACCGATCTCACGGCCTCAAATCAAATCTCATCGACTCATCTCAGATCCCAAGTACTATCCTCAAATCCAATATATGAACACATAGTCCCATACCCATGTGAACACATAACTATATAACCCCATATAAGCACATATGAAGAAGAATGTATGCAAGTATGGGTGTGTGTGTAAATGTGGTGCAACCTCTACTCTAGGGTCTCGCAACACTATGTTGGGTTCCTAGGCACTCTAGTGAGGTCTCACAAGGCATCGAACATGCCATCTTCAAAAATTCTAGGTGCCGAGAGACCCGACTACGGATCGTTTGCTAGAAAACTAGGCGAAAAAGCTAACTAGTTAACACTTAACTACAAGATACGGAAATACAACCTTTGTAGATCCGGTGCTCCACCTCCATAGCTCCGCAACGAGGTCCTCTCCGCTGTCCAAATCAAATCCGGGCTCAAGCGTCGGCTTCGTCGGAGAATGGGCAAGCTAGGTCGTCGATGTCCATGCCGAAGATGATCTACGTCGAGGCATCGAAAGATCAAGCTCCACCTTCACCAAACCGTGAAAACTTGTGAAGGAAACACACTCTACTACTTGGCAAGAGGTAGAGGATGAAGAAATAGGAAGTGGGTAGACTTTAGTTTTGGATTTCTCACTCTAATTCATCAATCACCATTGATGAAGTCAAGGTTTCTTCTTTTGTTCAAGGAAGAAGAAGAAGAAAGTCTTATGATATGTTATTTTAAAATCAATAGAAAATCAAAACTTATCATAATGTTAACTATAGTCAAGTGTAGAGAATGAATCATGGTTAGTGGGAATGGTTAGGGTTAAGGATGAGATAAGAATGGTTGACTTGATCAAAGCTTCATGAAGCTTCAACTAAACTCCAAAAAAAGCCACCATTCTTTTCTCTTTTCCATTTATTTTCCAAAATGAAATGGATAAATAAATAAGTGAATAAAACAAAACCCTAACCATAATCATGTAACCATGGTTTGATCTTTACACAAAAACCCTAGCATAACATGTATCATCAAACATGATACAATCAAGTGCACAAAAGTATATCACATATACAATGTGTACAATCGAGTGAGAAAATCCATTTAAAGTGAACCGATACTAGTTAATGCAAAGTAATATATCAAATATATAATTATGCATTAAATCATTAAATCAACACTTGATTCAATGATCCGGTCATGTCGCACACAACCGACTAGTATTCAATGTATCGGCTTATCGATTCAACGCTTGAATCGATAACTAGGTTATATCGCATACAACCATCCGACACATTGATCGCGAGAATGAAATACGGTATCACATACACGCATTATTCTCGGTCCCGCACATATCTCATATGCGCTCCTATTTCGTTTCGCTTGAGCCAGGAAACCTCTGTGTAGGACTCTAAAGACTCGTCCATACGCCGGCAGCAGGCGATGATCATATCAAACACCCACAAGCCGCAAGCGGTCTGCTAAACGTAACGGCCACCCGGGTATTGAGCGATCTGAAGATCGACGAGCAAGCCCGCTCACACTCCAGTGAATCCAACTAGTAACACTACCGTACAGTCCGGTCTGATCGTCTGATATGTCGCATATCTCGCCTAGGGGTGGTAAACGTCAGACCCCAATAGCTCGATAAGTCGTGTCGATATGAGGTCTATAACTGATCGAGAAACTACTGGTAACACTTACCAGTAAATCTCAGCAACCCTGGCCAGGGATTTCCTGTTATAGCCAATCGAACACAGTGCAACATCAACTCCCTATACCGGGAGAGACGAATCCCCTCCTATCGCTCATTGCCTCCATGTGACTCGGGACTGTACCCAAAAACCACCGTTTTGCACGCCCTCTTGGACGTGGTAAGATGGAAATCAAAGCACAGTGGGAACCACACAAGACTCTATGACGATCTCGGGTCAACAGACTACTCTGTACCAGTGTCACCAGAGAACTGCCATCTGACGTGAGGTATAATACCATCTGGGAGTTCTCGGCGAGTCCGTCCAGTGTACCCAGTCTCTACTGAGCACCCGTATATTATCTCTGATGTCAAACACCAATGGATATGGGATCATCCATCGCCCATCTGTATGGGTCGAGAAGGTATACGCTAGTCTACTCTGGTATATCGATGCCCCGTCTCGATACACCCATGACTAGGGACTTTTAAGGATGTACTTATGGACTACCATGTCCCCACTAGTATGATCCGCATCATAGTCCAGGTAGTCAAGTACAGATCCTAAGGGCTTTACCAACATGTAACAGAGAGACAATCAGTATACACGTTAAGGTAAAGTTCAACCAGATAGCATACTATCATGTCGAGCAAGAAAGTCCTCCCTATATACGTCCCAGCATCCACTACAATATACATCCTATGTACAGTAATGGCCTCTAGGGCATACATATAACTAACACACTAAACATATCCATTCACACCTAAAATCTATCTTTATCATCAATGACCTCAATAATAAATAATCAATATATATGTGTGTATACGTATTCGTATATATCACCACGGACTGCGGGGGTGCTATACGCCATCCACTCGACTTCTCCCCGTAGATATAAATCTACTCACCTGGTCATCAATCGCCGGTACCGACATCGCCACGCACTTGCTTGTCGTCTCGAAGTCCACATGGGGTACCTACATATCATAACGCACCGTATCGCATTAAAACCAAATTCGAAATCGAAACGGCATACGAAAATCAAATCGGCACGCGTATCACGCATAGGTCAAAACCTATCGCCTACGCAGGCAAGAATAGCCAAACCAACCCTCGATGTCGATGTACAAACTTCAAACCATCGATAAACCCCCAAACACTCTCATTTGCGCATTCACGAACACTAATTATAATATAAAATAGGTTAGAATTCACAAAAACCACAAATTCACCTTAAAGCCATTTTTCCGAAAATCTAGCAAGCAAAAATTACCCGTTTTAGTACAAAACTCGACGTTTAAACAAATCTAGCGGCCATAATACTTATTAAATATCTTAAATAAGTCATAAAAATAATTCCCATAATTTAATCTCATTAAATTCCATTGACCCCAAAATTCTAGTTTACAAAATACCCAATTTTAACAATTTTATAGCAAAAATACACAAACAACAATTTAGCTTGGATTTTCATGAACTAAAGGCATTAAACCACTCAATATAATATTAATAATGACATGAAACCATAATTATATTTTAACCTAAAGCATTTCATAATTTTCCAAAACCCTAGTTAGCAAAATAACTTAATTAGGGCATTTTATAAGTAATGGTTTATAATTAACAGCTAGATTAGCTTTCTACAATACTTAAGATGTTAATCCACATCACATAATCATGCACAATTTATCATAACCCAATTCCACAACAAAACCCTAACTTGAATTCCTTAATCATGCAATTAAACTCATCTAAAACCTAATTAATCACTTAATTAATTAGCTTTAAGAAATTAACTAACAAATTAAGCAAAAAGGGTTGGAATTTATACCCAATAATTTTGAAGATCCACAAGCACACATAGCCTCCCAAATCAAAATTTTGTTCCCTAGATCCATGCAATTTTGGCTAATGAGAAATGGGTAGGAGTCGGATTTTGATTTTGGTGAAGTTTTACTTTGATTTTTGGCAATTTTTTTGAGGATTTTTGGAGAAGAGATGAGATAAGGGAAAGAGAGGGGAGGGGCTGCTGAAATCAGCAGTGGGCTCGGCCAAATGGGGAGGAGAAGAGAATGTGAGGTGATTGGAGAGAGAATGGGGTCAAAAAGTCCACCTTTTACTTCTATCATTCTCTTTTCTTTTCTTTTCTTTTCTTTTGCAACACAAGTGGGGATAATTGAGGGGGGCTGCTGAATTCAGCCATGGGGAAGGAAAAAATGGGGGTGTGTGAGTGTGGGTATGGGTGTGGGGTGATGAAAAATGATAAATACTATACCCCAAACATCTATTTACACTAAATTCACTAAAAAAGCCTTTCTTCTTCAATAATTTCTAAACCGTTTTGGCAAACGATTTCGTTTTAGAAACAATATTTTAAAATTTTGTTTAATGTGCCAAGAATTATAAAATTTGTATCAACCCATTCTAATTTGTAATTTTCCCTAATTAAATGTATTAGTGACGGCTCAAAATAATATTAAAATAATTTTTTTTCAGAAAATTTAAAATTTCACCAGTGGCTCAATAAACACCAAATACTAGCAATTACATAGCTAGAATATGTATATTTAATTTTATAATAAAGATATTTGTATTTTGACTTTTTACAGAAACCCCCCCTTATTGTACCGATTTTCCGAAATTTCACCGAAACGATTTTCAAAACGTTACAGTTATAGTCCAAATCAGGTCTTTGAAGAAAACCATTTGTAACAAGTCTAGCCTTATAGGTTTAAACCTGTCCATCTACACCCCTCTTCTTTCTGAAGATCCATTTGCATCCTACGGGTTTTACTCCATCTGGAGCAATGTCCAAAGTCCATACTTTGTTAGTGTACACGGACTCCATTTCGGTTCGCATTGCATCCAGCCATCTTACCGAGTCGCCGCTCTGAATGGATTGCTGGAAGCTAGTAGGGTCATCATTGTCAATGATGCAATCCTCTCGATCCCCGTCTATGAGAAAACCGTAGTATCTCTCGGGTGGATGAGACTGCCTACCTCTTCTGCGGATAGACGCTGGGATGTCCCTTTCTTATGAAACTTCTAGTTCTACCATACTTTCAGTAATAGCTTGTGGTTCTGGAATTTCTTCCAGTTCTATTGCGCTCCCACTCTTCTGATTTTCTAAAAATTCAGCTTCCAAGAAGTGGGCATGACGAGAAACAAAAACTTTTTGTTCCTCTGCCTAATAGAAATAATACCCCTTGGAGTTCTTCGGATATCCCACAAACTTACACTGTACTGAGCGTGCCTCGAGCTTGTCCGCATGCTTCTTTTTAACAAAAGCTGGACATCCCCATGTCTTCAAATACTGAAGATAGAGTTTCTTCCCACTCCACATCTGATATGGTGTGGTAGGCACAGTCTTGGTTGGAACCTTGCTCAAAAGATATGCAGCTGATTCTAGTGTACAACTCCAGAAAGATCGCGGTAACTTAGCCTTACTCATCATGGAACGAACCATATCTAATAGGGTTCGATTCCGCCTTTCTGATACACCGTTGTGTTGTGGTGTGTATGGACGAGTAAGCTGAGAGAGAATTCCATTCTCTTTTAAGTAACCCAGGAACTCGGCACTTAAGTATTCACCACCTCGATCAGATCTCAGTGTCTTGATACTTTTGCCTATTTGGTTTTCCACTTCATTCTTGTATTCCTGGAATTTCTCAAAGGCCTCGGATTTATACTTCATCAAGAAGATATATCCATACCTAGAGAAATCATCCGTAAAAGTAATGAAGTAGGAATATCCACCTCTTGCATGTGTAGACATTGGACCACACACATCGCTGTGTATGAGTCTCAAGAGCTCGCTCGCTCTTACTCCGTGTCCAGTAAACGGAGTCTTTGCCATCTTTCCTATGAGACAAGATTCACAAGTAGCATAAGATTGATATTCGAATGGATTCAAATATCTTTCTCTATGTAACTTAGTCAACCGTGTTTCATTGATGTGACCTAGTCTACAATGCCATACGAAAGCCTGATTTATTTCCGGAGACTTTCTTTTAAGTGTGTTCTGGATATTGAAAACCTGAGCTTGATTCAATACGTATATACCGTCATCTAATGTACCGGACCCAATCAGAACTTGATTTAGGTGGATGTGAACCACATCGCTTACGAATGTAAAATCATATCCCTCTCTCGAAAGTGGGGACACTGATATGATATTACAAGTCAAACAAGGTACATAAAAACAGTTACATTGAATCAATATCTGCTCACTTGTCAAACCTAGGCGATATTCTCCCACGGATTCAGCGTCCACGCTCATTCCGTTCGCAACTCTGAGAGACAAATCGCCTACCCTGATAACTCTACGGTTTCTCAAAGCATGTAATGAATTACAGATATGAGATCCTGCTCCGGTGTCTAGTACCCAGGAAGTAGAGTTAATTGACAAACAGTTCTCAATTACAAACATACTCGAGGCTGAAGCCACAACATGCTTCGAATCCTGACTACTGGCTTCCAAAGCCCTGCAATCCTTTTACCAATTCCCGTTCCCATAACAATAGGAACATCCTTCCTTACCTACACCAAGTCCTGAAACTTTTGCTCCTCCCTTTCCTTCTACTTCACTGACACCGTATATCGGCTTTGTGGAGGTTTTCCTCTTTTCACCTTTTGCTTTCGCCCTGGATGCAGAAGAAGAAGGTCCTCATTAAGCAGAGCGGGTGCCTCCCTGGTTTCTTTCAGGGTGTAAGTAGAGGGTAGGGACTATGGAAATAAGTCAGCATATGACCTGTTTCCCAACGTGGTCTCCAGGTCCGTGAGCTCATCAATATAGCTAGTCATCGTAAGGACGTTGTCCCTTACAGATGACCCGACAGCCAATCTCGCTTGAAGCAATTCGTTCGAGGTCTCATATTTTGCGATACGAGATTGCTCTCCATATAAATCTTTGTTATGGAGGAAGATGGAAACCGAGTCCATCTTCTCGTGCTGCTTCTGGTATACACTATCTACTGAAGACAACACGTGGCACTTGGCATTCGCACTGTCCTTTTCCCTTGTCTGATGGATATCCATATCTGTGACGGTGGAAACTGGACCTGGGACGGCGGGGGCTTAAGTTGTAATAGTGTGGTCCAGCTTGTCATATGCAATGGACATCTGGACAGACCTTTGCCAGTCATAAAAGTTAGATTCAATCAACTTGTTATCTAGATGTAACCTAGTCATGGTCACATGGTCGCTGCAGTTGAGAGAGAGAAGAAAACACTTTAGCATGATGCTCTTGCAAGTTTAGATTGGTTTCTAGTTTATCTAAACTGGATGGCTCCCACTGTTTCTCGAATTCTTCCTCAAACCATAAAAGAAGAATTAACCAGGACCGATCTCACCGTACAATACTTGCTTAACCGTTCAGCCAGGCTAGTGTCGGTACTTCGAGTGAGGTTTTACGACGCTTTCGCGAAGTTCCTTAATTAAATAACCTCTTTTCTCTGGAGGTGTAGCCCTGCTGACACTGTTCTAGACACCTACTTGGTTTATAGCATTGATCATTAAGTGACGAATCTCCTGATGAGTAGCTTATACTCACAGTAGGATCGGGATCCAAATATCATCATGTGATAATGCTGAAGGAATCCTACAAACATTATCAAACTCCAAATGGTATGCAACACTAGCAAGTTTCTTTTCTTTAGAAACTCCCGATGTGGATTTTTGCCCCATGCTCTTATGACCTTGACGAAGGCCAACAAATCATAAGTCACATGTCAAGTTTTTCCATCATTATCCTTGTTAATTTGAACCCACCCGTACATACTCTTGACGAAGGCCAACAAAGTAATACGACTGTCCCAAACCAACGCATCTATCTATGCTACATATGAATACCCCAGCAGCTACCAAACACTATGCCTTGACGAAGGCCAACAAATATATCTTGAATACTACTGACCATCCATATGAAACGACGGAGGGCTACGACTGGTTTTGGCGAAACCGTGAACGTAGTGAACTTGATATAATTGAAGGAACCTGATAGCCTTTTAAAAGGAGTGGTTAAAGCTCCGCAATTAAAAATTCTGCTCTTTTAAAATAATCGAGTGGTTTCTTTTAAATTTGTTTCAACGATTCAGTTTTGGTTTGTTTTCTTTGAATTAAAATAATGCGTCCCATCATTTATCCTATCATTGCAGAAAACAACGAAAATACAACGTTCGCTTATGCCATCCGCATTCACCACTGGGCCCCGTCATTAACCTGTTAGGTTACTTAACTAACGACAGAGCGGGGGCTGGGCTACCACGGATGCAAAACATAAGCAACTCCTACTAGATATCATATATAGATATTGTACATTCGCCAGATGCAATAATAGGCATTCCAGATCACAGATGAACATATTGGATATACTAGGAATCCGCGTTTCGTTCGAGCCTGCAACAAAAGATGGATTACACGGTCGTGATGAATAGCCAAACCCCACCCTAGACCCCTACGGGTGCGGCAAACTACCCGCCTAGTACCAGAAGTGAAACGGTCTCTCTCAACAACGTGAGTAGGACATTAAACACTTCAAAGTACCCGGTAGTTTGTGCACCCATCTTAGGTCTATCCTAGGAGCATAAAACAGTAAATGAAATAATACAACGGTGGCTACAACCTCAACCCGGATGTGCCCTGCAAAAGAATATTACAACATATTACAATTTACATCGAATGAAAGATAAAATCCTCTCATCTCACATCCCCGGCTATTCATCCATGACAATCCAATGAAATTCATATCCACAAACCAATATCCATTACAGAAATGTGCAACCCCCAACTAACCGACATACTAGCAATTAGCGGAGGTTTACGAACACATTAAACATCATAGATAAAACCTGATTAGCAAATAACTTAGAATTTCGATCGACAACCTTTTTCCGTGACTACCCCAAATGCAAGCCAGCACTGAAAAGAGCTGGGCAGAAACAAAATATAAAGGAAAACAGAACACCCAAAAATAAGACAAACTGTGTAAATACTAGCCAACTCCGAGTCGACTCGGCCATGGATCCGCGGCGAATTGCACCAACTCGCCGCGCTTCCGCGGTTGTCTAACCAAGTTAGGGTCTCGTATTTCTCCAGTATTCTTATAATTCCCTGTTGTGAATTTTCATGCCTCTGAAATAATTTTTTCGACAGGTTTAAAATCGACATAAACTTGAGGGGTCCGGGGTTAAGTTATTGTGTTTTTCCGATGATCGAAATTCTAATTAGTTGCTAACAAGCTAGTAAAGGTTTAGTAGGCTCTGATACCACTGTAAGTCCATGTCACGCACCCCACGTGTTCGTGGGGAGGCGGAATATATGAAAAACAATTATCAAAGCTTCGTAACACGGACTTGAGCACACGGATCGTGTCTAAACCATTACTAGCAAACTACGACAGGTTTAACTACTCTGATTCGAAGTTATACCTCACGTTACTTGTCCTTCGGATCTTCATCGCTGTCCTCCACACCTCGTCGGCTCTATGGAACATGGGTACTTCAATGGCTTCCTCGAGTCAAAGACGATCCACCCGAGAGTCTATAGTCCGAGCTCCTATCTCGAATCTGAGATAACTACGGCTTCTAGTTTTCTAATCTAGAAGTCTTAGAGAGTGTAGAGTATTTAGATGGATTACTTAGTCACTTTAAACCCTAGGATTCTCAACTCATGAGAGCTTTTAGGGTTTGAGGAAGAAGATGAAGACTCGAGGAGTGAGAAGTGTTTTGTGATAATGAATGAATAATATCTCATGCTAGAATAATATGAAGCATACAAATATCTCTCTTGATAATATCAAGATAATATCTAGCATGCTTCATTTAATTCTAAAGGTGAATCACCTCATGAGTCATTAAGCATTTAATGTTAACTACACCTCATCTCCTATAACCCATTTAGTTTAAATCTAAAAAGAAATAAACACAAATGAGTCACCTCCTTCTAGAAGCTTCCCGACAAATTACGAGACTGCCCCTCCCATCCGTATTTCCGAAAAACACCGATAATCTTTGACTGAATAAATCCATCTGTATAATACTAGAGAATCTGGCTTAAACCAAAGCCCGCTAGTATTATCTGCCCGATCATAGTACGTGCACAAGTGTACGTAAGTGATCGCAGCCCTGCCGTAAAACCATACGGCCTCTACACGTTTTGCCCGGTGCAGGGAAACTCTCTGTGTGGGACTCTAAAGACTCGACACTACGCTGGCAGTGGGTTTAACCACAGGCCGCAAGCGGCACTAGCTGTACGTAATGGTCCCCAGGTAGATGTCGATAAGAAGGACGATGAGAAAACCCATCCGAACTCCTACTGAGCCAGATGTGACAATCTCCGTACAGTCCGATCTGTTCGTCTAGGACTATCGCATATCGGGACTAGGGGGCGGTAAACTTCAGACCCCTAATAATGGTATAAGTTGTTGGATATAGTGCCCTCAAAGTCAATTATTGGATCACAGGCACGTGATTATAATGATTGAGGGAGGACCTATGCCGGTAGGACAGTCTTACTCAAGATGATAGTATGCTATCTGGTTTATCTTTATCATCGTGTACTGCTTCAGGTGACCTTACAGGTCACTATTACACGTTGATAGAGCCCTTAGGATTCTTGCTTGACGACCAGCAGTATGATGGCGATCATATACGTGGGAGCTGGGGTCTATAAGCACATCCTTAAAAGGTCCCTAGTCGTGGGAGTTTCGAGACTGGGCATCGATACTCCATTAGTAGACTAGTGTATACAGTCGAGACCCCGACGAGGGGCGGTGGCCGGTCTCACAAGCCATTGGTGTCAGTTGGTTCACCTAAGATGTATACAGGTGCTCATTGGGTTATGACTACACCGGCCAGGACTCGCCGGGAACATGCTAGTTGGTATTATACCTAGCGTCAGATAGCAGTTCCCTGGTAACATGTGTACAGGTTAGTTCATCGACCTGAGATCGTTATTTGTCTCGTGTGAGTTCCCACTGTACTTTGATTACTACCCTACCATGGCTCAAAGGAGTCGTGCAAACAGGTTTTGGTTGGGTACAGTCCCGAGCTACATGGAGGCAGTGAGCGGATCGGCAGGGGTTCGTCTCTCCCGGTATTGGGGGTGTGGTCGCGCTGTGTCTAGGAGAGCCATTACACGAAGTCCTTGGCCAAGGCAGGAGATTTATTGGTAGGTATTCCAGTAGTATCTCAGGGTGTTCTGGGCTACACTCCGACACGACTTGTACCGCTTTTGGGGGTCTAACTTTTACCAACCCCCTAGACCTGCCATGTGATGCTCATAGATGAACGGACCGGACTGTACGGATATTGTCACTGACAGGCTCAGTAGAGTGTCAGGATGAGTTCGCTCATCGACCTCCCTTTTGGTCAATACCTGGTAGCTCGTTACGTACGGCTAATACCTCTGACGTGCTAGTGGTTAAATCCACAGCCAAAGTATTGACGAGTTTTTAGAGTCCCCCACAGACAGTTTCTCAAGTTTCGGGCGAAACGCTGTAGAGGCCGTGTGGATTTATGGCAGGGTTTGAACGTACGCGTGCATTTGTGCATGTGTTATGGTTCGGACGTATAACACTAGTGGGCTTTGGTTTAAGCCGGATCCTAGTATTCTACAGTGTAGATTTTGTCTCATTGCATTTGTATTCGGTCGGAATACAAATGCGGGTATGTATATACAGTCGCGGGGTTTTCCTGTAATTTATTACGGGATCGCTTTTTTGAAGTTGCCAGTTTGCATTCCGTTTCGGCCATTTTTCTTTCTTCCATTCTTGGCTGAAATTCCTTTGATGGGAGGGGCTTATTTGCAAATGTGCAAATTAGCAAAATGGAGGGTGTTATTTGTGGTGGAGGGTTCATGAGTTTTCTAGCATCTTTTGATTCCTTTTGGTTCATCATTACTTGCTTTTTTGGAGATGGGATTGCGAGTGTATTGGAAAGGATATTGGTGTGACATATATTTCTTGTAATCATACATTTTCATTTGCCTTTTTCCCTCCTCCAAAAATACATGGCTGGCCACTTTTTGAGAGGGAGAGGATTTTTTTTTGGTGTGGGAAAATATTGGTCTCATTTTGCTTGCAACAAAATTCCATAGCTCCATTGCAAAGTTCATCTCCAAAGATTTTTCCTCCACATCAAAATGGCAACTTCTAATAACCCCTTGAGATATAGTGATCTACGTATAGTCTACAGCAATCTTGGACACGTCGGCTAGCCAACTTTGTGTCCGAGTTGCCTTGATTCAGAGGTGGGAGCTCGTAAAAGGACTTCTCGATGTGGTGCCCTTTTTGACGAGGAGATCGAGACCGGAGATGCCGCGAGGAGCTTGGGATGGTGGCCGAAGACCGAAGGACACGGATCGCTCGGTATAGCTCTCTACCCTCTCTCTAGTTTGCTAGTAGTAGGTTAATGGTCCGATCCGGGGAAAAAGTATACGATAGCGCCGGTTTATAGTTTAGAAAAAGTTTTTGTTTCCGCATTTTGGCCTCGGACAGATGGCCGGGGCGCTACCGTAGACTTACATGGTATCAGAGCCACGCCATTAACCTTTACTAGCTTGCTCTAGCGTGTTTAGAATTTCGATCGAACAAAAATTCCAAAAACCGCATTTCCAAGCATCAGTTTCTGTCGAAATTTTTTTGTTGTCAAAAATTATTTGGTGTGTTGCAGAAATACGTGCAGGGTTTTTTAAGTGTTCTGTGAAAACTTGGTAGCTCAAGGCTACAGTGACGCCGCGGAACCACGGCCCCACCCTTGGTTTGGCCGCGGTTCCGCCGCGAAGTTTTGCCTTCTCTGCACTAAAATTTCTGCACTGCTCTCTGACTTGGAATTGGGGTTTATGGTATATTCTGTTTGGGCCCAGATTTATTTTGTGTACCGGGTATTGTACTTAGGGCCCACTTCGGGAAATTTAGTCGATCGAAAATTTTAAACATGTTAGTTCACAGTATTTACATTATATCTGCGACCGTGAATGTCATTTGATCGGTAAATCCTGTCTAATTGCTATAGCCCTTTTAGACGGATTTGCGAACGTGACATTCACGTTGATGTTCTGTGTTGTGCTGTGATATTGCGGATTTGTCGTGGTGGATAGCCTGGATGCAATGGTAGTACATTTTGGTTGTATTTGTACATTTGATATTGCGGGGCGAGCGTCCGACATGTGGACTGCCGTCACTGCCTGTTTGTATATTATTCTTTTGGGGCACGACCGGGCTGAGGTCGATATACCCGTTGTATATATTTTACTTTCTGTACTAGGATTACCCCGTGGAGGGGTGCACGGGTAGCCGGGTTCTAGAGGGCAACGGGCCCGCATCTCATGGCTTTGAGACAGAGGGGGCTTTACTCTAGAATTGGCGGGCTATTCGCCGCACTCGTAGGGGGTACAGGTTGACCCAAGGAGGGGTGCCCAAGATACCGGATTCTACGAAGTGCTGGGTAGTCCATTCACCTTGTTGAAGGGGGCTGCCTCGCTTCAGGTTTTGGCGGGGAACTTGCCGCGCCCGTAGGGGTCTAGGATTTCATTGCACAGGCTATCCACACGACCAGGGGAACGTCGGGTTTCAGTAGCGGCTCTATGAAACCCGGGGATCCCAGATTATCTGTATTGTTCTGTGATGCTTATTACATTTCTGTGATGTTGCATTTTATCACGTCTTGAGCGAATATTATATATTGATATATATACTAGTAGATGTTGTATATGTTTTACATCCGCGCTAGTCCAGTCCCCGCTCTGTCGTTAGTTAAGTAACCTAACGGGTGATGACGGGACCCAGTGGCAAATGCGGATGGCATATACGTACATCGTATTTTCGTTCTTTTGTGGTGTGATTAATTGATGGGACTGCGTTGATTCGGATCAATGCAAGTTAAACAAACCTATTCTGATGTTGTTGGAACATTTTTCAAAAAGCTGTTATTGCAAGGACGTTCTCTTTTGTTTTGCACAGTGGTATTCGGTTATGAATATCCAGCACCTCAGTTGACGAGGCAAGGGCCGAGATCCCTTCACCGGGAGTGACCCTTTGGACAGAAGTTTGCATCAGGGTAATAACTTCACTATAGTCGATTACTTTTGCTTTGCATCGTGGTATTCAGTTGGAATATCCTGCACCTCATTCTACGGGGAAAGAGCCGAGATCCCTTCACCGGGAGTGACCTCTTTAGCAAAGGGTTTTCGCCACTATATTTTTATAAAAAGCTATCCGGTTTCTTCAACGATATCAAGTTCATTACGTTAAAGGTTTTTCGCCAAAAACCATTCGTAGCCCTCCGTCATTTCGGAAAGGTAGCACTTAGTATTCATGCTATGTTTGTTGGCCTTAGTCAAGGCATAGTGTATGGTAGCTATTTGTTACTTTTCTGTTGCATATATAGATGCGTTGGTTTGGGACAGTCATACAGCCTTGTTGGCCCTAGTCAAGGGCTTGTACGGGTGGGTTCAAATTAACCTGGACAATGACGGGTAGAACTTGACATATGACTTATGATTTGTTGGCCTTAGTCAAGGTCATAAGAGCATGGGGTAGAAAATCACATCGGGAGTTTCTAAAGAAACTGAAACTTGCCAGATATGCGCATACCTTCTGGAGTGTGATAACGTGAGTGGATTCCATCACGTTATCATGCGATGATAGTTGGATCCCGATTCCCACTGATGAGTTAGTTTACTCCTCAGGTGATCCCGACTAATTCTTCTTTTAGGTTTGGAGGAGAATTTGAGGTTACAGTGGGAGGTTTCCTGATTAGATAAAGTGATAACCATTCTGATCTAGATTAGAGTGCACGCTTAGTGTTTCTTTTCTCTCTCTCTTTGGCAGCGACCATGGCCCGACCCTTGACTATGACTCGGTGACCAAGTTAACCGAACCTTCTTAAAACACTGGCTTTTGGATTGTCTGAGTTGCATACTTTGCCCCTCCTACTTTTACCCTTTTCTCCAGAACACCCCGTATTACTACGAATGTCCACTTCCATTGGATAAAACCATCGTATGGTTATATACGAACTCGAAGGAACTTGTTCCAGATTCGAGGATCGTTTTCGGTTCTGGAGAAAATGAATAGGAATATTCAGTTGTCTTTTCCTTTTACCTTCTCTCAGGTTGCGAGTGTTCCTTGGATTAGGACAGTACACCTATTACGCTTATTGGATAATCTTCTTCCAAACCATAGGCAGGTGCCGAACGGTAGGGAATGAAGAAAACCAATTAGCCTAACGATGGTGTACAGAAGGTAATAAGTTAAGACAAATAAAGGGATTAGTAAGAGGGCAAAGTAAACTGCGACTGTTATCATTCACGACCAAACCAAGTATTTCATCGCCACTCCTACTTCACCTTTGTATTTCTTTGGAACACTCCGTATCACTACGAAGATCCACAGCTTATTGGATATTCCATCGTATGGTTGTATACGAACTCGAAGGAACTTGTTCCAGTTCGGGGATGGATTCTGGTTCAGGAGAAATAGGAATAAGGTTTATTCAGGTGTCTTTTATCTTTACCATCTCTCGGGTTGCGAGTGCTCCTAGGATTAGGATAGTACACCCATTATGCTTATTGGATAGTCTTCTTCCAAACCATAGGCTGGTGCCGAACGGTAGGGAAGGAAGAAAACCATTTAGCCTAAAGGGGTGTGCAGAAGGTAATGACTAAAGACATATAAAGGGATTTAGAGAGATGACAAAGAAATATACGGTTACAGTTGTGAATCTGATAATGGAAGAGGCATTACTAGGAATACCCGGATACCCTTTCGAAACATTTATATGTTTTAGTTTCACTGTGTATTGTTAAAAGAAAACTGATTTCCCAATTAGCCCTTGCTCCACGGTATGTATTTACCAGGTTTGATTCTCACATCTGTATGGTTTTACAGATGATGAGTGGGAGTAAGTTATTGGAAATTGGGTGATCATCCTCATTATATCGGGATTCGTTGTAATTGGTGATATTTGAGGAAATCAGCTGGGTTGTTTGCCGGACGGCGAATATTTGGTTTTGAATATCCGTTGTAATACACCAATTTCAAATTGATATATCTGTACGTTTATTTTTATAAAGTGAGATATAACTTTTTGAAATTATGTCCATGACATTTACCTATATCAGTGGATGATTAGGTAAGGAGCATTAAACAGCGGTGTAATTTTTCATAACCATAGTACAGTTTTCAACCTATGACGCACAGAGTTTGAGTTATTCAAATCAGAGGACTTATACAGAGTATTGTATGTTGTCCAGTGTCCATTAGGCCGGAGGGGTTGGTCCTAGTACTATATTCTGTTTACTTATGACTTCTCTAGTTCTTTGACAAGTGTTTCGTAGAAACACAAGGTCTAAGTTTTAAGAAGTTATAGGTATAAGAATAAAGTAGAGAACCAGGCGTTGCAAGTATCAGGATTCTTCAAGGTGATCGAAGATGTAGATACTTGTTTATGGTATTCAGTTGATAGTAATGATTATGAGAACTTACTTCTTTTTCAGTTTACTCATAATTGGAAGCAATCCTAAGTTGAGTAATGTTGATTGGCCTCTTTCCATTTAGTTGACATGCACTGGAGACAGCTGCATGATTTGAATCTGGTTCCAATTAAATCAGTGCCTCTGTTTCTATATTGGATATAAAATAGTTCATATCTTAACAATGTTAAGCTACGGGGAGTTGTCCGGCTTATGCTTAAAACCAGACTCTGGATAACTCAAGGCACGTTTCTGTAATGGCTGTTTGTGGGTTGACCCGGGCTATGACGAGTGTTGACTTTCTACCATCTGGAAGATCAATAGTGATATTGTTCTTTACTCGCCACAGTTTTAGTAAAATGGATTTTTTTCAGAAAACAGTAGTGGGAGTATGGTAGAACTGGAAATGATTCTAGAACCGCAAACGATTACTGAAAATTTGATAAGAACCTAAAGATTCAATCTGGTTTGACATTCCATTGGCCACTCCGCAGATATGATGGGTAACCTCAGGCACTCGAGAGGTACTTCGGTATGCTCAAAGACGGTGAAAGGGAGGTTCTTGTTTACCCAGACTTGCCATTACTGTTGTTCCAGACTGTGAGACCCGGTAGGAGGATGAGTATAGCGTCGTTCTAAACTAGATTTAGATGTGTACGTGTATATGACTCTGCCAGAGAGTTGTGGTAGTCAGTGGGAGCAGCGGAAGCATAGTGGACAAGTAGCTTATGTCTATTTATAGGCTAAAGCAGATATAGCGGAGATAGATCATCTATTTCTGATGTGACAGTCATAGGTTTGACTTCATCAGAATAGGGGATGGATCTGTTAAGAAGGTAGCAGAGTGTGATGTCCTGGTATTTGGATGACATACACAGAGTGGGATATGAAATTCCTATACTACGATCGGTTATACTTTGGTTGTCACACAGTAGTTTCTCCACATAGGATATAGATATAATATCAGATATTCTGGTTACTAAATCTATGGTTTTAGATCTAGATTTGGGTAGTTTCCCAATCAGGGTACTTAGACAGCATTCTAAAGGTTCTTTAGAATGGACGACTCCTAGCATGGTGGTGTACCTGCAGGTGATGGAGTCACCCTCTCTAAAGGTGTCTTACAGACTAAAGGGGAGAGGGATGTGCATGATTGGCAGATCACTTGCTTAGGCAATTGAGTCAATCATGAGATATAAAAGTACCACACTAGATGTTGTTTTTGCAGTAGATGCAATAAGTTGATATTGATCCAATCCTGGAGAAACATTCGGAAGCAGTTTTAGAACATAAGTGGATGTTCTAGGGATATGATAACGACAGCCTCTTTCGGGGGACGGTTATCATTCCGGGCTTCCAAGGTGACCTGGATGACAGAGTGGCTATCAGAGTTATAGTTTTCCCTCTGACGAGGGGTAGTATTTTGGACAGGTGGTCCAAGCGGATACTGAGGGAGGCATGGTGCAGGATACTGATTGGTTTCAGTTGACGATACAGTCTAAGAAGTTTGGATTTGGAGTTCATTTATGAACTAGGTCCCATCAGATATCCAGACACATTCTAAGACAGGTATTGCTCATTTCAGGAGATGGTTTTCTCCGCGAATTTGAGATAAAGAGAGACATAGAAAGAAACATCAGGGCGGATCCACTCACTGAGTCTATTCCTCGAACGCAATAGTTTCGCAAACGGGCTTTGTAAGACTGATTAGTAGAGGAGTTGGGTGTTCGGTATCACACGGGCTGTGAGTATGCGACATCGCAATAATTAGCCTTGAGTGCAAGTGGGAGATTGTTGGATATAGTGCCCTCAAAGTCAATTATTGGATCACGGGCATGTGATTGCAATGATTGAGGGAGGACCTATGCCGGTAGGACAGTCTTACTCAAGATGATAGTATGCTATCTGGTTTATCTTTATCATCGTGTACTGCTTCAGGTGACCTTACATGTCACTATTACATATTGATAGAGCCCTTAGGATTCTTGCTTGACGACCAGCAGTATGATGGCGATCATATACGTGGGAGCCGGGGTCTATAAGCACATCCTTAAAAGGTCCCTGGTCGTGGGAGTTTCGAGACTGGGCATCGATACTCCATTAGTAAACTAGTGTATACAGTCGAGACCCCGACGAGGGGCGGTGGCCGGTCTCACAAGCCATTGGTGTCAGTTGGTTCACCTAAGATGTATACAGGTGCTCATTGGGTTATGAGTACACCGGACAGGACTCGCCGGGAACATGCTAGTTGGTATTATACCTAGCGTCAGATAGCAGTTCCCTGGTGACATGTGTACAGGTTAGTTCATTGACCTGAGATCGTCATTTGTCTCGTGTGAGTTCCCACTGTAATTTGATTACTATCCTACCACGGCTCAAAGGAGTCATGCAAACAGGTTTTGGTTGGGTACAGTCCCGAGCCACATGGAGGCAGTGAGCGGATCGGCAGGGGTTCGTCTCTCCTGGTATTGGGGGTGAGGTCGCGCTGTGTCTAGGAGAGCCATTACATGAAGTCCTTGGCCAAGGCAGGAGATTTATTGGTAGGTATTCCAGTAGTATCTCAGGGTGTTCTGGGCTACACTCCGACACGACTTGTACCACTTTTGGTGGTCTGACTTTTACCAACCCCCTAGGCTCGCCGTGCGATGCTCATAGATGAACGGACCAGACCGTACGAATATTGTCACTGACAGGCTCAGTAGGGTGTCAGGATGAGTTCGCTCATCGACCTCCCTTTTAGTCAATACCTGGTAGCTCGTTACGTACGGCTAATACCTCTGACGTGCTAGTGGTTAAATCCACAGCCAAAGTATTGACGAGTCTTTAGAGTCCCCCACAGACAGTTTCTCAAGTTTCGGGCGAAACGCTGTAGAGGCCGTATGGATTTATGGCAGGGTTCGAACATACGCGTGCACTTGTGCATGTGTTATGGTTCGGACGGATAATACTAGCGGGCTTTGGTTTAAGTTGGATCCTAGTATTGTACAGTGTAGATTTTGTCTCATTACATTTGTATTCGGTCGGAATACAAATGCGGGTATGTTTATACAGTCGCGGGGTTTTCCTGTAATTTATCACGTGATCGCTTTTTTGAAGTTGCCAGTTTGCATTTCGTTTCGGCCATTTTTCTTTCTTCCATTCTTGGCTGAAATTCCTTTGATGCGAAGGGCTTATTTGCAAATGTGCAAATTAGCAAAATGGAGGGTGTTATTTGTGGTGGAGGGTTCATGAGTTTTCTAGCATCTTTTGATTCCTTTTGGTTCATCATTACTTGCTTTTTTGGAGGTGGGATTGTGAGTGTATTGGAAAGGATATTGGTGTGACATATATTTCTTGTAATCATACATTTTCATTTGCCTTTTTCCCTCCTTCAAAAATACATGACCGGCCACTTTTTGAGAGGGAGAGGATTTTTTTTGGTGTGGGAAAATATTGGTCTCATTTTGCTTGCAACAAAATTCAATAGCTCCATTTTGAAGTTCATTTCCAAAGATTTTTCCTCCACATTAAAATGGCAACTTCTAATAACCCTTTGAGACATAGTGATCTACGTATAGTCTACAGCAATCTTGGACATGTCGGCTAGCCAACTTCATGTCCGAGTTGCCTCGGTTCAGAGGTGGGAGCCCGTAAAAGGACTTCTCGATGTGGTGCCCTTTCCGACGAGGAGATCGAGACCGGAGATGCCGCGAGGAGCTTGGGCTGGTGGCCGAAGACCGAAGGACACGGATCGCTCGGTATAGCTCTCTACCCTCTCTCTAGTTTGCTAGTAGTAGGTTAATGGTCCGATCCGGGGAAAAAGTATACGATAGCGCCGGTTTCTAGTTTAGAAAAAGTTTTTGTTTCCGCATTTTGGCCTCGGACAGACGGCCGGGGCGCTATCGTAGACTTACATAAGTCGTGTCGGAGTGAAGCCCATTACACCTTGAGAAACTACTGGAACCTACCAGTAAATCTCGCTTGCCCTGACCAGGGACTTTGCGTAATGGCTCTCCATACACAGCGCGATATCAACCCCTAATACCGGGAGAGACGAATCCTGTCTAACCGTCATTGCCTCTAAGTGCTTCGGGACTGCACCCAACTACTACCTGTTTGTATGACTTCTTTGAGCCGTGGTAGGGTAGTAATCTAAGTACAGTGGGAACACACCCGAGGCAAAGTAACAGTGTCAAGTCGACCGACTAAGCTGTACTCATGTCACCTGAGAACTGCTATCTGACGATGGGTATAAAACTAATTTGCAGTTCCCGGCGAGTCCTGTCCGGTGTACTCGTAAACTAACGAGCACCTGCATACTATCTCCTGTACGACGTACTGATGGCTGTGGGACAGACCATCTCCCCATGCTGGGATGAGAAGCGTATACACCATTCTACTCTGGAGTATCAATGCCCCATCTCGATAATCCTACGACTAGGGACCTGTATAGGGTGTTGCTTATAGACTACCCAGCCCCCACTAGTGTGACTGCCATCACAAAGCTGGTAATCAAGCAAAGATCCTAAGGGCTCTACTAATATGTATAAGCGATATGTTAAAAGAAGCACATGCTCATATTAAAGTAGACACAAACCAAGTAGCATACTACCATTTTTAGCAAGACTGTCAATACAACTGTGAATATCCCAAGCTTCCATTAAGTAATATACAAACTAGAATGATACAGTAATGGACTCTAGGGTATAAACACTAACATTAAGCCTGTATAAAACACGGATTCCACGATCGTGATGAATAGTCAAACCCACATCCCTAGACCCCTACGAGAGCGGCAAGCAACCCTACCAATTCTAGAGTTAGGAGACCCGGTCTCGACGCCTCGAGATGGTCTCCCACTGGACTCTAGAACCCGGTTACTTGTGCTCCCCTCCTTGGGTCTATCATAATGCAGAAAAGTAAATAATATACATCAACGGTGACATCTTCCTTAACTCGGAATTACCCCAATAAAAGAATATTACATACAAGTTTTTACATGAATGAAAATTAAAAACTCTCATCTCACATAAAACCCCTGGTTATTTAAAAACGACTATCCAATATAACATATCACAGCAACACATAACATCTCATGTCATCAACATAAGTAAATATGCGCATCCCAATTGTCATTGACATACAGCAACGAAACCGGCGATAGACTACATATTACACTTACGATCGCAGAAAAGAAAGTGAAAAACTACAACAATTGGAATCGTCACTTCCCTTATACATCATAAACTCGGAATATCACATATTCTGGATTTCATGCCTAACAATGCAAATCTTACATTTATGTCTCAACTATGAAAACACTTTTCAAAAGAAGTCAGTTAATTCAATAAGATTCCCGATTTCGGCCAAGACTGAAATGTTAAACTTGCACACAACTAAATAGATTCCAATTATTATATCACAATCACAGATAGCTAGACGAAGTTAAACTTTTCAATCGAATAAGCAAGCACCCAAAATTTCCCAACAAGCTCAACACTTGAGCGGAATTCAAAAAGTTCCCAGAAACTGCCACAGCTCCTATGAACCATCCGTGAAGGGCTGACCCATGCCTCACTCATGTCACCATGGAATTGCGGCAAACCCTAGAGTTTGACTACGGTTCCACAATCCAAAAAAGTCAAGTTTGGGTATCGTTCTTCTAGAGGGTCCACAGAATCGCTTGCATGATTTTCTGAAAATTTTAAATTCGGAAAAATCCAACTTTTGGAAAATTTTACTGAGAGAAAATATGGGTTATTGATATCCGTTCAAACATTTTATGTCACGACCCGAAATAGCCCGTGACTGGCACTTGAATCATATGAAGTCTATAGGACCCCATCTAATCCAAGTAAGCCAAAAGCCCAGAAATCTAAAACCATTTTAAGGAGTAAATAAAGAAAAACTAGTTTAAAGAAGTGAAGAAAACATGTTTTGAAATCAAGGTTTTTAAATAAGTAAGCCGAATGTGCGTTTTAAAAATCTCTAGTCTTTTCTAAAAATTTCGGCAGAGTTTCCTTTGTAAATACCGGCCTCGAACGGGGCACAACAAGAATAATATATATATGCAATGATAAAAGGCATCCTTAAGCGGGACCTAGCTCTTCGTCAATTGACGGTCACAACCACGCAAGCAATATAATATACAACGCCGAAGGGCGAGGATCAAAACTCAAAAAAAGAAACTCAAAACAGCATGAAAACCGTAATACTACAACGCGCGACTCTAAGGTCGAAATAATACATAACTGATTTCGAAGTCTGAAACAATATACAAGTTTTGGTTGATGGAATTTCTAGATATAATGAATAATAAATATACAATGGTGGTTCTGATGCAAAAGAACCCACCGACCAAAGCAAATCACCCGCAAAGGAAGCAGTGTGCCAGAAATGCCGCCATGGAAACTGTACGGCAAAACCGGCAAGAACTGTGGCACAACGGGGGTGAGTTGCCAACTCGTGAGTAGAAAACATCTACAAGAAGAAATCGAATGCAAGACATAATCCTAGGTCAAAATGATCAGATGTATATATAAACCTCAAAAGGATAAGTCTGAAGCATGATAAGGTGGCAATGTAACATCTATACATGTGAGTAGTGCCAAGTGCTCGTGCCAGTGCCTCAGGGAATAATATATCATAAATAAGAGGTATGATCAATGTAATCAAGTCTGTATGTATGTGGATCCCGTCCACGTGTCACCCAATGACAATAACCATCATGCATGTAAATATCATAAAGCATATGCACGGAAATATGAGGATGTAAATCAACATGTGTCACTCGCGACATATCAAAATCATGGAACCTGAGTGTCAAGCATCGACACACGAAAACATCATGAAACCTGTGCCTAGCATCGGCACGTAAATTCTCATATATCGGGCTCCGTCAGTCCGGATAGGCCCCTATCATCTCTCGACTACGGTCGGTATCCTCCGGATATCCGCCGAGCCCAAACAATATCACCGGTAGGTAGCAGTCCCTCTGCCAGGCTCACCGTCTGCAACAGAACGATCCGTTCTCGCCCCGGGGAACCATACCGGGCCCACCATGTACCCGCAATCGGCCTCATCCGCCTCCTCGAATCGGGTTTCACATGTCGCTCTCAGCACCGAGAAAACACATGGTGGACGCACTGAAATATCATATCAAGGGTAACCGGGTTTATAAAACAATTACATACTCTCTTTTGAAATATCCACGGTTCCCAAATCCAGAAATATCATGGAAACAACATATCTCAATGCGTATAATCAAAAGCATGATGTATGTGACATGTAAAAGAAATGCAAGCATATCTGTATATCATGCAACATGGAATAGTAATATGCACATATTGAGGGAAACCGCTCTTTTTAAAATGAATCAGTTTTAAAGAGTATCTTGCGGTCCCCAAATCTTTAATCAAGACAGAATCATCTATGTATGTGCGAATACGTATGTGAGTACAATAGGTACACAAGTATGCCATGCAAGGGTCATAACCTGAATGCAACAGTACTACAGTGTAGTGACATGGCAATTATCGATGATGAAGTGTGTGAGCCGGCAAATAGTGTACGTGGAACATACGCATCATCGATAATAGTGCTGGTGTCCTAACAACATGATTGTAATGTAGCAATAAACACATTTACACATGCAAAGCGATGCGAATAGCATGAATATACGAAAATCGAATAATCAACGCAACAGAGAAGAATCTACATCAATATGTATATGTCATGCAGTTATGCCATTTGAAATAAGATGAATCGGGGTTTTTGGTAAAATAAGGGCTACGGCGTTTTAAGAAAGGATGCGTCTTTGAAAATGTCCGTAGAGTCCCTTTTTCCTATCCTTGAAATACTCCCGATTCGTTAGTTTTGAAATAGGTATGACTCGGGTCTAGTCTAATGTCTACTAAGTAATCTACATCTAACTATCAAGTCAATCAGGAGGGGCATGGAAACCATCTAAATCGGAGTCGATATATATAAATATAAATATAATAGTCGGTAATCCCGCTTCAATAGTATCGCGTACGATACAGTATATCATTTGACGTCCTCGAGTCATGAGTGCGGATCTATCATCAATATAAAGCTCGTACGGTAAATCGTCGTACGGCATCCTAATAGCTGAGGAACGGGTCAATATCACAGTCATCTCATCAATTATCTGGTATCCTTATCATCATCTCTTATGATCTGGGGTACTGATCTAAGTCTAGTACAAATCGATACCATAAGTATGAATGCGTGTGTGAAACACACGTGCAAAGGCCCGCTAAAAATCACGTGTCGTATCCCAAATGCGAATCACATCATATCACCGATCTCATGGCACTATGTCAAATATCATCGACTCATCTCCAATGTCATCCACTATCCTCATCATCACGGTATAAGTATAGCAATAAGCATGTGTGTGCGTGTGGGTGTAAACCTATTCTAGGGTTCACGACTAGGAACTATACTAATTTACTTCTAACCCTAGTCTATCCATAATACACCTAACACATCTCAAATATCCACGACACTATAAGCTATCACAAATATGTATATATATAGTATATATATACTATACTAAGCATCGAACTGCAGGAGTGCTATACGCCATCCACCCGACTTCCCCAGTAGATATAATCTACTCACCTTGAATCTTGCGTGTCGGTTTCGATGTTGCCACCATCATCTTCATCGCCTCGGATCACCGTGGGGTACCTACATATCATACGTATCACATCGCATTAAAACCAAATCAAAATTAAAACGACACACGAAAACTTAATGACACGCTTAAAAGCCTATAGGTTAGAACCTATGGGTACGCCTTTAAAACCATCGAACAATCCTCGATATCGTCGTATAAACGCCAAGTATTCGAGGTAAAACACAGATATATAAATCCAGAATTCAAAATACGGAAACGGAAACATGAATCCAAAACAGCAACTAAGCGAAAAAGCTCCAGATTCTACCCTAGGTCAAATTGGACAATTTTGCATATGCCAATGGTCTCGTTTATAGATGTAGGAGCCCTGGAACAAAAACGAGACAATTCCTCACTGGTCTGGCCACAATTTGCGGCCAGAATGCATTAATTGGCGGCCTGCAATGGGAGTTAGGGACTGGGGTCTTAGGGTTAGCTTCATGGGTGCCTTCATGTATCATTGTGCTCACAAAATAATTTTCAGAGTCTCGAGGTGATAGCAGATTTCATATAACCCTTCCAGATTCCACAATTCTTCCGATATCGGTTTCTAAATCCATATTCCGGGTTTCAAGTCTCTGGTTTGTGTCTTAATTCAAGTACTAGGGGGTTTGTATGGCCTCAACTGAGCTCAATTGCTCACCACAACTCACAATTCCTTCAAATCCTAACTAGGTTCTGCCAAAGTCCATAAAACCACTCGATATCGATATCAAACATGTATGGATGCAAAAGAAATGGGAATACTAAGCTAATGGTTCAGAAAATACCTCATATGGCAACTCAAGAAAATTCTTGAGTTGCCCCAAGTGGCCAAAATCCTTGCTTTCTTGGTCCAATGTGTTTGTCTTGAGCCTGTGCACACTTTTTGTGAAATGAAGTTAGGGTTTTGGAGTTGTATTCATGGTGTTTGAGGGTTTCGAAGAGGGGAGTGAGTGAAGAGCGGGAGCAGCAGCAGCAACATGAGGGAGAGGGAGTGAAATGAGTGAAGAATGAGAAAAAATGGCTAAGTCAAGCACCCTCACCTACTCTTTCTCTCTCTCACCATACCTATATATTATATTCCAACCCTTTTTTCCTTTCCTTTTCTTTTCTTAAAACCCTTCTTACATAAATAGTAACCCCAAAACAATATGGTAGAAATGCACAAGTGTAAAACAAAAATGATATGTGCATGTTTTGCGCAAAAATGCTAAAAACCGATTAGCGATTTTTAATCGTGATTAGCACTAAATTGGCATATAATTAATCATAAAAACTTAAAAATGGTATAATTCCATAAAATACCCTATTTTAGAATTTTCCATAATTTTCTAAATTTTTTCCCAATTTATCGGGATTTAATTATACCGAAATATTAAAATATTCATTAAAATAATATTAAATTATAAAATTTCCCAAAAATAATATTTTATTATTTTGAAATGTTACAATCTTCCTCTCTTAAAGAAATTCGGTCCCCGAATTTAAATTTAAAACCCCAAATTCTAAAACATTTCAGTAAAAATCCAAGTCGTCGGGGCTCCGAAATCATCAATACATAAAACGCATCATAGCGCAATGCATGCGCATGAGTAATGAGCAGATAACTCAAAATCAAATCTCTGTCAAGCATCCCGCAATCATCGAAGTCATGGTAAAGAGACAAATGTCAAATCCAAAATGAAACCAATATGATATAAATCCGAACTATACATGTAAATATCCAATCTATACATGTAAATAGCTGAAGTAAATGCATGCCAAATCTTTTTAAGTCACTGTTCGATGCGCATAACACTGCACAGTGGCGGACGTCTATCGTAAGAAAATAACCATATACGTATATATCTTGTTTAATATGTACGCTCCGCCATTTTGAAAACAATTTAGAAGGGTTTCCTCGTTTTAAAACATGTCGTGTCATATCAGACACGTAGGTAAATACTGAGACTATAGCTCTCTTTTTGGAAATCCCTTTGATAACTATCAATGCATGCAAAATATCTCCAGGTACTGTCCTCTGACTAGTCCTGCTCAGTACGAAAACAAATAGCAAATATCATAAAAACGTATTGCTCCATAAGGAATCTATCCTAAAATGTACATAAGAATAACTTGTGCGTCTGGTGCGCACGGAAATCAAAACCCATATATGTGCCAAACAGGTGTACAAAACAATATCTAGGTGCAACGGGTGTGCACGAAACATCTGTCATAGGCAACGCGTGTGCCTGACAGCAAAATCAGGTGCATCTGATATGCACGAAGAATCCCGATTTAGTGCATCTGGTGTGCACCAAAATCGTATCCCAAAACATGCGCTCAACACGCGCGAAAATCCAAATCAAATGCACGGAGTGCAAGAAATCAACATCAATATCAAAATCAAAATCGACGGTATACTGTACGGCTCAATCCAAATCAGGTATACCGCGGTGTATAAGCTCACAACCATGTGCATCAGCATGCACAAATCAAATCAAAACACTAAAAGTGCATGAAAACTATGCTAGAAGCGTAAATCAAATCACCGGCATAAAATTGGCATGGAATCATAATCAATACCTCAAGCGTAATAACTATGCGCAAAATATAAATACCCAGTAGGTGTAACCTGGTGCATGAAAATACATATCATGAAACTCAGTCATCAAAACCAAATCATGCGAATAAGTCGCCAAAGTATCGAAATCCAAAGTGACGGATACGTGATAATCGAATCACAAAATCACAAATCATAAATACCGTCGTCGATATTTCCTCCTTCAAAGTCGAGAAGGTGCCGGTACATCCAATGCCAGCAGTGCAAGGTCTCTACTTGCCTCTTGCTCACGGTCTGGCGTCCTCTGTCTCTGGGTCCTTATCTCCTCTGCGGATTAACAATCTCGCAATCCTTCGGCTCATCGGCCCTATCAGGTGTGTTAACGGGGACGATTCCGTTCTGGCACTTCTCTGGTCATCTCTTGGTCAATCTGTAGGGTTCCTAGGCACCCTAATGAGGTCTCACAAGGCATCAACCATGCCAATTTACAAAAATACGGTGCCGAGAAACCCTAACAAGGATTGTTAACTAGAATTCTAGGCGAAAAAGCAACTAGTAAGCTACTTTAACTAAGAGTACGGAAATACAACCTTTGTAGATCCGGTCCTCCACCTCCACGGCTCCGTGATGAAGTCATCTCCGCTGTCCAAATCAAATCCGGGCTCTAGCGTCGGCTTCATCGGAGAAAGAGCGGGCAAGGTCGTCGGCTTCGTACCGAAGATGATCTACGTCGAGGCATCGCTAGATCAAGCTCCAACTTCACCAAGTCTTGAAAACTTGTGAAGGAAACACACTCTACTACTTGGCAAGAGGTAGAGGATGAAGAAATAGGAAGTGGGTTCACTTTAGAATTGGATTTCTCACTCACTTTCATCAAACACCATTGATCAAGTCAAGGTTTCTTCTTTGAAGAAGATGAAGAAGAAGAAGATAATATTATGATAAGTTAATTAATTTTGAAAAGAAAATCAATACTTATCATATAATGTACCATGGTCAAGTGTAGAGAGTTAATCATGGTTAAAAGGAATGGTTAGGGTTAAGCATGAGACAAAATGGTCACTTGGTCAAAGTCTTCAAGAAGCTTCAATATGAAACAAAACAAGCCACCATTTTCTTTTCATGCCCATTTTATTTATTTCCAAAATGAATAAATAGATAAATAAATGAGAAAAGGAAATAAAACCCTAATCATAAGTTTAACCATGGTTTAATTCTTTACACTTAACCAAGTAAACATGTATCATCAAACATGATACAATCAAGTGCACGAAAATATATCGAATACACAATGTGCACAAGAGAGCGAGAAAATCCATTTGAAGTGAACCAATATTAGTTAATGCAAAGTAATATATCAAATATATAATTATACATTAAATCATTAAATCAACAATTGATTTAACGATCCGGTCATATCGCATATGACCGACTAATATCCAATGTATCGATTTATCGAATCAATCCTTGATTCGATAACTAGGTTATATCGCATACAACCATTCGACACATTCATCGCGAGAATAGAATACGGTATCACATACACGGATTATTCTCGGTCCCGCACATATCTCATATGCGCTCCTATTTCGTTTCGCTTGAGCCAAGAAACCTCTGTGTAGGACTCTAAAGACTCGTCAATACGCCGGCAGCAGGCGATGATCATATCAAACACCCACAAGCCGCAAGCGGTCTGCTAAACGTAACGGCCACCCGGGTATTGAGCGATCTGAAGATCGACGAGCAAGCCCGCTCACACTCCAGTGAATCCAACCAGTAACACTACCGTACAGTCCGGTCTGATCGTCTGATATGTCGCATATCTCGCCTAGGGGTGGTAAACGTCAGACCCCAATAGCTCGATAAGTCGTGTCGATATGAGGTCTATAACAATTCGAGAAACTACTGGTAACACTTACCAGTAAATCTCAGCAACCCTGGCCAGGGATTTCCTGTTATAGCCAATCGAACACAGCGCAACATCAACCCCCTATACCGGGAGAGACGAATCCCCTCCTATCGCTCATTGCCTCCATGTGACTCGGGACTGTACCCAAAAACCACCGTTTTGCACGCCCTCTTGGACGTGGTAAGATGGAAATCAAAGCACAGTGGGAACCACACAAGACTCTATGATGATCTCGGGTCAACAGACTACTCTGTACCAGTGTCACCAGAGAACTGCCATCTGACGTAAGGTATAATACCATCTGGGAGTTCTCGGCGAGTCCGTCCAGTGTACCCAGTCTCCACTGAGCACCCGTATATCTTCTCTGATGTCAAACACCAATGGATATGGGATCATCCATCGCCCATCTGTATGGGTCGAGAAGGTACACGCTAGTCTACTCTGGTATATCGATGCCCCGTCTCGATATACCCACGACTAGGGACTTTGAAGGATGTACTTATGGACTACCATGTCCCCACCAGTATGATCCGCATCATAGTCCAGGTAGTCAAGTACAGATCCTAAGGGCTTTACCAACATGTAACAGGGAGACAATCAGTGTACACGTTAAGGTAAAGATCAACCAGATAGCATACTATCATGTCGAGCAAGAAAGTCCTCCCTATATATATGCCAGCATCCACTACAATATACATCCTATGTATAGTAATGGCCTCTTGGGCATACATATAATTAACAATCTCCCACTTGCACTAGGGCCATCTGATAGCAGTGGTTGCAGTATCTTATACTCAACCATCCCATAAAAGTCTCTCTCTGGGAACAGGCCTTTGTGAGTGGATCCGCTGTGTTGTCCTCTGAGTCTACTCTCCTAACCTCGATCCCTTAGAGATCAACCATCTCCATGATCAGGTGATACTGCCTTAGAATATGTCTGGATCACTGATGGGACCCGCGTTCCTTGGCATAAGCCACAACTCCATTGTCACACAATGGGAGGAACATAGTTCATCTCATGAACCAATATACACCCAAACAGCCTCTTTGGTAGCATCTTAAGTAGCGATGTATCCTGCCTTTTTCGTCTAGTATGCCACGGTATCTAGCTTGGAACTCTTCCAACATACCGTCCCTTTACTGAGGGTAAAGACAATGCCTGCGACTGACTTTCAGTCGTCTTTATCACCCTGGAACCCTTCCAGTGATTCTCCCCAGGATCGGTTGATACCGTCTCACTACAACTAGTGAGAATCCTAACATCCATTTAGATCTATCTCATAGATCCAAAACCCAGGATTTAGGAGGTATCACTTTGATCCTATATGGAGAATCATTGTGATAAGCGGAGATTGACCGAGCGTAGCATAGGAAACTCCTTCCCTATCAAGAGTATGTCATCCACGTACTCTACGAGGATCGTCACCATACTCCCTACTACCTTTTTGTTTATACAAGGTTCATCTACCATTTTGATGATGTCAACTTCTTTAACTAATTCATCAAAACAGATGTTCCAACTCCGCGATGCCTGCTTTATCAAATAAAGCATCTTGCACACGTTTCCGCTGCTCCCACTGTCTACGAAGCCCTCTGGCTGTGTACTTATAGACGCTCTCTTCTAAAACATCATTTAGAAAAGCAGTCATGGCACCCAACCGCCAGATATCGTAGTCATGGTATGTAGCCGTGGCAAGTTGGATCTGGATGGACTTAAGCATAGCTACTTAGAAAAAGTTTCATCATGATCCACACCTGGTCAATGATGCAAACCTTTAACAAGTCTAGCTTTGAAAGTCTCAATCTTTCCATGTACACCAAGTAATCTTCTCAAGATATACTTGCTCCTGATGGGGATTTAACCCTTCAGATATAGCAACCAAAGTCCATACTTTGTTGGTGTATAAGGATTCCATCTCAGATCGCTAAGCATCCAGCCATTCTTACAGAGTCCCACTCCTGATGGCCAGCTCGAAACTAGTTGGGTCATCATCTCATGATGCAATCCTTGCTCCCACTGTCATAGAGAAACCGAAGTATCTCTCAGGTGGGTGAGGAACCCTACTAGATCGGCGGAGAGGCTGAGGTTCGTTGGAATCTACTGAATCCTTTGGTTCTTTCAAATCATCAGCTGTAGTTTGTATAGCTGGAACATTTCCAGTTCTACATAACAGACCTTGCCTCGAGCTTGTCCGGATTATACTTTTCAGACATAGGCTGGACAACCCCAAATCTTAACCAACTTAAGAGATGGGCTCTTCCCTTTCCATATCACATATGAAGTGGTAGGCAACTGATTTGATTTGAACCCTATTCAATAGGTATGCAGCTTCTCAAGCGCATAACTCCCAAAAGGAAAAAGGTAACTCAGTAGTACTCATCATAGAGCACACCTTATCATATAGGGTGTGATTGCTCTGCCCCGATATACCATCGTGCTATGGTGTATACGGAGGAGTAATACTGAGAGAGAATCTCATTCTCCTTTAGAATAGTCCAGGAATTCCGTGCTCAAGTATTCTCCTCCTTGATCTCATCAAAGGACATAATACTTATACCCGTATTGGTTCTCTACTTCTAACTTATATTCTGTGAATATCTCAAAAGGTTCGGACTTGTGTTTCAACAGGAACATAGGTCTGAATCTCGAAAGATCATCAGAGAATGTAATGAAGTAAAAAGAACCGGTCTTGGTATGTGTAGACAGGGGACCTACATACATCAACATGTATCATCCCAAGAGTTCACTAACTCTTTCTCTGTTTCCAATAAACAGAGCTGGTGTCATTATATCTTTGTGACATGACTAGCAAGTTTCACAAGATGTAAATTCAAACTGATTTAAATATGCATCTACATGTAACTTCAGCTAGTCGGGTCGCATTGATATGACCTAGTCTACAATGCCTCAAGAAGGATTCGTTCATTTCTGAACTCTTCCTCTTGTGTGTGTTCTGTATACTAAAGAACTGTAGTTTGATTTAGAACATCAATGCTTTTAGATAACGTGCCTGAACCGATCAAGTTTTGATATAGGAAATGTTCAAAACATTATCCAACAATACAAAATTTTATCATTTCTTTACTTATAAAGAGACTGATATGATTTTGTATATCAGGTTCGGTATCTAACAACATTCGTTCAGAATCAATGTATTGGTAATACAGGGTGACAGTGACCAACAGACTTGGCTGCAACACTTGCCCCGTTTTCTGCCTCATGAAACTTATCACCCGTTCTCAGTTTTTCTACCCTTTTGTAGCCCTATGTAACAGATTACATATCTGGGATCCTGATCCGGTATCATATACCAAGGATGCGGAGGATACCGAGAAACAGTTCTGTATAATGAACACACCCGAAGATGATGCATCAGCATGCACTCTCTTCGTTTGGGCGGTACGGGAATTCTGGTAATCCCCAATTTCCTGCTCTGTCTTATAACAATTATAAGTTGGAGCGGGACCAACGTTCCCCAGCTCAGTATAACAAGCGGGTTCGGTCAACAATCCGTATTATTATCTTGATTAAGGCGTGATATGGTCGCTACCTGGAGAGAGAGAGAAGAAAACACTCAGCGTGCGCTCTTGCAAGAATAGATTGGTTATTATTTTATCTAATCAGGATGGCTCCCACTGCTTTTTATCAAATCTTCCTTCAAACCCTAAAAGGAAAGACTAGCCGGGATTAATTACACACTATAAGTTCGCCAATCTTTCAGCCAGGCCAGTGTCGGTACTTTGAGGGATGTCCCCGTGCTTTCGCACGAACCTAATTAATGTAAACCTCGTTTTCCTAGAGGCGTAACCCCGTTGACACCTTTCTAGACACCTACTTGATTGGCTAATTGTAATGTATAAAACTCTCCCAGGAGTAACTCTTACTCGCAGCGGGTATCGGGATCCAACTATCTCATAGAAGGTATGCAATCTCATTGCAAATTTCAACACTTGAAATTCCCGATAATATTTTGCCCCTAGCGTCCTATGACCTTGACAGAGGTCAACAAACCATAGGCTGCTAGTCAAGTTCAACCCGTCATTTCCTGATTGAAGTAAACCCACCCGCACGACCCTTGACAGAGGTCAACAAGGTCGCTCGACTACCCTAAATCAATCACATCATATGCTTATGCAGATAAGCACTAATCAGCTACCGCACACTACGCCTTGACAGAGATCAACAAACGTAGCACGAATACTAACTAGTACTTATCTGAAATGACGGAGGGCTACGACAGGTTTTTCTGAAAACCTATTGCGTAATGAACTTGATATCGTTGTAGAATCAAATGATTTTAAAATGGAGTGCTTTTGAGGCTTTTCTAGTTTTGCTAAAGGAGTCACTCCCGGTGAAGGGATCGTCGGTCCTTTCCTCGTCGAATGAGGTGCGGGATATATCACATATATCACTGTGCAAAGCAAAAACTCTTAAAAGCAATCAAAAGACAAACCGAGTGTGTAGCATCTGCCAGTTATTGCTAAAGGAGTCACTCCCGGTGAAGGGATCTCGGTCCTTTCCTCATCGAATAAGGTGCAGGATATATCGTATATACCGCTGTGCAAAGCAAGAATGGTAGCTACCTGTTTTATTTTGAAATTCGATTCTACAACATCTTTAGGTTTCTTTTATTTCATTAATCACATTAATGAAGTCCCATCATTTAAGTACCTAAACATCACAGATAAATACGACGTACACTTATGCCATCCGCATTCGCCTCGATGTCCCCTCGTGCACCGTTAGGTTAGGTAACTAACGGCAGAGCGGGGCAGGGCTAGCGCGGGTGTAAAACATAAGTAACGCCTATATAATATATCATATATACTATATACTGTATCTATCATAGAACATCACATGATCACATCACAGATATCGCAGCAGAAGAATTATATGAAATATTGGATATACTAGGACGTCCGTGTTTTCAATACGAGCCAGTATAAAACACGGATTCCACGGTCGTGATGAATAGCCAAACCCACACCCCTAGACCCCTACGAGAGCGGCAAGCAACCCTACCAATTCTAGAGTTAGGAGACCCGGACTCGACTCCTCGAGTTGGTCACCCACTGGACTCCAGAACCCGGTTACTTGTGCTCTCCTCCTTGGGTCTATCCTAGTGCGGAAAAGTAAATAATATACAAACGGTGACAACTTCCACAACCTGGAAGCGCCCAAATAAAATAATATTACATACAAGTTTTACATGAATGAAAATGAAAAACACTCATCTCACATAAAAACCCCCGGCTATTCAAACACGACGATCCAATATAACATATCCAGCAACACATAACATCACATGCCATCAACGTAAGTAAATATGCGCATCCCAATTGTCGTTGACATATAGCAACGAAACCGGCGATATCACATATTACACTTACGGTCACAGAAAAGAAAGTGTAAAACTACAACAGTTGGAATCCGCAACCACCTCAGACATCGCATGCCTGACCAAATGAATTACTTAGACATCGCATGCCTAACAATTATAAACCCCGCATTTTAGTCTCATTATCGAAAACACTTTTCAATATCAAGTCGGGCAATTCAACAAGATTCCCGAAAAACTGATCGAATGCTCGTCGCAAACTTTAGTAGACGGCTGCACCCCCGATACCGTCGACGAAATGCACCAAGGCGGAACACCGCTACCGCGAGCACCCGAACGGATGCTTTCGGCGACGGGGTTCTCCTACAGTCACTTGGTCGGGGCTATGGAGTGAGGCTGTCTATTAAGTTTACCCGGCGAGTATCCGCGTACGCTACGTGATTGCGACGGACTTTTGATCACATCAAAATTCCGTGGTGTAGCGTCTTGAAAAGTCATTTTGGTGTTTTCCTGAAATTCGGTGAAAATTCGGTATTTTTCCGAAAACCGTCTTTCTCGATATTTTGCAGTTTAGGGCTAATTATACCTTAAATGGATAGGTAATTACTTGTTTTTAGTGACTAATGAGTTAATTATGAAATTTTGGTCATTTAAAAAAATTTCCCTATTTTTCATTTTTTTAATATTATTTTAAGCCGGTAAGAAAATACATTAAATAAGCGATAAATACAAATTTTTCCGGGCTAATTTTAATCTCTAAAATTATGATAATTATAATCTAGTGATAACATGAATTTTTAGTAATTTATTTTGATTTTTAACAAATTTTTATGAATTGAAACGAATTTATTGAATTTTGGGCTAAAACTTGCAATTTTTGAGTTGTAGGTGGCCTTTTTGCATAAAATTTCTTTTGTAAAATCCCTCTCTCTTTTTCCTCAGCCCTAGGACAGCCCCACCTTGTGTGAGACCAGAAATTTCTGGCCTCATTTTCTTTGGTTGCTTTCTTGAGTTGTTTTGATGGTTTATGGTTTTATTTTAATTAAAATGGATAAAGTATGATACTTTGACTTTGTGGACTTGACCCATGACCTTCCCCACTTGCCCACACCCTCCCCCATCCCTCTTCTGGTCGAAAATTCCAGCAGCCCTCCCCCTTCACCTTCCTCTTTTCATTTCCTCCAAAATTTCATCAAAATTGCTACAAAAATCCATATAAATCCACAAATTTGTTTACAAAACCAAAACAAATCCTTGTGCTACCTCTTCTCAAGCCTAATATAGTTGAAAACATGTGGAAAGGAGGCATTTTTGGAGCAAACTTTCTTGCTTGATCCATTGATCAAGAGGTATAATTCCTATCATGTTAAATTCTTTGTTTAAGTGCTTATGTTTTATGGTTTAGTGTTAAATTAGTGTAGTTTAATCTAGTTTTCTTAGATTTTGTTTGAAAATTCTAACTACGGTTTGAAAGCCATAATAGTTAATTAAGTTATTGTATAGTTAATCTAGTTGTTAGTAAACTAATCTATATAGTTACCTTGTTATGTAGTCTTTAATTTTGCTAAATTAGTTAATTTTAGAAGGGTGGAATTGTTGTTTTGAAATTTCAAGAGAGGGTTTATGTTGGTATTGGTTTGTGAAGCTTGATTAGTGAGTGGATTAGGTTTTTGAAAGCATTATTTAAGTGATTAAACCTAATTTGCTATCTAGTGTTTTGCTAACCTTAATCTAAGTGGTTAATTTGCTTATTAGGCTAAAATATAGTGTTAAATTAAGGTTTTCATTTATAGTTTGGTTTATGGTTGCTAAGTACAAAAATCAAGAGAAGGTTTTGTTATGTAAATTAGGTTTTTTTTAAGCTTAGTTAATGGTTTAGAAATTGTGTATTGGCTAGCTATTTGGTTAGTTTGGATGTTGGTGTTGGGTGGTGTTGACTTGTCGCTAAATTGTCGATGTTTGCATCAAATTGCAATTTCTGCTTACTAGATTTTTATAAAAGTTATGTGATGAATTAATTATGGTATCTTGATGATTGTAATGGCTTGTCCTACGACTTTTAGGATGCGTGAGTGCGGTTCTTTGGGTAGTCGGGTTTTAGTTTTGCCGGGCGACCCAAATCGGCGTTTTTCGGCAGTTTTTGCGATTTTCGCGTGTGTTCCGCGCACTTTGTGCACGTTGTACCCAGCTAGCGAACTTTAGTAGTTTCGTTGGGGTTTTGCGTCGTTCTTGATATGTAACCTTATATTTGGTATTGATATAAATTCCAGGTTCGGTCGCGGAGACGTCAGACGCGGCGCGAAAGGGAAAGGCGGTGATTGGACACAGCTAGCCAGGGATCCCGGTGAGTAGATTTAACATCTACGGGGGACGATCGTTTGGATGGCGCAAGTCGCCCGATAGATTTAGTAAACTGGAAAATAGTAAACTGGATAACCACTTGTGACATTAGAATAATATTACTGGCATGATAATTGTTGCAATTAGATCAATATGTTATACCCATATACGCAAACTCAATTGTAGGACACATGCACCATTACCAGGTTTTTATATGCAGCACGAGCACTATTCATGTTTACACACACACCCTGGTAATTACCATGCCACCACACTAGATAACATTTAAATTTAAACCTTTTACTAATTGATACTTAAACTGGTGCTATTGCCTTTAATTCCTTAAAATGAAACCGTAGAATTGCTATTCATGTGCATGTACTTCATCATATTAATTGTTCATGCTTAATCCATTAATCACACATCGCAACTTGATTATTGATATCATATGCATTCATTATCACTGATATATGCACTTATGAGGATTTCTTGAGATTTTATGATATTGCTGGATTTCGGGGGAAAGCCGCAAATTTCCAAACTTATGATATTTTTAAAACATGTAAATTGCGGTTTTCTAGTGATGTAAGTGTCGTCCACCATGAGTTTGCTGTGGCTTTGGAAATCCGTGTCGAGGAGTGGAGGAACCGGCACGGGTACATGGTGGGCCCGGTAAGGTACCCCGGGGCAAGAGGAATGTGGTGATGACGTTGAGCCTGGCAGGGGACGGATTACCTACCGGTGACTGTTTGGGACGGCGGATATCCAGAGGATACCGACCGTGGCCTCTAGATGATGAGATATTGATATTTGAGATGGGTCAGCCGGACGGCTGAGGCCAGAGATACATTTATGAGATTTGAGACAGCTTTTGGGTGTCGTTGCTGGACACCGATTTTCGTCGATTCATTGACATTATGCTGGCATTCTAAAAGAGTTTCAAAAACAAAAAGAGATAAAATATTTCTTATATATACCTATTGAGACCTCAGATTTTCATGTTGCATGCATATTAGTACACTGATGTTATATACACACCTGCTAGTGCATCCAGTCATACCTGTATTTTAGATGCTAGGATGCTTGTGTGCATGCATACGATAGCCTTTGTAGATGCTATTTATTACTCACGAGTTGGCAACTCACCCCCGTTGTGCCATAGCCTGTTGCAGGTCCGCTCCGTCAGTTCAGTAGCGGCGGGTGCGCTTGCTTCTTTTGCCTCTTTTGCCTGGACTCGAGATTTGCTCATAGGTGGGTTATGTTATTTTTTGTACCACCTTGTATATTCTTTGCATCTAGTGTACTCCATCTACTGTTCTACCAGATTATTGTATATTGACCTAGAGATGAGACTGTGAGGTTTGTGGATTTTATACTGTATTTGGGGTCGAGCTCACTTGAGCCGACATGCTACTTTTTCATGCTTCCTTATGCTTTATTATGCTTGTTGTCATTTACATTGCGTGGGATTTGTGACCGCCGTATGGCGAAGAGCTAGCTCCCGCTTGGGGATGCCCTATTGTGTTGGATTCATGTATATATTTTGTTGTACCCATTTTTGGGGGCCAGTATTTACAAAGGAGACTCTGCCGAAATTTTCGGAAAAATTAGTATTGTTTTTAAAAGGGGTTTTACATGACTTATTTGATAAACTTGCTTTCAAATGTTTGGGTTTTCTTCACTCTTTTGCTTAATTGGTTTTGTTTTCTGGGCTTTGGCTTACTTATTTTACGGACGCCTTTAGACGTTTCGTAAACTTAAGTGCCAGTCACGTTCCGTACCCTGCGGGTCGTGACAAAGTTGGTATCAGAGCCATGGTTAGGATGTTTTTGGTGTGGTAGCCTGCATCATCGTATCAGAGACTGTCCGGTGAGACGATAGGGAGCAGCGACAGTTCCGCATGTGACCCTACCACCATCACCACCCCCTCCTCAGAGAGCCCTACTTCCTACCCCAGGCGATGCTCCACGCCAGTTAGGTGCACCGAGAGGCCGAGGACGTGGCGGTCCTGTTCAGAGAGGACGAGGAGGCAGAGGCCGAGGTCGAGGTCAGCCCGCTATCGGTGGAGGACAGGCCCGAGTTTTTGCTTTGACACCGCAGGATGCGCAGGCATCCAATGCCGTTGTGACAGGTACTTTGCCAGTTTGTTCTTTCGACGCGCGGGTATTATTCGACCCAGGTTCCACACATTCGTACGTCTCTACACACTTTGCACCGATGTTGGGCCGTGAGTCGTCGTCGTTAGATCAGCCGCTTGTTGTTGTTACTCCGGTAGGCGAGTCGTTTGTCGCTCGGTTTGTATTTCGTTTGTGTTCCGTTCGTATCGGGGAGAGGGATTCATCAGTTGATTTGATACTCCTCGATATGTTGGACTTTGATGTGCTTCTGGGCATGGATTGGCTAGCCACTTGTTATGCTTCGGTGGACTGCCGTGAGAAGGCAGTCAGATTTAGCTTTCCGGGAGAGCCAGTCCTTGTTATTCAGGGAGACCGCAGTGTCGCCCTTCCCAGCTTAATTTCTTCTCTTCGTGCTGGTCAGCTCTTGCGGAAGGGATGTCAGGGATTCTTAGCGTTTGTTTGTGTTACTCGAGCTGCAGAGGTTCCGTTGGACCGGGTCCCGGTAGTTGTGAGTTCCCTGATGTTTTCCCTGATGAGCTACCTGGGCTACCGCCTGAGCGCGATGTGGAGTTCTGCATTGATTTGATTCCCGGTTCGGGGCTTATTTCTATACCGCCTTATCGGATGGCCCCGGCAGAGCTTCGAGAGCTGAAGGATCAGTTGCAGGATTTGTTGGATAAGGGGCTTATTCGACCGAGTGTTTCTCCGTGGGGTGCTCCGGTCCTGTTTGTCAAGAAGAAGGATGGAAGTTTGCGCTTATGTATCGACTACCGCCAGCTGAACAAAGTTACCGTTCGGAACAGATATCCGTTGCCGCGCATTGATGATTTGTTCGACCAGCTTCAGGGTGCGGGGTATTTTTCGAGGATCGACTTGCGATCAGGATACCATCAGCTGCGAGTTCGACAGGAGGATATACCGAGGACAGCTTTTCGCACGCGCTACGGCCACTACGAGTTTTTGGTGATGTCGTTCGGACTCACCAACGCCCCAGCAGCATTCATGGATTTGATGAACCGTACATTCAGGCCGTATCTTGACTTGTTCATCATCGTGTTTATCGACGATATCTTGGTGTACTCCCGGAGCAGAGAGGAGCACGAGCAGCACTTGCGGATTACGTTACAGACTCTGAGGGAGCACCAGCTGTTCGCGAAGTTCTCCAAGTGTGCTTTCTGGCTGGACAGCGTCGGATTCTTGGGTCACGTGGTTACGAGAGACGGCATTTGTGTGGACCCGAAGAAGATTGAGGCTGTTCAGCAGTGGCCCCGACCTACATCGGTTACTGAGATCCGTAGTTTTCTAGGCTTGGCGGGCTACTACAGTCGTTTTGTTCAGGACTTCTCCCGTATAGCTGCACCGTTGACCAGTTTGACCCGGAAGGGAGTTCCTTTCGTTTGGACAGAGGAGTGCGAGCGCAGTTTTCAGCAGCTGCGGACATGTTTGACTACGGCGCCGGTATTATCTTTACCTTCGGGATCAGGCGGATTTGTTGTCTACTGTGATGCTTCGCGAGTGGGATTAGGATGCGTTTTGATGCAGCATGGCCGGGTGATCGCTTATGCTTCTCGGCAGTTGAAGAAACATGAACAGAACTACCCCACTCATGATTTGGAGATGGCTGCAGTGGTCTTTGCACTGAAGATTTGGCGACATTACCTGTACGGCGAGTCGTGTCAGATATTCACCGATCACAAGAGCTTAAAGTACAAGTTTCAGCAGCGAGACTTGAACCTCAGACAGCGTCGTTGGATGGAGTTGGTGAAAGACTGACTGCGAGATCTTATATCACCCCGGCAAGGCAAATGTGGTGGCAGATGCGTTGAGTAGGAGGCCCGGGGGTAGTCTATCCTTTTTGCGCGCAGTTCAGAGGCAGTCGTCAGCAGATTGGCAGATGTTATGCGACAGTCGAGTTGAGTTCGAGTTCACTCAGACAGGGGGACAGCTCGCGCATGTTCGTGCACGCCCACAGTTGCTTGACCGTATATATGAGGCACAGCGCAGTGACGACCGTTGCTCAGAGATCATGGCACAGATGGGACAGGGCAGATTTTCCGAGTTCGTGATTGACGATCAGGGGATTTTACGATATGGATCTAGACTGTGCGTACCAGATGCTGATGGATTGCGGCGCGACATTCTTGAGGAGGCACACCGATCAGTGTATAGTGTCCACCCCGGTTCCACCAAGGTGTACCATGATATGAGAGAGACCTACTGGTGGGACGGGATGAAGAGGGACATTGCGGAGTTCGTTTCGAGATGCCTGACTTGTCAGCAAGTCAAGGCCGAGCACCAGAGGCCCGCAGGAGAGCTACAGCCGTTACCCATTCCGGAGTGGAAATGGGAGCAGATTTCGATGGACTTCGTTGTGGGTCTACCCAGGACCAGTCGAGGGTACGACTCCATCTGGGTGATCGTGGATAGATTGACGAAAGCGGCTCACTTCCTTCCAGTGAAGACGACTTTCAGCTTCGCTCAGTATGCTCAGCTCTATATTGACGAGATCGTGCGACTACATGGCGTACCGACTTGTATCGTGTCAGATCGAGGCACTCAGTTCACCAGCCGACTTTGGCAGAGACTTCAGGAGACTTTGGGCACTCGTTTGAGTTTCAGCACAGCGTTTCATCCGCAGACAGACGGACAGTCAGAGCGGACCATTCAGACTCTCGAGGACATGCTCAGAGCGTGCGTTTTAGACTTTGGTGATAGCTGGGATCGTCATTTACCTCTAGTGGAGTTCTCCTATAACAACAGCTTCCAGGATACGATTCAGATGGCACCTTTCGAGGCATTGTATGGGAGGAGATGCAGATCGCCCGTTTGTTGGACAGAGCTCAGCGGGAGCAGCATTTTGGGGCCGCAGCTTGTTGAGGAGACGACATCGAAGATCCAGTTGATCCGAGACCGGATGAGAGCGGCTCAGAGCAGGCAGAAATCCTATGCAGACAGACGCCGTCGCAGATTAGAGTTCGCAGTTGGCGACCATGTTTTTCTGAGGGTCTCTCCGATGAAGGGCGTGATGCGTTTTGGGTGAAAGGGGAAGCTTAACCCTAGATTCATAGGTCCCTTCGAGATCCTCGAGCGGGTCGGTGCTGTTGCATATCGTTTGGCTCTTCCTCCCAGCTTTCCCGATGTTCACCCCGTTTTTCATGTTTCGATGCTCCGCAAGTACCTTCACGACCCTTCGCATGCGATTCAGCACCCGACAGTCCAGCTAGAGCGCGACCTTTCTTTTGCAGAGCAGCCGGTGGCCATCCTGGATCGGCAGGTGAAGAAGTTGAGGTCGAAGAGTATACCAACCGTCAAGGTCCTTTGGCGTAGCGCGAGCAGCGAGGAGGTTACCTGGGAGACCGAGGGCGAGATGAGGAAGAAATATCCCCATCTCTTTGAAGGTACGCGTAGCTATATTTTTTTAAATTCGGGGACCGAATTTCTTTAAGGGGGGAAGATTGTAGCGTCTTGAAAAGTCATTTTGGTGTTTTCCTGAAATTCGGTGAAAATTCGGTATTTTTCCGAAAACCGTCTTTCTCGATATTTTGCAGTTTAGGGCTAATTATACCTTAAATGGATAGGTAATTACTTGTTTTTAGTGACTAATGAGTTAATTATGAAATTTTGGTCATTTAAAAAAATTTCCCTATTTTTCATTTTTTTAATATTATTTTAAGCCGGTAAGAAAATACATTAAATAAGCGATAAATACAAATTTTTCCGGGCTAATTTTAATCTCTAAAATTATGATAATTATAATCTAGTGATAACATGAATTTTTAGTAATTTATTTTGATTTTTAACAAATTTTTATGAATTGAAACGAATTTATTGAATTTTGGGCTAAAACTTGCAATTTTTGAGTTGTAGGTGGCCTTTTTGCATAAAATTTCTTTTGTAAAATCCCTCTCTCTTTTTCCTCAGCCCTAGGACAGCCCCACCTTGTGTGAGACCAGAAATTTCTGGCCTCATTTTCTTTGGTTGCTTTCTTGAGTTGTTTTGATGGTTTATGGTTTTATTTTAATTAAAATGGATAAAGTATGATACTTTGACTTTGTGGACTTGACCCATGACCTTCCCCACTTGCCCACACCCTCCCCCATCCCTCTTCTGGTCGAAAATTCCAGCAGCCCTCCCCCTTCACCTTCCTCTTTTCATTTCCTCCAAAATTTCATCAAAATTGCTACAAAAATCCATATAAATCCACAAATTTGTTTACAAAACCAAAACAAATCCTTGTGCTACCTCTTCTCAAGCCTAATATAGTTGAAAACATGTGGAAAAGAGGCATTTTTGGAGCAAACTTTCTTGCTTGATCCATTGATCAAGAGGTATAATTCCTATCATGTTAAATTCTTTGTTTAAGTGCTTATGTTTTATGGTTTAGTGTTAAATTAGTGTAGTTTAATCTAGTTTTCTTAGATTTTGTTTGAAAATTCTAACTACGGTTTGAAAGCCATAATAGTTAATTAAGTTATTGTATAGTTAATCTAGTTGTTAGTAAACTAATCTATATAGTTACCTTGTTATGTAGTCTTTAATTTTGCTAAATTAGTTAATTTTAGAAGGGTGGAATTGTTGTTTTGAAATTTCAAGAGAGGGTTTATGTTGGTATTGGTTTGTGAAGCTTGATTAGTGAGTGGATTAGGTTTTTGAAAGCATTATTTAAGTGATTAAACCTAATTTGCTATCTAGTGTTTTGCTAACCTTAATCTAAGTGGTTAATTTGCTTATTAGGCTAAAATATAGTGTTAAATTAAGGTTTTCATTTATAGTTTGGTTTATGGTTGCTAAGTACAAAAATCAAGAGAAGGTTTTGTTATGTAAATTAGGTTTTTTTTAAGCTTAGTTAATGGTTTAGAAATTGTGTATTGGCTAGCTATTTGGTTAGTTTGGATGTTGGTGTTGGGTGGTGTTGACTTGTCGCTAAATTGTCGATGTTTGCATCAAATTGCAATTTCTGCTTACTAGATTTTTATAAAAGTTATGTGATGAATTAATTATGGTATCTTGATGATTGTAATGGCTTGTCCTACGACTTTTAGGATGCGTGAGTGCGGTTCTTTGGGTAGTCGGGTTTTAGTTTTGCCGGGCGACCCAAATCGGCGTTTTTCGGCAGTTTTTGCGATTTTCGCGTGTGTTCCGCACACTTTGTGCACGTTGTACCCAGCTAGCGAACTTTAGTAGTTTCGTTGGGGTTTTGCGTCGTTCTTGATATGTAACCTTATATTTGGTATTGATATAAATTCCAGGTTCGGTCGCGGAGACGTCAGACGCGGCGCGAAAGGGAAAGGCGGTGATTGGACACAGCTAGCCAGGGATCCCGGTGAGTAGATTTAACATCTACGGGGGACGATCGTTTGGATGGCGCAAGTCGCCCGATAGATTTAGTAAACTGGAAAATAGTAAACTGGATAACCACTTGTGACATTAGAATAATATTACTGGCATGATAATTGTTGCAATTAGATCAATATGTTATACCCATATACGCAAACTCAATTGTAGGACACATGCACCATTACCAGGTTTTTATATGCAGCACGAGCACTATTCATGTTTACACACACACCCTGGTAATTACCATGCCACCACACTAGATAACATTTAAATTTAAACCTTTTACTAATTGATACTTAAACTGGTGCTATTGCCTTTAATTCCTTAAAATGAAACCGTAGAATTGCTATTCATGTGCATGTACTTCATCATATTAATTGTTCATGCTTAATCCATTAATCACACATCGCAACTTGATTATTGATATCATATGCATTCATTATCACTGATATATGCACTTATGAGGATTTCTTGAGATTTTATGATATTGCTGGATTTCGGGGGAAAGCCGCAAATTTCCAAACTTATGATATTTTTAAAACATGTAAATTGCGGTTTTCTAGTGATGTAAGTGTCGTCCACCATGAGTTTGCTGTGGCTTTGGAAATCCGTGTCGAGGAGTGGAGGAACCGGCACGAGTACATGGTGGGCCCGGTAAGGTACCCCGGGGCAAGAGGAATGTGGTGATGACGTTGAGCCTGGCAGGGGACGGATTACCTACCGGTGACTGTTTGGGACGGCGGATATCCAGAGGATACCGACCGTGGCCGCTAGATGATGAGATATTGATATTTGAGATGGGTCAGCCGGACGGCTGAGGCCAGAGATACATTTATGAGATTTGAGACAGCTTTTGGGTGTCGTTGCTGGACACCGATTTTCGTCGATTCATTGACATTATGCTGGCATTCTAAAAGAGTTTCAAAAACAAAAAGAGATAAAATATTTCTTATATATACCTATTGAGACCTCAGATTTTCATGTTGCATGCATATTAGTACACTGATGTTATATACACACCTGCTAGTGCATCCAGTCATACCTGTATTTTAGATGCTAAGATGCTTGTGTGCATGCATACGATAGCCTTTGTAGATGCTATTTATTACTCACGAGTTGGCAACTCACCCCCGTTGTGCCATAGCCTGTTGCAGGTCCGCTCCGTCAGTTCAGTAGCGGCGGGTGCGCTTGCTTCTTTTGCCTCTTTTGCCTGGACTCGAGATTTGCTCATAGGTGGGTTATGTTATTTTTTGTACCACCTTGTATATTCTTTGCATCTAGTGTACTCCATCTACTGTTCTACCAGATTATTGTATATTGACCTAGAGATGAGACTGTGAGGTTTGTGGATTTTATACTGTATTTGGGGTCGAGCTCACTTGAGCCGACATGCTACTTTTTCATGCTTCCTTATGCTTTATTATGCTTGTTGTCATTTACATTGCGTGGGATTTGTGACCGCCGTATGGCGAAGAGCTAGCTCCCGCTTGGGGATGCCCTATTGTGTTGGATTCATGTATATATTTTGTTGTACCCATTTTTGGGGGCCAGTATTTACAAAGGAGACTCTGCCGAAATTTTCGGAAAAATTAGTATTGTTTTTAAAAGGGGTTTTACATGACTTATTTGATAAACTTGCTTTCAAATGTTTGGGTTTTCTTCACTCTTTTGCTTAATTGGTTTTGTTTTCTGGGCTTTGGCTTACTTATTTTACGGACGCCTTTAGACGTTTCGTAAACTTAAGTGCCAGTCACGTTCCGTACCCTGCGGGTCGTGACACGTGGCAACCGATCAAGTGAGACTAAACTGCTATGTTTATAACATTCATTTAGTTATCACATAACTATTGTGAATTCCAATTGTTGTATCCCATTCCAGATAAATAGAAAATGTTAAACTTTTCGATCGAACATTCAAACACCCAAGTTTTCCCGATATAGATCAACACATGAAACAAGTCTAAAAACATTCAGTTCGTGCCTCAGTACCAACGGTCCAGCCATAGAAGGGTCAAGCCAACGCCTCACATGTGGCACGCCGTACTGCCCCAAACCCGAAGGTTCAAAGGGCAGTTCAAGACGGTCACATAATCGAGTTAAGGTTTGTTGTCTTCTAGAGGGTCCATCGCGTTACTTGCACTACTTAGAACGTCGTTAAACTACGGAAAAATCCAACGCTTGGAAATTTCCCGACAGGGGAAAAATTGGGTATTTAAATCCGGTCGAACTTTTTAACATATTCTAAAATTTATCCGGAAAGCCACATAGACAAAATCTGATACTCCGATCGAAACATCGAATCCCCAAAACAACCCAGAAAATGGAACTCTGGAAAAAATATTAAAAACATCCAGAACACACAAGAAACACCAACAGAAACAACTGAAGAAAACTCACAGCCTGATCATCACAGACGGCCGCGGAACCGCCGCAAAAGGGGGGTCAACGCCGCGGTTCCGCGTCTGTACTGTAGAATTAGGCTGTCATTTTCTGCAGTTTTTCTTAGAATTTCCTGCACATTTCTCTGCATATTTTTAATTTCGAAAAATCCACATTTTACAGAAATGTCCAGAGAGCATGTTAAGGGTTTGGGTTTCGGGTCGATCGGACTTCAAATTCCGTCTAGACTTCGCCTAAGGCTCTAGCTAGGCTCTGATACCAATGAAGGGTTTCTAGGCACCCTAATGAGGTCTCACAAGGCATCAACCATGCCAATTTACAAAAATACGGTGCCGAGAAACCCTAACAAGGATCGTTAACTAGAATTCTAGGCGAAAAAGCAACTAGTAAGCTACTTTAACTAAGAGTACGGAAATACAACCTTTGTAGATCCGGTCATCCACCTCCACGGCTCCGTGATGAAGTCATCTCCGCTGTCCAAATCAAATCCGGGCTCCAGCGTCGGCTTCATCGGAGAAAGAGCGGGCAAGGTCGTCGGCTTCGTGCCGAAGATGATCTACGTCGAGGCATCGCTAGATCAAGCTCCAACTTCACCAAGTCTTGAAAACTTGTGAACGAAACACACTCTACTACTTGGCAAGAGGTAGAGGATGAAGAAATAGGAAGTGGGTTCACTTTAGAATTGGATTTCTCACTCACTTTCATCAAACACCATTGATCAAGTCAAGGTTTCTTCTTTGAAGAAGATGAAGAAGAAGAAGATAATATTATGATAAGTTAATTAATTTTGAAAAGAAAATCAATACTTATCATATAATGTACCATGGTCAAGTTTAGAGAGTTAATCATGGTTAAAAGGAATGGTTAGGGTTAAGCATGAGACAAAATGGTCACTTGGTCATAGTCTTCAAGAAGCTTCAATATGAAACAAAACAAGCCACCATTTTCTTTTCATGCCCTTTTTATTTATTTCCAAAATGAATAAATAGATAAATAAATGAGAAAAGGAAATAAAACCCTAATCATAAGTTTAACCATGGTTTAATTCTTTACACTTAACCAAGTAAACATGTATCATCAAACATGATACAATCAAGTGCACGAAAATATATCGAATACACAATGTGCACAAGCGAGCGAGAAAATCCATTTGAAGTGAACCAATATTAGTTAATGCAAAGTAATATATCAAATATATAATTATACATTAAATCATTAAATCAACACTTGATTTAACGATCCGGTCATATCGCATATGACCGACTAATATCCAATGTATCGATTTATCGAATCAATCCTTGATTCGATAACTAGGTTATATCGCATACAACCATTCGACACATTCATCGCGAGAATAGAATACGGTATCACATACACGGATTATTCTCGGTCCCGCACATATCTCATATGCGCTCCTATTTCGTTTCGCTTGAGCCAGGAAACCTCTGTGTAGGACTCTAAAGACTCGTCAATACGCCGGCAGCAGGCGATGATCATATCAAACACCCATAAGCCGCAAGCGGTCTGCTAAACGTAACGGCCACCCGGGTATTGAGCGATCTGAAGATCGACGAGCAAGCCCGCTCACACTCCAGTGAATCCAACCAGTAACACTACCGTACAGTCCGGTCTGATCGTCTGATATGTCGCATATCTCGCCTAGGGGTGGTAAACGTCAGACCCCAATAGCTCGATAAGTCGTGTCGATATGAGGTCTATAACAATTCGAGAAACTACTGGTAACACTTACCAGTAAATCTCAGCAACCCTGGCCAGGGATTTCCTGTTATAGCCAATCGAACACAGCGCAACATCAACCCCCTATACCGGGAGAGACGAATCCCCTCCTATCGCTCATTGCCTCCATGTGACTCGGGACTGTACCCAAAAATCACCGTTTTGCATGCCCTCTTGGACGTGGTAAGATGGAAATCAAAGCACAGTGGGAACCACACAAGACTCTATGACGATCTCGGGTCAACAGACTACTCTGTACCAGTGTCACCAGAGAACTGCCATCTGACGTGAGGTATAATACCATCTGGGAGTTCTCGGCGAGTCCGTCCAGTGTACCCAGTCTCCACTGAGCACCCGTATATCATCTCTGATGTCAAACACCAATGGATATGGGATCATCCATCGCCTATCTGTATGGGTCGAGAAGGTACACGCTAGTCTACTCTGGTATATCGATGCCCCGTCTCGATATACCCACGACTAGGGACTTTGAAGGATGTACTTATGGACTACCATGTCCCCACCAGTATGATCCGCATCATAGTCCAGGTAGTCAAGTACAGATCCTAAGGGCTTTACCAACATGTAACAGGGAGACAATCAGTGTACACGTTAAGGTAAAGATCAACCAGATAGCATACTATCATGTCGAACAAGAAAGTCCTCCCTATATATGTCCCAGCATCCACTACAATATACATCCTATGTATAGTAATGGCCTCTAGGGCATACATATAACTAACACAATCCTCACGGCCACTCGTAAAACAGCACGTCACTAGCGCCGACCTCGGTTCCTCTGAATGCACATCACACTTCTGCGCCTGGGTGCAAATCTTATTGCAGCAGTGTCCTGGAAGGAATCCTGCTCAAGGTCTTTTCCAATCTCGCCTAAGCCGATCTGTACGGAGGCTGGTACTCTGGCATAATCTTTCCTCGCTCTCTGGACATCTGCGTTCTCAGTACAACATTTACTCGGAAGCTGGTCGCATCCCAACGCCTCTGTAGACATATTGCATCTCTGATGTCAGCGGAGTAGAACGTCATCTCGTCGAAATCTCGTGCGAACTCTTTACTCCACTTTATTCCAATGTCGACTGATTCGGACTCGTCTCCTCAAGGCTGCATGGACTGAGCTCCAACGGCTATACTCGCATCTGGGGTCTCCCAAGAAGTGCATCTCACCACCTAGCATCCGAATGAAGTCGAACCATCCGATCGATTGGTCAAAACCTCATAATCCCCTAAGAGCTCAACATCTTGGGTACAGTTTAATAGTATCGAGTACATACCACAGCATCGGTGGTCCAGCCGTAGAAGGGCAAACCCAAGCCTCACTAATGGCGTCGCGGAACTGCCGCAAACCCTAAGGTTCAAAGGCTTTCACACGGTCATTATGTCGAGTTAGGGTTTCATTCTTCTAGAGGGTCCATAGAATCTCTTGCATGTCTTTCCGAATACTTTAAATTTGGAATATGGGTTTCTGACATTCGATCGTCTCTATTGACTCTCAACGAATCTGCGTGAAGTCGTCTCTAGCAGGAATCAATCAATCTGATGACCTCGCATCGGGGTAAGAGAACGAACCACATGTCCTGGTCGTTCCTCCTTGGGTGACTAGCGACCTTCCATCATATCTCTAAGTATATACGCATGCTGCAGTAGCTCCAATAATCTGGGCAATATCTCGTCATTTGCAGCAGCAACTGGCTCATTCGTCTGTACGTTGAACAGTGCCTCAATCATCATGAATAAGCGATACTTCGATGGTCATCACACTCTGGCTGACCTCTAGCAGTAGCTCAATCCTCTGGTGCTGATATGCATGTCTGAGTAATTTCATAACAGCGATCCATCAAACGCTCGTGGTGCGAAAACACAATAAAAAGACACATCTCTGCAATCGTGTGTCGCCGGAATTACGCTCTGGTCAGTCTTCGTTCGTGACGAGCTCGTGCTGACCGCAACTTTAGCCGTAGCTCTCCCTGCCTGTAATCGTGGCAGCAAAACTATAACTGGTACCGATGAGGCTAGATCATAAATGAATATAATACTGAACAAAGAAATGTACATCCTAAAGCTTTTTAAGTGGGGTAGCGTATCGTAAATATGCCGCGGAACATACGTACGGTACGTCACTCTACTCAAGCTACCTACTCCATCAACCAAGGGTCATCCTACGCTCCGAAGGTAAAACCTAACGCTCTGATACCAACTTTGTCACGACCCGAAATAGCCCGTGACTGGCACTTGAATCATATGAAGTCTATAGGACCCTATCTAATCCAAGAAAGCCAAAAGCCCAGAAATCTAAAACCATTTTAAGGAGTAAATAAAGAAAAACTAGTGTAAAGAAGTGAAGAAAACATGTTTTGAAATCAAGGTTTTTAAATAAGTAAGCCGAATGTGCGTTTTAAAAATCTCTAGTCTTTTCTAAAAATTTCGGCAGAGTTTCCTTTGTGAATACTGGCCCCGAACGGGGTACAACAAGAATAATATATATATGTAATGATAAAAGGCATCTCCAAACGGGAGCTCGCTTTTCGTCAATTGACGGTCACAACCACGCAAGCAATATAATATACAACGCCGAAGGGCGAGGATCAAAACTCAAAAAAAAGAAACTCAAAACAGCATGAAAACTGTAATACTACAACGCGCGACTCTAAGGTCGAAATAATACATAACTGATTTTGAAGTCTGAAACAATATACAAGTTTTGGTCGATGGAATTTCTAGATACAATGAATAATACATATGCAATGGTGGTTCTGATGCAAAAGAACCCACCGACCAAAGCAAATCACCCGCAAAGAAAGCAGTGTGCCAGAAATGCCGCCATGGAACCTGTACGGCAAAACCTGTAAGAACTGTGGCACAACGGGGGTGAGTTGCCAACTCATGAGTAGAAAATATCTACAAGCAGAAATCGAATGCAAGACATAATCCTAGGTCAAAACGATCAGATATATATAAACCTCAAAAGGATAAGTCTGAAGCATGATAAGGTGGCAATGTAACATCTATACATGTGAGTAGTGCCAAGTGCTCGTGCCAGTGCCTTAGGGAATAACATATCATAATTAAGAGGTATGATCAATGTAATCAAGTCTGTATGTATGTGGATCCCGTCCATGTGTCACCCAATGACAATAACCATCATGCATGTAAATATCATAAAGCATATGCACGGAAATATGAGGATGTAAATCAACATGTGTCACTCGCGACATATCAAAATCATGGAACCTGAGTGTCAAGCATCGACACTCGAAAACATCATGAAACCTGTGCCTAGCATCGATACGTAAATCCTCATATATCGGGCTCCGTCAGTCCGGATAGGCCCCTATCATCTCTCGACTACAGTCGGTATCCTCCGGATATCCGCCGAGCCCAAACAATATCACCGGTAGGTAGCAGTCCCTCTGCCAGGCTCACCGTCTGCAACACAGCGATCCGTTCTCGCCCTGGGGTACCATACCGGGCCCACCATGTACCCGCAATCGGCCTCATCCGCCTCCTCGAATCGGGTTTCACATGTCGCTCTCAGCACTGAGAAAACACATGGTGGACGCACTAAAATTTCATATCAAGGGTAACCGGGTTTATAAAACAATTACATACTCTCTTTTGAAATATCCACGGTTCCCAAATCCAGAAATATCATGGAAACAACATATCTCAATGCGTATAATCAAAAGCATGATGTATGCGACATGTACAAGAAATGCAAGCATATCTGTATATCATGCAACATGGAATAGCAATATGCACATATTGTGGGAAACCGCTCTTTTAAAAATGAATCAGTTTTAAAGAGTATCTTGCGGTCCCCAAATCTCTAATCAAGACAGAATCATCTATGTATGTTCGAATACATATGTGAGTACAATAGGTACACAAGTATGCCATGCAAGGGTTATAACCTGAATGCAATAGTACTACAGTGTAGTGACATGGCAATTATCGATGATGAAGTGTGTGAGCCGGCAAACAGTGTACGCGGAACATACGCATCATCGATAATGGTGCTGGTGTCCTAACAGCATGATTGTAATATAGCAATAAACACATTTACACATGCAAAGCAATGTGAATAGCATGAATATGCGGAAATCGAATAATCAACGCAACAGAGAAGAATGTACATCAATATGTATATGTCATGCTGTTATGCCATTTGAAACAAGACGAATTGAGTTTTTTGGTAAAATAAGGGCTACGACGTTTTAAGAACGGACGCGTCTTTGAAAATGTCCGTAGAGTCCCTTTTTCCTATCTTTGAAATACTCCCGATTCGTTAGTTTTGAAATAGGTATGCCTCGGGTCTAGTCTAATGTCTACTAAGTAATCTACATCTAACTATCAAGTCAATCGGGAGGGGTATGGAAACCACCTAAATCGGAGTCGATATATATAAATATAAATATAAATATAATAGTCGGTGATTCCGCCTCAATAGTATCGCGTACGATACAGTAGATCATTTGACGTCCTCGAGTCATGAGTGCGGATCTATCATCAATATAAAGCTCGTACGGTAAATCGTCGTACGGCATCCCAATAGCTGGGTACGGGTCATTATCACAGTCATCTCATCAATTATCTGGTATCCTTATCATCATCTTTCATGATCTGGTGTACTGATTTAAGTCTAGTACAAATCGATACCATCTATATAAGTATGAATGCGTGTGTGAAACACACGTACAAAGGTCCGCTAAAAATCACATGTCGTTTCCCAAATGCGAATCACATCATATCACCGATCTCATAGCACTATGCCCAATATCATCGACTCATCTCCAATGTCATCCACTATCCTCATCATCACGGTATAAGTATAGCAATAAGCATGTGTGTGCGTGTGGGTGTAAACCTATTCTAGGGTTCGCGACTAGAAACTACACTAATTTACTTCTAACCCTAGTCTATCCATAATACACCTAACACATCTCACATATCCACAACATTACAAGCCATCATATATATATATATATATATATATATATATATATATAGTATATATATACTATACTAAGCATCGAACTGCGGGGGTGCTATACGCCATCTACCCGACTTCCCCCGTAGATATAATCTACTCACCTTGAATTCTGCGTGTCGGTGTCGATGTTGCCACCATCATCTTCATCGCTTCGGATCACCATGGGGTACCTACATATCATACGTATCGCATCGCATTAAAACCAAATCAAAACTAAAACGACATACGAAAACTTAACGACACGATTAAAGGCCTATTGGTTAGAACTTATGGGTACGCCTTTAAAACCATCGAACAATCCTCGATATCGTCGTATAAATGCCAAGTATTCGAGGTAAAATACAGATATATAAATCCAGAATTCAAAATACGGAAACGGAAACACGAATCCAAAACAACAACTAAGGGAAAAGGCTCCAGATTCTACCCTAGGTCAAATTGGACAATTTTGCATATGCCAATGGTCTAGTTTATAGATGTAGGAGCCCTGGAACAAAAACGAGACAATTCCTCACTGGTCTGGCCGCAATTTGCCGCCAGAATGCATTAATTGGTGGCCTTCAATGGGAGTTAGGGGCTGGGGTCTTGGGGTTAGCTTCATGGGTGCTTGCATGTATCACTGTGCTCACAAAATAATTTTCACAGTCTCGAGGTGATAGCAGATTTCATATAACCCTTCCAGATTCCATAATTCTTCCGATATCGGTTTCTAAATTCGTATTCCGGGTTTCAATTCTCTGGTTTGGGTCTTAATTCAAGCACTAGGGGGTTTGTATGGCCTCAACTGAGCTCAATTGCTCACCACAACTCACAATTCCTTCAAACCCTAACTAGGTTTTGCCTAAGTCCATAAAACCACTCGATATCGATATCAAACATGTATGGATGCAAAAGCAATAGGAATACTAAGCTAATGGTTCAGAAAATACCTCATATGGCAACTCAAGAAAATTCTTGAGTTGCCCCAAGTGGCTAAAATCCTTGCTTTCTTGGTCCAATGTGTTTGTCTTGAGCTTGTGCACACTTTTTGTGAAATGAAGATAGGGTTTTGGAGTTGTATTCATGGTGTTTGAGGGTTTTGAAGAGGGGAGGGAGTGAAGAGCAGGAGCAGCAGCAGCAACATGAGGGAGAGGGAGTGAAATGAGTGAAGAATGAGAAAAAATGGCTAAGTCAAGCACCCTCACCTACTCTCTATCTCTCTCACCATACCTATATTTTATATTCCAACCCTTTTTTCCTTTTCTTTTCTTTTCTTAAAACCCTTTCTCACATAAATAGTAACCCCAAAACAACATGGTAGAAATGCACAAGTGTAAAACAAGAATGATATGTGCATGTTTTGCACAAAAATGCTAAAAAACCGATTAGCAATTTTTAATCGCGATTAGCACTAAATTGGCATATAATTAATCAAAAAAACTTAAAAATGGCATAATTCCATAAAATACCCTATTTTAGAATTTTCTATAATTTTCCAAATTTTTTCCCAATTTATCGGGATTTAATTATACCGAAATATTAAAATATTCATTAAAATAATATTAAATTATAAAATTTCCCAAAAATAATATTTTATTATTTTGAAATGTTACATTTTAATATCGTCTAAATAACCCGAATACATGTTAGAATTACGACTGCAAAACACTCCGAATTACCTTTGCAGAAAGTTAACATCACATGCAAATTTAGCAAAAACTGTTAGTGTTTATGCCCTAGAGGCCATTATTGTATCATACTAGTTTGTATATTACTTAATGGAAGCTTGGGATATTCACAGTTGTATTGACAGTCTTGCTAAAAATGGTAGTATGCTACTTGGTTTGTTTCTACTTTAATATGTGCATATGTTTCTTTAAACATATCGGTTATACATATTAGTAGAGCCCTTAGGATCTTTGCTTGATTACCAGCGTTGTGATTGCAGTCACACTAGTGGGGGCTGGGTAGTATACAAGCACATCCTATACAGGTCCCTGGTCGTTGGATTATCGAGACGGGGCATCGATACTCCGGAGTAGATTGGTGTATACGCTTCTCATCCCAGCATGGGGAGATGGTCTGTCCCGCAGCCATCAGTACGTCGTACTGGAGATAGTATGCAGGTGCTCATTAGGTTACGGGTACACCGGACAGGCCTCACCGGGAACTGTAGGTTGGTTCTATACGCATCGTCAGATAGTAGTTCCCGGGTGACATGAGTACAACTTAGTCCGTCGACTTGATACTGCTACTTCGCCTCGGGTGTGTTCCCACTGTACTTAGATTACTACCCTACCATGGCTCAAAGGAGTCGTGCAAACAGGTAGTAGTTGGATGCAGTCCCGAAGCACTTGGAGGCAGTGGCGGTTAGACAGGATTCGTCTCTTCCGGGATTATGGTTTGATATCGCGCTGTGTATGGAGAGCCATTACGCAATGTCCCTGGCCAGGGCAAGCGAGATTTACTGGTAGGTTCCAGTAGTTTCTCAAGGTGTAATGGGCTTCACTTTGACACGCCTTATACCTCTATTAGGGGTCTGACGTTTACCGCCCCCTAGGCCCGATATGCGATAGTCCTAGACGAACAGACTGGACTGTATAGAGATTGTCACATACAGGCTCAGTAGGAGTTCAGATGGGTTTCCTCATCGTCCTTCTTATCGACATCTACCTGGGGACCGTTACGTACAGTTAGTACCGCTTGCGGCCTGTGGTTAAACCCACTGCCAGCGTAGTGTCGAGTCTTTTAGAGTCCCACACAGAGAGTTTCCCTGCACCGGGCAAAAGGTGTAGAGGCCGTATGGTTTTACGGCAGGGCCGCGATCACTTACGTACACTTGTACACGTACTATGATCGAGCAGGTAATACTAGCGGGCTTTGGTTTATGCCAGATTCTAGTATTATACAAATGGATTTATTCAGTCAAAATTTATCCGTGTTTTTCAGAAATACGGATGGCAGGGGCAGTCTCGTAATTTGTCGGGAAGCTTCTAGAAGGAGGTGACTCATTTGTGTTTATTTCTTTTTAGATTTAAACTAAATGAGGTGGAGGAGATGAGGTGTAGTTTACATTAAATGCTTAATGACTCATGAGGTGATTCACCCTTAGAATTAAATGAAGCATGCTGGATATTATCAAGAGAGATATTTGTATGCTTCATATTATTCTAGCATGAGTATTATTCATTTTATTTTCACAAAACACTTGTCTCTCCTCAAGTCTTCATCTTCTTCCTCAAACCCTAAAAACTCTCATGAGTTGAGAATTCTAGGGTTTAAGTGACTAAGTAATCCATCTAAATACTTTACACCCTCTAGGACATCTATATTAGTAAACTAGAAGCCGTAGTTATCTCAGAGTCGAGATAGGAGCTCGAACTATAGACTGTCGGGTGGATCGTCTTTGACTCGAGGAGGCCGTTGAGGTACCCATGTTCCATAGAGCCTACGAGGTGTGGAGAACAGCGATGAAGACCCGAAGGACAAGTAACGTGAGGTATAACTTCGAATCAGAGTAGTTAAACCTCTCATAGTTTGCTAGTAATGGTTTAGACACGATCCGTGTGCTCAAGTCCGTGTTACGAATCTTTGATAATTGTTTTTCATATATTCTGCCTCCCCGCGAACAGTGGGGTGCGTGACATGGACTTACAGTGGTATCGGAGCCTTCTAAACCTTTACTAGCTTGTTAGCAACTTATTAGAACTTCGATCGTTGGAAAAACACGAAAACCTAACCCCGGATTCCTATAGTTTCTGTCGATTTTAAACTCGTTGAAAAAATTATTTCAGAAGTATGAAAATTCACAGCAGGGAATTCTAAGAATACTGGAGAAATACGAGTTGCTAACTCGGTGAGAAGACCGTGGAAGCGCGGTGGATTAGTGCAATACGCCGCGGATCCGCGGCCGAGTCAACTCTGAGTTGACTCGTATTTACACAGTTTGTCTTAGTTTTGGGTGCTATGTTTTCCTGTATATTTTATTTTTTCCCAGGTTTTTTCAGTGCTGGCTTGCATTTGGGGTAGACACGGAAAAAGGTTGTCGATCGAAATTCTAAGTTATTTTCTAATCAGGTTTTATCTGTGATGTTTAATATGTTCGTAAACCTCCGGTAATTGCTCGTATGTCGGTTAGTTGGGGGTTGCACATTTCTGTAATGGATATTGGTTTATGGATATGAACTCTATTGGATCGTCGTGGATGAATAGCCGGGGATGTGAGATGAGGGCTTCTATCTTTCATTCGATATAAATTATAATATGTTGTAATATTCTTTTGCGGGGCACATCCGGGTTGAGCTTGTAGCCACCGTTGTATTATTTCATTTACTGTTTTATGCTCCTAAGATAGACCCAAAATGGGGCGCACAAACTACCGGGTACTTTGAAGTGTTTAATGGCCTACTCATGTCGTTGAGGGAGACTGTTTCACTTCTGGTACTAGGCGGGTAGTTTGCTGCACCCGTAGGGGTCTAGGGTGGGGTTTGGTTATTCATCATGACCGTGTAATCCGTCTTTTGTTGCAGGCTCAAACGAAACGCGGATTCCTAGCATATCCAATATGTTCATCTGTGATCTGGAATGCCTATTATTGCGTCTGAAGAATGTACAATATCTATATATGATATCTAGTAGGCGTTGCTTATGTTTTGCATCCGCGCTAGCCCAGCCCCCGCTCTGTCGTTAGTTAAGTAACCTAACGGGTGAATGACGGGGCCCAGTGTCGAATGCGGATGGCATAAGCGGACGTTATATTTTCATTGTTTTCTGCAATGATAGGATAAATTATGGGACACGCTATTTTAATGCAAAGAAAATATACCAAAGCTGAATCGTTGGAACAAATTTAAAAGAAACCACTCGGTTATTTTAAAAGGGCAGAATTTTTAATTACGGAGCTTTAACCACTCCTTTTAAAAAGCTATCAGGTTCCTTCGATTATATCAAGTTCACTACATTCACGGATTCGCCAAAACCAGTCGTAGCCCTCCGTTATTTCATATGGATGGTCAGTAGTATTCAAGCTATATTTGTTGGCCTTCGTCAAGGCATAGTGTTTGGTAGCTGCTGGGGTATTCATATGTAGCATAGATAGATACGTTGGTTAGGGACAGTCGTATTACTTTGTTGGCCTTCGTCAAGGGTATGTACGGGTGGGTTCAAATTAACAAGGATAATGATGGGAAGAACTTGACATGTGACTTATGATTTGTTGGCCTTCGTCAAGATCATAAGAGCATGGGGCAAAATTCCACATCGGGAGTTTCTAAAGAAACTGAAACTTGCTAGTGTTGCATACCATTTAGAGTTTGATAATGTTGGTAGAATTCCTTCAGCATTATCACACGATGATATTTGGACCCCGATCCTACTGTGAATATCTGCTAATCATCAGGAGATTCGTCACTTAACGATCAATGCTATAAACCAAGTAGGTGTCTAAAACGGTGTCAGCGGGGCTACGCCTCTAGATAAAAGAGGTTATTTAATTAAGGAACTTCGCGAAAGCTTCGTAAAACCTCCCTCAAAGTACCGACACTAGTCTGGCTGAACGGTTAAGCAAGTATTGTACGGTGAGATCAGTCCTGACTAATTCTTCTTTTATGGTTTGAGGATGGATTCGAGAAACAGTGGGAGCCATCCGGTTTAGATAAACTAAAAACCAATCTAAACTTGCAAGAGCATCATGCTAAAGTGTTTTATTCTCTCTCTCAACTGCAGCGACCATGTGACCATGACTAGGTTACATCTAGATAACAAATTGACTGAATCTAACTTTTATGACTGGCAAAGGTCTGTCCAGATGTCCATTGCCTATGACAAGCGATTAGTCGAAAATATTGCATCTTTTAACCGGCAATTTCCCTATCATTTGCAATCATATAGAAGTGTTCGGCATTCATATAACACATATTAGCAAAACTGTTGCAAAATATCAGATTACATGTGTTAGATCTTAAAACCGACATTTCTAGGGAAATTGACTGCATTTCATAACATGGCATCATTTCTATATATCGCATCTTGTGTTTCGAAGTCTGTGCAGGAAAATCAGAAGCTTGCTCAAATTTACACCGCTAAAAGATACGCCAACTCAAGGATTTGGAATCTGGTATTGTTCTAAGAAGCATTCAGAGAATCAACATATCAGATACATACCCCAAAAGAGGTCCAGAGCAACACAAGAAATATGCAGCCCCAAGGAGCCCAAATGGCCGCGGAACCGCGGCCTAAGCCGCCTATTGCCGCGGTTCCGCGGCCGTCTTGCCACTTCACCTCTTCAATTTTAGTGCACAATGTTTCACTCAGGGCCCACACTTCAGAAAGACATTGCAATTTCAAGAAGACTCCAGAGACTTCTGCTAGATCAGCAAACTAGGATTTCTAAGCTTAATTAATCCTAGCTTAAAGCCTAAGCTAAACTCCTAACAAATTATCTTCTAGAAGCCTCAACAAACTTTTGGAGGGAATTGTAATTTCAAACCTAGACCTAGGGTTTGGAAAATCTATAAATAGGACCCTAGGCTCACTTGTAAAAGATTATTATTCATTGAAGGGAATTCATTCAATTGATCCCCAATTTTTAGTATCAATCTAGATCCACTCTCTTTCTTCATCTTCTTCCACAAGTCTAGTGAGAAGACTTGTGTGAAACCCTAACCCTAATTCTAATCAAAAGCCAAGATCCCGAGTACCCCATCAAGCAAGAAGCCTTGCAACCTTTTATGAGCAGAGCCGATCTTCAACAGAGCAAGTGGTCCAAGCCGATCCGCGACTCATGGAGCCGAGCGACGCCAGATCGACAATTTAGTTCTTCCTCTTGTAGTTCTTGAGCGACTGTAATCAAATTGTTGATATAAATAAAAGATGATATTCTTTTATCTTGTTTTCTTTAAATTCTTGCATCATGATATCTTTTCAATTCTTGAATGCTTTCTGTGTGATGATGTGTGAATAAACTCCGCTCGTCAAGGAGTCGAGACGATCAATAGAATGATGATGTAATATATCTGAAAACGATTCTTGATTCCTACGAGTTTTGTAAACCCTAGTAAGTTCAAGAATCGACGACCCAATTTTGTTGCGATGCTTTCTTGATTGATATCGCTCGAAATTGGGGAGTTACGATCGTTTATTGAAATTGCTAGAGGCTAGAATGTGAATGATATCGACGAAAGAACAAGGGTTAAATGATGAAACCCTAGTTTCACGAGAAAGCCCTAACTCTCGTCGATCATCATCGATCTAGTATCAATTCTTCGAAGGACAAGAACACGATATCTTAAGCTTACATCACGTCTATAGATCCGATCGATTCCTACGAGCCTCATTTAGATTCTTGACATTTGGTTGGAAATATCATCGAAACCCGATTCTTGATTGTTTATCTTTTTCTTGATTCTTGAATAGAATAGTGACACTTGAAACAATTGATAAATCTTGAATCATGCTTTCTTTTCTTCGCAATTAACTTTTCAATTCAAACAAATCGAACATTGAAACGAATCGCACAATCCCTGTGGACGATCCGCACTCGCTTACGATCTACAACTGACACCGTAATTGATTGCGGTCAAATATAATTCTTTGGTTGTGATTTCTTTATACAATTTTCTAAATACTGATACAAGATACTGTTATCGATCAAATGAAACCGTTATCGAAAAACAATTGATTCGATACTTGCTTTTTACAAACACAAACCAAGAAATCGAACGAATCAAATAGCGCCGTTGCCGGGGATCGCGCGCTAATTCATTTCTTATTATAGTTTGAATTGAAAGATTTATTCCATTGTGATTTTTGAGATCAAAATTCATGCAAACCCTAAACGATTTGTTGTGGTTCATTGCAAGGAAATCTGGAGCTGTTTGGAAATTGAAGAAATTTTTTTGAAAATACCAGAGAGTTGAGGCAGTCTACAGAAGCTCCCTGTTGAATTTTGGTACAGTGATCTGCACAGAAGACCGTGATTCCACGGTGGTAGCCTCCTTTTTGCGGCGGTTCCACGGCTACCTGAAGGGATCTCTGTGCTAGTTTTTCTCTGTAAGCTTCTTACCTTCTCCTCTCTCCTCTTTTTAGCTCCAACTAATAATTTTCTGCAGGATTCTTTGCAAATAATCGCAGCTCGCAAATTGCAAAATTAAATTTGTGCGTGATTTTGTTTCTTGGTTGTTTGCATTCTAAATACGGATATTAAGGGGCACGGCCAAATCCAAATTAGGTGGGGATTTCATTACCCTTCCTAGGCCCCGAAAACCACAAAACTTGCATCCGCATTGACCCACATTAGCTAAAAATTATCTAGAGATGACTCTAAGGACCGTCGCACTCAATTAGGACAGAAGAAGGCCGTGGGTAATTCATTGCTTATCCGCGTTTTCTTGTGGTGTCTAAGGCGAGTGTGTCTAAGGCTAGTGGTTTTTAATTAGGCCCACTACTTACGTAGTGGAGTACCTTCCCACTTACCTGGCACTTATCCGGCCACATGGGGACAAAGAGGCAGTGGAGGATTCTATCCTGCGACTTGTCTTTTGGCAGTTAGGAGCGGTCTAGAGCCGGACCTAGGTGACCATTAGATTCTAGGGTTTGTGTGCTGCATTTGTTGTGTCGCATCATTTTTTCAAAAATCCGTCCCTTTTTCAAAGCAAACACCGCATTCATTCATACCCTAATTATAAGTCAACGCTGCCACCTGTACTAACCCTTTTTAGTGCAAGATAGGCTGGACACGAGATTCTAGTGCCCGTTTAGTCCGCGTACCGTTTATCGACTCCGAAGTCGATATTTCTCTATTTACCTTTCCTTTACCCACTACCACACCCACACCGATGGATCCGAATCCATCGAACTTCTTTAACCCTAATCTGCCGCCGTCCGTTGGTGCACAGAATCCACCCCGCATCTCTCTCCAGGAGAGGTGCTACCCTATTCGAGGTCCTCTTTCGACCTGCTTATCCACACCACCAGCCAACGGGGATAACTTTGCGATTAAGCCCCAGTATATCAATCTTTTACCCAAATTCCACGGACTCGAGACTGAGGACGCTTACGTTTTCATTACCAAATTTGAAAACGTATGCGCAATGATGAGTACGTCACAACTTTCAGTGGATGCTATGCGTCTACGACTTCTTCCATTTACTTTGTGCGATATAGCCGAGAAGTGGCTATATAACACTACCGCACACTCTATTACGAGTTGGGAAGAATTCGTCACTGCATTCCTTAAGAAATTTTACCCAATACAAAAGACAGCTCGAATCCGTTGCAAACTGAATCAATTTGCCCAGCTCCCTACTGAACCATTTTCAAAATGCTTTGAACGTTTCAAGGATCTATTGGTTTAGTGTCCTCATCACGGCATCCCGAGATGGGAGCTTTGCCGAATCATTTATGAGGGCATTAACCCAAACACTAAACAGAGCCTTGAAAACATGTGTCAAGGTACTTTTATGACAAAAGATGATGGGGAAGCTTGGAAGTATTTATAAGAGTTCGCTGAAAAATCACTACATTGGGAGAGTGGAACCCAACCATTGAATAGGGGTGGCGTACACCAAATAGATGTGTCCATTGGTGTTCGAGCTGAGATGGCAGCAATGCAAAAGAAGCTCGACGCTATGGAACACAAATTTGCAGCAGCCTACCTAAACCCAATGTCGCTCCCCAAAACTGTTTGTGGGTGCTGTTCTGATCCGTCTCATTTAACGGAAGAATGTCCATTAAATTCTGCGTTTCAAGATCATGAGCTTTCTAATGCCGCATTTCAAAGACCTAGAAACGATTAATATTCTTCCACGTACAATCAGGGTTGGAGGAATCACCCGAATTTTGTTTGGAACCAAAACCAATCTCAAAACACGGTTCCAAACACGAATCAATTTCAAAGGGCTCTTCCTCCACCACAGCAACCCCTTCAACTCACTCAGCACCCCTATCTGTCACAAAACTTCCAAAATCAGGTCAACACTCCTGCACAGTCTAATCCTATGACCTGTTCTGACGAGTTCTCTCAATTCACTCAAACCATGAAATCACTTTTGTCAAATTTCATAGAGGTTTCGGCTGAGGTTAGATCTTCCGTCGGTGAGATAAAGAAAAACTCAGCGTCCCAAGCTGAGAGTATCAGAACGATGGAAGCTGAAATCGCACGACTTAAAGCCGAAATGAGTGCGAGAGAAAAAGGGAAACTTCCCTCTCAACCCCTACAGAATCCTGGGCATTACAATGTAAATGTCATCACAACGTTGAGATCGGGAAGAGTGCTGAACAACCATGTTGGGGAAGAAGTTGATGATACTGAAAATCATATCAACGCCCCGGCTGAGACCTTTCTACACACACACACTTCTCCTGCTGATCCTTCTTCTTCTACCACATCACCTTCTCGCGAGCCTATTCTCCATTTCCCACTAGGCTCGACACCTCAGTATAGCTCTTCTAGTTCTCCACAGACGGTTCCCACACCTCTTTTGGGATCTCGTCTACCCCCTTTTCCTTCTCCTATGATGGACCCGACGCTCATTGCGAAAGCTCCTAACCCGAATCGGTTAAGGGCTAATAGAACAAGTCCACATATGGAGAAAATTATAGAAATGTTCAAACAGGTTAACATCAATATCCCTCTCCTAGATGCAATTCAGCAAGTCCCCGCTTATGCGAAAATTCTTAAGGACTTGTGCACTAGGAAGAGGAATACTCAAGTGCCGAAGAAGGTCTTCATGTCTAATAATATCAGCACTGCTTTTATCCCACAGCTACCAAAGAAACGTAAGGACCCAGGATGTCCTACGATATCGATTTCTATTGGAGGTAAAAACATAAATCGTGCTCTTTTAGACCTTGGCGCAAGTGTTAACCTACTTCCATATTCTGTATATGAGCAATTAGGGATTGGAGAGTTGAAACCTGCTCACTGCACTCTCCAAATGGCAGACCGTTCAATCACCAAACCAAGGGGTGAACTAGAGGATGTGTTGATAAAGGTCGGGGAATTTGTTTTCCCTGTAGACTTCATTGTACTCGATACACAGCCTGTAGCAAACCCCCGGGGCCAAATTCCGGTGATTCTGGGTCGTCCTTTCCTTGCCACTTCCAACGCTGTTATAAACTGTAGAAATGGTTCAATGAACTTATCATTTGGAAATATGACCATTGAACTTAACATCTACAAAGTTGGAAGTCAGCCATCAGAACCCCCTGCTCATATTTTAGATGTGTGCTCTGTCCACGAGATCGCTCCCGATAGTTGTGGAGCTGAGGATCTTTGCTTTCTAGATCTCGACGACATTACCACATCTCTGCTTGATCTTACACATGATCTTAGTGAGGACACTTTTCCTACACTTGAGTCCTGCACTCCTGACTTTTCTCCACCCGAGTCTGTATCTTTCACAGGCTCTGAGCTTCTTTGTGATTCCAAAAATCACTCGATGATCCCTCCTTCTATTATTTCTCCGCCCATATTAGATCTCAAAATTTTACCTTCTCATCTTAAATATGCTTATTTAGGTGAGAATGAGTCTTTACCGGTTATCATATCTGCTTCTCTTGCATCAGAGCAAGAGAACGCACTTTTATCGGTATTGAGATCTAACAAAGAGGCGTTTGGTTGGAGTATGGCGGACATCAAAGGGATTAGTCCATTGATTGTTGAACACCATATACATGTGATGGATGATGCCAGACCAACCCGAGAACCACAGAGACGGTTAAATCCCGTCATGAAGGAAGTGGTGATGAAAGAGATCGTCAAATGCCTAGATAATGGTATTATATACCCCATCTCCGATAGCCAATGGGTGAGTCCTATACATGTCGTCCCTTAGAAATCCGGCATCACTGTTATAACCAATGAGGCAAATGAGTTGATTCAGACACGCGCCCAAACTGGGTGGCGTGTATGTATTGATTATAGAAAACTCAATGCTGCCACGAGGAAAGACCACTTTCCTCTACCATTCATTGATCAGATGCTGGAACGCTTAGCGGGACGAGAGTATTATTGCTTTATGGACGGATACTCAGGCTATAATCAGGTCCCCATCGCCAAAAAGGATCAAGATAAAACCACTTTTACTTGTCCTTTTGGTACCTTTGCTTACAGTCGCATGCCCTTTGGGTTATGCAATGCTCCCGCTACCTTTCAGCGGTGTATGATGGGGATATTCTCTGATATGGTAGAGAATTTTCTGGAGATCTTTATGGACGATTTCTCGATTTTTGGAGACTCTTTTTCTGATTGCCTATCGAATCTTGACGCAGTTCTTACTCGTTGCAAAGAGAAGAACTTAACTTTGAACTGGGAAAAATGCCATTTCATGGTCCAAGAAGGAATTGTACTTGGACATGTTATTTCACAGAAAGGCATTGAGGTTGACAGAGCTAAGATAGATGTCATTCAAAACCTCCCTCATCCCAAAAGCGTCAAAGATATTCGATCTTTCCTTAGCCATGCGGGCTTTTATAGGAGATTCATTAAGGATTTTAGCAAAATTGCTAGACCTTTAACTCTTCTCCTGGCCAAGGATACGACCTTCCATTTTGACTCGGAGTGCGAAGCAGCATTCGACTCACTTAAACACTCACTCACTTCAGCCCCCGTTTTATCATCTCCAAATTGGGACTACCCCTTTGAGCTGATGTGTGACGCATCCGACTTTGCAATAGGTGCAGTCTTAGGACAGCACATTGATAAGATGCCACACGTGATCTACTATGCAAGTAAGACCCTGAACAATGCACAAATCAACTATACAACCACCGAGAAAGAACTTTTAGCGGTTGTATTTGCATTAGAAAAATTCAGGCCTTACTTAATTGGTTCATCTATAGTTGTGTACACTGACCATTCTGCCCTAAAACATCTTTTGGCGAAGAAAGATGCAAAAGGTCGACTAATACGTTGGATCCTTCTGTCACAAGAATTTGATCTTGTTATCAAAGATAAGAAAGGATGTGAAAACGTTGTAGCCGACCAGCTTTCACGCATCATTTCTTCCCCTGTGACCCTGCCGATCAATGATTCGTTCCCTGATGAACAACTCTTGAACGTATCCGCTGAACCATGGTTCAGGGATATTGTGAACTATCTTGTCACGGGACTTATACCGAGCGATTGGTCAAAACAGGACAAATACCGTTTTCTATCCTAAGTAAAACACTTTTACTGGGATGATCCCTACTTGTTTAAATATTGTCCTGATCTGATCATTCGCCGGTGTGTTCCGAAAGAAGAATTCAAGAGTGTTCTTTCTTTTTGTCATGATCAGGCCTGTGGGGGTCACTTCGGTCCTAAAAAGACGGCGGAAAAGGTTTTGCAGTGTGGATTTTATTGGCCGACCTTATTCAAGGACGCATTTGAGCATTGCAAAACCTGTACACAGTGTCAGTACACGGGTAGAATCTCCAGGAGAAATGAAATGCCTCAGCAACCTATTCTGGTTGTTGAAATCTTCGATGTTTGGGGCATTGATTTTATGGGTCTTTTTCCCAACTCCTTTGGGAATTTGTACATAATGCTGGCGGTGGATTACGTCTCAAAGTGGGTTGAAGCCATTCCATGTCGCACTAATAACAAAAAAGCTGTCATTAAGTTCTTAAAAGAGAATATCTTTTCGCGATTTGGACACCCACGCGCTATCATTAGCGATAATGGGACACATTTCTGCAACAGATCCTTCGAGACTCTGATGCGGAAATACGCAATCAACCACCGACTTTCTACACCCTATCATCCCCAAACGAGCGGGCAGGCTGAAATCTCAAACAGACAAATCAAACTTATCCTGGAGAAGACTGTTGCTAAGAATAGAAAAGACTGGTCGACCAAATTGACGGATGCTCTTTAGGCATTCAGGACTGCATATAAAACCGACCTAGGGATGTCTCCATATAGGATAGTATTTGGGAAGGCATGTCACTTACCCGTCGAGATAGAGCATAAAGCATTGTGGGCTATAAAGGAAATAAACTTTGATCTAAAAGAAGCCTGCAACTTTCGGAACCTGCAATTAAATGAGCTAAGCGAACTCCGCGATGAAGCTTATGATAACGCTGTAATTGTAAAGAATAGGACCAAGGTATTTCACGATAAAAACATTTTGAGGAAAACATTTTTACCTGGTCAACAAATCCGTCTTTACGATTCACGATTACACCTTCATGCGGGTAAGCTTCGATCTCGATGGAAGGGACCTTTTGTTGTGCGGTCTGTATACCCGCACGGGGCAGTAGAAGTAGAAAATGTTAAAAACGGCACATTTTTCAAAGTGAATGGACATAGAATAAAGCCGTATTTTTCCACTGACCCCACGGAAGAGCTCTTGTTCTTACAAGAGCCAGTTTATTTGGATTAAAATTCCTCCGTCTCACCTTCATATCCTATATATCATTGCATCATCTTTGGGATGAAGGTGAGTGAAAAGAATAAGTTTGGAGGAAGTTCTTCGCTTATATATTTTGCCCCCACTAATAATTCCCCCCAGGCTTACAGTTTTTGTAGGTATAGCGATTGGCAATAGTGAGGACACTGTTGAAATCAAGTTTGGGGGAGGTTTGTGCTTATTTTTGCATCATTTGCATATCATCTGCATAAGCACAAAAAAATTCTTTTAAAAATCTACAAAAATTTAAAAATTTTCAAATATAAAAATATTTTAATATTTACACTTTTTTGTACATAAATAAGATAATAAAAGTTTAGATAGTGAACAATTACATCCATGAGATTAGAAAAATTTAAGAAAACTAAGAAAATTAGAAGTTTTCTTATACGAACTAGTAATAAGTAGTTATGAGCCGTTGTCCCAAGGGTTAGTAAGATGAAGGACGTCACTAATCTGAGGATAAAAATAAGTCTGAAAAATAGTTTCTATTCTGGAAGCCAAACATTTTGAACGTTGCTACCCTGCTATTCGCACTTACATACGTCTTGAAGCCTGGGATAGTAGAGGATACTTTGAAATGCTTTTGTCTTAAAGCCGATGTATGAAGGAAATACAAAGAAAAAAATGAAAAAAAAATATATATAAAGTGGTGAGAAAAATGGACACTGGTTTTGTTATCGCCGAGGGCAATAAAAATGTATAGCGAGGGTGCCTTTTCACCTAGTGCCCTAAGGCCAACTGGTCTGGGAGTCACTGCTATGCCTTAGGTGGTGCAAGACGAGGAAAATACACCAAGTAAGCAAGCACATGAGTAATCGGTCGGTTAGTACCTCAAGAAGTATTAACGGTCGCATGAAAGTGTATGAGCAATCTCATCTAAATATTCATTAATTAAAAAGTACTAAGGCTGACGGGTAAGAGTATGATAGCTTGAATTGAATTCTCCGGGTGTAGGGATGTCTTTACACACACGCAGGGTTATATGATCGATGTTTTAGAAGAAAGATAGGAATGAAAAATAAGACGATGTTTTATTGAGGGAGGACGTGATTTCTGACATCTTTTCATGACCATTAAGATAGGGCTCATGACAACCGAAAAGCTAGCTTAGTTGGAAACCCTAATTTTCAAAGCTTTTCTTTTACGATTCTTTTCTTTAAATGTAATATTCATGATCTTTCTTTTATTATTGGATTTTGTGGGTGCAATCCGCTGAAAACCCTCAGGAGACAACACTCCTCCTACTAGGGACACCTAGAGGTTTAAAGGCTTGTTGCACGTGCTCAGTGCAATCGTGTTGCCTACAAAAGTGTGCTAGTTAGTTTTTCTCTTTCTTTATTTTCTCCTTCTCTTTTTAATAAAACAGTTCGCTCGAGACGATCGAAATTAAGTTTGGGGGAATTTGATTAGTCGAAAATATTGCATCTTTTAACCGGCAATTTCCCTATCATTTGCAATCATATAGAAGTGTTCGGCATTCATATAACACATATTAGCAAAACTGTTGCAAAATATCAGATTACATGTGTTAGATCTTAAAACCGGCATTTCTAGGGAAATTGACTGCATTTCATAACATGGCATCATTTCTATATATCGCATCTTGTGTTTCGAAGTCTGTGCAGGAAAATCAGAAGCTTGCTCAAATTTACACCGCTAAAAGATACGCCAACTCAAGGATTTGGAATCTGGTATTGTTCTAAGAAGCATTCAGAGAATCAACATATCAGATACATACCCCAAAAGAGGTCCAGAGCAACACAAGAAATATGCAGCCCCAAGGAGCCCAAATGGCCGTGGAACCGCGGCCTAAGCCGCCTATTGCCGCGGTTTCGCGGCCGTCTTGCCACTTCACCTCTTCAATTTTAGTGCACAATGTTTCACTCAGGGCCCACACTTCAGAAAGACATTGCAATTTCCAGAAGACTCCAGAGACTTCTGCTAGATCAGCAAACTAGGGTTTCTAAGCTTAATTAATCCTAGCTTAAAGCCTAAGCGAAACTCCTAACAAATTATCTTATAGAAGTCTCAACAAACTTTTGGAGGGAATTGTAATTTCGAACCTAGACCTAGGGTTTGGGAAATCTATAAATAGGACCCTAGGCTCACTTGTAAAATATTATTATTCATTGAAGGGAATTCATTCAATTGATCCCCAATTTTTAGTATCAATCTAGATCCACTCTCTTTCTTCATCTTCTTCCACAAGTCTAGTGAGAAGACTTGTGTGAAAGCCTAACCCTAATTCCACTCAAAAGCCAAGATCCTGAGTACCCCATCAAGCAAGAAGCCTTGCAACCTTTTATGAGCGGAGCCGATCTTCAACAGAGCAAGTGGTCCAAGCCGATCCGCGACTCATGGAGCCGAGCGACGCCAAATCGACAATTTAGTTCTTCCTCTTGTAGTTCTTGAGCGACTGTAATCAAATTGTTGATATAAATAAAAGGTGATATTCTTTTATCTTGTTTTCTTTAAATTCTTGCATCATGATATCTTTTCAATTCTTGAATGCTTTCTGTATGATGATGTGTGAATAAACTCCGCTCGTCAAGGAGTCGAGACGATCAATAGAATGATGATGTAATATATCTGAAAACGATTCTTGATTCCTACGAGTTTTGTAAACCCTAGCAAGTTCAAGAATCGACGACCCAATTTTGTTGCGATGCTTTCTTGATTGATATAGCTCGAAATTGGGGAGTTACGATCGTTTCTTGAAATTGCTAGAGGCTAGAATGTGAATGATATCGACGAAAGAACAAGGGTTAAATGATGAAACCCTAGTTTCACGAGAAAGCCTTAACTCTCGTCGATCATCATCGATCTAGTATCAATTCTTCGAAGGACAAGAACACGATATCTTAAGCTTACATCACGTCTATAGATCCGATCGATTCCTATGAGCCTCATTTAGATTCTTGACACTTGGTTGGAAATATCATCGAAATCCGATTCTTGATTGTTTATCTTTTCTTGATTCTTGAATAGAATAGTGACACTTGAAACAATTGATAAATCTTGAATCATGCTTTCTTTTCTTCGCAATTAACTTTTCAATTCAAACAAATCGAACATTGAAACGAATCGCACAATCCCTGTGGACGATCCGCACTCGCTTACGATCTACAACTGACACCGTAATTGATTGCGGTCAAATATAATTCTTTGGTTGTGATTTCTTTATACAATTTTCTAAATACTGATACAAGATACTGTTATCGATCAAATGAAACCGTTATCGGGAAACAATTGATTCGATACTTGCTTTTTACAAACACAAACCAAGAAATCGAACGAATCAACAAGCTGGACCACCCTATTACTACTCAAGCCCCTGCCGTCCCAGGTCCATTTTCCACCGTCACGGATATGGATATTCGTTAGACAAGGGAAAAGGACAGTGCGAATGCCAAGTGCCTCGTGTTGGCTTCAGTTGATGGTGTATACCAGAAGCAGCACGAGAAGATGGACTCAGTTTCCATCTTCCTCCATAACAAAGATTTATATGGAGAGCAATCTCGTATCGCAAAATATGAGACCTTGAACGAATTGCTTCAAGCGAGATTGGCTGTTGGGTCATCTGTAAGGGACGACGTCCTTACGATGACTAGCTATATTGATGAGCTCACGGACCTGGAGACCACGTTGGGAAACATGTCATATGCTGACTTATTTCTACAGTCCCTACCCTCTACTTACACCTTGAAAGAAACCAGGGAGACACCCGCTCTGCTTAATGGGGGACCTTCTTCTTCTGCATCCAGGGCGAAAGCAAAGGGTGAAAAGAGGAAAAACCTCCACAAAGCTGATATACGGTGTCAGTGAAGTAGAAGGAAAGAAAAGAGCAAAAGTTTCGGGACTTGGTGTAGAGAAGGAGGGATGTTCCTATTGTTATGGGAAGAGGCATTGGCAGAAGGATTGCAGGGCTTTGGAAGCCAGTAGCCAGGATACGAAGCATGTTGTGGCTTCGGCCTCGGGTGTGTTTGTAATTGAGAATTGTTTGTCAATTAACTCTACTTTCTGGGTACTAGATACCAGAGCAGGATCTTATACCTGTAATTCATTACATGCTTTGAGAGACCGTAGAGTTATCAGGGTAGGCAATTTGTCTCTCAGAGTTGCGAACGGAATGAGCGTGGACGCTGAATCCGTGGGAGAATATCGCCTAGGTTTTATAAGTGGGCAGATATTGATTCTACGTAACTGTTTGTATGTACCTAGTTTGACTTGTAATATCATATCAGTGTCCTCACTTTCGAGAGAGGGATAGGATTTTACATTCGTAAGCGATGTGGTTCACATCCACCTAAATCAAGTTCTGATTGGGTCCGGTACATTAGATGACGGTATATACGTATTGAATCAAGCTCAGGTTTTCAATGTCCAGAACACACTTAAAAGAAAGTCTCCGGAAATAAATCAGGCTTTCTTATAGTATTGTAGACTAGGTCACATCAATGAAACACGGTTGACTAAGTTACATAGAGAAGGATATTTGAATCCGTTCGAATATCAATCTTATGCTACTTGTGAATCTTGTCTCATGGGAAAGATGATAAAGACTCCATTTATTAGACACGGAGTAAGTGCGAGCGAGCTCTTGGGACTCATATACAGCGATGTATGTGGTCCAATGTCTACACATGCGTGAGGTGGTTATTCCCACTTCATTACTTTTATGGATGATTTCTCTAGGTATGGACATATCTTCTTGATGAAGCATAAATCCGAGGCCTTTAAGAAATTCCAGGAATACAAGAATGAAGTGGAAAACCAAACAGGCAAAAGTATCAAGACACTGAGATCTGATCGAGGTGGTGAATACTTAAGTGCCGAGTTCCTAGGTTACTTAAAAGAGAATGGAATTCTCTCTCAGCTTACTCCTTCATACACACCACAACACAACGGTGTATCGGAAAGGTGGAATCGAATCCTATTGGATATGGTTCGTTCCATGATGAGTAAGGCTGAGTTACTGCGATCTTTCTGGGGTTATGCACTAGAATCAGCTGCATATCTTTTGAATAAGGTTCCAACCAAGACTGTGCCTACCATACCATATCAGATGTGGAGTGGGAAGAAACCCTATCTTCAGTACTTGAAGACATGGGGATGTCCAGCTTTTGTTAAAAAGCAGCATGTGGACAAGCACGAGGCACGCTCAGTACAGTGTAAGTTTGTGGGATATCCAAAGAACTCTAAGGGGTATTATTTCTATTACGCAGAGGAACAAAAGGTTTTTGTTTCTCGTCATGCCCACTTCTTGGAAGCTGAATTTTTAGAAAATCAGAAGAGTGGGAGCGCAATAGAACTGGAAGAAATTCCAAAACCACAAGCTGTTACTGAAAGTATGGTAGAACCAGAAGTTTCAGAAGAAAGAGACATCCCAGCGCCTATCCGCAGAAATAGTAGACAGTCTCATCCGTTCAAGAGATACTACGGTTTTCTCATAGATGGGGATAGAGAAGATTGCATCATTGACAATGATGACCCTACTAGCTTCCAGCAAGCCATTCAGAGCGGCGACTCAGTAGGATGGCTGGATGCAATGCGGACCGAAATGGAGTCCATCTACACTAACAAAGTATGGACTTTGGACATTGCTCCAGTTGGGGAAAAACCCGTAGGATGCAAATGGATCTTCAGAAAGAAGATTGGTGTAGATGGACAAGTTGAAACCTATAAGGCTAGACTTGTTGCAAAGGGTTTTCGTCAAAGATCTGGTTTGGACTATGGCGAAACCTTTTCTCCGGTGGCTATGCTCAAATCCATTCGGGTTCTTATTGCCATTGTTGCCTTCCATGATTATGAGATCTGGCAGATGGACGTAAAGACGGCTTTTCTAAATGGTAATTTGGAAGAATGCGTCTATATGGATTAGCCAAAGGGATTCATTCAGAGTGGGAGCAGCAGTAAAGTGTGCAAGTTTCTAAAGTCTATTTATGGACTAAAGCAGGCATCGCGGAGTTGGAACATCTGTTTTGATGATACTGTCAAAGAATTCGACTTTATCAAGAATCCAGATGAACCATGCATATACAGTAAGATTGTAGGGAGAGCTGTAGTATTTCTCGTTTTGTACGTGGATGACATTCTCCTAATAGGAAATGAAATTCCTATGCTACAGTCAGTCAAAGGATTCTTGTCACAGAAGTTCCCCATGAAGGACCTGGGTGATGCCACCTACATTCTGGGGATCCAGATCTATCGTGATAGATCAAAGAGGATGTTGGGACTTTCGCAGCCCAGGTACATAGACACCATATTAAAAAGATTCAGTATGGAAGATTCTAAGCGCGGTAACCTACCGGCTTGTCACGGAATCACCTTCTCCAAAGAGATGTCTCCCGATACTGATTTGGAAAGGGCTCGCATGTCGATTATACCCTACGCTCCTGCGGTAGGCTTTATAATGTATGTGATGATATGTACCAGACCAGATGTAGCATACGCATTGAGCGTTGTAAGCCGGTATCAGGCAAACCCAGGGAAGAAGCACTGGATAGCAGTAAAGAACATTCTCAAGTACCTGAGGAGGACTAAGGAGATGTTCTTGGTGTACGATAGAAAGGACCTCCAGATTGAGGCCTTTGCCAACTCCAGCTTCCAGAGTGACAAGGATGACTCCAAGTCCATGTCGGGTTATGTCTTTACCCTCAATGGAGGGGCAGTCTGTTGGAAGAGTTCCAAGCAGGACACCGTTGTTGACTCGACAATGGAAGCGGAGTACATAGCTGCTTGCAATGCCGCAAAAGAAGCTGTCTGGATGAAGAAGTTCCTTACAGAACTTCAGGTGGTTCCTACCAGTGTTGATCCAATACCTCTGTATTGGGACAACAACGACGCTATAGCTTTAGCGAAGGAACCCAGGTCCTATCAGAAGTCCAGACACATCTTAAGGCGGTATCACCTGATCAGGGAGATCGTAGATCGCCGGGAGATCGAGGTGAAGAAAGTAGATACGGAGAATAACATTATTGATCCATTCACAAAGGCCATTCCTTAGACGCAGTTCGAGAGGCTATTCGAGATGATAGGTCTGCGATATGCCAGTACATGGCCCTAGTGCAAGTGGGAGATTGTTAGTATTTATGCCCTGGAGGGCATTATTGTATCATACTAGTTTGTATATTACTTAATGGAAGCTTGGGATATTCACAGTTGTATTGACAGTCTTGCTAAAAATGGTAGTATACTACTTGGTTTGTTTCTATTTTAATATGTGCGTATGTTTCTTTTAACATATCGCTTATACATATTAGTAGAGCCCTTAGGATCTTTGCTTGATTACCAGCGTTGTGATGGCAGTCACACTAGTGGGGGCTGGGTAGTCTACAAGCACATCTTATACAGGTCCCTGGTCGTTGGATTATCGAGACGAGGCATCGATACTCCGGAGTAGACTGGTGTATATGTAAGGTTTGCCTAGCACCCTATAATGAGTTTTGATGCATCACATGTCCCAAAGTTTGGATTTTGAAGGTGCTAAACAAGCATGCAAAGGAATCGATCCTAGAAAATTAGGGTTTCGAAACTAAAGACTTATAAAGTTTGGGTTTCGAGACTACAACCTTTGTAGCTCCCTTTTGCTGGACTCCTTGGTCTCTTGGATGTTGAATGGAGGTCCTCTTGAAGTCCTCTCGCGTCCACGACGATCCGCCCGGACTTCCCCGTCCAAGCTCGCAACTTCATAAAACCGAAGAGAACACTCTAAAAAAGTTGGCTAAGCTTGTGTAGAATGAAGTTGTGGTTAAGATTCTCACTTCAAAACCCTCTCTTTATGTGTGTATTACTCACTAGAAGAAACTAGAGAGCAAATATGAAGGAGGAAGAAGATGGTGGCAATATTTTTAACAAGAGGTGAAAAATATGATAAGCATAAGAAAAGAAATGAAATATATCCTTTTATATTTTATTCCTTCTCACTTCAAACCATGGTTAAATCTCTTGGTTGGTATTTAATTAGGGTTTAAACCATGTAAGGAAAAGTTAATCTAAGGTTAAGGGTAGGTGAGAATGGTTAGGTTAAGGAAGAGTGTAGAAGCAAGTGAAGATTATCCTTTCCTTTTTCCATTTTGTTTTAAACCTTAAATCAAATAAAACACAAAAGATTTATCCATGGTGTGAGTCTCATATTTCCACCATTTCCATGTGTAAACAACCATGATAGATGGGTGTATGTATGTATGTGTGTATGCACATCCATATGTGCATGAAACTAGTAAGAAAGAAAGAAAAACATACATGCATGCACACATCCATCATCCAAGAAAAGGTTTTAAGTGAGAAAACTAATGGTTAAATGATAAATCAACACTTGATTTATCAATCCGGCCATATCACATATGACCCCACCAAAAGCAAGCCGCCCGATCAATGTACGGTATCATATACGCGCATTTTAATCGGGACCATGCGCATATCGCATACGCGCACCACAACGTTTCGCCTGGACTAGGTAACTCCTGTGTGGGACTCTAAGACTCGTAAATACGTCGGCAGAGGGTGATGATCATATCAGGTACCCTCAAGCCGCAAGCGGTCAGCTAAACGTAACGGCCACCCGGGTATTGAGCGATCAGAAGAAAACAAACGAACCTGCTACAACTCCCGTCGAGCCAACCGGCAACACTGCCGTACAGTCCGGTCTCTTCATCAGATATGCTGCATATTGAGCTTAGGGATGGTCACGTCGACCCTAATAACTCAATAAGTCGTGCCGGTGAATGGTCTATAACAGATCGAGAAACTACTGATAACACTTATCAGCAAATCTCAGCAGCCCTGGCCAGGGACTTACTGATATAACCAGTCGGGCACAGTACAGCATCAACTCCCAATACTGGGAGAGACGAAATCCCTCCTATCGCTCATTGCCTTCATGTGTCTCGGGACTGTACCCAACGGCTACCTGTTTGCACGACTCAGTAGAGCCGTGGTAGGGTGGCAATCAAAGTACAGTGGGAGAACACACAAGACTCCATGACGATCTCGGGTCTACAGACTAACCTGCACCAGTGTCACCTGAGAACTGCTATCCGACGATAGATATAATTCCATATAGGAGTTCTCAGTGAGTCCGTCCAGTGTACCCAGTCACCACTGAGCACCCGTATATGATCTTGATGTCAAACATCGATGAATGTGGGAACATCCATCGCCCATCGCATGGGTCTAGTATCATATACGCTAGTCTACTCTGGTATATCAATGCCCCGTCTCGATATACCTACGACTAGGGACTTTCCAGGATATGCTCATAGACTACAGATGTCCCACTAGTATGATCTCCATCATAATCAGAGCAGTCAAGCCAATATCCTCAGGGCTTTATCAGCATGTATGAGTGAATAATAAGCATGATCAAATCAACATGTCAGATAAAGAAGAACCAGATAGCATACTATCATGTCGAGCAAGAATGCATATTGAATATATATATATACATGTACAAATACATCCACTATCATATAATGGCCTCTAGGGCATACATATATCCAACAATCTCCCACTTGCACTAAGGCCAGTTATTGGCGTATCTCATACCCAACATCTCAAAAAGTCGCTCATGCTGCGGCTGAGGGAGGGCCTTGGTGAATGGATCCGCGGCGTTATTCTTTGTGTCTACTCTCCTAATCTCGATCTCGCGGCGATCTACAATCTCCCGGATCAAATGAAAATGCCTCAGGATGTGTCTGGACCGTTGATGGGATCTGGGCTCTTTGGCTAACGCCATAGCCCCATTATTATCACAATACAAAGGTATTGGATCAATAATGGTTGGAACCACTCCTAGCTCCGAGACGAACTTCTTCATCCAAACGGCTTCCTTGGCAGCATCATTTGCAGCAATGTACTCAGCTTCCATCGTAGAGTCTGCAACGGTATCTTGTTTGGAACTCTTCCAACTCACCGCCCCTCCATTGAGGGTAAATACAAACCCAGAGATAGATTTGCTGTCGTCCTTATCGCTCTGGAAGCTCGAATCGGTAAAGGCCTCCATTTGGAGATCTTCATTACCATACACAAAGAACAATTCTTTCGTCCTTCACAAGTACTTAAGAATGTTCTTCACAGCTATCCAGTGGTTCTCCCCTGGGTTGGATTGATACCTGCTTACAACACTAAGTGCATAAGCTACATCTGGGCGTGTACATAACATCGCATACATTATAGATCCTACTGCCGAAGCATAGGGTATAACGCTCATGCGAGCTCTCTCTTCATCGGTCTTTGGACAAGAATCCTTGGAGAGAGTGACCCCATGGCAAGCGGGTAAGGCACCCCGCTTGGAGTCTTCCATACTAAACCTTTTTAGGATGGTGTCAATGTACCTGGTTTGGGACAATCCCAATAACTTTTTGGATCTATCCCTATAGATCCTTATGCCCAGGATGTATGTGGCATCACCCAGGTCCTTCATGGAGAACCTTAGTGATAAGAAAGATTTGACCGACTGTAGCATAGGAATATCATTTCCTATCAGAAGAATGTCATCCACGTACAATACGAGGAATGTGACAGCTCTTCCTACAGCCTTCTTATAAACACAAGGTTCATCTGGATTTTTGATGAAATCAAACTCTTTGATAACATCATCGAAACAGATGTTCCAACTCCGAGATGCCTGCTTTAACCCATATATGGATTTAAGCAATCTACATGCTTTCCCGCTGCTCCCACTGTCAATGAAACCCTCTGGCTGATCCATATAAACGCATTCTTCGAAATCTCCATTTAGAAATGCTGTTTTAACGTCCATCTGCCAGATTTCATAGTCGTAGTGAGCAGCAATAGCAAGTAGGATCCGAATGGATTTAAGCATGGCTACGGGCGAAAAAGTTTCGTCATAGTCCAAACCTGGTCTTTCATGAAAACCTTTCGCCACAAGTCTTGCCTTATAGGTCTCTACCTGCCCATCTACACCAATCTTTCTTTTAAAGATCCATTTGCACCCACAGGTTTTACCCCAGGGGGTACAACGTCCAAAGTCCATACTTTGTTGGTGTACATAGACTCCATTTCGGATCTCATGGCATCCAGCCACTTCACAGAGTCTCTACTCGTGATAGCTTGCTGAAAACTGGTAGGATCATCATCATCCATGATACAGTCTTCTCTGTCACCATCAATGAGGAAACCGTAGTACCTCTCCGGTGGGCGAGAAGTCCTACCAGACCTACGGAGTGGCCGAGGTTCTTCAGTTTCTGTTGTAACAGCCGGTTCAACCAAATCGTCATTTGTAGTTTGTGTCTCTAGAACCTCTTCTAGATCCACCACCTTGCCATCATCTTTATCTGTGAAAAACTCTTTTTTCAAGAATGTGGCATATTGAGAAACAAACACCTTTTGTTCCTCTTTGTGGTAGAATAGATATTCATAAGAATTCTTTGGATATCCCATAAAGTTACACATGACTGACCGTGTCTCGAGTTTGTCCGGATTTTGCTTTTTAACATAGGCCGGGCAACCCCAAATCTTAATTCTTTAAGAGATGGTATCTTCCCATGCCATATCTCATATGGCGTGGTAGACACGGCTTTGGTTGGAACCCTGTTTAGCAGAAATACTGCAGTTTCCAATGCATGCCCCCAAAACGAGACTGGTAACTCAGCGTCACTCATCATGGACCGGACCATATCTAATAGGGTCCTATTCCGTCGTTCTGACACACCGTTGTGCTGTGGTGTGTAAGGAGGAGTGAGCTGAGAGAGAATCCCATTCTCTTTTAGGAAGTTTGCAAATTCTGTACTGAGATACTCACCACCTCGATCTGATCGAAGCATTTTGATACTCAAGACGGTTTGTTTTTCTACTTCTTGTTTATATTCAATGAATTTCTCGAAAGCTTCGGACTTGTGCTTTAATAAAAATACATGACCGAGTCTTAAGAAATCGTCAGTGAATGTAATGAAGTATGAAAAACCGCCTCTAACCTGTGTAGACATTGGCCCACATACATCACTATGTTTGAGGCCTAGGAGCTGAGTAGCTCTTTCTCCGTGTCCGGTAAACGGAGTTTTGGTCATTTTACCCTTGATACAAGACTGGCAAGCCGCATAAGATTTATATTCAAAAGAGTTTAAATATCCATCTTTGTGTAACTTGTTCAGTCTTGTTTCATTAATATGACCAAGTCTACAGTGCCAAAGAAAAGCTTCATTTAATTCTGAAAGTTTTCTTTTATTAGTGTGTAGTATACTGAAAACTGTGTGTTGATTTAGGACATATATTCCATTATTAAGCGTACCAGACCCAACCAACATTTGATTCAGGTGAATGTTCATAACATTGTTCTGCAATACAAAATTATATCCTTCATTGTCCAACAAAGAAACGGATATTATATTATATAGCATACTTGGTACAAAATAACATGGATTCAAAACCAAAATACATCCAGATGGCAACCCCAAGTGATACTCTCCCACTGCGACTGTATGTACATTGGAACCATTTCCAACGCGGAGAGTATGGTCACCTGTCTTCAAAACCTTGCTATTTCTCAGCCCCTGCATAGAATTGCAAATATAAGAACCTGAACCGGTATCCAATACCCAGGAAGCAGAGTTTATTGAAAAACAGTTTTCTGTCACAAACGCACCTAAAGCAGAAACATCACCATGCTTCTTCTTGAGACTTAAGTACTCCGTGCAGTTGCGCTTCCAATGTCCTGTCTTGTGGCAATGAAAACATTCGCCCTTTCCCGAGTCTCCAGTCTTGGACTTTCCCTTTCCCTTCACCTTTTTAACTCCACCTTTAGGATTGGTGGGCTTCTTCTTTTTCTTTCCCTTGGCCTTAGCTTTCGGGCGAGAAGAAGAAGATTGTCCAATAGTCATAACGGGAGTTCTTGCTGACTTCATAGTGCTCTCTGCACTCCTTAACATATTAAGGAGTTCAGGGAGTTCCTTCTCCATGCCATGCATGTTGAAGTTCACTATGAACTGAGCAAAGGTGGAGGGAAGGGACTGCAGAATAATATCTATATATTGTTCATTGTCCATCGTCCATCCAAGGTCCTCAAGCTCTTCTATAAGAGCTATCATCTTCAGAACATGGTCTCCTACTGGTGTGCCATGGGCCATTCGTATCTGAAACAATTTCTTTGATGCTTCGTATCGTAATACGCGGGATTGCTCTCCATACAACTCCTTTGTATGAAGCAATATACCGTGAATGTCCATGTCCTCGTGCTGCTTTTGATGTGTGTTGTCCATCGATGCAAGCGTGAGGCATTTGGCCGTGGCACAATCAGCGTCCCATGTCTTGCGGACTTCAATGTCCGCAACAGAAGATTTTGGACCTGGAACGGGCGGGGCTGAAGCCGTGAGGACATATGATACTTTATCATAAGTCAAGGCGATTTTCAGATTCCTCAGCCAGTCTTTATAGTTGGTCCCATTCAGTTTGTTTTTATCTAGTAAAAGCTTGAGTCCTGTCATGGGTACCTGCCATTAAGAGAGAGAAAAGAATACACTAAGCGAAAGCTCTTGCATAGATCAGATTGGTTATTATTATCTTGTCTAATCGATGTTTCCCACTGCTTTTATCGAGTTTTCCTTTCAAACCATAAAAAGAAAAACTAGCCAGGATTAATTACAGTCTACAACTTCGCTAACCGTTCAGCCAGGCCAGTGTCGGTACTTGAGGGAGGTTCCCCGTGCTATCGCGCGGACCTAATTAGAGTAAACCTCATTTTCCCAGAGGCGGAGCCCCGTTAACACCTTTCTAGACACCTAATGAGTTAGCTAATTGTAAACTGTAAAACTCTCCTAGGAGCAACTATTGCTCACAGTGGGATCGGGATCCAACCATCATATGGAAGGTATGCAATCTCATTGCAAATTTTAACTATTGAAATTCCCGATGTTGTTTTTACCCCTAGTACTTATGACCTTAACTAAGGTCAACAAATCATAAGTGCCAGTCAAGTTCTACCCGTCATTTCTTGATTAATTAGACCCACTCATATAACCCTTAACTATGGTCAACAAAGTCATAAGAATGTCCTAATTAATCTGCATCATATGCAATGTAGGAAGACATCACTTAGCTACCGTATACTACGCCTTAACCATGGTCAACAAACGTAGCACGAATACTAAGTACTCTACTTCCTAAAATGACGGAGGGTTGCGGATGATTTTTAAGAAAATCTTTAACGCTTTGAACTTGATATCGTTATAGAATCAAATGGGTTTTCAAAAGGAGTGGCTTAAGCTCCGCAGTTTTGAAATATAGCTTTTTCATAAATAGCCGAGTGGTTTTTAAATCCGATTCTACAACATCTTTTTAGGTTTATTTTCTTTACATTAATCATATTAATGTAATCCCATCATTTAAGTCCTTAAGCCAATCACAGAAAAGAAACGAAAATAACACGTACGCTTATGCCATCCGTATTCGCCACAATGTTTCGTTATGCACCGTTAGGTTACTTAACTATCGGCATACCGGGACGGGACTAGCGCGGCTGTAAAACATAAGCAACGTCTACTATATATCATATATATAATAGGTCATTCATCTCAGATATCACAGAACACAGGCAGCAGAAACATAGATATAAAGTGGGATATACTAGGACGTCCGTATTTAGTACTTAGCCAGAATAGAAAATACGGATTCCACAGTCGCGATGAATAGCCAAGCCCACACCCTGGACCCCTACGAGAGCGGCAAGTGACCCTACCAATTCTGGAGTTTAGGAGACCCGGTCTCAACTCCTCGAGATGGCCTCCCACTGAACCCCAGAACCCGGTCACCTGTGCTCCCCTCCTTGGGTCCATCCTAATGCGGAAAAGTAAATAATATACAACCCTGGTGACACAACCTCAACCCGGAAGTGCCCCAAATAAAAGAATATTACATTACATTTGAATTTACATGAATAAAAATATAAAACTCTCATCTCACATAAAAAAAACCCCCCCGGCTATTCAATCGCGACAATCCTGCACATCATATCTCAGCAACACATAATATCTCATATCATCAACGTAAGTAAGTATGCATACCCCAATTGTCGTTGATGTATAGCAACGAAACCGGCGATATCGTACATACTACACTTACGGTCACAGAAAAGAAAGTGTAAAACTACAATATTTGGAATCCACATTCTCTTTAGACATCATAAATGCGAAATATCATATATTTCGTATTTCATGCCTAAACTGTATGAATTCCACATATTGTATCAGAATCCAGATAAACAGACAGTATTAAAGTTTTCGAACGAACTATCAAGTACCCAAGATTCACTAAAGCTCAACACTTGACCAGGGTTCAAAAATCCGAAGAGTGACACAGTAATAGCGGTCCAGCCGTAGAAGGGTCAAGCCAACGCCTCACATGTGGCATGCCGTACTGCCCCAAACCCTAAGGTTCAAAGGGCAGTTCAAGACGGTCACATAATCGAGTTAAGGTTTGTTGTCTTCTAGAGGGTCCACCACAAAAAGACTTGCACGTATCTCCAAAGTATTTAAACCCCGTAAATAGTGAGCAAATGACACTCGTTCAAACACTTCAATATTCTCTAATTTACCCGGAAAAACTACGAAATGAAAATACCGATCGAATCTTTGCGTCCAAAACCATCTCCAGAAAATGCAGTACTATATTCAGATTAAACATACCTAAAACACTGTATAAGAAGAAATAAGAATTATAGTGCAATTTTCATTCAATGATACCACTATACGGCCGCGGATCCGCGGCCTAAACAAGGAATTGCCGCGGTTCCGCGGCCATATGAACTGTTCATGTCATCGTATTTCACCATAATTCTTAGTTTTCCCTGCTGTATTTTTTAAGTATTTTTAATTCTGAAAAACATCAGATTTTAAAATTTGTCCAGAGAGGGTCCAAAAACGTCGTATTTTTGTCCTATCGGGATTTTTACTTCGTAAAAGCGTCGCCTAATGTTCTAGGTCGGCTCTGATACCAATGTAAGGTTTACCTAGCACCCTATAATGAGTTTTGATGCATCACATGTCCCAAAGTTTGGATTTTGAAGGTGCTAAACAAGCATGCAAAGGAATCGATCCTAGAAAATTAGGGTTTCGAAACTAAAGACTTATAAAGTTAGGGTTTCGAGACTACAACCTTTGTAGCTCCCTTTTGCTGGACTCCTTGGTCTCTTGGGTGTTGAATGGAGGTCCTCTTGAAGTCCTCTCATGTCCACGACGATCCGCCCGGAGTTCCCCGTCCAAGCTCGCAACTTCGTAAAACCGAAGAGAACACTCTAAACAAGTTGGCTAAACTTGTGTAGAATGAAGTTGTGGTTAAGATTCTCACTTCAAAACCCTCTCTTTATGTGTGTATTACTCACTAGAAGAAACTAGAGAGCAAATATGAAGGAGGAAGAAGATGGTGGCAATATTTTTAACAAGAGGTGAAAAATATGATAAGCATAAGAAAAGAAATGAAATATATCCTTTTATATTTTATTCCTTCTCACTTCAAACCATGGTTAAATCTCTTGGTTGGTATTTAATTAGGGTTTAACCATGTAAGGAAAAGTTAATCTAAGGTTAAGGGTAGGTGAGAATGGTTAGGTTAAGGAAGAGTGTAGAAGCAAGTGAAGATTATCCTTTCCTTTTTCCATTTTGTTTTAAACCTTAAATCAAATAAAACACAAAAGATTTATCCATGGTGTGAGTCTCATATTGCCACCATTTCCATGTGTAAACAACCATGATAGATGGGTGTATGTATGTATGTGTGTATGCACATCCATATGTGCATGAAACTAGTAAGAAAGAAAGAAAAACATACATGCATGCACACATCCATCATCCAAGAAAAGGTTTTAAGTGAGAAAACTAATGGTTAAATGATAAATCAACACTTGATTTATCAATCCGGCCATATCACATATGACCCCACCAAAAGCAAGCCGCCCGATCAATGTACGGTATCATATACGCGTATTTTAATCGGGTCCATGCGCATATCGCATACGCGCACCACAACGTTTCGCCTGGACTAGGTAACTCTTGTATGGGACTCTAAGACTCGTCAATACGCCGGCAGAGGGTGATGATCATATCAGGTACCCTCAAGCCGCAAGCGGTCAGCTAAACGTAACGGCCACCCGGGTATTGAGCGATCAGAAGAAAACAAGCGAACCTGCTACAACTCCCGTCGAGCCAACCGGCAACACTGCCGTACAGTCCGGTCTCTTCGTCAGATATGCTGCATATTGAGCCTAGGGATGGTCATGTCGACCCTAATAACTCAATAAGTCGTGCCGGTGAATGGTCTATAACAGATCGAGAAACTACTGATAACACTTATCAGCAAATCTCAGCAGCCCTGGCCCGGGACTTACTGATATAACCAGTCGGGCACAGTACAGCATCAACTCCCAATACCGGGAGAGACGAAACCCCTCCTATCGCTCATTGCCTTCGTGTGTCTCAGGACTGTACCCAACGGCTACCTGTTTGCACGACTCAGTAGAGCCGTGGTAGGGTGGCAATCAAAGTACAGTGGGAGAACACACAAGACTCCATGACGATCTCGGGTCTACAGACTAACCTGTACCAGTGTCACCTGAGAACTGCTATCCGACGATAGATATAATTCCATATAGGAGTTCTCAGTGAGTCCGTCCAGTGTACCCAGTCACCACTGAGCACCCGTATATGATCTTGATGTCAAACATCGATGAATGTGGGAACATCCATCGCCCATCGCATGGGTCTAGTATCATATACGCTAGTCTACTCTGGTATATCAATGCCCCGTCTCGATATACCTACGACTAGGGACTTTCCAGGATATGCTCATAGACTACAGATGTCCCACTAGTATGATCTCCATCATAATCAGAGCAGTCAAGCCAATATCCTCAGGGCTTTATCAGCATGTATGAGTGAATAATAAGCATGATCAAATCAACATGTCAGATAAAGAAGAACCAGATAGCATACTATCATGTCGAGCAAGAATGCATATTGAATATATATATATACATGTACAAATACATCCACTATCATATAATAGCCTCTAGGGCATACATATATCCAACAGTATACGCTTCTGTAACATTTCAGAAAAATAAAATATTATTTTTGGGAATTTTCATAATTAAATAATAAAATATTGAATATTTTAATAAGGCGGTATAATTAAATACCGATAAATTGGGAAAAAATTTGGAAAATTATGGAAATTACTAGAAAAGGGTGTTTTATGTGAATTATACAATTTTAAGTTTTTATGATTAATTATATGCTAATTTAGTGCTAATCGCGATTAAAAATCGCTAATCGGGTTTTAAGCGTGTTTTGTGCAAAACATGCACCATATCATTTTTCCACTTGTTACATTTTTTTCATTGCTTTCCTTCATGTTTTATATCATGGTTGTTTTTTTGGGTTTACTATTAAGGAGAGAAGAAAATAAAAGGAAAAGAAAAGAAAAGAAAATTATATGAATATAGTATTAGGTATAGGTGAGAGAGAGAAAGGTGGGGGGTTATCTTTGACTTGCCATTCTCTCATCTCACCATCTTCATCACATTCTCTCTTCTCCCTCACACTCTTGCTGCTGCCCTCACTCACTCCTTCTCTTCATCCTCTCATACTCCATGAAAAACACCTCAAAACCCAACACCTATTTCAATAAAAAGATGCACAAGCTCACTAGCTACACCATAGACCAAGAAAGCTTGCATTTTGGACACTTGGGGTAACTCAAGAAAATTCTTGAGTTTCCAAATGAGGTATTCTCTTAACCATTAGCCTAGTAGTTCCATTGCTTTTACATCCATGTTAATTTAGAACCGATATTGTGTCGTTTGGGTGAACTTTGAAAATTCTAGTTAGGGTTTATGGAATTGTTGAGTTGTGATGTGTAATTGAGCTCAGTAGAGGCCACACAAACCCCCTAGTGCTAGAATTCAGACCTAAACCAAAGACTAGCACCTTGGAATACGGATTTAGAAACCCGATATCGGAAGAATTGTGGATTCTGTGAGTGTAAAATGAAATCTGCTAACACCTGGGTGACCTGAAAATTATTTTGCAAACATAGAGAGATGTGCAGGTGATTTAGAGCATACCCTAATGACTTCAGCCCCTGATTCCACTTCTGGGCTGCAAATAAAACCCTTCTAGCCACAATTTGTGGCCAAATCTTGAGCATTGTGGTTCGTGCTTTGTCTGTAGCTTCATCTCCTGTAAACTAGACCCTTGGCATATGCAAAATTGGCTTATTTGACCTAGGGTAAAATCTGGGACCATTTTCAAGAATTGCTGTTTTGATTCAGGGTTTTGTTTTGCGTATTTTATATTCTGGATTTTTGTGATTTGTGACATATTCGATCGCTTGACGTTTGTACGTCAAAATCGAGTGTTATTTGGTGGTTTTGAAGGCGTGGTCCATAGGTTCTAACCTATAGGCCTTAATGTGTCGTTTTGGTTTTCCGATGTGATTTTAATACGCATTTACGATTGTGTTATCTATGTAGGTACCTTCATGTGGGTTTCATACGATGAAGAAGATGATGGCGACATCGACACCGACACGCAAGACGCAAGGTGAGTAGATTATATCTATAGGGGAAGTCGGGTGGATGGCGTATAACACCCTCGCAGTCCGATATTTAGTATGCTATATATACTATATATATGTGATAGCTTTATGTGTGACATGGATATTCAAGATATGATTAGGTGTTCAATGGTTAGATTAGGGTTATTATAAGTGAACTAGTATAGCTTCTTAGTCGCGAACCCTAGAATAGGTTTACACTCACACGCACACACATGCTTACTTGTTATACTTATGCATATTTGGGGATACGTATGTATATATGTAGGGTTCCTAGGCACCCTAATGAGGTCTCACAAGGCATCAACCATGCCAATTTCAAAAAAATACGGTGCCGAGAAACCCTAGTGTACGGATCGTTTGCTAGAAAACTAGGCGAAAAAGCTAACTAGTTAACACTTAACTATGAGAATAACGGAAATACAACCTTTGTAGATCCGGTGCTCCACCTCCATAGCTCCGCAATGAAGTCTCCTCGCTGTCCAAGTCGAACCCCGGGCTCTAGCGTCGGCTTCATCGGAGAATGGACGGGCTAGGTCATCGATGACGATGCCGAAGATGATCTACGTCGAGGCATCGCTAAATCAAGCTCCGACTTCACAAAGTCAAGAAACTTGTGAAGAAAACACACTCTACTACTTGGCAAGAGATAGAGGATGAAGAAATAGGAAGTGGGTAGACTTTAGAATTGGATTTCTCACTCATTTTCATCAATCACCATTGATGAAGAAAGGTTTTCTTCAAGTGAAGAAGAAGAAGAAGATGAAGATCATGAAAGAATATAATAAGTTTCTTATTTAAAAAGAAACTAAAAAGAATACTTATCATATACTTACCATGGTCAAGTGTAGAGATTAAACTAAGGTTAAGTGAAGTGGTTAGGGTTAAGCATGAGACAAAATGGTCACAAAGTCAAAGCTTCATGAAGCTTCAAAGAAAGAAACAAAACTTGCAACCATTTCACTCTTTTGCTATTATTTTCCAAAACTAATAAATAAATAAATGAATGAATGAATAATCATAACCCTAACCATTCATATAACCATGGTTCAATCTTCACACAAACACAAGTAAACATGTATCATCAAACATGATACAATCAAGTGCACAAAACTATATCGAATATACAATGTGCACATCCGAGCGAGAAAATCCATTTAAAGTGAACCAATATTAGTTAATGCAAAGTAATATATCAAATATATAATTATACATTAAATCATTAAATCAACACTTGATTTAACGATCCGGTCATATCGCATATAACCGACTAATATCCAATGTATCGATTTATCGAATCAATCCTTGATTCGATAACTAGGTTATATCGCATACAACCATTCGACACATTCATCGCGAGAATAGAATACGGTATCACATACACGCATTATTCTCGGTCCCGCACATATCTCATATGCGCTCCTATTTCGTTTCGCTTGAGCCAGGAAACCTCTGTGTAGGACTCTAAAGACTCGTCAATACGCCGGCAGCAGATGATGATCATATCAAGCACCCACAAGCCGCAAGCGGTCTGCTAAACGTAACGGCCACCCGGGTATTGAGCAATCAGAAGATCGACGAGCAAGCTCGCTCACACTCCAGTGAATCGAACCAGTAACACTACCGTACAGTCCGGTCTGATCGTCTGATATGTCGCATATCTCGCCTAGGGGTGGTAAACGTCAGACCCCAATAGCTCGATAAGTCGTGTCGATATGAGGTCTATAACAATTCGAGAAACTACTGGTAACACTTACCAGTAAATCTCAGCAACCCTGGCCAGGGATTCCGGTTATAGCCAATCGAACACAGCGCAACATCAACTCCCTATACCGGGAGAGACGAATCCCCTCCTATCGCTCATTGCCTCCATGTGATTCGGGACTGTACCCAAAAACCACCGTTTTGCACGCCCTCTTGGACGTGGTAAGATGGAAATCAAAGCACAGTGGGAACCACACAAGACTCTATGACGATCTCGGGTCAACAGACTACTCTGTACCGGTGTCACCAGAGAACTGCCATCTGACGTGAGGTATAATACCATCTGGGAGTTCTCGGCGAGTCCGTCCAGTGTACCCAGTCTCTACTGAGCACCCGTATATCATCTCCGATGTCAAACACCAATGGATATGGGATCATCCATCGCCCATCTGTATGGGTCGAGAAGGTACACGCTAGTCTACTCTGGTATATCGATGCCCCGTCTCGATACACCCACGACTAGGGACTTTGAAGGATGTACTTATGGACTACCATGTCCCCACTAGTATGATTCGCATCATAGTCCAGGTAGTCAAGTACAGATCCTAAGGGCTTTACCAACATGTAACAGGGAGACAATCAGTGTACACGTTAAGGTAAAGATCAACCAGATAGCATACTATCATGTCGAGCAAGAAAGTCCTCCCTATATATGTCCCAGCATCCACTACAATATACATCCTATGTATAGTAATGGCCTCTAGGGCATACATATAACTAACAATCTCCCACTTGCACTAGGGCCATTTGATAGCAGTGGTTGTAGTATCTCATACTCAACCATCCCATAAAAGTCTCTCTCTGGGAACAGGCCTTTGTGAGTGGATCCGCTGTGTAGTCCTCTGAGTCTACTCTCCTAACCTCGATCCCCTAGAGATCAACCATCTCCATGATCAGGTGATACTGCCTTAGAATATGTCTGGATCACTGATGGGACGGACGTTCCTTGGCATAAGCCACAACTCCATTGTCTCACACTGGTTGGAACGTAGTTCATCTCATGAACCAATATACACCCAAACAGCCTCTAGGGTAGCATCTTAAGTAGCGATGTATCTAGCCTTTATCGTCTAGTATGCCACGGTATCTAGCTTGGAACTCTTCCAACATACCGTCCCTTTACTGAGGGTAAAGGCAATGCCTGCGACTGACATTCAGTCGTCTTTATCACACTGGAACCCTTCCAGCGATTCTCCCCAGGATCGATTGATACCATCTCACTACAACTAGTGAGAATCCTAACATCCAATTAGATCTATCTCATAGATCCAAAAACCCAGGATTTAGGAGGTATCACTTTGATCCTATGTGGAGAATCATTGTGATAAGCGGAGATTGATCGAGCGTAGCATAGGAAACTCCTTCCCTATCATGAGCATGACATCCACGTACTCTACGAGGATCACCACCATACTCCCTACTACCCTTTTGTTTATACAAGGTTCATCTACCATTTTGATGATGTCAAACTCTTTGACTTATCCATCAAAACAGATGTTCCAACTCCGCGATGCCTGCTTTATCTTATAAAGCATCTTGCACACGTTTCCGCTGCTCCCACTGTCTACGAAGCCCTCTGGCTGTGTACTTATAGACGCTCTCTTCCAAATCATCATTTAGAAAAGCAGTCAAGACACCCAACCACCAGATATCGTAGTCATGGTATGTAGCCGTGGCAATTAGGGTCTGGATGGACTTAAGCATAGTCACTTGAAAAGGTTTCATCATAATCCACGCCTGGTCGATGACGAAAAGCTTTAACAAGTCTAGCTTTGAAAGTCTCAACCTTTCCATCTACACCAAGTAATCTTCTCAAGATATACTTGCTCCTGATGGGGATTTAACCCTTCAGATATTGCAACCAAAGTCCATACTTTGTTGGTGTACATGGATTCCATCTCAGATCGCTAAACATCCAGCCATTCTTACAGAGTCTTACTCTCGATGGCCTGCTCGAAGCTAGTTGGGTCATCATCTCATGATGCAATCCTCGCTCCCACTGTCATAGAGAAAACGAAGTATCTCTCAGGTGGGTGAGGAACCCTACTAGATCGGCGGAGAGGCTGGGGTTCATTGGTAACTATTGAATCCTTTGGTTCTTTCAAATCATCAGCTGCAGTTTGTATAGCTGGAACATTTCCAGTTCTACATAACAGTCCTTGCCTCGAGCTTGTCCGGATTTTGCTTTTAGACATAGCCCGGACAACCCCAAATCTTAACCAACTTAAGATATGGGCTCTTCCCTTTCCATATCACATATGAAGCGGTAGGCAACTGATTTGATTTGAACCCTACTCAATAGGTATGCATCTTCTCAAGTGCATAACTCCCAAAAAGAAATAGGTAACTCAGTAGTACTCATCATAGAGCACACCATATCAAATAGGGTGTAATTGCTCCGCCCCGATATACCATCGTGCTATGGTTTATTCGGAGGAGTAATGCCGAGAGAGAATCTCATTCTCCTTTAGAATAGTCCTGGAATTCCGTGCTCAAGTATTCTCCTCCTTGATCTCATCAGAGGACATAATACTTATACCCGTATTTTGGTTCTCTACTTCTCGCTTATATTCTGTGAATATCTCAAAAGGCTCGGACTCATGTTTCAACAGGAACATATGTCTGAATCTTGAGAGATTATCAGAGAATTTAATGAAGTATAAAGAACCAGTCCTGGCATATGTAGACAGGGGACTTTTCATACATCATCATGTATCAGTCCCAAGAGTTTACTAACTCTTTCTCTGTTTCCAGTAAACGGAGCTATGGTCATCTTATCTTTGTGACATGACTGGCGAGTTTCACAAGATGTAAGTTCAAACTAATTTAAATATGCATCTTTATGTAACTCTAGCCAGTCGGGTCCCATTGATCTGACCTAGTCTACAATACCTTAAGAAGAATCCGTTCATTTCTGAACTCTTCCTCTTGTGTGTGTTCCGTATACTAAGAACTGTAATTTGATTTAGAACATCAATGCTTTTAGATAACATGCCTGAACCGATCAACTTTTGATATAGGAAATGTTCAAAACATTATCCATTAATACAAAATTATATCCTTTCTTTTCTAACAAAGAGAGTGATATGATTTGGTATATCAGGTTCGGTATCTAATAACATTCGTTCAGAATCAATGTATTGTAATACAGGGTGACAGTGACCAACAGACTTGGCTGCAACTCTTGCCCCGTTTTCTGCCTCATGAAACTTATCACCCGTTCTCAGTTCTCTACCTATCTGTAGCCCTATGTAACAGATTACATATCTGGGATCCTGATCCGGTATCACATACCCAGGATGTAGAGGATACTGAGAAACAGTTCTGTATAATGAACACACCCGAAGATGATGCATCAGCATGCACTCTCTTCGTTTGGGCGGTACGGGAAATCTGGTATTCCCCAAATTCCTGCTCTGTCTTATAACAATTATAAGTATGAGCGGGACCAACGTTCCCCAGCTCAGTATAACAAGCGGGTTCGGTCAAATATTCCGTATTATTATCTTGATTAAGATGTGATATGGTCGCTACCAGGAGAGAGAGAGAAGAAAACACTCAGCGTGCGCTCTGCAAGAATAGATTGGTTATAATTTTATCTAATCAGGATGGCTCCCACTGCTTTTTATCAAATCTTCCTTCAAACCCTAAAAGGAAAGACTAGCCCGGATTAATTACACACTACAAGTTCGCCAATCTTTCAGCCAGGCCAGTGTCGGTACTTTGAGGGAGGTCCCCCGTGCTTTCGCACGAACCTAATTAATGTAAACCTCGTTTTCCCAGAGGCGTAACCCCGTTGACACCTTTCTAGACACCTACTTGATCGGCTAATTGTAATGTATAAAACTCTTCCAGGAGTAACACTTACTCGCAGCGGGTATCGGGATCCAACTATCTCATAGAAGGTATGTAATCTCATTGAAAATCTCAACACTTGAAATTCCCGATAATGTTTTGCCCCTAGCTCGCTATGACCTTGACGCATGCCAAACAACCCATAGTCTGCTAGTCAAGTTCAACCCGTACATTTCTTGATTGAATTAAACCCACCCGCACGACCCTTGACGCATGCCAAACAACGCCGTACGAATACCCTAATCCAATCGCATCATATGCTGGCAGATAAGCACTAGTTAGCTACCGTACACTACGCCTTGACGCATGCCAAACAACCGCAGCACGAATACTAACTAGTACTTATCTGAAATGACGGAGGGCTACGACAGGTTTTTCTGAAAACCTATTGCGTAATGAACTTGATATCGTTGTAGGATCGAATGAATTTTAAAATGGAGTGCTTTTGAGGCTTTTCTAGTTTTGCTAAAGGAGTCACTCCCGGTGAAGGGATCGTCGGTCCTTTCCTCGTCGAATGAGGTGCGGGATATATCACATATATCACTGTACAAAGCAAAAACACTTAAAAGCAATCAAAAGACAAACCAAGTGTGTAGCATCTGCCAGTTATTGCTAAAGGAGTCACTCCCGGTGAAGGGATCTCGGTCCTTTCCTTATCGAATAAGGTGCAGGATATATCACATATACCACTATGCAAAGCAAGAACTGTAGCTACCTGTTTTATTTTGAAATTCGATTCTACAACATCTTAGGTTTCTTTTATTTCATTAATCACATTAATGAAGTCCCATCATTTAGTACCTAAACATCACAGATAAATACGACGTACACTTATGCCATCCGCATTCGCCTCGATGTCCCCTCGTGCACCGTTAGGTTAGGTAACTAACGGCAGAGCGGGGCAGGGCTAGCGCGGGTGTAAAACATAAGTAACGTCTATATAATATATCATATATACTATATATTGTATCCATCACATAACATATCACATGATCACATCACAGATATCGCAGCAGAAGAATCATATAAAATATTGGATATACTAGGACGTCCGTGTTTTCAATACGAGCCAGTATAAAACACGGATTCCACGGTCGTGATGAATAGCCAAACCCACACCCCTAGACCCCTACGAGAGCGGCAAGCAACCCTACCAATTCTAGAGTTAGGAGACCCGGACTCGACTCCTCGAGTTGGTCTCCCACTGGACTCCAGAACCCGGTTACTTGTGCTCCCCTCCTTGGGTCTATCCTAGTGCGGAAAAGTAAATAATATACAAACGGTGACATCTTCCGCAACCTGGAAGTGCCCCAATAAAAGAATATTACATACAAGTTTTTACATGAATGAAAATGAAAAACACTCATCTCACATAAAAACCCCCGGCTATTCAAACACGACGATCCAATATAACATATCCAGCAACACATAACATCACATGTCATCAACGTAAGTAAATATGCGCATCCCAATTGTCGTTGACATATAGCAACGAAACCGGCGATATCACATATTACACTTACGGTCACAGAATAGAAAGTGTAAAACTACAACAGTTGGAATCCGCAATCTGCATAGACATCACATGCCTAATCAAATGAATTCCTTAGACATCACATGCCTAACAATTATAAACCCCGCATTTTAGTCTCATTATCGAAAACACTTTTCAATATCAAGTCGGGCAATTCAACAAGATTCCCGACATCCTGATCGAATGCTCGTCGCAAACTTCAGTAGACGGCCGCACCCCCGATACCGTCGACGAAGTGCACCAAGGCGGAACACCGCTGCCGCGAGCACCCAAACGGATGCTTTCGGCGACGGGGTTCTCCTTTAGTCACTTGGTCGGGGCTATGGAGTGAGGCTGTCTATTAAGTTTACCCGGCGAGTATCCGCGTACGCTACGTGATTGCGACGGACTTTTGATCACATCAAAATTCCGTGGCAACCGATCAAGTGAGACTAAAGTGCTATGTTTATAATATTCATTCCGTTATCTCATAACAATTTGTGAATTCCAATTATTGTATCCCATTCCGGATAAATAGAAAATGTCAAACTTTCCGATCAAACAATCGAACACCCAAGTTTTCCCGATACAGATCAACACATGAAATAAGTCTAACAACATTCAGTTCGTGCCTCAGTACCAACGGTCCAACCGTAGAAGGGTCAAGCCAACGCCTCACATGTGGCACGCCGTACTGCCCCAAACCCGAAGGTTCAAAGGGCAGTTCAAGACGGTCACATAATCGAGTTAAGGTTTGTTGTCTTCTAGAGGGTCCATCGCGTTACTTGCACTACTTAGAACGTCGTTAAACTACGGAAAAATCCAACACTTGGAAATTTCCCGACAGGGAAAAAATTGGGTATTTATATCCGGTCGAACTTTTTAACATATTCTAAAATTTATCCGGAAAGCCAAATAGACAAAATTTGATACCCCGATCGAAACACCGAATCCCCAAAACAACTCCAGAAAATTCAACTCTTGAATAAATATTAAAAATTTCCAGAAAATCCAGCATAATATAATAGGAGTTACTGTGCAAACAGTGTACGATGACGTCATCATTCCGCCGCGGAACCGCCGCAGAAGCCAGGCTTCTGCCGCGGTTCCGCCGCGGTTTGTACTGTTCATCAGTAAATTTTTGCATCGTAATTCTTATTTTTCCCTGCTGAGTTTTCTGCATATTTTTAATGTTGAAAAACTCACTGTTTTCAAAAATGTACAGAGAGCATGGAAATTTTGGACTTTCGGGTTCGATCGGACTTCAAATTCAGTCTAAACTTCGCCTAAGGCTCTAGCTAGGCTCTGATACCACTGTAGGGTTCCTAGGCATCCTAATGAGGTCTCACAAGGCATCAACCATGCCAATTTCAAAAAAATACGGTGCCGAGAAACCCTAGTGTACGGATCGTTTGCTAGAAAACTAGGCGAAAAAGCTAACTAGTTAACACTTAACTATGAGAATAACGGAAATACAACCTTTGTAGATCCGGTGCTCCACCTCCATAGCTCCGCAATGAAGTCTCCTCGCTGTCCAAGTCGAACCCCGGGCTCTAGCGTCGGCTTCATCGGAGAATGGACGGGCTAGGTCATCGACGACGATGCCGAAGATGATCTACGTCGAGGCATCGCTAAATCAAGCTCCGACTTCACAAAGTCAAGAAACTTGTGAAGAAAACACACTCAACTACTTGGCAAGAGATAGAGGATGAAGAAATAGGAAGTGGGTAGACTTTAGAATTGGATTTCTCACTCATTTTCATCAATCACCATTGATGAAGAAAGGTTTTCTTCAAGTGAAGAAGAAGAAGAAGATGAAGATCATAAAAGAATATAATAAGTTTCTTATTTAAAAAGAAACTAAAAAGAATACTTATCATATACTTACCATGGTCAAGTGTAGAGATTAAACTAAGGTTAAGTGAAGTGGTTAGGGTTAAGCATGAGACAAAATGGTCACAAAGTCAAAGCTTCATGAAGCTTCAAAGAAAGAAACAAAACTTGCAACCATTTCACTCTTTTGCTATTATTTTCCAAAACTAATAAATAAATAAATGAATGATTAAATAATCATAACCCTAACCATTCATATAACCATGGTTCAATCTTCACACAAACACAAGTAAACATGTATCATCAAACATGATACAATCAAGTGCACAAAACTATATCGAATATACAATGTGCACATCCGAGCGAGAAAATCCATTTAAAGTGAACCAATATTAGTTAATGCAAAGTAATATATCAAATATATAATTATACATTAAATCATTAAATCAACACTTGATTTAACGATCCGGTCATATCGCATATAACCGACTAATATCCAATGTATCGATTTATCGAATCAATCCTTGATTCGATAACTAGGTTATATCGCATACAACCATTCGACACATTCATCGCGAGAATAGAATACGGTATCATATACACGCATTATTCTCGGTCCCGCACATATCTCATATGCGCTCCTATTTCGTTTCGCTTGAGCCAGGAAACCTCTGTGTAGGACTCTAAAGACTCGTCAATACGCCGGCAGCAGATGATGATCATATCAAGCACCCACAAGCCGCAAGCGGTCTGCTAAACGTAACGGCCACCCGGGTATTGAGCGATCAGAAGATCGACGAGCAAGCCCGCTCACACTCCAGTGAATCGAACCAGTAACACTACCGTACAGTCCGGTCTGATCGTCTGATATGTCGCATATCTCGCCTAGGGGTGGTAAACGTCAGACCCCAATAGCTCGATAAGTCGTGTCGATATGAGGTCTATAACAATTCGAGAAACTACTAGTAACACTTACCAGTAAATCTCAGCAACCCTGGCCAGGGATTTCCGGTTATAGCCAATCGAACACAGCGCAACATCAACTCCCTATACCGGGAGAGACGAATCCCCTCCTATCGCTCATTGCCTCCATGTGATTCGGGACTGTACCCAAAAACCACCGTTTTGCACGCCCTCTTGGACGTGGTAAGATGGAAATCAAAGCACAGTGGGAACCACACAAGACTCTATGACGATCTCGGGTCAACAGACTACTCTGTACCAGTGTCACCAGAGAACTGCCATCTGACGTGAGGTATAATACCATCTGGGAGTTCTCGGTGAGTCCGTCCAGTGTACCCAGTCTCTACTGAGCACCCGTATATCATCTCCGATGTCAAACACTAATGGATATAGGATCATCCATCGCCCATCTGTATGGGTCGAGAAGGTACACGCTAGTCTACTCTGGTATATCGATGCCCCGTCTCGATACACCCACGACTAGGGACTTTGAAGGATGTACTTATGAACTACCATGTCCCTACTAGTATGAACCGCATCATAGTCCAGGTAGTCAAGTACAGATCCTAAGGGCTTTACCAACATGTAACAGGGAGACAATCAGTGTACACGTTAAGGTAAAGATCAACCAGATAGCATACTATCATGTCGAGCAAGAAAGTCCTCCCTATATATGTCCCAGCATCCACTACAATATACATCCTATGTATAGTAATGGCCTCTAGGGCATACATATAACTAACAATCTCCCACTTGCACTAGGGCCATCTGATAGCAGTGGTTGTAGTATCTCATACTCAACCATCCCATAAAAGTCTCTCTCTGGGAACAGGCCTTTGTGAGTGGATCCGCTGTGTTGTCCTCTGAGTCTACTCTCCTAACCTCGATCCCCTGGAGATCAACCATCTCCATGATCAGGTGATACTTCCTTAGAATATGTCTGGATCACTGATGGGACGGACGTTCCTTGGCATAAGCCACAACTCCATTGTCTCACAATGGTTGGAACGTAGTTCTGTAAGTCCATATTGCGACCCCCGGTGCTTACGGGGAGGCGGAAACGGTATAAAAAACAAATTTTTATCGCAAGAGGCAACATGGACTAAACAAGGTCGGGATCGTGTCTAAACTAAACTAGCAAAAATGCTAAAGGGAGTTAGCTACTCGGATGAAGGTTATACCTAAACTTGAACTCCTTCTTCTTGAAATCTTGTAGAGGTTGATGGTTCTCTTTTCGTCGCCTTCTTCCGTCGAAGATGGATCCACCTCGAAGGTTCGACCTTTGGGCTCTTCCTCGATCTTTGAGTGAACTAGGGTTTCCGGCTTGCTAAACCTTGAACCTAGAATGAGTAGAGAGTGACTAGGGTTTGCTTTTCTTTTTAAAGAGAATGATTCTCAACACATGAGAAGGGTTCTCTTTTGCTAGAGGAAGAAGAAGATGAAGAGAGGAGAGAGAAGCTAAATGAGATAATGAGCTATCTTTTTCTTTCTTGCAACCATAATGCCAAAAGAAAAAGAATTATCTAAATAATAATAATTCAAAATAAGAATAGTTGATGGTAATTTGGAATGACCACTACCATGCTTCATTTAATGAAATGTAAGCATGAATCAAGGAGGACTTTTTAAAGCATGATGGTGGTCAACATTCAACCATGGTCAACAAGTCAACCATGGTCAACAAGTCAACAAAATCAACCATAACATAATTCTCATTTAATTACTATTATTAATAGATAATTCATAAATCCATTAGGGTTTGGAAAATGATAACTGTCAACTGTGCATACGCACCCGTTCCGAAACCCTAATGAAATACCTCATCCTCCGCCTCAAGCAACTGTGCATACACACCTGCATTCTCGTTCCGAGGAACAAGAATACCAAGATATAAAAGCAACCCTCAAAACATATACCGGTATCTGGCTCAAACCAGAGCCTGCCAGTATAATCCGTCCGGACTCCAAACGTGCACAAGTGCGCGGATGAGAACGAACCCTGTCGCAAAACCATGCGACCTCTACTCTGTTTTGCCCAGAGGCGAATACCCTCTGTGTGGGACTCTAAAGACTCGACACTACGCTGGCAGTGGGTTTAACCACAGACCGCAAGCGGCACTAGCTGTGCGTAACGGTCCCCAGGTAGATGCCGACAAGAAGGCTGACTAGGTGAAACCCCATCTGAACTCCTACTGAGTCTGAATGTGACATTCTCCGTACAGTCCGGTCTGTTCGTCTGATACATCGCATGTCGGGCCTAGGGGGCGGTAAAACGTCAGTCCCCCAATAGCGGTACAAGTCGTGTTGGAGTGAAGCCCAAAACACCCTGAGATAACACTGGAACCTACCAGTATATCTCGCTTGCCCTGGCCAGGGACTACTCGTGTAATGGCTCTCCTAGACACAGCGCGATGTCAACCCCCAATACCGGGAGAGACGAATCCTGTCTAACCGTCACTGCCTCCAAGTGCTTCGGGACTGCACCCAACCATCACCTGTTTGCATGACTCCTTTGAGCCGTGGTAGGGTAGTGATCAAAGTGCAGTGGGAACACACTCGAGGCGAAGTGCCAGTGTCAAGTCAGCGGACTAAGCTGTACTCATGTCACCTGGGAACTGATAACTGACGATAGGTATAATACCAACCTGTCAGTTCCCGACGAGTCCTGTCCAGTGTATTCGTAACCCAACGAGCACCCGTATACTATCTCCAGTACGACGTACTGATGGCTGTGGGACAGACCATCTCCCACACTGGGATGAGAAGCGCATACGCTAGTCTACTCCGGAGTATCGATGCCCTGTCTCGATAGTCCTACGACTAGGGACCTGTATAAGGATGTGCCTATAGATTACCCAGCCCCCACTAGTGTGACTGCCATCACAACGCTGGTAATCAAGCAAAGATCCTAAGGGCTCCACTAATGCGTATAAGTGATATACTGAAATAAACACAAGTACACATTGAAGTAGAAACAAACCAAGTAGCATACTACTATATTGAGCAAGATTGTTTATACAAGGTGAATATCCCAAGCTTCTATTAAGTAATATACAAACTAGTATGATACAGTAATGGCCTCTAGGGCATATACACTAACAATCTCCCACTTGCACTAAGGCCATGTACTGGCGTATCGAAGACCTATCATCTCGATCAGCCGCTCGAACTGAGTCTGGGGTATGGCCTTGGTGAATGGATCTGCAGTGTTCTCTTCTGAAGCAACCCTCCGAACCTCGATCTCCTTGCGATCCACGATCTCCCTGATCAGGTGATACCGCCTCAAGATGTGCCTGGATCTCTGATGGGACCTGGGTTCCTTTGCTAAAGCTATAGCCCCGTTGTTGTCGCAATACAGAGGTACTGGGTCAACAATGGACGGAACCACCTGAAGTTCTTTTAAGAACTTCCTTATCCAGACAGCTTCTTTTGCGGCATCAGATGCAGCGATGTATTCCGCTTCCATAGTCGAGTCTGCAACGGTTTCCTGTTTGGAACTCTTCCAACACACCGCCCCTCCATTGAGGGTAAAGACAAAACCCGACATGGACTTGGAATCATCCTTGTCACTCTGGAAGCTGGAGTCAGCAAAGGCCTCAATCTGGAGGTCTTTTCCGCCATACACCAAGAACATCTCCTTAGTCCTTCTCAGGTACTTGAGAATGTTCTTTACTGCTATCCAATGTTTCTCCCCAGGGTTTGACTGATACCGGCTTACTACACTCAGTGCATAAGCTACATCCGGTCTGGTACACAACATCGCATACATTATAGAGCCTACCGCAGAAGCGTAGGGTATAATAGACATGCGATCCCTCTCCAAATCAGTCTTGGGAGACATCTCTTTAGAGAGGGTGATCCCGTGACAAGCCGGTAGGTTACCGCGCTTGGAATCTTCCATACTGAATCTTTTCAGTACGGTGTCGATGTACCTGGACTGTGAAAGTCCTAATATCCTCTTGGATCTATCACGATGGATCCGGATCCCCAGGATGTAAGAGGCATCACCCAGGTCTTTCATGGAGAACCTGTGTGACAAGAAACCCTTGACAGATTGTAGCATAGGAATGTCATTTCCTATTAAGAGAATGTCATCCACGTATAAAACAAGGAATACCACAGTTCTCGCTACAAATCTACTATAGATGCACGGTTCATCTGGATTTTTGATAAAGTCAAATTCCTTGACCGTCTCATCAAAACAGATGTTCCAACTCCGCGATGCCTGCTTTAGTCCATAGATGGACTTAAGCAACTTTCACACCTTTCCGCTGCTCCCACTCTGAATGAAACCCTCTGGCTGATCCATATAGACACACTCCTCTAAATTTCCATTTAGAAAAGCGGTCTTTACGTCCATCTGCCAAATCTCATAATCGTGGAAGGCAGCAATGGCAAGAAGGATCCGAATGGATTTCAGCATAGCCACTGGAGAAAAGGTTTCGTCATAGTCCAAGCCAGGTCTTTGACGGAAACCTTTTGCTACAAGTCTAGCTTTATAGGTCTCAACCTGTCCATCTACACCAATCTTCCTTTTGAAGATCCACTTGCATCCTACGGGTTTTACCCCGTCTGGAGCAATGTCCAACGTCCATACTTTGTTGGTGTACATGGACTCCATTTCGGTCCGCATTGCATCCAGCCATTTTACCGAGTCAACGCTCTGAACGGCCTGCTGGAAGCTAGTAGGCTCATCATAGTCTATGATGCAATCCTCTCTATCCCCGTCTATGAGAAAACCGTAGTATCTCTCGGGCGGATGAGACTGCCTACTACTTCTGCGGAGCGGCGTAGGAATGTCCTGTTCATTTGAACCCTCTGGTTCCACTAAGCTTTCAGTAATAGTCTGTGGTTCTGGAATTTCTTCCAGTTCTACTGCGCTCCCACTTAATTCTTTTTCTAAGAACTGATGTTCTAGAAAGTGGGCATGACGAGAAACAAGAACTTTTTGTTCCTCTTCGTAGTAGAAGAGATATCCCTTGGAATTCTTTGGATATCCCACAAACTTACACAGTACTGAGCGCGCCTCGAGCTTGTCCGCATGCTGCTTTTTAACAAAAGCTGGACTTCCCCAAGTCTTAATGTGACTGAGATGGGGTCTCTTCCCACACCACATCTCATATGGTGTAGTAGGCACAGTCTTAGTAGGAACTCGGTTCAAAAGGTACACAGCTGATTCTAGTGCATACCCCCAGAATGATCGCGGTAACTCAGCGTTACTCATCATGGACCGTACCATATCCAATAGGGTTCGGTTCCGTCTCTCCGATACACCGTTGTGTTGCGGAGTGTATGGAGGAGTAAGCTGAGAGAGAATCCCGTTCTCTTTTAAATAATTCAGGAACTCGGCACTTAAGTATTCTCCACCTCGATCCGATCTTAGAATCTTGATACTTTTGCCGGTTTGTTTTTCTACTTCATTCTTAAATTCCTGGAATTTTTCAAAAGCTTCGGACTTATGTTTCATTAAGAAGACATAACCGTATCTTGAAAAATCATCCGTAAAAGTAATGAAGTAAGAATAACCGCTTCGCGCATGTGTGGACATTGGACCGCACACGTCGCTGTGTACGAGTCCCAAGAGCTCGCTCGCTCTTACTCCTTGTCCAGTGAACGGAGTCTTTGTCATCTTTCCTTTGAGACAGGATTGACAAGTGGCATATGATTGATATTCGAACGGATCCAAATATCCTTCTGTATGTAACTTAGTCAACCTTCTCTCATTGATGTGACCCAGTCTACAATGCCATAAGAAAGTCTGATTGATATCTGGAGACTTTCTTTTGTGTGCATTCTGGACATTGAAAATCTGTGGTTGGTTTAATACGTATATACCATTGCTCAATGTACCTGACCCAATCAGAACTTGATTAAGGTGAATGTTTACAACATTACTTACAAACGCAAATTCATAACCTTCTTTAGAAACCAAAGATACAGAAATGATATTACAAGTTGCGTTGGGTACAAAAAAGCAATTACGCAAAACCAAAACATGCCCATCTGACATTCCCAGGTGATAGTCCCCCACGGCTTTAGCATCCATGCTAGCTCCGTTCGCAACTCTGAGGGTCATGTCACCTGCCTTCAAAACCCTACGGCTTCTCAACGCCTGCAAAGAATTACAGATATGAGATCCTGATCCGGTATCCAATACCCAGGAAGTAGAGTTTATAGAAAGACAGTTTTCAATAACATACACACCTGAAGCTGAAGCCGCAACCTGCTTCAGTTCCTGTGTCCTGGCTTTCCAAGCCCTGCAATCTTTCTTCCAGTGTCCACTCTTGTGACAATAGAAGCATTCCTCTTTACCAACAAGCTTCCCCGCTATCTTTGTTGCCTTTTCCTTTCCCTTCGTACCCACTTTACTAACACCGCCTCTTGGTTTGGCGGGGGCTTTCTTCCTCTTTCCCTTGGCTTTCGCCTTGGACCTAGAGGAAGAAGATCCTCCTACAAACAAAGCGGGTGTTTCCCTACCCTTCTATAGGGTGCCCTCTGCGCTCCTCAGCAGGTTGAGGAGTTCTGAAAGTTCAACTTCCTTTTCTTGCAAGTTGAAATTCAGTATGAACTGGGCGTAAGTGGATGGAAGGGACTGGAGAATTAAATCTGTATAGAGTTCACTATCCAACGTGGTCCCAAGTTCTGCGAGCTCCTCAGTGTAGCCAATCATCTTAAGCACGTGGTCCGCTACCGATGATCCGACGGCCAACTTTGTCGAAAACAACTTCTTCGACACTTCGTATCTTGCGATACGAGACTGCTCTCCATACTGTTCTTTTGTATGGAGAAATATGGACTCGAGGTCCATATTCTCATGCCTCCTCTGATGTTCGTTGTCCATAGAGGCAAGCACGAGGCACCTGGCCTTCGCGCAATCAATCTCCCAAGTCTTACGGATTTCCTTATCCGCGACGCTGGAGGTGGGACCTGGGACGGGGGGAGCTTTGGTGGTAAGAAGATACCCCAGCTTGTCGTAAGCGATTGCCAATTTGACATTCCTGAGCCAATCTTTGTAGTTTGGCCCTGTCAGTATGTTTTTATCTAGAAGTAACTTAAGTCCAGTCATTTCGATTTGGTCGCTGCAGGGGGAGAGTAGAAACACTTAGCACGATGCTCTTGCAAGTTTAGAATGGTTTTTAATTTGTCTAAACAGGATGGCTCCCACTGTCTCTCGAATCCCTCCTCAAACCACAAAGGAAGAATTAGCCGGGATCAATCCCACCGTACAATACTTGCTTAACCGTTCAGCCAGGCCAGTGTCGGTACTTCGAGAGAGGTTTTCCAACGCTTTCGCGAAGTTCCTTAATTTAAGAACCTCTTTTCCCTGGGGGCGTAGCCCCGCTAACACCTTTCTAGGCACCTACTAGGTTTATAGCATTGATCGTTTAGTGAGAAATTTCCCGAGGAGTAGCATATACTCACAGTAGGATCGGGATCCAAATATCATCGCGTGACGAAAATGAAGGAATCCTACCATAATCATCACACTCCAAATGGTATGCAAATCTAGCAAGTTTCAGTACTTATGAAACTCCCGATGTGGATTTTTGCCCCATGCTCTTATGACCTTGACTTTGGCCAAAATATCATAAGTTACATGTCAAGTTCTACCCGTCACTTTCCAGGTTAATTTGGATCCATCCGTACATACCCTTGACTTTGGCCAAAATGGCAGCACGACTGTCCCAAACCAACGCATCTATCTATGCTACACATGAACACCCAATAGCTACCAATCACTGTGCCTTGACTTTGGCCAAAATACACAGCTTGAATACTATTGCCTATTCATGCGAAACGATGGAGGGCTACGAATGGTTTTGGTAAAACCGTGAACGTAGTGAACTTGATATAATCGATGGAACGAGATAGCTTTTAGAAGGAGTGGCTCAAGCTCCGCATTTAAAAGTTAGTTTTGAAAAGAACCGAGTGGTTTTTCGAAAGTGTTCCAACGATTTTAGCTTGGTTTATTATCTTGCATTAGTTCTTTTAATGCGTGATATTCTTGCATTAGTTCTTTTAATGCGTCCCATCATTTAATCCTACCATTGCAGAAAAAAACCAAAATATGACGTACGCTTATGCCATTCGCATTCGCCACGGGGTCCCGTCATCACTCGTTAGGTTACTTAACTAACGACAGAGCGGGGGCTGGGCTAGCGCGGCTGTAAAACATAAGCAACGCCTAAATAGAAAGCAATGATAGACATTACAGATCACAGATGAATACATTGGATATACTAGCAATCCGCAATCCTTTCAAGCCTGCAATAAAAAGCGGATTACACGGTCGCGGTGAATAGCCAAATACCCCACCCAAGACCCCTACGGGTGCGGCAAACTACCCGCCAAGTACTCGGCAGTTTGTGCACCCCTCCATGGGTCTATCCTAGGAGCAAAAACAGTAAAAAGAATTATACAATGACGGCTACAACCCCGACCCGGTTGTGCGGCCAAACAAATAATATTATTACATCAATTTACATTTACAATGAATGAAAGAAAAACAAAAGCTCATCTCACATCCACCCCGGCTATTCACCCGCGACAGTCCAACAGATTCATATACACAATCCAATATCAAACACAGATCATGTATAACCCCGACTAATCGACTTATAGCGATTAGCCGACGTTCAATACATGCAAACATCACAGATATAACCAACATAGCCAAAGTGCAGTGAAGTTCGGAAAAAATACGGAATTATAGGACCCCAAAAGTGAATTTCTGTTCTGGAAAATCTGGGTACATATAATACATCTGAAAAATCCCAAAACACCACCAGAAGAACACTGCACGAAAAACGATGCAGAGAGGAAAACAAACTGCGGCGCTTCCGCGGCACATGCCTACCTTGTGCCGCGGAAGCGCGGCGGTTTAAACGAATTATGGCATCGTATTTCTTGTGTGTTCAAACAAAACCCTGAGCCGAATTTACAAGTATAAAGTTTTTCATTTAGAGCAGAAAAAAATTCAACAGAAACTTAGGGTTTTGGTTTTTCCGGTTTTGTGATTTTTCGGTTTCGAACTTCCATACACTTCGCTACCAAGCTAGTTTAAGTTTAGTTAGGCTCTGATACCACTGTAAGTCCATATTGCGACCCCCGGTGCTTACGGGGAGGCGGAAACGGTATAAAAAACAAATTTTTATCGCAAGAGGCAACATGGACTAAACAAGGTCGGGATCGTGTCTAAACTAAACTAGCAAAAACGCTAAAGGGAGTTAGCTACTCGGATGAAGGTTATACCTAAACTTGAACTCCTTCTTCTTGAAATCTTGTAGAGGTTGATGGTTCTCTTTTCGTCGCCTTCTTCCGTCGAAGATGGATCCACCTCGAAGGTTCGACCTTTGGGCTCTTCCTCGATCTTTGAGTGAACTAGGGTTTCCGGCTTGCTAAACCTTGAACCTAGAATGAGTAGAGAGTGACTAGGGTTTGCTTTTCTTTTTAAAGAGAATGATTCTCAACACATGAGAAGGGTTCTCTTTTGCTAGAGGAAGAAGAAGATGAAGAGAGGAGAGAGAAGCTAAATGAGATAATGAGCTATCTTTTTCTTTCTTGCAACCATAATGCCAAAAGAAAAAGAATTATCTAAATAATAATAATTCAAAATAAGAATAGTTGATGCTAATTTGGAATGACCACTACCATGCTTCATTTAATGAAATGTAAGCATGAATCAAGGAGGACTTTTTAAAGCATGATGGTGGTCAACATTCAACCATGGTCAACAAGTCAACCATGGTCAACAAGTCAACAAAATCAACCATAACATAATTCTCATTTAATTACTATTATTAATAGATAATTCATAAATCCATTAGGGTTTGGAAAATGATAACTGTCAACTGTGCATACGCACCCGTTCCGAAACCCTAATGAAATACCTCATCCTCCGCCTCAAGCAACTGTGCATACACACCTGCATTCTCGTTCCGAAGAACAAGAATACCAAGATATAAAAGCAACCCTCAAAACATATACCGGTATCTGGCTCAAACCAGAGCCTGCCAGTATAATCCGTCCGGACTCCAAACGTGCACAAGTGCGCGGATGAGAACGAACCCTGTCGCAAAACCATGCGACCTCTACTCTGTTTTGCCCAGAGGCGAATACCCTCTGTGTGGGACTCTAAAGACTCGACACTACGCTGGCAGTGGGTTTAACCACAGACCGCAAGCGGCACTAGCTGTGCGTAACGGTCCCCAGGTAGATGCCGACAAGAAGGCTGACGAGGTGAAACCCCATCTGAACTCCTACTGAGTCTGAATGTGACATTCTCCGTACAGTCCGGTCTGTTCGTCTGATACATCGCATGTCGGGCCTAGGGGGCGGTAAAACGTCAGTCCCCCAATAGCGGTACAAGTCGTGTCGGAGTGAAGCCCAAAACACCCTGAGATAACACTGGAACCTACCAGTATATCTCGCTTGCCCTGGCCAGGGACTACTCGTGTAATGGCTCTCCTAGACACAGCGCGATGTCAACCCCCAATACCGGGAGAGACGAATCCTGTCTAACCGTCACTGCCTCCAAGTGCTTCGGGACTGCACCCAACCATCACCTGTTTGCATGACTCCTTTGAGCCGTGGTAGGGTAGTGATCAAAGTGCAGTGGGAACACACTCGAGGCGAAGTGCCAGTGTCAAGTCAGCGGACTAAGCTGTACTCATGTCACCTGGGAACTGATAACTGACGATAGGTATAATACCAACCTGTCAGTTCCCGACGAGTCCTGTCCAGTGTATTCGTAACCCAACGAGCACCCGTATACTATCTCCAGTACGACGTACTGATGGCTGTGGGACAGACCATCTCCCATACTGGGATGAGAAGCGCATACGCTAGTCTACTCCGGAGTATCGATGCCCTGTCTCGATAGTCCTACGACTAGGGACCTGTATAAGGATGTGCCTATAGATTACCCAGCCCCCACTAGTGTGACTGCCATCACAACGCTGGTAATCAAGCAAAGATCCTAAGGGCTCCACTAATGCATATAAGTGATATACTGAAATAAAGACAAGTACACATTGAAGTAGAAACAAACCAAGTAGCATACTACTATATTGAGCAAGATTGTTTATACAAGGTGAATATCCCAAGCTTCCATTAAGTAATATACAAACTAGTATGATACAGTAATGGCCTCTAGGGCATATACACTAACAAGTTCATCTCATGAACCAATATACACCCAAACAGCCTCTAGGGTAGCATCTTAAGTAGCGATGTATCTAGCCTTTATCGTCTAGTATGCCACGGTATCTAGCTTGGAACTCTTCCAACATACCGTCCCTTTACTGAGGGTAAAGGCAATGCCTGCGACTGACATTCAGTCGTCTTTATCACACTGGAACCCTTCCAGCGATTCTCCCCAGGATCGATTGATACCATCTCACTACAACTAGTGAGAATCCTAACATCCAATTAGATCTATCTCATAGATCCAAAAACCCAGGATTTAGGAGGTATCACTTTGATCCTATGTGGAGAATCATTGTGATAAGCGGAGATTGATCGAGCGTAGCATAGGAAACTCCTTCCCTATCATGAGCATGACATCCACGTACTCTACGAGGATCACCACCATACTCCCTACTACCCTTTTGTTTATACAAGGTTCATCTACCATTTTGATAATGTCAAACTCTTTGACTTATCCATCAAAACAGATGTTCCAAGTATATATACACACACATAGGTATGGGACGACGTATATATATACATGTATACCTACACTTGGATGGTGAGGATAGTGGATGATATTTGGAGATGAGTCGATGAGTTTGGGCATGGTGCCATGAGATCGGTGATATGATGTGGTTCGTATTATGAGATACGACATGAGTTTTAGCGGGCCTTTGGACGTGTGTTTTACACACGCATTTATATATTTATAGATGGTATCGGCTTGTACTAGACTTAGATCAGTACCCCAGTTCATGAGATATGATGATAAGGATACCAGATAATTGATGGGATAAATGTATGATTTGACCCGTACCCAGATTTGGGATGCCGTACGACAGATTTACGTATGAGCTATATATTGATGATAAATCCGCACTCTTGACTCGAGGATGTCATATTGTATATTGTATCGTATGTGATACTATTGAGGCGGGATCACCGACTATTATATTTATATATATATCGACTCAGATTTAGGTGGTTTTCATACCCTTTCGATTAGCTTGTTAGTTAGATCTGTAGTTTACTTAGTAGATGTTAGACTAGACCCGAGTCATACCAATTTCAAAAACTACCGAATCATGAGTATTTTAAAAACAGGCAAAGGGATTCTACGGATATTTTCAAAGACGCATCTTTTCTTAAAAACGTCGTAGCCCTTATTTTTCTAAACACCACGATTCGTCTTATTTCAAATGGCAAAACTGTATGACATATACATATTGATGTAGATTCTTCACTGTTGTGTTTATTATTCACTTTCCGCATATTCTTGCTATTCGCATCGCATCGCATGTTTAAATGTGTTTATCGTTATATTAAACCCATGCTGTCAGGACACCAGCACCATTATCGATGATGCGTATGTTCCACGTACACCTGCTTGCCGGCTCACTCACTTCATCATCGATAATTGTCATGTCACTACACAGTAGGATTGTTGCATCAGGATATGACCCCTTGCATCACATACTTGTGTACATACATATTGTACACCCATATTTGCATACATACGTATTTGCACATACATAGATGATTCTGGCTTGATTTTAGAGATTTAGGAACCGCAAGATATATTTTAAAACTGGATTCATTTTAAAAGAGCGGTTTTCTCTCGATATGTGTATATTTCTGTTCCATGTTGCATGATATACGGATATGCTTACATTTCTGTTATATGTCGCATACATCATGCTTTAGATTATACGCATTGAGATATTTGTTTTCATGAGATTTCTGGATTTGGGAACCGTGGTTATTTCAAAAGAGAGTATGTATTGTTTTAAAAACCCGGTTTCCCTTGATATGATATTTCAGTGCGTCTACCATGTGTTTTCTCGGTTCTGAGACGTATGACATATGAAACCCGATTCGAGGAGGCGGAGGATTTTGTTTGCGGGTACATGGTGGACCCGGTATGGTACCCCGGGGCGAGAGAGAGAGATTTCGTGTGGATGACGATGTGCCTGCCAGAGGGACCACTACTTACCGGTGATTGTATTTGAGCTTGGTGGATATCCAGAGGATACCGACCGGAGTTGAGAGATGATACGGGGCGATCCGGACTGACGGAGCCCGTGGGCCGATCCGGACTGACGGAGCCCTGTATATATGAGGATTTACGTACCGATGCTGGGCACAGGTTTCATGATGTTTTCGAGTGTCGATGCTGAACACTCCGGTTCCATAATTTTGATGTGTCGCGAGGGACACACGTTGATTTATATCCTCATACTTCCATGCATACGCTTTATGATATTTACATGCATGATGTTTTGTGTCATTGGGTGACACGTGGACGAGATCCACAAGCATACAGACATTGATTACATAGTTGGATGATATCCACATACTTATAGACTTCATGATATAGTTGACATTGATTCATGTTGATTACATTGATCATACCTCATATTTATGATATGTTGCTACCTGAGGCACTGATACGAGCACTTAGTATTACACTGATGTATAGATGTTTACCCTTGCCACCTTATCATGCTTCAGACTTTATCATATTGAGGATATATTATTACTGATCGTTTGACCTAGGATTGAGTCGTACGTACGATTTCTGCTCTGTGATGTTTTCTACTCACGAGTTGGCAACTCACCCCCGTTGTGCCACAGTTTCTTGCAGGTTTTGCCATACAGGTTTCATTGCGGTTTTCTGGCACATTGCTTCCATTCTGGGTGATTGCTTTGGTAGGTGGGTTCACTCGCATCGTGACCACCCTTGTATATTATTTTCATTGTTGTATCTAGTAAAATTCCATCAACTAGACTTGTAAATTTATTTCAGACTTAGAAAACCAGTTGTGTATTATTTCGATCTTAGAGTCGCGCGTTGTAGTATTATGGTTTTCATAATGATTTTGAGTTTCCTTTTGAGTTTTGATCCTCGCCCTTCGGCGTTGTATATTATATTGCTTGCATGGTTGAGACCGTCGATTGACGAAGAGCTAGCTCCCGCTTGGGGATGCCTTTTATCATTATGCATATATTATTCTTATTATACCCCGTTTGGGGGCCAGTATTTACAAAGGAAACTCTGCCGAAATTTTCAGAAAAGACTTGAGGTTTCAAAAATGCATATTCGGCTTACTTATTTAAAAACCATGTTTTTAAAACACGTTTTCTTCACTTCTTTAAAACTAGTTTTCCTTCATTTATTATTTAAAATGGTTTTAGATTTCTGGGCTTTTGGCTTACTTGAATTAGATGAGGTCCTATAGACTTCATATGATTCAAGGGCAAGTCACGTGCTATTTGGGTCGTGACAGCTTCTCATCCCAGCATGGGGAGATGGTCTGTCCCGCAGCCATCAGTACGTCGTACTGGAGATAGTATGCAGGGGCTCGTTAGGTTACGGGTACACCGGACAGGGCTCGCCGGGAACTGCAGGTTGGTTCTATGCCCATCGTCAGAGAGCAGTTCCCAGGTGACATGAGTACAGCTTAGTCCGTCGACTTGACACTGCTACTTCGCCCCGGGTGTGTTCCCACTGTACTTAGATTACTACCCTATCAGGGCTCAAAGGAGTCGTGCAAACAGGTAGTAGTTGGGTGCAGTCCCGAAGCACTTGGAGGCAGTGACGGTTAGACAGGATTCGTCTCTCCCGGGATTGGGGGTTGATATCGCGCTGTGTATGGAGAGCCATCACGCAAAGTCCCTGGCCAGGGCAAGCGAGATTTACTGGTAGGTTCCAGTAGTTTCTCAAGGTGTAATGGGCTTCACTCCGACATGACTTATACCGCTATTAGGGGTCTGACGTTTACCGCCCCCTAGGCCTGATATGTGATAGTGCTAGACGAACAGATCGGACTGTACGGAGATTGTCACATACAGGCTCAGTAGGAGTTCTGATGGGTTTCCTCATCGTCCTTCTTATCGACATCTACCTGGGGACCGTTATGTACAGCTAGTACCTCTTGTGGCCTGTGGTTAAACCCACTGCCAGCGTAGTGTCGAGTCTTTAGAGTCCCACACATAGAGTTTCTCTGCACAGGGCAAAAGGTGTAGAGGCCGTATGGTTTTACGGCAGGGCCGCGATCACTTACGTACACTTGTGCACGTACTATGATCGGGCAGGTAATATTAGAGGGCTTTGGTTTAAGCCAGATTCTATTATTATACAGATGGATTTATTCAGTCATAGATTATCCGTGTTTT